>OY751435.1:32500-2532500 GCA_963565745.1 Phengaris arion
TAACCTAACCTAACCTAACCTAACCTAACCTAACCTAACCTAACCTAACCTAACCTAACCTAACCTAACCTAACCTAACCTAACCTAACCTAACCTAACCTAACCTAACCTAACCTAACCTAACCTAACCTAACCTAACCTAACCTAACCTAACCTAACCTAACCTAACCTAACCTAACCTAACCTAACCTAACCTAACCTAACCTAACCTAACCTAACCTAACCTAACCTAACCTAACCTAACCTAACCTAACCTAACCTAACCTAACCTAACCTAACCTAACCTAACCTAACCTAACCTAACCTAACCTAACCTAACCTAACCTAACCTAACCTAACCTAACCTAACCTAACCTAACCTAACCTAACCTAACCTAACCTAACCTAACCTAACCTAACCTAACCTAACCTAACCTAACCTAACCTAACCTAACCTAACCTAACCTAACCTAACCTAACCTAACCTAACCTAACCTAACCTAACCTAACCTAACCTAACCTAACCTAACCTAACCTAACCTAACCTAACCTAACCTAACCTAACCTAACCTAACCTAACCTAACCTAACCTAACCTAACCTAACCTAACCTAACCTAACCTAACCTAACCTAACCTAACCTAACCTAACCTAACCTAACCTAACCTAACCTAACCTAACCTAACCTAACCTAACCTAACCTAACCTAACCTAACCTAACCTAACCTAACCTAACCTAACCTAACCTAACCTAACCTAACCTAACCTAACCTAACCTAACCTAACCTAACCTAACCTAACCTAACCTTTTTTTTTTTTTTTTTTTTTTTTTTTTTTGATCTCGCAGGGGAAAGGTCATTACGCCCTTCCCGGGTTGGGGGACCCGGGGGTATGTGGGACTCCCGGCGCGACTCGCCGGTTTACCCACTAAAACTAACCTGCGGATTGCCATCAGCCGCTTTAAGGGGGGGTGTCCCGGATCTGTCTAGCACAGGACACCCCCCGCGACCGGCCGGTCTACCTCTATAGGGACCGGACTTCCACCACAATTAGGGGCCGCTCCGACAACCTGAAGCGTCCCCCTCGGCGCCGGGACTAGCTAAGCCGGGGAGGTTCCCATCCTCTCCCGGAGCCCCGTTAGAAGGAAGTTTGGAGGTTCGCATAACGACGCCTCCGCACTCCCGTCCTACGCCGGCGGAGCGGAACAGAGGATTGATCGTTCTCTCTGTCCCGCTCCGCGGCCTCTTTCTGCGAAATGACAGCTTCGCAGAAAGAGACCGCCGCCTGCCAGGCCTCATCGCTCTCGAGCATGCAGCGAACCACACTCGAGAGCGAGAGGTCCCGCCCAATCACTGCCACGAGATCGTGGCGCTGCACGGCCCATCGGTCGCACACCTCGAGGGTGTGCTGGGCCGTGTCCTCCGCAGCGCCACACTCGTGGCAGGCTGGCGTAGGCTCTCTCCTGGCGACCTTACACAGGTACGCACCGAAGCATCCATGCCCGGTGAGCACCTGTGTAAGGCGGAAGGTGAGGGGTTTCCTCTTGCGGCGCATCCACGCCGCAAGGACTGGTCGCAGTGCCGCGGCCGTATGTTGGCCGTACGGCGACTGCGCCAGGACCTCACCCCACCTCCTCAGCAGCCACTGCTCTCCCAGTCTTCGGAACCGCCTTAGCTCCTCCCACGAAGGGACCTCGCCACGTGACCTCCTCTCTGCAACGAGGAGGTTTAACTCGGCGAGGACCCTCGCCACGAGCTCCCACGGCGGTTCCCCCGCTAGGGCAGTAGCTGCCGCCCAGGAGACTGTACGGTAGCCCCTGATGACCCTCACCGCTATGACCCGCTGCATTTTGTGCAGCTGGGCCACATTACGCACGGTGAGGGCATCCGCCCAAATTGGGGCTCCGTACAGGGCCATACTCCGACATACTCCGGAGTACAGCCGCCTGCAGGCTTGGCTGGGCCCCCCCACATTTGGTAGGAGCCGGCCCAGCGCTGATGCCACCCTCACGACCTTCGGCCCCAGCTGTTGGAAATGGGGGCCGAAGGTCCACCTCCCGTCCAGGGTGAGTCCGAGACACTTAAGGGTTGGACTCACCCTGACCTCCGTCTCTCCGATAAGGAGTCGTGCACCCGGTGGGGGTCCTTTCCTCCCAAGTCCGCGGAAGAGCAGGGCTTCGGTCTTGTCTAAACGTACCCGAAGCCCCAAGCGCTCTATGCGGCTGACAACGAGGGCTGCCCCCTCCTCAGCCAGCCGCGCGGCCTCCTGATACGTCCTTCCCCGGAACGTGACGTAAGTGTCATCTGCATAGCAGATGACATCTGTTCCGGGGAGGATGCCGCTCCGCAGGACCCAGTCGTAGCCGACGTCCCAGAGGTTCGGTCCCAGAACCGAACCCTGAGGGACGCCGCACACGACCTGCCGCCTCTCTAAGGACCCCGACCGATCCTCGAACACGATCTCCCTATCGGAGAGATACGCGTCCAACAGCCTCCCGAGATACGGAGGCACTTCGAAATAGTTCAGTGCCTCGCGTATTACGCTGTGGGGAAGGCTGTTGAAGGCGTTGGCGATGTCCAAGGACACCACCACCACCACTTCCCTCCCGCGTTCCGCTTCATCCGTCACCGACTTCAGGCGCCTCACTGCGTCGATGGTCGACCGACCGGCCCGAAACCCGAACTGTGAGTCTGACAGTCCGGGCCCCGGTCCTTCCTCCAAGTGCTGAACGAGGCGGGAGGCTATTACACGTTCAAACGCCTTGCCCACCTCGTTCAGTAACACAATCGGCCGCACCGCCGACGCAGAGTCCGGTGGTCGCCCGCCCTTGGGTAGCAGGACGAGCCGACCCTCCTTCCACGCCTTCGGGAACTGACCGCTCTAACCTAACCTAACCTAACCTAACCTAACCTAACCTAACCTAACCTAACCTAACCTAACCTAACCTAACCTAACCTAACCTAACCTAACCTAACCTAACCTAACCTTTTTTTTTTTTTTTTTTTTTTTTTTTTTTTTACGAGAGGAAATACGTTTATGTATACCCCACCGCCCCCGGGGGAGGGCAGCAGGGTTATGTGAGACTCCCCCGGCGCCGATGGAGGTGCACCGGGGTTTACTCACTAAAACCTCTCGATGCCCTCCTTCGGCGCCAAACGCGGGGCCGTGGGGATCGCGAAAGCATTCTTCCACGACCCCGCAGCGCTTGCCGCAACCGGCTCTCTTCTTTTGCGGCGGCTAGATGACATGCCGCCGCCTGCCTCTCCGAGAGCTCCCCGGGCATTGGGGAGCTGACCGTCTCGGGGCCCATAGTGTGGGCGGCGATCCCCCGATCACCGCCCACGGGCCTAGGCTTCCATCACCTCTACGGCGGGGGCGGACGGAACCGCCCTTGCGCCGGCCTTGGGCTCCTTGAACCGGGCCTTTTTGGTGGGGGCCTTTCCCTTCGCGCCGGGCGGCGGCTTTGCGACACAGCCGCTTGCGCCCAGCACATGTGCCTTCTCTGGTCTGCCGGCAGCCTCGCACAAGAAGCAGTTGGGCGCTTCCTTGCACTCGGCTGCCTTGTGCCCCGGTTTTCCGCAGCGGAAACAGCTCCGGCTGCGGTCTACCGGGCACTGGCACTTCGCCGCTACGTGGCCGGTGTCCTGGCAGCGAAAGCAGCGCTTAGGCCTCGCGGCCAGCAGCGCCACTCTCGCCGACACCCATCCAACACGCAGCCGCCCAGAGCTTACGAGCTTCTTGGCGGCCGCGACCGGGACACGCATCCATAATGATGCGTCCCCTCGTGGCCCCACCGTCAGTTGGCCCGACCGTATATTGTCGGCCGAGCACCCTCCTTCCTTCGCGACCGCCTGGATGACGTCGGCGGCCGCTACTGAGTCGTCCAACCCGGCCACGCGGATATCCGCGCACAGGACCGGGCGGGCGACTTTTACATCGTCCGGTTTCAGTACTGCCCTTAGCCTCGTGGCGAAGGCGTCCGCCTTTTCCTGCGCCCCCTCACCGGCGATAGTGAGGACACGCGCTCCGGTCTCGGCCAGGCGGAAACCAAGCCTGGGGATGCCGAGTTCCCCCAGGTCGATCGCCGCTCTAGCCTCGGCCAACACCTTGGCGTATGTCACCCCTCTTTCCACAGCGCTCGCCCCCAGAGTGAGGGTGACCGCCGCGGTTGCAGGGGGACGAAGTTTCGCCTTCTTCTTTTTCTTTGGGGTGGCTTTGGCTGGTGTAGCCGCCCCTTTCTTCTGTTTGGCCTTGCGTGGACCTATCTTGGTCCACGGGGCCTCGGCGGGGGAGGGGTTGGTGTTCTCCCCCCCTTGAGCCGTCTCTTGAGCGGCCATTGATGGCCGCTTCTTCTTGGCCTTTTTATTTTTGGCCTTGGGCGGGGCCGGTGCAGCCGGAGCCTCTTTAGGGGCCGGTGCAATCGGTGCCGCCATCTCTGCGTATGTGGGCGCCGTCGCCCTTTTGGGCTTTGGCGCCTTTTTCGTCGGTGCCGATGTTGGGGCACTGACGCTGTCTGCCGCCAGTGGTGGCCGTATCCGAGGCGCCGGCAAGAGTCGGTCCTCTAATCCAGCCAGCCTGGCGTTTAGCATCGTGCCGAACGTCTCCACATTCTTTCGCGACACCTCGTCCAAGAGTTGTCGCAGGTCTTTCTCGGCTGGGCGGGATGCCTGCCGGCGCAGCTCCTCCAGCTCCTGATGCATATCGGCCACTTGCCTTTGGAGCCGCGCGTTTTGTGCCTCCAGCCTTGCCATCTCGTCCGTCATCGAACGACCTCTCAGTTCGGTAACGGCCGCCCTTATACTGACGACCGCCTCCTTGAGGCAACGTTGGAAGGTGCCTTTTAAGTTCTGAGACTTCGTGGCAACCATGGTTACGGCGTCCAACGAAGTCTCAATACTTTTTGTCAGAGCGGCGTTTGTTTGCTCCAACCTGTCTCCTTCTGTAGCTGCAGCCGGACTTGCGCAGATGGTCGCGCGCGCCTCCCGCGCAGTTTTCATGGTCTCGGCTACCTCTTCTGCAGCCTGAATCCGAAGAGCCGCCTCCCTCTCTCGATTCAGCTCGGCCTGGGCTTTAGCTAGACCGACATACTGGCCGGTCGTAGGCGGCCGGCCGCGTCCTCGTTTGGCCTTCGGCACCGCACCTTTACTGGTGGACGGCGCCGACTCTGTCTCGTCCGGGTTCCGCCTCTTAAGAGGGGTTGTACGTCCGGTGGGTGCGGGCAATCCCTCGGAGTCCAGCGACATGGAAGACACGCAGCTGGAGTCCGAGAGATAGTCCTCGCTGTCTCTTTCTGGTCTAAGTTCACGGGGTTTTGGCATAATCACGTCGCGCGTGAGTAGCATGCGCGGCAGGTCTGCGTCGCCCCGCAACTTCTTCTTTTGCATCAATTTTAGCATCCGCTCGTAGCCGTTGTGCTGCGGCTGGCTAAAATCGACGTCTTCGTCCGTGAGTAAGTCCGCCGCCGGCGCGGTAAGGTGCGCTAGCTTCGGACCTGGTTGCGCCATCGCGCCCGTCTCTTTCTGCGTCAACACTATGACCTCCTTCTCAACAACCCTCGCAGTAGTTGGTCCCTCCGTATACACGGACCTGACCCCCGCCGAAGCAGGGGTGTGGGATTCCCCATCACTGGGACCCACCCGGAGATTATTTTGACTAATGCGACTATCCATACTTCTAACTCCGACACCCCGGGTCGCGGTCTCTTTTTTCGGGGGTGAGCTCCCCCATCAGAAGAGTTAAATTAAAAATGAAAGATAGATACGAGATGAAAGAAAGGTGGTGAAAAGATAGAATAAACAAAACAAACGATAAAAAACACAAGAAAGTTAAACAAAATAGGTGGTGAAAGATAGTGAAGAAAAGAGATAGCGCCAGCCTTCAGCCGCGTGAGTACCTCACCCCGCAAAAGACGGGGTGGCGCACCCAAGCGTTGCCCAGGGCCACGAACGAGGACGAACTGGCTGAGCCCCAACCTAACCTAACCTAACCTTTTTTTTTTTTTTTTTTTTTTTTTTTTTTTTTTTTTTTTTTTTTTTTTTTTTTACGGGGGGAAATACGTTACGTATCCCCCGCCACCCCCGGGGGAGGGCAGCAGGGGTATGACGGGCTCCCCCGGCGCGAGATGGAGTGCGCCGGGGTTTACCGTCTAAAACCCCCCGATGCCCATCTTCAGCGCCTTTAACGGGGCCGTGGGAATCGCAATGCATTCTTCCACGACCCCGCAGCGCATGCCGCATCCGGCTCTCTTCTATTGCGGCGGCTTGGTGATATGCCGCCGCTTGCCTCTCCGAGAGCTCCCCGGGCATTGGGGAGCTGACCGTCTCGGGGCCCATAGTGTGGACGGCGATCCCCCGATCACCGCCCACGGGCCTAGGCTTCCATCACCTCCACGGCGGGGGCGGACGGAACCCTTGCGCCGGCCTTGGGCTCTTTGAACCGGGCCTTTTTGGTGGGAGCCTTTCCCTTCGCGCTGGGCGGCGGCTTTGCGACACAGCCGCTTGCGCCCAGCACATGTGCCTTCTCCGGCCTGCCGGCAGCCTCGCACAGGAAGCAGTTGGGCGCTTCCCTGCACTCGGCCGCCTTGTGCCCCGGTTTCCCGCAGCGGAAACAGCTCCGGCTGCGGTCTACCGGGCACTGGCACTTCGCCGCCACGTGGCCGGTGTCCTGGCAGCGGAAGCAGCGCTTAGGCCTCGCGGCCAGTAGCGCCACTCTCGCCGACACCCAACCAACCCGTAGCCGCCCAGAACTTGTGAGTTTCTTGGCGGCCGCTACAGGGACACGCATCCATACCGACGCGTCCCCCCGCGGTCCCACCGTCAATTGGCCCGACCGTATATCGTCGGCCGAGCACCCTCCTTCCGTAGCGACCGCCTTGATCACGTCGGCGGCTGCTACTGAGTCGTCCAGTCCAGCGACGCGGATCTCCGCGCACAAAACCGGGCGGGCGACCTTCACGTCGTCCGGTGGCAAGACGGTCCTCAGCCTAGCGGCGAAGGCGTCTGCTTTTTCTTGCGCACCCTCACCAGCAATGGTGAGAATGCGCGCTCCGGTCTCGGCCAGACGGAAACCCAGCCTGGGGATCCCTAGTTCCCCGAGGTCAATGGCCGCTCTTGCTTGTCCTAATAACTTGGCGTACGTCACCCCCCTTTCAGCAGCAGTAGCCTCCAGAGTGAGGGTGACCGCCGCAGTCGTGGGAGGGCGAAGCCTTGCTCTCCTCTTCTTCTTCGGGGCGACCTTAGCTGGAGTAGCCGCCCCCTTCTTCGTCTTTTTGGCCTTGCGTAGACCTTTTGTGGTCCACGGGGCCTCGGCGGGGGAGGGGTCGGTGTGTTCCCCCCCTTGCGCCGCCTCTTGAGCGGCCATTGATGGCCGCTTCTTCTTTTTGACCTTTTTCTTGGCCTTCGGCGGAGCCGGTGCAGGCGGTGCCTCTTTAGGGGGGACCGCTGCAATCGGTGTCGCCACCTCCGCGTACGTGGGCGCCGTCGCCTTTTTAGGCTTCGGTGCCGTTTTCCTTTCCGCCGCCGGCGGGGTGCCTACAGTGGCACTATCCGCCGCCAGCGGAGGCCTCCTCCTCGGCTCCGGGAGGAGCCTGTCTTCTAGGCCGGCAAGTCTCGCGTTGAGCATGCTGCCGAGTGTCTCTATATTTGAGCGAGAGACCTCGGTCAGCAGCTCACGCAGTTCTTTTTCGGCGGGCGCGGCTGGTCGTCGGCGCAACTCCTCTAGCTCGTGACGTAGATCAGCCACTTGCTTTTGGAGTTGCACGTTTTGCGCCTCCAGTCTCGTCAACTCCTCCGTCATCGAACGGCCTCTCAGTTCGGCGACGGCCGCCTTTATGTTGGCGACCGCCTCCTTGAGACACCGTTGAAAGGTGCCTTTCAAGTTCTGAGACTTCGTGGCGACCATGGTTACGGCCTCCAACGAAGTCTCGACACTTTTGGTCAGAGCATAGGTTGTCTGCTCCGACCTGTCTCCTTCGGCAGCTGCAGCGGGGCTTGCGCAGATGTTGGCGCGCGCCTCCCGTGCAGTTTTCATTTTTTCGGCAACCTCTTCCGCTGCCTGAAGCTGAAGAGCCGCCTCCTTCTCCCGATTTAACTCGGCTTGGGCTTTAGCCAGACCGACATACTGGCCGGTTGTTGGCGGCCGGCCGCGTCCTCTCTTGGCTTTCGGCACCGCACCTTTGCTGGTGGACGGCGCCGCCTCTGTCTCGTCCGGGTGTAACCGCCGCTTAAGGGGGGTCGTACGTCCGGTGGGTGCGGGCAATCCCTCGGAGTCCAGCGACATATGAGACATGCAGCTGGAGTCCGAGAGATAGTCCTCGCTGTCTATTTCGGGTGTGTCACGTCCTTGTTGGCGTGGCGGCATGATCACGTCGCGCGTGAGCAATACGCGCGGCAGATCTCGGTCGCCCCGCAACTTCTTTTTCTGCATCAATTTCAGCAGCCGCTCCACGCCGTTGGCCTGCGGCTGGCTGAAATCGACGTCCTCGTCGGTAAGGAGGCCCGTCTCCGGCGCGGTAATGTGCGCCAGCTTCGGGCCTGGTTGCGCCATCGCGCCTCTCTCCTTTTCTACCGTCTTTACCACGGTCTCCTCCGACTCCGACTCCACTGCAACAGGTGCCCCCCCCGTATACGTGGGGCGACCCCCCGCCGAAGCGGGAGTGTGGGATTCCCTCGTTAGAGGACCCACCCGGGGAATACTTTTCTTGTTGCACTCCATGGTTGCTCGGATATGGGCTGAGTCACGCCCGATCCATTAGGGGGGATTCTGCCCCAGTGCCCTTGGGACGAGCCGCCTGCTCGCCACGCATCCCACGGCCGGGCACCACAAACCCTGGATTAGGGGCCGTAAAAGCCCATCCATCACCATTCAAACAAAAACCTAACACACATACACAGAAGAATAAATAAAAGAGAAAAGACAGAAAGAAAAGGTGTTGAAAGATAGATGAAATAAATAAAACAATGCAAAAAGAAGAGTAAACTATAAAAAGGTGGTGAAAAGATAGAAGATAGACCGGCGTTCAGCCGCCTGAGTACCTCACCCCGTGTAAAGTGCGGAGTGGCGCACCCAGGCGTTGCCCAGGGACACCAACGTGGAGGAACCGGTATCGCCCCCAACCTAACCTAACCTTTTTTTTTTTTTTTTTTTTTTTTTTTTTTTTAAGGAGGGGAAATACGTTACGTATCCCCCGCCACCCCCGGGGGAGGGCAGCAGGGGTATGTCGGACTCCCCCGGCGCAATGGTGATGAAGAGCGCCGAGGTTTACCGACTAAAACCCCTCCATGCCTCCTTCTGCGCCTATGCGGGGTCATGGGAACTGCGTGATACTACTACCACGACCCCGCAGCGCTTGCCGCGTCCGGCCCTCTTCTTCGCGGCGGCTACTTCGTATGTCGCCGCCTGCCTCACCGAGAGCTCCCCAGGCATAGGGGAGCTTATCTCCTCGGGACCCATTGTGTGAGCGGTGATCCCCCGATCACCGCTCACGGGTCTAGGCATCCAGCTCCATGGCGGAGGCGGATGGTTCCACCCTTGCGCCTTTGGCCTTGGGCTTTTGCCGGGCCGTGGATGCCGGAGCTTTACTCTTCCTCTTGTTGGGGGGTGGCGGTTTGGCTGTTATGCAACCGCTGCTCCCCAACACGTGGTCTCGCTTCTCCTTACTTAGCGCCTCACACACGGGGCAATTGGGTGCCGCCGTGCACTCGGGCGCCTTGTGTCCCGGCTTTCCACAGCGGAAACAACTTCCACTGAGGTCCACCGGGCATGAACACTTGACCGCCAAATGGCCGGTGTCCAGACAACGGTAGCACCGCCTTGGCCTCGCGGCCAGCAGCACTACCCTCGCCTGGACCCAGCCGACCTGCAGCCGCCCAGAGCTGGTAAGCTTCTTGGCGGCCGCGGTTGGTATGCCGAGCCAGAGGCTTCTGACACCCCTGGGGCCCGTCGCAATTCTGCCCGACCGAATGTCGGCGGCCGGGCAGCTGCCTTCTCTTGCGACTGCCTCGACTATGTCTGCGGCCGTCGCCGAATCGTCCAGCCCGGTGACGAGAACTTCTGCTCTTTTCACCGGGCGGGCTACTCGCACTACGCTATGGTCCAGGACCGCCCTCATCTTTTCGGCCAGGGCGTCCGCCTTCTCTTGGGCCCCCTCTCCAGATATCTGGAGGACCCGGGCGCCCGTTTCAGCCAGGCGGAAGTCGACCTTTGTTATGCCGAGCTCCACCAGGCTGATCTTCCTTTTGGCCTCCCCAAGGATGGAGGCGTATGTCGCCCTCCCTTCCTCGAGCACCCCCGCCTCCAGGGTGAGGGTGATCGCGGCCGTTTTGGGGGGTCTTAACTTCGTCCTTTTCCTTTTGGGGGGTGCTGTTTTAGCAGCAGCTCCCTTATTTTTCCTCCTCTCTCGCCCGCGAGTCCCGACTGTGGTCCACGGGGCGTCCGTTGCGGACGGGGCGGTTGTGGTCGCCCTCGCCCGTTCGGCCTCTCGAGCGGCAAGAGACTTTTTCTTCCTGCCTCCACTCCTCTTCTTGGGAGGCGCAGGCGCAGTGGGAGCCTGTATTGGCACCACTGTTCCTGCCGCCGCCCCACTCCTCTCCCCGGCCGCTGCCTTTTTCGGCTTTGGCCGCTCTCTCTCCTTCGGCACTTCGACGCTCGGCGCGGATGCCAGGGCTATGTCACCCCGGGCCACGTCCGCCGCAAGCGGAGGCCTCCTTCGGGGCTCCGGCCGGAGACGGTCCTCCAGACCGGCCAGCCTAGCGTTGAGCATATTGCCGAAGGTCTCTAGGTTTGCTCTAGAGACCTCCGCCAACAGCTCACGCAAGTCCGTGTCCTTGGGGCGGGAGGCCTCTTTGCGCAGCTCGTCAAGCTCCTGGCGCAATTTGGCCATTTGCTTTTCGAGGCGCTTGTTGTGGGCCTCCAGCTTTGCCACCTCCTCTGTCGCGGTGCGACATCGTACCTCGTTGAAGGCCGACGCGATAGTCGCCACTGCCTCCTTTAGGTACCTTTGATAGGTACCTTTGAGGTTGGAGGACTTTGTGGCGACCATGTAGACGGTCTCCAACGAGGCCTGCACTGCTCCGACCAGCGCAGCGCTCGTCCGCTCCGACGCTTCTTCTCGCGTAGGAGAAGTAGCGGGGAGTCTGGTGGGGGAGGGGCTAGAACGGATGGCCGCTCTAGCACTCCTCGCCCCACGAGCCACTGCGGCGACTTCCTCCTCGGCCTGGAGCCGAAGGGCCTCCGCCTTTTCCCTGTTTAGGTCGGCCTTGGCCTTGGCCAGGCCGACATACTGGCCGGTCGTCGGTGGCCGGCCACGTCCCCTTTTTGGTTTGGACGCCACCCCCTTACTGATGGGCGGCGCCATGTCCTCGTCGGTATTTCGCCTCTTACGGGCTGTCCTGTCCGGGTTTGCGGGCAGCCCCTCGGAGTCCAGCGACATGTTAGACACGCCGCTGGTGTCCGAGGGACAGTCCTCGCTGTCTACATCTGTAGGAGGTTTAGGGCGGGTGCCAGGCATGCGTTCCAATAACACGCGCGGCAACCCCCCCGATTCCCTCCTTTGAGTCCTCTCCGGTAGCAGGGCCGTCTCCGATGCGGTAAGGTGCACCGGTTTCGGTCCTGCTTGCGCCATCGCGCCTCCCTCTCCACTACACGCAACTTGTGCCGCCCCCGTATACGTGCGGCAGACTTCCTCTTTCGAGGAAGTGTGGGATTCCCCGGCATTGCCGGGACCCACCCGGGGAGAATTTTTCAATTTGCGTTTCTCCATGTTGTCCATTCTCCGACACCCCGGGTCGCGGCCTTTTTTCAGGTGTGAGGTCACCTAGCAAGAGAAGAAAGAAAGATGGTGAAAAGATAGAAAAAACAAATAAAACTAAAGCAAAAACAAGGAATTTAAACTAAAAAGGTGGTGAAACACAGAAGAAGAAAGAAAGATAGAGCCAGCCTTCAGCCGCGTGAGTACCTCACCCCGCAAAAGACGGGGTGGCGCACCCAAGCGTTGCCCAGGGGCACGAACGTGGACGCACTGGCAGACCCCCAACCTAACCTAACCTAACCTAACCTAACCTAACCTAACCTAACCTAACCTAACCTAACCTAACCTTTTTTTTTTTTTTTTTTTTTTTTTTTTTTTTTTTTTTTTTTTTTTTTTTTTTTTTTTTTTTTTTTTTTTTTTTTTTTTTTGACGGGGGGAAATACGTTACGTATCCCCCGCAGCCCCCGGGGGAGGGCGGCAGGGGTATGACGGACTCCCCCGGCGCGAGATGGAGTGCGCCGGGGTTTACCGTCTAAAACCCCCCGATGCCCATCTTCAGCGCCTTTAACGGGGCCGTGGGAATCGCAATGCATTCTTCCACGACCCCGCAGCGCATGCCGCATCCGGCTCTCTTCTATTGCGGCGGCTTGGTGATATGCCGCCGCTTGCCTCTCCGAGAGCTCCCCGGGCATTGGGGAGCTGACCGTCTCGGGGCCCATAGTGTGGACGGCGATCCCCCGATCACCGCCCACGGGCCTAGGCTTCCATCACCTCCACGGCGGGGGCGGACGGAACCGCCCTTGCGCCGGCCTTGGGCTCTTTGAACCGGGCCTTTTTGGTGGGAGCCTTTCCCTTCGCGCTGGGCGGCGGCTTTGCGACACAGCCGCTTGCGCCCAGCACATGTGCCTTCTCCGGCCTGCCGGCAGCCTCGCACAGGAAGCAGTTGGGCGCTTCCCTGCACTCGGCCGCCTTGTGCCCCGGTTTTCCGCAGCGGAAACAGCTCCGGCTGCGGTCTACCGGGCACTGGCACTTCGCCGCCACGTGGCCGGTGTCCTGGCAGCGGAAGCAGCGCTTAGGCCTCGCGGCCAGTAGCGCCACTCTCGCTGACACCCAACCAACCCGCAGCCGCCCAGAACTTGTGAGTTTCTTGGCGGCCGCTACAGGGACACGCATCCATACCGACGCGTCCCCCCGCGGTCCCACCGTCAATTGGCCCGACCGTATATTGTCGGCCGAGCACCCTCCTTCCTTCGCGACCGCCTGGATGACGTCGGCGGCCGCTACTGAGTCGTCCAACCCGGCCACGCGGATCTCCGCGCACAGGACCGGGCGGGCGACTTTTACATCGTCCGGTTTCAGGACTGCCCTTAGCCTCGTGGCGAAGGCGTCCGCCTTTTCCTGCGCCCCCTCACCGGCGATGGTGAGGATACGCGCTCCGGTCTCGGCCAGGCGGAAACCAAGCCTGGGGATGCTGAGTTCCCCCAGGTCGATCGCCGCTCTAGCCTCGGCCAACACCTTGGCGTATGTCACCCCTCTTTCCACAGCGCTCGCCCCCAGAGTGAGGGTGACCGCCGCGGTTGCAGGGGGACGAAGTCTCGCCTTCTTCTTTTTCTTTGGGGCGGCTTTGGCTGGTGTAGCCGTCCCTTTCTTCTGTTTGGCCTTGCGTGGACCTGCAATTGTCCACGGGGCCTCGGCGGGGGAGGGGTTGGTGATATCCCCCCCTTGCGCCGCTTCTCTTGCGGCCATTGTTGGCCGCTTCTTCTTTTTCGCCTTTTCCTTGGCCTTGGGCGGAGCCGGTGCAGGCGGTACCTCGTTAGGCGGGACCGCTGCAATCGGTGTCGCCACCTCCGCGTACGTGGGCGCCGTTGCCTTTTTAGGCTTCGGTGCCTTTGTCTTTTCCGCCGCCGGCGTGGCGCCTACAGTGGCACTATCCGCCGCCAGCGGAGGTCTCCTACGGGGCTCCGGCAGGAGCCTATCCTCTAGGCCGGCAAGTCGAGCATTTAGCATGTTGCCGAGTGTCTCTATATTTGAGCGAGAGACCTCGGCTAACAGCTCACGCAGATCTTTGTCAGCGGGCGCGGCTGGTCGTTGGCGCATCTCCTCCAGCTCGCGACGTAATTCGGCCACTTGCCTTAGGAGTTGCGAATTTTGCGCCTCCAACCTCGACATCTCCTCTGTAATCGAACGGCCCCTCATTTCGTCGACTGCCGCCTTTATATTGGCGACCGCCTCCTTGAGACACCGTTGAAATGTGCCCTTCAAGTTCTGAGACTTCGTGGCGACCATAGTTACAGCCTCCAACGAAGTCTCGACACTTTTGGCCAGAGCATAGGTTGTCTGCTCCGACCTGTCTCCTTCGGTAGCTGCGGCGGGCCTTGCGCAGATGGTGGCGCGCGCCTCCCGCGCAGTTCTCATTCTCTCGGCAACCTCTTCTGCAGCCTGAAGTTGAAGGGCCGCCTCCTTCTCGCGATTTAATTCGGCTTGGGCTTTAGCCAGACCGACATACTGGCCGGTCGTTGGCGGCCGGCCGCGTCCTCTTTTGGCTTTCGGCACCGCACCTTTGCTGGTGGACGGCGCCGCCTCTGTCTCGTCCGGGTGTAACCGCCGCTTAAGGGGGGTCGTACGTCCGGTGGGTGCGGGCAATCCCTCGGAGTCCAGTGACATGGAAGATATGCAACTGGAGTCCGAGAGACAGTCCTCGCTGTCAATCTCGGGTATGTCACGTCTTTGTTGTGGTGGTGGCATGATCACGTCGCGAGTGAGCAATACGCGCGGCAGATCTCGGTCGCCCCGTAACTTCTTTTTCTGCATCAATTTCAGCAGCCGCTCCACGCCGTTGGTCTGCGGCTGGCTGAAATCGACGTCCTCGTCGGTAAGGAGGCCCGTCTCCGGCGCGGTAATGTGCGCCAGCTTCGGGCCTGGTTGCGCCATCGCGCCTCTCTCCTTCTCTACCGTCTTTACCACGGTCTCGTCCGACTCCGACTCCACAGCAACAGGTGCCCCCCCCGTATACGTGGGGCGACCCCCCGCCAAAGCGGGAGTGTGGGATTCCCTCGTAAGAGGACCCACCCGGGGAATACTTTCCTTGTTGCACTCCATGGTTGCTCGGATATGGGCTGAGTCACGCCCGATCCATTAGGGGGGATTCTGCCCCAGTGCCCTTGGGACGAGCCGCCTGCTCGCCACGCATCCCACGGCCGGGCACCACAAACCCTGGATTAGGGGCCGTAAAAGCCCATCCATCATCATTCAAACAAAAACCTATCACGCTTAACCTAGCACACACGCACAGAAGAATAAATAAAAGTGAAAAGACAGAAAGAAAAGATGTTGAAAGATAGTGAAAATAAATAAAATAATGCAAAAAGAAGAGTAAACTATAAAAAGGTGGTGAAAAGATAGAGATAGACCGGCGTTCAGCCGCCTGAGTACCTCACCCCGTGTAGAGAGCGGAGTGGCGCACCCAGGCGTTGCCCAGGGACACCAACGAGGAGGAACCGGTATCGCCCCCTTTTTTTTTTTTTTTTTTTTTTTTTTTTTTTGACGGGGGGAAATACTTTACGTATCCCCCGCCGCCCCCGGGGGAGGGCAGCAGGGGTATGACGGACTCCCCCGGCGCGAGACGGAGTGCGCCGGGGTTTACCGTCTAAAACCCCCCGATGCCCATCTTCAGCGCCAGTGGAGGGGCCGTGGGAATCGCGTTGCATTCTTCCACGACCCCCCAGCGCGTGCCGCATCCGGCTCTCTTCTAATGCGGCGGCCTGTTGTTATGCCGCCGCTTGCCTCTCCGAGAGCTCCCCGGGCATTGGGGAGCATGCCATCTCGGGGCCCATAGTGTGGGCGGCGATCCCCCGATCACCACCCACGGGCCTAGGCGTCCAACTCCATGGCGGGGGCGGACGGAACCGCCCTTGCGCCGTTGGCCTTGGGCTTTTTATGCCGGGCCTTCTTTGTCGATGCCTTGCTCTTCATGGGGACCGGCTTTTTCGCAGCTCCAACGCAGCCGCTACTGCCCAGCACGTGCCCCCTCTCCTCTTTGCCGACGGCCTCGCACAGGAAGCAGTTGGGCGCTTCCCTGCACTCGGCCGCCTTGTGACCCGGTTTCCCGCAGCGGAAACAGCTCCGGCTGCGGTCTACCGGGCACTGGCACTTCGCCGCCACGTGGCCGGTGTCCTGGCAGCGGAAGCAGCGCTTAGGCCTCGCGACCAGCAGCGCCACTCTCGCCGACACCCAGCCAACCTGCAGCCGCCCTGAGCTTGTAAGCTTCTTGGCGGCCGCGATCGGGACACGCATCCACAATGATGCGTCCCCGCGTGGCCCTACCGTCAGCTGACCCGACCGAATATCGTCGGTCGAGCACCCTCCTTCTGTAGCGACCGCCTGGATGACGTCGGCGGCCGCCACTGAGTCGTCCAGCCCGGCCACGCGGATCTCCGCGCACAGAACCGGGCGGGCGACTTTGACGTCGTCCGGTTTTAAGACAGCTTTTAGCCTTGTGGCGAAAGCGTCTGCCTTTTCTTGTGCCCCCTCACCGGCGATGGTGAGGACACGCGCTCCGGTTTCGGCCAGGCGGAAACCGAGCCTGGGGATGCCGAGTTCCCCCAAGTCGATCGCCGCTCTGGCCTCGGCCAACACCTTTGCGTATGTCACCCCCCTTTCAGCAGCGCCCGCCCCCAGGGTGAGAGTGACCGCCGCAGTGGTTGGAGGGCGAAGTTTCGCTCTCTTCTTCTTCGGGGCGGCTTTGGCTGGTGTAGCCGCCCCCTTCTTCGTCTTTTTTTTGGCCTTGCGTGGACCTATCTTAGTCCACGGGGCCTCGGCGGGGGAGGGATCGGTGTGCTCCCCTCCTTGCGCCGCTTCTTTAGCGGCCATTGATGGCCGCTTCTTCTTCTTGGCCTTAGGCGGGGCCGGAGCAGCCGGAGCCTCTTTAGGGGCCGGTGCACTCGGTGCCGCTATCTCTGCGTATGTGAACGCCGTCGCCTTTTTGGACTTCGGCGCCTTCTTCGTCGGTGCCGATGTTGGGGCACTGACGCTGTCTGCTGCCAGTGGCGGCCGTATCCGAGGAGCCGGCAAGAGTCGGTCCTCTAATCCGGCCAGCCTAGCGTTTAGCATTGTGCCAAACGTCTCCACATTTTTACGCGACACTTCGTCTAGTAGTTGTCGCAGGTCTTGTTCGGTGGGCCGGGATGCCTGCCGGCGCAGCTCTACTATCTCCTGGCGCATGTCAGCCAGCTGCTTCTGGAGGCGTGCGTTTTGAGCCTCCATGCTCGCCATCTCCTCCGTCATTGAACGGCCCCTCAATTCTATGACGGCCGCCCTAATGCTAGCGACCGCCTCCTTGAGGCACCGTTGAAAGGTGCCTTTCAAGTTCTGAGACTTCGTGGCGACCATTGTTACGGCCTCCAGTGAAGTCTCAATAGTTTTTGTCAGAGCGGCGTTTGTCCGCTCCGCATTGTCTCCTTCGGTGGCTGCAGCGGAGCTTGCGCAGATGGAAGCGCGCGCCTCCCGCGCAGTCTTCATAGACTCGGCAACTTCTTCTGCGGCCTGAAGCCGAAGCGCCTCTTCCTTCTCCCGATTTAATTCGGCCTGCGCCTTTGCCAAGCCAACGTATTGGCCCGTGGTCGGCGGGCGGCCGCGTCCTCGCTTCGCTTTCGGCACCGCACCTTTGCTAGTGGACGGCGCCGCCTCTGTCTCGTCCGGGTTCCGCCTCTTAAGAGGGGTTGTACGTCCGGTGGGTGCGGGCAATCCCTCGGAGTCCAGCGACATGGAAGACACGCAGCTGGAGTCCGAGAGATAGTCCTCGCTGTCTCTATCAGGTGTTCTGGGCGGCGGCATGATCACGTCGCGCGTGAGAAGCACGCGCGGTAAGTCTGCGTCGCCCCGTAACTTCTTTTTCCGCATCAACTTCAGTATCCGCTCGACGCCGTTGGGCTGCGGCTGACTGAAGTCGACGTCCTCGTCAGTCAGAAGGTCCGTTCTCGACGCGGTAAGGTGCGTCGAGCTCGGCCTGGTATGCGCCATCGCGCCTTCATCTCTCGCCGTCGCAACGGCCTCCTTCCTTTCTACCTCCACCGAAGCATGTTTGGGGCCCCCAGTATACCTGGCCCTATCTCCCGCCGAAACGGGAGTGTGGGATTCCCCGGCATCGCCGGGACCCACCCTGGGAGAATTTTTCGCATGCTGATCTTCCATAGTTGATCAATTAGGGGTGAATTCTGCCCCACGTCCTCACTGCGTGGCCACCTGCCCGCCATGCACCCCATCACCGAACGTTACTCAGCTTAGGGTTAGGGGCCGTAAAAGCCCATCCATCATCATTCAAACAAAAACCTAACACACACGCACAGAAGAGTAAACAAAAGGGAAAAGATAGAGAGAAAAGGTGTGTAAAGATAGAAAAATAAATAAAACAATCCAAAAAAAAGAAGAGTAAACTATAAAAAGATGGTGAAAGATAGAGAAAGACCGGCGTTCAGCCGCCTGAGTACCTCACCCCGTGTAGAGAGCGGAGTGGCGCACCCAGGCGTTGCCCAGGGACACCAACGTGGAGGAACCGGTATCGCCCCCCCGGTATCGCCCCCTAACCTAACCTAACCTAACCTAACCTAACCTTTTTTTTTTTTTTTTTTTTTTTTTTTTTTTTTTTTTTTTTTTTTTTTTTTTTTACGCCAGGAAATACGTTACGTATACCCCGCGATGCTCGGGGGACATCGCGGGGTTATGTGGGACTCCTCTGTGCCTGGGTGGAGTGGCACAGAGTCTACCCACTAAAACCTGGCGATGCCCTCCTTCTGCGCCAATGCGGGGTCGTGGGAATCGCGTGAGCATAGCTCCACGACCCCGCAGCGCGTGCCGCGTCCGGCCCTCTTCTTTTGCGGCGGCTAGATAGTGTGCCGCCGCCTGCCTAACCGAGAGCTCCCCGGGCATTGGGGAGCTTATCTCTCGGGACCCATAGTGTGGGCGACGATCCCCCGATCGCCACCCACGGGTCTAGGCTTCCACCACTACTTCCATGGCGGGGGCGGGTTGTTCCGCCCTTGCGCCGCGGCCCGGCTTTTTATGCCGAGCCTTTTTAGTGGGAGCCTTCCGCTTCCCTTTCGTACCGGGGGGCGGCTTCGGTGCTGTAATACAGCCGCTGCTCCCCAATACGTGCTCCCTAGGTTTGCTTGCGGCCTCGCAGACCGGGCAATTCGGAGCCGCTACACATTCGGACACTTTGTGCCCCGGCTTCCCACAGCGGAAACAATTTCCGCTGAGGTCCACCGTGCACGTGCACTTCGACGCAAGGTGGCCGGTGTCAAGGCACTTGTAACACCGCCGTGGCCTAGCGGCCAGCAGTGCTACCCTCGCCGTCACCCAGCCTATTTGCAGCCGCCCAGTGCTGGTGAGCTTTTTGGCGGCTGCTATCGGGACTTTTAGCCAGAGGCTTCGGGTGCCTCTGGGACCTACAACGATTTTGCCCGACCTGATGTTGGTGGCCGGGCAATTGCCTTCTTTGGCGGCCGCCTCGACGATCTCGGCGGCCGTTGTTACGTCATCCAATCCGGTGACTCGCATTTCCACGCATTTCACCGGACGGGAGACTCTTACGTCCTCGGGGCGCAGGACTGCACGCAGCCGCGCGGCAAAGGCTTCGGCCTTCTCAGCAGCTCCCTCTCCCTCTATGGAGAGGAGGCGTGCGCCAGTTTGGACTAGACGGAAGCCGAGCCTGGGGATATTGAGTTCCCCCAGGTCGATTTTCGCTTTGGCCTCACTGAGCACCTTCGCGTAGGTCACCCCCCTTTCTGCAGCCCCCGCTTCTAAAGTTAGGGTTACTGCTGCCGTTTTGGGGGGGCGAAGCCTTGTCTTCTTCTTTTTAGGAGCGGCTGTGGCTGGTTTAGCCGCCCCTTTCTTCTTAGCCTTGCGCGGGCCTGTTGTGGTCCACGGGGCCTCGGCGGGGGAGGGGCTGGTGTTCATGCCCCCTTGCGCCGCCTCCTGAGCGGCCATTGATGGCCGCTTCTTCTTTTTTGGCTTTTTAGCCTTTGGCTGGACCGGTACAGTCGGCGCCACTTGTGGGGGCGCTGCACTTGTTCCAGCCATCTCCGCGTATGTGGGCGCCGTCGCCTTTTTGGGCTTTGGCGCCTTTTTACTTCCGGTGGCCGCCGGCGGGGCGCTGACACAGATGTTCACAGCGTCTGCCGCCAGCGAAGGTCTCCTACGCGGCTCCGGCAAGAGTCTATCCTCAAGACCGGCCAGCCTGGCGTTGAGCATGTTGCCGAAGGTCTGTATGTTGGATCGGGAGACCTCCGCCAACAGCTCACGCATTTCTTCTCGTACGGGGCGGGTGTTAGTATCCCGTCTGCGCAACTCTTCGAGTTCGCGGCCCATTCTCGTCACTTGTTCTTGGAGGCGTGAGTTCTGGGCCTCCAACCTCGCCAGATCTTCTGTAGTGGAGCGACTTCTCATCTCGGCGACAGCAGATTTGATGGCCGCCACCGATTCCTTAAGGCACTTTTGAAATGTGCCTTTAAGGTTAGAGGACCTCACGGCGACCATTGTGATGGCCTCCAGTGAAGTCTCCACTGTTTTGGCCAGGGCAGCGCTCGACTGCTCCGACTCGACATCTCCAGTTGTGACAGGGGTTGCGCGGGGTGATGTTCGCGTCTCCCTTGCCGCTCTCGTCATCTCAGCCACCTCGACCTCGGCCTGAAGTCGAAGCGCCTCCTCCTTGGCTCTGTTCAGCTCGGCTTGAGCTTTAGCCAGACCAACATACTGGCCGGTCGTAGGCGGCCGGCCGCGTCCCTTCTTAGGTTTAGGCACCGCCTCTTTACTAAGAGACGGTACGGTGTCGTCGTCCGTGTTTTTCCTCTTAAGAGGTTTGTCAAGTCCGGTGGTGGACTCCCCGGACTCCAGCGACATAGCGCTGTAGACCGAGGAGTCGGAGAGATAGTCGTCGCTATCTCTCATAGATCTAGGTCCAGGTTTGGGCGGCGTGGCCATTACGTCGCGCAGCAATACGCGAGGCACACGCGCCATGTCCGTTCCGTCATCATCAGAGGACGGGATCCTGAGGTCGCGCTCTAGCTGGACGCGCGCGAGTCCCTCAGTGTCCCCCCTTTCCTTTTTCCTTTGGAGGAGTCTCAACAGCCGCTTCACTCCATTAGGCTGCGGCTGCGAGAAATCCACCTCCTCATCCGTCAGAAGGTCCGTTCTCGACGCGGTTAGGTGCGCCGGGCTCGGCCTGTTTTGCGCCATCGCGCCCTTATCTACCCTCGCCGTCTCAACGGCCACCATTCCTTCCGCCAGAGCATGTTTGGGGCCCCCAGTATACATGGCCCTATCTCCCGCCGAAACGGGAGTGTGGGATTCCCCGGCATCGCCGGGACCCACCCTGGGAGAATTTTCCGCATGCTGACTCTCCATGTTTGTCATCTCTGGACTGATTCTGGCCCGATCAAGTAGGGGTGATTCTGCCCCAGTGCCCTCGGGACGAGACCGCCTGCTCGCCATGCATCCCATGGCCGGGCACCACAAACCTTGGATTAGGGGCCGTAGAAGCCCATTCGTCACCATTCAAAGAAAAACCTATCACGCAAAACCTAACACACACGCACAGAAGAGTAAACGAAAAAGGGAAGATAGAAAAAGAAAAGGTGTTGAAAGATAGAAAATAAATAAAACAATGCAAAAGAAGAGTAAACTATAAAAAGGTGGTGAAAGATAGAGAAAGACCGGCGTTCAGCCGCCTGAGTACCTCACCCCGTGTAAAGTGCGGAGTGGCGCACCCAGGCGTTGCCCAGGGACACCAACGAGGAGGAACCGGTATCGCCCCCAACCTAACCTTTTTTTTTTTTTTTTTTTTTGCGACGGGGAATGCATTTACGCATCCCAAGAGAGGCGGGGACCTCTCAGAGGGTATGTGGGACTCGCTGCGGCCGATAAGATGGTGAATGACCGCAGCCCTACCCACTAAAACCCGTCGGTACTCTTCCACGTACCGCTACATGCCGGGCCACGGGAACGCGTAAGCTTGCTCCGCGACTCGGCGAGCGTGCGCCTGCGTTGCTATTCAGCAGGCCCTTCTTCTTTGGAGCAGCACTTGCGGGCTCCAAAGGCCGAACAGAGGCCCTCCGAGGGCTTGTATAGGCCAATCTCTCTGGTGTCGCGATGCACGAAGAGTACACTGCGCATCGCGACCATCTCTGGGACTCGGTGCAATGAGCGACGGCATCCCCACACCGCCGCTCCGAGTTCCCCGGCTAAGGCGGGACATTACGGTTGTCATTATTGACCTGTCTCCGTCTCGGCCGGCTCCTTCGACGAGGGTCGAGCGTCTCCCTTTCTCTTACGCGCTCGGCCTCTTCTTTTGCGGAGATGACTTCTTGGGCAAAGTCCTCCACCGCTTTCCACTCGTGCTCACCGCTCAGCATGGAACGCACCAGTGCTGGCAGTGAGAGGTCATTTCCGATGGCAGCCTCCAGGGCTGCGCGTTGTCTTATCCAGGAGGGACAGGCTATAACGGTGTGTTCGGCCGTGTCCCTGTCCGCGTCACAGTGGTGGCAGCTTGTTGAGTCCTCCCTCCCGACGATCTCACACAGGTACTGACCGAAGCAGCCGTGCCCAGTCAGCACCTGTGTGAGGCGGAATGAGAGCGCGCCTGTTGTTCTGTCGAGCCACTCCCTTAGCACTGGGCGGATGGCCAGCACCAGGTCCACACTGACTTGCGGTTCTTGCAAAGTTTCCTCCCACATCTCAATAGTCCTTTCTCTTGCCTGGTCCCTCCACCGACGTACGACATCCGGTAGGGGATTGCTGCCCCCCGCGCGTATCGTTGCGCCATGCCAGTAAACGTCGGCGAGGGCTCGTGCGTCCAGGTCCCACGGGACGCTTCCAGCGAGCAGGCATGCCGCATCCTTAGAGATGGTGCGGTATCCACGCACTGCTCGTGTTGCCATAATTCTCTGGAGTCTACCGAGGGCGAGCCGATTTGTGGGCGACAGATGTTCGGCAAAGATCGGCGCGCCGTACATCGCCATTGAGCGGATGACGCCCATGTATAAGCGCCGGCAGGTTAAGCTCGGCCCCCCGAGATTCGGGAGGAGCGAAGCCAGGGCCCCCGCTGATCTGCTAACCTTCTCAGACAATAGGCGAAAGTGTTCCTTGAACGTCCAACGACCATCGAGGACTAGACCGAGGTACGTCATAGAGGACGCCACACCTATTGTTGTTCCACTTACGATAACCGCCAGACCGGGCGGAGGCGAGTTCCTCGGCCCGTGAAAAGATAGGGCCTCAGATTTGTGCAGCGCCACCGTCAGGCCCAGCGCCTGAATCCGCCGGACTACCTGCGCGACCGCCGCCGTCGCGAGGATTTTTGCTTCGCGGTGAGTCTTTCCTCGACAAACGACAAGGGTGTCGTCGGCATACGCGATGAGCTCCACGCCAGGTAGGTTGGCACCACGAAGCACATAGTCAAAGCCAATGTCCCACAGGGTCGGACCTAGAGCCGAACCCTGCGGGACGCCGCAGACCACTTCCTGCTCTGTCCAGTCATATCCGGTGGGGTACTGCACCGAACGTGCCGATAGGTAGTCGCAGATGGTGTTGCGTAAATACCCCGGCACGCGGTGGTACCTGAGTCCCTCCTTGATTGTGTCCCAGGGCAGGGAGTTAAAGGCGTTGGTGATGTCCAGCGAGACCACCAGAACCACCCCACCCCGGGAGATCTCCTCGTCAGTTATTGACCTAAGCCGCGCCACCGCATCTATCGTTGAGCGGCATGAGCGAAACCCGAACTGGTTTTCGCTCAGATCTGGGCCGACGTGCTCTAGGTGGCGGGTAAGACGCGCCACGATAATCCGCTCCAGCGTCTTGCAGATTTCATCTAGCAGCACTATGGGGCGGTAGGCCGACGGCTGGTCCTCAGGTCGCCCGTATTTCCTAAGCAGCACAAGCTTCCCGGTCTTCCAGCGCCGCGGTACTCTACCCTGGACCAGACAACTGGTCAAAACGGTGAGCACGCGCTCTTCCATCTGCTCAATAGCGAGCACCCAGACCCGTCCGGGGACGCCATCAAGACCGGGGGCCGTGTTCTTGAGGCCCATTTTATGAACCGCTACTGACAATTCTCCTGCCGTTACAGGCGGCACTTCCTCTTCTGGCTCAGACTCCGCAGTGTGTGGTGCCATTGATGGTGGGGACCACTCGGCCCTAGATGGAAATAGGGCCGACATTATGGAGCTGCAAAGTTCCGGTTGCAGGTTCTGGGTGAGCGGTGGGGCAGCAGGGCGTAGTTTCTGCCTCACCCATTTGTAAGGCTTGCCCCACGGGTCCTGCTCTAGGGTATCGAGGAATTCGTCCCATGCCTCCTTTTTCGCCGCGCGGATGGCGTCGCGCAAGTTGTGGCGTGCCCTACGGTACCCGTCGTAGATAGCCTCCTCTTCTTCCTCATCCCTATTCCGCCTTCTACGATATCGCTGGTATCGGCGTCGGGCTGCCACACACTCTTTTCGTAGTCGTCTTAGTTCTGGGCGCCACCAATAAGTTTGGCGCCGAGGCTTGTAAGGTCCTGCTCGTGGCATTGAGGCGTCGCAGATGTTGCACGCCGCCTCATTAAGCCATTCTGCGCACTCTTCGACGTCTTCGGAGGGAAGAGGCGCCCACGACGCGGTAATAGCTGCTTCCTCGAGCAGATCTCGATCCAGCTTCTTCAGGGACCACCTTGGGCCGCCGCCAGGTGAAGTTGTGCGACCCAACTCCGACGTGAGAGAGGAAACGACGAAGAAGATGTATTGGTGGTCCGATAGAGTCTCAGTGCGACTCAGGACTCGCCATTCGGTGATGCGCGAGGAAATAGTTGGACTGACCAAAGTTAGGTCCACTATTGATTCGCCCTGACGCCGGACACAAGTACTAGCAGTACCGCGGTTTGCTAGAACCAGGCCAGTGGTGATCAGCCAGTCCTCGACAACGCGACCTCTTGCATTCGTCGCCGGCGAACCCCACAGCGTTGACTTCGCGTTCAGGTCTCCGGCGACGACTACAGGACGAGATGCTCCCTCAACAACGGCGGTTAGTTGAAGCAGGAACGCCTCAAAATCAGCGAGCGTCCTATTGGGGGAGAAGTAGACCCCGACAACTGTGAGTGCCCCTAGGATGGTAACGACGAATCCCCGGCCCCTAATCGTGTTCCTTGAGGATGGAGGCACGATTTTGGGGCCGATGACTAAGGCGACCGACGAGTCGGCGTCCCCGAACCAGTCACTCCTGGCCAGAACGCGATACGGCTCGGCAACAACGGCGACATCAATTTTCCTCTGCAGAATCTCCTGAACCCATAGGTCCTGCGCCTGAGCACAGTGGTTCAGGTTGCCCTGAAGAAAGCGTTGGGTGGCCGTTATTGGGCCTCCATAGGGACCGCTCCAGCGCCGGAAACCGCCGTAGATGTTGTGGCGGCTCTCTTGGGCGCTTGGCTCTTTTTAGAGCTGTTCCTCTTCTTTGGGGCGGGCTTTCCGCAGGGTTTGCTCCCCACGCTGTGGTCCGCTGGTTTTCCGTTCGCTGCGCACACTGCGCAGTGAGGTGGATTTCCACACTGTCTGGACGAATGGCCAGGCTGACCGCAACGGAAACAGAGCTCGCCACGGTCAGTTTCGGAGGGACAAGTCGCCCGCGTGTGCCCTACTTCGTGGCAGCGGTAACACCGCATGATGCGCGCGGACAACAGCGTCACACGTACTACGGTCCACCCGACGTACACTCTGGTGTTCGGTGCCGTCACTTGTTTAGCGGCCTCGACCGGGCATTTGACCCAGGCCGTGCCGCGGCCACTCCGATCCAGACGGATTTCGCCGACCTTGACGTCTTCGGCGGCGCAGCCACCAGGTCTAGCGATGGCTGCTGCGATCTCCGCCGCCGAGGCAGAGTCGTCGAGACCTGTAATCCGCAACTCTGCGCACTTTTGTGGCCGAGATATGCGGACTTCCTCTTCTCCGAGTATTTCTCTCAGTTTGCCCGCGAGGGCGTCGGCCTTCTCTTTGCAGGCCGAACCCGAGACTTCGAACATACGAGCCCCGGTTACGGCCAGCTTAAATTTCACCGCCGGGATGTCTAATGCAGCTAGATCGAGCCGCTGCTTCGCCTTTACGAGGATGTCTTTGTAGGAGACTCCTCGATCTGCTGCGTCCGATTGCAGCGTGAGTACTACGGCCGCAGACTTAGGGGTGCGTAGTTGCCTGTCTCTCTTCTTTTTCTTATTCTTTGGCGTCTTTTTATTTTCTCCCTCTTTCTTCTTCGACGACACCTTTCCTTTCCTCACTACTTGTGCCCATTCCGACGTGTTGGTAGATTGCGATGCAGCTGCTGTAGTTTCTGCGTCACGTCTCGCGGCTGCCGCTTCAAGGGCGGCGGCAGATTTGCGTGCTTTCTTAGCCTTTTTGGGCGCTGGGCCAGAGTTCGTTGGAGGCATCAGCGTCGAGACCGATTCCGGCGGAGGTGCCCTCTTTTCTTTCTCCTTATTTTGTGGGGGTCCTGCAGGTGTTGGGGCAGTGGCCTCACGGTCCTTTCTCTTGTCTGCGGCGAGGGGAGGTCGGAGACGTGGCTCCGGTAATAGCCGGGTCTCCAGGCTCTCCAGTCGTGCGTCCATACGTGCGCTCGTTACCGAGACCGCCTCGCGCACCGCTCGCTGTAAAAGCTCTTCCACATCCAGCTCCTTGTTCGTTGGAGCGGCATGTGGATGGACGTCAGCCAGCTTGCGCTTGACGGTCTCTAGCTCCTTCTTCAATTCCTCAAAGTTCCTGGAGAGGCGTGTGTTTGCCGCCTCCAGGGCTCTGGTTTCCTCCGATGCCGAGCGACTAAGAAGAACCGCACATGCCTCCTGAATGGCTTGGGTCGCTTTTTTAAGGGCCGCTACGGAGGTCCCCTTCAGGTTTTTAGATTTTTGGGCCACGTTGTTAATGGCCCCCAGACTCTCCGTTATCACTGCGCCCAGTTTTGCCGCCGTGATCTCCTCGTCCTCCACCATTGTCACGTCCGAGGAATCAGAGGGTTCCGACAGCCGGTGTAACCGTAGCTGCGGTATCCTCTTTGCCGACTCCAGTATTTGTCGCTCGGCCTCGACCTCCAGAGCCCTCTGTTGGGTGTCAAGAAGGTCCTGTTGAGCCTTGGCTAAGCCGACGTATTCCCCTGTAGTGGGGGGCCTACCTCTGCCGCGTTTTGAGGCGGGCTTACGAGCTGCTCCTTTCCCCTTATCTGGACTGTCCTCGGTTCCGCGCCTCTTGCGCAAGAACCTTTCCCTCTTTTCCTCTCTATCACTGTCTCTGTCTTGGCTTCGAGAGGCGGCGGTATCATTGCCGCTCTCTTCCTCTGTTCCACTTCCGGGATGCTTTCGGAAAAACCTACTCGCAGAACCGATGAACACGGGCGTCGCCACTCGCGATCCACCCTCACCCTCACTAGCCGTCGTCATTGCAGCCAATTCGTATTGCGTTTCGTTGTCCGTATTTGTGCCAAAGTCGTTCTCCTTCTCACTTCTCACCTCGTCCTCCAAAGCAACTGGTGCCCCCCCCGTATACTTGGGGCGACCCCCCGCCGAAGCGGGAGTGTGGGATTCCCTCATAAGAGGACCCACCCGGGGAGTATTTTCCGAATTGCCTTCCATATTTGATCAGGTATGGGCTGAGTCTGACCCGATCCATTAGGGGGGATTCTGCCCCACGACCTCGCTGCGTAGCCACCTGCTCGCCATGCACCCCATCACCGGCCGTCACCAGCTTAGGGTTAGGGACCCATGGGTCCATCCATCGCACAAACACTCGCAGAATTTTCTCACATAAACACACAATATAGTAGAGAAGAGTAAACAAAAAGGGAAAGATAGAAAAGAAAAGGTGTTGAAAGATAGAAAATAAATAAAATAATGCAAAAAGAAGAGTAAACTATAAAAAAAAAGGTGGTGAAAAGATAGAAATAGACCGGCGTTCAGCCGCCTGAGTACCTCACCCCGTGTAGAGAGCGGAGTGGCGCACCCAGGCGTTGCCCAGGGACACCAACGTGGAGGAACCGGTATCGCCCCCGCCCCCAACCTTTTTTTTTTTTTTTTTTTTTTTTTTTTTTTTTTTTTTTTTTTTTTGACGGGGGGAAATACGTTACGTATCCCCCGCCGCCCCCGGGGGAGGGCAGCAGGGGTATGACGGACTCCCCCGGCGCGAGGTGGAGTGCGCCGAGGTTTACCGTCTAAAACCCCCCGATGCCCATCTTCAGCGCCAATGGAGGGGCCGTGGGAATCGCGAGAGCATTCTTCCACGACCCCCCAGTGCGTGCCGCATCCGGCTCACTTCTAATGCGGCGGCTAGGTGAAATGCCGCCGCCTGCCTCTCCGAGAGCTCCCCGGGCATTGGGGAGCTTTTCTTCTCGGGGCCCATAGTGTGAGCGGCGATCCCCCGATCACCGCCCACGGGCCTAGGCTTCCATCACCTCTACGGCAGGGGCGGACGGAACCGCCCTTGCGCCGGCCTTGGGTTCTTTGAACCGGGCCCTTTTGGTGGGAGCCTTTCCCTTCGCGCCGGGCGGAGGCTTTGCTACACAGCCGCTTGCGCCCAGCACATGTGCCTTCTCCGGCCTGCCGGCAGCCTCGCAGAGGAAGCAGTTGGGCGCTTCCCCGCACTCGGCCGCCTTGTGCCCCGGTTTCCCGCAGCGGAAACAGCTCCGGCTGCGGTCTACCGGGCACTGGCACTTCGCCGCCACGTGGCCGGTGTCCTGGCAGCGGAAGCAGCGCTTAGGCCTCGCGGCCAGCAGCGCCACTCTCGCCGACACCCAACCAACCCGCAGCCGCCCAGAACTTGTGAGTTTCTTGGCGGCCGCTACAGGGACACGCATCCATACCGACGCGTCCCCCCGCGGTCCCACCGTCAATTGGCCCGACCGTATATCGTCGGCCGAGCACCCTCCTTCCGTAGCAACCGCCTTGATCACGTCGGCGGCCGCTACTGAGTCGTCCAGTCCGGCGACGCGGATCTCCGCGCACAAAACCGGGCGGGCGACCTTTACGTCGTCCGGTGACAAGACGGTCCTCAACCTAGCGGCGAAGGCGTCTGCTTTTTCTTGCGCACCCTCACCTTTTTTTTTTTTTTTTTTTTTTTTTTTTTTTTATTTACGTGCGGAAAATTCGTTACGAATACCCTACGACGCCGGGGGACATCGTAGGGTTATGTGGGACTCCCCAGCGCCTGCGACTGGCGCCGGGTTTACCCACTAAAAACCGCACGATGCCCTCCTTCGCGCCTAGGCCGGGGTCATGGGTATCGCGGAAGCATTCGTCCACGACCCCGCCGGCGCCTGCCTGCCTCACAGGCTCTCCGAAATGCGGCGGCATAGATGGTGTGCCGCCGCTAGCCTTCTCCGAGAGCCCCCCGGACATAGGGGAGCTTTCTTCTCGGGACCCCTTGGGTGGGCAGTGATCCCCCGATCACCACCCACGGGTCTTAGGCGCCTCTCACTCGGCGTCCATGGCGGGGGCGGCTGGTGCCACCCTTGCGCCATCGGCCTTGGCCACTTTTTGACGGGCCTTTTTGGTCGGCGTCTTCTTCTTTTTTGGGGGAGGTGGCTTTTTCGCCGAAGTGGCGCAACTGCTACCCCCCAACACGTGGCCTGCCTTTTTTCCGGCCGATAAACACACGGGGCAATTTGGGACCGCCCCGCAGTCCAGCATTTTATGCCCAGGTTTGCCGCAGCGGAAGCAAAGTCCGCTGCGGTCCTCCGACCGGCAATTTACTCCGATATGGCCTGTGGCTAGGCATCGGTAGCACCGCTTGGGCCGTTTAGCCAGCAGCACTACCTTTGCCGACGTCCACCCAATTTGCAGCCGCCCAGAGCTGGAGAGCTTTTTGGCAGCCGCTACTGGGACGTTCATCCAGAGGGATCCGTCCCCTCTGCGTCCGGCTACGATCTTGCCCGGCCTGATGGTGTTGGCCGGGCAGCCTCCTTCATTAGCGGCCGCCTCCACGACTTCGGCGACCGTCACAGCGTCGTCTAACCCGGTGACGCGCATCTCCGCGCACTTCACCGGGCGGGCCACTTGTACTGCCTCTGAGTCGACGACCGCTTTCAGTCTCGCTGCAAAGGCGTCCGCCTTCTCCGAGGCACCCTCTCCGTCCACTGTCAGCAATCGGGCGCCCGTCTCAGCCACCCGGAAGCCCAACCTAGTGATGCCGAACTCCCGGAGGTCGATACGTGCCCTGGCGTCCGACAGTATTTTGGCGTAGGTCGCCCCCCTGTCCTTCGCCCCCTCCTGTAAGGTGAGGGAGATGGCTGCCGTGGTGGGAGGGCGAAGCCTCGCCTTCTTCTTCCTGGCTGGGGCACTTTTGGCTGCCTTCGCCTTTTCCTTCTTATTTTGCCCGCGTGGACCTACTGTAGTCCACGGGGCGTTAGCAGAGGCGGGGGTTGGAGTAGCCCTCGTTTCTGCGGCCTCCTGTGCGGCCAAGCTCTTCTTCTTGGTCTTCTTTTTCTTCTTCTTCTTCGGCGCGGCAGGCTGTGCGGGTGTGGTTGCACTGTCGCCTGCCGCTACCTCCGACACTTCAACAACTGTGGCCGGTCTCTTCTCCTTCGGTGCCTTTGGAGCCTTCTTGGTGTTCTTCCCCGGAGCAACATCACTGCCCGCGGCATGAGCCGGTGCGGTGTCACTCAGGGAGTCCATTGCCAGTGGTGGGCGAAGGCGTGGTTCTGGAAGTAAACGGTCTTCCAGACCAGCCAGCCTGGCGTTCAGCATATTGCCGAAGGTCTCTGCATTGGTACGTGAGACCTCCGCCAACAGCTGACGCACGTCTTGCTCAGGTGGGCGAGCAATCTGGCGCCGCAGCTCATCAAGCTCACGGCGCATTTCTTCTACTTGCCTCTGGAGCCGGGTGTTGTGGGCTTCCAGGGCCTGTATCTCCTCCGATGCACAGCGGCCCCTCATTTCGCCAACGGCTGCCTTGATGTTGGCGACCGCCTCTTTGAGGAACCGCTGGTAGGTTCCCTTTAGATTTGAGGACCTCGTGGCGACCATAGTTATGGTCTCCAACGAGGCCTCCACGCTCTTGGTCAGCGCAGCGCTTGTTCGCTCGGACTCTTCCTCCATTTTGGCGGGGATAGCGCAAAGTGACGAGCGCGCCGCTCTGGCAGTCCTCGCCGTTTCAGCCACTTCCTCTTCGGCTTGAAGTCGAAGGGCCTCTTCTTTTGCCTTATTAAGGTCGGCCTGCGCTTTCGCTAGGCCGACGTACTGGCCGGTGGTTGGTGGCCGGCCACGTCCTTTTTTAGGTTTTGGCACCGCTCCCTTTGATATGAGCGGTGCATTGTCTTCTTCAGTGTTCCTCCTTTTGAGGCTAGTCCGTCCGGTGTTGGACTCCCCGGATTCCAGCGACATGGCACTGTAGACCGAGGAGTCCGAGAGATAATCGTCGCTATCTCTCGTGTAGTCAAGTCCATGAGGCAGCAGCCGCTCGAGCACCACACGCGGCACGCGCGGTCTTGCTGCACTTTCGTTCTCTTCTTCGGGGGGCGTGAGTCTTAGGTCACGCTCAAGTTGCACGCGAGCGAGTCCCTCGGTGTCACCCCGTTCCTTCTTCCTCTGGAGGAGCCTCAACAGTCGCTGCACTCCATTAGGCTGCGGCTGTGAGAAGTCTACCTCCTCATCCGTTAGTAGGTCCGTTCCCGACGCGGTAAGGTACGCCGGCCCCGGCCTCTCTCGCGCCATCGCGCCTCCCTCCTTCCTCTCTCCCGTCCTCTCCTCTTCCGGCATCGCATTTTGTGGCCCCCCCGTATACGAGGGCCGACCCCCCGCCGAAGCGGGAGTGTGGGATTCCCCAGCTTCGCTGGGACCCACCCGGGGATTACTTTCCAAAATACGACCTTCCATCTTTGTCAATTGTGGACTGATGTCTGGCCCGATCCATTAGGGGGGATTCTGCCCCAGTGCCCTCACGACGAAACCGCCTGTTCGCCACGCATCCCATGGCCGGGCACCACAAACCTTGGATTAGGGGCCGTAAAAGCCCATCCATCATCATTCAAACAAAAACCTAACACGCAAAACCTAACACACACGCACAGAAGAGTAAATAAAAGAGAAAAGATAGGAAGAAAAGGTGTTGAAATATAGAGAAAATAAAATAATGCAAAAAGAAGAGTAAACTATAAAAAGATGGTGAAAGATAGAGAAAGACCGGCGTTCAGCCGCCTGAGTACCTCACCCCGTGTAAAGAGCGGAGTGGCGCACCCAGGCGTTGCCCAGGGACACCAACGTGGAGGAACCGGTATCGTCCCCAACCTTTTTTTTTTTTTTTTTTTTTTTTACGGGGGGAAATACGTTACGTATCCCCCACTGCCCCCGGGGGAGGGCAGCAGGGGTATGACGGGCTCCCCCGGCGCGAGATGGAGTGCGCCGGGGTTTACCGTCTAAAACCCCCCGATGCCCACCTTCAGCGCCGTTTGCGGGGCCATGGGAATCGCTATAGCATTCTTCCACGACCCCGCAGCGCGTGCCGCAACCGGCTCACTTCTTTGCGGCGGCTAGATGAAATGCCGCCGCCTGCCTCTCCGAGAGCTCCCCGGGCATTGAGGAGCTTTGCGCTCGGGACCCATATTGTGAGCGGCGATCCCCCGATCACCGCCCACGGGTCTAGGACTCCATCACTTCGGCGGGGGCGGGCAGAACCGCCCTTGCGTCTGAGGCCTTTGGCTCTTTAAAGCGGGCCTTTTTTGTCGGAGCCTTTCTCTTTTTCTTGCCGGGGGGCGGCTTTTTAGCAGCTGTGATGCAGCCAGCAGCCCCCAGCACGTGCTCCTTCGGCTTCCCGGTCGCCTCACACACGGGGCAGTTAGGATCTGCCCCGCAATCTGGCGCCTTGTGGCCCGGCTTCCCGCAGCGGAAACAGTTCCGGCTGAGGTCCACCGAGCACACGCACTTCGCCGCCAAGTGGCCGGTGTCCAGGCACCGGTAACACCGCCTTGGCCTCGCGGCCAGCAGCGCTACCTTTGCAAGGACCCAGCCGACCTGTAGCCGCCCAGAGCTGGCGAGCTTCTTTGCGGCAGCAATAGGAACGCTCAGCCAAAGTGACTTAGCGCCCCTAGGGCCCACCACAATTTTGCCCGACCGGATGTTGGTGGCCGGGCATTCTCCTTCTTTAACGACCGCCTTGATGACATCGGCGGCCGTCGTCACGTCGTCCAGCCCGGAGACGCGCATTTCCGCGCACTTCGCCGGGCGGGCGATTCTCACGACTCCTGGGTCGAGCACCTCCTTCAGCCGTGTGGCAAAGGCGTCGGCCTTCTCCTGTGCGCCCTCTCCTGATAGCAACAGGACTCGAGCGCCGGTCTGAGCCAGGCGGAATCCGAGTTTGGGTATCCCGAACTCCGCCAGGTCGATCTTGCTTCTTGCCTCCGCGAGCACAGACGCGTAGGTGACGTTCCGTTCCGCAGCCCCCGCCTCTAGGGTGAGCGTGATTGCTGCCGTAGTCGGAACGCGCAACCTCGCCTTCTTTTTCCTCTTTTTCTTCGGAGCGGCTTTGGCTGTTGTAGCCGCCCCCTTCTTCTTCTTGTCGGCCTTACGCGGACCGACGCTGGTCCACGGGGCCTCGGCGGGGGAGGAGCCGGTGTGTGCTCTCCCTTGTGCCGCTTCTTGAGCGGCCATTGATGGCCGCTTCTTCTTTTTGGCTTTTTTAGCCTTCGGTGGTGCGGGCGCAGCAGGGGCTTCATTTGGTGCCGCTGCGCTCGTTGCCGCCATCGTCAATTCCGGGGTTTTCTCCCTCAACACTCTGTCCGCTGCCAGCGGGGGCCGGCGGCGTGGTTCCGGGAGGAGGCGATCCTCCAGACCGGCCAGCCTGGCGTTCAGCATGTTGCCGAAGGTCTCTATGTTGGTACGAGAGACCTCCGACAACAGCTGGCGCATGTCGCTCTCCGCAGGTTTTGCCGTCTGCCGGCGCAGCTCGTCGATCTCTTGACGCATTTTGGCGACTTGAGCTTCGAGCCGCGCGTTTTGGGCTTCGAGCCTCTTCATTTCCTCGGTAGCGGAGCGGTCCTTCATCTCGGCTACCGCCGCTCTTATAGACGCTACCGCCTCTTTAAGGTACCTCTGGTAGGTACCTTTGAGGTTCGAGGACTTCGTGGCGACCATATTGATGGACTCCAACGAAGCCTCGACCCTCTTGGTCAGGGCTACGCTCGTCAGCTCCGACGCTTCTTCTGCGGGTGCGGTGGGGCCAGACCAGATGGGCGCTCTCGCCTGTCTCGCTACCCTTGCCGTTTCAGCGATCTCGGCCTCGGCCTGAAGCCGGAGGCTTTCCGCCTTCTCTCTATTTAGCTCTGCTTGGGCCCGAGCTAGGCCGACGTATTGGCCGGTTGATGGTGGCCGGCCACGTCCCCTCTTCATTTTTGGCACTGCTCCCTTGCTAATGGGAGGTGCTAGGTCGTCTTCCGAATTTCGCCTCTTCAGGCCTGTCCTTTCCGGGGGGATTGCGGGCAGCCCCTCGGAGTCCAGTGATATACCAGACATATCACTGGAGTCCGAGAGGAAGTCCTCGCTGTCATGTCCAGTAGGTGGGCGCTCGGGGAGCAGCGCGCGAGTGAGCATCACGCGCGGCATTCCCTTCGTGTCGCCCCTCAAAGCCTTTTTACGGAGCAACTCTAGCAGCCGGCGCCTGCCATCAGGGACCGGCTGTGAGAAGTCCACATCTTCGTCCGTTAGGGGCTCCGTCTCTGGCGCGGTAAGGTGCGCCAGTTTCGGACCCGTTCGCGCCATCGCGCCCGTCTCCTTCTCCGTCATCACTATGACCTCCTTCTCTACCCTCGCAGTAGTTGGCCCCTCCGTATACACGGGCCTGACCCCCGCCGAAGCAGGGGTGTGGGATTCCCCATCGCTGGGACCCACCCGGAGATTATTTGGACTAATGCGATCTTCCATCCTTAGAACGCCGACACCCCGGGTCGCGGTCTCTTTTTTCGGGGGTGAGCTCCCCCATCAGAAGAGTTAAAGTAAAAAGGAAAGATAGATGCGAGATGAAAGAAAAGGTGGTGAAAAGATAGAATAAACAAAACAAATGGAATGCAAAACAAGAAAATTAAACAAAATAGGTGGTGAAAGATAGTGTAGAAAAAGATAGCGCCAGCCTTCAGCCGCGTGGGTACCTCACCCCGCAAAAGACGGGGTGGCGCACCCAAGCGTTGCCCAGGGCCACGAACGAGGACGAACTGGCTGAGCCCCTATCGTCCCCAACCTAACCTAACCTTTTTTTTTTTTTTTTTTTTTTTTTTTTTTTTTTTTTTTTTTTTTTTTTTTTACGGGGTGAAATTCTTTACGAATCCCCCACCGCCCCCGGGGGAGGGCAGCAGGGGTATGTCGGACTCCCCCGGCGCGAGATGGAGTGCACCGGGGTGTACCGACTAAAACACCCCGATGCCCGTCTTCAGCGCCAGTAGAGGGGCCGTGGGAATCGCGAGAGCATTCTTCCACGACCCCCCAGCGCGTGCCGCATCCGGCTCCCTTCTAGTGCGGCGGCCTGGTGTTATGCCGCCGCTTGCCTCTCCGAGAGCTCCCCGGGCATTGGGGAGCGTTCCTTCTCGGGGCCCATAGTGCGGGCGGTGATCCCCCGATCACCACCCACGGGCCTAGGCGTCCAACTCCATGGCGGGGGCGGGCGGAGCCGCCCTTGCGCCGTTGGCCTTAGGCTTTTTCTGCCGGGCCTTTTTAGTTGGTGCCTTTCCCTTCGTACCGGGGGGCGGCTTTGCAATACAGCCGCTGTTACCCAGCACGTGTGCCTTCTCCGGCCTGCCGGCAGCCTCGCACAGGAAGCAGTTGGGCGCTTCCCTGCACTCGGCCGCCTTGTGCCCCGGTTTCCCGCAGCGGAAACAGCTCCGGCTGCGGTCTACCGGGCACTGGCACTTCGCCGCCACGTGGCCGGTGTCCTGGCAGCGGAAGCAGCGCTTAGGCCTCGCGGCCAGCAGCGCCACTCTCGCCGACACCCAACCAACGCGCAGCCGCCCAGAGCTTACAAGCTTCTTGGCTGCAGCGACCGGGACACGCATCCATAGCGACGCGTCTCCTCGTGGCCCCACCGACAGTTGGCCCGACCGAATATCGTCGGCCGAGCACTCTCCTTCTTTCGCGACCGCCTGAATGACGTCGGCGGCCGCCACTGAGTCGTCCAGCCCGGCCACGCGGATCTCCGCGCACAGGACCGGGCGGGCGACCTTTACGTCGTCCGGTTTTAAGACTGCTTTTAGCCTCGTGGCGAAAGCGTCTGCCTTTTCTTGCGCCCCCTCACCGGCGATCGTGAGGACACGCGCTCCGGTTTCGGCCAGGCGGAAGCCGAGCCTGGGGATGCCGAGTTCCCCCAGGTCGATCGCCGCTCTGGCCTCGGCCAACACCTTTGCGTATGTCACCCCCCTGTCAGCAGCGCCCGCCCCCAGGGTGAGAGTGACCGCCGCAGTGGTTGGAGGGCGAAGTTTCGCTCTCTTCTTTTTCTTCGGGGCGGCTTTGGCTGTTGTAGCCGCCCCCTTCTTCGTCTTTTTGGCCTTGCGTGGACCTATCTTAGTCCACGGGGCCTCGGCGGGGGAGGGGTTGGTGTTCTCCCCCCCTTGCGCCGCCTCTTGAGCGGCCATTGATGGCCGCTTTTCCTTTGTCTTCTTCTTTTTGGCCTTGGGCGGGGCCGGAGCAGCCGGAGCCTCTTTAGGGGCTGGTGCCGCCATCTCTGCATATGTTGGCGCCGTCGCCCTTTTGGGCTTCGGCGCTTTTGTACATCCGGTCGCTGGCGTGGTGCCAACATCGGCACTATCCGCCGCCAGCGGTGGCCTTCTCCTCGGTTCTGGTAGGAGCCTGTCCTCAATTCCTGCCAACCTCGCATTCAGCATGTTGCCGAAGGTCTCGATATTAGAGCGCGAGACCTCCGACAACATCTGCTGCAATTCGTTGGTAGCGGGCCTGGTTGCCTGGCGACGCAACTCCTCGAGCTCCCGGCGCATCGCGTCGAGCTGCCGTTGGAGCTTTTCGTTCTGGGCTTCCAAAGCCTTCATCTCCTCCGATTGTCCGCGGCCCCTCAATTCGGCAAAAGTTGCCCGTATGTTGGCAACTGCCTCTTTAAGGTGCCGCTGAAATGTCCCTTTCAAATTTTGGGACCTCGTGGCGACCATGGTTATCGCCTCCAGCGAGGCCTCAACACCATTGGTCAGAGCATGGCTGGTCTGCTCCGACCTGTCTTCTCCAGTGGTTGCGGTGGGGCTTGCGCAGATGGACGCGCGCGCGCCCCGCGCAGTTCTCAACGTCTCGGCTACTTCCTCTGCGGCCTGAAGCCGAAGCGCTTCCTCCTTCTCTCGGTTCAATTCGGCCTGCGCCTTAGCCAAGCCGACGTATTGGCCGGTGGTAGGCGGTCGGCCGCGTCCCCGTTTGGCCTTCGGCACCGCACCTTGGCTGGTGGACGGCGCCGCCTCTGTCTCGTCCGGGTTCCGCCTCTTAAGGGGGGTTGTACGTCCGGTGGGTGCGGGCAATCCCTCGGAGTCCAGCGACATGTCAGTCATGCAACTGGAGTCCGAGAGATAGTCCTCGCTGTCTCGATCGGGTATGTCACGTCCGTGTTTGGGGGGCGGCATGATCACGTCGCGCGTGAGCAGCACGCGCGGCAGATCCGGGTCGCCCCTTAGTTTCTTCCTTTGCATTAACTTCAGTAGCCGCTGAACCCCGTTGGGCTGCGGCTGACTGAAGTCAACGTCCTCGTCTGTTAATAAGTCCGCCGCCGGCGCGGTAAGGTGCGCCAGCTTCGGATTCGGTTGCGCCCTCGCGCCCGTCTCCTTCTGCGTCATCACTATGACCTCCTCCTCATCCCTCGCACTAGTTGGCCCCTCCGTATACGCGGACCTGACCCCCGCCGAAGCAGGGGTGTGGGATTCCCCATCGCTGGGACCCACCCGGAGATTATTTGTACTGATGCGACCTTCCATACTGCTAACTACGACACCCCGGGTCGCGGTCTCTTTTTTCGGGGGTGAGCTCCCCCATCAGAAGAGTTAAAACAAAAGGAAAGATAGATACGAGATGAAAGAAAAGGTGGTGAAAAGATAGAATAAACAAAACAAACGTTCAAAAACACAAGAAAGTTACTTAAAAAGATGGTGAAAAGATAGTGAAGAAAAGAGATAGCGCCAGCCTTCAGCCGCGTGGGTACCTCACACCGTGTAAAAGCGGAGTGGCGCACCCAAGCGTTGCCCAGGGCCACGAACGAGGACGAACTGGCTGAGCCCCAACCTAACCTAACCTTTTTTTTTTTTTTTTTTTTTTTTTTTTTTTTTTTTTTTTTTTTTTTTTTTTTTTTTTTTTTTTTTTTTTTTTTTTTTTTTTTTGACGGGGGGAAATACGTTACGTATCCCCTGCCGCCCCCGGGGGAGGGCGGGAGGGGTATGACGGGCTCCCCCGGCGCGAGATGGGGTGCGCCGGGGTTTACCGTCTAAAACCCCCCGATGCCCATCTTCAGCGCCTTTAACGGGGCCGTGGGAATCGCAAAGCATTCTTCCACGACCCCGCAGCGCTTGCCGCAACCGGCCCACTTCCAAATGCCGCAACCGGCTCCTTCTCCGAGAGCTCCCCGGGCATTGGGGAGCTTGTCGTCTCGGGGCCCATATTGTGAGCGGCGATCCCCCGATCACCGCCCACGGGCCTATGCTTCAACCTCCATTTCGGCGGGGGCGGGTTGAGCCACCCTTGCGCCTTGAGCTTGCGGCTTTTTATGCCGGGCCCTGGAGGGAGTCTTACGCTTCCCTTTCGTGTCAGGGGGCGGCTTTGCGAAAACGCAGCCGCCGCTCCCCAGCACGTGTGCCACCTCCACTTTGCCAGTGGCCTCACATAGCGAGCAGTGCGGATCCGCTCCGCACTCTGCCGCCTTGTGCCCCGGCTTCCCGCAGCGGAAACAGCTCCGGCTACGGTCCACCGAGGACTGGCATTTCGCCGCGACGTGGCCGGTGTCCTGGCATCGGTAGCACCGCTTTGGCCTCGCGGCCAGCAGCGCCACCTTTGCCGAGACCCAGCCCACGCGAAGCCGCCCAGAGTTGAGCAGCTTTTTAGCGGCCTCAACGGGGACGCTCATCCATAAGGACGCGTCCCCCCTCGGTCCTACCACAATTTTACCCGACCTGATAGAGCTGGTCGGGCATCCTCCTTCCTGTGAGGCCGCCAGGATGACTTGGGCGGCCGTTACTGAGTCGTCCAGCCCGGCGACGCGCATCTCCGCGCATTTGGCCGGGCGGCCGACTCTCACCATTTCCGGGCTTAGAACAGCCCTCAACTTTGCTGCGAAGGCGTCTGCCTTCGCTTGCGCCCCCTCACCTGCGACAGTAAGCACGCGCGCGCCTGTTTCCGCCAGGCGGAAGCCGAGCCTCGGGATACCAAACTCCCCGAGATCGACTTTTGCCCGGGCTTCTTTCAGAAGCTGGGCGTATGTCACCCCCTTCTCCGCAGCCTTCTCCTCAATGGTGAGGGTAACGGCCGCGGTGGCTGGGACGCGCAGCCTCGCCTTCTTCTCCTTGGCGGCGGCTTTAGTTGGAGTAGCCGCCCCCTTCTTCTTTTTCTTGGCCTTGCGTGGACCTACGGTGGTCCACGGGGCCTCGGCGGGGGAGGGGTCGATGATACCCCCCCCTTGCGCCGCCTCCTGAGCGGCCATTGATGGCCGCTTCTTTTTCTTCGCTGCCTTTTTTGAAGGCTTTGGCGGGGCCGGTGCGGGCGGTGCCTCTTTAGGGGGGACCGCCACGCTTGGTGCCGCTATATCTGCACATGTTAGCGCCGTCGCCTTCTTAGACTTCGGTGCCTTCTTCGTCGGTGCCGGTGGTGTTGGGGCACTAACGCTGTCTACTGCCAGTGGCGGCCGTATTCGAGGCGCCGGCAAGAGACGGTCCTCTAGTCCGGCCAGCCTAGCGTTCAGGATTGTGCCGAACGTCTCCACATTCTTTCGCGACACCTCGTCTAAAAGTTGTCGCAGGTCTTTCTCAGCAGGGCGGGATGCCTGCCGGCGCAGCTCCTCCAGCTCCTGACGCATATCGGCCACTTGCCTTTGGAGCCGCGCGTTTTGTGCCTCCAGCCTTGCCATCTCGTCCGTCATCGAACGGCCTCGCAATTCAGTAACGGCCGCCCTTATACTGACGACCGCCTCCTTGAGGCACCGTTGGAAGGTGCCTTTCAAGTTCTGAGACTTCGTGGCGACCATGATCACGGCCTCCAACGAAGTCTCAATACTTTTTGTCAGAGCAGCGTTCGTTTGCTCCAACCTGTCTTCTTCATTGGCTGCAGCGGGGCTTGCGCGGATGGTCGCGCGCGCCTCCCGCGCAGTTTTTATGGTCTCGGCAACCTCTTCTGCGGCCTGAAGCCGAAGCGCCTCCTCTTTCTCTCGATTAAGTTCGGCCTGCGCCTTGGCCAAGCCAACGTATTGGCCGGTGGTCGGCGGGCGGCCGCGTCCTCGTTTGGGCTTCGGCACCGTACCTTTGCTTGTGGACGGCGCCGCCTCTGTCTCGTCCGGGTCTAACCGCCTCTTAAGGGGGGTTGTTCGTCCGGTGGGTGCGGGCAATCCCTCGGAGTCCAGCGACATGTCAGTCATGCAGCTGGAGTCCGAGAGATAGTCCTCGCTGTCTCGATCGAGTATGTCACGTCCGTGTTTGGGGGGCGGCATGATCACGTCGCGCGTGAGAAGCACGCGCGGCAGATCCGGGTCGCCCCTTAGTTTCTTCCGTTGCATCAACTTCAGTAGTCGCTGAACCCCGTTGGGCTGCGGCTGACTGAAGTCAACGTCTTCATCCGTTAATAAGTCCGCCGCCGGTGCGGTAAGGGACACCGGCTCCGAACTCACGCGCGCAGTCGCGTCTTCCTCCACTTCACTCGCCGTCGCAACGGCCTCCGCACCTCTCAACGCAATGTTGGCACCCTCCGTATACGTGGGCCAGACTGTGCCCGAAGACTCTTCGGACACAGTGCGGGATTCCCCGACTGTTGTCGGGACCCGCCCGGAGAAACTTTTTTCATTACGTTCCATTCCATCTAAGCGCCGACACCCCGGGTCGCGGGCTTGTTTTCGGGTGTAGCTCACCCATCAAAGAGTTAACAAAAAACGGAAAAGATAGTAGGAGAAGAAAGAAAAGGTGGTGAAAAGATAGAATAAACAAAATAAAACTAGTGCAAAAACAAGAAAGTTAAACAAAATAGGTGGTGAAAGATAGTGAAGAAAAGAGATAGCGCCAGCCTTCAGCCGCGTGGGTACCTCACCCCGCAAAAGACGAGGTGGCGCACCCAAGCGTTGCCCAGGGCCACGAACTAGGACGAACTGGCTGAGCCCCAACCTAACCTAACCTAACCTAACCTAACCTAACCTAACCTAACCTAACCTAACCTAACCTAACCTAACCTAACCTAACCTAACCTTTTTTTTTTTTTTTTTTTTTTTTTTTTTTTTTGATCTCGCAGGGGAAAGGTCATTACGCCCTTCCCGGGTTGGGGGACCCGGGGGTATGTGGGACTCCCGGCGCGACTCGCCGGTTTACCCACTAAAACTAACCTGCGGATTGCCATCAGCCGCTTTAAGGGGGGTGTCCCGGATCTGTCTAGCACAGGACACCCCCCGCGACCGGCCGGTCTACCTCTATAGGGACCGGACTTCCACCACAATTAAGGGGCCGCTCCGACAACCTGAAGCGTCCCCCTCGGCGCCGGGACTAGCTAAGCCGGGGAGGTTCCCATCCTCTCCCGGAGCCCCGTTAGACGGAAGTTTGGAGGTTCACATAACGACGCCTCCGCACTCCCGTCCTACGCCGGCGAAGCGGAACAGAGGATTGATCGTTCTCTCTGTCCCGCTCCGCGGCCTCTTTCTGCGAAATGACGGCTTCGCAGAAAGAGACCGCCGCCTGCCAGGCCTCATCGCTCTCGAGCATGCAGCGCACCACACTCGAGAGCGAGAGGTCCCTCCCAAGCACTGCCACGAGATCGTGGCGCTGCACGGCCCATCGTTCGCACACCTCTAGGGTGTGCTGGGCCGTGTCCTCCGCAGCGCCACACTCATGGCAGGCTGGCGTAGGCTCCCTCCTGGCAACCTTGCACAAGTACGCACCGAAGCATCCATGCCCGGTGAGCACCTGTGCAAGGCGAAAGGTGAGGGGTTTTCGCTTGCGGCGCATCCACGCCGCAAGGACCGGACGCAGTGCCGCGGCCGTATGTTGGCCGTACGGCGACTGCTCCAGAACCTCACCCCACCTTCGTAGCAACCACTGTTGCCCCAGCCTCCGCACTCGCAAGAGCTCCTCCCAGGTCGGAAACTCGCCGTTCTGTGCCTTCCTCTCCAACGCGAAGAGGTGCACCTCGGCGAGCACCGACGCCTGGAGCTCCCACGGCGGATCTCCAGCCAGGGCAGTGGCCGCCACCCAGGAGACTGTACGGTAGCCCCTGATTACCCTCACCGCTATGACCCGCTGCGCTCTTCGCAGCTGGGCCTTATTGCGAGCGGTGAGGGAGTCCGCCCAAATAGGGGCTCCGTACAAGGCTATACTCCGACACACCCCGGAGTATAGCCGCCTGCAGGCTTCGCTGGGCCCTCCTATATTAGGCAGGAGTCGGCCCAGCGCTGACGCCACCCTCACGACCTTCGGCCCCAGTTGTTGGAAATGGGGGCCGAAGGTCCACCTCCCGTCCAGGGTGAGTCCGAGACACTTAAGGGTTGGACTCACCCTGACCTCCGTCTCTCCGATAAGGAGTCGTGCTCCGGGCGGGGGCCCTTTCCTCCCGGGTCCGCGGAAGAGCAGGGCTTCGGTCTTGTTCAAACGTACCCGAAGCCCCAACCGCTCTATGCGGCTGACTACGAGGGATACTCCCACCTCAGCCAGCCGCGCAGCCTCCTGGTATGTTCGTCCCCGGGACGTCACATAGGTGTCATCCGCATAGCAGATGACACTCATCCCGGGGAGAAGGCCGCTCCGCAGGACCCAGTCGTAGCCGACATCCCAAAGGTTCGGTCCCAGAACCGAACCCTGCGGGACGCCGCACTCGACTCTCCGCCTCTCTAGAGACCCCAACCGGTCCTCGTACACGATCTCCCTATCGGAGAGATACGCGTTCAACAGCCTCCCGATATACGGAGGCACGCCGAAGAAATTCAGTGCCTCCCGTATCACGCTGTGGGGAAGGCTGTTGAAGGCGTTGGCGATGTCCAGCGACACCGCCACCACCACCTCCCTCCCGCGTTCCGCCTCAACTGTCACCGACTTGAGGCGCCCTATCGCGTCGATGGTCGACCGACCGGCCCGAAACCCGAACTGCGAGTCTGACAGTCCGGGCCCCGGACCTTCCTCCAAATGCTGAACAAGACGGGAGGCTATGATTCGCTCAAAAGCCTTGCCCACCTCGTTCAGCAACACAATCGGCCGCACCGCCGACGCACAGTCCGGTGGCCGCCCGCCCTTAGGAATCAGGACGAGCCGACCCTCCTTCCACGCCTTCGGGAACTGACCGCACTGTAAACAGCGGTCAAATAGTTCCCGAAGGCTGTCTCCGAGGTGCACGAGAGCTATAGAGAGAACTCTACCGTGCACCCCGTCCGGACCTGGCGCCCTCTTCTTACTACGGAGGCGGGACAGAACCGCCTCCATTTCTAAGTCGGTGACGGGTGGCAGAACACCCTCCTCTATCGAGCCCGGCGTCCGTCGGGCCATCCGCGGCGGAGCAAAGTCTGCCGGGGGGTCCGGGAATAACTCCCGGACGATGTTCCCCAGCAGCTCTGGCTGGAGCGTTTCCGTCAAGGGGGCCGACTGGGCGCGAAGTTTGTCTCGCGCCCTTTTGTACGGTCGGCCCCAGGGGTCATTTTCGATCCCCTCCACTAGCTCCAGCCACGCTCGCTCCTTGGCCCGACTGATGGCCAGCTGCAGGGTCTCTCTTTTAATCTTGTAGACCCTAAACAGCCGGTCGTCTCTCTCCTCGTCCTGGGGACGGCGCCGCCTGCTGCGAACGAAGGCGCGGCGCGCCGCATCGCAGGCAACGCGAAGGTCAGCCAACTCGGCCGACCACCAGTATACCGCCCGTCGGGGTGGGGGAGGACCCCAAACTCTTGGCATGGCTGCTCGGCAGACGTTAGTGAGTACGTCGCCGAGACAGCCAGCCATTTCGTCCACCCCCAAACCTTCCAACGACGGGAGGGTCCAGCGGCCAACGATGGCCGCCTCCTCCGCAAGTTCCCGGTTGAGCTTAGTGAGTGCCCAACGCGGGAACCTGCTACGTCCCCCGGACACCGACGCCGAGCTCGATGCGGAGTCTGGAGACACCTCGAACCGTATGTAACGATGATCCGAGAGTGTCTCCACCTCCGTTACCACCCTCCACCCTGCCACCCTGCGCGCGACGGCAGGAGTGGCAAAAGATAGGTCCACCACGGAACCGCCCGTCCGCCGCACGCATGTGAGGACTGTCCCTGTGTTTAATAGGGACAGTCCCGAGGCCAAAGCCCACTCCTCCACTTCCCTCCCCTTCGGATCAGTGACAGGGGAACCCCACGCCGAGGACTTGGCGTTGAAGTCCCCTGCCACTATTACGGGGAGGGGGGCTAGCCTCCTGATTAGCGGCCCCAGAACATCGAGGAATTGTTCTAGGGCGGCTAGGTTGCGGTTCGGGGAGAAGTAGACTCCTACTACTACAATATCTCCCCGAGCAGCAACTACGTACCCTGGCCCCCTCATTCTGGGTATGAGGGGGGGGCCAGCACCTGGCCTCACCACGACGGCAACGGAACCCTCAGAGTCCCCAGCCCAATGCGGCTGAGGGGGTACGGAGTATGGCTCCGCCGCCACCGCCACATCAATATTCCACTCCGCCATCGACTGTAGGAAGAGGTCCTGGGCCGCGGCGGAGTGGTTTAGATTCGCCTGAAGTAAGCCGAGATGTCCAGTCATTACTCTGACATCTCGGCCTCAGGCGCCTCCCGTCCTCCCACAGTTTGACTTGGGGGAGGGGCTTTTCCACGTTTTATGGGGGGATTGCATGATCGCCCCCCCATCACGTGATCCGCCTTGAGTCCCCCGTCCGTGCAGATGTCGCAGCGGGGCTCTGCCTGACAGCCAGCGACTTTGTGTCCGGGCTGTCCGCAACGATAACAGAGACCGCTGCGATCCTTCTGTGCTGAGGGGCACAGAGAAGCTGAGTGCCCCAGTCCCAAACATCTGAAACAGTGCCTGGGACGAGCCCCCTCGTGCCAGACCCGAACCTTACTCCACCCGATGCAAATGCTGCCCTGCTGCAGCAGATTCTTTCCTGCAGAGACCGGGCAGGACATACGAGCAAAGCCCATACCTCGGGGACCATGCTGCACGACTCCCACCCAAACCTGTTCCGGGGTACAACCTCCCACATTAGCCACAGCTGCCTTGATGGAAGCTGCGTTGGCAGTATCGTCCAGACCCGTCAACCTAAAATCGGTACTCTTAACGGGTCTGGAGATTTCCGCCACGTCCGCCAACACAGACTCCAATTTACTGGCGATCTGATCCGCCGTTTCGTGACTAGACCGACCAGGGATCTCAATCAGTCTAGCGCCAGTCGCCGTGTGCCGAATCCTTAGGGACTTAAGTCCAAACTCATCGAGCCTAATGTCCCTCTGGGCTTTAGTCAGCGCATCACAATATGTGGTGCCTGACTTCAGAGCCTCGGGTCGCAGCTTAATCACCACGGCCGAAGAGCCCGGAACAGTCAACTTCTTGCCCTTTGGGCTAACCTTGGGAGCCTCCTTCTGGGCCTTCTGTTTAGGCGCTTTTCGGCGCGTCACCTTAGTCCAGCCCTCCCTGGCATCTGCAGCAGCAGCAGGAGTAGTATGCCCCTGGGACTGCGGCAGAGACGTCGCCGATGGGTGCCCTCCCGACTGAGGCGCCCTGGAGGTAGAGGGACCAAAGTTAGTCCACTGAACCTCCTTGCTCTTCTTCGCCTGAGCTTTCGCGGGGGCCGGCCGCGTTGCAGGACGAACTCGCAGAGCCGGAAACTCCTCCCGTTCACTGCGGACCGGTCGAACTGGGGCCTTTTGCACCGTAGGCCGCGGCGAGGAAAGGATCGGTGACCTGTCTCTGGCAGATGCGGCAGCCTCAGCTTCGCGTGCCACCCTTCTTTTGTCCGCCACCAGAGGGGGTCGAACAATCCTCGGAGGCGGCAGTCGATCCTCGAGAACCGACAACCGGCCATCGACCAGGTTTCCGACTAACCTGGCGATGTTACTCTCGAGGATCCCGAGCTGTTCAGTGCTCATTGGACTGCCCCTCTTTTCCGATTTCTTGGACTCCTCGAAGTCGCGGCGATAAGCGCGCACTTCTTCCCTGAGGTGGTTCACCTCCCTCTGGAGCCGGCCGTTGTCTGCACGAAGACGACGAGTCTCTTCTGCCTCTGTTCGTGAGGCCAGGGCATCAAGTACAACCCTAATTGTCCCGGTCGCCCGCTTAATTTTGTTCGAGTACCCACCTTTTAGGTTGGTACTCTTATTAGCCACCTCCAAAATTTCAGCCAGGTTGGATTCAGCCGCCGAAAGCATCTCCAGAGCACCCATCTGGTCCGGATCAATATCCAGCGGGCCCAGAGTAGCCCTAGGAGCAACCTCGACCTGCGATTTTATAAATGCCCGCTTATCCAATGCCTCCTGAAACTCGGCATCTCTGACCTCCTCACGAGAGGACGAGTATCTACTGGTCGAACCGCGTGTTCTTCCTCGCTTGGCACTAGAGTTCTTCTCAGCACCCGCTTGGTCCGAGTAGGGACGTTTACTCGGGCCAGGCTCTGACTCAGACGCGAAGGACCAGTCGACACTCTCCATTAATTCGTCATAGGTGATACCGGCCTTCCGACCAGTACCAGCCCTGACATCACGGTCTCGAGACGTCTCCCGGGAGGTCTCAACACCACTCTCCACCAGACTCACTGGCTCCGACCGAAAATCCCCAAATGACAATCTAAGCCCCCCTCCGGAAGAAATACTAGCCCCCCCCAAAGAACGACTCCCCCCCCCTTCCGCATCGTCCACACCCCTAGGCATAATGCCAACAATAAAGTTGGGGGTGCCCCAGGGCACACCCCTGATATTAAATAGGACCACAGGCAAATGTTCCGACAGATGGCCCGAAAACAAAAACCTAACTTAAATTAATAATAATTAAAAACCGACACCAAATACAAAATGAAAACTACACTTAAAGCAAAGAACTAACCCTAAAGAATATTTACAGATTGTTTCCCACCCCGCGGGAATCACCCACGCACTACAACACCGGGACAAACTCGTCGACCAGTGTTGTTTTACATGGATGACTTCCCGACTAGATCCTATACAAAAGTAATGCAAGACCCGAAAACACTAAAATTGCAATAACTCAGAAACTACTTGGAGTTTTGAGATAAAGCTTTCACCTAATAATAGAGAAACTATGAGCGCATCAAAAGCCACCCTGAACTTAAACATCCGTCGGCAAGTATACCCTCCACCTAAGGAAATTCAAGTTCAACCTAACCTAACCTAACCTAACCTAACCTAACCTAACCTAACCTAACCTAACCTAACCTAACCTAACCTAACCTAACCTAACCTAACCTAACCTAACCTAACCTAACCTAACCTAACCTAAGAAGAAAAACACCAACCAATAACAAGAGAAGAAATAGAACAGACAATACGATCAATGAACCCTAAGAAGGCACCAGGAGAAGACAACATGACATCAGACATATGTGAACATACCTTCAGAACAAATGAAGAAGTAATGACAGCCATATTTAATGCATGCGTCAGGATAGGATGCTTCCCCCGTAGCTGGAAAATAGCCCGAATAGTAGTGCTGAGGAAACCTGGAAAAGAGAACTACACCACTCCAAAAGCCTACAGGCCTATTGGACTCCTACCTATAATGGGAAAGATCCTAGAAAAGATCCTCTGCAAAAGAATAATGTGGCAACTTGGGAGAGAAAACAGAATAAACCCCAGACAATACGGCTTCATGCCACAAAGAAGTACTGAGGACGCCCTATACGACGCTGTCGACATGATCAAAAAAGCAGTAGAAAACAAAAAGATCATAGTGGTAGTATCCCTAGATATAGAAGGCGCCTTCGATAATGCTTGGTGGCCGAAAATGAAAGAGCAACTTCACAGAAAAGGAATAGAAAAGCATCACCTTAGAACAATGTTCGACTACCTCTCTGACCGGAACATAAAACTGAGCTACGCAGGCCACACAGTGGAAAGACAAGCTAAAAAGGGGTGCATTCAGGGATCAGTAGGAGGACCACTCATGTGGAATATCATAATGGACCCCCTCCTAGAAGAAGCGGAACACCTAGACGCACACCTGCAGGCCTTTGCGGATGACTTGCTGATAATAGCTATAGGGAAAGACAGCAAAGAACTTGAAAAATCAACAAACACCGCCCTGAAAGCAGTAGAAGCCTGGGGACACAAAAACAGGCTCCGATTTGCGGCTCACAAGACCCAATCGTTAATCATAACCAATAAACTAAAATACGATAAGCCCAAATTGGAGTTCTGCGGCACGGACCTGAGTTTCACAGAAAGCATAAGAGTGCTGGGTATGACAGTGGACAGAAAGCTAACCTTTAGAGAACACGTTGAGGAAATAAATAGGAAAGCAATAAACATCTACAAAAAGCTGGCAACCGCGGCAAGAGCAACGTGGGGCCTCAACAGCGACATCCAAAGAGTGTTATATAGCGCCGTTCTGGAACCCACGATCCTGTATGCAGCGAGTGTGTGGGAACCAGCACTCAAAAAGAAGTACATCAGGGAGAAGATCGATAGAATAAACAGACTATTTACCATCAAAATGTCTAAAGCCCACAAGACTACCTCCCTGATGGACAGCACACTGCTCAGTGGAACCATACCGCTGCACCTCAGGATCGTGGAGAACGCAGCGCTGTACAGGATAAAAAGAGGCAAACCCATGGAAGTGTACCCTGACCGCTGTATAGAAAGACGAGCCCACCCCTTCGACCTTCCTCACCCGGCTGAGAGAACCCCCCTGCCATTCCTCCTAATCACAGGAGAAGAAGACCTAGACACAATAGAAGAGGGAATACCCAACATCTTCACAGACGGAAGCAAGCTGGATGGCAAAGTAGGAGCAGCAGTGAGCTGGTGGGAAGGAGACAAAGAACTAAAGTCAACCAAAATCAAACTCGAGGGTTATTGTTCGGTCTATCAAGCGGAGCTGGTGGCAATTTGGAGAGCAGTACAGATGCTAACAAAGTACAGAAGCCCGGGTAGCAGGAAAGCCAATATACTGTCCGACTCAAGATCCGCACTACAGACACTCGCGGACCCGAACAGCGTCAACCCAGTTGTCGTGGCCATAAAAAACCACATCAAAGATAACATGGCCACGATAAACTGGTACTGGATCAAAGCCCACATTGGCCTGGCAGGAAACGAGAGGGCAGATGAACTGGCAAAGGCAGCCACCAGAACAAAGACAGCACCGGCTTACAGTGCGGTACCAATAAGCGCAGCCAAGTTCCAACTGAGAAGGCATACACTCGAGACCTACCAAGCACACTACGAAGAGCAAAGAAGCGGGAAAAATATAAGCAAGTTCTTCAGGAGCGTCCGCCAGGCACATAAAATTATCACAGAAATTCCCAAAGACAACCTTATGGCTCAGATACTCACCGGCCACGGAGGGTTTGGAGAGTATCTGCACCGCTTCAAAATAAAGATCAACACTGAAAAATGCGAATGTGACGGAAGAACAACCCAGACTGTGATGCACTGCCTGTGCGATTGCCCGATACACCTAGTAAGAAGAATGGACGCAGAAGACAAAATGGAAATCACCATAAAAGAAGACACAATAGCGGATATCCTGAATAATAGAAAACAAAGAAAAATATTCGTGGAAATGGCACGAAACATAGCAACGAAGGTCATCAACAGAAATAAAACATGACACCTGGCGCGAAACTGTTTAAAAAAAAAAAAAAAAAAAAAAAAAAAAAAAAAAAAAAAAAAAAAAAAAAAAAAAAGTTTCAATTTATTTACCCTGTATAACAATAAAGTAATAAGGCTGTCGGAAAATAAATACCGACAGTTTCAAAAAAAAAAAAAAAAAAAAAAAAAAAAAAAAAAAAAAAAAAAACCTAACCTAACCTAACCTAACCTAACCGGATCCGTAACGCTGCGCCTGATCGCAGAGACCGCGTGGTTGGACTGTACCTGGAAGCGAAAGAGAGGTATGAAAAGACAGTAAAAGAGGCACAGACTGAAAGTTGGAAGGAGTTTTGCCGGAAACAGGATAGGGAGGGGGTCTGGGAAGGCATCTACAGGGTGTTGAACAGAGTCAGAGGGAGGGAGGAGGATCTGCCCCTTACGAGGGACGGTGAAACCCTCGACGCCCGAAGCTCCGCGGAATGGCTGGCGGAGACCTTCTACCCCGAGGACCAGGAAAGTGGTGAAAGTAAGGAACACCGGCGGACGCGCCGGCGGGCGGAGTCTCTGGACACCGAACCGCCGGCGGGTCCGGACGACCCTCCTTTCATCATGGAGGAGTTGAAGAGAGCCGTAAGGTCCTTCAACCCCAAAAAGGCCCCCGGGGCGGATGGACTCACGTCGGACATCTGCCAACACGCTGTGGAATGTGACCCGGAATGGTTCCTTGCTCTACTGAATAGGTGCCTCACCGTCGCCTGCTTCCCCAAACAGTGGAAGCGGGCGACCGTGGTGGTGCTAAGGAAGCCGGGCAAGGAATCGTACCGGGTACCAAAAGCCTATCGACCGATCGGCCTCCTGCCTGTTCTCGGCAAAATCTTCGAGAAGATGCTGGTCGCGCGACTTAGGTTCTACCTGCTGCCCAAGATCAGCCCTAACCAATATGGCTTTATGCCCCAAAGGAGCACCGAAGACGCCCTCTACAGGTTAGTGAACCACGTCAGAAAACAGAGGGAGAAGAAGAAAATTTCTGTCGTGGTATCACTAGACATAGAGGGGGCCTTCGACAGTGCTTGGTGGCCGGCCATAAAGGTTAGGTTAGCTGAGGTTGGGTGTCCGGGGAATCTGAGGCGGGTGATCAGCAGCTACCTGAGTGAAAGAGGAGTGAATGTGAGATATGCTGGTATGGAAGTGAGCAGGGAGACCAACAAGGGGTGCGTGCAGGGGTCCATAGGTGGACCTATCCTGTGGGACCTCTTGTTGGACCCCCTGCTATGGATGTTAGAGGAGATGGATGTGTTCTGCCAGGCGTTTGCCGACGACGTAGTGATTGTGGTGGAAGGCGATACAGCCTTGGAGATAGAGGGAAAGGCAAATAGAGCACTGGACCGGATAAATGAATGGGGAAAAACGAACAAACTAAGATTCGCTCCCCATAAGACAAATGCCTTACTAACTACTAAGAAACTGAAATATGACGTGCCTCGACTTACGATGGGGGGTGTGGAAGTTAAATATGTAAATTCGGTCAAAATACTAGGCCTAACCATAGACGCAGGACTCACGTTCAACGACCATGTAGGAGAAGCATGTAAGAAAGCAATAGCTCGCTACAAGCAGTTAGCTAGAGCAGCCAGGGTAGGCTGGGGGCTTAACCCCCAGATAGTCAAAACTATATATACCGCGGTAGTGGAACCGACTGTTTTGTATGCATCGGCAGCGTGGGCACCCACCGTGGAAAAGATGGGGGTCCAGAAAAGGCTAAACTCCGTCCAACGGGGTTTTGCCCAGAAGATCTGCAGAGCATATCGGACCGTCTCCCTGAACTCTGCAATGCTGTTGGCTGGGATACTCCCTCTTGATCTCAGGATACTCGAAGCTTCGAGGCTCTATGAGATCAAGAAGGGGGTGCCTCACCCGGTGTTGAGGGACAGGGAGGTGGAGCGAAATGCTCCAGCGATCGAGGACCCACATCCGGCAGAGCAGGAAGAGCTGAGGTTTGGGTTGGTAGACGAGGACTCTTATGCGGACGTGGTTCATAGCCACGTCCATAGGATCTATACGGACGGCAGCAAGATTGAGGGTCGAGTCGGAGCCGCACTCTCCGTATGGGAGGGTGAGGCCGAGACGAAGGCCGTCAAGCTTGCGTTGCCGTCGTATTGCACCGTCTACCAAGCCGAGCTTCTAGCGCTCCAGAGAGCAGTAGACATAGCCTGCAAGAGTGGAATGGCGAAGGTCGGTATCCTTAGCGATTCCAGATCGGCCCTCCAGGCTGTCACCCTTAGTTCCCCTCATCCCCTGGCAGTGCAAACAAGGGAGGCCCTCCGAAAAACTGCATCGCAGAGGCGGGAGGTCTCCCTGTTTTGGATAAAGGCGCACGCAGGGTTGAGAGGGAATGAGAGGGTTGACGAGCTAGCCAAGGAGGCCGCGCTGGGATCGAAAAGGAAACCTGACTACGATCTGTGTCCTGTTTCATTCGTCAAGCGTATCTTAAGAGAGGATACGGTTGAGGAATGGGACAGGAGATACGAAGTGGGAGGGACGGCCGGAGTCACAAAGCTCTTTTTCCCAAGCGCTGCTGCTGCATACAAGATAGTCAACAAGATAGACATTACGCACCACACGACACAGATACTGACTGGACACGGCGGGTTCGCCTTCTACCTGAACAGATTCAAGTTGAAGGAGGACCCGTCGTGTTCGTGTCAGCCAGGAGTTGAGGAGACGGTTCCTCACCTGTTACTCGAGTGCCCGATTTTTGCTAGCAGTAGATACGATACTGAGCAAAAATTGGGCATATCGATGACGGGTGAGAGCCTGTCTTCAATCCTGGGGGGAAAGAAGAGGGACATTTTCCTCTCTTTTTGCAAGAAAATCGTGGGTGTAGTGAATAAGAAACACTGCAATATTTTAAATTGTGATAAAAACTAGTGTTAGGTTCTTTTAGCGGTAGGTCTTTAAAACTGTGATACTAGGTTAGTTGAACGTTGTGTTGTATTTTTTATTTACTTTATTATTTATATTAATTGATCTATATTTATTGACATTTCAAGTTGAAAGTGAAAATTTAGTTGTATTGTATTGTTTATTTGGAATTTTATTTACTGTATGGATGTTATATAATTATTGGCTTTTAAAAAATTGTTCTCTTATATCAATCAGACCTTAGAAATATAAATAATTTGACAAGTACATTGTATTATGACGGTATTACTATTGTAATAAACGACAATCACTGTAAATATAAGTTAATAATAAGAAGACAATTGTAAAACTAGTAATAAGTATTATAAAATGGAAAAGAATTGTTAAAGAAATAGAACAAAAAAGATTAATAAAAAGCCCTGATCATGTTAGGGGGAGGAAAAAAAAAAAAAAAAAAAAAAAAAAAAAAAAAAAAACCTTTTTTTTTTTTTTTTTTTTTTTTTTTTTTTTTTTTTTTTTTTTTTTAGGAGGGGAAATACGTTACGTATCCCCCACCGTCTCCGGGGGAAGGCGGCAGGGGTATGTCGGACTCCCCCGGCGCAATGGTGATGAAAAGCACCGAGGTTTACCGACTAAAACCCCTCCATGCCTCCTTCTGCGCCAATGCGGGGTCATGGGAACTGCGTGATACTACTACCACGACCCCGCAGCGCGTGCCGCGCCCGGCCCTCTCCTATCGCGGCGGCCGGATGTAGTGCCGCCGCCTGCCTCACCGAGAGCTCCCCGGGCATTGGGGAGCTGTCCATCTCGGGGCCCACAATGTGGGCGGCGATCCCCCGATCACCGCCCACGGGCCTAGGCTTCCACGTCCATGGCGGGGGCGGTCGGACCCACCCTTGCGCCTTCGGCTGTAGGCCTTCGTGGCCGAGCCTTTGGGGGAGCTTTTCCCTTCTTGGTGCCGGGGGGTGGTTTGGCCAGTACGCAGCCACTACTCCCCAGCACATGCTCTTTCTCTGGCTTCCCCATCGTCTCGCACAAGAGACACTTCGGGGGGGCCGTACATTCGGGTGCCCTGTGCCCCAGTGCTCCACAGTGGAAACATCGACCACTGAGGTCCACCGGGGACGGGCACTTAACGGCTAAGTGGCCGGTGTCAAGACAACGGTAGCACCGCTTTGGCCTCGCGGCCAGCAGTACCACCCTTGCCGAGACCCAGCCGACCTGTAGCCGCCCTGCACTCGTCAGTCTCTTGGCTGCCGCTACCGGTGCGCACAGCCAGAGACACCTCTCGCCCCTTCGGCCCACTACGACCTTGCCCGACCGGATTTCGCCGGCCGAGCAGCCTCCCTCTTTGGCGACCGCCTCTATGATGTCGGCGGCCGTCGTCGTGTCGTCGAGCCCGGTGAGCAGCATTTCCGCGCGCTTCACCGGGCGACCGATCTTCACCAGTCCCCCGTCCAGAACCGCCCTCATCTTCGCGGCAAGGGCGTCCGCCTTCTCCTGGATCGCCCCCAACCTTTTTTTTTTTTTTTTTTTTTTTTGCGACGGGGAATGCCTTTACGCATCCCTAGAGGGGCGGGGACCCCCCGAGGGTATGTGGGACTCGCTGCGGCCGATAAGATGATATTTGACCGCAGCCCTACCCACTAAAACCCGTCGGTACTCTTCCACATACCGCTTTTAGCCAGGCCACGGGAACGCGTGAGCTTGCTCCGCGACTCGGCGAGCGTGCGCCTGCATGGTGTTTAGCAGACCCTTCTTTTTAGGAGCAGCACTTGGGGGCTCCTTAGGCCGAACAGAGGCCCTCCGAGGGCTTGCATAGGCCTTTCTCTCTGTTGTCGCGATGCGCGAAGAGTACGCTGCGCATCACGACCATCTCGGGGACTCGGTGCAATGGGCGACGGCGTCCCCACACCGCCGCCCCGAGTTCCCCGGCTAAGGCGGGACATTCCGGTCATCTTGATTAACCTGTCTTCGTCTTGGCCGGCTCCTTCGATGAGGATCGAGCGCCTCCTTCTCTCTTGTGCGCTCGGCCTCTTCTTTTGCGGAGATAACTTCGCGAGCGAAGTCCTCCACCGCTCTCCACTCTTGCTCGCTGCTTAGCATTGCACGAAGAAGTGCTGGCAGCGAGAGGTCCAAACCGATGGCGGCTGTGAGTACAGCACGTTGTCCGTTCCATGAGGGACACGCCGTGATGGTATGTTCGGTCGTGTCCCTGTCATTGTCACAGTGGTGACATCGCGTGGTGTCCTCTCTGTTCACGATCTCGCACAGATACCGGCCGAAGCAGCCGTGCCCGGTCAGTATCTGCGTAAGTCGGAAGGAGAGCGCGCCGGTCTTCCTGTTCAGCCACTCTCTCAGCACTGGGCGGATAGCCAGCACCAAGTTTACGCTGGTTTGTGGCTCTTGCAGCCGTTCCTCCCACATTTCAATGGTCCTCTCCTTTGCCTGGTTCCTCCACCGACGTACGGCGTCCGGTAGGGGGTTGCTGCCCCCCGCGCGAATCGCTGCGCCACGCCAGTAAACATCGGCGAGGGCTCGAGCGTCCAGATCCCATGGGACGCTTCCAGCGAGCAGGCATGCCGCATCTTTTGAAATGGTGCGGTAACCACGCACTGCCCGCGTTGCCATTACTCTCTGGAGTCTCCCTAGGACGAGCCGATTTGTGGGCGACAGATCTTCGGCCCATATCGGCGCGCCGTACATCGTCATGGATCGAATGACGCCCATGTATAAACGCCGACACGTTAGGCTCGGCCCCCCGAGGTTCGGGAGGAGTGAGGCCAGGGCTCCCGCTGACTTAGTGAGCTTTTCGGATAGGCGACGGAAGTGATCGTTAAAGGTCCAACGGCCATCAAGGACCAGGCCGAGGTATGTCATTGAAGACGCTACGTCTATTCTAGTTCCGCTCACTATTACTGCTAGACCGGGCGGTGGTGCATTCCTTGGCCCGTGGAATGCTAGGGCTTCGGATTTATTTAGCGCCACCGTCAGGCCCAGTGCCTGGATCCGCCGGACGACCTGCGCGACCGTCGCTGTTGCGAGGATAGTTGCGTCGCGGTGAGTTTTGCCCCGACAGACGACTAGAGTGTCGTCCGCGTAGGCGATGAGCTCCGTTCCGGGTAGGTTTGCGCTGCGAAGCGCATAGTCAAATCCTATGTCCCACAGGGTCGGACCAAGAGCCGAACCCTGTGGGACTCCGCAGACCACTTCCTTCTCTTCCCAGTCCTGTTTTGTGGGGTACTGCACCGAGCGTGCCGATAGGTAATCGCTGATGGTGTTGCGTAAATACCTCGGCACGCGGTGGTACCTGAGTCCCTCAATGATAGTTGCCCAGGGCAGGGTGTTGAAAGCATTGCTGATGTCTAACGAGACAGCCAGAACTACCCCACCCTGGGAAATTTCCTCCTCCGTTATTGACCGGAGCCGTGCCACTGCGTCTACGGTCGAGCGACACGAGCGAAACCCGTACTGAGCATCGCACAGATTTGGACCGACGTTCTCCAGGTGGAGAGTGAGACGCGCCACAATGATCCGCTCTAGCGTCTTACAGATCTCGTCGATCAGCACGATAGGGCGGTAGGCAGATGGCTGGTCTTCTGGCCGCCCATTTTTCCTCAGTAGGACAAGCTTTCCGGTCTTCCAGCGCCGTGGTAGTCGACCCTGGACCAGGCATCTAGTCAAAACTGTGAGTACTCGCTCTTCCAGCTGTTTCATCGCAAGCACCCAGACACGTCCGGGCACGCCGTCGAGACCGGGGGCCGTGTTTTTTAGGCCCATTTTGTGGACCGCTACTGCCAACTCTCCTGCTGTTACGGGCGGCACCTCCTCATCGTCGCCGGGTTCCTCCGTTGGTGGTGCCATGAATGGTGGGCACCACTCGGCCCTAGATGGAAATAGGGCCGAAATTATGTTGTTGCGGAGATCCGGATCCAGGTTCTGTGTAAGCGGTGGGGCGGCCGGGCGGAGCTTCTGCCTCACCCATTTGTATGGCTTACCCCAAGGATCCTGCTCTAGCGTTTCGATCCACTCATCCCAGGCCTCTTTCTTCGCTGCGCGGATGGCATCGCGCAGGTTGTGACGCGCCGTTCGGTAGCCTTCGTAGATGGCCGCCTCCTCGTCTTCGTCTCTGTTGCGCCTTCTTCGGTATCTTGTGTAGCGGCGACGAGCTACCACACAGGCACGTCGGAGATGTCTCAATTCAGGGCGCCACCAATATGTTTGGTGTCGAGGCTTGAAAGGCCCTGCGCGGGGCATCGAGGCGTCGCAGATGTTGTGCGCCGCCTGTATTAGCCACTCTACCCATTCCTCTATTCCTCCTTCGTCAGGCAGAGGTGCCCACAACGAGACGATTGCTGCCTCCTCGAGCAGGTCGCAGTCTAGCCTCTTCAGGGACCACCTCGGGCCACCGCCAAATGGAATCGGGCGGCTCTGATCCGACACTTGGGCAACAATGTCGAATCGGATGTACCTATGGTCCGAGAGGGTCTCCATGCAACGCAGGACTTTCCAATTGGCGACTCGGCGAGCGACAGTTGGACTGACGAGAGTTAAGTCCACAATCGACTCACCTTGCTGCCGAACACACGTGCTAACAGCACCTCGATTTGCCACCACTAGACCAGTAGTCGCCAGCCAATCCATTACCACGCGGCCTCTTGCATCCGTCGCCGGGGATCCCCACAGCGTTGACTTCGCGTTGAAGTCTCCGGCGACGATTACAGGGCGAGACGCTCCTTCGACAAAGGCGGTCAATTGGAGCAGGAAAGTCTCGAACTCCACGAGTGTCTTGTTAGGGGAGAAGTAAACCCCCACCACGGTGAGGGCCCCCAAGATGACAACGACAAATCCGTGGCCCCTAGTTGTATTTCCCGGGAGAGGAGGCACAATTTTGGGGCCGAGAACTAGAGCAACCGACGAGTCAGCATCCCCGATCCAGTTGCCCCTGTTCGGAACACGGTACGGCTCGGCAATAACGGCGACGTCTATTTCCCACTGCAATATAACCTGATCCCAGAGATCCTGCGCCTGGGCGCAGTGGTTCAGGTTACCCTGAAGAAAACGCTGAGTCGCCGTTATTGGGCCTCCATGGGAACCGCTCCGGCGCCAGGAGCCGCCATAGATGGTGTGGCGGCTTTCTTGGGCGCTTGGCTCTTTTTAGAACTATTCCTCGTCTTAGGCATAGGCTTCCCGCAGGGCTTGTTTTTGCTCCCTACGCTATGATCCGCCGGTTTGCCGTGAGCAGCGCACAGCGCGCAATGGGGCGCGTTGTTGCACTGCGCGGTCGTATGTCCTGCTTGGCCGCAGCGGAAGCAAAGCTGGCTGCGGTCGTCTTCTTTGGGGCAGGTGGCCCTAGTGTGTCCCATTTCGTGGCAGTGGTAGCATCGCATTGGGCGTGTAGATAGAAGAGTCACACGTACTACGGTCCACCCGACGTACACCTTAGTGTTTGGTGCCGTCACCTGTTTTGCGGCCTCAACCGGGCACTTAACCCAGGCCGTACCGCGGCCACTCCGATCTAGGCGGATTTCCCCGACTTTGATGTCGTCGACTGTGCAGCCGCCGGGTCTTGCTATTGCTGCTGCGATCTCTGCCGTCGAGGCAGAGTCATCCAGCCCAGATATTCGCAACTCGACGCACTTTTGTGGCCGAGATATGCGCACGTCTCCCTCTCCCATTATCTCTTTTAATTTGCCCGCAAGGGCGTCAGCCTTCTCCTTGCAGGCCGCGCCCGAGACCTCGTACATACGAGCCCCAGTAACAGCCAGCTTAAATTTAACAGCCGGGATGTCCAGCGCAGCCAGGTCAAGTTGCTGCTTAGCCTTCTCGAGAACGTCTTTATAAGAGACGCCTCGTTGTACCGCGTCCGGCTGCAGCGTGAGCACTACGGCCGCAGACTTTGGAACACGGAGGTTGTTTGCCCTCTTCTTCTTCTTGGGCGCCTTTTTCTCGTCTCCTGCCCTCTTAGCCGCCTTTCCCTTCTTCACCACCTGCGTCCACTCCGACGTGGTGGCGGACTGCGACGCCGCTAACACCGCTTTTGTTGTTGCTGCGTCACTTCTAGCGGCTGCTGCATCAGTGGCAGCAGCAGACTTTCGCGCTTTCTTTTTATTCGCCTTTTTGGGCGCCGGGCCGGGATTCGTCGGGGGCATCAATGTCGAGACCGATGGCTCCGGCGGTGGCGAACTTTTCACCTTCTCTGGTTGGGTCGGTCCTACAGGTGTTGGCGCAGGGGCCGCACGTTCCCTTTTTGTGTCCGCAGCAAGGGGAGGGCGCATGCGCGGCTCTGGTAGAAGCCGAGCCTCTAACATCTCCAGCCGCGCGTCCATCCGGGCACTGGTCACGGAAACCGCCTCACGCACTGCTCGCTGCAACATTTCTTCGACGTTTAGCGAAGGAGCCGCAAGAGTGGCTTGTGGTCGCGCATTACGGAGCTCGCGCTTAACTGTCGCGAGCTCGATCCTGATCTCCGCGAGCTCCTTGGAAAGGTGCGTGTTGGCCGCCTCCAGGGCCCTGGTTTCAGCGGTTGCCGTCCTGTTTAGCAGAGCCGCGCAAGCCTCCTGTATCTCCTTCGCCGACGTCTTAAGGGCTTTCACGAAGGGTCCACTGAGGTTCTTGGATTTTAAGGCCACATTGGTAATGACCCCTAGGCTCTGGGTTATCACTGAGCCCAGTTTCGCCGCCGTTACCTCTTCTTCCTCCACTAACATCATGTCCGAGGTATTGGAGGACTCCGACAGCCGGTGTGACCGTAGCTGTGGAATCCTATTAGTCGCTTCCAGTATTTCACGCTCGGCTTCGAACTCCAGGGCTCTCTGCTTGGCGTCGAGATAGTCCTGTTGAGCCTTAGCCAAGCCCACGTAATGTCCAGTAGTGGGCGGCCTGCCCCTGCCACGCTTGGTGTGCTTCGGGGTGGCCGTGCCCTTTTCCTTCTCCGAGTCCTCATCCACGTCACTTCCACGTCTCTTGCGGAAGCGTCGCCTTGTCCTCTCCATTTTGTCTTCCTCTAACCTCTGAGAGGCGGTGGTTTCGTTGCCGCTCTCCGCATCCGACATTCCTCCTCCGGAATGGAAGAATTTACTTCCACTTCGCATGTACGTAGGTGACGCCGCCCGTGATCCGCCTTCCGAATCCTCTAGCCTTTCCAAATGCACTATCGGAATCCGTTGGTCATAAAGCCTAATGTCGTCGAGTTCGGTTGTACCCTTTTCCCTACTCGTCGTCGCAACGACCTCCTCCTCCTTCTCCTCCACTGCAATAATTGCCCCCCCCGTATACGTGGGGCGACCCCCCGCCGAAGCGGGAGTGTGGGATTCCCTCATGAGAGGACCCACCCGGGGAGTATTTTCTTTATTGCACTTCATAGTTGCTCAAGTAAGGGTTGATGCTGACCCGATCCATTTGGGGGGATTCTGCCCCAGCACCCTTACGACGCAGCCTCCCGCTCGCCACGCATCCCACGGCCGGGCGCCAAAAACCCTGGATTGGGGACCCACGGGTCCATCCATCCACAAACATACATAGATTTTCACACGCATACACACAATACGGTAAAGAAGAGTTAACAAAATGAGAAAGATAGAAGAAAAGGTGGTGAAAGATAGATGAAATAAATAAAACAATGCAAAAAGAAGAGTAAACTATAAAAAGATGGTGAAAGATAGAGAAAGAAAGACCGGCGTTCAGCCGCCTGAGTACCTCACCCCGTGTAAAGTGCGGAGTGGCGCACCCAGGCGTTGCCCAGGGACACCAACGTGGAGGAACCGGTATCGCCCCCATCGCCCCCAACCTAACCTATTTTTTTTTTTTTTTTTTTTTTTTTTTTTTTTTTTTTTTTTTTAACGCCAGGAAATACGTTACGTATACCCCGCGATGCTCGGGGGACATCGCGGGGTTATGTGGGACTCCTCTGTGCCTGGGTGAGTGGCACAGAGTCTACCCACTAAAACCTGGCGATGCCCTCCTTCTGCGCCAATGCGGGGTCGTGGGAATCGCGTGAGCATAGCTCCACGACCCCGCAGCGCCTGCCGCGTCCGGCCCGCTTCTTGGCGGCGGCTTGGTGTTGCGCCGCCGCTTGCCTTACCGAGAGCCCCCCGGGCACTGGGGAGCGTGTCGTCTCGGGACCCATAATGTGAGCGGCGATCCCCCGATCACCGCCCACGGGTCTAGGCGTCCGTCACTTCCATGGCGGGGGCGGGTGGAACCGCCCTTGCGCCTTGAGCCCTTGGCCTACGCAGCCGAGCCTTTGAGGGAGCCGTTCCCTTTTTGGTGCCAGGGGGTGGCTTCGCTGTTACGCACCCGCTGCTCCCCAGCACATGTCCATTGTCTTTCCCCATCACCTCGCACAAGAGGCAATTGGGCGGCGCCGTGCATTCGGGCGCCTTGTGGTCCGGTGCACCACAGTGGAAACATCTACCACTGAGGTCCACCGGGCACGAGCAATTCACCGCCAGGTGGCCGGTGTCCAGGCAACGATAGCACCGCTTTGGCCTCGCGGCTAGCAGCACTACCCTCGCCAGGACCCAGCCCACTTGTAGCCGTCCAACGCCAGTGAGCTTCTTCACGGCTGCCACGGGTGCGCATAGCCAGAGGCATCTCACACCCTTTCGGCCTATTATGACTTTGCCCGACCGGATGTCGGTGGCCAGGCAACTTCCTTCTCTTGCGACCGCCTCAATAGCATCGGCGGCCGTCGTCGAATCGTCCAGCCCGGTGACTAGCATTTCAGCGCGTTTCACCGGGCGACCGATTTTCACCAGTCTCGTATCTAAGACCGCCTTCATCCTTGAGGCCAGGGCGTCTGCCTTCTCTTGGGCCCCCTCTCCGGATATTTCGAGTACCCGGGCGCCTGTCTCCGCCAGGCGAAAGTCGACCTTGGAGATGCCGAGTTCCGCCAGGCATATCTTATTTCTCGCCTCCGCAAGAATGGAAGCGTATGTCGCCTTCTTTTCTTCTATCACCCCCGCTTCCATGGTGAGGGTGATCGCCGCCGTCTTGGGAGGCTTCAGTTTTGCCTTCTTCTTTTTCTTATGGGCTTCCGTTTTGGCAGTTCCCTTCTTCTTCTCTGTTCGCTTATGCCCTTGTGACCCGACTGTGGTCCGCAAGGCGTCTGACGTAGGTGGGGCAGTTGGAGTTACCCTAGCTTGTTCGGCCTCTTTTGCGGCCAGCGACTTTTTCTTCTTCTTTCCCTTTTTGGGTGCCGCGGATACAGTGGAAGCCTGAGTTGGCGCCACTGGGTCCGCTGCCGCCTTTTTCTTCTCTTTAGCCTTTTCCTTCATCTGGGAAGGCTTCGGCACCTCCGCCTCTATAACAGCCTCAACGCTTGCGGCTGCTGAAGCGTCTGCCGCTAGCGGAGGTCTCCTCCTCGGTTCTGGTAGGAGCCTGTCCTCCAGGCCTGCGAGCCTTGCGTTCAGCATATTGCCGAAGGTCTCGATGTTGGAACGTGAGACCTCCGACAACAGCTTCTGCAGGTCATCGGCAGCGGGCTTGGCCGCTTGACGCCGTAGCTCTTTTAGCTCCCGGCGCATGGCGTCGATTTGCCGTTGGAGCTGCTGGTTCTGCGCTTCCAGTGCCCGCATTTCGTCACTTTGTGAGCGGCCCCTCATTTCTGCGACGGCCGCTTTGATATTGGCGACCGCCTCTTTGAGGAACCGCTGAAATGTCCCTTTTAGGTTTTGGGACTTCGTGGCGACCATAGTGATCGTCGCCAACGAAGTCTCGACAGTCTGTGTCAGAGTCATAGTTGTTTGCTCTGACATTTCCTCCTCTGTCACGGCAGTGCCCGCGCAGAGCGACGCTCGCAGCTCCCTCGCGGACCTAGCCGATTCGGCTACATCTGCCTCAGCCTCAAGCCGAAGGGCCACCTCCTTCTCTCTATTTAATTCGGCCTGCGCCTTCGCCAAGCCAACATACTGGCCTGTTGTCGGCGGTCTGCCGCGTCCTTTTTTGGGTTTAGGTACCGCCCCTTTACTGAAGGACGGTACCGCGTCACATTCGGGTTTCCTCTTGCGAGGTCTGTCTATTCCGGTAGTAGACTCCCCAGACTCCAGCGACATAGCGCTGTAGACCGAGGAGTCGGAGAGGTAGTCATCGCTATCCCTCATAGAGCCTAGTCCTTTGGGCTGCATTATATCGCGCAGCAACACGCGTGGTACGCGGGGCGTGTTCATCACGTCAGTATCTTCGGAGGACGGGAGTCTAAGCTCGCGCTCAAACTGCACGCGAGCGAGCCCCTCTGTATCACCCCTCTCCTTTTTTCTTTGCAAAAGTCTCAAAAGCCGTTGCACGCCGTTGGATTGCGGCTGGGAAAAATCCACATCTTCATCCGTTAAAGGTTCCGTTCCCGGTGCGGTTAGGGGCACCGAGCTCGGCCTGTTCTGCGCAATCGCGCCTCCCTCCTTCCTCTCTCCCGCCTTCTCCTCCTCCGCCATCGTATTTTGTGGCCCCCCCGTATACGAGGGCCGACCCCCCGCCGGAGCGGGAGTGTGGGATTCCCCAGCTTCGCTGGGACCCACCCGGGGAATAGTTTTCAAAGTACGACTTTCCATAGCTGTCACTTGTGGGCTGATGTCTGGCCCGATCAATTAGGGGTGATTCTGCCCCAGTGCCCTTGGGACGAGCCGCCTGCTCGCCACGCATCCCACGGCCGGGCACCACAAACCCTGGATTAGGGGCCGTAAAAGCCCATCCATCACCATTCAGAACAAAAACCTAGCACGCAAAACCTAACACACTCGCACAGAAGAGTAAACCAAAAAAGGAAAAATAGAAAAGAAAAGGTGTTGAAAGATAGAAAATAAATAAAAGAATGCAAAAAAAGAAGAATAAACTATAAAAAGGTGGTGAAAAATAGAGAAAGACCGGTGTTCAGCCGCGTGGGTACCTCACCCCGTGTAAAAAGCGGGATGGCGCACCCAAGCGTTGCCCAGGGACACCAACGTGAAGGAACCGGTATCGCCCCCCCCCAACCTTTTTTTTTTTTTTTTTTTTTTTTTTTTTTTTTTTTTTTTTTTTTTTTTTTTTTACGGGGTGAAATTCTTTACGAATCCCCCGCCGCCCCCGGGGGAGGGCAGCAGGGGTATGTCGGACTCCCCCGGCGCGAGATGGAGTGCACCGGGGTGTACCGACTAAAACACCCCGATGCCCGTCTTCAGCGCCAGTGGAGGGGCCGTGGGAATCGCGAAAGCATTCTTCCACGACCCCCCAGCGCGTGCCGCATCCGGCTCCCTTCTAATATGCGGCGGCCTGGTGTTATGCCGCCGCTTGCCTCTCCGAGAGCTCCCCGGGCATTGGGGAGCTTTCCTTCTCGGGGCCCATAGTGCGGGCGGTGATCCCCCGATCACCACCCACGGGCCTAGGCGTCCAACTCCATGGCGCGGGCGGGCGGAGCCGCCCTTGCGCCGTTGGCCTTGGGCTTTTTGAGCCGGGCCTTCTTGGTCGGCGCCTTTCTCTTCGCGCCGGGAGGCGGCTTTGCGACGCAGCCACTTCCTCCCAACACATGCGCCTTCTCCGGCCTGCCGGCAGCCTCGCACAGGAAGCAGTTGGGCGCTTCCCTGCACTCGGCTGCCTTGTGCCCCGGTTTCCCGCAGCGAAAACAGCTCCGGCTGCGGTCTACCGGGCACTGGCACTTCGCCGCCACGTGGCCGGTGTCTTGGCAGCGGAAGCAGCGCTTAGGCCTCGCGGCCAGCAGCGCCACTCTCGCCGACACCCAGCCAACTCGCAGCCGCCCCGAGCTTGTTAGCTTCTTGGCGGCCGCGATCGGGACACGCATCCACACTGATGCGTCCCCGCGTGGCCCCACCGTCAATTGGCCCGACCTAATGTTGTCGGCCGAGCACCCACCTTCCTTCGCGACCGCCTCGATGACGTCGGCGGCCGCTACTGAGTCGTCTAACCCGGCCACGCGGATCTCCGCGCACAAGACCGGGCGGGCGACTTTTACTTCGTCCGGTGGCAGGACGGATCTAAGCCTCGAGGCAAAGGCGTCCGCCTTCTCTTGCGCGCCCTCACCAGCAATGGTGAGAACGCGCGCTCCTGTTTCGGCCAGACGGAAACCGAGCCTGGGGATGCCGAGTTCCCCCAGGTCGATCGCCGCTCTAGCCTCGGCCAACACTTTGGCGTATGTCACCCCTCTTTCCACAGCGCTCGCCCCCAGAGTGAGAGTGACCGCCGCGGTTGCAGGGGGACGAAGTTTCGCCTTCTTCTTTTTCTTCTTCTTTGGGGCGGCTTTGGCTGGTGTAGCCGCCCCTTTCTTCTGTTTGGCCTTGCGTGGACCTATCTTGGTCCACGGGGCCTCTGCGGGGGAGGGATTGGTGTTCTCCCCCCCTTGAGCCGTCTCTTGAGCGGCCATTGATGGCCGCTTCTTCTTGGCCTTTTTATTTTTGGCCTTGGGCGGGGCCGGTGCAGCCGGAGCCTCTTTAGGGGCCGGTGCAATTGGTGCCGCCATCTCTGCGTATGTGGGCGCCGTCGCCCTTTTGGGCTTTGGCGCCTTCTTCGTCGGTGCCGATGTTGGGGCACTGACGCTGTCTGCCGCCAGTGGTGGCCGTATCCGAGGCGCCGGCAAGAGTCGGTCCTCTAATCCGGCCAGCCTAGCGTTCAGTATTGTGCCGAACGTCTCCACATTTTTACGCGACATCTCATCTATAAGTTGTCGCAGGTCTTGCTCGGCGGGGCGGGATGCCTGCCGGCGCAGCTCTTCTATCTCCTGGCGCATGTCAGCCAGCTGTTTCTGGAGGCGTGCGTTTTGAGCCTCCATCATTGTCATCTCCTCCGTCATTGAACGGCCCCTCAATTCGGTGACGGCCGCCCTAATGCTAGCGACCGCCTCCTTGAGGCACCGTTGAAATGTTCCTTTCAAGTTCTGAGACTTCGTGGCGACCATGGTTACGGCCTCCAGCGAAGTCTCAATACTTTTTGTCAGAGCGGCGTTTGTCCGCTCCGCATTGTCTCCTTCGATGGCTGCAGCAGGGCTTGCGCAGGTGGATGCGCGCGCTTCCCTCGCAGTCCTCATCGACTCGGCAACCTCTTTCTCTGCCTGAAGCCGAAGAGCCTCCTCTTTAGTCCGATTAAGTTCGGCCTGCGCCTTGGCCAATCCAACGTACTGGCCGGTCGTTGGTGGCCGGCCGCGTCCTCGTTTGGCCTTTGGCACCGCACTTTTGCTGGTGGACGGCGCCGTTTCGTCTACGTCCGGGTATAACCGCCTCTTTAGGGGGGTCGTTCGTCCGGTGGGTGCGGGCAATCCCTCGGAGTCCAGCGACATATGAGACATGCAGCTGGAGTCCGAGAGATAGTCCTCGCTGTCTCTGTCAGGTATTGTGGGCGACGGCAGTATCACGTCGCGCGTGAGAAGCACGCGCGGTAAGTCTGGGTCGCCCCGCATCTTCTTTTTCTGCATTAACTTCAGTAGCCTCTCAACCCCATTGGGCTGCGGCTGACTGAAGTCAACGTCTTCGTCGGTCAGGAGGCCCGTCTCCGGCGCGGTAATGTGCGCCAGCTTCGGGCCTGGTTGCGCCATCGCGCCTCTCTCCTTCTCAACCGTCTTAACCACGGTCTCGTCATCCGACTCTACAGCAACAGGTGCCCCCCCCGTATACGTGGATCGCCCCCCCCCAACCTAACCTAACCTAACCTTTTTTTTTTTTTTTTTTTTTTTTTTTTTCCGGAGGGGGAAATGCATTACGCATACCACCCGGGTGCAGGGGGCACCCGAGTGGTGATGTGGGACTCCCGTATAGGCTAATGAGACCCACGGTTTACCCACTAAAACCCCCCCCCACCTTCCTCCACGCCGCCTTGCGACGGGGCCACGGGAACGATACACACATCCGCGACCCCGCCGGCGGCAGGCGCACCAGATGGTAAGGTGCGCCTCCCTCCTGCGCCTCCACCAGTACTGCAGCAGACTCCCCCCGAGTCTGCTGCAGTACTGGTGGAGGCCAACTACACCTCGGCCGCAGAGGATAGGGCAAGCGGCGCACCGTAATACCAAACTTGCCTCTTCCCCTGCGGCCCCACCGATGCCGTTACCGCGCGGAACGGCCCCGCCAGCTCGCAGGGGGTTAGGGATAGCGGCACAACACCACCACCCTCTCCCCCTGCGATCCTCCACGGCCGCAGAAGATAGGGAGTACGGCGCACCGTAATACCGGCACTCCTCTTCTTCTGCGGTCCCACCTCCAGGCGCGTCCGCAGCGGACTGGCTCCTCCAGTCCGCCGGGAGCGCCCCTCCTCGGGCCGGCCTGGCCTCCTGCCTAGCCGGCCCTGGTTGCCTCTTCGCTTCACCGTGGGTCCTCAACCACGGTTACTGAGCCCCACCGCCACGACAAGGCGGGCAACCGTCGGGGGGAACCTAACCTAACCTAACCTAACCTAACCTAACCTAACCTAACCTAACCTAACCTTTTTTTTTTTTTTTTTTTTTTTTTTTTGTTATCGCAGGGGAAAGGTCATTACGCCCTTCCCGGGCTGGGGGACCCGGGGGTATGTGGGACTCCCGACGCGACTCGCCGGTTTACCCACTAAAACTAACCTGCGGATTGCCATCAGCCGCTAAATGGGGAGTGTCCCGGATCTGTCTAGCACAGGACACCCCCCGCGACCGGCCGGTCTACCTCTATAGGGACCGGACTTCCACCATAATTAGGGGCCGCTCCGACAACCTGAAGCGTCCCCCTCGGCGCCGGGACTAGCTAAGCCGGGGAGGTTCCCATCCTCTCCCGGAGCCCCGTTAGACGGAAGTTTGGAGGTTCACAAAGCGACGCCTCCGCACTCCCGTCCTACGCCGGCGGAGCGGAGCAGAGGATATCTCCATCTCTCTGTCCCGCTCCGCGGTCTCTTTCCGCGACATTACATCTTCGCAGAAAGAGACCGCCGCCTGCCAGGCCTCATCGCTCTCGAGCATGCAGCGAACCACACTCGAGAGCGAGAGGTCCCGCCCAAGCACTGCCATGAGGTCATGGCGCTGCACGGCCCATCGGTCACACACCTCTAGGGTGTGCTGGGCCGTGTCCTCCGCAGCGCCGCACTCATGGCAGGCTGGCGTTGGCTCCCTCCTGGCGACCTTGCACAGGTACGCACCGAAGCACCCATGTCCGGTGAGCACCTGCGCAAGGCGGAAGGTGAGGGGTTTGCGCTTGCGGCGCATCCACGCCGCAAGTATTGGACACAGTGCCTCGGCCGTGCGCTGGCCGTACGGCGACTGTGCCAAAACCTCTCCCCACCTCCTCAGCAGCCACTGCTCTCCCAGCCTTTGGAACCGCCTGAGCTCCTCCCCCGAGGGGACCTCGCCACGTGACCTCCTCTCAGCAACGAGGAGGCTTAACTCGGCAAGGACCCTCGCCGCGAGCTCCCATGGCGGTTCCCCCGCCAGTGCAGTAGCTGCCGCCCAGGAGACTGTACGGTAGCCCCTGATGACCCTCACCGCTATGACCCGCTGCATTTTGTGCAGCTGGGCCACATTTCGCACGGTGAGGGCATCCGCCCATATTGGGGCTCCGTACAGGGCCATACTCCGACACACCCCGGAGTATAGCCGCCTGCAGGCTTGGCTGGGCCCCCCTATATTTGGTAGGAGTCGGCCCAGCGCTGATGCCACCCTCACGACCTTCGGTCCCAACTGTTGGAAATGTGGGCCGAAGGTCCACCTCCCGTCCAGGGTGAGTCCCAGACACTTAAGGGTTGGGCTCACCCTGACCTCCGTCTCTCCGATAAGGAGTCGTGCACCCGGTGGGGGTCCTTTCCTCCCAGGTCCGCGGAAGAGCATGGCTTCGGTCTTCTCCAGGCAGACCCGAAGCCCCAATCGCTCGATGCGGCTGACAATGAGGGCTGTCCCCTCCTCTGCCAGCCGCGCGGCCTCCTTGTACGTCCGTCCCCGGAATGTGACGTATGTGTCGTCCGCATAGCAGACGACATCCATTCCGGGGAGGAGGCACTCCTTCCGCAGGACCCAGTCGTAGCCGACGTCCCAGAGGTTCGGACCCAGAACCGAACCCTGAGGGACGCCGCACACGACCTGCCGCCTCTCTAAGGACCCCGACCGATTCTCGAACACGACCTCCCTATCGGAGAGATACGCGTCCAACAGCCCCCTGAGATACGGAGGCACTCCGAACGACTTCAGTGCCTCGCGTATTACGCTGTGGGGGAGACTGTTGAAGGCGTTGGCGATGTCCAACGACACCGCCACCACCACCTCCTTCCCGCGTTCCGCTTCACCCGTCACCGACTTTAGGCGCCTCACCGCGTCGATGGTTGACCGACCGGGCCGGAACCCGAACTGCGAATCGGACAGTCCGGGCCCCGGGCCTTTCTCCAAGTGTTGAACGAGGCGGGAGGCTATCACCCTTTCAAACGCCTTCCCCACCTCGTTCAGCAACACAATCGGCCGCACCGCCGACGCGCAGTCCGGTGGTCGCCCGCCCTTTGGTAATAGGACGAGCCGACCCTCCTTCCACGCCTTCGGGAACTGTCCGCCCTGTATGCAGCGGTTTAACAGCTCCCGAAGGCTGTCTTCGAGGTGCACGAGAGCTATAGCCAGAACTCTCCCGTGCACCCCATCCGGACCAGGCGCCCTTCTCTTACTACGGAGGCGGGACAGAACCGCCTCCATCTCCAAGTCGGTGACGGGTGGCGGAACACCCTCCTCCATCGAGCCCGGCGTCCGTCGGGCCATTCGCGGCGGAGCGAAGCCTGCCGGGGGGTCCGGGAACAACTCCCGGACGATTTTCCCCAGCAGTTCCGGCTGGAGCGTTTCCGTCAGTGGGGCCGACTGGGCGCGAAGTTTGTCTCGCGCCCTTTTGTACGGTCTGCCCCACGGGTCCTTCTCCAGACCCTCGACCAGCTCCAGCCACGCTCGCTCCTTGGCCCGACTGATGGCCAGCCGCAGGATCTCCCGTTTCGCCCCGTAGACCCTGTGCAGCCGGCCATCACGCTCCTCGTCCTGGGGACGGCGCCGCCTGCTGCGAACGTAGGCGCGACGCGCCGCGTCGCAGGCGACGCGAAGGTCGGCCAGCTCGGCCGACCACCAGTAAACCGCCCGTCTAGGGGGGGGAGGACCCCACACTCTTGGCATGGCTGCCCGGCAGACGTTGGTAAGTACGTCGCCGACACAGCCAGCCATTTCATCCACCCCCAGCCCCTCTGCAGACGGGAGGCTCCAGCAGCCAACAATGGCCGCCTCCTCTGCTAGTTCCCGGTTGAGCTTGGTAAGTGCCCAACGCGGGAACCAGCTATGTCCCCCGGACAACCTAACCTAACCTAACCTAACCTAACCTAACCTAACCTAACCTTTTTTTTTTTTTTTTTTGACGGGGGGAAATACGTTACGTATCCCCCGCCGCCCCCGGGGGAGGGCAGCAGGGGTATGACGGGCTCCCCCGGCGCGAGATGGAGTGCGCCGGGGTTTACCGTCTAAAACCCCCCGATGCCCTTCTTCAGCGCCTTTAACGGGGCCGTGGGAATCGCAATGCATTCTTCCACGACCCCGCAGCGCGTGCCGCAACCGGCCCACTTCTATAGCCGCAACCGGCTCCTTCTCCGAGAGCTCCCCGGGCATTGGGGACCTTGTCGTCTCGGGGCCCATGCTGTGGGCGGCGATCCCCCGATCGCCACCCACGGGCCTACGCTTCAACCTCCATTACGGCGGGGGCGGGTTGATCTGCCCTTGCACCTTGGGCTTGCGGCTTTTTGAGCCGGGCCCTGGAGGGAGCCTTTCGCTTCCCTTTCTCGCCGGGGGGCGGCTTTGCGAAGACGCAGCCACCGCTCCCCAGCACGTGTGCCACCTCCTGTTTGCCAGTGGCCTCACATAGCGAGCAGAGCGGATCCGCTCCGCACTCTGCCGCCTTGTGCCCCGGCTTCGGAAAGATAGATGCGAGACGAAAGAACAGGTGGTGAAAAGATAGAACAAACAAAACAAACGATGCAAAACACAAGAAAGTTACTTAAAAAGACGTTGAAAGATAGTGACGAAAAGAGATAGCGCCAGCCTTCAGCCGCGTGGGTACCTCACCCCGCAAAAGACGGAGTGGCGCACCCAAGCGTTGCCCAGGGCCACGAACTTGGACGAACTGGCAGAGCCCCAACCTAACCTTTTTTTTTTTTTTTTTTTTTTTTTTTTTTTGTTTCCGGAGGGGGAAATGCATTACGCATACCACCCGGGCGCAGGGGGCACCCGAGTGGTGATGTGGGACTCCCGTATAGGCTAATGAGACCCACGGTTTACCCACTAAAACCCCCCCCCACCTTCCTCCACGCCGCCTTGCGACGGGGCCACGGGAACGATACACACATCCGCGACCCCGCCGGCGGCAGGCGCACCAGATGGTAAGGTGCGCCTCCCTCCTCCGCCTCAACCAGTACTGCAGCAGACTCCCCCCGAGTCTGCTGCAGTACTGGTGGAGGCCAACTACACCTCGGCCGCAGAGGATAGGGCAAGCGGCGCACCGTAATACCAAACTTGCCTCTTCCCCTGCGGCCCCACCGATGCCGTTACCGCGCGGAACGGCCCCGCCAGCTCGCAGGGGGTTAGGGATAGCGGCACAACACCACCACCCTCTCCCCCTGCGATCCTCCACGGCCGCAGAAGATAGGGAGTACGGCGCACCGTAATACCGGCACTCCTCTTCTTCTGCGGTCCCACCTCCAGGCGCGTCCGCAGCGGACTGGCTCCTCCAGTCCGCCGGGAGCGCCCCTCCTCGGGCCGGCCTGGCCTCCTGCCTAGCCGGCCCTGGTTGCCTCTTCGCTTCACCGTGGGTCCTCAACCACGGTTACTGAGCCCCACCGCCACGACAAGGCGGGCAACCGTCGGGGGGGCCCCAACCTAACCTAACCTAACCTTTTTTTTTTTTTTTTTTTTGTTTCCGGAGGGGGAAATGCATTACGCATACCACCTGGGCGCAGGGGGCACCCGAGTGGTGATGTGGGACTCCCGTATAGGCTAATGAGACCCACGGTTTACCCACTAAAACCCCCCCCCACCTTCCTCCACGCCGCCTTGTGACGGGGCCACGGGAACGATACACACATCCGCGACCCCGCCGGCGGCAGGCGCACCAGATGGTAAGGTGCGCCTTCCTCCCCCGCCTCCACCAGTACTGTAGCAGACTCCCCCCGAGTCTGCCACAGTACTGGTGGAGGCCAACTACACCTCGGCCGCAGAGGATAGGGCAAGCGGCGCACCGTAATACCAAACTTGCCTCTTCCCCTGCGGCCCCACCGATGCCGTTTCCAAGCGGAACGGCCCCGCCAGCTCGCAGGGGGGTAGGGATAGCGGCACAACACCACCGCCCTCTCCCCCTGCGATCCTCCACGGCCGCAGAAGATAGGGAGTACGGCGCACCGTAATACCGGCACTCCTCTTCTTCTGCGGTCCCACCTCCAGGCGCGTCCGCAGCGGACTAGCTCCTCCAGTCCGCCGGGAGCGCCCCTCCTCGGGCCGGCCCGGCCTCCTGCCAAGCCGGCCCTGGTTGCCTCTTCGCTTCACCGTGGTCCCCATCCACGGCTACTGAGCCCCTCCGCCACGACAAGGCGGGCAACCATCGGGGGGAACCTAACCTAACCTAACCTAACCTAACCTAACCTAACCTTTTTTTTTTTTTTTTTTTTTTTTTTGATCTCGCAGGGGAAAGGTCATTACGCCCTTCCCGGGTTGGGGGACCCGGGGGTATGTGGGACTCCCGGCGCGACTCGCCGGTTTACCCACTAAAACTGAACCTGCGGATTGCCATCAGCCGCTATATGGGGAGTGTCCCGGATCTGTCTAGCACAGGACACCCCCCGCGACCGGCCGATCTACCTCTATAGGGACCGGACTTCCACCACAATTAGGGGCCGCTCCGACAACCTGAAGCGTCCCCCTCGGCGCCGGGACTAGCTAAGCCGGGGAGGTTCCCATCCTCTCCCGGAGCCCCGTTAGACGGAAGTTTGGAGGTTCGCATAACGACGCCTCCGCACTCCCGTCCTACGCCGGCGGAGCGGAACAGAGGATGGATCGATCTCTCTGTCCCGCTCCGCGGTCTCTTTCTGCGAAATGACTGCTTCGCAAAAAGAGACCGCCGCCTGCCAGGCCTCATCGCTCTCGAGCATGCAGCGCACCACACTCGAGAGCGAGAGGTCCCGCCCAAGCACTGCCACGAGATCGTGGCGCTGCACGGCCCATCGGTCGCACACCTCTAGGGTGTGCTGGGCCGTGTCCTCTGCAGCGCCACATTCATGGCAGGCTGGCGTTGGCTCCCTCCTGGCGACCTTACACAGGTACGCACCGAAGCATCCATGCCCGGTGAGCACCTGTGTAAGGCGGAAGGTGAGGGGTTTTCGCTTGCGGCGCATCCACGCCGCAAGGACTGGAAGCAGTGCCGTGGCCGTATGTTGGCCATACGGCGACTGCGCCAGGACCTCACCCCACCTCCTCAGCAACCACTGCTCTCCCAGCCTTTGGAACCGCCTTAGCTCCTCCCACGGGGGGACCTCGCCACGTGACCTCCCCTCTGACACGAGGAGGTTCGTCTCGGCAAGGACCCTTGCCGTAAGCTCCCAAGGCGGTTCCCCCGCTAGGGCAGTAGCTGCCACCCAGGAGACTGTACGGTAGCCCCTGATTACCCTCACTGCTATGACCCGCTGCGCTCTTCGCAGCTGGGCCTTGTTGCGAGCAGTGAGGGAATCCGCCCAAATTGGGGCTCCGTACAGGGCCATACTCCGACAGACTCCAGAGTACAGTCGCCTGCAGGCTTGGCTGGGCCCCCCCACATTTGGTAGGAGCCGGCCCAGCGCTGATGCCACCCTCACGACCTTCGGCCCCAGCTGTTGGAAATGGGGGCCGAAGGTCCACCTCCCGTCCAGAGTGAGTCCGAGACACTTAAGGGTTGGACTCACCCTGACCTCCGTCTCTCCGATAAGGAGTCGTGCACCCGGTGGGGGTCCTTTCCTCCCGGGTCCGCGGAAGAGCAGGGCTTCGGTCTTGTCTAGACGTACCCGAAGCCCCAATCGCTCCATGCGGCTGACAACGAGGGCTGTCCCCTCCTCAGCCAGCCGCGCGGCCTCCTGATATGTCCTTCCCCGGAACGTGACGTAAGTGTCATCTGCATAGCAGATGACGTCTGTTCCGGGGAGGATGCCGCTCCGCAGGACCCAGTCGTAGCCGACGTCCCAAAGGTTCGGTCCCAGAACCGAACCCTGAGGGACGCCGCACTCGACTCTCCGCCTCTCTAGGGACCCCGACCGGTCCTCGTACACGATCTCCCTATCGGAGAGATACGCGTTCAACAGCCTCCCGATATACGGAGGCACTCCGAAGAAATTCAGTGCCTCCCGTATCACGCTGTGGGGAAGGCTGTTGAAGGCGTTGGCGATGTCCAAGGACACCGCCACCACCACTTCCCTCCCGCGTTCCGCTTCCTCCGTCACCGACTTCAGGCGCCTCACTGCGTCAATGGTCGACCGACCGGCCCGGAACCCGAACTGTGAGTCTGACAGTCCGGGCCCCGGACCCTCCTCCAAGTGCTGAACGAGGCGGGAGGCTATTACGCGTTCAAACGCCTTGCCCACCTCGTTCAGCAACACGATCGGCCGCACCGCCGACGCACAGTCCGGTGGCCGCCCGCCCTTAGGAATCAGGACGAGCCGACCCTCCTTCCACGCCTTCGGGAACTGACCGCACTGTAAACAGCGGTCAAACAGTTCCCGAAGGCTGTCTCCGAGGTGCACGAGAGCTATAGAGAGAACTCTACCGTGCACCCCGTCCGGACCTGGCGCCCTCTTCTTACTACGGAGGCGGAACAGAACCGCCTCCATTTCTAAGTCGGTGACGGGTGGCGGAACACCCTCCTCCATCGAGCCCGGCGCCCGTCGGGCCATCTGCGGCGGAGCAAAGTCTGCCGGGGGGTCCGGGAACAACTCCTGGACGATGTTCCCCAGCAGCTCTGGCTGGAGCGTTTCCGTCAGTGGGGCCGACTGGGCGCGAATTTTGTCTCGCGCCCTCTTATACGGTCGACCCCACGGGTCATTATCCAGACCCTCCACCAGCTCCAGCCACGCTCGCTCCTTGGCCCGACTGATGGCCAGTTGCAGGATCTCCCTTTTGGCATGGTAGACCCTGAACAGCCGGCCATCACGCTCCTCGTCCTGGGGACGGCGCCGCCTGCTACGGACATAGGCGCGGCGCGCCGCATCGCAGGCGACGCGAAGGTCAGCCAGCTCGGCCGACCACCAGTACACCGCCCGTCGAGGAGGGGGAGGACCCCAAACTCTTGGCATGGCTGCCCGGCAGACGTTGGTAAGTACATCGCCGAGACAGCCAGCCACTTCGTCCACCCCCAAACCTTCCAACGACGGGAGGCTCCAGCGGCCAACGATGGCCGCCTCCTCCGCAAGTTCCCGGTTGAGCTTAGTGAGTGCCCAACGCGGGAACCTGCTACGTCCCCCGGACACCGACGCCGAGCTCGATGCGGAGGCTGGAGACACCTCGAACCGTATGTAGCGATGGTCCGAGAGTGTCTCCACCTCCGTTACCACCCTCCACCCTGCCACCCTGCGCGCGACGTCGGGAGTGGCGAACGACAGGTCCACCACTGAACCGCCCGTCCGCCGCACGCAGGTGAGGACTGTCCCTGTATTGAGAAGGGACAGTCCCGAGGCTAAAGCCCACTCCTCTACCTCCCTCCCCTTCGGATCAGTGACAGGGGAACCCCACGCCGAGGACTTGGCGTTGAAGTCCCCTCCCACTATGACGGGGAGGGGGGCTAGCCTCCTGATCAGCGGCCCCAGAGCATCAAGGAATTGCTCTAGGGCGGCTAGGTTGCGGTTCGGGGAGAAGTAGACACCAACTATTGCTAAATCTCCCCGAGCGGCAACGACATATCCAGCCCCCCTCATTCTGGGTATGAGGGGGGGGCCAGCACCTGGCCTCACCACAACGGCGACGGAGCCCTCAGAGTCCCCAGCCCAATGTGGCTGAGGGGGTACGAAGTAGGGCTCCGCCACCACCGCCACGTCGATTAACCACTCCGCCATCGACTGCAAGAAGAGGTCTTGAGCCGCAGCAGAGTGGTTAATATTGCCCTGTAAGAAGCCGAGATGTCCTGGCATTATTCAGACATCCCGGCCTCAGGCGCCACCGGTCCCCTCCCCAATGAACGTGAGGAGGAGGGAAACTTTCCACGAGTGGATGGGGGGGAGCATAACCTGCCCCCCATTACGTGGTCGGCCTTCAAACCGGCGTCGCTGCAGACTGCACAGCGAGGCACGGGGGAACTGCAGCCGGACGCCTTATGGCCCGGCTGTCCGCAGCGGTAACACAGGCCGCTGCGGTCCTTTTCGCATTGGCACAGGCCCGCCATGTGTCCTCTCCCCAGGCACCTATAGCAGTGCCTGGGACGAACTCCCTCATGGCTGACCTGCACCCTGCTCCAGCCTACCCGAATCGCACCCAGTTGGATCAGCTTCTTAGCAGCTGTCAACGGGCACGACATTCGGGCAAACCCAACCCCGCGTGAGCCGAAGCTGATATCTCCGACCCACACTTGCTCCGCAGCACATCCCCCTTCTGCAGCGACCGCCGACCTGACTCGGTCCACAGTCGCGGTCTCATCGAGGCCCGTCAGGCGGAAACACGTGGTTTTGACGGGCCTAACCACGTCTGCTACTCCGCTTAGTAGCTCCCCCATTTTCTGCGCCAGTGCATCCGCTTTCTCGGCGCTATTCCTCCCTGGCACCTCTATTAGGCGGCACCCAGTCGCCGCCATGCGTACTCTAAGGGGCCCTATTCCGAGCTCCTCTATGTTGAGACTCTGTTGGGCCCTCGTCAACACAGAGCCATAGGTTGCCCCCTGCTGAGCTGCCTCCGGCCGTAATTTAACGACTACGGCGGAGGAGCTAGGGAGCACTAACTTGGCGCCCTTCTTTAGCATAGGCGCAGGGAGCGCTTTTGCCATCTGCTTTTTAGGCGCCTTGCGCCTTACTACCTCGGTCCACTCCCCCGACGCCTTAAGAGCTGGAGTAGGAGCAGGAGTGGGTGCAGCTGCTTCCGTCAAACGTCTTCCCTCTTGGGACGCCTTGGATGTGGAAGGTCCAAAGCTGGTCCATTCCACTCCCTTCTTCGTGGCTTGAGGCGCCCCAGAACCGGATACCAGCCTCACCGCTGGGCGCACTGGCAGTGCCGGGAACTCCTCACGGCTCTTTTTTTGAGCCGCTTTTGAGGCCAATTGATCCTGACCCCGTGGTGCTCCCAGTACTGGAGACATTTCTCGACCCGACGGCACATCCTGGACGGCAGCAGTAGATCGAGGTTCGCGGGCCACCTTCTTTTTGTCCGCAGCTAAAGGCGGGCGCACCACACGGGGAGGCGGAAGTCTGTCCTCTAGGGCCGCGAGGCGACCATCAACCAGGTTGCCAACTAACCTGGCGATATTATTTTCTAATATGCCCAGCTGCTCGCTGGACATGGGACCAGACGACGACGATGACGACTTTTTGGCCACTGTCTTCTTCGCCTCCTCAAAGTCGCGTCTGTAGGCGCGCACCTCCTCCCGGAGATTCGCCACCTCCCGCTGCAACCTACCATTATCTGCACGCAGGCGACGAGTCTCTTCCGCCTCAGTGCGTGTCATCAGCGTCTCGAGCACTGTTTTAACAGTGCCCGTTGCCCGACGAATTTTACTGGCATATCCTCCTTTTAAATTGGTGGATCTGCCAGCCAAATTCAGAATCTCCTGCAGGTTAGCCTCAGCCGCCTGCAGCAAATCCTGTGCCCCTAGTCTGTCCACGTCCAGGTCCAGAGGGCCAGGAGGGATCTGCTGCTCTCCAGGGTCCGAGACCGTCTTCATGTACACCCTCTTGTCGAGTGCAGCGACAAATTCGGACTCTCGGACTTCCTCCGCCCGGCTCTTAGTGGCAGTACCACGAGCCCTTCCACGCTTGGCCACGCTCTTTCGGCCCGCTATGTAGCTCTCAGCTACGTCCTCCGTATCGGAGCCAGAGGCCTCCCCTGGAAACGGAAAAGAACGCTTCCCAAGGCAGGCCTCTGACTCGGAGTTGGACTGCATCGACCAGTCCCCTAACACCTCTTCCAGCGTCATCCCGGCTCGGACGTATCCCTGCCGGCAAACACTCCCAAACCTAACCTAACCTAACCTAACCTAACCTAACCTAACCTAACCATATATGGAATTATGTAAATAAGGAAGCATATATAGCATAAGCTTTTGAAAACGTAACCCCCCCGCTGTCCTAAATAATTGTATACTGGGACTATTGGCAAATAACGCGCTGTGGAAAATCACAAATTGCAAACAATGATTATTATGTAATAATTTTTGTGCAAAAAACTCCGGGGTGGACGTCCCGGGCTGAATGATGGCAATGGATAGGAGTAGGGGGATGAGTAAGGAATAAAGCAAAGTAAATATACGGAAGGAATGTAAAAAGTGTAAAGAAATGTAGAACATGATAGAAACAGGAAAGGAGTGTAATAGTTAGACAAGGCATAATACAAATTAAAAATGTGAATTAAAAGAGAAATGTAAGAATAAAACAAAAAGGAATAAAATTTTGAAAAAGAAAAATGTAAGTCAACATAAGAAGTAGTGTAAGTGAATGTAAATGTAGCGATAAATGTAAAAGAAAGTAAGAAATGTACAAATATAAGTATGAAATAGAGTTATATAAGTAAGCAAGAAAATGTAAAAAAGCGAATGATGTAAAAATTTAAAGCAAAATGTGTAAAGTAGATAGGTAATGAGATGTAGAAGTTGTAAACGTAAAAATAGAAATGTAACAAGAAAAGAGAATTGTAATGTAATAGCAATAGAAATGTAAATGTAAGAATAAAAATTGTAATTAAAAATAAAAAACATAAATTGTAACCAAAAAACAAGCAAAATGTAGAAATTGAAAGTAAGAAACAGTGTTATATAAGCAAGCAAGAAAGAAAGAGAAATGTAGAAAGAAATTGAGAAAATGCAAAAATGAGATGTAAAATTTTGTGCAATGCAAATTGTGTAAAGTAGATGTGAAATGAGATGTAGAAGTGTAAATGTAAAAATAGAAATGCAATAAGAAAAGAGAATGTAATGTGATAGTAATAGAAACGGAAATGTAACGATGAAAATTGTAATTAATAATTAAACATAAACAGTAACAAAAAAAAAAACAAAGCAAAAAATTGGCCCTGCTTATGGTAGGGGGAACAAAAAAAAAAAAAAAAAAAAAAAAAAAAAAAAACCTAACCTAACCTAACCTTTTTTTTTTTTTTTTTTTTTTTGCTTGGGGAAATCCTTTATGGATCCCCGGCGGGCTGGGGTTGGCCACCGGGGTATGTGGGACTCTCCCGGGCGCGAGGTGAGGATCGCACCCGGAGTTACCGCACTAAAACCCCAAGGTGCCTCCTCCTCCGCTGTGCTACTGGGCCGCCGGACCCGCCTGAGGCGATAACTGCAGCGGCCCAGTAAGCGGCATTTGCTACAGCAGCAAATCCTCCGCAGCAGACTGTCGGCGACAGCTGCTAGCCATCCGGGAGAGCGGCCCGAGGCACCGGGCGCTCTTCGACCGGGAGGGACTCGTGCAATGGGCGACGGGCTCCCCAACCCGCCACCCGAGTCCTATTTACGGCGGGAACTGGAGCTCATGATGTGCGCGCCTGCGCCCTCCGCGCCTCCTGCGAACGGGGTCTGCGGCTGCGTCCGCTTCTCTTTCCCGTTCGGCGGCCTCCTTCTGCGTGATTACGTGCTCGCAGAAGGTGGCTATTGCAGTCCATGCATCGCTCGACCGGACTATGGCTGTTATTATAGCCGGGAGCGTAAGGTCAAATCCGATGGTGGCGCAGAGCACAGCCCGCTGTTCTACCCAGGCTGGGCAGTCCGTGAGCGTGTGCTGCGCTGTGTCGTCATTATTGTTACAATGGTGGCACTGAGGCGTTGGTTCCCTTCTAGCCAGATAGTGCAGGTAATGACCGAAGCAACCATGCCCGGTCAACACCTGCACCATCCGGTATGTGAGGGTGCCCTTACAGTGCGTCACCCACTCCTGTAGGTGCGGCCGAATCGCCGCCACCACCATATGTCCGGCTGTTGGGGACGCCAATCTGTCCTCCCAAGCGCGAACCTAACCTAAACTTTTTTTTTTTTTTTTTTTTTTTTTTTTTTTTTTTTTTTTTTTTTTTTTTTTAGGAGGGGAAATACGTTACGTATCCCCCACCGTGTCCGGGGGAAGACGGCAGGGGTATGTCGGGCTCCCCCGGCGCAATGGTGATGAAAAGCGCCGAGGTTTACCGACTAAAACCCCTCCATGCCTCATTCTGCGCCTATGCGGGGTCATGGGAACTGCGTGATACTACTACCACGACCCCGCAGCGCGTGCCGCGTCCGGCCCTCTTCTATCGCGGCGGCTGGATGTAGTGCCGCCGCTTGCCTCACCGAGAGCTCCCCGAGGCATTGGGGAGCTGCCCATCTCGGGGCCCAAAATGTGGGCGGCGATCCCCCGATCGCCCCCCACGGGCCTAGGCTTCCACGTCCATGGCGGGGGCGGTCGGGGCCGCCCTTGCGCCTTCGGCTCTAGGCCTTCGTGGCCGAGCCTTTGGGGGAGCCTTTCCCTTCTTAGTACCGGGGGTTGGTTTAGCCAGTACGCAGCCACTACTCCCCAGCACATGCCCCTTCTCTGGCTTCCCCATTGTCTCACACATGAGACAGTTCGGGGGGGCCGTACAGTCCGGTGCCCTGTGCCCCGGTGCTCCGCAGTGGAAACATCGACCACTGAGGTCCACCGGGGACGGGCACATTACGGCTAGGTGGCCGGTGTCAAGGCAACGGTAGCACCGCTTTGGCCTCGCGGCCAGCAGTACCACCTTCGCCGAGACCCAGCCGACCTGTAGCCGCCCTGCATCTGTAAGTCTCTTGGCTGCCGCTACCGGTGCGCACAGCCAGAGACGCCTCTCACCCCTTCGACCCACTACGACCTTGCCCGACCGGATTTCGCCGGTCGAGCAGCCTCCCTCTTTAGCGACCGCCTCTATAACGTCGGCGGCCGTCGTAGTGTCGTCGAGCCCGGTGAGCAACATTTCCGCGCGCTTCGCCGGGCGACCGATCCTGACCAGTCCCTCGTCCAGGACCGCCCTCATTTTGGCGGCAAGGGCGTCCGCCTTCTCCTGGGCCTCCTCTCCCGATAGCTCGAGAACGCGGGCGCCCGTTTCTGCCAGGCGGAAGTCGACCTTATAGATGCCGAGTTCCGCCAGGCAGATTTTCCTTTTCGCCTCCGTAAGTATGGAGGCGTATGTCGCCCTCCCCTCCTCGAGCACCCCCTCCTTGAGGGTGAGGGTGATCGCCGCGGTTTTGGGGGGCTTCAGTTTCGCCTTCTTTTTCGCCTTGGGGGGTGCCTTTTTGGCGGCACCCCTTTTCGCCTTATTTTTACCCTGCCCACGTGACCAGTCTGTGGTCCGCGGGGGGTCTGTCGCAGGTGGGGCGGTCGTAGACGCCCTCGTCTCTTCAGCCTCCTTTGCGGCCAGAGACTTCTTCTTCCCCTTTTTCTTTCTTTTCTTGGGCGGTGCGGGTGCAGTGGGAGCCTGTGTAGGCGCCACCGTGTCCTCCGCCGCCACTCCATCTCTTTGGCCGCCGCCTTCCTCGGCCTTGGCCTTTCCTTCGCCTTCGGCGCCTCGACGTTAGGCGCGGGTGCCGGGGCTGGGTACTCCCGGGCCCCGTCCGCTGCGAGCGGAGGCCTCCTTCGAGGCTCCGGCGGAAGACGCTCCTCCAAGCCGGCCAGCCTCGCGTTGAGCATGTTGCCGAAGGTCTCTATGTTTGCTCTAGAGACCTCCGCCAACAGCTCATGCATGTCCTTGTCCTTAGGGCGGGAGGCCTGTTTGCGCAACTCGTCAAGCTCCTGGCGCAAATCGGCCATTTGCTCTTCGAGGCGCTTGTTATGGGCCTCCAGCTTTGCTACCTCTTCTGTCGCGGTGCGATATCGCACCTCGTTGAAGGCCGACGCGACGGTCACCACCGCCTCCTTTAGGTACCTTTGATAGGTACCTTTGAGGTTGGAGGACTTTGTGGCAACCATGACGACGGTCTCCAACGCGGCCTGCACTGCTCCGACCAGCGCAGCGCTCGTTCGCTCCGCCGCTTCTTCTCGCGTAAGAGAAGTAGCGGGGAGTCTGGTGGGGGAGGGGCTAGAACATATGGACGCTCCAGCATTCCTCGCCCCACGAGCCACTGCGGCGACTTCCTCCTCGGCCTGGAGCCGAAGGGCCTCTGCCTTTTCTCTATTAAGGTCGGCCTTGGCCTTGGCCAGGCCGACATACTGGCCGGTCGTCGGCGGCCGGCCACGCCCTCTTTTTGGTTTGGGCGCCACTCCCTTACTGATGGGCGGCGCCATGTCCTCATCTGTGTTACGCCGCTTACGGGCAGTCCTGTCCGGGTTTGCGGGCAGCCCCTCAGAGTCCAGCGACATGTTAGACACGCTGCTGGTGTCTGAGGGACAGTCCTCGCTGTCTTGTTCGATATTGGGGCTTTTGTTGTACAGCACGCGATCTATATACGCGCGCGGTACGCCCTTCGTATTGCCTCTCAATTCCATCTTCTCCAGAAGCACGAACAGCCGACACTTGCCGTCAAGCTGCGGCTTGGAGAAGTCGACATCTTCGTCGGTTAAAGGGTCCGTTTCCGGCGCGGTAATGTGCGCCAGACCCGGACCCGTTCGCTTTGTCGCGTCCTTGTCCCTCTCCGTCGTTTGCACGACCGCCTCTGCCTTCAACGCATCTTTTGACCCCTCCGTATACACGGGCCTACCTCTCCCCTGCGGGAGAGTGTGGGATTCCCCAGCATTGCTGCCGGGACCCACCCGGAGATTCTTTTTTTGGATACGATCTGCCATTATCTTTCTACGACACCCCGGGTCGCGGCCTTTTTTCAGGTGTAAGGTCACCTATCGGAAGAGTTAATTAAAAATGAAAGATAGTAAGAGAAGAAAGAAAGTTGGTGAAAAGATAGAAAAAACAAATAAAACTAAAGCAAAAACAAGAAAGTTAAACAAAAAAGGTGGTGAAAGATAGAAGAAGAAAGAAAGATAGAGCCAGCCTTCAGCCGCGTGAGTACCTCACCCCGCAAAAGACGGGGTGGCGCACCCAAGCGTTGCCCAGGGGCACGAACGTGGACGCACTGGCAGACCCCCAACCTAACCTAACCTCTTTTTTTTTTTTTTTTTTTTTTTTTTTTTTTTTTTTTTTTTACGCCAGGAAATACGTTACGTATGCCCCGCGATGATCGGGGGAACATCGCGGGGTTATGTGGGACTCCTCTGTGCCTGGGTGTAGTTGGCACAGAGTTTACCCACTAAAACCTGGCGATGCCCTCCTTCTGCGCCAATACGGGGTCGTGGGAATCGCGTGAGCATAGCTCCACGACCCCGCAGCGCGTGCCGCGTCCGGCCCTCTTCTGTTGCGGCGGCTAGATAGTGTGCCGCCGCCTGCCTCACCAAGAGCTCCCCGGGCATTGGGGAGCTTTTCTCTCGGGACCCATACTGTGGGCGACGATCCCCCGATCGCCACCCACGGGTCTAGGCCTCCACCACTACGTCCATGGCGGGGGCGGGTTGTTCCGCCCTTGCGCCGCGGCCCGGCTTTTTATGCCGAGCCTTTTTAGTGGGAGCCTTCCGCTTCCCTTTCGCGCCGGGGGGCGGCTTGGGCGCTGTAATACAGCCGCTGCTCCCCAGCACGTGCTCCCTTGGTTAACCTAACCTAACCTTTTTTTTTTTTTTTTTTTTTTTTTTTTTTTTTTTTTTTTTTTTTTTTTTTTTTTTTTTTTTTGACGGGGGGAAATACATTACGTATCCCCCGCCGCCCCCGGGGGAGGACAGCAGGGGTATGACGGACTCCCCCGGCGCGAGATGGAGTGCGCCGGGGTTTACCGTCTAAAACCCCCCGATGCCCATCTTCAGCGCCTTTAACGGGGCCGTGGGAATCGCATAAGCATTCTTCCACGACCCCGCAGCGCATGCCGCAACCGGCCCACTTTCCTAGCCGCAACCGGCTCCTTCTCCGAGAGCTCCCCGGGCATTGGGGAGCTTGTCGTCTCGGGGCCCATATTGTGGGCGGTGATCCCCCGATCACCACCCACGGGCCTACGCTTCAACCTCCATTACGGCGGGGGCAGGTTCAACCACCCTTGCGCCTTGGGCTTGCGGCTTTTTGAGCCGGGCCCTGGAGGGCGCCTTTCGCTTCCCTTTCACGCCGGGGGCGGGCTTTGCGAAAACGCAGCCGCTGCTCCCCAGCACGTGTGCCACCTCCTCTTTGCCAGTGGCCTCACATAGCGAGCAGAGCGGATCCGCTTCGCACTCTGCCGCCTTGTGCCCCGGCTTCCCGCAGCGGAAACAGCTCCGGCTACGGTCCACCGAGGACTGGCATTTCGCCGCGACGTGGCCGGTGTCCTGGCATCGGTAGCACCGCTTTGGCCTCGCGGCCAGCAGCGCCACCTTTGCCGAGACCCAGCCCACGCGAAGCCGCCCAGAGGTGAGCAGCTTTTTAGCGGCCTCGACGGGGACGCTCATCCATAAGGACGCGTCCCCCCTCGGTCCCACCACAATTTTACCCGACCTAATAGAGCTGGTCGGGCATCCTCCTTCTTGTGAGGCCGCCAGGATGACTTGGGCGGCCGTCACTGAGTCGTCCAGCCCGGCGACGAGCATCTCCGCGCATTTGGCCGGGCGGCCGACTCTCACCATTTCCGGGCTTAGAACAGCCCTCAACTTTGCTGCAAAGGCGTCTGCCTTCGCTTGCGCCCCCTCACCTGCAACAGTAAGCACGCGCGCGCCTGTTTCCGCCAGGCGGAAGCCGAGTCTCGGGATACCAAACTCCCCGAGATCGACTTTCGCCCGGGCTTCTTTCAGAAGCTGGGCGTATGTCACCCCCTTCTCCGCAGCCTTCTCCTCAATGGTGAGGGTAACGGCCGCGGTGGCTGGGGCGCGCAGCCTCGCCTTCTTCTTCTTGGGGGTGGCTTTAGTTGGAGTAGCCGCCCCCTTCTTCTTTTTCTTGTCCTTACGTGGACCTACGGTGGTCCACGGGGCCTCGGCGGGGGAGGGGTTGATGTTCGCCTCCCCTTGCGCCGTCTCCTGAGCGGCCATCGATGGCCGCTTCTTTTTTTTGGTCTTCTTCTTGGCCTTGTCGGCCTTTGGCGGGGCGGGTGCGGGCGGTGCCTCTTTTGGGGCTGCCGCAACCTGCGCTGTCACTGTCGCGTTAGTGGGTACCGTTGCCTTTTTCGGCTTCGGCGCCTTCTCCTTTTGTGCCGCCGACGCTGGCGTGATGCCGACGATGGCACTGTCCGCCGCCAGCGGGGGTCGTCTTCTGGGCTCCGGCAGGAGTCTGTCCTCCAGACCGGCCAGCCTGGCGTTGAGCATGTTGCCCAAGGTCTCTATGTTAGAGCGAGAGACCTCGGCCAACAGCTCACGCATGTCAATTCCGGTGGGCGCGGGCGGTCGCCTGCGCAGCTCTTCTAGCTCGTGACGCATGTTCGTCACTTGCTCCTGGAGCCGCGCGTTTTGGGCTTCCAGACGCGCCATTTCGTCGCTCATAGAGCGGCCCCTCATTTCGGTTACGGCCGCCTTTATGTTGGCGACCGCCTCCTTGAGGAAACGCTGGTATGTCCCCTTTAGGTTGCTCGATTTGCTGGCGACCATTGTAATGGTCTCCAGCGACCTTTCCACACTCATGTTGAGTGCCGAGCTCGTCTTCTCCTGGTCACCCTCGACCGGTGAGAGGCTTGGGTGGGGGGATGCTCTTAGTTCCCTTGCCGCCCGTGCCGTCTCTGCAACCTCTTTCTCCGCCTCCAATCGAAGGCTCTCCGCCTTTTCGCGGTTTAGCTCCGCCTGGGCCTTGGCAAGGCCGACGTATTGGCCGGTAGTTGGTGGCCGGCCACGTCCCCGCTTCGGCTTTGGCACCGCGCCCTTACTAATGGGTGGCACCATGTCTTCTTCAGAGTTCCGCCTTTTTAGGCTCGTCCGTTCAGGTGGTATTGCGGGCAAACCCTCGGAGTCCAGTGATATGCCAGATATATCACTGGAGTCCGAGAGATAGTCCTCGCTGTCTCTTCCGGTATTTACGCGGGTTGACGGCATGATCACGTCGCGCGTTAGTAGTACGCGCGGCAGATCCATGTCGCCCCGCAACTTCTTTCTTTGAAGCAATTTCAGCAGCCGCTCCCTCCCATTCTGCTGCGGCTGGCTGAAATCGACGTCTTCGTCGGTTAAGAGATCCGCCGCCGGCGTGGTAAGGTGCGCCAGCGTCGGTCTCGGTTGCGCCATCGCGCCCGTCTCCTTCTGCGTCATTCCTATGACCTCTCCCTCAACCCTCGCACTAGTTGGCCCCTCCGTATACGCGGACCTGACCCCCGCCGAAGCAGGGGTGTGGGATTCCCCATCGCTGGGACCCACCCGGAGATTATTTAAACTATTGCGACCTTCCATCCTTAGAACTCCGACACCCCGGGTCGCGGTCTCTTTTTTCGGGGGTGAGCTCCCCCATCAGAAGAGTTAACACAAATGGAAAGATAGTTAGAGATGAAAGAAAAGGTGGTGAAAGATAGTAAAACAAAATAAAACGAATGCAAAAACAAGAAAGTTAAACAAAATAGGTGGTGAAAGATAGAGAAGATAAGATAGCGCCAGCCTTCAGCCGCGTGAGTACCTCACCCCGCAAAAGACGGGGTGGCGCACCCAAGCGTTGCCCAGGGCCACGAACTAGGACGAACTGGCAGAGCCCCAACCTTTTTTTTTTTTTTTTTTACGAGAGGAAATACGTTATGTATACCCTGCCGCCCCCGGGGGAGGGCAGCAGGGTTATGTGAGACTCCCCCGGCGCTGATGGAGGTGCACCGGGGTTTACTCACTAAAACCTCTCGATGCCCTCCTTCGGCGCCAAACGCGGGGCCGTGGGGATCGCGGAAGCATTCTTCCACGACCCCGCAGCGCTTGCCGCAACCGGCTCTCTTCTTTTGCGGCGGCTAGATGACATGCCGCCGCCTGCCTCTCCGAGAGCTCCCCGGGCATTGGGGAGCTTTTCTTCTCGGGGCCCATAGTGTGAGCGGTGATCCCCCGATCACCGCCCACGGGCCTAGGCCTCTACCTCGGCCGACCTTCACCTTTTCCGGGTCGAGGACTGCCCTCAGCCTCGCAGCAAAGGCGTCCGCTTTGTCCTCCGCGCCCTCTCCAGCGATTGAGAGAACGCGCGCTCCGGTTTCGGCCAGGCGGAAACCAAGCCTGGGGATGTTGAGCTCCCCGAGATCGATCGCCGCTCTGGCCTCGCTGAGCAGCTTTGCATATGTCACCCCCCTCTCCGCAGCCCCCGCCTTCAGGGTGAGGGTAACCGCCGCGGTGCTGGGGGGGCGAAGTCTCGCCTTCTTCTTTTTCTTAGGGGCGACTTTGGCTGGTGTAGCCGCCCCTTTCTTCTTATCAGCCTTGCGTGGACCAACTGTCCGCGGGGCCTCGGCGGGGGAGGGTTCAGTATGTTCCCTCCCTTGCGCCGCTTCTCTTGCAGCCATTGTTGGCCGTTTCTTCTTCTTTTTCCCCTTTTTCGGTGGAGCGGGTGTAGCGGTGGTCTTAGGGGCCGCCGTACTCGCTGCCGTATTCTCTTCTGTGGCCTTTTTCTTTGGCCCCTTCCTCTTTTTCGTCACAGCTGGTGCAGTGTTGACGGGTGCGTCTGCATTCTCCGTCGGGACGATGTCACGGCTCGTAGATGGAGTCGGGCCGGGATCGTTCGACATTCTGTCTCCCGCCAGCGGTGGTCTCCTTCTGGGCTCGGGAAGGAGTCTGTCCTCCAACCCAGCCAGCCTCGCGTTCAGCATGTTGCCGAAGGTCTCGATGTTAGAACGAGAGACCTCCGACAACAGCTGCTGCAGGTCTTGTGCAGGTCTGGACGCCTGCCGCCGTAGCTCCTCGAGCTCCCGGCGCATGGCGTCGATTTGCTTTTGAAGCTTCTTATTTTGGGCCTCTAGAGCCCGCATTTCGTCGGTTTGGCAGCGGCCCCTCATCTCGGCGACAGCTGTTTTTATGGTGACAGCCGCTTCCTTGAGGAACCGCTGATAGGTCCCCTTCAAATTAGAGGACTTTGAAGCGACCATGGTGATCGTCTCCAAAGCCCTTTCCACGCTTTCCGTGAGGTCCGCGTTTGTCTGCTCCGTGTTGGCTGGTTCGGAACTTGCGCGTAGGGAAACTCGCGACTCCCTAGCCACTCGCGCCGTCTCAGCGACTTCGGCCTCGGCCTCGAGCCGGAGGCTTTCCGCCTTCTCACGATTGAGTTCTGCCTGGGCTTTGGCCAGGCCGACGTATTGACCGGTGGTTGGTGGCCGGCCACGTCCTCTTTTCGCCTTTGGTACCGCCCCTTTACTCAGGGGAGGTATATTGTCAACTTCGGGTTTCCTCTTTCGAGGTGTGTCACGTCCGGGGATTGCGGGCAAACCCTCGGAGTCCAGCGATAAGGCGCTGGAGTCCGAGAGGTAGTCCTCGCTGTCAAATTCCGAGGAAGGGGGTTCAGGCAACAGCGCGCGCGTGAGCATCACGCGCGGCATTCCCTTCGTATCCCCCCTTAAAGCCTTCTTTCTGAGCAACTCGAGCAGCCGGCGCCTGCCATCAGGGACCGGCTGCGAGAAGTCGACGTCTTCATCGGTAAGCAAGTCCGTCTCCGGTGCGGTTAGGTGCACCGGCTCCGAACTCGCATGCGCAGTCGCGCCTTCCTCCACACTCGTCGTCCTCCCGACCCTCTCCTCAACCCTCGCGAATTGTGCCCCCCCCGTATACGTGGGGCAGCCTTCCGCCGAAGCAGAAGGGTGGGATTCCCTCTCAGAGAGAGGACCCACCCGGGGAATATTTTTCAATGCGCGACTTTCCATACTCCAAAAACGCCGACACCCCGGGTCGCGGTCTCTTTTTTCGGGGGTGAGCTCCCCCACCAGAGTTAAATAAAAAGGAAAGATAGTTGGAGGTGAAAGAAAAGGTGGTGAAAGATAGAAAAACAAAATAAAAGTAATGCAAAAAACAAGAAAGTTAAACAAAATAGGTGGTGAAAGATAGAGAAGAAAAGAGATAGCGCCAGCCTTCAGCCGCGTGGGTACCTCACCCCGCAAAAGACGGGGTGGCGCACCCAAGCGTTGCCCAGGGCCACGAACGAGGACGAACTGGCTGAGCCCCAAGCAGAGCCCCAACCTAACCTAACCTTTTTTTTTTTTTTTTTTTTTTTTTTTTTTTTTTTTTTTTTTTTTTTTTTTTTTTTTTTTTTTTTGACGGGGGGAAATACGTTACGTATCCCCCGCCGCCCCCGGGGGAGGGCAGCAGGGGTATGACGGACTCCCCCGACGCGAGATGGAGTGCGCCGGGGTTTACCGTCTAAAACCCCCCGATGCCCATCTTCAGCGCCTTTAACGGGGCCGTGGGAATCGCGTAAGCATTCTTCCACGACCCCGCAGCGCGTGCCGCATCCGGCTCTCTCCCAGTGCGGCGGCTGATGACGTGCCGCCGCGCGCCTCTCCGAGAGCTCCCCGGGCATTGGGGAGCTTTCCTCTCGGGGCCCATACTGTGGGCGGCGATCCCCCGATCACCGCCCACGGACCTAGGCTACGACCTCCATGGCGGGGGCGGGTTGAGCCGCCCTTGCGCCCTGGGCTTGCGGCTTTTTATGCCGGGCCCTTGAGGGAGCCTTACCCTTACCTTTCGCGCCGGGGGGCGGCTTTGCGAAAACGCAACCGCTGCTCCCCAGCACGTGTGCCACCTCCTCCTTACCAGTGGCCTGGCACAGCGAACAGAGCGGATCCGCTCCGCACTCTGCCGCCTTATGCCCCGGCTTCCCGCAGCGGAAACAGCTCCGGCTACGGTCCACCGAGGACTGGCATTTCGCCGCGACGTGGCCGGTGTCCTGGCATCGGAAGCACCGCTTTGGCCTCGCGGCCAGCAGCGCAACCTTTGCCGAGACCCAGCCCACGCGAAGCCGCCCAGAACTGAGCAACTTTTTGGTTGCCTCGACGGGGACGCTCATCCACAAGGACCCGTCCCCTCTCGGTCCCACGACTATTTTGCCCGACCTGATTGAGCTAGTCGGGCATCCTCCTTCTTGTGACGCCGCCATGATGACTTGGGCGGCCGTCACTGAGTCGTCCAGCCCGACCACGCGCAACTCTGCGCATTTGACCGGGCGGCCGACTCTCACCGTCTCTGGGCTTAGCACGGCCCTCAACTTCGCTGCAAAAGCGTCCGCCTTCGCTTGCGCGCCCTCGCCCGCAATGGTTAGCACGCGCGCACCTGTTTCCGCCAGGCGGAAGCCGAGCCTGGGGATATTAAACTCCCCAAGATCGACTTTTGCCCTAGCTTCTTTGAGAAGCGAGGCGTACGTTACCCCCTTCTCCGCAGCCTTCTCCTCAAGGGTGAGGGTAACGGCCGCAGTGGCTGGGGCGCGCAGCCTCGCCTTCTTGTTCTTCTTCTTGGGGGCGGCTTTAGCTGGAGTAGCCGCCCCCTTCTTCTTCTTGGCCTTGCGTGGACCTGCAACTGTCCACGGGGCCTCGGCGGGGGAGGGGTCGGTATTATCCCCCCCTTGCACCGCTTCCTGTGCGGCCATTGATGGCCGCTTTTTCTTTTTGGTCTTCTTCTTTGGCGGGACCGGTGCAGGCGGTGCCGCTTCAGGGACCGCTGCATTGGGTGTTGCCACCTCCGCATATGTGGGCGCCGTCGCCTTTTTGGGCTTCGGCGCCTTCTTTGCCGGTGCCATCGTTTGTGGGGCACCTGCGTGAGCGTCTGTGTTATCAGCCGCCAGCGGCGGTCTCCTTCTTGGCTCGGGAAGGAGTCTGTCCTCCAACCCAGCCAGCCTCGCATTCAGCATGTTGCCGAAGGTCTCGATGTTGGAACGAGAGACCTCCGACAACAGCTGTTGCAGGTCTTTAGCAGCGGGCTGGGATGCCTGCCGCCGCAACTCCTCTAATTCACTGCGCATGGCGTCTATTTGCCCTTGCAGTTTTTGGTTTTGGGTCTCTAAGGCTCTCAACTCCTCCGTTTGACCGCGGCCCCTCATTTCGGCGACGGCTGTCTTTATGGTGGCTGCCGCCTCCTTGAGGAACCGCTGGTATGTCCCCTTCAGGTTTGAGGACTTTGAAGCGACCATGGTTATCGTCTCCAAAGCCCTCTCGACGCTCTCCGCCAGAGCAGCGCTTGTCTTCTCCGTGTTGTCAGTGAGTGGAGCGGGGTTTGCGAGAAGAGAGGCTCGCACTTCTCTCACAGCCCGCGCCGTACCGGCAATTTCGGCCTCGGCTTCCAGCTTGATAGCTTCTGCTTTAGCCCTGTTCAATTCTGCCTGGGCTTTGGCCAGGCCGACGTATTGGCCGGTTGTTGGTGGCCGGCCACGTCCCTTCTTTGGTTTTGGCAACGCGCCCTTGCTAATGGGCGGCGCCATGTCATCGTCCGAGTTACGCCTTTTAAGGCTCGTCCGTTTAGGTGGGATTGCGGGCAACCCCTCGGAGTCCAGTGATATTCCAGACATATCACTGGAGTCCGAGAGGCAGTCCTCGCTGTCTGTACCGGTAATTGAGCGTTCCAGGATCAAGTCGCGAGTGAGCATAACTCGCGGCAGATCCCGGTCGCCCCTCAACTTCTTTTTCTGGAGCATCGCCAACAACCGCTGCCTGCCATCAGGTATCGGCTGGGAGAAGTCCGTGTCTTCGTCGGTTATTGGGTCCAGCCTCGGCGCGGTAAGGTGCGCTAAGCCTGTCCCAGTTTGCGCCATCGCGCCCCTTTCTTTCTCCGTCAACGAGACGATTGCCTCCTCAACCCTCACGGTTTGTGCCCCCCCCGTATACGTGGAGCAGCCTCCCGCCGAAGCGGGAGGGTGGGATTCCCTCTCAGAGAGAGGACCCACCCGGGGAATATTTTTCAAATCGTGACCTTCCATGTTCGTCATTTGTGGACTGATTCCTGGCCCGATCAGTTAGGGGTGATTCTGCCCCGGTGCCCTTGGGACGAGCCGCCTGCTCGCCACGCATCCCACGGCCGGGCACCACAAACCCTGGATTAGGGGCCGTAAAAGCCCATCCATCATCATTCAAACAAAAAACCTAACACGCAAAACCTAACACACACGCACAGAAGAGTAAATAAAAGGGAAAAAATAGTGAGAAAAGGTGTGTAAAGATAGAAAAATAAATAAAACAATCCAAAAAAGAAGAGTAAACTATAAAAAGATGGTGAAATGATAGAGAAAGACCGGCGTTCAGCCGCCTGAGTACCTCACCCCGTGTAGAGAGCGGAGTGGCGCACCCAGGCGTTGCCCAGGGACACCAACGAGGAGGAACCGGTATCGCCCCCAACCTAACCTAACCTAACCTAACTTTTTTTTTTTTTTTTTTTTTTTTTTTTTTTTTTTTTTTTTTTTTTTTTGAGGGGAAATACGTTACGTATCCCCCACCGTCTCCGGGGGAAGGCGGCAGGGGTATGTCGGACTCCCTCGGCGCAATGGTGATGAAAAGCGCCGAGGTTTACCGACTAAAACCCCTCCATGCCTCCTTCTGCGCCAATGCGGGGTCATGGGAACTGCGTGATACTACTACCACGACCCCGCAGCGCGTGCCGCGCCCGGCCCTCTCCTATCGCGGCGGCCGGATGTAGTGCCGCCGCCTGCCTCACCGAGAGCTCCCCGGGCATTGGGGAGCTGTCCATCTCGGGGCCCACAATGTGGGCGGCGATCCCCCGATCACCGCCCACGTGCCTAGGCTTCCACCTCCATGGCGGGGGCGGTCGGACCCGCCCTTGCGCCTTCGGCTCTAGGCCTTCGTGGCCGAGCCTTTGGGGGAGCCTTTCCCTTCTTGGTGCCGGGGGGTGGTTTGGCCAGTACGCAGCCACTACTCCCCAGCACATGCTCCTTCTCTGGCTTCCCCATCGTCTCGCACAGAAGACACTTCGGGGGGGCCGTACAGTCGAGTGCCCTGTGCCCCAGTGCTCCGCAGTGGAAACATCGACCACTGAGGTCCACCGGGGACGGGCACTTAACGGCTAAGTGGCCGGTGTCAAGGCAACGGTAGCACCGCTTTGGCCTCGCAGCCAGCAGTACCACCCTCGCCGAGACCCAGCCGACCTGTAGCCGCCCTGCACTCGTCAGTCTCTTGGCTGCCGCTACCGGTGCGCACAGCTAGAGACACCTCTCGCCCCTTCGGCCCACTACGACCTTGCCCGACCGGATTTCGCCGGCCGAGCAGCCTCCTTCTTTGGCGACCGCCTCTATGATGTCGGCGGCCGTCGTCGTGTCGTCGAGCCCTGTGAGCAGCAATTCTGCGCGCTTCACCGGGCGACCGATCTTCACCAGTCCCCCGTCCAGAACCTTCCTCATCTTCGCGGCAAGGGCATCCGCCTTCTCCTGGGCATCCGCCTTCTCCTGGGCCTCCTCTCCCGATAGCTCGAGAACGCGGGCGCCCGTTTCTGCCAGGCGGAAGTCGACCTTGTAGATGCCGAGTTCCGCCAGGCAGATTTTCCTCTTCGCCTCCGTTAGTATGGAGGCGTATGTCGCCATCCCCTCCTCGAGCACCCCCTCCTTGAGGGTGAGGGTGATCGCCGCGGTTTTGGGGGGCTTCAGTCTCGCCTTCTTTTTCTTGGGGGCTGCCTTCTTGGCCAGGCATGCGTTCTAGGTACACGCGCGGGAACCCCCCCTTATCCCTCCTTTGAGTCCTCTCCGGTAGTAGGGCCGTCTCCGGTGCGGTAAGGTGCACCGGTTTCGGTCCTGCTTGCGCCATAGCGCCTCCCTCTCCACTACACGCAATTTGTGCCGCCCCCGTATACGTGCGGCAGACTTCCTCTTTCGAGGAAGTGTGGGATTCCCCGGCATTGCCGGGACCCACCCGGGGAGAATTTTTCAACTTGCGTTTCTCCATTCTTTTTCTTTCTCCGACACCCCGGGTCGCGGCCTTTTTTCAGGTGTGAGGTCACCTATCCGAAGAGTAAAATAAAAATGAAAGATAGTAAGATAAGAAAGAAAGTTGGTGAAAAGATAGAAAAACAAATAAAACTAAAGCAAAAACAAGAAAGTTAAACTAAAAAGGTGGTGAAAGATAGAAGAATAAAGAAAGATAGAGCCAGCCTTCAGCCGCGTGAGTACCTCACCCCGCAAAAGACGGGGTGGCGCACCCAAGCGTTGCCCAGGGGCACGAACGTGGACGCACTGGCAGACCCCCAACCTAACCTAATTTTTTTTTTTTTTTTTGGAGGGGAAATACGTTACGTATCCCCCGCCACCCCCGGGGGAGGGCAGCAGGGGTATGTCGGACTCCCCCGGCGCAATGGTGATGAAGAGCGCCGAGGTTTACCGACTAAAACCCCTCCATGCCTCCTTCTGCGCCTATGCGGGGTCATGGGAACTGCGTGATACTACTACCACGACCCCGCAGCGCTTGCCGCGTCCGGCCCTCTTCTTCGCGGCGGCCTGGTGTTGTGCCGCCGCCTGCCTCTCCGAGAGCTCCCCGGGCATTGGGGAGCTTTGCGCTCGGGACCCATGTTGTGGGCGGTGATCCCCCGATCACCACCCACGGGTCTAGGCTTCTGTTGCTCCGCCCTTGCGCCGCTAGGCTTCGGCTTTTTCTGCCGGGCCTTCTTCGTGGGAGCCTTTCCCTTTTTCTTGCTGGTGGGCGGCTTTTTGGCCGCCGTTATGCAGCCAGCAGCCCCCAGCACGTGCCCCTTCGGCTTTTCGACGGCCTCACACGCGGGGCAGTTAGGTTCTGCCTCGCATTCAGCCGCCTTGTGGCCCGGCTTCCCACAGCGGAAACATGTCCGACTGAGGTCCACCGAGCACTTGCAGTTCACGGCCAGGTGGCCGTTGTCGAGGCAACGGTAACACCGCCTTGGCCTCGCGGCCAGCAGTGCCACCTTAGCCACGACCCAACCTATCTGCAGCCGCCCAGAGCTCACCAGTTTCTTGGCGGCCGCTATCGGGACTTTAAGCCATAGGGATCTGGTACCCCTTGGGCCCACGACGACTTTGCCCGACTGGATATTGGTAGCCGGGCAACCCCCTTCTTTTGCAGCCGCCTCGATTATATCGGCGGCTGTTGTTGCGTCATCCAGCCCGGTGATGCGCATTTCTACACGTTTCACCGGGCGGGCGATTTTTACGCTCTCCGGGTTGAGGACCGCTCGCATTCTAGCAGCAAGCGCGTCTGCCTTCTTATTTGCGTCCTCTCCTTCAACGGTCAGGACGCGCGCACCCGTTTGGGCCAGGCGGAAGCCGAGCCTGGGGATACCGATCTCCCCGAGGTCGATCTTCGCCCGGGCCTCACGGAGCAGCTTTTCGTATGACACCCCCCTCTCCGCAGCCCCCGCCTCAAGGGTGAGGGTGACGGCCGCGGATGTAGGGGGGCGAAGCCTTGCCTTTCTCTTCTTCTTTGGGGCGGCCTTGGGTGTTTTAGCCGCCCCCTTCTTCCTGGCCTTACGTGACCCAACGGTGGTCCACCGGTCCTCGGCAGGGGAGGGGCTGGTGTTCGCCCCCCCTTGCGCCACTTCCTGGGCGGCCATTGATGGCCGCTTCTTGGTCTTCTTCTTACGGGCCTTTGACGGGGCAGGCGTCGGCGGTGCCTCTTTTGGGGCCGCCGCGCTCTGCGCCGTCACTGCCGCATACGTTGGCGCCGTCGCCATCTTGGGCTTCGGTGCTTTCTCCGCCGGCGTGGTGCCTACAATGGCACTATCCGCCGCCAGCGGGGGTCTCCTCCGAGGCTCCGGAAGGAGTCTATCCTCCAAACCGGCCAGCCTAGCGTTGAGCATATTGCCGAAGGTCTCTATGTTTGCTCTGGAGACCTCCGCCAATAGCTCACGCATGTCTTTTTCCTTGGGGCGGGAGGCCTGTTTGCGCAGCTCGTCGAGCTCCTGGCGCAATTCGGCCATTTGCTCTTCGAGGCGCTTGTTATGGGCCTCCAGCTTTGACACCTCCTCTGTCGCGGTGCGACATCGTACCTCGTTGAAGGCCGACGCGATAGTCATCACTGCCTCCTTTAGGTACCTTTGATAGGTACCTTTGAGATTGGAGGACTTTGTGGCGACCATGACGACGGTCTCCAACGAGGCCTGCACTGCTCCGACCAGCGCAGCGCCCGTCCGCTCCGACGCTTCTTCTCGCGTAAGAGAAGTAGCGGGGAGTCTGATGGGGGAAGGGCTAGAACGAACGGCCCCAGCATTCCTCGCCCCACGAGCCACTGCGGCGACTTCCTCCTCGGCCTGGAGCCGAAGGGCCTCCGCCTTTTCTTTATTTAGGTCGGCTTTGGCCTTGGCCAGGCCGACATATTGGCCGGTCGTAGGCGGCCGGCCACGCCCCCTCTTTGACTTGGGCGCCACCTCCTTACTGGTGGAAGGCGCCACGTCTTCGTTTGAATTGCGCCGTTTTCGCGCAGTCCTGTCCGGTGATGCGGGCAATCCCACGGAGTCCAGCGACATGCTAGACACGCAGCTGGAGTCCGTGGTATAGTCCTCGCTGTCTCGTTCGGTATTGGGGCTTTTATTGTACAGCACGCGATCTACATACGCGCGCGGTACGCCCTTCATATTCCCTCTCAGTTCTATCTTCTCCAGAAGCACGAACAGCCGACGTTTGCCGTCCGGCTGCGGCTTGGAAAAGTCTACATCCTCGTCGGTTAAAGGGTCCGTTTCCGGCGCGGTAATGTGCGCCAGACCCGGACCTGTTCGCATTCTCGCGTCTTTCTCCCTCTCCGTCGTTTGCACGACCGCCTCTACCCTCATCGCAGTTTGTGCCCCCCCCGTATACGTGGGGCAGCCTTCCGCCGGAGCGGAAGGGTGGGATTCCCTCTCAGAGAGAGGACCCACCCGCGGAATATTTTTCATCTTGCGATCTGCCATTTTCGTCACACCGACACCCCGGGTCGCAGCCTTTTTTCAGGTGTGAGGTCACCTATCACAAGAGTTAAATAAAAATGAAAGATAGTAAAAGAAGAAAGAAAGATGGTGAAAAGATAGAAAAAACAAATAAAAACTAAAGCAAAACAAGAAAGTTAAACTAAAAAGGTGGTGAAAGATAGAGAAGAAAAGATAGATAGCGCCAGCCTTCAGCCGCGTGAGTACCTCACCCCGCAAAAGACGGGGTGGCGCACCCAAGCGTTGCCCAGGGCCACGAACGAGGACGAACTGGCAGAGCCCCAGCTCTAACCTAACCTAACCTTTTTTTTTTTTTTTTTTTTTTTTTTGTTTCCGGAGGGGGAAATGCATTACGCATACCACCCGGGCGCAGGGGGCACCCGAGTGGTGATGTGGGACTCCCGTATAGGCTAATGAGACCCACGGTATACCCACTAAAACCCCCCCCCACCTTCCTCCACGCCGCCTTGTGACGGGGCCACGGGAACGATACACACATCCGCGACCCCGCCGGCGGCAGGCGCACCTGATGGTAAGTGCGCCTTCCTCCCCCGCCTCCACCAGTACTGTAGCAGACTCCCCCCGAGTCTGCCACAGTACTGGTGGAGGCCAACTTCACCTCGGCCGCAGAGGATAGGGCAAGCGGCGCACCGTAATACCAAACTTGCCTCTTCCCCTGCGGCCCCACCGATGCCGTTTCCCTGCGGAACGGCCCCGCCAGCTCGCAGAGGGGTAGGGATAGCGGCACAACACCACCACCCTCTCCCCCTGCGATCCTCCACGGCCGCAGAAGATAGGGAGTACGGCGCACCGTAATACCGGCACTCCTCTTCTTCTGCGGTCCCACCTCTAGGCGCGTCCGCAGCGGACTGGCTCCTCCAGTCCGCCGGGAGCGCCCCTCCTTGGGCCGGCCCGGCCTCCTGCCAAGCCGGCCCTGGTTGCCTCTTTGCTTCACCGTGGGTCCTCAACCACGGTTACTGAGCCCCACCGCCACGACAAGGCGGGCAACCGTCGGGGGGAACCTAACCTTTTTTTTTTTTTTTTTTTTTTTTTTTTTTTTTTTTTTTTTTTTTTTTTTTTTTGATCTCGCAGGGGAAAGGTCATTACGCCCTTCCCGGGTTGGGGGACCCGGGGGTATGTGGGACTCCCGGCGCGACTCGCCGGTTTACCCACTAAAACTAACCTGCGGATTGCCATCAGCCGCTTTAAGGGGGGTGTCCCGGATCTGTCTAGCACAGGACACCCCCCGCGACCGGCCGGTCTACCTCTATAGGGACCGGACTTCCACCACAATTAGGGGCCGCTCCGACAACCTGAAGCGTCCCCCTCGGCGCCGGGACTAGCTAAGCCGGGAAGGTTCCCATCCTCTCCCGGAGCCCCGTTAGACGGAAGTTTGGAGGTTCGCATAACGACGCCTCCGCACTCCCGTCCTACGCCGGCGGAGCGGAACAGAGGATTGATCGTTCTCTCTGTCCCGCTCCGCGGCCTCTTTCTGCGAAATGACAGCTTCGCAGAAAGAGACCGCCGCCTGCCAGGCCTCATCGCTCTCGAGCATGCAGCGAACCACACTCGAGAGCGAGAGGTCCCGCCCAATCACTGCCACGAGATCGTGGCGCTGCACGGCCCATCGGTCGCACACCTCGAGGGTGTGCTGGGCCGTGTCCTCCGCAGCGCCACACTCGTGGCAGGCTGGCGTAGGCTCTCTCCTGGCAACCTTACACAGGTACGCACCGAAGCATCCATGCCCGGTGAGCACCTGTGTAAGGCGGAAGGTGAGGGGTTTCCTCTTGCGGCGCATCCACGCCGCAAGGACTGGTCGCAGTGCCGCGGCCGTATGTTGGCCGTACGGCGACTGCGCCAGGACCTCACCCCACCTCCTCAGCAGCCACTGCTCTCCCAGTCTTCGGAACCGCCTTAGCTCCTCCCACGAAGGGACCTCGCCACGTGACCTCCTCTCTGCAACGAGGAGGTTTAACTCGGCGAGGACCCTCGCCACGAGCTCCCACGGCGGTTCCCCCGCTAGGGCAGTAGCTGCCGCCCAGGAGACTGTACGGTAGCCCCTGATGACCCTCACCGCTATGACCCGCTGCATTTTGTGCAGCTGGGCCACATTACGCACGGTGAGGGCATCCGCCCAAATTGGGGCTCCGTACAGGGCCATACTCCGACATACTCCGGAGTACAGCCGCCTGCAGGCTTGGCTGGGCCCCCCCACATTTGGTAGGAGCTGGCCCAGCGCTGATGCCACCCTCACGACCTTCGGCCCCAGCTGTTGGAAATGGGGGCCGAAGGTCCACCTCCCGTCCAGGGTGAGTCCGAGACACTTAAGGGTTGGACTCACCCTGACCTCCGTCTCTCCGATAAGGAGTCGTGCACCCGGTGGGGGTCCTTTCCTCCCAAGTCCGCGGAAGAGCAGGGCTTCGGTCTTGTCTAAACGTACCCGAAGCCCCAAGCGCTCTATGCGGCTGACAACGAGGGCTGCCCCCTCCTCAGCCAGCCGCGCGGCCTCCTGATACGTCCTTCCCCGGAACGTGACGTAAGTGTCATCTGCATAGCAGATGACATCTGTTCCGGGGAGGATGCCGCTCCGCAGGACCCAGTCGTAGCCGACGTCCCAGAGGTTCGGTCCCAGAACCGAACCCTGAGGGACGCCGCACACGACCTGCCGCCTCTCTAAGGACCCCGACCGATCCTCGAACACGATCTCCCTGTCGGAGAGATACGCGTCCAACAGCCTCCCGAGATACGGAGGCACTTCGAAATAGTTCAGTGCCTCGCGTATTACGCTGTGGGGAAGGCTGTTGAAGGCGTTGGCGATGTCCAAGGACACCACCACCACCACTTCCCTCCCGCGTTCCGCTTCATCCGTCACCGACTTCAGGCGCCTCACTGCGTCGATGGTCGACCGACCGGCCCGAAACCCGAACTGTGAGTCTGACAGTCCGGGCCCCGGTCCTTCCTCCAAGTGCTGAACGAGGCGGGAGGCTATTACACGTTCAAACGCCTTGCCCACCTCGTTCAGTAACACAATCGGCCGCACCGCCGACGCAGAGTCCGGTGGTCGCCCGCCCTTGGGTAGCAGGACGAGCCGACCCTCCTTCCACGCCTTCGGGAAATGACCGCTCTGTAGACAGCGGTTGAACAGTTCCCGAAGGCTATCTTCGAGGTGCACGAGAGCTATAGATAGAACCCTCCCGTGCACCCCGTCCGGACCAGGCGCCCTTCTCTTACTACGGAGACGGGACAGAACCGCCTCCATTTCTAAGTCGGTGACGGGTGGCGGAACACCCTCCTCCATCGAGCCCGGCGTCCGTCGGGCCATTTGCGGTGGAGCGAAGCCTGCCGGGGGGTCCGGGAATAACTCCCGGACAATGTTCCCCAGCAGTTCCGGCTGGAGCGTTTCCGTCAGTGGGGCCGACTGGGCGCGAAGTTTGTCTCGCGCCCTCTTATACGGTCGACCCCACGGGTCATTATCCAGACCCTCCACCAGCTCCAGCCACGCTCGCTCCTTGGCCCGACTGATGGCCAGCTGCAGGATCTCCCTTTTGGCACGGTAGACCCTGAACAGCCGGCCATCACGCTCCTCGTCCTGGGGACGGCGCCGCCTGCTGCGAACATAGGCGCGGCGCGCCGCATCGCAGGCGACACGAAGGTCGGCCAGCTCGGCTGACCACCAGTACACCGCCCGTCGAGGAGGGGGAGGACCCCAAACTCTAGGCATGGCTGCCCGGCAGACGTTAGTGAGTACGTCGCCGAGACAGCCAGCCATTTTGTCCACCCCCAAACCTTCCAACGACGGGAGGCTCCAGCGGCCAACGATGGCCGCCTCCTCCGCTAGTTCCCGGTTGAGCTTAGTGAGTGCCCAACGCGGGAACCTGCTACGTCCCCCGGACACCGACGCCGAGCTCGATGCAGAGGCTGAAGACACCTCGAACTTTATGTAGCGATGGTCCGAGAGTGTCTCCACCTCCGTTACCACCCTCCACCCTGCCACCCTGCGCGCGACGTCGGGAGTGGCGAACGTCAGGTCCACCACTGAACCGCCCGTCCGCCGCACGCAGGTGAGGACTGTCCCTGTGTTGAGAAGGGACAGTCCCGAAGCTAAAGCCCACTCCTCCACTTCCCTCCCCTTCGGATCAGTGACAGGGGAACCCCACGCCGAGGACTTGGCGTTGAAGTCCCCCGCCACCACGACGGGGAGGGGGGCTAGCCTCCTGATCAGCGGCCCTAGAGCATCAAGGAATTGCTCTAGGGCGGCTAGGTTGCGGTTCGGGGAGAAGTAAACACCTACTATTACTACGTCTCCCCGAGCGGCAACAACATATCCAGTCCCCCTCATTCTGGGTATGAGGGGGGGGCCAGCACCTGGCCTCGACACTATTGCGACGGAGCCCACATCATCCCCAGCCCAATGCGGCAGGGGAGGAACATAATAGGGCTCCGCCACGACCGCCACATCTATTAACCACTCCGCCATCGACTGCAGGAAGAGATCCTGAGCCGCGGCGGAGTGGTTCACATTACCCTGAAGGAAGCCGAGATGTCCTGGCATTACTCGGACATCTCGGCCTCAGGCGCCACCAGCCCCCTCCCCGGTGGACTTAGGGAGGAGGATAACTTTCCACGGACTGATGGGGGGTTGCACGCTCTGCCCCCCATCACATGGTCCGCCTTCTTGCCCGCGGCTAGGCAAACCGCGCACCGGAGCTCCGCCTGGCAGCCAGTAGCTTTGTGGCCCTGCTGACCGCAGCGGTAACACAAGCCGCTGCGGTCCGTTTCGGAGGGCGGACACAGACACGCTGAGTGCCCCTTACCCAGGCATCTGTAACAATGCCTGGGACGAGCCCCCTCATGTTGGAGCCGCACCTTGCTCCAGCCGATGCGGATCGCGCCAAGCTGGAGCAGCCTTTTTGCAGCTGCCAGCGGGCACGACATACGCACCGAGCCCACCCCCCGTGGGCCGAGATGAATCTCCCCGACCCACACCTGCCCCATCGAGCAGCCCCCTTCCGCAGCTACTGCTGCTCTTATGCCTTCTCGCGTCGCGGTCTCGTCTAGACCCGTCAACCTAAAATCTGTTGTTTTTACAGGTCTGACCACATCCGCGACGCCCACCAACAACGCACCAATTTTCTCTGCCAGGACGTCCGCCTGTTCGCCGCTGGCACGTCCTGGAACTTCGATAAGGCGTGCCCCCGTGGCCGCCGTTCGTATCCTTAAGGGCCCAATTCCCAGATCATCGACCTTGATGTGCTGTTGGGCCCTGGTCAGCACGGAGGAATAGGTTTCCCCCTGCTGAACCGCCTCCGGCCGAAGCTTTATTATGACGGCGGAGGAGCTAGGGAGCACGAGCTTAGCTCCCTTCTTCTTTGCCTCTTTTGAGGCTGGTGGCACGTTGTTGGCCTTGGCCTTCTTCGGCGCCTTACGCTTGGCCACGACGGACCAGGCCTCCGTGAGTGCCGTAGCCGCGGGCTGTTCTGGAGCTGCAGGGCGTGGCTCCAGGCGTCCCTTTTGGGGCGCCTTTTGGGGCGCGTTATGCGGCCCCTTGTTCCCCACGGGAGCGGTCGGACCGAAGCTAGACCACTCTGCTTTCTTCTTGCTCTTGTTAGAGCTAGAGCTAGGAGCCGGTCTAGCTGCCGCGCGCACCGGCAGCGGCGGGAACTCCTCGCGAGATGCCCTGTTCCGCGTTGCTGCACCTGGCTCAGGCAATATCGGCGACCGTTCCCGCGAGACCGGCACCGTCTGTTTCGCCTTGGCGGGCTCTTTAGCTGCCTCTCTTCTATCGGCCGCCAGAGGCGGTCTCATTATAGCAGGAGGCGGCAAACGGTCCTCCAGCACTGCCAGACGACCATCAACAAGGTTGCCCACAAGCCTCGCGATGTTGCTCTCCAAGATGCCCAGCTGTTCACTGGACATTGGAGAACCCCTTTCCTTGGCCACAGTAGTCCTGGCCTCTTCGAAGTCGCGCTTGTAGGCTCGGACCTCATCTCGGAGATTCGTTACCTCCCTTTGGAGCCTATTATTATCGGCCCTGAGGCGACGAGTCTCCTCAACCACTGTTCGCGCCACAAGCGCGTCCAGAACTGCGCGAACTACACTGGTGGCCCTTTTTAATTTGTTGGCGTAGCCACCCTTCAAATTCGTCGATCTACTTGCGACGCCTAGTATCTCGCTCAGGTGATCCTCCGCTGCCTTCATTAGCTCATCCGGTCCCATCGCATCGACATCGATGTCCAAAAGACTAGAAGGAGTCACTTGCACCTCTTTCTCTGGAGCCGCCTTAATGTAGGCCCTTTTATCCAGTGCAGCCGCAAACTCGGCCTCACGGGCCACCTGGGCACGCTCTCTAAGCGCCTGGCGAGCACCAATACTGCCGCCAGACCTTCGGGTCCTACCACGCTTGGCGGTGTTGCTCTCAGCCCGAGACTCAGAGCCAAAACCCTCCGTTTCAGAGCCGGATACCTCTGAGAACAGTCGCTTGTTCCCACAGACATCCGACTCCGACATGGACCAGTCCGCGACTTGTTGGGGAGTCCCTAACAACTCCTCCAACGTCACCCCAGCACGAGCGTGGCCTGATCCAACCTCTACTCTCTTAACGTCCCCAAACTCAAGCGTAAGCCCTCGTCCGGAACGACTTCTACCCTCCCCTTCACTTTCAACCACTTTCCCCCCAACCTCTTTAACACCCTTCGGCATATTGCCGACAGTAAAATTGGGGGTGCCCCAGGGCACACCCCTGGTATGAGCTGCGACACTAAACAAATGTTCAGGCAGATGAGCCCGATCCTCAACCTAACTTAATAAAAACTATAAAACTAAGAACCAACACCAGAACAAAAATCAAAACACACCCAAACAAAAGACCAAATGAAATACTATATTACAAATGTACCCTCCCCCCCATGGGGGTCACCGCCGCAAAACAACACCGGGACAAACTCGTCGACCAGTATCGTTTTACGTCGATGACTTACCCAAGGCTTCTATACAAAATCGTATAGAAGTCACAAGAACCTTCGAAATCGAGTATCTCAAGAACCCGTGGGAATCTCGAGATAAACGATACGTCAAAAAATTCGCCTGCCAAATGCGCATCGACTGACACCATGAACTCTAAAATCCGTCGGGGGAACCTAACCTAACCTAACCTAACCTAACCTAACCTAACCTAACCTAACCTAACCTAACCTAGTATAGAATAGAACTTTTAAACTACTTTAAATTTATACCTTACATTTGACAACCATACAACTGTTAACATATACACTATTTATATAATATTAAAACTTTACACTTATACATTATACTTGACTTTGAATTAGGACCAACTGCATCATTTTTGGTGCAGTTGTTAGGTTAAGGACATACAATCGGACTAGTGACTCTTATTAGAGTCACTCTAATAGTAGGATAAATAGTTGTGGACGAAATAAAGCTCCTGCAGGAAATAAAGAGAAACAAAAACCGACAGGATCGGGTTTTGCTATTAAATTATAACAGGCGTAATATTTCTCAACCTAGGACAAAATTACATATATAGTAACAAATATTGGAGCCCTATATCATAATAAATAAATATACAGCGAAGTAACCGACCTAAACGGTAACACGCCAATTATAAAAGACCCAACTATTTTAGATATACAAATACAATTCTACGACTTTATTAATTATAATTATATTTAATATTAAATATTCAATTTACAAATTTACACTTGACGCGTTCCCCCAATAAACTTAAGATCAACTTTACAGTATACACACTCTACATATTATAAATATACATATATTTACTTGCTTTGCATATACACAACTCGAACATATAAATTAAAATTAAAATGGCTACGGTCCATACCCCACACAACAAAAACCCCATGAACCCAAACCGACTATCTATGGAGGGATCGGGGTCCGCAGGCAGTAGGAGTAGTGGAGATAGTGGCTGGCGCAACAGCCAGATAGGTATAGATACCCCCCAAAACCCTGACAGCTCCCTCGACGCCCTTCTGGCCGAATCCTCTCGTATGATCAGGAGCAGTATAGGTTTGCTGAACCAGACAAGGAATATGAGAGGAGACTTAAAGTCTGGCTTAGCAAACAACCTCATGAACATCTCAGACCAGATAGGGAAAGCCGCCTTATTGAGTAAAAAAGGGACAAAAATTGAATACGAAAGAGAAATTAGGGAAACTAGGGAAGTGGAAGTGCAGTGTGGATGGCATAAGAATGATAAGAATTATGAGCATAACCAGAAATATTTGAGAGAACATGAGATTAAAGAAATACTTCTCGAGGTATTTAGGAGAGTGCAAGAATTGATGTATGAAAAGGAAGAAAGTATGAAAGAATATGTAATGGAAGCGAATGAAAAAACGATAGAAATAGTAACAAAAGGAATTGATAATATAAACCAGGATGTTAGAAAAGAATGTGAGGATATGAAAAGGGAGTTGAATGGTAGGATGGAGGAAATCAGACAGATAAGTCAGAAATCGGTGAAAGAGAGTAAGGAAAATTTAAACAAGACAGTTGAAATAATAAAGGGGGCAAAAGAGCTAAGTCAGGGAATAAAAGAGGAAATAAGTAATAAACTTAAAGAAATAAATAAACTAAACCAAGATATTATAAAGGAAAGTATGGGAATAAAAGGGGAAATAAACAACAAAGTAGAAAAAATAAAACAAATAAATCAAGATTTGGCAAAAGAAAGCAAAGAGAATCTAAAAAAGGCAGTTGAGTTAATAAATGGGGTAGAAAAGCTAAATCAGGATATAAGAAAGGAAACTAGTAACAAACTAAAAGAAATAAATAAGATAAGTCAGGAGGTTATAAGTGAATGTAAGGAAATTAGAAAGGATAATCAGGAAATTGCAAAGGAAAACAGGAAAAACTTAAGTAGGGCCGTCGAAGAGTGGGGGGCCAAGGGCCCGGCTGAACCAAGACCCGCGCCTTATGCGGCGGTAGCCGGTGGCGGAAGAGAAACCACGCCACCGAAGCCGAAGCGCATGACCCTCCACTCTTTAGTAGTGACAGATAGGGAAGACTTTATGACGAGTGCAGAGATAGTGACAGAAGTAGGAGCAATCATAGAGGCAAAGAAGGAGGGAATTAAAATAGATAGGATTAGAAAAGGAAAAGATAGGAAAGTCATCATAGGATTAAGTAATAAGAAGGACAGAGATAAGATCAAAGAAAGAATAGAGAAAAGTGGGGGAAAACTAGAAGTCCAGAGCATAGATAACAAAGATCCGCAGGTTGTGCTGTATGGGGTGCTAAAATCGAATACGGATGAAGACATTTACAAAGCCATAAGAACGCAAAATAAGCACCTCATGGAGCACATCCTGGGGGGGGAAAAGGATAGGATGAAGGTTAGATATAGGAGGCGGGGGAAAGACGACAGCACCGAGCACGTGGTGATGATCGTGTCGCCGGAGATGTGGACGTGCTTCACCGAGGCGGGCTATCTATACATGGATATGCAGCGTGTGCGGGTCGCCGACCAGTCCCCCCTAATACGGTGTTCGAACTGTCTAGGGTACGGGCATGGGCGGCGATTCTGCACTACCGCCGAGGTGAGGTGCGGTCATTGCTCCGGGGCGCATCACCAGTCTCGGTGCGAAGACCGTCTGGCTGGTAGTAAACCGCGTTGTATAAACTGTGTTGGGGTGGGGAACAAGGAGGTAGAGCATAATGCTCTCAGTGCGGAGTGCCCGGTCCGGAAAAAGTGGGACGCCATGGCGCGCGCAACAGTCGCCTACAGTGACGAAGAGCAGTAGTCCCGACAAACGTCGAATGCTATTGGATGTAAATTAAAAATGTATTTTAAGACACCAATGCAAATAAAAGACTAATGGACAGTTCGACGTAGGTTTTGACACTTGGCATATATATGGTTATATGGTGACATAAAGTGGCATATATAGCTAAAGCAAATAAACATGAACTAGCTCAGGATCAATAGAAACCGGCACTGTGGGCACATGCGCGCGTCACGGGGCCCCGCAAGGGCTGCAAGAAGTTTATATAGCTATAAATTTTGAGCACAATAAAAGCCGGGGCGGACACACCGACCTGAACCTAAAAAGTAAAGACATTAAGGAAGAGTAAAATGTAACGTAACCAAATTAAATTGGCAAAATAAGACAAAAAACTTAAATTTAATTGTAAATTGAAATAATAATTGGCATGTAAATGGGAATGGAAAGATATTGAGAAGGAGAAACGATATAATGTGGGAATATAAAATAAGACTAATAAAGCAAGTAAGTAAATGTAAATAACAAAACTTAAAAAGGAACAAAATGTAAAAGTAAATGTAAGTTAGAAATTGTAGAATAAGATAGGAGTAGGAAAAGAAACTAGTGGTTAATGTAAAGTTAAAAACAAGAAAGTAAGGCAAAGGTAAAAGTAGTGTAAGCAAATTGATGTGGTGACAAATGCGAAAGCGATGTTAAAGAAGTAAATGTAAGCTAGGAAAAGAATTGTATAAGCAAGCAAAAAATGTAATAAATAGAAAGTACTCAAGAAAATGTAATTGTGAATTGGGAATGTAAAGTAAAATGTAAAACAATAGTTATTAAGATGTAAGAGATATAAATGTAAGAACAGAAATTAGAAACGTAGAGTAAAGGAAAAGGAAAGATAAAAATGTAAGTAAGAAAAAGAGTGCACGAGTAAGCAAGAAATGTAATAAAAATAATAGTTAATAAGAGGTTAAAAGTTGTGAACGCAAAAATGTAATGTAATAAGACAAAGAGAAATGTAGAATGAGATAGCAATAGAAATGAAAGCAATAATGATAACTGTAATTAAAAATAACAAAATACACTGTAAACCAAAAAACAATGCAAACAATTGGCCCTGATACTGTTAGGGGGAACAAGAAAAAAAAAAAAAAAAAAAAAAAAAAACACCCCCGAACCCCGACCTTACCTACCACCCTACCCTATAAACTTACCAATCGTCTCCCCACGAAACCTGCCCCCCCCCAGATGGCCACACAATTAGAAGAGATAAAAACAAAGCTGCAGCAGCCCTCGACAAACCAAACTCCCAACGTCATCAACATACAGGAACACCTGGAGCCACTCTCCGAAAGGCTGAAGGTGGTGTCATCGGAAATAAAATCTCTAAGAACTGAGAAGGCCGAGATACCACCACAACCAGCAATCAGCTTGGGAACAGAGATGGCGTTGGTCGAGATGATGAAGAATCAGTCGAGGCCAACATACGCGCAGGCAGCAAAGAAAACACCACCACCACCAACAAGGAGAGAGCAACATAGCATAATAGTATCTTCAAAGGATGCATCCGACACAAGTGAGAAGACCCTCAAAATAATAAGAACTGTCTTAGACCCAAAGAAGACAGGGGCCAGGGTAGATCACTTGAGGAAGGTGAAAAACCAGAAGATACTACTTAGCTGCGGCAACAAAGAGGACCTACAGCTAATAACAACAAGAATACAAATGTGCGAGAAGTTGAAACAGGAGAGAGCGAGACAGAATAATCCTCTCCTCATCATCAAAAACGTGTTGTCCTACCATACGGACATCGAACTCGTGGAGCACCTGCGAGCCCAAAACAAACAGTTGTTCCACGGAGTCGAGACTAAAGAGCAGCAAGTACGAGTCAAATACAGGAAAAGGGCACGTAACACCCAGGAGTGCCATGTGGTATTGGAGGTGTCGCCACAACTCCATAAAAACTTTCTGGAAGTGGGTAAAGTCTACATAGATCTGCAGCGAAGACCAGTGGAGGACCAGTCCCCCCTCATACAGTGTGCCAAATGTCTCGGATATGGGCACACTATGAAAATCTGTGAGGAGGAAAAACCACGCTGTAGTTACTGCGGAGAACAAACCCACAACTGGAGCGAGTGTGGCGACAGGAAACAAAATAAGCCACCCACGTGCTACAACTGTAAGTTAGTCTCAAAACCATCGGCGCCTCTGGACACGGCACACATAGCTTTCAGCGATGAGTGCACGGAGAGGCACAAATGGGACAACATAGCACGTGCAAAGATCTCGTACCTATGCTAAGGATGACAACACGCAAAACAAGACACAGCCTCCCACGGATGCACCATATCACATGAAGATAGTCCAGGCGAACCTGCAAAGATCAAAGACGGCCACACTCGAACTGATGAGACTGGCCGCAGAACAAATGATCTCAATAGCCCTACTACAAGAGCCATACGTAGGAAGTGCAGGCGTCATGAAACATCATCAGGGTACCCACATCATCCAATGTACCCTGAACAGAGAAGGGCCCAACAAAGCCGCAACAAAATCGGACTCGACGACGGCAATGACGATGACTTTTTAGACTTCGCCTTCTTTGCCTCCTCGTATTCGCGCCTATAGGCGCGCACCTCTTCCCGGAGGTTTGCCACCTCCCGTTGCAACCTCCCATTGTCTGCACGGAGGCGGCGAGTCTCTTCGGCTTCCGTGCGCACCATTAGGGTCTCGAGCACCGTTTTAACGGTGCCCGTTGCCCGACGAATCTTGCTGGCATATCCCCCTTTTAAATTGGTGGATCTGCCAGCCAGACTAAGGATCTCCTGCAGGTTCGCCTCAGCCGCCTGCATTAGATCCTTCGCCCCCAGACTGTCGACGTCCAGGTCCAAGGGGCCAGGAGGGATCTCTTGCTCTCCGGGGTCCGAGACCGTCTTCATATACGCCCTCTTGTCGAGTGCAGCGACAAATTAGGCCTCTCGGGCTACCTCCATCCGGTCTCTTAGAGCCTGTCGGGCACCAGTGGCAGCCCCACGAGCCCTTCCGCGCTTGGCAGCATTCTTTCGCCCGTCCAAGTAGTCCTCAGCAACATCCTCCGTGTCCGAGCCAGAAGCCCCCCCTTGAAAAGGAAAAGAGCGTTTTCCTCGATTGGCCTCCGACTCGGAGTTGGACTGCATAGACCAGTCCTAAGACCTCCTCTAGCGTTATCCCGGGTCGGGCGTAGCCCTGCCGACGAACGCTCCTATTTCTCTCCTCACCACTCAGTGCCTCTCCGAACTCGAGCCTAAGCCCCCGTCCGGATCGTGCACTATTCCCCCCTTCACTATCATTCCCCTTCCCCCCAACTTCCTCAACACCCTTTGGCATATTGCCAGCAATAAAAACTGGGGGTGCCCCAGAGTACACCCCTGATATTGGATACGACTCCTAGCAAATGTTTCGGCAGATGGCCCGAAAACAAAATCAATTATTAATAATATTATATATAAAAAACCTACACCAAAATAAAATCAAAAATACACCGAAATGACTAAACTAACCTAGAACTATATGTACAAAAATATTCCCACACCGGGAGGGCCCCCCACGCACAACAACACCGGGACAAAAGTAGTCGACCGATGTTGTTTTACGTGGATGACTATCTCTACCGATGTATGGGCATTTAAACAAGTTAGCAGTCTACAACTAAAAGTGGATTATCTCGGGAACCAGATGGCGCACCGAGATATTTTTTTCACCGAAAAAACCGCCAAAGATACAGCTTTCGCTGGACGCAATCGGGGGGGAACCTAACCTAACCTAACCTTTTTTTTTTTTTTTTTGACGGGGGGAAATACGTTACGTATCCCCCGCCGCCCCCGGGGGAGGGCAGCAGGGGTATGACGGACTCCCCCGGCGCGAGGTGGAGTGCGACGGGGTTTACCGTCTAAAACCCCCCGATGCCCATCTTCAGCGCCAATGGAGGGGGCGTGGGAATCGCGAGAGCATTCTTCCACGACCCCCCCGCGCGTGCCGCATCCGGCTCACTTCTAATGCGGCGGCCTGGTGATATGCCGCCGCCTGCCTCTCCGAGAGCTCCCCGGGCATTGGGGAGCTTGCCATCTCGGGGCCCATAGTGTGAGCGGCGATCCCCCGATCACCGCCCACGGGCCTAGGCGTCCAACTCCATGGCGGGGGCGGGAACAGCCCTTGCGCCGTCGGCCTTGGGCTTTTTGTGCCGGGCCTTTTTTGTTGGCGCCTTTCGCTTCGTGCTGGGGGGCGGCTTCACTACGCAGCCGCTACTGCCCAGCACATGGGCCTTCTCTGGCCTGCCGGCGGCCTCGCAGAGGAAACAGTTGGGCGCTTCCCCGCACTCGGCCGCCTTGTGCCCCGGTTTCCCGCAGCGGAAACAGCTCCGGCTGCGGTCTACCGGGCACTGGCACTTCGCCGCCACGTGGCCGGTGTCCTGGCAGCGGAAGCAGCGCTTAGGCCTCGCGGCCAGCAGCGCCACTCTCGCGGACACCCAACCAACGCGCAGCCGTCCAGAGCTTACAAGCTTTTTGGCTGCAGCGACCGGGACACACATCCATAGCGAAGCGTCTCCTCGTGGTCCAACCGACAGTTGGCCCGACCGAATATCGTCGGCCGAGCACTCTCCTTCTTTCGCCTGAATGACGTCGGCGGCCGCCACTGAGTCGTCCAGCCCGGCCACGCGGATCTCCACGCACCGGGCGGGCGACCTTTACGTCGTCCGGTTTTAAGACGTCTTTTAGCCTCGTGGCGAAAGCGTCTGCCTTTTCTTGCGCCCCCTCACCGGCGATGGTGAGGACACGCGCTCCGGTTTCGGCCAGGCGGAAACCGAGCCTGGGGATGGCGAGTTCCCCCGGGTCGATCGCCGCTCTGGCCTCGGCCAACACCTTTGCGTACGTCACCCCCCTTTCAGCAGCGCCCACCCCCAGGGTGAGAGTGACCGCCGCAGTGGCTGGAGGGCGAAGTTTCGTTCTCTTCTTTTTTTTTTTTTTTTTTTTTTTTTATTAAATAAGGGGGCAAACGAGCAAACGGGTCACCTGATGGTAAGCAACTACCGTCGCCCATGGACACTCGCAACATCAGAAGAGCTGCAGGTGCGTTGCCGGCCTTTTAAGAGGGAATACGCTCTCTTCTTGAAGGTTTGCAGGTCGTATAGGTCCGGAAATACTGCTGGTGACAGTTTGTTCCAGAGTTTTACAGTGCGCGGCAGAAAGTTACGCGAAAATCGCACGGTGGAAGACTGTCACTCATCAAGGTGATGAGGATGGTATGTTTTTCGCGTGGGACGATGGCGAAAAGTTGCAGGTGGTATGGTTCCGAACAATTCCTCAGAGCACTCCCCGTGATACAACCGATAGAGGATGCAGAGTGAAGCTACATCTCGGCGTAATTCCAAGGGGTCCAAGCTGTTTGAAACACTATGGCACTCAACAACTCGAGCGGCCCTTCGTTGGATACGATCCAGAGGGAGCAGTTGGTATTTTGGCGCCCCTGCCCAGAGATGAGAACGATATTCCATATGAGGCCGAACCTGCGCCTTGTAGAGTTGTAGGCGTTGGTCCGGACTGAAGTACTGTCTCGCTCTGTTAAGAACACCAAGCTTCTTCGAGGCTAATTTGGCCTTACCCTCTAGATGATATCGGAACTGGACTTCGCTCGATATGTTGACGCCAAGTATCTCAATGCTAGGGGAGATGGTTAAAGATGTGCCCTCGAAACGAGGATATACGACCATTGGTGACTTTTTAGTGGTGAACGCGCAGACTTGTGTCTTGGCGGGGTTGAATTGGATTAAGTTACGTCTACCCCATTCAGAGACTTTCTCCAATGAATTCTCTATTTTAGACACAGAGTTTCGACTCTCAATGACATTTAGCCGAGAAATATTGGGGGAGCTGGTATATACAGCATCACCTGTACTATCATCCGCATAGCAATGAATGCCGTTGGTCTGTAACATGTCATTGATATGCAGTATGATAGCAGTTCAATAGCTTTGGCCAGAGACCAGAATGCACGGGTTCCCGAGGGGAGGCGCTCAAGTCTCTTACCAATTCTATTGACGTGCTGTTTCTTTGCCCGAGTGATCTCTTTCTTGAGGGACCTAGAGGCAAGGTTGTACTTCTTTTTATATGTGCTGGTATTTAAATCCCGAGCAGACACTGCATTGGCCCAGGATTGGTAAGCCTCCTGCTTCCGGCGAGAAGCTTTTTTGGGGGATGAACTAAACCAGGGACGAAATCTGCCGCCAGTTGGCACTACAGAGGACGGAATGAAAAGTTCCATCCCTTGCATCACCACATCGGCAACAGAGTTGGCAGTGTTGTCGGGATCATCCGGCGAGAAGCACACGTTCACCCAAGGATAGGATGCAAAAAACGACCGCATCCTATCCCAGTCTGCCGACTTGTAGTGCCACACACGACGGTTTTTAACAGCACGCTGTCGTAACACCGTCGTAAGTGGCACAGAACTCCTAACAAGGCAGTGATCCGATGTACCAAGTGGTGCGATTACAGATATTTGGTAGCCGTCAGGATTTGAAGTCAGCAGAAGGTCCAACAAGGAAGGATTCTGACCATCCACATCTGGGATTCGCGTAGGCGTAGTGATCAGTTGTGTCAAGTCGTTCGCAAGGGCAAAATTGCAGACAGATCTCCCCGCATAATCAACTGATTATGCGGGGAGATCTGTCTGCAATTTTGCCCTTGCGAACACTCTCAATTCCAGTGAAACTTCACTGGAATTGAGCCAGTCGGCGTGGTGGGCATTAAAGTCGCCAAGTATTATGATCTCTGCGGATGGGATCTGCCGCTGCACAAAATCTGAAGCAGCTTGCAGGTGTTCCAAGAGTCGGTTCGTCTCGGGGTCACCACTATGGGACCTATATAGGCACGCATAGATGCGAGGGTGGTCGTTGCAATCTATGCGGAGCCATAACGTTGACAGGTCCCTGTCCTCAAGATTGCTGAGGCGGCGAGAGCTGATATCATCTCTGACATACACACACACTCCAGCTTTGGGCAGAAAGGAGTGCTCGAGAGAATAACCTGGGTGGGAAAGGTATGATGTGTCACTCGGAGATGATATCTGCGTCTCGGTTAAAAAGAGCAAAGCCGGCTTTGCCGTTTCAAGGTGGTAATGGACGGCATTAAGGTTGGAGTGTAATCCCCTGATATTACAAAAGTCCATGTTTAATATCGAGGGGGGTGCCTTTGTGCGTTTGCTCTTGCCCCGAGCAGATTGGAGCGCAGTTTTGCCCTCCCCAGAATACGAGGGGCAGCCCGGACGTCCACGTTCAGTTCCAGGGGTTCCTGAGCATGGACGTCCAGAGAGGGATTCTCCAACGCAGTTGGTACCCTCCTGGGGTAACAAATTGCTTTTCAACTGCGGCATTTCTAGGGGGGTAGGGGATTGGGCCTCTGGTAAACTCACTCACTCGGCGAAACACAGCGCAAGCGCTGTTTCACGCCGGTTTTCTGTGAGCCCGTGGTATTTCTCCGGTCGAGCCGGCCCATTCGTGCCGAAGCATGGCTCCTCCGTCATGAAAAGAAATCTTCTTCTTCGGGGCGGCTTTGGCTGTTGTAGCCGCCCCCTTCTTCATCTTTTTGGCCTTGCGTGGACCTGTCTTAGTCCACGGGGCCTCAGCGGGGGAGGGATCGGTGTGCTCCCCCCCTTGCGCCGCTTCCTTAGCGGCCATTGATGGCCGCTTCTTCTTCTTGGCCTTAGGCGGGGCCGGAGCAGCCGGAGCCTCTTTAGGGGCCGGTGCACTCGGTGCCGCTATCTCTACATATGTGGGCGCCGTCGCCTTTTTTGGCTTCGGCGCCTTCTTCGTCGGTGCCACTGATGGTGGGGTACCGACGGGATCGTCCAATGTTCTGTCTGCCGCCAACGGCGGTCTCCTTCTAGGCTCGGGAAGGAGTCTGTCCTCCAACCTCGCGTTCAGCATGTTGCCGAAGGTCTCGATGTTGGAGCGAGAGACCTCCGACAACAGCTGTTGCAAGTCTTGTGCAGGCCTGGACGCCTGCCGCCGTAGCTCCTCCAGCTCCCGGCGCATGGCGTCGATTTGCCTTTGTAACTGCTGGTTTTGGGCCTCCAGTGCCCACATTTCATCATTTTGGCAGCGGCCCCTCATCTCGGCGACGGCTGTTTTGATGGTGACAACCGCGTCTTTGAGGAACCGCTGATATAAATAAAATAAATAAAATAAAAATAAAAATATCTTTATTAAACACACAAGGGACATGACACAGCCAAATTTTAACAAAAAACAAGTAAATTATACACTAACGCACTATATCATTCAAAGAATACGAAAAGAGACAGTTTTAAAAACACAGCTGATTAAGGCTATGCAATGCCCACACCATGTGTTTAAAGGGATGCCACTCAGGCTTCGACCGCGGCAAGCCGTGGCGCCTGATCTTCCGTGACCCCCTTGTAAGTTCGCGATCTCACGACGGCACACAATCATAATTATTGAGTTACAAAAATAAAAAAGGTACAAAAAAATAAATAAAAATAAAACACAACGCATATATACATATAATAGTATAGATACAATACTAATTACATTGTTATTATCGCTTCAAGCTGTTTATTTCACGGCGCACAAAGTCACCGCACACAATCAGTCAGTCGGCGCAGAGACGCGTTCAGCGCTCCTGCCTCGACACGGGCGGCACGACAACGACGCTCGATATAATATAATATTATATAATTGAAAATATCATGATTGCGAGTAATAATAAGATGAAATAATATTTTTAGTAAATATAAACACAATCATATAATATGTAATTCATAAATATACGGGAAGAATAATAAATAAAGAATCCTCTGTTATTTACTACATTTATGCAGTGAGCAGACATTGACGTTGGTGATAAGAATTTACACCGCCATAACTACAGCTTACAACACTTCGGTAAGTATAATGAAAATTATATCACACTTAATGTAATATACGTATATAAGATTGTAGTTATTGTAGTTATAGGGAGAGTATAATATATAGATAGGGTTTGCATTCTGCGATTCGAAATTAAATAATATATTACGGATACTATAATTGATATACGAGTAAGTAATAACGACACAGTTATATATAAATTAAATACTAATTGGTATATTACAATTCAGTTGTCATTAGTTTTGAAGAGACTGGTAAGAAGAAAGTTGTTGCTGCATTATAAAGGCTTTGTATTTTAACTTGAACCCCTGTATTGTTTGCAGAGCTCGGATTGGTGGCGGCAGATTGTTCCAGACCTTACTCGACAGATACCGGAAACTACCTCTGAATGCGGTGGTGTGATGCAGAAGATTAATAAGAAGATAGGATGATCCCCTAGTTGTGATAGTCAGCTGTTTATCTCCTGCCCACTGTAGTTTATTATAGAGATAGGTTGGTAATTTAAATTTTACTATCCCAAACAGCAGCGTGGCAAATTGCAGTTGCCTTCTATTATCCATTCTAAGCCAACGCGTTTCGTTAATGTAAGGGGATACATGAGCACGAGGAGGGACGTTATGACAAAATCTGGCACAAGAGTTCTGAACCTTTTGTATTAGTTTTTTTTTGACTTACATGACAAACAGGGGCCGACTACCACATCAGCGTAATTTAGTTTAGATAAGATTAGGGAGTCACACAGTATAACACGTATGTTGACGGGCAGAACATTTCTAATTTTATACAGTACCTTTAGCCGGTAGAAACAATTGCTGACGGTTTTTATAACATGCTTCTCGAACTTCAATTTTTCGTCCATTAATACACCTAGATTACGAGCCTCGTCTACTCTTTCGATTAATTCTCCATCTACATATACTTTTGGTTGCGATGCTTTTATTTTTTGAATTTGTAGCCTTGTTCCCAATGTCATGTACTTAGTTTTCGCCGGGTTGAGAACAAGTGCATTGGCCTTAGCCCAATCTGAAATACCAGCCAGATCACTATTTAGCTTACTAACAGCCTCAATTATTTTATTTGGCCTGAAAGATATGTATAATTGTATGTCGTCCGCGTAGATATGGAATTTGCAGTATTTTATGATTCGTACAATATCAGCACAGTATAACGCGAAGGCCTCTGGTCCAATAACCGACCCCTGAGGTACTCCCCTACTTACATCACATGGGTCTGAACGTGACGATATTCCACTACAATCATCAATTATCTCCACAAGTTGGGTACGATTGTTTAAATAGCTTAAGAACCAATCGAAAGAATTTTGATCGAAACCATAATATTTCATTTTAGCTAGTAGTAAAGAGATGTTAATAGTATCAAACGCACGTGAAAAATCAAGTAGTACAAGTATTGTACCCTCGCCTGCATCTTGCGCAGCAAGAATATTATCTACTACGTCCATGAGCGCCGTGGTAGTGCTGTGACTTCTCCGAAATCCCGACTGAACCTCAGGCAAAATACGGTTTGTGTCTAGGTACTGAGTCATTTGGTTACAAACAACCTTCTCGAGAACCTTTGACGCACAAGCAAGAATGCTTATAGGTCTCAACTCCTTTAGTTCGCTAACATTTTCCTTTTTAGGAACGGGTTTAACCAAGGCTAGGCGCCAGGCTTCAGGGAAAACACCAGAGCTCATTGATTTATTGATTACTTGAGTTAAACTATTAAGACAAGCAGGATAACGACAGACTGTCTGTATCATATCAAGCGTAATGCAATCAGCACCCATAGCGTTTGACTTAAACGAGTTTAGAATCTTTTGAACGTCATTACTACATACAGAGGTGAACGAGAAGGTAGAAGAGTTAAATCTATTCGATGTAAAGAAACTTAGGGAAGAAGGTGTAGAATTATCGCCTGGCATATCTAGAAAGTGTAAATTTATTAAAGTAGGATTTTTGAGATGTAACGGAAGAGAAAGGATTGTTTTACTATTGCTAATAGTTACATTCTCTTTAAGGCGGTTCCACATAAGTCGCGGCTGTTTGATATTGCAGTTTATGCACGATTGGAAATAAGCTGTTTTTTCTCTAGCCAGTGCCAGAGCCACTTCTCGCTTGAGGTTTTTATAAAACTCAATATGCGTTACATTTTTACTTTTGCGTGCTCGCCGATGAGCCTCATCTCTTCGCCGCATCATTAATTTAATGTTGTAAGTGATCCATGGGTGTTGTTTTTGTTTTATGTAAAAAGTTCTAACAGGTGCAAGCAAATCAAATACCCATAAAACACTACTATTAAATTCACGCACCATATCATTAATATCTGCCTGCTGTTGTATTGTAGACCAGTCTATAGTACCAACGGCTAATTCCAAATCATCTGCTTCGATATTTTTTATAGCTCTGTAGTGCATTATTTTTGGGGTAAACTTTTCAAATATGTCCTCTTTAGGTTCGAGGACTTTGAAGCAGCCATGGTGATCGTCTCCAAAGCCCTCTCTACGCTTTGCGTTAAGTCCGCGTTCGTCTTCTCTATGTCGGTTGGCGCGGGACTAGCGCGAAGCGATACTCGCGTCTCCCTCGCTGCTCGTGCCGTCTCTACGACTTGAGCCTCGGCCTCGAGCCGGAGGCTTTCGGCCTTCTCGCGGTTGAGTTCCGCCTGGGCTTTGGCCAGGCCGACGTATTGGCCGGTGGTTGGTGGCCGGCCACGTCCTCTTTTCGCCTTAGGTACCGCCCCTTTACTCAGGGGAGGTATATTGTCACCTTCGGGTTTCCTCTTTCGAGGTGTGTCACGTCCGGGGATTGCGGGCAACCCCTCGGAGTCCAGCGATAAGGCGCTGGAGTCCGAGAGGTAGTCCTCGCTGTCAAATTCTGAAGAAAGGGGGTCAACAACGCGCGCGCGTGAGCATCACGCGCGGCATTCCCTTCGTATCCCCCCTTAAAGCCTTCTTTCTGAGCAACTCGAGCAGCCGGCGCCTGCCATCAGGGACCGGCTGCGAGAAGTCGACGTCTTCGTCGGTAAGCAAGTCCGTCTCCGGTGCGGTTAGGTTAGGTTAGGTTAGGTTAGGTTAGGTTAGGTGCACGGGCTCCGAACTTGCGCGCGCAGTCGCGCCTTCCTCCACACTCGTCGTCCTCCAGACCCTCTCCTCAACCCTCGCGAATTGTGCCCCCCCCGTATACGTGGGGCAGCCTACCGCCGAAGCAGAAGGGTGGGATTCCCTCTCAGAGAGAGGACCCACCCGGAGAATACTTTTCAATGCGCGACTTTCCATCCTACTAACGCCGACACCCCGGGTCGCGGTCTCTTTTTTCGGGGGTGAAGAAAAGAAATGAAGTGAAGTGAAGTGAAGAAAAGGGGTGAAGGGTGAAGAAAAAACAAAACAAATAAAACAAAACAAGAGCAAACTATAAACAGGTGGTGAAAGATAGTGATAGACCGGCGTTCAGCCACCTGGGTACCTCACCCCGTGTACAGAGCGGGGTGGCGCACCCAGGTGTTGCCCAGGGACACCAACGAGGAGGAACCGGTATCGCCCTCAACCTAACCTAACCTAACCTCTTGTGTTTTTTTTTTTTTTGACGGACGTATGACGGACTCCCCCGGCGCGGGATGGAGTGCGCCGGGGTTTACCGTCTAAAACCCCCCGATGCCCATCTTCAGCGCCTTTAACGGGGCCGTGGGAATCGCAAAGCATTCTTCCACGACCCCGCAGCGCTTGCCGCAACCGGCCCACTTCCAAATGCCGCAACCGGCTCCTTCTCCGAGAGCTCCCCGGGCATTGAGGAGCTTGTCGTCTCGGGGCCCATATTGTGAGCGGCGATCCCCCGATCACCGCCCACGAGCCTATGCCTCAACCTCCATTACGGCGGGGACGGGTTGAGCCGCCCTTGCGCCTTGGGCTTGCGGCTTTTTATGCCGGGCCCTGGAGGGAGTCTTACGCTTCCCTTTCGTGTCAGGGGGCGGCTTTGCGAAAACGCAGCCGCCGCTCCTCAGCACGTGTGCCACCTCCTTTTTGCCAGTGGCCTCACACAGCGAGCAGTGCGGATCCGCGCCGCATTCTGCCGCCTTGTGCCCCGGTTTCCCGCAACGGAAACAGCTCCGGCTACGGTCCACCGAGGACTGGCATTTCGCCACGACGTGGCCAGTGTCCTGGCATCGGTAGCACCGCTTAGGCCTCGCGGCCAGCAGCGCCACCTTCGCCGAGACCCAGCCCACGCGAAGCCGACCAGAAGTGAGCGGCTTTTTAGCGGCCGCGACGGGGACGCTCATCCATAGGGATGCGTCTCCTCTCGGTCCCATCACAACTTTGCTCGACCTGATGAAGCTGGTCGGGCATCCTCCTTCTTGTGAGGCCGCCAGGATGACTTGGGCGGCCGTCACTGAGTCGTCTAGCCCGGTGACGCGCATCTCCGCGCACTTCACCGGGCGGCCGACTCTCACTACCTCCGGATTAAGGACAATCCTGAGCTTTGAGGCAAAGGCGTCCGCCTTCTCTTGCGCCCGCTCACCGTCGATGGTGAGCACGCGCGCGCCAGTTTCCGCCAGGCGGAAACCGAGTTTGGGGATGTCGAACTCCCCCAAATCGATTTTCGCTCTAGCTTCTTTTAGCAGGCTGGCGTACGTAACCCCCTTCTCCGCAGCCTTCTCCTCAAGAGTGAGGGTAACGGCCACTGTGGTGGGGGTGTGCAGCTTCGCCTTCTTCTTCTTAGGGGCGACTTTAGATGGAGTAGCCGCCCCCTTCTTCTTATTGGCCTTGCGCGGACCTACTGTGGTCCACGGGGCCTCGGCGGGGGAGGGGTTGTTGGTGTCCCCCCCTAGCGCCGTCTCCTGAGCGGCCATTGATGGCCGCTTCTTTTTCGACTTTTTGGCCATGGGGGCCTCTGTCGGGGCGGGTGCAGGCGGCGCCTCTTTTGGGGCCGCCGCAACCTGCGCCGTCACTGTCGCGTACGTTGGAGCCTTTGCCTTTTTCGGCTTCGGCGCCTTCGTCTTCTGTGCCGCCGGCGCTGGCGTGGTGCCAACAGTAGCACTATCCGCCGCCAGCGGGGGTCGTCTTCTGGGCTCCGGCGGGAGTCTGTCCTCCAGGCCGGCGAGCCTTGCATTCAGCATGTTGCCGAAGGTCTCGATATTGGAGCGCGAGACCTCCGACAACAGCTGTTGCACGTCTTGGGTAGCGGGCCTGGTCGCCTGGCGCCGCAATTCCTCCATCTCTCGACGGATGGCGTCGATCTGCTGCTGGAGCCGAGCATTTTGCGCTTCTAGGGCCCGCAACTCGTCCGTTTCACAGCGGCCCCTCAGTTCGGTGACGGCCGTTCAGATGTTATTGACCGCCTCCTTGAGGAACCGCTGAAATGTCCCCTTCAAATTGGAGGACCTGGATACAACCATTGCTATGGTCTCCAGGGACCTCTCTACGCTTGCCGTGATGGCCGCGTTTGTCTGCTCCGGTGTGTCAGTCGACGCGGAGCCAGCGCAGAGGGAAACTCGCGTCTCTCTCGCCGTCCTCACCTTCTCGACAACCTCCTTCTCCGCTTCGAGTCGAAGACTCTCCGCTTTCTCTCTATTGAGCTCCGCCTGAGCTCTGGCCAATCCGACGTACTGGCCGGTAGTTGGAGGCCGGCCGCGTCCTCTCTTGACCTTAGGCACCGCACCTGTACTGGTAGGCGGCGCCGCTACGTCTTCGTCCGGGTTTAACCGCCTCTTTAGGGGGGTTGTTCGTCCGGTGGGTGCGGGCAATCCCTCGGAGTCCAGCGACATGTCAGTCATGCAGCTGGAGTCCGAGAGATAGTCCTCGCTGTCTCTATTCGGGTTGTCAAGTCCTTGTTTTGGCGGCGACATGATCACGTCGCGCGTGAGTAGCACGCGTGTGGAAAATCAGGACATGCGGAATCGGAATGTTATAGTGTAGAGAGGCGCTCACATCCGCCACGTGATTTATCGAAGCTTCAAAATCCAACATCTTTTAATTTTAATAATAATCAATCCGATTCCCACGTTTTCTGCAAATATTTCAAAAAGAGTGGCCACGACATAAAAGAATGTCGTAGAAGGAAATATAATCATGAAAAGCGTAATTCGTATAATCATTCTAATAATTATAACAAGTCCGCGAACGCGCATCATATTTCTTACAAGCCGCCGTCGCCACCGTCACCGACACCTTGTGAAGTTCCATGGGAAAATTTCGGCGACTGTGATTTAAACTAATTGATTGGATTACGAAAAAGTGCCGTCGTTTTCCGACTAATTTAGGCACACTAAAATTTTCCACAAAATCTATTTCATCAAAATCTACAAATTCTAATCTTAAATCAAATAATTCATCTCAACACATTCCTCCAGGAACCTTTGTATCGTTGAGACATATTTCTAAATCATTGGACCACACGGGTAACCAGCCCCAAACAAGTGCCAATATCTCTATGTCATCGGACCACCACACGGGTAACCAGCCCCAAACAAGTGCCAATATCTCTATGTCATCGGACCGCCACACGGGTAGCCAGCCCCAAATAAGTGTCCAATCTTTAAAAAAATATAATAAAAATTATATTTATAATAAAAATAAAATCGAGTCTAATTTTTAAACTCCAATATATGAGATAAATTCATTCATTACAAAAATATCCTTGCCTCACATTAATTTAAAGACTGAATTATCTACGCGTCCTTTACGGTTTCTAATAGACACTGGTGCAAGCATAAGCCTTATAAAAAAATCCAGCTTAAATCAAAAATATATTTTATCCCGCGAAATAGTTAAGATAAAAGGGATTAACAATATCGAACATTGTTCTGAATCTTTAGGTACATCTCAGGTCAATTTTTATTTATCTAATAACACTTATAATTATAAATTTCATATCTTTAATGATGATGTAAGTCTAGAGTATGACGGCGTCATCGGTAGTGATTTTTTAGGCTATTTTAATGCTAAGATTAATTACGAATCCAAATTAATTAATATTTGCGGGCAAACCATGGATATGAACTATGTTCAGCCAACTTACATAATTCCTGCTCGTTCCGAAGCCGTCATCGAGTACGCGGTATCAAATTACTCACCCGAGCGTTATCCGAACAATCAAGGGTTATTATTAGATAATATTTTAAAAGATGGCATTTATTTCGCTAATTGTATTGTCACAATAAAATCTAATAAAAGAATTAACGTAACAATTTTAAATACTACTAACTCAGTCATTGAAATCAAAGAGTACGCCGTAGAAACGCCTTTTAAACCAGAAAATACTTCTAAAAACATATCCTCACAATTCGTCAATTCCATTTCCTCTAATTTTCCTCTAATTCAGATAGAGTGAAAAAAGTACTTGATCTTATTCGCTGCTCTCATTTAAATCATGAAGAGAAAGAAACTCTTTTAGAATGTTGCTCACATTACACTGATATATTTCACATGGAAGGTGAACCTCGTATCATTTACAAGTGCAATCAAACACACTATAGATTTAGGAGACGCGCCTCCTATTCACGTAAAATCATATCGTTTCCCGGAATGCTATAAGGAAGAGGTAGATTCACAAATTCGAAAAATGCTTAACCAAAATATCATACGTCCTTCTTTTTCACCTTGGAGTGCCCCGGTATGGGTCGTTCCTAAGAAAATGGACGCCTCAGGTAAAAAGAAATGGCGAATAGTTATAGATTATCGTCGATTAAATAACGTTACTGTATCGGAAAGTTATCCTCTACCTCTCATCACCGATATTCTAGATCAATTAGGACATTATAAATATTTTAGCACCCTCGACCTATCCAGTGGCTTCCACCAAGTCAAAATGAGTCCATAGGACGCCCTAAAAACGGGATTTTCTATAACCACAAATTCGAGTGTCTCTGGGCACTACGAATTCACAAGAATGCCTTTTGGGCTAAAATGCACCTTCCACATTTCAGAGGCTGATGAACACAGTTCTCTCGGGTCTTCAAGAGCTACATGCATATATATATATATATATATATATATATATATCTCGATGACACGATCATTTATAGCCACGACCTTCCTAGTCATATTTCAAAACTTAAATTAGTTTTTGACCGCTTACGAAAATTCTATTTAAAATTACAGCTTGACAAATGCGAGTTCTTAAGGCGCGAAGTCGCTTACTTAGGCCACATAGTTACAGACAAGGGTGTCTGTCCAAATCCGGATAAAATCAAAGCTGTAACTCAATTCCCAACACCTAAAAGTGCAAAGGATATAAAATCCTTCCTAGGTCTAGTCAGATATTATCGACGTTTTATAAACAACTTTTCACAAATCACAAAACCATTGCCATCTCTTTTAAAAAAGGATGCAATATTTCAATGGTCTCATGAACAAGAACGAGTTTTTACAAATCTAAAGGATAAATTGACGTCAGCACCTCTAATCCAATATCCCGATTTTAATCAACCTTTCTTACTAACTACCGACGCCTCTAACTACGCGGTAGGTGCCGTATTATCTCAAGGAGAAATAGTCAAAGATAAACCTATTTCATATGCGTCACGAACTCTAAACAAAGCCGAGGGTAATTACTCTACCATAGAGAAAGAACTTTTAGCCATTTTATTCGGGGTAAAAACATTCCGCCCTTATCTATATGGGCGTAAATTTAAAATCATAACAGACCACAAACCGCTAGTGTGGCTATTTAGTGTTAAAGATCCCGGATCCAGGCTCATTAGATGGCGTCTTAAACTAGAGGAATATGATTATGAAATTATATATAAAAAAGGAAAATTAAATGCACACGCTGACGCATTATCTCGCTATCCAATACTCATTCTAGATGATAAAACTGATAATTCAATGATATGTAACCCTACACTGTCACCCGGAAGTGACATCGATTCTCATAATCTTCCGTCAATATCTGAAACTTACGATCAATTTCTGAAAATCTCAAAACAACCCGGTGTTACCTTCGACACCGTTATTCAAGAACATAACGAAAGTTTATTAAAAACTAAAATAAAATAAATCGCGTATCCAACGTCAATTGATTTAGACGAATCTATTCCATATTGTAGTGATATCATAAACGCATCTACTAGCGATCCTAATATTCGAAATATTGAACGCGAACTCCATACCTATTATTCAACTTCCAATGATAACCATGTATTCACACATTCAATCATTTTGACGAAATGACTTACAAGGATTTCCTCCGTGAATATCGAGACATGATAAAATACTGGTATTCTGAAGAGAAGGAATTAGCACTATCAGATTTTACAGACCCGTTCTCTAAACTTTCGTTTACAAAAATATATAATATTATTGCGTTTCTTTTTCATACTACTAATATAAAAATACATACTTATCATAATTGTATAAAATATCCAACACCGAGCGAAATCAAACAAATCTTAAAAGATAATCATGACTCACCTCTCGCTGGGCATCCAGGTGTCTCTCGTATGCTTGAAAGAATCAAATCCCAATTTTGGTGGAAAAACATGAGGCAAGACATCGAAGATTATGTAAAAAATTGTCGTTCGTGTCAAATTAATAAGCCGTTACGATAAACCAATCGGGCTCCGATGATAATAACCTCCACAGCATCGCGACCCAACGAAAAAATCTATTTAGATCTGGCCGGTCCACTTCCTGAAACATATGAATATAAATATAAACTTTTACTTACCGTACAAGATGACCTCACTAAATTTTCACAAGCTTATCCTATGCAGTCATGTTCAGCTGAAGACACAGCTAGAACACTCGTTAATTATATTTCACACATGGGAATGATCATCTCCGACCAAGGCACAAACTTTTGTTCTGACCTTTTTAAGCAACTAGCAAGGTTATTCAGTATCAAACACATTTTTGCTTCACCATATCATCCCCAAACTTGTGGCGCGCTAGAAAGGAGCCACTCTACCCTCAAAGAATATTTGAGGTCCTATATAGGCGAAAATCAAAACACTTGGGACCTTTACATCCCAAGCGCTATGATAGCTTACAATTCAAATGTGCATAGTACAACAGGTTACTCCCCATTAGAACTATTATTTGGCTTTAAACCCTATTTACCATCTAGCATAGACGTCCTCGAAAACAACACATATACAGATTATATTCGAACATTCGACGAGCATCATCGTCTTTATTATAGCCGTCAAAAGGCTCTACAAAATATTCAGACGTCTAAAGAAAAATCTAAAAATCATTATGATGTTCGAACAAAGCCTATTATATACAACGCTGGCGATACGGTTTATGTCCGTTGCCACCACAAGCAAAATAAGGCCTTATCCCCAGTGTGGAAAGGTCCGTATAAAATAATAAAACTAAATGGTAATCATACGGCAATGCTATTAATTAATCGTAAGCACGTTCGTCATCATTTCGATGAAATAAAGCCGGCAAGTGACGACACAGCATAGTGTCCTAGGTCAGTAAGTTAGTAGTAACAATAGTAAGTATAACGTAATCGTAACATAAGTTCTTTCATTCTATTTCAGATGCGCGCTGTCGCCGCTAGCTAGATCAGATTTCGTATCGCCCATCATTTTGGTAAGCTTTATTTTGATAAGCTCCTAGATCTTAAGTTTACTAATAACGACTGGAAAGTCTTAGCACATTTAGATATAAGTCATATCTAACCTAACTTAGATAAAATAGAGTTTTTATTAGAAAAGCTAAATGTATTTTGTAACTCTCTTACGTCATCCAAGATACAGTCGGACTGCATTAATTCACTTTCGGCGCTGAAAAACCAGCATCTCATTAATGTTAACAAGTTTTCTTCTGTATCATATTTGCTCCATAATGATAAAACTAAAGAGCGTTTTAAAAGAGGTCTCATTGATTTAGGAGGATCTATCTTAAAAACTATCTTCGGTACATTGGACGCCGAAGACGCTGTCAAATATTCAGAAGCTATAAATAGTGTACAGACGGATGAAAAACATCTCGCTCATCTTATGAAAGATAATATCCATGTTATGCAATCTACCATTTCATCATTTAATAATTCTATGTCGAAAGTTAACTTAAATGAAAAACATCTTTTAGAAAATATGAAAATAATACACAAAATATTAGACTCGGTTTCTAGCACAAATGATAAGCTTACATTAAAAACTCAAATTAACTCCTTATCTAATTCTTTAAAAGCTATAATCCTAACGTCATTATTCGATATCGATGACATAAACAATGCTATTTTATTTGCAAAACTTAACGTTTTACACCCGACTGTACTGAGTCCTTACCAATTATATAATGAAATAGATAAACATAGAAATAAACTTCCTAGCCATTATGATTTGCCTGTACCATTAACGCTACAAAATATACAGGAACTAACAGATATTTCCAAATTAATTTGTTATTATCATCAAAATAAAATAATATTCGTCCTCAACATCCCTTAGTCCTACCTCAAACCTATAAGCTTTATAATATAATACCATATGATATATTGAAACCAGACAACTATATTCTAATCGAGCCAACTAGCTCATATGTAGCAGTAACAGGTGATCGCATGTTCTACTCGCTATTAAGGGACATCGACAATTGTAAACTAATCAGTGAAAAGTGTTATGTGTGTGTGCTCGCCGACTTATTTTCAGTTGTTGCCAACCCTACGTACGAAACAACTTTATTAAGTGAGGTGGTTACTAAACTCCCTGATTCCTGTGTAGCTAAAATAATTCACGGTTCTATAGATGTATTCCACAAACTTAGTTATAATCGATGGATTTTTGTTCAGTCAGATCCAGGGAAATGCCATATTACTTGTGAAAAGTCCGATGTAAATTCAGATGTTATATTATTCGGAACTGGCATCCTGACCTTACCTAAATATTATAAAGCATTTTATAAAACATTACAGTTCACCGCAGTTGGCGAAACACCACTGGGTAACGTAACAAACGTAGTTTCAAATTTCAACATATTACTAGACGGTTGTTGTGAACGTTTAAAAATTAATAAACCATTTGCAAAACTTCCACACTCTAGTTTAAAAAATATTGGCAATCTTGACTCATTACTACATGCTAGCATCCATCTTCGCTCAATGGAAGATGAGTTAAATAAATTAGAAAACCCATCTCACTTAGAGACATACGACATTCACTACATTTCTTTAAGCTTACTAAGCAGCATTATATTTATAATATATCTGATGTATAAATGTCGAAAAAATATAACTTGTAAGAAATCGCCTTGCTGTATTCAAATTTTTAATCAGTGCCATAATTCCAAGTCTCGCACTGATCATCCAGCATCTCTTGTTGTCTTCAAGGATAATAGTATTAAAAATGATTATGTGCTGGAGGAAACGTCTATTAACACGCCAACTCCTTTAAAAAGAAATGTTGTGTTAACCAATATAATAAAATATCATGAATTTTAATGTAAATGTTAAATGATTTAAATATTAATGCAGCATGCAGTAAATGCAATTATACATTAATTCTCAATAATAATAATTGTTACTTATTTTATACAATAATTTAATAACTATATCTTAAGAAATCCTAATAATATTTGTGTTAATTAAGTATTTTGAATAAATTTAAGTAAATAAAATATTTTTTAATTTAGCTGTTTTCTTGTATACTCCAAACGAAAGTCCAATCTCTCGCGTTAATCTTAGCGTAATCTCTCATTACTTTGAGATGTGATGATCGATCTTAACGGGGGGGTTGTTATATCGCAAGTTGCATGAGTTCATATGTATAGTAAAATTGCTGAGTTTCCCATTGCATTATTGCTAATGCAATAGGAAACCTATATTATTTCCGTTTCTTAAAAACATAGTGTTTTTAGTCAGATTGAATTGGACTTCCGTCGGGTGCAGGTCTTTCTCTAAGTTCTTTTTATAATATATTTTCGTGTGTCAATGAAAATAGTTTTTTTTTAAAAGCAAATCCTGAACCACCCCGTAAAAGTACCTCAGGGAGAAAGACGCTAGAAATGTACTGACCAAATGCTTCAGCGCTTTTAATTCCCGAGTAGTAGGAGCCGTTTAAAGACACGATTGGCTCAAATCCACCTTTAGATTTTAGATTCGATATATGCTGCCAGAATTGCTTGGGATTATTGAACAACCTACTCTCAATAGAAGAACAATGCGAGCTATACCCAGCTTGTACTTTAATTTTTAGTTCCGATCACAAGTTCCTAAAGTGAGTGTAGGTGAGCTCGCAGCGAGTCCTTTTCCATTTATTATACAGTCGATTTTATAGCTTATACCCTTGACTATATCTGCGGTAAACCAAACAGGATAACGTCTATTACCCGAGGATTGCATTTTTTTCTTGGGAACAGATGTGTCAAATGAATTAAATAAGATGTCATAAAATTTATCAGTAGCGAAACGGGCGTCGGTGATGTCTAGAATATCGCACCACGGAGCAGAACTTACTTTGTGATATAATTGTAAAAAGTCAGCTCTGGTAAAATTGTAATCGTGAAGCCGGTCGATATTGCTAGGTTCAATTGTCTCGCTGGATTTACACGACATTATGGAAAAAGCAACGTCAAGAGGAGGGTGATAGATGGTAGATCAACGGAGTGGTGGTAGATCAATCGGAACCAGTTCTATACCCGGGACGTGGACACAACTCTTATCAGCATCCTTCTGAGCCAAAACAACATCTAGTTTACTCCCACGTATATTCATCACATCATTCACATCAAATAAATTACAAAATCTTAAGAAATAACAGAAAAAAAATAAAAAAAAGAAACAGATGCACTATTCAAATTAAGATCGCCTAGAATGATGATATGTTTTTTTTATTTTTGCTGTTTATTTATCAATAAAAAAAAAACATTACATTTTGGCGCAATATAAACTTGTACAAGTTTTACCATACGCCGTCCAGTCGTCGCTTCACAATTGACAATAGAATGTATTTAAACAAGTAATTATTGTACATTATAATTCAGGTGTGTAGTGGTGTACATAGGTGTGTGAGACATGATCATGAGCGTGCGTTGCGCGCGCTGTACTGCGTAGCAAGTACTGACGCGCGCCCGGCGCGCTCAGCACAGGCATAAAACCGGTTAGTATAACACCATATACAGGCTGTTAGTAAAATACTGGATTGAATAGATTAAATAATGTCTAATTATACTTCCAAATTACTCAGTTTGCAATGTTAAGTTATTTAATATATAATTTTTTAATTTTGATTTTATGTTCTTTGGGGTTAGGCTATTTTTAAGATCTGGATTTAAATTATTAATTAGTTGGGGAATTACACATTCGAGACAATTTTTACCATATAAATTTGAGAAACAAGGAACATTTAACTTTACAAGAGAAGCGCTACGTGTATTGTAGGAACTCTCTTTTACTACTTGGATGTTACTATTGAAGTATTGTTCAACTAGTAGTCGATATTTCAATTTGTCATGTATAGGAATGATTTTACAATGATGAAACAGACCACTATTATTATTGTGGAATTTCAATTTAATTTTATGGGGAACAATCTTTTTTAGTATTCTTAGTTGTAGTTGATAAATTGTATTTAGATGAGAACGTGAAGTTAGTCCGTAGGAGCTTAAGCCGTAATCGATAATAGAATCACCTAGTGCATTATACAGAGTCAATAAATTTTTGTAAGAAATTTTCCACCTAATGATAGAAAATTTGGCCAAAATAGCCCTTAGCTTCATACAGACACCGTTAATGTGTTCAGTTCATTTTAAGCGATCATCAATGGTCAGTCCGAGGTATTTAAAAGTTTTAACTACTTCAATGACATGGCAAGTGCATTGACTTCTTCTTATAAACGGCGTGTGTAAGCATTTATGATCGTGTGATATTAGTTTGTATTTTAGGATTTGTTTATTATGAGATGAACATATATGCATCATTTTGGTTTTTTCTGGGTTAATAATAAGGCCAGAGTCGTGTGACCATTTAACCAAGTTATCAAAGTCAATCTGGAGCTTATTAAGTGCAACACTAACTTCTCTATCAGCGGCTATCAGGCAAGTGTCATCTGCGAATTGTAATATTTCGCAATGTTTTATGATACTCGTAATATTATTGACGTACACCAGGTAGTGAAGTGGACCCAGCACGGATTCTTGAGCAGTACCCTCGGTTACTTGGACCTCATCACTCAAAGTATTGTCTACCTTTACGCAATAAGATCGATCTTTTAGATAATCTTTACACCATTCTAAGACAGGACCTCGTATACCACATTGATCAAGTCTTTCTATTAGCGTCTCGTGTCGTAAAGTATCGAATGCCTTGGTATAGTCTACAAAAACTACCAGCACTTGCAGTTTGTTATTAAGATGACCATTTATATGACTCGTAAAGGCAGACAGCAATTGGGTAGTACTTTTCTGTGGCTGAAATCCATATTGTTGATTATTTATTATTTTATTTTGATTAAAGTAAGAATGGATTTTATGTGACAAGTGTTTTTCAATAATTTTGTCAATCGTCGGGAGCAGCGTGATAGGACGATAGTTATCATAGTTATGTTTACTACCTTTCTTAAAAATGGGCCTAACAATTCCTGTCTTCAGTTCTTTAGGATAAATCCCATTTTCGATGCTAGAGTTAATAAACTTGGCAATTACGGGAGATATATTATGGCAAATAGATTTAATGTCTATTGCGCGTATGCCGTCAAGTCTTTATTATTACTGAGGGACCTTATAATTTTCGAAATGTTTTCGGGGTTTGCTTTCGGAAGAAAAAAGGAATGATCAGTCGGTTTAGTATAACTATTTGGTTGCAATAAATTTATATTGCATTTTTCAATAATGCTTTTCACAGCATTTGAGAATTTTTTTGCAAATTGTGTGGCAATATCTACTGGTTTAGTAATACTACTACCAAAAGCGTCTAATAAAATACGATTGACTGATAATTTTACTCTTCCTGTTAGTTTATTTAATATATTCCAAAGTTCTTTAGGATTATGTCTGTTCTCATATGTTTCTTTGATAATTTTCTCATTTTTATATTTTTTTATTAATTTATTCGCGTAATTTCGAGCTTTATTATAATTTAATTTTATTATTTTATTATTCGTGTCCTTTACCCACTCATGAAATAGTTTGTCTCTGTATTTACATGCTTTAATTATTTTTCCATTAATCCAATTATTGTCCGATCTTTTTGGGTTTTGACGTAATGTTATTTTAGTTTCTGATGTTTTATAGCATTTATGAAATTCATCGTAAATATATTTATATATTAAATAGGGGTTATTTATTTTTTCTACGCAATGCCAACTGATACTTTCTAATGACTTCTTTAATAAATCTTTATTAAATGTGGTAATCATTTTTGGAGCAACCTGTATATCTCCTTGCATTTTGCCCGTGCAAGCGATAGCGATTGCTCGATGGTCGGCCAGTGCAGTTCCTAACACCGCCGTGAATAGTTCTTAAGTACGAGATCTTGCAAATATATGGTCGATACAAGTTTTAGTTATTTTATCCATAGTAGAAACAATACGAGTGTGTTCCGATATCCCGCACTCAAGACCATGGCTGTGTAGGATACTGCTATATTTATGTTCGATGCAATTTTTAGTTTTTAGGTCTATATTAACATCGCCCAGAAAGATAAGGTCCATGTTAATATCCAAGCTACTTAGTAGATTATCTAATTCTTTTAAAAATAGGTATTTACTCGAATCAGGAGGCCGGTATACTGTGAACAGGTTTACGGAATACATTGCGGGGGTGCTCACATTAACAATAATGGATTCAAAGTGCAGTGTTTTGTTTTTGATTATAGTAGTTTTATATTCATTGTTTATATACACGATAATTCCTCCACCTTTTCTGTTATTTCGTAATTCTGTACACATTTGATACCCATCTATGTTGTACAAGCAACTCAGAGAGTCGGAAATATTAGCTTCAGTTATTATAATTATATCGATTTTAACGTTACTAGATTGTACGTATTGTTCGAGGGCGTTAAAGTTTTTAATTAAGGATATTATGTTAAGGTGCATGCACATTAGATTAATTTGATTTAAGTTATTGGGTATTTTGTTAATGAAGGAGTTAATATCGATGCAGTTAGTAATTTCTAGTATATGGTTCATTTTAGTGCTTTTAATAGTTTGGTTTGTGTAGTGTTTACATACTGTAGTTATTTATATAATAGTTTTTTAATATCTTCATTTGTTCTTAGAATTACTGCCGGTCCGTTATCTTCTTTTTTGACGTGTATGATTCCTTTCTTGCACCAGATATATTTATGAGTTTCTCTGAGTTGTTGTTTTGCGTTCCATAACAATTTTCTATTATAAGCTGTTAGTGCTTCTCGTATATAGATTATGTATTTACCATGTTTATGAGGGGCCTCCGGAAGCACGTTTTCCACTAGAATAGTCGCTGATTTCGCTGAATTTACCCACTTATTTTGTATGTTTTCAGTTTTAAAACTAACTATGATCTTCCCGGGACGTTCTTTGATTCCTGATTGGTACGATACTTCTTCTATTTCTACCAAAGGCACACCTATTTTACTGGCAATTTTTTGTACTATTGGCATATTCTCACCGTGTTCTTCTGGTATGTTGACAATTTCAATTTTCTTAGATAATTGTTTTTGTTCAAAGTATTGTATTTGTTGCTCCAGAGCACCAACTCTTGTTTCGAGTTCATTATTTTTATTAGATAGCTCCACGTTCTTTCTTGTCAGTTCTAGGGTAGTTGCTTTAAAATTTTCAATGTTTGCTAGGATCTCGTCCATTTTTTCACTATGAAATTGCAATGATTTTGTGAGGTCTTTCAACTCTCTTTTCATTGCTTTTTCCATGTGTGAAGTAATATCATTTAGAAGTTTATTTATTTCTGGTGATGTAGGTGATATCTTACTGGTGAGTTCGTGATCATCGTCTTCGTTCTCGTTCTCCGGTATAATTATCGACCGACGTCTAGGTGTATTTTTTTGACACTCTTCGCAGGTCCAATCAAGGCTTTCATTAGCATGGAGAGCATCTTTTTGTTTCTTGCTAAGTCCCGAACATTCAGGCGTTAGATGAACTAATTTATCACATTTACTACACTCTATTCCTGGTCTTGTTTTAGTAATATTTTTATTACATTCTTCGCAAATACCCATAATGAGGGTAGAATAAAAAGTTAATTGCTAAACTACGTACGTGCGTTCTATTTGAATGTGATGCAACGATGAATGTCCTTTTAGGTTCAAAATAAATCCTTCAACCTTACAAAAGCATGTCATATAATCGTAATCTGTCGCAGTTGGTTTGATGTAGACGGCACATATATAAACTAAAGAGCCATGATAGGTGAAGGAAGCCCACAGATTCTCTCCGTGATCAGTCTCTAGTTGACGACATCAGGATAGTGTTATACCTGGACGCACTGCTAACAACACTCCACCTCCCAATAATAATCTGTCTCTGCGTAGTATCCTCCAGTCATCTACAGAGATTTAGTGGTCTTCTATTGAGGTGTCTAAATATGTTTCTGTCACTGCAACTAAGTCATGTTCAGCAAGCATCAAGTTAGATCGCCATGTAGGGAGTTTTGTTTTTATACCTCTCACATTTTGGTACAAAATATGCAGGTTTACCTTTCATACGCCGGAGCTGGGTGGAACGGTAGGCTCATTGCGATTGTTGGGAACTACTGCTTTGGGCCTAAAAAATTACGTCGCCAGTGCTTAATGCAGATGTTTGATGATAATTATTGTACTCTTGTTATGTAGTTTTAGTCATAACATTGTTATATATACCTTTTTTATATTTTTAAAAGAAGATTTTCCATATTTTTGATAAAAGATGGCCCCGCCCGAGTTTCTTACGCCGGCTCTTCTCGCCGGGCTAGTTCCCGAACCGGTGGTAGGCATCATGTAGACCGAATTTGATTTTTTAGATTGAATAAAAAAATTGACTTTGACTTTGAAATATAGGTACTATTATATTTTGGCAATGAGGTCCTAGATTTGTAGATTCCTTTCATTAATATTTTAATACGACAGTCGTTCATAATTTTTAAACCTAATATTAATAATAAAGCAGACTTTGTACTGTTTATCGTGCCATATTTACATCCTCTATTAAACAAAAAAACAAGATAATTAAGAAAATTGTCAACTGACGCAGATTAAACATTTATGTTATTTGTTTGACAAAACATATACCATTGCTTTAAGCAGGGATTGTACTGTTTAATAGTACTGTCCATAAGTGACGCTAGCATCAGCTAGGCGCTCCGCCTCTGGAGCGCCTTGCTTCACAAATCCTACCCTGATACAATCCCGGCCACCAGGGTAAGTGTTCTGTGCAGTTGGTGCTCGAAACTGTAAGGAGAAGATAATAGCCCTGGATGAGCTTTGAATTCAAAAATTTCTGAAACTAATAGTGTTTTAAAAAGAGGGTACCAAGGTTGCGTGGGCCTATGCGGGACCACGATAATGCCTTTTGCCTAATCCGCTTCGACCTTTCGTAAAGCCTTGAGGATCAAACAAAAGGGGGGAAAGCATAAAAATAATATCTATTCCAGTTAACGGTAAAGGCGTCTACAGGGATTGCTTCAGGGTCCCTTTGCCAAGAAATGAAAGTTAAACATTTTCTATTAAGGCTGCTTGCAAATAAATCTATTTGGGGGTTTGAAATTTTTTACAAATAGATTTAAAAGCACTGTGAGACAGTTCCCATTCAAGGTCGGCGTGTATGCGTCGTGACTCCGCATAGGCGACGTAGTTTTCGCGTGAGTTGATGTTCAGGCGAACAGGTGCAGCTCGCGCTTTTCGCACCACTGCCAGAACTCGCGGCTCACTCGGCGGTAGTCAAGCGGGGAAACTGGATACCTCCCATTTTATTTATGTATGCGATTGCCGTAGTGTTGTCTATCCTAAGAAGTATCCCACAGTCACGTGTTTCAGTGTTTCGCGAATATTTTTAAACCAAAAAATGCCGCCTCATCTCTAAAAGATTTATATGTTCGTTGTTTTCTTGAATAGACGATTGACCGCTAGCTGTCTGTTCAGAACAACTCACGTCCCATCCGGTACGAGAAGCGTCCGAAAGGATCTCCAACACCTAATTACTGTTTTTATTGTATTCGAGCATTTTTCAATATTGGCCAACCGCCAATCAAAATCTTATCCCAGAATTCGGGTAAGAAAATATATTGATCGTAGTCATCTTTTTGTTTCACATACAAGTTCTTAATCCTTTCGAACTGCTTGTATACAATATTGGAAAACGTAAATAGCGGTATAAATTTGAAATTGGAATTCCTAACCAAAGAAGATATATTATTTGAGATCAAAGTGACCAGTACGACAAAACGCCAATTTCATATGTAAGGACCTAATATGATTCACGTATAAACACTATAAACTGTAAAATAGTCAATTAAATACGTTTTGTCAATTTTTAAAGGTATATTTTAAAAAGTTATACAGGGTGCAATTAAACCTTCCTGCCATAATTGGATATATTGATCCTTGTTAAAAATAAAAATACACGTATTTTTTCTTTTATAATCACTCAGTACTAAAATGTTGAGAAATAGCTTCCGAAAGTTATCCAAGAAAACACCACAAAATATGGACGCCATGCGCCGCCCCTCCCTCCCGCTTAAGCGTATTTCATTGATAACAATAATAATTTTTGTTATTATTGTAGTTTCGGTGTAGATGGTGGTTGATACTTAATGTGATGTTGGGTAAATAAATATTATCTCAATTTTAAACAGTAAACAACGTCATAAATCGTCGGCTCTATTCTAAAAACATCAATAAAAAGGGTTTAATATTTTAACTAATTTCTAACAATAACTTAATATTTATGACCCTGTTTACATCTTACGGCTACTTCTAAGAACACGGCAACAATAGACAATGGCTAGTAAAAATTAATTCTTAAAATCAAAAACTTAAAAACAACAACAACCGTGTACTCTTACCTAATCCAGGATTCCCACGATCATACATTATCATAAGATGCGAATTTTCCCTTCATACTTTAACGGGCTTAGGAACGTCAAAATGTAAAGGACGTAGATACCTACGTTTAGAATAAAATTAATTGATACACATCAAAAGAATGGAAAAATTACAAATTTTTAATTACGAATAATAAGCACTTTAGAAATTTAAATCTAAACCACATCCTTTGCATTTAGGCGTATTTAAAAAATTCAATCAACTTATGTACAACTAATTTAAAATCAAAACAACCCACCTCTAAATCTTATTTACATAATTATTTTGTCTACACTTAATAGTACTTTTAAAAGTGTTCAAACTGCAATCCGTTTCGCTCTAAGCAGTGTCTAGCACGTTTTTGCACATTGTCTTTGAGTTTGTTAAGCACAACTCTGTCACTTTTCACTTCGTCAAAGGCACGCTGAATACGCGATTTTAGGTCTTCGAGGCTTGGGACCTCATCTACGTACACTCGCCTCTTAATCTCACCCCATAAAAAAAAATCACATGGAGTGAGATCTGGTGACCTAGGCGGCCATGGGACGGGACCCCCGCGACCTATCCAGCGATCACCATATTCGCGGTTTAAATAATTTCTAACAGCGGCGGCGTAATGTGGCGGTGCACCATCCTGCTGGAAGTAGAACTGCGGGTGGCGAATGAGTGCGAGCGGCACGTTGTCCATGAACTCCGGAATAATGTTTTCTAGCATTTCCAGATAGGTTATTCCGGTCAGCCGCCCCTCGATGTAATAAGGCCCCAGTATTTCATCACCGACATTGCCGGCCCACACATTAGCACTAAAACGCACTTGGTGTTAGTTTTCTTTTATCTTGTGTGGGTTTTGATACGACCACCAATGCTCGTTGTGTTGGTTGTACAAGCCCACACGAGTAAAAAGGCACTCATCTGTCCACAAAATAACTGCATCAGGGTGTGCGATTAGCCACTCGCAGAAAGTGCGACGGGGCGCGGCGTCTGCATCATTGCAATGCACAATGCAAGCGCACGCGCCATACTAACGGCGCGTGCAACATGCCCCCCGCCGCCCGCGCGCCACCCCCCGCCACCCGCGCGCCACCCCCCGCGTCACCTTCGCTTTATCCCTGTGCCAGTCTTTTGCCGACTCCGCGCGACAGACTGGAGCCTAAGTAGTGTATCCATTCTGTAGCGAATTTGGTTGGAATAAAATATGTTATTGTAAAAAAATTAACACCCTATTTTTTTTTGGTTTAATGGACTCTCCTAATGATACATAAGCCCTAAAAAAAATTTGGCAGGTAGGTTTAAGTGTACCCTGTATAATATATGATGGCGTAATGGATGGATGGAAACGTAGTGCCTATCTCAAATTCTTTTCAAAATTTCAAAAAAAGCTTCGAATAAGGTAAGTAAATTTGTATGCGTTTTATTGGTAGGTAAAACCCTTCTATTAAATTAAAAGGTACCTACTATTTACTCTTTCATGTACACTAATTTATTTTATTATACTTTGTTTTTTTGTTTATAAATTTTCCTTTGTTAGAAATGTATAGTGTTAGTTTCAAAGTGCCCACGGTGGGTGGTACTTTATAAAGACATCACTGTCCTTATGATGGGCGGTATGATAATTAATGTTCTATCAATATTGTTTGCCAATCTCGACCAATAGATGGCGCTGTTACAGAGCTAGCCCGCGCTATCGGTGCGTCGAACACAATGTTATAAGATGTGCCTTTTATGTCGTAATAGATGGACATTTCTGTTCTCGGTCACCGTCCGATTTACAGCTCCGTCTGCTCCGACATTAGTGCTCGCTCTCGTGAGTGCAAAATGTCGACATTCTTCTAGTATACGAGACGTTCTTAAAACCACTAGGTTTTAAGAGCGTCTCGTGTACTAGAATGTGTATGAGGAGCCCAAAAATAGCAAACTACAAAATAGTTAGAAACGACAGAACTCGATACCGTATCGGAGGTACTCTGATCTACTATAACAAAATCCCTACACTGTATTACCTTAGAGCCACCACCTTTACTAACTTTAAAGACATCTATTTGCCACATTAGCATGTCAGGTCACGGACCAATTGTAATAGTAAGCGCGTACTTAGCGTGCAACAAAGAATTACATTCTAGCGATTTACAAACGCTATTCAACTTAAATAAATAAATAAATTCTTTATTGACACAGAGGAGTTTTACATATCTGAAGTCCCTGACCCCTGCACTAGTATAAACTGTATTGCAGAGGCCAGTGTCCTCGCCCATGAAGATACAGTCATGTTATGCCAATAGAGATACAAATAATTTAAAAGATATAGAAAAGAGAAGACAAATGACATCAATTATTGACATATGTAATTATTTGACTAACAACATGTAGGTCTTAGAAGTGCGCTTAATTTAGAATGTAGGCAAAAACAATGATACCAAACAACAATTACACAATGAACAAAATAATAATTTTAGTGTGTGATGTGTGTGTGTGTGGTTGTGTGTGTGTTTTGTTGTGCGTGTGTGTGTGTGTGTGTGTGTGGATGTGTGTGTGTGTGTGGTTGTGTGTGTGTGTGGCTGTGTGTGGTTATGTGTAAATCTTGGATAGGTAAATAGGTACAACTTGGGTATGTTATGTTATTTTATTAACAAATAGCAGGCAAGAACAATTTTTCTATTTCATCATAAGTATTTTCTTTAAGCCATTTAATTATTACTTTTTTAAAGGTGTACTTTGTATAGTGTTTATCTATTAATTTTAATTTTAGCACTTTATTATATATAAATGGTGCCAAGACATTATATTGTTGACGCGCGAATGTCGTACGTGCAAAAGGAACCGGACACCGATCAAGTCTCTTTGATGAAGGAGGTAGGTATGGTACACTTATTTTATGGTATCTCCTAAGCATTTCCAGAACGAATATTTTTCTCACCGACAGGACATCCGCTTTGGCGTAAACGTCAGTCGTTGAATGTCTGAGGGGCAATTTAAGAAGGACCTTTAAGATTGCTCGCTGGGCTGTTTCAACTTTTATTAGAAGGGTTTTGCATACTCCTCTCCATGCACATATGCAATATCTAATCAGACACTCGCATAATGCTTTATAAGTTTGTATTAGAAGCTTTTCATTTGCGACTTGTCTTAAATTCTTAAAGATGTATACCATTTTTCTAATTCTAGCGACCATAGCATGAGTATGGTTACGCCAATTACTTTAACTTAGGCAACGCCGTTAGCATTGCCGGCGACCTAAATTGCGAATACACTGAGTGGGGTAACGTACGTAACAATAGAAACGGCAACATTCTCTGTAGTTTAATCGACACTTTTAACCTTGCACTATTAGCTGACCCCACTCGCTATGACACAAACGAAAACATCAACGGTGTCATACGTGATCCTAGTACTATAGACATAGCTTTAGTCAAAAATGTTTCTCTCAATATCTATATTGAGACTCTCCACGAGCTTAACTCGGACCACAGACCGGTTACGATTATACTTGGTAGTCTTAACCCAAACAATTCTAGTACTAGAAAGATTGTAGTTTATAGATCATTAGCGGAGAACATCAAAGTCCTCCAATCGAGTCACCTTGATAAAATTCCCGACACTATTGATAGCCATAGACAGCCATAGAGGCCGCCTCCCACTTGACCGATCACCTGGTAGCGTCCATAGAAAATTCATCTAGGGAGGTGCCAACGACCCACAAGGGCCCCTCCCAGAGGACATAAAGAAGTCCATCAGACTCCGCAATGCGGCCAAACGCATATATGATCGCTACCCGTCGGAAGAGTGGAGGAAATCCCTCCGTCACTACGAAAGGGAAGTTAAGTTTAAAATCAAACAGCATAAAGCCGAGAGTTGGGATCGACTTATCAGTGAGTTAGAGCCGTCACACGTGGCATATTGGCCACTCGTGAAGGCCTTTAAAAATAACACGGAGAGCGACATGCCTCCGTTAGATAGACCAAATCGTCCCCCTGTACTCGAAGACGAGGCCGAATGCCTAGCTGATAATTTCGAACAACAGTGCCGGCCGAGTACACTCCCGATTGATCCAGAGCACCTTAGCTTAGTGAATAGCGAGGTCAAGCGACTCTCGAGGCCACCTGATGACGATAGGGTGAGGATGGTGGACTCGGAGGAGGTCAAAAACATCATAAAGTGTATGAATACCAAAAAAGCCCGAGCCCAAGACGGTATTTCAAACAAAACACTTAAAATGCTACCGTCCGAGCTAATTCAACTCCTAGTGAACATCTTTAACGCCCTCTTAGTAGGATGTAGGATGAAGAGAATAAAAATAAAAATAAAAATGTACATTCCCAGACATTTGGAAAGTAGCTATTGTCATAGGTATGCACAAACCGGGGAAACCCCGGAAGGCACCTGGTAGCTACCGACCAATTAGTCTCATTAGCTCCCTTGGAAAAGTCTATGAAAGAGTAATAAAAAGGCACCTCAATGACGTCATAACCGATAAAAAATTCCTTCCAGACGAGTTTGCCTTCCGCAAAATGCACAGCTGTCCCGCTCAAGTACACCGCTTAACAGAGTACATAATTGCTACCAAAAACGACAGGAAGACGACATGCGCCGTATTCTTTGATATAGCAAAAGCTTTTGACAAAATTTGGCATAACGGATTGTTATACAAACTTTATCAAATGGGCATACCCGATAATCTTGTTTTATTAATAAGTAACTTCCTTAAAATCGCAAATTTCATTTCCGCGTAGAACGCGCACTGTCGTCGCCAAGGTATATGGAGGCGGGAGTACCGCAGGGCTCGGTCCTCTCGCCCTCCCTATATAACCTGACATCCCCAAACACGCTAAGGTGCAATTAGCCATGTTCGCGGATGATACAGCCCTATATTATTCTCATATCCGACCCTGTACCTAAAGCCCTTCTAAAGCCCTCCAGGTGTCTGTAACCGAACTCGGTAAATGGTTCTCCAAATGGAGAATCGGAGTAAATCCCAACAAAAGTCACGCCATTCAATTTGACAAAAAATCTTGCGCAAAGAAGCGCACATGCGCCCGTAAAATGATGAGACCTATAAGTCTGTACGGCAATATAATCCCAGAGGTCACTCATGTGAAATATTTAGGCGTAGTACTAAACAAGTGGATGACGTTTTCGAGTCACATCACTAACACGTTACGAAAAGCGAAATTTGTACTCTTCAAATTATATCCGCTGCTTAATTCGCGAAGAAAAATGTCCCTAAGACATAAGCTTACATTATATAAAGTATGTATAAGAACGATACTCACTTATGCGTGCGTCTCTTTCGCACAAATAAGAGCCTGAAATGGACCGATTGTAAGGAGTCCAAAACCGGTTTCTACGCATGGCAACAGGAGCCCCCTATTACATGCGTAACATGGACTTGCATAGAGACTGCGAACTCGTCACTATAAAAGCCTATATTAAAGAACTCGTAGAGAGATTCTTTGATAAAGGCAAAAAACATCTAAAGCCAAAAGGCCCTAGACTACAACCACGACGCACAGACTTTCCGACACCCGTAGAAGCGGCCTAAGCACATCTTAGCCGATCTCATTGACCCGTACACAAAATACGTAACGTACTGTGTACAGTTACGTAAACACAAATCACACGCACCCGCGAAACTAGTATCGCACCGGGGTCGATGCCGGCGCCTACCCCGAGGTCCCACATCCGACACGATCACGCGTACAGACGTACAAACTGACTCTTTTACGGGACCGAACCCGAACCCGAGTTCGAGTTCGTACCTAGTAGCCTAGGTACACTACAAAATAGTGACCGCGATCACGGTATTGATATAGAGAGCTCTACCAATACCGCGAACCTCGTCGACATTAGGACTTACCCGCACGAGTCATCCCGACCGTACGCGGAAGGGAAGAGGGACGGCCCTCTCAGTACCGAAACCACTTAAAACTCGAGCTCCTCTATTGCGATAACTCGCACGTCGTTAGTTTTTGCTGCCGCGCGCGAGCAACCTCAGAGAGTGAGAAAGGAGTCGGACCCCTTAGCAGGAGGGACCCGTGTCCCTCTCGACCTAATTATAGCTTACAACCCGTAGCTGTCCTCAATATCCGGTCTGCACATCACACGGGTGATGTTAGGAAACCCTCCCTCAAACCCTCCCATCGTCTCTCACCTAATCAACTAGCCACCAGGCTAATTATAGTCCGACGAAGCTACTGCGGTCTTAACCCGATCGTTAGAGTAGACCATTTTGAAAAAAAAAGGAATAGACAATTTTTAAACACATCCAACTGATTGTTCCATTTTTTGTACGCCAAGGGGATTAGATGACAGAACCAGTATCGGGTGTTCAACACTTGTACGGTACGTTTGTTTGTTTGCATTGAATAGGCTCCGAATATACTGGACCGATTTTGATGAAATTTGGCAGATATATAGAATAGATCACGGGGAAGGACATATACTACTTTTTATTACGGAAAAATGTACGGTTTCCGAAAGATTAACTTTTACGTGCACGGAGTCGCGGGCGGCATCTAGTTCGTTTATAAAAGGCTGGAGACATGAGCCCAACAGATTTTGAGCCTACATTAAGGCTCTTAAGGCTCCCCTTAGAAATAGCAGTGTCGGGGGTCCCAAATGAAAAATTAAATGTATTTTATGGCTTTTAATCGTAACGATAATTTTTTTCAATTTTACAACCTTTTACTATCGAAAACTTCTCCTCCGAGCTCACATAAAATTATTACATAGTTCATCTCTTTTAACAATATTTACACACATACATATTTACAAACGCGGACAGACTAACGTAATAAATAACTAGGCTACGACGTCACACGAGCACGGTGAGGCGCTCGGGCGGCGGGTGGCGCGCGGGCGGCGGCTCCGGCGGCGGCAGCGCACGCTTTGTCAGCTCCTTGTCGCGCGGCGGCGTGTTGTTGCGCGCGTCGGCGTTCTGCGCCTTGTACAGCGAATGCGCGCGCGGCAACTCCGCGTCGCGCCGCTCGTCGCGCAGCGGGTTGGCGTATCGCCGCAGGTTCTCCTCGTTCTGGAGGTTGTTGGATTTGTCCTCGTCGCGGCGGCGAAGACGCTCGGCGGCGGCGGCGCGGCGGTGGCGGACCGCCAGCAGCGCGCCGCCGCCCGCACCCAGCAGCAGCAGTGGTACGGCAGCCGCGATCGCCAGTAGCGCGCCACCCGCGCCGCCCGCTGCTGCGTCCGCTGCCGCCGCCGCGCCCGGCCGTGCGCCCGCCTCCACGCGCAGGCGCAGCGCGGCGCCGAGCAGGGGGTGCTGCGCGAGCCGTCGTCGGGACACCAACTCGCTGAGAGCGCGCACCGCTGCGGCCAGGGCGCTCACACCCACGCCCTCCTCCTCCTCACCAGCCCACTACGAATCACGAAAGATCTCTTGTAAATTATATTATTAGAGAAGCTAAATGCTGTGATTACTATTTATTTTATTTTTAAATGAGATTTTTATTATAGACGATCAGCTTACCAATGCCAGATCTAGGACTTCAGGGTCGTCGGGAGTGACATCACAGAGCAGCGCGAGTGGGGGTGTGGGCGGCGCGACGTCTAAAAGTGCGGCCGCCAGCGCCCGGCGCAGAGTCGCGCACGCGCGCTCCACATGCGCGCCGCGCGCTAGTCTCTCGCGCGCGAGCCGCAATTGAACGCGGGCACAGTGGGGGGGCGGCGCCGTACGCGCACCCGGCCGGCACGTCTCCGGGGCCGGCAGCGCGGCCGCCTCCAGGCGCCTCCCAGCCACGCGCTGACACTCGCCGAACGGCGCGCACGGCCCGCGTAGGCATAAAGCCGGGGCCGGAACGCACACCTTTCATAAATATTAAACAAATTTTTAGTTGCTACACAGACGGAAAACTATGTTTGTAATATTGTTGTAATTTTATCATTCGATAAAACAACAATTGATAAGTCAATTTTAGTCACCTCGTCCGCGTCGACTCGGCACGGCAGCGCACCCGGCGCCATGCAGTCCGGTGCGCCGCACCACAGGCGCGTGCAGGTAGGTGCGCCGCTGACGCACCGACACGCGTTGCACCCCCACCACCACGTGCCGTTGTCGGCGCCGCACGCGCCGGGCCAGTCGGCGCCCGCGAGCCCCGCGTCGCCCTCCGGCCCGCCCTCGGCGCCATCTGAGATCTCACCGCTCTCCTCCCCGAGGCCGGCCACCACTGAAACATTTGATACGTTTGTTCTGTACATTGTCACAAATAAATTGTATCGTTCAAACTTCGGACATTTTCGATTTTTTAAATTTATTTACTCAGGTAACAAACATTCATTAATAAACTTTATAACTACAACTAGACCAAAGTACAATAATTTAGAATCCAAATTAACATTCAGTAGTAACAATGGTATACCTACTAATACTATAATGACTAATAATAACTACGTGAGGATGGTCGCGGTATTTTAAAATAACATTTGTTTAACAAAGTGGAGTAAAATGCCTTCATTGTGCAAAATTTTAAAAAGAAATATACTAGATATTTACGCCTTAGTCCAACCGCTGAATATTATGTCTTTCCACACTTTCCCCATAATATATAGACGGAGAGCCAGACCGATAATCGAGTGTCTTCAAAAATTTATTATGAACCCTTTCGATACGGCTGATATTAAAAGCATACCCTGGACTCCAAGCCACACTCGCGAACTCGAGTATACTGTGAACGTAGGCATTGTATAGTAGCTTGAGCATTCTCACACGTTTAAAGGGTTGACCTATTCCAATAATTGTGCCTAGTTGTTTGAAAGCTTTAGCTAAAATATGACTTTATACGATATGTTCATTGAAGTGAAGCTTGGCATCCAGGGTCACTCCAAGAACTCGTATTAAAGAGACTCGACTGAGGATCCGCCCCCCAATCGTATAGTCATAAGAATTTTCACGCGGAAGAGAATAGGAATTCTCTTCCGCGTGAATGTTACAACATGACACTTGTCAGTATTTAAATATAATTGGTTAGATTTGCAACATGAGCCGAAACTATTTAGATCGAGAGACTTTATAATTTTGTATATTTTTGTGTCATCTGCATAGAGTAGGTGATTAGAGGTCTCAAAACATTTTCTTATATCATTAACGTATAATATGAAGAGAAAAGGTCCAAGGATGGATCCTTGTGGAATACCAGACCTGTTAACAAGGAACGTAGATTGATACCCCTTTAACGCGACGGCCTGACTGCGGTTGGTCACATAGGAGTATATACCCATCGCGGAAGGTCACCGTGTATACCGACCTCCAGAAGCTTCCCGATGAGAACCAAGTGGCTAATTTTATCAAATGCTTTTGAAAAATCGGTATACACGGCGTCTACTTGGTAACCTTCATCCATGGCCTTAAGTATAAGGACACTAGGTTAGTAGCAACGCCACGAGCCCGACGGAAACCATGTTGTTCGTCGGACAGAACATGGTTTATTTGAGTCCCTAATGTAGCGATAATAATCTTTTCGAAAACTTTGCCAAAAAAACAAAGTTTTAATGCAGGCTTGTATTGTTTTATATCGTATTTATCGCCTCCTTTCGGAATGGGAGTCACTTTTTCCATATGTTCGGAAAACATCTTTCAGCGATTGATTTACGATATATATTATAGTATTGAAAATTCCTTATGCAGTCAGCTAATAAAAACGGGGTTCACCTTATCATACCCAACACCCTTGTTAACGTTCACTTGTTGAAAATACTTTGAGACAGTAGGTTGGGAGATTTCAATTGTTGATACACTACACTGTTGAGGAATTATTTACAACGTTCATATATCGCGTCATTAAAATCCCTATCTGGTTAGATTATTTTAGTTAGCTAAAATGCTATATAATTATAGTGTATCTGTGATAAGCATCTCTCATATTATGTAATACGTGTCAGTGTTAAACATCTCTCTCATATGTACCAATAAAGAAGAATATTATTAATGTATTAATATTATCACCACTCAAGCATAAGAAGGATCTGTAAGAACCAAGACGTCGCAGCCCACAACACATTCTTAGTCCAAGAATGTATGAAATGGTCCTTTATCAAGGACTAAGTCGGATTACATCAACAAAATTTCATCTTAAAAAATTGAAAGCTCGAACAGTCTCGTCACATCTCATAGATAAACTGATGATGATGCTTCCGACCGATTTCGGCCATGGCGACCACTTCGACTCCTATCCGGCATTTTGGCGCTCATGCGCGCGAAGGTGGCTATTATAACCTGTTTTCGCGGCAAAGCTCCGTGCACATTGAGGACACGTAAGTACGCCGTCTACATAGTGGTATGTAATGGCGGCAGGCGGACGAGCCTTAAGCTGGTCGCGCTTGGTATCAAGGTCAGCTTTTCGTTGCTCCTCGAAATCGCGGACGTGGCAATGTACTATCCTGCGCCATTCTGGTCGCTGTGCTGCCAAATGCTCCCATTGAGAGGGCTCTATATTGCATCTCTTCATATGCCGCTTTTGGACATCTTTGAACCGGAGGAGTTGTCCGCCATGCTTCCGCTTGCCTTCCTCCAGTTCAGAGTAAAAGATGCGCTTCGCCAATCTTTCCTCGGGCATGCGCAATACGTGACCGCACCACCGAAGCTGCCGACGCATTAAATAGGCCTCAATGCCACCGACATTGGCTCGCCGCAGAACTTCGGTATTACGCACTCTGTCAGACCATCTGATCTTCATGATGGAACGGATGCATTTAAGGTGGAAGCGATCTAAAATGCGTATGTGGCGACGATACACGCACCACGTCTCAGAGGAATATAAGAGATTTGGCAGCACAATTGCCATATAGACAGATATCTTGGTGGCCAACTTAAGGTCATGCGAGCAGAAAACCTTGGAACTTAGCTTGCCAAATGCTGCAGCTGCAGCGCCGACTCTGCTATTGATCTCAGCATCAAGGTTACAATTGGATGTTACAGTGCTCCCCAGATAACGAAATTTATTGACCTGCTTCAGCATATCCTCACCAAGCATTATGGCTAGTGACTCGTGACCGTGATTGTCTTGGGACATCACTTCCGTCTTATTGACACTTATCTTCAGGCCAAATTTGCGGCATGCAAGGTGGAAAGCCGATACTAGCTGCTGCAGGCCGTCTGGGGATTCTGCTATAAAGCACAGATCGTCAGCATACATAATCTCAGAGATTAATGCATGCGACACTTTGGTGCGGGCCTTAAGTCTAGCTAGGTTGAAAAGGCCGCCGTCAGTACGGAAGCGGATGCGGACTCCTTGGGAAATCGTTTGTAAGACTTCTCTAACTACCACCGCAAAGTATAAGGCGAACAGAGTAGGTGCTAAAACACAACCTTGCTTCACTCCACAGGTTACGGAGAAGAGGTCTGTCTGATCACCACCTACAGAGACGCAGCATTGCATGTTGTCATGCAGGAGTCTAATAAGTCTCACAAACTTTTCCGTACATCCTAGCTTTCCTAACACCAACCAAAGGGCTTCACGAGGCACACTGTCGAAAGCCTTCTCCAGATCAACGAAGCAGAGGTACAACTGACAACCCTGTTCTCTACTCTTTTCTTGAAGTTGTCGCACGGAGAAAATCGCTTCGCATGTGCCTCGGTTAGGTCGGAAGCCAAATTGGGTTTCCGGCAGGATCCTTTCCGATAGTTTAATTAGGCGGTTCATAAGAACTCTGGCAAACACCTTCCCAGGGGCCGACAAGAGGGAAATACCGCGATAAGAGCTGCAGTCAGAACGGTCACCTTTATTCTTATAGAGGGCACTTATGCGCGATACTTTAAAAATATCTGGAACGCGCTCTTCCTCGCACATACGAGCAAACAGTTCCCACAACGACGTATGCAGCTCCTTTCCGCCGTACTTAATCAGCTCTCCCGGTATAAGATCAATGCCAGACGCCCGATTGTTTTGTTGCTGTCTGATGGCAGTAACAACCTCCTCTCGCGAGAGAGGCTCGTCCAGTTCAGTGGCGAGGGGGGATTGGGGCATTAAACTGATACTTAGTAGTTCTGCTAATCGATCTACATTAAGCAGGGTATTGAAATGTTCTGCCCAGCGCTTAAGTACATCCTCCTTGCTTGTTAACAGATTCCTACCGTCTAATGACCTTAAAGGAACCTTTGCATGGTAGGATGTACCAATCAGTTTACGAACTTCGCCGTAGAACTCCCCGATCTGGTTCGTATCGCTAAGCCACTGCATATGACTAGCTTTGTTCTGCCACCACCTGTCTTTTATGTGACGAGACAGCTTGCGCAGTTCTTGGTCACTAGCTTTGACCACCGCGACGCTTCCTTTCCGCCTACTATGCTGTTTCAGAAGGTCTCGGTGTTTGTCGTGCGCTGCTCGCAGAACCTCGTCATTCTCATCAAACCAGTCCTCATTGCGACGGCATTTTTTGCCAAGTGCAGTCGATGCCGTCTCTAAGATATGAGAAGACAAAGTTCCCCAAGCAGCGTCAACGTCACCTCCCTTATCAGCTGGAAACAGCTTTTCAGACAAGGCATCAGCGTATTTCTTCCTCACTTCAGGGTCTTTTAGCTTATCTACGTTCAGAGACGCAAGCTTTTTAATTGAAGATCTAGTCGGGTGACGAAGGCGGAGTCGCAACTTAGTGACAATAAGCCGGTGGTCAGACCAACAGTGAGCACCACGCATGACGCGGGTAACTTGCACTTGGCTGACATCACTCTGCCTAACAATAGCATAGTCAATCAGATGCCAGTGCTTGGATCTTGGGTGCATCCATGTTGTCTTGTATTTGGCTGGAAGTCTAAACATAGTGTTTGTAATCGACAGCCTGTATTGAGCACAAAGACTGAGCAGTAACTGACCATTACTGTTCATGTTACCCACTCCATGTCCACCCAGAACTCCAGGCCAGGCCTCATAGTCCCGACCAACCCTGGCATTGAAATCGCCCAGCAATAAGACCTGCTCTTTGACGTTAATGCTATCCAGGCAGAAAGTTAATTCATCGTAGAATTTGTTCTTGATGTCATCAGACTTGTCTAGCGTTGGAGCATAGACACTGATGACATTAAGGTAGTTGTCTTTGTCCAGATGAAGGCGCAGTGTGGTAACGCGGTCCGAGATATGTACAGGGTACTCCTCTAGTCGCTTTAGTAACTGATTTTTGATTGCAAAGCCCACGCCTGATCGTCGAGTTTCGGAAGAAGCAGTACCCTTCCAAAGGAAAGTGTATCCGCCACCTACTTCCACCAGCTCCCCTTCATCGGCAAGATGTGTTTCGCTGAGAGCAGCTACATCCACGTTATAGCGATGAAGTTCCCGGGCTACTATAGCGGTCTTACGTTCAGGGCAGGCGTTGCAATCTCGGTCAAGAAGCGTCCTCACGTTCCACGCACCGAAAGTCATGATAGGTGTTTTCAAAAGTCTATTTACTTTATTGTTTCGACCACGATTTTAAGTGATGCGATGGCAGCCGCGGTTACTACCACCTACCAAACTGGGACGAACATTTTTTGGGGCACCTTTTCTAGCCCCCTCCCCGGCTGAGCAGGGAGAGCAGTGCCTCCCTAAATAGGGCTGCTCTGTCATCTCAGGTGCTGCCGAGCCTGCGCTGTCATCCCAAACTTGCAACGCAGAGACGACCACGGCGTGTACTCACACCCCCGGGACCGCCTGTGTGCAGGCATCAGACAAAGCCCAACTTGCATCGAGCTGGACCTCTCAACTTTTACCCATCGCCACAGGACTTATTGCGAAATCGGAGTCAAAATACAGAAGCGGTCAGTTACGCAGGATATATTTAGGTGCGTAAGCGCTCGCGCAGACGCAGACGCACACACTCGTCCGTCAACTCCTTGGATCAGTGGAACGGGGAACCGCTACGACTGAGGAGATGTCGGATGTTGTATCTGGCCGACGGTGACTGTACGCCCCCCACCGTCGCCCTAGGCCATCCACGTTGCCTTGCTGACCGCCGAGTAAACCAAGACACTTTGCATATCTGCGTTGTGTTGCCTTCCTCACCAAGTCAGACTTTTAGTGATGAGCGGGAGGGAGCCGCTTATAGGGGTAGGTTATAAGGAGCGATGAAGGAATATGAAAAAGGAGAGGACAGGATACCATAGCCACGGAGTAGAGGATTGTGGACTACAGTAGCTCGGGGAAGGCGGGTTCGCATACCCGTGCACTCAATAATCTACTCTCGGATAGACAATAGGCTTGAGTGCCCCCTGCCTGCAGATAGATAAACTAGTACTCTCATTATACGGCTTGAGTCGTTTTTGTGATTCTTTTGTTACTTAAATATATGATTACATTGTTGCATTCTCTCACAATGGACTTTGGACGATAAACGGAACCATAATATATAATTTTACCTTACAATAAAATTTACATTATGTTCCAAAAGACGTCCAAAGTCCTGATAAGGGCTTCCTGGTGTTCACATCATTATGAGACACTAACAATGATCAGTTAAGTATATAAAATATGGCGGCTTGTGGCTTTTCATCTAGTTCACAGATTTACCACAAGACTTACACATCTGTAACGGTGAATGACATCTAGCAGCTGTAATGCGGAAAGAAGACGATGTACTCTCTTGTAATCTTGTGTTGTTGACTAAAATAATTAAGTATACAAATCATAGATGACGCGAGTAACGCCGAAATAATTGATTTTACGGAGAGAAAATGTAACTACGTTACACGGCGTTGAAAGCCGTGCATCGTCTAACGTCGTTTCAGTTCGGCAGACTTCGGCACGGTGTTTTGTGCGTGCGACTAGACGTATCGTGTAGACTTACTATGCAATAGCTTTACCGTGGCAGTTCCCGAGTGCCACACGTATTTTTTTAGTTAATCATTATTATTATATCTTGTACGTTTTTTTTATTACTATTCGAACGATTTACACGATACTGCGAGCTTACTGAACTGACAATTCTTCTTTAATGGAGATTTCCATTCGCATTTTGATGTTTAGTGATCGGGTGTTAACGGAGTGGACAATTATTAAATAAAATAAGTTATACTGCATCAAATATTTTATCACCCGACTTTGGTGTATAATATTGCAATATTTATTACATTTTTTTAACAATCATAAGGTACAATAAACACTTTTAGTGAACGCGTGTTTTAAGAAGACAGTAAAGTACCATACTGGACATGGACTTGCCAGTCTTTTGCAATCCCCCAACAAAAACTTTTTACTCACGTTCAAGGCATCTTCTCGCGAGTCGGGCGGGTGGCGGCGGGCAGACGCAGCGCGGGGGCGAACCGGGCGCAGCAGCGCAGACGGCGGGCGGCGGGCAGGGCGGGTCGCAGTGCGGCAGGGAGCAATCAGTGCCGGCCCAGCCCGCCGCGCACTCGCACGCCCAACGGCCCGCGCCGCCCGCGCAACGCGCGCCATTGCGGCACGGCATCGACGCGCAGCTATCAACGGCGCTCTCGCAGCGGGCGCCGGCCCAGCCCGCGCGGCAGGCGCACGCCCAGCCGCCCGCCGCCGTCGCCACGCACGCGCCGTGGAGGCACGAGCACCCTCCCGCCGCCAGCGCAGTTTGCGCCGGCGTTGGTACTTGGGACACCTACGAGTGGATGAACATAATATCAATATAAATAATCAGTACTATTTTCTGAAATTTATTTTTTTAAATTTATGTAGGAATAAACAGTTGTATAATAGAAATTATGTAATTAAAAAAACTTAACACATAATTTAGAACGTAAACCTAGAGTTCCACGACAGAAGTAATCATCTCTAATGATTATAAATTAAAGTGCCCCGCCGCGTCTGTGTGTTCGCGATAATCTCTAAAAGTGCCGAGCGGATTTAGGTGCAGTTTTCGTCTATCGATAAAGTGGTTCCTAAGGAAGGTTTAGGTGTGTATCATTTGTTCGGTGGGTGAAGGTTTAGGTGTGTGTTTGAACCACTGAGCCACAGAGGTCGTCAAGGAGTAAGTTAGTCATTTCATACACATTACAATTGACCTTTACCATACAGTTTAAAGTAATATCTTCGGAGATGTCTTCAAATTAAAAAGGGCGCTAGAGAAAAAAATATTTAAGCGGTCGGCGGGGTGCGGGTACTCCGCAGGTACTTCTACTCCGCCCATATTACGAGTACATCAGAATTACGAATAGGCTAGTTTCTAATCTCTCAGAGTGAATTTTGATTTGCGTAGAACACTCCGTACTTGCAAACTCTAAGGGACTACGAGGTGCAGACATAATAGCTTTATTATAGTATCTTGTAGGTAAAATAATTTTCTAAAGGCCTCCAGATACGTAGAATAAAACCCATTTGTTTATAGGCTTCAGTTAAATATGTGAAATAAATGTAAGTTTGAGTCCGTCAAGACACCCAGATCGCAAATTTTTGATGTTGTTTTTAAATACTTTTATAGTTAACATTGAAATAAAACCGGCTTGCGTTTGGGCATAAATTAATTACCAGTGTAAAAAATAACCTTTTTCTAAACCCAGATAAATGCAGTTATTTGTCTAGATTAAGGAAAAGGTTGTTTTTTACACATTCATTTTTGAAAATCGTTATGTCACTTTGAAGAATGTGTATGTCGGCATAAATAACGATGTAGCTATTTTCTATATATTAACCTAATAATTTATGTATATAACAAAGAGTAATGGTGCTAAATGTGACCCCTGAGGAACACCCGAGTTGATTGCCTGTAATAACAATCTACATACGAAACACCTCGCCATGGACATAAATATTCTAAAATTTCAATAGGAAGGTGTTCTGACAAAGAAGATTTGGCAAAATCGTTGTACACGGCGTCCACTTGAAACTTTTAGTTAACAGCATCGCGAATAATTTTCGTAAAAGATTACTCTCAACACTACCTTCTATAGGGGATAGAAACCGCGTTGTTGCGTAGAAAATAGAAATAGATGGATATGCAAAAGCAAACAGATGCTGAACAAAAATATCTTCTAAATCTTTACAAAGACGCAGGTTTTAGAGATGTGTCCATATTTTCCTTTATCGTCGCTAGGGATCTGATATATAGGTATTTGTGGATCCCTTGGGAATTAGAGTTATCCAAGCCTTCTTCCATGCCTAAGGAACACAACGTTGTGATAAAGATTTTTTTTACAAAATAGCATCGTCATCATACCAAATTTTTTTATGTTAATTACTTTATGTGATGTCGTGTACGGTACCGGCGGGGTGGCGGGCACGTCGCAGGCGGCGCCGAGCCAGCCGGGTGCGCACTCGCAGCGCGCCGCGCCGCCGGGTTCGCGCACGCACGAGCCGCCGCCGCCGCACGCCGGCTCGCAGCGCGCCTCCTCGCGCACGCCGCACCGCTCGCCTGCGAACACGAAACGCTCGATACATTTATGGCCGAAACACGTCGTTCTCGACAGTGTCAGTTCGAAGTTCGATAGGACGTGACCGTAGACTGTAGACCAAAGGTATGATATAGTATTGTAGAAAAGTTAAACATAAAAAAATCCTCTTACAAGAACAAAACAGAAAAGCTTAAGCTTTTCTGTTTTGTTCTTGGATAAATTAGGAGTATTATTTTATTTTATTTCTTGTAAAGTTGTAGTAGTTATTTGTGTGTGTTAGTAGTAAATTCTATTGATTCTATTGTCCTCCTAATTATAACAATTTTTGTTTGCGGACTCTGGCAATCGACTATTAAGTCAACCCTTGACAGATTCCTAATCCTTACTAATTAATTTATTTTAGAATTAAGTTCAAAAGGTAAAATTACCTAAAACCATGATATGAAGTTGCAGGACCACTAAAATTGCCAATTTTCAATCCCGCCAAGATTTTTGCTAAGAATTTTTTGTAAAGACAGAGTTCTGGGAACCACACAGTTTGGCCGGTCTAAACTACGCCTCGCCGTGTCATTACACAATATCAAGCATGCATATTATGTAACAAAACTACGTCCCTTGAAAGGCGAGCTGTCGCGGTGTGTGGTTTTTTTAGTATAAGTTTGTGGTGCGCAGCTTACACGGTACACGCGCACTACAGACATAAAGAACCGGCCTCCGTTTTAGTGGCACAAGGCTCTGTCTTCACTCTTTGTTTGGTCTGAGAGTTTCATATTACGTATTTTTATTTTATTTTATCATTGGTCGACTTTGTTATCTGCTTATTGAACGTTTTTGGCTGAGTATAATTCTTAAAGTTTTTTGTAATACAATTTTATTTAATTTTTTTATTCTTATTTAATAGTGTGGTAGTGTTAGGATGACTGTGAGGTCACAGAGTGGGTCAAGCGGAAACGGTGCTGGACAATGGACTTGCCTGAGTGATTAATTTTATTTATTTTGAAGTAGTTAGAAGTTAGAATACACGATTATTGTAATGTATAGTACTGACCGGACCAGCCCTCGGGACAGACGCACGCGTAGTCGTCGGCGCCGGCCACGCAGCTGCCGCCGTTGTGGCAGGGGTTCGGCGAGCAAGCGTCCGGCTCTACAAACACGCAGAACATAATAACGTATGGTAAATTCTTTCCTTTTTCATTTCTAGCATAAAAATCATTGTTAAAAACAAGATCTGGAAGTTTATTTTCAGATTTTTAGCTAGATGTATAGAAGTCCTAGTGCTTAGTAGTTGGCTCGTTTTGTCTCATTCCATCAAAATGAAATTAGCTCGATATGGTACTAACGGTCTCGGGGGGCACGCTGCGTGCAGTTCTTGCCAGTCCAGCCGGGCGCGCAGCGGCAGTAGTAGTCGCTCTGCGCGGTGTAGCACTCCGCGCCGTTAGCACAGGGAGCCCCGGCGCAGTGGTCGCGGTCATCCTGCGGAAAGCAGACGGTCCGGTCAGAGTGATCCGGGGTCCGACAACACAGACGCGACAAACACACGGCGGTTACTCACCAAGCAGTAACGTCCAACACAGGAGGCAAGCTAGAAGCAGAGACGGGGTTAGTGAGTTAGAGCGTGAGCGTATAAATTTATTCGTAATTAGTAGCAGACAGAGAAAGACGGCGGGCACGGTGTCCAACCTCGCAATCGGTGCCGGAGAAGCCGACGGGGCAGATGCAGCGGTAGGCGTCGAGAAGGTCGACGCACTCGCCGCCGTTGCGGCAGGGGCGCGACGCGCAGTCGTCCACGTCGCGCGCGCACGTGCGGCCGGCCCAGCCCGCGGCGCAAGCGCAGTGGAAATCGTCCACCAGGTCGATGCACGTGGCGCCGTTGAGGCACTGGCCCGTGCAGTCGTCCACGTTAAGCTCGCAGTCGCGGCCCGTCCAGCCCGCCAGGCACGCGCATGCGTAGCCGCCCGCGGTGTTGTTGCACGTCGCAGCGTTCACGCACGGGCCCAGCGCGCCCTCCGCGACCTCAACTCCCACCGCCGCGCTCGTCCCACCCGCCACGCACTCGTCCACGTCTGCGGGCACGAACACGCCAGTCAGTAAATAAAGTTTATATTATATTTTTTAATATTGTGTTTATTTTAAGTTTTTTTTTTATTTAAAACTCTTCGTATTATGTAGGTATCGTTCAGGGTGGACCTTCGGTGCAGGTGGGTCCGGTCCAGCCGGGCGCGCACTCGCAGACGAAGGCGTCCAGGCGGTCGCGGCAGGTGGCGCCGTTGCGGCATGGCGCCGACGCGCAGTCGTCCACGTCCACGTCGCAGCGCGCGCCCGCCCAGCCGCGCTCGCATGCGCACAAGAAGCCGGCCGGCGCCGCCGCCAACGAGCACGCGCCGTGCGCGCAGGGCTGCGGCGCGCACGGGTTGTCCACACGCTCGCAGTCGGCGCCGGAGAAGCCTTCGGCGCACGTGCACAGGTACTGGTCGGGCGCCGTGTTCTCGCACGTGCCGCCGTGCTGGCATGGCTCGTGTGTGCCGCAGTAGTTGAGGTCCTGGTCGCATAGAATGCCGCCCCAGTTGGTGTCGCAGGTGCAGTCCCAGGAGGAGCCGTTGCAGTAGCCGTGCTTGCAGCCCGGGTACGGCTGGCACTGGGAACACAGCTCGCCGCGCCAGCCAGGCCGGCATCTGGCGACACGAAAACCGAAACGTAAGTAGGGGTACTAATTTACAACTTAAAATTATGAAATCGGCCTATCAAGAATTGATACCTTCGCCTCGCTGATCGTTAAGTATGAAAAAGAGTCTTATATTATATATACTATAAGATTCTATTTATATATATAACTAATTGGAAGCTGAATGTTACCAAAATTACATACAAACTAGCGAATCAGCTATTGAAAAAAATCCCAAATATTTTTGGAATTATATTAAGCACAGATCTAAATCTAATATGCTCCCTAGTAACCTCATTTATAATGGTGACACAGTATCAACGGGTGAGTCTATTTGCGAAGCGTTTTCTGATCATTTTCAATCAATCATCCTTCCTTAATAATGTAATCGTAGCGATAATAACATTCTATCCTCATGATGCTCAAACCTTACTGATTGCACTTCACATCTTAACTCAATTGAAGTCAACCTTGAAAATGTTAAATATTTTCTAAAACATCTTGATCTCCACAAATCTGATGGTCCGGATAACCTATCTCCTAAGTTTCTCATTCGCTACTACGAGACCTTATCATTACCAGTATCTTTGTTATTCACTAAATCTATTTCATCTTGCACAGTTCCTAAAGTTTGGCCTATATCACTCCCGTACACAAAAAAGGGAGCAAAAACAGAAATCGTAAATTATAGAACAATTTCCAAGTTATGCACTTTGGCTAAGGTCTTTGAACGTATAATTTATAGGCAAGTTTATGCGTCGCTGAGCAAAGTTTTCAGTCCATCTCAGCATGGTTTTTTATCAGGTAGATCTACTGTCACAAATATTGTGCTTCTGAGCGATTTCTTAACAGAAGATGGATGCAAATAAACAAGTTGACGTAGTCTACACTGATTATAGTAAGGCGTTCGATCGTATTGATCATAATATTCTAAAAACTAAATTACTATATCACATATGCATCAAGGGTGATCTCTTTAGGTGGTTCTGTTCTTATCTTGATAACCGCTCTCAAGCTGTTGTTGTTAACAACTACATGTCTAGTTGGCTTCCCGTCCCAAGTTGCGTTCCACAAGTCTGTTAGGCCTTCTTCTGTTTATAATTTTTATCAACTGACATCGATATTTACTTTAAAAATTCATTCTTCCTATACTATGCTGATGACATGAAAATTTTTTACCCTATTTCCTCGTTTAAGGATGCTAATGCACTTCAAGTGGACTTAGTTCGTCTAGATAGATACTGTGAAGAAAATAAATTAGACCTCAACCCCAAGAAATGCCTATTAATCACCTACAATAGAATAACTAATATTATCACGACTACATACTATAAAAAGTCTTGAAATCCAAAGAACAGACGCTGTGTGCGACTTGGGTGTCTTTCATGATTCTAAGCCGATGTTCGATTCTCACGTTGACCATTTTATTGCAAAAGCCTCAAGAGCCTTGGGATTTATTATGAGACTAAGCTCCCCTTTCAAACTTGCGAAAACCTTTAAAGTACTATACTGCACGTACGTAAGAAGTCACTTAGAATACACCTGTCAGATTTGGAATCCCTGTTATGATAAATACATAACTTAGATTGAAAGCATTTAAAAGCGATTTATACGATTTCTATGCTACCACCTAAAAATACCCTACAGTAATTCTAATGATTATCTGACTCTGTGCAAGAAATTCCACATTCAACCTTTGTTTATTCGCCGACGTATTGCAGATTTTATATTTATACTAAAAATAATTAACAATGAAATTGACTGTCCAGATCTTCTTAGTAAAATAAACTTTTATGTACCTACTAGGCAACGGCGCTTTAATCCGCCGCTGGTTATTCCATGTTACAACTCCAACTACAGGCGTAACTCCTACTTGGTGCGCATTTAATTTAACAATACTTGTAAAAATTCTCCATTGATCCATACACATTGAATATCAAGAATGCAAGAGATAAACTAAACTATAACTTCTTTGAACAATAAACTTTGTTAAATTTAGATTTATATAACTACTAACTTTGATTTTGAATATTGGTGCTAATACTTAAGTGTTTGCTTGTTTGTACTTTTCTTTAGTCACTAATTGTGAAAACCTATAATTGTCTTCGCTTTTTCTATACCTAGACTATATTTGTAATATTTATAAGCTGTTAGCTTTCTAAAATAATAAAATACCCAGCATAAGGGATATATTTATTAGGTCTACCAACAGACAGAACAGAACTACAGCATCTAATAAAGGCATATGACACGCAGATACATGACAAGTTAAGGTGCAGGCCCAATTGAAGGTAGACTCAGCATGCATTTTTAAATAGCAAAATGGTTCTTTGGTCACGATGGTGTCAATATCGCTTTACAGTGGGTTGGGTATCTCGCTAGCGTGCGCTTTAACGGCAAACTTGTAAGCGGCAAAGTCTACATGGAACTCTTTATACAGCTTGTTACGTTCTCGACATATTCTTGGCGGTATGCTGTAATGTAATTAGTTCTGAAACCCTTTACACCAACAAACAAACACCTCCCGTTTCGTAGAGTCCTGCCTCGGGACAAAAAACATTACTCTTGACAAAAATTCCGGACAGTTGTACAAGTTGTTTAAAATTTAAAAAAAAAACACCTGATCAGTGATCCACCTACGATGCTCAGGTCGTTTGATATTAAAGAATTCTAATCTGTTGTCAAACGTAGTAAGAACATTTAACTTATTTTGGTGAACTGTCAAGAAGAACAAGAACTTTCGTTGAACCGCTTCTATTCTATTTACATGGCATCAGTAGTGTGGACTCCAGATGGGAGAACATTATACTGTAACACAGTTCTAAGGGTAAGGTACAATAATTTAAAAAGTTATGTCGTTCTAAAGACTACTGTTACTTCAAATAAAAGCCAACATTTTAAGAGGTTTGGTCACTATGGTGTTAATATGATTAATAAATATTAATTTTTTATCAATAATTATGTCTAGGTCTCGTACTTGGGACACTTGATCAAGATTTACATTGTTAAAGGTTGTAAGATGATCTAATATACTTACTTTTTTTGAGAATTGAACAATACATACAGCATAACACATTATTTGGCCTTCTTGTGATACGTTGTAACTATATACATGTAATTTAACTGTAAGTTTTCCTATCATAAATAAAATAAAAATAAATCAAAAATAACATTGTAAACGTAGCGATGAACTCACATGCACTCTCCCGGCTTGTCGCAGCGACCGTGCGTCGGGTGGCAGCCTTCCTTGCATACAGCTGTGGAAGACCGAGCTAGTTTAGTACCGGGCCGGAAACACAAACTCAACAGACGTCAGATAGAGGGCATACTACGGATTGCATGCGAGACTCGTTACATATATTAAAATAGTATAAAAAAATATTATTGTGTAATTAAAGATAAGTGAGATAACGTACGCTTCTCGCAGTTGTCCCCCTGCCAGCCGGGCAGGCAGCGCTTGTCGCCGGCTGGCGAGCAGCGGTAGTGGCCGAACTTGTCGTCGCGCGGTCGGCAAAAGGTCGTGCACGTGGTGTTGTAGTAGTTGGGCTGGCACGACACGCGCACGCGGTACGCCACGGCCGCGGCGGCCCCTGCGTGCCGCAGCGCGTGCCACTCCGCGCCCGGCTCCACGATGCCCGACCACCACGCTTCCTCGATCAGCCCCGTCTCTGAAACACGCACACGCATGGCGTCAGTCCGCGATCTCCACCGCCGCGGCGCGGCGCCACGCCGGACGGGCGGACAGGGGAAAAGAAGTGAGGTACTCACCGGGCTCCGTGTAGTTGGAGTCGTCGTAGGCCTCCAGGATCAGCGTGAACGATCTCTGTATGGGTAAAAATAAATATATGAGTACATTTTCGAGGGCAAGGAGAGTGACGTGGTCGCGTATGCCATCGCCGGGCACTCACCGTCCAGCGGAAGCTGAAGGGCAGCGCCAGCGTGTAGAGCGGGTCGGCGAGCGTGAAGGAGTCGGTGCCGAGCACGGGCGAGGCGGCGCGGCCGAACGAGCAGGCGCCTGGCGCCGCCGACGTTTGGTACTCCTTCAGGCAGAGCGCAAAGCGCGTGCGGCAGGCGCGCGCGCATGCGGCAGGCGGCGTGGGAGAGGGGGGCGTGCCGCCGCAGCACGCACCCGACGCCAGCTGCAGCCGGTAGTTGGAGAACTCCAGCACCTGCAGCTCGAACACTCCCGCCCCCGCCGCGCACTGCATGAAATAAAAATACAGTAGAAACTCGCTAATCCGGACCCCTATTACTTCGGAACATGAATAATTCTATTTTAATGACATTGATATTTGTTTTACCGAGGATTTATTCTATTACTTAAAAATTTAATATGGAAGCGTAAGTTGTTATTAATCTATAATATTACTAGCTGTTGCCCGCGGCTCCGCCCGCGTAATTACAGTATCCCTCGGGAACACTGTACTTTTTGGGGTTAAAAAGTAGCCTATGTTTTAAATCCAGAGCCTAAACTTCTACCATACCAAATTTCATTGAAATCCGTTCAGTAGTTTTTGCGTGAAAGAGTAACAAACATCCATCCATTCTCACAAAATTTCACATTCATAATATTAGTAGGATACAGCGTGTCGTGTCGTCGTGTCGTATCGAGGTTAAGAGATCTTAACAACTTATCGACAAAACAGATATGAATTAATTTCATATATTTTATTATTATTTTATTTTATTTGGAAAACTAACAGTATATACAATATAACAATAAAAATACATACTAAAAAGCGAAATGCCAATAACAAGTTTTCACTAGTGTAAAACATATTAAAGTGAAGATAAAAAAGGCTTTTATTGAATAAATATCATAATAAAATCAAAGAACACGTTACACATACTCACAGCAAATGGTATTTTACCTACACACAATCAAAAGGTCAAAATCATTTCATCATTTTATTTCTAAAATCATTTTTTCTATTATTATTTTTTTTATTTCATTATTAACTTAGAAACAAATCTAAAAAAAAAATTTAATCACAATAAAAAAAACTTGCTTATTTTATAAATATTTTTTTAAATTTTATTAACTGTCAGTATGACTGCAATTTGACGTAAAATACAAGACCCAAAAGGTTATTCTTTATACTGACAATCAGCTGTTAAAGGTATGAGAACACCCATTTCATATTTGCAGAGTACCTGTCATTAAAGAAGAAAAACATCTATGTTTAATCTACGTGTAAAACAGCTACTCACTACCTACCAACTGTGGGAGGTGTAACATTTGAAGATGCGTTCAGAATTCACAGAAAATCATTAGACAAACGTTTTCGGATAAAAGCAAAAACTATAGGTTAATCGCCCTACACGTAAGATAAATAAAATAAATCAAAAATACCCGGAACTGCGTAAAAACTGAAAAGAAAAAAATAAGAAACTCCTTAGTTTCGACACTTTTGTTATCGAATATTATTGAATAACTGTACCTACCATTGAAATAGTTTCGTGGTCGATACATTCAAAACGAAAACATTATATTAAGGAACATAACGATTTCAACAATTGGGACCCATAAAATCCGGCTTCCTTATAAAAAAACAAATCAATTAATGCATAATTTTTGAAAAACCGACCAAGTGCGAATCTTACGAGGTACTTATTAGGTGGACAGGTTACCTTTTCTGTTAACTTTCCGAAAAAAGCTTGTTATATATTAAAATTATTTGTAAATGAAACAAATTCAGTTCGAAATATATTTTTTTTGGGAATTTTAATTTTCTCGTTATTTTCGTACGGAGTTTTCTAAGTAAGCGCATTAAACATGTTAAGTCTCTGTGACTACTGAACTACCAGACAACCTTAATAAATTTGATTAAAGATTTATAAGTTACTCATTACAAAGATGAAACGTTCAGGGAAGTTATAACGACAATATAATACAATATAATAACATATATAAAAAGTACCACAGACTTTTAATATACTACATTTAATATACTTTTATAAATAATTATAAATAACTGATAGCTACGTCTATCAAAAAAATATTATTGCACAGTTGATACTTTTCAGTACTTGTTTGTAAGGCCATCGAAAAACTGCATTTTTGAAAATATTTATGTTCTTAGAACGTCTAATTGCAGTTGGTAATCAGACAGACAAACAGACAGGTTGCTCGTGCTGCAAACGAGGGAATCGAAGAATGTCGTGTGTCACGTAGGGATTTTTAGCGATATATTAGAATTCCGAAATGATTTGACGCTATCGTCTAAAAATTAAAACTTCTCTTTTAAATAGAGTGTTGTCTTGGGGTCGTAAAGGATACCGTATAAATGATAATATAAATGATAGTTTAGCAGGAAATTCGAATACGTGGTCATACTTTCGTAAGTTGAAAATAAACCTTATACAAAGATTTTGGAAACGCTCAAGTTTCATGACCTGCTCTTCTGTGATGCTGGTGAAACATACGATACATGTGAGAGCAAGAGGAGATAATATACTAATTAACAATGGCGACAAAACCTCGCCCTGAGGAACTCCAGCTGTGATTGTGGACCACTCAGATGTGGCATTCTCCACTGATATACGTTGTAGACGATTACACAAATACCAACGAAACCATTGAATCACAGTAGGAGAAAAGCCTACAAGTATACAACAGTTGCAGGAGAATATCATGGTCGACAGTGTTAAATGCATTGCTAAAGTCCAAGAGCGTTAGTATAGTTAATTTTCCACTATCAATGGCACGACAGAAATCATCAGTAACCTTAATAATGCTGTAGTTGTGTTATGGCCGGGTCGAAAACCAGATTGTAATGGGTGTAAGAAATTTTTATTAATTTGAAACGCAACTACCTGTTGATGGATGAGGCGCTCCAAGACCTTAGATATAAATGGCAAGATGGAAATTGGCCGGTAGTCCCCACAGGATTGCGGTTTGGATTTTTTTGGCAAAGGAATAACTTTGGATTTTTCCAGGTCTCAGAAAACGTACCTGTCGATAACGAAAAATTAAAAATATGTGTTAAAATAGACAAACAATATCAATTATTGGAATAAGTATAGTGCGACTCAGTTTATCACTACCACCAGCATTGGAAGAAATAGACAATACACTTTGTTTAACCTCACTGGGAGTAACTTATCTGAAACAAAAAGGAGAATGTTTCTCAGGAAGCACTAAGGAGAGACGTTATGGTGTATTAGCCTTATCCGTCATATTTATGCTTCTTGATGTTGACGAGAAATACTTATTAAGCTGGTCAAGATCAATATTATTACTAGTAACTTGCCCATTACGATTACCTATCCCAAGAGACTTTAAGAATCTCCACGTTTTAGTCGGCCCACCGATTTCTATTGTGGAGTGAATATAACGCCTCAGCGTATCTCTACACATGGTGCTACATCGATTGCAGATTTTAATCTACTTTGCGTGGTTTTCATCTCTTTTATGTCACCTATAAGTTACTTTGGCACGGTGTTTTTTAGATATATAAGATTTAAACTCGTCTGTTAACCATGGTGCTTGCAAATGTTTCACTCTGACTGGTTTCAGAGGTGCGTGAACATCGTATAGTTTAGTAATAAGCGATGTCAAAGTTTCAATTTTTTTATCAATGCAGTCGGCATCAGTGATGTGAGACCAGTCTAATGGTCCATTTCAATAACCTATCTACCAATAACTTTTTGTTAGAAACCTCAAATTCGTATCGCAAAAAACCATTAAATGATTGAATGACGTCGTTTTCAACAAATAGATAGATAGGTTATTGAAACGGGCCGTAAGTCACTTTGTCGACGACGTGGTACATACACAATATTATATCCATGCAAAGTTTCAACTTTCTAGCACTAAGCTTTGAACGGTAAGCTCAAAACGGACGGACGGCTATGACGATACCTTATAGGTTTCGACTTCCGAGACGTGAACTACGGAACCCTAAAAATGGGGTTGATGTTAGAAGTGTGAAAATTGACGGTTAGGTATATATAGTGTTTAGGGTTCCGTAGTTCACGTCTCGGAACAATTATACACTTTCTTCATGTCCGACCGTCCGTCCGTCCTCAGCTTACCTCCCAAAGTACTAGAAAGATGAAATTTTGCAAGAATATGTATATTTACCACGTCGATTATGTGCTATAATAAAATCACGAACATTTTTATATTTAAAAAACATTCCCCCGAAAAGTGGGAAGTTTTTTTTACACGTCACACGTTTACACGCCATTGAGTGGGATATCATTCGATAGATGGCGGGATAGAAAGGTATCAACTCGATGTCGTGTCATTAATGTTTTGTTGCGTGCCGTGCAGCGTGCGGTGTGCGAGTTTTAGTCACTACTCCGAAAAGAATTTTTAAGTACAATTTGTATGGCATCTTAACAGCGCCCCTAGTGGCAAACGATGGTAACTAATTCGGTGCCATACAAATTGTAGTTAACTTCTTAGTGACGAAAACTAGCACTCAGCACACAGATATCCGCTCACAGCAGCGTGGCGGGCGAGTGGGCGGGCGGGGCGGTGGGGAGGCCGCACGCCCCGGGCGGAAAGCCACGCCCGTGCCGTCCCGCCCCGCCCGGACCCACCCGCTGCCGGCGAGCTTTCACTTCTACCGACGCGTTTAGAGTTTAGTTTTTCCAATTGACGCTGCGCGTCACGATGTGCGATGCGCGACGTATTGGACAAACCATGCTAGTTAAGATGAGAGATCCAATAATTTAATGTAAACGTAAACAAAAGGATCAAATTGGAGCAAATTAATGTGTCATTGTTTACTTTGTTGCTTATAGAATACAATACTTTGTCAAAAAATAAAAGGTACTAAATTTTTAGGGTTCTGTAATGCTATAAGAAACCCTAAAAGTTTCGCTCTGTCTGTCTGTCTGACCGCCCCTGCTAACTTCTGTAAGATTTGTTTGTGTTTGTATTGATTAGGCTCCCGAAACTACTGGGCCGATTTTGATGAAATTTGGTACAGATATTATGAAGGTCTATTACTTACTAGCTTTTGAACGCGGCTCCGCCCGCGTAAATACGGTATCCCATGGGAACAGTGTATTTCTTCGGGATAAAAAGTAGCCTATGTTTTAATCCAGAGCTTAAACTACTACCATGCCAAATTTTATCGAAATCCTTTCAGTAGTTTTTGGGTGTAAGAGTAACAAGCATTCATCTATCCCAAATTCCATCCATCCATCCTCACAAACTTTCACATTTATAATAGTAGTAGGATATTCTATTATCTTATCTAGCGATGATTTTCAGTGAATGTTGTGTTTTCCCTGACTTAATGAAGCATAGCAAGGTTATTCCTTATTCAAAGCCGACAAATAACTGGCCTGTATCAATTCTACCGACTTTTAGTAAAATATTGGAAAAATAATTTTAAGACAGTTATTAATACATTTTAATTCAACAAATTATTACATAATAATCAATGTTTACAATTTTAACAAACGGTTTTACTTAGGGTCAATTCGCAACGGATTCTGGTATAGGTCTTCTTTGTAGTATCTTTGAAGCTTGGAAGGGGTTGCATAATGCATTAGGTGAGTTTTGCGACCTCTGCAAGGCCTTCGATTATATTGAACATGCTACATTGATCAGAAAATTGCACTATTATATATTAGTCTGTTGAGTTTTTACCTTAAAAATAGAACTAAAAGGGTAGAGATAAATATTAAAAGGTCCACTGGTAAAGGACAAAGTCCGGACAAAAGTATATAATTCCGGACATTTCCGGACAAATCCGGGCGGATAGTTCCGTATCCTTGGTTAGGTAATTTCAATTATTGTAAGCAAACTTCGGTCTTCGGAGCTCCGAAATTAAATAGTTTAATTACCTGGACTATAAACCGATACATTAAAAACCCATAAATTCATTAAAAAATTGTGAACACCAAATGAAGTTTCGTTTTAACTTTAAATCTTAATAAGATTGAGACTCGTAGACAACTCAACTCTACTCTGGAGCCCGGAGAGCGCCAAGAGGAATATTATTTTTACACAAATGTTTAGCCGCATTATTAGAATTATATTTTGTGCTAATTGTATGAATCTGCTGATGGTTGTGATGATATAACCAACGGGTAATGTCTTTTATATATTGTAGTGAGCCCAGCAGGCAGCACACGTGACCGTAGTCGTCACGGGGTTTTTGCGACGCGAGCTCCAGCGCGGTAGGGTGCGGCACCAGGGACCAGATGCCGGCGGCGGTTCCCGCAGTTATTAATTAATATTTGTGTACGCAAAAACCGCGTTGATACTTCCCGCCGCCGCAGGTATGAGATATGAAATACATAATCAGTTATGTACATAGCGCGCATGCCGATGTCGAGAGCGCATGCCGCGCCCGGCCCACTTGCAGTACGGGGAATACTGACCGGTAATGTACATAAAAGACTTCCACCAGCATAACCATAATCATAACGAGCTATCGTCGATCACCGTATAAAGTCTGATGGTGGACGTTATTAAAATATCATATAATATGTGCGGCAAATACGGACCGCGCTGGATTACACGCATATCGGCATCTACTAATTACACTGTGACCAGAAGTAACTGTTCGATTGCCATAACTAGAAGTATCCACTACAAACTATAACTTTGCAAAAGGGAGAGCTGTAATCATAATGTTGACGTATAAATAGATACATCCTACAAAATATTAATCAATAAACCTACTTGATAATATTACTTTATACATTTAAAAAATTAACAAGTACAACCTGGTTTAAGATAGACCTTTGACTATGGTATGTAATATGGATATTGGCAAAGAAAATACAATACCGATAGTATTGTATTTTCTTTGCCAATATAATATAAGACACTTAGCATTCAATCTTTTGAGTTGTTACCTTAAAACAGGACTCACTCAGCTGGGGGAAATAAGATTAGGTGTCCCACAGGGATTCATTAAAGGCGGCGAGGTCGTGGGTTCGATTCCTGCATAGGAATAACAAAAAATGTTGTTTCCAAGTTTGGTTAGGACAATGCAGGCTGATCACCTGATTGTCTGACTAGAAAGATGATCCATGCGTCGGATGGGCATGTCAAAAGTCGGACCTGCGCCTGATCTCTCGCCAGTCGTGTCGGTCTGTCCGTCCCACTGGGTTTCGATAATAAAGGAAGAAAGAGTGCTCTTGTGTACTGCGCATACACTTCAGCACTATAAAATAACCCTACTAGACACCTTCACCGAAATCGGTGTGGGGGACTATTATTTTAATAAGCAATAAACATTTAAGCACTCACGCTCTATAACAATTATACACAACATATCGTTAACATTTAGTAAACTATAGTTGTTTTATAATTAATTAATCATAATAAAGAGTATGTACTCTTATCACATAAAAATAAATATATTACGTAATATTCTTAACATAATAATTAAATACTAAAACAACTATACTTTAACTAAAAAATAACAACATTCATTAAACAAAATTCAATTATTGTTGTCTTATGAAGTAATAAAAATATATCAATAAGTTAAATAAATTGCAAAACGATACATAAAAATAATAATAAAGATGTAGATTATAACAATTAAAAATAAATTCAATAATGACATTGGAATAAATATCGAAAACCATTGGCTGAATAATTATACATGTCAGAGCAAAAAAGTGGATAATGCATAGAAAAAAACATGACAATTGAAAAAAAAAATAGCTGTGAAATAATTACAAATATTGTTTTATGTTTTTAAGATTCAAATTAAAAAAAAAGGGCCCGAGCTGGGACTATATTATTCCGGGAAAATTCAGAGCACTGAAAATAGAACTCTGTACATAGAGATGAAAATCGAAGTTTCGAGTGTCGAGCTGTCAGATTTAACATTGACATTTGACTCGACACTCGTGTGTCGATCACTCGATCATGTAGCCCCAGCCTTAGATGATATGGAACATTATTGTGGTAGAGTGTTGAACACTAATAGAATTAATATTTTACAATTCTTTTAACTATTCGATAAAACTTGTACACCTGTTTGTACGGCATTTTCCGTGTTTCTTAGTCAAAACTAGTAGTCAATTCTGAACTAGAAGTTCATCAGAATCCTTGTGTATACATATTTCTATTTTCCAAATGTTATGATATGTTGGAGTTTGGACCGCGGACGCGAGGCTGCCGGCGACGACTTTCACTCGCCAAACAACAGATGAATATCAGGTGCTACGGCCAGCTGGTTCTCAGTTTTTCTACTTCGTTATGTTTTTGACGGGCGTCGATATTCTTTAATTTAGAATAATAATACAACATTCATATTTAGAAGCGGCAAAATATTGAAAAATGCGCTGTATGTACCCGTATATGAAACGAGGCACAAGCGTGCACTCTACATTTAGAAGCAGCATAGAGTCTCCGGCCTCGGCGCCAGCAGAGCGGTTCCCACGCCGCTGGAGCACATTCAATCGTGTGACGTCACGAGGATTCGCCACTTTACCGTCGAGTCACGTCACACGCCGGCGCGCCGCCAGTTTATCTATCTACTACGAGAAACCTACTCACTAAACACCGCTCTAATGAACACAAGTTACTGTGGGATGTAGCAGACGGCTAAACCTGATGACCTGTAACGTACAAACATCGTATACTACAAAAGCGCATCCCGTAAATGATGATAGTCCGGTGTGGAACGAGTATGTAAATGTGCCGCGGCGGCGCTGATTCAGCGCGGGCCACTGACCCCACTTTTTTAACATTCCTCATTTTTAACAAGAAGCCTACTAGATATTATATAGGTATTATATTCATAGCTAATATAACTAATTATACGTTACGCAGATGACATAAGCATAAGATTAATTAACTACTCGTTAGTTGCGCACAATCGCGGGACAAAATGATAACAGAATATGCCAAAAATCATGAGATGCGAGTTTAACTCATTGGTATAATAATGTGCCCGATTTTGCCCGACTACTTATTACCACATTATAAAACACTTTCTTATAATTCTGTGCTATTAGGTACAAAGGCAAAACCTAATATCATATTTATGATTCCAAAAACACACAAACTTCTGGAACGCGATTTGCTACTTGTGTTTGTATTTGTATCCGAGTAGTAAAATAATTGTCGTATGATATTTATTTTTCTTCAAATGTTCACTCAATTATAATTACATAATATTCTAATTCTTACGATACGTTTTTGTCTTACTTTAGAATTTTTTGCATTAAGAAGTATTCAGTATTGTTAAATAAGCAGTTTTCGAAAGTTTCTCTACCTTAGATAAAATTAACCATTTACTTCTGAAAGCTTCTCAAAAAATCTGCGATACCGCTAGCGCTAGGGGATAGAAATTAGAAATAGGTTTTGTGATTTTTCATCATAACGAACGTTACTTACTTTTTGTTTTTACGTTAAGTAAAATTTCATAATTATATTATATTTGGATGTTTTGATAAGCTTCAGAGGAAAATGGCTAAATTACTTCCCCAAATACTACTGAGTACTGTTTACGTACTAAATATTTATTAATCTGCGCCGCGTAGAATGATCTACTTTTTAAATTAAAAGGACACTGGCCAATCCTGCCTGATTTTTAATCAAGAGCGGCCAAGTACGAACATTATATACTTACATAGTACTTAGAGTAGAGTTAAAAAGTTATTATATAAAAAAATATTATATTTTTAAGACGTGGGAATAAAAAGTTATGAATCTCCGAATATCAGAGAAAAGGCCACTTGACTCATATTTAATTTGATACATTGAAGGAGTATTTCCTTTAGTACTTGGCTTAAGAAAACGTATTCTAGCGATATCATAAATTAAAAACTTAAGATTGATAAATAAAGTTGATTTAAAATGTTTTGTTTTTTAATTTCTACTGATGAAAACACCTCGAAGTAACTTCCGGCAAGGATGTGACGACACAAACACACGTATGTAGTAGTGAAACGGAACGTTTCTGTAAATAGATAGTTCATGACATCTAAAAAAGTTATTTTTGTCAAAACGTCAAACGGAACGTTACACCGCCATTTTACTACTACGGACTGTAGCACAGATTACAAATAGTACTAGTATGACGTCACAGCACAGATAATCTATCAACCAACATGGCGAAGTGTTTTCGGCGGTTTTTAAAAAGTGTATTTTTAAAATATATTTTTTGGACGTTTTTAGTTTATACAAAATAATGTCATATTTTTTTTTTTATATAATAAAACAATTATGAAGCGTTTAGGACATAAACAACTAATGCCTATTGCCGCTATGAGTTATGAGTTTTGCCTATTGTTGTACAAAATACATACTTATCTGTGGTAATCGTTGTCATAATATCTTTATAGTGTAGACTATACCATACCATAACATAACATAACACATAACCATAGGGTTATTATGCTGTAAATTGTCAATTCAAGGCGTAATAGCTCCATCGAGAGGCCCAGTAGATAGATTTATTGTAATTGAAGTAGGTATAGTTTTTTTTTCTACAGCTCAGCAGTTTCGTACTAGTTTTATGAAAAAAATGTTACTTGGGGTATGAAATAGATCCCTCTATACTATTTATATACTAAGCAAAATAATAATTATTTTTTTTTGTTTTCATAACGTGAAAGCTATCTATCATTTATCTGTTAGCTTAATGCGTTTCCAAACCAACTTGTTATTAATTTAATTACGTAATTGACACCGCAAATAATAGATGTTGCTTTTCCGCAAACCGCCACTAGAGCAATATATTGAACAATAAGTTAGGTGATATTTATTTAATTATCTTTTATCCCCCGAGTTTGATGTATTATATTATTACTATTTTTGTTCCCATGTTTATAAAGTACAACCTACAATAAATACTTTTTATAGCCTCGTATTTTAATTACCAGGCAGTGTATGGCGACTGCCGATGTCCTTTTTCATTCAATCAGCACGGCATATTAAGTAAAACCCTTGTATATGAAATATGACAGCATCGCACATTTACCTAAGAATATGAATCAAATTATCGTAAATCATAATGTATCATATTTTGACGCACTCCCTCCCTATTTCCCACACTACCTAGCGACTACCTAGCCACTACCTAGCCTACAATTAAATGATAATTATTTTGAAAAATATGCGAGGCACCAAAACAATTGTTACACGTCGTAAAACAAATCCCACCCAGCTAAATAATTTAAAATTGCTGTTATCTTCATAACGGTATTTTAGAACCATTGTTCTTGAATTGAATTGTAGTGTACCTATGTTTTAAGGCTCTTTGTATTATTTCAAGCTATAGAATAAATATTCAAGTTACTTACAGGATAATATCTGAAGTCACTCAAATTACTTCTAGTGCGGATGGTAGGTCAACAAGGGGGACAATTCTAAAAGTATTTGTTTCATTAACATTTTTTCCATATACTTATTTAATTTTCAAGACATACTTTTATAGTTTAACATAATAATTATTATTACTTCTCCTACTGACAATATACGTAATATTATTATTAGGTATCTACTTACACTTTTTTAGCTCTATTTTAATATTTAACAAGATTCGAAACTCGTATACTCAACTAATACGCAAGTAATCGGCAGGTAATCGGCAGGTATTTGAAATATCTACATATTTAAATCTAAACTTTGAAGGAATATGAATACAATAATAATATAATGGTGCTAGTATCTGTGCAATGATGCAATTTCTGCAACCGACAATTTGTACTTTCTAAGAATAGCAATAATCTAAATATATGTTGATATGGCATGTGGTGTGGGCTGTGGACTGTAACGCCACCAGCTGTACGATGCGTGTTTCGCCTGCTGCAGGCGGCAGCGCCGGAGCGCCGGACGACGTTACCGGCGCTCCGGCGCTGCCTCTGCTCTGTGCCGGACTCCGGATTGCCTGTTGACTGTGGCGCCCAAACAGGGACCGAAATTCAAAAATTCATAGATATTTAATTTTTGTTTTTTACTTACAATGTTTTACTTTCTGAGAATGCAATCAAACCGTAGCATTTTCACCGTACCCTATAATTTGCAGCTTTCAAAACCTTGTAAAAACTCACACACAACGTCACACGTAGCACCGACTGTAAACCACATAACCTAATTCATTGTAACGAAGAGACAGAGGCAGAGAATTCTTTTTTTTCCTTCAGATATAGTGATAGGTCTTATGGCATTATTTGAAAGGGTATTAAATGTTTAAATAAATAAATAAAAAATAAATATCTATGGACGCTTCACACCGCGTCTATCTGGCTCCGTGCTAAGTATCCGTAGAACTTGTGTTACAGGTACCAGAAAACGGGAAGTATATTTATTACTTTTATACTATACATATATTTAAGATTTTTATTATATTATACACATATTTAATACACATCCATGACCCAGGAACACAGAAAAACTTTTTGTTCCTTCGGCGGGATTCGAACCCGAGACCCCCGGCTTGAGCACCAACGCGCTGAACCACTGAGCCACAGAGGTCGTTTGATTTATAAGTAAAGACACACAGATAACTAAATACTTAGTAAACAGGTAAGTAAACGGTTTAAATAATTGTTCGTAGATAGCTAATTATTTTTCTGTTATGAGGAGGAAATCAAAAACTTTTATGATTAAAACCCTATCCAGTGTTTTATTACGACCTAAACAGGTTAGGTGACCCACTTTTGAAATAAAAATCGCTAGTCGAGCTCAGAAACCGTTCAATATCTGTCACATTCACAGCCCACAGGTACATAATGTGGGGGCCTTAATGATTTGTCTTCACTCTCCGCATCTCCATTTAAGGGATTTATATTATATCCTATGACCTACATGTACAAAAAACAATATCGCCCTAAATAATTTCATTCATAATAATATATTTTTTACAAGTACCGTATGTTACGTAATATTAAATTGTTCTCGGATATTAGCAATGTTATTATAATGTAATAATATTATGTCAGTTATATAAATATAAGAAATACTTTCACAAAACAGACATCCTTTAACTTACATAGTAACTATTTATTAATTCGTGTTAGTGAGTAATAACTAAGAATTAAAATTCTTGTTTTAATTTGTTTTCGACAGCGGACGTTTTCAAATCAACGATCGATTTTCTTTCCTTCATTAGCGTAGGGTCAAGGTATCATCATCCAGGGTCCTCCTACTGGATATTATTTCGGTTGGCCTATTAATAGTCGGCCTCCTGTTAAATAAATAAAACCGCCCACGGGCTGCAGCTAGCGAGCATTCGAAATAATTATTTGCGGATAGTTGTAAAAAGTTCAAGAGTGTGCACTCTGCAGCCACACTAAAGGAATGTATGCGAGTTGCGAGTCCCCTTGTTTTACTCTGAGAAATCGGAAAGTTGAACCGGTAATATTCAGTTTATGTTAGCATTGCAATGAGCTAATCATTTACCTCTTCACTGTTGTAATTTATATTATGTTGTCAAAAGCTTTGGCGTTATCAACGAACGCCAAATAAAGAGGTCTGTTAGTTGATGTCGGTTCTATGATCTGCTGGCTGTTTGTGCAGTTTGTGCAGTTTGCAGTAGATGTTACTAAGTACTCAAGAGTTGTTCCTAGTGTATAGCTGTGTACGCTGTGTAAGCTGTGTAAGCTAAGATCGGGCGATCAATTTTTTTATCATTATTTTTTACTTTTAACTTCTGCCACGTGTATCCTACAACACTTCACGTTTATTTAGGGCTAACTACGGCAGTAGTTCACGCCTCGGAACCCTTATAGTTTAAAATGCGTCCGTCCGTGTAAAATGCGCTTACTTGGTTAACTTCGTACAAACTTATATAATATTTATAATAAATTAATTGATAAAAAAAACAAAGGCCTTTTTCAGCCGTTATTGGATGATTTATAAAGTATTCTCCGAGCGACGTAACCACTCTCTTGAAACACTGTAGTGCCTGGGACAGTTGGTTTCTAAATGTCGGATGGTCGCCCGAGCACATACGTCGTTCTCACAACACAGTCAGCCTAGTCCAGAGGAATGACCGGTCAATACGTCTGGAGCCAACCATGTGCGATTTTCCTCACGATGTTTTCCTCACCGCTAGAGCGTACGTATAGTATGGTATATTGTACTAGAGATCTGAAAAAGTCTCATTGGTACACGCCACAACCTGGGAATCGAACCTGCACTCTCTCGAGTGTGAATCAAACGGTCTACCCACTAGACACGGAGATCAATAAATTAATTAGTAATCATAAATGTGCATTTTTTTACTTTTTTTGTTAAAAAAAGGCATAAACATGAAATAGTGGTATAATGGTACGAAGCCCAACGTGCTCGAGTCCTAGGCGCACTTGGCCGGTTTTTATTTACATCAATGTCAGATTTTCTAAATATTTAACGGGTGCAGAGGAGAGCAATGAGCGTCCATTTTGCACCCAAAAGTACCGGCCAAAAACGGCAGCGTTATAGGTCAAGTCCGATCAAGTAAAATGTCATACCTACGTTGGAAAATTTTGAATTACTTGTATCAAAAAGAAAAGGTAGGGTAGCCACAGCCAGGTAGGGTATACTGTTTATCACTACATTATACTTTTTACTGTTGAACAAAAATAAAGTACACAAAGTACTCAAACGCGCACACAATTTTTTTATACGAACTCGTTGGCTATCTCTATTACTCGCAGTAGATACAATTTCGATTTCAATCAGACTAACTGGCTTTCTTTAATTAGCTGTTTGTCATTAAAGTATTTGGTCACATTTGATACATTTGAGAAAATTATAGAAAATCTCAATATTGGTACGGATGATTTATATTCAGAATTAACAAATTTCATAGTAATTTATGAAAAAGTATCAGAAGACAAAGATTTTCTTGAAATGAGTACTGGCCAAAAGAGGGGTAAAGTAAAAGGGGCCGTTTATTAGTAAACATCTCAGAAGAATTTAAAAATATTACTAAAATTGTCTCATCTGTTCCGTTTCTGTTCACTTCGTGTACTTCGTGTACTTTCTGTTCCCGCATTTTTTCAGTTATTAATGGAAAGTGGTGGGAGGATAGAAATAGACCAACTATTAATGTAATAAAAAATGAGCTCCCCATTTATTTCAATTTAAGTTATGATTGTGGTAAGGCGTATAAAGTTAAAAAAATAATAATAATAATAAGTTGAGCGAGAAGCTCTAAAAATATGTATTTAAAACAAAGGAGGCGGTTAATACGTTCGGCACTATATAATATATTTTTTTTGTATGTTCAACGATTACTCCGCCATCTGTGGACCGATTTTCAAAACATTTTTTTTGTTGTATAGAGTATAATACTAAATTGGTCCTTTTGATATCAAAGTGGTGAACTGATGATGGGATCCGTGAGGAATCGAGGGAACTCCTAGAAATTTATATCTTAGACTTTTTCTGAACTACCCAAGCAACCAAAAAGTAAGATTTTGCTCCAAGGTATAACCCTGGATCCAAAAGTATTGAACAGAACTCCTGACTTCAAAATTTGAAAAGATTGAGTAGATAAATAGTTAATATTTTATCCGAATTTAAAAGGGGAATTATTTAGAAAATAAGATTTATTTCATACTTTTTTGTGTATAAAAATAGAATAAGCCCCTAGAAATAAGCCAGTCAATACCAGTGATGAGACTTAGCAAGGCCAATGTATATACCCATAGATTAATATACCCCTATCCAATAGGATTCCAGAATAGGAGGAAAAGTTCAAAACCATTCTATTAATTTAAAAAAAAATGGCAAGAGTTAAAAGGCGTTTCTGTGCTAAAGCCTATTAAAAAGGTAATTTTTTATCAGTTGTTTGATACTCCGAAAACTTTTCATATATTTTTTTGCTTTCCTAATAGATTAATACAACTGTTTATGTTGGCCGGCACTTCTGTGCCTAAGTTGCGCACAGTCTGGTGGTCATTAATTGTTCCACAAAAACCTCCTATACCCACGTACTGCTATCTAAGCTACGCGCTGTCCAGCCGGCCGAGCGTCTCAATATGAACATTGTTCATTGATAGTCAACTCATCATGCTCTTCCGGTGAATTATCTCCGCGCTTTGTCTGGCCACAAGTGGGTCGGGACTCGGGAGTCGCCAACGATAACTGCGCGGTCAGGAGATCGAAGATAAGAATTGGTCCGACGTTATACACTCTTGGAGAAAGTAATTATGCCCACAATGAAACACTAGTCAAACTAAATATTTTTCGCTGAAAAATTTCTAAGATGCACCCTATCTACACTGGCTGTCGGTTACGGACGAGATGGACGTACTTGTAGCGAGCAGGCGAGGGCGAGGGCGAGCAGCAGCGGCGCGCGCCGCAGGCTGCACGGGCGCATCGGGTCAGGGCGCGGGGCGCCGGCGCGTGCGCGCCCGCATGCTCCCGCCGCGCCACACTGCGGCACCACTGGCTGTGGGCTCCGAGCCGAAATCAGCACGACTGTACACAGACACTCAGTCACTGGACACACTCCGCTCGCGGTACACTCGGGCGCGGATCAGACGTGCGCTCGCCGCGGGGCTCGGACCGTCACTGCGCCCGCGGCGGCGGCCCGCGCGCCCCGCCCCGAGCTTTTAATCCCGCGATTTACTTGATCCCTCGAAGCTTCTCCGGCCCGCGGCCCCGCGCCCGCGGCCCTATCGCTTACCGGCGTGTTGTGGGATGATTTACATTGTCGCCTGACGTTCGCACACGGCGCGGCGCGGCGGCCCGCGACACGCGACACGCGATATGCTGCAACAGGTTCGTGTCAGGTGGTTACATATTCGGTTATCAAATTGCAATCAAATTACATTTAATGTCCATGACCACAACAGGTCAGGTTATCATAATATTATATGTTATATCTGTATATCATATTGGCCATACGAAATAAAACGGTATCATTGTCGTCAGGGGTATGTATGACGGGTGGCAATTTTCACTTACAATTTTCAATAAAATACTAGATATATAGATGTCGCCTGCTCAGGGCGCGCTAAAGGAAATGCCGTAGGAACAGTACATTTTGCAGCGATAAAAAGTAGCCAATGTCCTTCCCCGTGGTCTATTCTGTCCGTGCAAAGTTTTATCAAAAACTGAATGGAGCCACAGGTGTAGTCTGAGCACATAGATGCATCAAGCATGTAGAGTGTAGATGCGCGCTCCACACTAGATGGAGAGCTACTAGGAAATGTAGACCAGGTTTTTGAGGCAAGCTGAAACCTTGTCCTGTACTTCTCCTGTTGGACCCCAACACGAGACTGCAGGTCTGGCTGGTCAGGAGCGGAACTTAGTTAACATACAAAGTTTTGACAAGTGAAGTTTTTAATTACCAAATAGCATGTTTGAGGCAATTTGAAATTTTGATTTAGTGTTAGTATTATATATAATGTTTAAGAAGTTGGGGAAAAAAAAGCCAGGTCATTTAGTTGGAACTTTAACCAGTGTAAAAATAAATTGTAAAGGGTTAAAAATATAAAAACACGATATAAACTTACAAACTTTAACATTAAACTCTCGGTATAAGACTCTACGATAAAAACCTAACCAAGAGCATGTCACATGTCTAAGGAGGGTCCCGTAACTATCAACGCGCAATAGGTTTTCTTTGAATTACTTCAAAAGTAAATGTCCGATTTTGCTCAAAATATTTTTTCTAAAGAGTTTTTAGCACAATCTGTCAGCACGGAAACTCACATCAATCAATCGCGCTAAGTTTTTGCAGTTGAACTGCAAACGAACCGTGAATGTTACTCGACTATTTTAATGATTCGGTATCGCGCTAACGTTTTGACAGATAGTTGAAACGCAGCCGCACCGCAGCCGCACCGCAGCCCGAGCGCAAACGCTGTCAAAATAAAAAGTTGATACGATGCAACTTTTTCTTACACGTTTCTGAAACGTTTCTTGTTTTGGTGTGTTCAATTGTTGAGAATATAAGGTAAACATTATTTTACCGAAATATATGATATTTGTAACTTTAATACGACGATGGCTCGAGCTATGACTGACGACTAGACGCGAAAATATAAGTGATCGCATAAAAAGGAATGCCTTTACGTTATCCGATTGTATTTTTATTAAAAGGTATCAACAAGTACATTCAAAGGTATTACAAGAGCCCTAATTAAAATAGTGCCACCAACCTTGCGTTGAAGACACTTGAAAAACTATAACGAACTACGAAGTAGGAGTTTGGCCGAGGAGTACAGTGGGTGACGTTGTGGAATTTGTAAAATTTCATAAATTTGTGTTATCTCGGTTCTTAATGTGTAATATTGGTAGAATATTAACCATGAAATATTTGTTATCGTGCACAAGTGTGGGCAAGTGGTACAACTTATAAAAACGTGCTAATTTGTGTTTCCCGCCAAAACTCCCTAGGGACTTTCAGTAAAGCTTTGTGGTAGCATTTACTGAATCGACTGACATGACTCATGGACTGCACTGACTATTTATTTGGACTTTGACGAGACTTTAGACTTGACGATATAGGAATACAGTGTTGAAAAATTGAAACGAAAGTTCTATTTCCCGCTTTTTTTACTTGACACTGGCAAATGGTTTCAAGATAAGCCGACGCCATATATTTAAAAAAAAAACTACGAGGTATGTCAACTGATTTCATCTTCTTCTTTTAATTGTGGTGGCCTCGGTGATGTATTTGACAAACACCCATAGACCACAAAGCAACTAGTGCGAGTGCGCAAGCATCAATCAATGCTCATTTATGCTAAAATCATAGATATTTACACAAATATTAGGTTCGCATCCCTAATGTCTATTAAAAGTTTCGTTCTCTCTCAGACGAAACTCGAACGAAACTTTCGATATGTCTATCGAAAGTTTAGTTAGGGATGCGAACCTGGTATTTGTGTAAATATAAGTGACTTTATCATTTAATCGACCATCGATTTTGCTCGCGCGCTCGCACTAGCTGCTTTGACGTTTGTGGTCTATGGGTGTGTGTTTGATCAGCAAGCCCACCATAATTATTAAAAGAAGAAGAAGTTAGTCGATATACTTCGTAGTTCGTTAAAGTGGCTTGAACGCGAGGTTGGTGGCATGAGGGCTGCCACTTCTTTATTTAACACTCGCATTTGAAAAACGATACCATTTAATGAACATGCGATTGGATAACGTAAAGGCATTTCTTTTTATGCGTTCGCTTAAATTTTTGCGTACACTGGATACAGCACGTGCCATTGGCGGATCGAATTCGTTAGAAATATCTGTTGATTCAATGCATATGAATTAATTTTTATCTTTCTCAACAATTTAACACACCAAAACAAAAAACGTTTCAGAAACGTGCAAGAAAAGCTTTTTGTTTTGACAGCGTTTGCGCTTGGGCTGCGGTGCGGCTGCGTTCCAACTATCTGTCAAAACATTAGCGCGATACCAAATCGTTCAAAAAGTCGAGTAACGTTCACGTTTCTTTTGCGGAACAACTGAAAAAACTTAGCGCGATTGTCCTGCTGATTTCAATCGGTAAACAATGGCGCGATCGTCCTGCTGCCTTCCCCCCCCCCCTTCCCCTCCAAACCCTTAAACATTATACTAACACTATACTTATCAAAATTTCAAATTGCCTCAAACATGTTTTTTGGGGATTAAAAACTTTTAAAAAATTTGTTCTTTTCCGCTCCTGACCAGCCAGTCCTGCAGTCTCGTGTTGGGGTACAACAGGAAAAGTACAGGACAAGGTTTTAGCTTACCTCAAATACCTGCTCTAAAATTCCTAGTAGCTCTTCGGCTACACGGGCCCGGGGCGCCGCGCGCTGTCCCCTGCCCTGCGCCCCGCCGCTCTTCTCCCGCCCGGGACATCTGCCGCCCCACACAATTGACTTATTGACCTACTCAATCTGCAGTCTACACATTTTGTTCATATTTATTATTTGTTAACATAAACAATATTAATGTTTACTATGCGACTACATCGTATTATGGATGTGGTATTGTTAGACTCGGACTACATCTATCCGAAATCTCTCTCTGCTAACTATCAATTGTCATACATTAGTGATGATCGAACACACTCGATCACACGGCAGCAATTCAACAACTCGACGCTCGTGTGTATTACGAGTAGTAAGTTGTATTTTTGAGCGCCGCCCCGTGCCATATTGTACCGGTCGGTGTCGACTGTCGATGCGCTATTAGGTATGATATTATTCAGTTACATACAAAGAGGAATTACTGAATCGGTCTACCTATACTTATCTAATACCTTCATTCACTCAACATACAATTTATTATTAGGGAGGTAGAGGGAGGGACATCGTCACACGGAATAGCACCACGGTGGAAAAGCGCTTAGAATGTTCCTCACGATTCACTGCGCTGAAAACATCGCTGAAAAATAGTACTCTACGCTAACACAATTGTGAATTAAGCCGAACCAAACATAACACACGAACTCTACGCTCGTGTGTAGAAGAGCGTCGAGTTTTTAAATTGCTGTAGTGTGTTCGACTGTCTTCGATTTTCAGCTCCATTGCATTAGCAGAGACTTATCTAGCTAGATTTATATAGCTCTGTCTTTTTGCGGCTGGAGAGATTCCGGATGCATGTAGTCCGCCCTCAATGCTGGTAAAGTCGGCGCCGGTCGGTGGCCGAGATGCGTATCGGCCGCAGTTTAAACGAGTAGTATTGTCCGGCCAATCGGCGTTATGTGATCATGTCGTGTCGTACCGCTCCAGAGCTCCGAATGACACAGCCGACTGTTACCAAATAACGTTTTGTTGGTAAAGAATAGAGACAAAATATTATCTCTATCGAATATCTATAGCTAATACTGAACAGCCCCTTAAATTTCTAATAGGTAGTAAGAGAGTACTAGAGTAGGAAGTAGTCACCAGAGACACTATCGAACACTGTCCGGATATAGAACGTACGTGTAACACATGCTTGTGCTAATTACCAGGAATAAGGAAACCATAGGTAAAATAAAGACAGCTTTAGTAGAGTCGAGTCTCGTTATTCATTGAGAATTTCTCGTTGTAAAAAATAAGCAAATGCATTGTGGAGTAAACGACATGTGGACAAAAACCTGTCCCCACGTGTCGCCGCGAGCGCCGCGCATGCGCGTGAGAACTCGCGCCGTATATGGCCAGCGGTCTGCATGGTCTGCGGTGTGTGGGCACCGAACGCCTGTGGCGCACTTCTCACGCAAATAAACGTACCGTCAATTATCAATTATGTCGCCCATGCGGCCGTGCCGCACCGTGCGCGCGCAGCGGCCCGGCCGGCGTGTGTCCGCCAGCCGGCGGTCGAGCTCCTTCGTGACTTCTGAGGAACATTCCTGGCGCCTATCCACCGAGGTGTTGTTAGCGTGTGACGGTCGGAGCGTCGAGTAGTAGTAGTATAAAGTCCCTCTCATAATGATAAATTGTACGTCGAGTGAATTTATATTGAATTTATATATATATATATACACTACAGACACCGACCGCCACAATGCGGCGCGAACTCTCCGCAGCCCCGGGGCGCACGCGCTGCACCTGACTCCCATCCGCAGGCAAGCAAACAATCACTGTAGTTTATTGGCAGGAAGTTACCAATAAACTACAAATGTCAAAACTTACGTAATGTTTACAAAAATAAAATATAGAATATTCAAAGTTAATGTTTGTGAAGCCTGTGGCACCCTGTACCTGTAGTCAGAAGTGGGATTGTGCCTCGGCTGGGGCCAACATTGAGCATGGAGTCGGCGGCGCGGCGACGCGGCGTCATCCTCGCCGATAAACATTGTATTGTGTGGTATGTTAGACAAATTGAATGAGCGTGTCGGTGGTCGCGACTCGCGGCGAGCTCGCGGGAACCGGTCGCTGCGCTACATGCTCGCACACATGCACACACGCACGCACGCACACACGCATGCGGGGCCAGTGCTCACCGACTCTGTAGCAAATCAGTTTTATGAATGCTTTTTAATATCCAACCCCGGCCGCCGTAAAACGTCGCTCGCTTTCTTCTTGTTGCAGCCGCCCGCGTCCGCGCCCGCGCTCGCGCCCCGGGTTATAGGCCGCCGCGCTCGGTAAGCGCACCAAGAATTTCAGTTTAACCCAGGATCCAATTACTGCTGCTCTGTTACTGGTTTATTGTGCACTCGAGCCCCGTCCCGTAGCCTTAATATTACGACTATATCGTAACTCACAAGATGTTCATTTAAATTACTCGTATGTGGTGGGGAGAGATTTGGCAATGGGCGAGAAGGTTTAGACTTTTGATTATACATCGTAGGTGACCATTTTCATATAAAATACGTTTACTAAGCACGCTTTAAGGAGATAATTGTCGATTGTATTTCGTAAATGCGTAGGTACTAAGCGGACTTTGAATTACGGACTACGGGCACACGGGTACATTGATTCATTCAATTAATTACGATGAGCTCTGAGACTGTGGTGTCGTGCTGCACAACTGTTTGCCGCAATATTTCCCCGATGCTCGTAACGAGAACCGCAGTAAAGCCCTTCTCGTGTTTTGGTTATCCGCTGATTACACAGAGATCATAATAATTATATATTACTAGCTGAGGCCGCTCGGCGCAGACCGGTACCCCTCGTACCGCCCGCGCGCACCTGCACCCGGGACGCGCTGCGCTGCGCTCCGTTTATTTTTAGCGAACAGGTTAAGACAAATGTACGTCATTTCTACCTGTGCGCGGATTTGCACGAGGCTCGCAAGCCCGATTACATCGCGGCCGGCGCAGCAGCCGCCCGCCGCCTTCCCCCGGCCAGGAGGGCAGGTCACCACCGCAGTCGCCGGATGTGGCCCTGCCCGCCTGACGCTGGGAGCGGATACAGCGCGGGGAGTGCAATACGCAGGTACATCCTATTTCCCTGCACACCGCCGAGTCTCATGACCCAGTGGGATGAACGACCGCCGATGTTGTAGCCGCGGCCCGCGAGATCCGGCGCACGAGTCTGGACCGACCCATCACATGTTCACCTAAAGTTACGTTTGTGCAATTTAAACGAGCTAAATAGTATCGACTGTCGCGCGACGTGAATCGGAAGTATAAGCTGATCGTCCGTCGAAAAGCACGGGATTTGGGACTGACCACACGGAGAATATTGAAATGTAAAATAGATTGATAACTACATACGTAATATTGAAAAATCCGAATTTTCTGGCAGTAAACAAAATCCGGATTTGAAAATGAAAATCCGGATTTTTCGAATCTTTGTTACAATGATGATAAATTACATATTTGTATACGACATTTGTTGTATTGCTGAATTGGTTGTCACATTTTTCCATATTATATAAGTTATTTGGTAGAACGTAGTCAATCCGTTAAATAGAGCACCGACACATGAAGTTCCGTTATATGTATGGCCGATTTAGGGTTGTTTCTAAGATTTCATATTTTATATTTTTTTAGTAGTAGCAGGTGACCCGTCCTGTTTCATTTTCTTAAAACACTGATGGTAAATGGTTTCAATTGCTCAAGTAGTGAGAAGTACAATTAACAAATCTAAAGACAATTTGAACCTGTATTTCTTTATATTTTATTTAATGCTTACTTACGAAACAAAAAATAAAACAATAGTACCTAATATTGTTTTATTATATATATATATATATATATATATATATATATATATATATATATATATATATATATATATAAACAGGAGCGTTGATTAGCATTCGGTGTCATTTCATATTTCATGCTATGATATATATATCATAGCATGAAAAATGACACCGAATGCTAATCAACGCTCCTGTTTGCGTGGAATCAATTTATTTTAGATATAATAGAGATAAGTTGTAGGTGTTAAAAATGGCATTACCGGTTTGTTTAAACCAGTGTTCATTTTTGTACTTATGTAGCTTTCATTCTATGATCGCGTAAACTTCAAAGTACTATGCTGAGTAAGATGTTACTGTTTATTTCTAAGAAAAATGTTAAAATAAACATCTTAAAATATTAATCGAATATAAATCGTACTAAGATTTGTTATTTGTACATATTCTGTTAAGTATAAGAAGGACCAAGGACCAAGCACCAAACGGGTGGGGTTTTCACTTTTGAAAAAAAAACAGAAGCAAAATGGTGAATATCTCAAAAGTAGTCCAATATCAACCATACATATTATGAGTTGAAATGATTTGTCTTCACTCCCCAGATGGAGATTTCATGGATTTTCCGTTTTCTGTGTTCATATCGAAATCACACTTTACGAAAACGTTGGTGGTTGTGGAGAAATAAAAAAAATAATTGAAAAGATCAAAGGCTGTGTGCTTTTTTATATTTCTTTACTGCTGGAATTAGTTTACTGCTAGTACCTTCTTTGCATTCATGTTGAAGTTTCAGATTTTAAATGGATAGAATAATAATTACTGTGTAGATAATTAATTGTTCGTTACGCACTGTTCGATTTTTTAAAGCTATCAGTTATCCCTATTCATTTACATCGGTAAATGAATATTTTAATAAACAGAAAAGGCACTTGGTCGAAATAAAATATTAAATATAAAACCGAACATTGCAGCTTTTTAAAAGTAAATTAAAACTCCAAATTAAAGTTAGTTAAAGTTAGTAAATTTAGAATAAGTAAGAAGAAATTATTTAAAATATCACTAAAAGTTAAAAAAAATATATAATGTTCATATTGTGTTTTAATTTATCTACTATATTCTCTATGACAAAGATAATTACAAAGAAAATATTTAAATATGATTGATTTTGCATCGTTAAAATTAAATTTTGAATTGATTTAAAATAAATTTAAAAGTAACAGATTTTTTATTAATGAGTGTCGGTTTTGCTCGTAAGAAAAACATCAAAGTTTTATAAAGTAAGCAAAAAATTAAAAATATTAAGAAAAGCTTGGGAAAAACCGGATTTTTTCCCAACCCTAAGCACATGTTTGCAGTCAGTTGCAACTTGCAGGCAAGCACAGGCTGGCTCCGGCTGGAGGCGGGCACAATGGACGGAAGCTGCGCGTCGCGGCGGGAATGCGGGCGGAGGGCGCGGGATGTGATTTCATTTGGCTCATTGTGTGGTTTCTTGCGAGTTGTGCTGTCGGCGGAGCAGAGCGCGCGGGGGAAGGCGGTCTTGAGCGACCGAGAACACAAATTTCAAAACGAGCGCAGGGCTGACACTCGAGTCTCGAACGGCTCGTTTATTATATAGCTCGTTTAATGCATGAAACAAAAAAAAACACATCACAATGTTGTTTGTCAACGCTGATAGTCTAAATATTATCTTGAGACCCGCGACGAAATTTAAATCAGAAGATAGAAGTAGGAAGAATTCTAATTTCCTTCCCCAAGCAAAGCGTCAAAGAAGTGAATGAGTGAGCACCACGGGAATAAATTCGATATAATTGTATCTTGTAATCTTGCAGCCTAACATCTAGTGGTGACTGGCAGCCCTGCGGCCGCGTGCCCGCACGGCGTGAGCGCGTGACGCGCCTGCTAACCGCCCGCAATCGTTCCCTGGAACCCGCCGATACACCGCCACTCGCCAGACCAGAAATACTCGCTAAATGCTAGCAAACTCACACACATGACATCAGGGGTGTTGGACTCATGATTCCATAGCAGCTGTGACGTTACTACACCTTGCAACTGACACAAGTCTTGTTTCGTGCGGATGTAGGTAACTCAGTCTATGTTGACTGTTGACATTGTTATTTGTAATGGACAAAATAGAACATCTTCACCGGCTTGCGGCGTGTTCGTCGAAGCGGAAGGTCGCACGTGCGGCGCTCCGCAGTCACCGGCCAATTTCTTAACATCCACAACTCATTACACACGCTCCTCCCTCAATCTCCGGTCGAATAAGAATCTCACTAATCGCATTAGCTGGAGATTAATTACGCCGCAGCCGTGTCATAGCGGCCGGCTGACGCGTGACGTGCGAGTTGTGACGCTTCGCTGTGACACACGTGAGCCCGTGTGTCACACATCATACATGTTACGATTTATTTAATCCTTTAGGGATTTAAGAAAAAAATATAGCTTTATGTTACGAGACACGGTAATCTTTATTTATGCATTCTCTCCAAAAGAATGGGCTGCAGAATCCTGCAGCGATGCTCACGCTGCAACAATCTTAAAATTGATTGTACTTGTGTTTTAAGCAAGTATTTGGATGAGAGTACAATTGTAATAATTAACGGTCGCCGGCTGAATGCGAGAACAACTAATGGCTAAGTGGCGAGCACCCGGCCTGGCCCCGCCTGACGTCACCGCTGTCTGGTCACAACTGACAGGAGCCATCTTCTTGGGCACTCGCTGCCAGCAGCAGCAGCTGTACATAACATTATAAAATATATACAACCTGCGTGCAAAAAATATTCTCCTATCTCCATAGATTACAGCCAGTCCGGTTCAAATGCGGTAACCAGTTAATCACAAATTGCATGCCTTTTGATATTTTAATATCAGCACTCGGCAGTCGTCAATCAGGGGTGTCCGAGGAACTAGCAATAGCTCGTTTAAATACCAACGTGGAATGCATCAAAATGAAGCCACAGTGCTAGAGTCGCGTGTCATAGCCGCCAGCGTCAGCGCCAGCGCCAGCCTGCTCAGCGGACAATTCGCTGTTTGTTTAGGACAACAACCCATCCCACTCCACCGCGCCCTCGTTAGGTATACAGAGCACGCGGACTGCTCTCGCGATCGTCGCCACACGCCTTGGTTACGAACTCATATTAAGGAGTGTGTCCTGGGCTGCTGGGCATCTGTGATGACGTGTCGTAGCTCGTCCTTGGACAATATTCAATAATCCTTCAAATTTTCTGGTAGCTCGTTTCCTTGCTACTATCTTGGTAAAGCATTCATAATAGTATATTTCTCTGTAGTAGATACCTTGAAACTTTCAGCAAGCAACTTTTATAGTTTCATCATAATTAAAAGGGTCTTACCCTCATGTAAATTATGATTGATGATGTATCCTAAAATACATGAGGGTTACACGCATTATGAACAGTTTTGAAAATTCGTGTAAAATAGTAATATAATAATGTAGTATAGTAATGTAATGTAATGTTAATCAACATAATATTATAACTTCTAGAACACATCCATGACACAGGAACATTCAAGTTTAAGAAGTCAAACATAAAACTATTAATTTGTTAGTAAATTTGTGTTTTGTTTTATCATACTACGTATACACAGGTGTGTGTGTGTGTGTGTGTGTGTGTGTTTGTGTGGATGTGTGTGTGTGTGGATGTGTGTGGGTGTGGATGTGTGTGAACGGTGCTCATCAAGTGGTTTGGGCAGAGCGCGATGTTTTGTAAGCACTCGAGTCCGGGCCGCGCTGTTTGTACACACCGAGGCTCAAATTAACGAGGCCGAAGTTTGTTGATGCTTCGCGTTGGTCGCCGGGAAAACAACAGCCGCGGCCAGGTGCGCGTCCCCCCCCCCCCCCCCCCCCCGCCGCGATCCTCTCCGGTAAACACCGCCCCTCCGCGGATTGCGGTGGTACAGGCTGATGCTGTACCAGGGACAGCATCTACTGCTAGCTACTACTAGCTGCTAGATAGTAGTAGCTAGTAGAAGATGATGTCCCTACTCCCTAGTAAATGTAGTACCTACTATGTAGGAATAAAAGTATTGTTTTAAAAAAATCGCTTGCCGTCATCTTTTGGCGACGCGTGCTAATCTAAAATTTTAGCTCTACATATTTTGTATAGAGCGGAGCCGTCCGCGCATCGTACGGACAAGCTCAGGGCTGGTGTATAGCCGCTCTTTATAATTAATAGGTCAAGTAGCTGGGTAGCTGAATCTCCCGGTCCTGTCGTTATCCGGCAGCATCACACCTCCCCGGCCCGCGCCCCCCCCCGCTCGCCTGCGCCCGCGCTCACAAAAAACGCAGGTAGCGTCGATCATAATCATTGATTCTCCACGCAATTAGCTTCCAAAATCCAAAACGCTCCTCTCCTATGACGATGCGGAACTTTTGTCGATCACAGTATTTAATTGTACACAACTATCCTGTAACATGTACAACATACGGACGGAATAGGGATCGATCGTGGAGCAGATATAATATGGGATCAAACCAAAACCAAACCTTCACCTTAAAGAAAAATGCGATTATATTATCGCGTTCGTAAGAAAGTAGAGAAGAGAGACGAGCGAAAGGAGAGAAGAGTCCCTATACGCTATCACATAACTATACTAGTTTAAACCTTTTATAACGACATCATTTATAACGACGAACCGGGTATTACAACGAATTGTTGAGGACTGTTATGTCACAGTATGAACATTTTACTATCTGTTAATACACCATTATTTATCGGTCCCTTAAATGTCGTTATAATCAGTAGCTCCGGGCCCGCTATGGCTGGGTCTCGGGAGTGATGTTTAAGTGTGTGTAGATTGTGTGAGCTGTCGGCACTCGAGGTGACACACACCAGACCACCACTCGTCGTGTCATCTGCTACCTGAAAGGGTTAAATAGACTCCTCTGTAATCGTTACGAGGATTTTCTAGTTTCTTTTCTCTCCGCGCCCGCGGGACACGACGTGGCGCCGACTGCTTTTTGCCCGCGCCGGATATCGGTTACATAACCGCGAGCATCGCTGCCATTCTGTCACGCCGCGGCGCCCGCTTCGCTGCGCACGACGCACAAAAACTGCCTCCTTCTCGTCATGCACAAGCATCGTCATAACTTCACTGAACCTACGCTGTACGAGTATATTGTACATATTACAGGTCTCAGGCCGCTGGATTTTGGAATTCTTACATCCAGCCTACCGACATAGTTAGCTCTATTTGTTACCATGTTTATTTGTTACAACTTACAAAGTGTCCATGTGTGTGTGTGTTACAAAGTGTCCATGTGTATGTTACAAAGTGTCCATTTGTATATGTTATAAAGTGTCCATGATTATATGATACAAAGTGTCCATTTGTATATGTTACAAAGTGTCAATGTGTATATGTTACACAGTGTCCATGTATATAATGTGAACATAAGCTATTTCTTTTTTGCTGGTTCTGTATAAATTATATATAAGTTATTTTTATTTACCTACTGGTTCTCTTTGTAAATTAAATGTTGTGCACACATATAATTGATTGCTTAGGTTGGTGCAAATTGTATCATCTTATTAATGTTTTAACTGATGTCTGTATTTGTACCTTATGGAAAATAAAAATAACACATTATCGTAACAACCTACATTATCGATAGGTCCATTATGTAAGTGAGCCGAAATTCTTGTCAGACAAAGTTCTCTGTACTTGGCTCGCAAGTAACAAGACATTTCGCTGTACCGTGCGGGGCGGCGGCTCCCCCGCACCGCGGCCGGTTACCGGTATCAGATATGATGCAACGACATCAGTTTTTCCACTTCCTCCTGTCCGCCGCCGATTATTTATTGATGAGCATCGAGCAGCCTGAACTCGTCCACTACATAAAAACATGATATTGAGCTATAAAATACAGGATAACACAATATCGCCGGTGCGTCCGCGTCGAGCTCGCAGCTATGTGGAAAAACGTTGGGTGAGTTTTTGTCGACTTCAATTCTTCCTCGATATTTTATGACACGATAGTTTCTTCACGAGATATTGTAGAAATTGATTAAATCTCTTAAATATAACAACGTATGAATTTTTACACAACAGAAAAGTTTACAATTACAACGACTACATCGTTAGTGGGAAGGGCAAGTTAAAAATTCGCGCGACAGAACATTTGCCTACCAGCAAAAGCAGTAAGTAGTAAATATTCAGACGACTGTATCTCAGCCTAGGAATAGACACATCACACAGGTCGAGAGCTACTCATACGCTTATCATTTGTAACTTACAGTCACACGTACACTCCACGTTTGTTATGATATATAATAATATTAAACTCTGTTCAGATCCAATTCAATCTAAAGAAAAAACAACAATAATAAATTCGACCAAGTTAAAGTGTTCCTTATTACTCGCCGCGGTGTTTAATAAATGATCGCGAATTATTCAATAGGCCCAGGAAGCACTGAGCAGGTAAACTGTGTTTTACATTGATAAGTAGCCTATTGACTATTAAACCATAAGCCAGCCGCCAGCCGCCAGCCGCCAGCAGCCATTACGCGGGAATGTGCACATGACCACTGCACATGAGACGTGTCCTTATTATTTTTTACCGTCCAGTTAAATTGCTGCATGTATGAGCATGATGAATGTATAACCAGACAACACTGAACACAACCGCGCCCCGCGCCCAACTATTGAGTTATCTCTGCAATGTCGCTACATGTTTTTAGAATTAAAATAACACGTAGGTATGTGTTATTTTAATTGGTACTTATATTCCATTATTTCTTGTCTTTATTAAACCTTTTTGCTCTGTTGCAACATTTACCCTAATAGATAAATACTATATTTTAGAGCCCGATAACCCAAAGGCTACTTGACCTTGTTTTTATTTATGTCCTAAATGCTTTATAATTGTTGCATTACACAAAAAATAATAATATTACATTATTTTGAAACCCGCAAAAAAATAAAAAAATAAATACTCTTTAAAAACCGTCGAAAATACTATTTGCCATGTTGGTTGATAGATTATCTGTGCTGTGATGTCATACTAGTACTATTTGTAATCTGTGCTACAGTACGTACTAGTAAAATGGCGGTGTTACGTTCCGTTTGACGTTTTGACAAAAATAACTTTTTTAGATGTCATGAACTATGTATTTACAGAAACGTTCCGTTTTACTACTACATATACGTTTAGTGTGTTAGTGTCACATCCTTGCCGGAAATTACTTTGAAATTAAACAACAATAATACATCTTTTTAAATGAACTTTATTTATCAATCTGCAGTTTTAAATTTTATTTTTATGATATCGCTAGAATACGTTTTCCTAAGCCAAGTACTAAAGGAAATACTCCTTCAATGTATCAAATTAAATATGAGTCAAGTAGCCTATTTTTAAAGTAGAGTGGCCCCTAAACGGTAAGTTTAGTCGTACGAGTACAAGATCCCGAATTCTAATTTAGGTGCCAAATTTTAATTTTAAAATGGTTATAAATAAAACAATACTGTAAAACGTTCGTTTCATATGTTGGGAATTGTATAATTCGTAGCCGCTCAACTAGCAACAAGCCTATCTGAACCCTGAACCGGAACTCGACATTCATTTATGGGATAAATACATTTAACATGAGGACGGATGGGCTTTGCAAATTTAAATATGAAATAGTGACAGCAGTGACTATAGTCGGCTCGGATATCTGTTTATTGAGACCATACGACCATACTGGCGAGTGGTTATTGTTTTGCGGAGTTTTGCGCAGAGATAACAGCGCAGATGTGGAGACATTTGGCGCGCCGCGAGCCTCGCGCGGGCTATTGTGGACAACCCTCTCGCCCTGGCCGCGGTATGGCACGCCACAGTATGGCACGCCACAGTATTATTTATAGTGTATACAATTATGACTGCTATTGTATTGCGGTTTGAAGCCCTACTCACTGCAATGTGCACTTGTTTACAGCGATATAAAAGAACCAATGCTTCGGACGATTTAGAATATTGCTTGTAATATTTGGATTCTTGAGTCCTCACTCATTTATCTTCCAGAAATGCTGATTTACTTGTATTTACAGCTAGAAACGTAGCTAACCTGTAGCTTCTCACCGATATCTCACAGGACATAACACAGAGTGTGTCGTGTAATACATTACGTGTCCAATTGCACGATTAGCGCCGGGCACCGGGCAGGTCTTCGGCTAACGGAGTCACGCGCGCCATTAACCTGTACACTCACCGTTACGAGTGTTTCGACTCTCGTCCCAACTCCCAATACGACGCTCGCGCTCTACTTTGCTTGAGGTAGAGTAGACAAAGGTTTTGTATATTTAACAATTGGCATAAGCCTCGATTGAGTAGATGTTCGGAGGTGGGACCGACGCCGGAGACAGCGGGCGGGCATCTCGCGGCCGGCCCACCGCTGATCTTCAGTATGGCGCTGCTCGCTGCCGGGGGCCAAGCCTCTTGTATTTGTCAAAATAGAGCGGGGCATTAGCATATCTCACGCCGCCTGCTCCCGCCGCGTTTATGTGCACCCTCGTCTCTGGTCATAAGGTTCACTATGCGGCAGCAGGCGACCATTCCAAGTACTAACAACTTTATCGCGACGTGACGGAGCACCCGCTGCGAGACCGATTGGGAAATTTGCAAATGAAATAAATTGAAACGTGCAATAGAGGCTGCTACAGTTATATTTTACCTATTTACTATTCGCTTGCATTTGATTAATGTTCATCAATGATGTAAATTTAAACTTAATATTTACCCGACTGCGCCAGAGCGCAACATTCTGTGGAGGTAAATATTCTAAGGAGGGTAATGTTTTTCGAGAGTATGTATGCCTGTATGTAATTGTTTGCCGCGCTCTGCGGCGAACGGCTCGATGGATATTAGCTTGAGAGGTGTCGTTAGATTCGTATTTACTGTGAGAGTGACACTGGGCACATCGAAATTATTTGACGCAGTCGTGTTTTTTGTTTTTTTTTTCACTAACGGTATATATTATATACTTGAATGCTTACGGCCGCACTCAGAGACATTTAATGCTTACTTAAGGAGCTACTTAGTACAGACTTTGACACAAAGTTCATACAGTTTCTGTCAAAATGTACTGACTCCTTAAGTAAGCATTAAATGTCTCCGAGTGCGGCCGTTAGACTTAAACAATAGGTTTAATTAATCGTAGCCTGAATGTATGTAATCAGTATCAGGCAAAGGTGTATGTAACGCCGAGTAGTTTTAGCACATTGTACTGACGTTCGGAAAGAACAAAGATGATTAAGATTAATTCTACATTACACCCGGCATAACACGGGACCTCAGTCCTCACACCAAACACAAAAGTGAAGACAGCGCTTTGTCAAACAAAGAGTAAGGCAGGTTTCTTGTATATGCATGTAGTGCGCGTGTAGGTACGCACTACTCACTCGCCTCCCAAGGTAGGGCGATGTGTCGTTACATGCGCACGCATTTAGCGTGAAATTGTGTGATTCCACGGCGAGGCGTAGTTTAGACCGGCCTCATTGCGTGGGTCGTAGAGGTAGAGAGAGGAGTCGTCAGGCGGGCAGACGCAGCGCGCGGCGCGGGGTCACAGAGACCGCAGCACATTCCGCGCTCATTACTCACCGCTCGGCCGCTTATTTATTAACCGTCCGCTGCAAATGAGCCTCCTCCCGCGAGCCGTCCTTCACTATCGCGGCCAGTGCTGGTGGCATCTGCGTTTATTTATCCTATCGTATTATATGGACGACGAAGAATCGCACACGATATGTCACACAACTCTTACTTATCTCCTTCTACCTCACCTATGCTCTTCTACTAGATTTATTTCGAATACAATTATTTAACTCTTAACAGCGTAGTTACGTAACGTACAGTTTTATATACCTACCTGTTTACTGCAATTATTGATATAAAAATCCAATGTATAATTTTATAATGCAATCAACGTGAGACTAATACATAATATGAAACCTAATTACTTCTCTTTGATATACTTTTTAGACTTGACAATGAATGTCAACTGTCAAGGGAATGAGACTTATATTTAATTTCTTATGAATAATTTGTTTGAAAATATTATTTAATTTGTGAAATATTAGCATTAAATGTTGTTACTTTAGTTTTAAAGCAAGACATTGTCTTTTATTTCTATACTGTTAAACAATCTTATTATAAACAACATTTAATGCTAATATTTCACAAATTAAATAATATTTTCAAACAAATTATTCATAAGAAATTAAATATAAGTCTCATTTCCTTGACAGTTGACATTCATTGTCAAGACGTCTAAAAAGTATATCAAAGAGAAGCAATGAGGTTACACATATTGAATAAACTATTTATATTATTAGTAAGGTTTTACTCTTGTGTTACGTTAGTTGTTAGGCGGCCTGGCTGGACCATAACGCTGCGCTGCGGTGCTGTTATCTGCAGTAATATGCATACTTATCAGGGTCACACGGACCGCAGCACGCACGCAGACGTACGGGGATTTACCGGCTAATCGTCCGGCAGATGAGCTAGCGGTCCGCGATATGGGCTCCGGCTCGGTCGCGGCCGCTAATGGGCGAATTAAACCCGCGGAAAGGCTGGGAGTTGGAACTTTATAATCCGGAATCTAGCTGGTTGGGGAAAATTCAGAGCATTGAAAATAGAACTCTGCACTAATTATACAATAGAGCTGAAAATCGAACACACAAATGTCGAGTCAAATGTCAATGTCATATATGACAGCTCGACACTCGACGCTTCGATTTTTAACCCTATTGTATTAGCGCGGAGTTCTATTTTTAACCGACTTCCAAAAAAAGGAAGCGGCTACCTAGGCTACCAAAAATTAAGATTCTGCACCAAGGTATACCCTGGATCCAAAAGCACTGAACAGAACTCCTGACTCTTTATAGATACATGTTTCGGAATTTCGGCTTTGTTTAAAGAACTGCAAGCATATGCCACTATGTCAATTACAGTAATCATCATCATCACCACCGTCATCACAATATACATCATCACATTATGATGATATAATAGGTACTTCTCATAGTATTTTACACCGACATGGATATATTTGAATATTACTTTGCCGTTTGTGAACCTATTTGCAAAATTCTTTTGTTGCTATAAAGGTTATAATTTCAAATTTTTCCCTTGGTATTGTTTTAAACACTTACGGATTGTGTCGCGGTACACTTTTCTTTTTCCCTTGGTATATAGTGATTTTTCTGACGTAATCTAAGCATATGTTACCAATAAGTAAGCCATAGCTTACTTATTGGTAACATATGCTTAGATACAGTAGCGTGTCCATATAAACTCCTCGAAATTAATATGGACACATATAGTGATTTCTACTTTTTCTGAAGTAGTCCGAGTATATGCTATTAAAAAGTAAGATTTTGCACCAAGGTATACCCTGGATCAAAAAGTACTGGACAGAACTCCTGGATCCTTATATTAGATACATGTTTGGGGATTCCGGCGTTGTTTATATACCTGCAAGCATATGCCATCAAACCACTTAAAGTCATCATTATCATCATCACCACCATATTCACACGAAACACCAACTACTATGATTATATAGGTACTCACTACTCATCAGAGTTTTGTGCACCGATATCAATGTCTTGAAATTTAGCTATTGCCAAACTTATATTCGTGATCATCATCATCACTATAGTATATTTAATGCTTAGGTACTGCTAAATTTTTCCGCCGACTATTACAATAAATAATAATAATAATTTAATAATATAGCAACTAACCATTATCATCACTGGTGATTGTTTAGTAGGTCCGCAGATCGGTAATGCTTATTTGGGGAAATACCACGGCCTCTCAGAAAACTGGCATGAATTAACACTTGACTTTGTTTTGCCGAGAGAGTGAGAATAGCGGATGCTTTTTTGTATTTATAACTTACTTAAAATGTGTTCATAATATAATATAATAATAATAGATAATTAATTTAACTAAAAATAGAAAAAATATTATTTTTAAACAAAAAATTAAAACCGACCCCAAAGTAAAAATACACAAAAAAGTATGAAATAAAACGTAGTTTCCAAATAATTCCCCTTTTAAATTCGGCAATTTTTTTTAACTATTTCTCTACTCAATCTTCTTAATGTTAAAGTTGGTTATGGTAAAATATTGTTTTATCCGGATGTGCTTGGGCTGGTTCCGACTTCAAATTTATGTAGATTGAGTAGAGAAATAAATAGTTCAAATTTTTTGCCGAATTTAAAAGGGGAATTATTTAGAAAATAAGTTTTATTTTATACTTTTTTGTGCATTTATTACTTTTGGAAGTCGAATTAAATTATTTTTTTCAAATAATCAGTGCTCTGAATTTTTGCGGGTCCACCGGTTTCGGATCATTATAGTCCCAGCCTAAACCAAAGCTCCATATCCCCTTACTAATAAAAATATTTACACGTGGATAAACTATACAACTTTTCCAACGTATAAGACAAGGACAAAACATTGTATAACTTATCCGTTGTGTAAATAATTTTATTAGCAGCATTTTACGCTATTCCTTATAGTTTCGAGTTTGACCCACCATACCCGCTTAAAAATTCACCTGAAGGTATCCTATAGCACCTATTATAATATGATACAAATATTCCTCCCGTACAAGAATTGACCAAACAAGAAAATGTTGAAGTCATCGTTAAATATATGAGATCGTGTAGTGACATACTATATTTGGAACATTAATCCTAAACTACAAATGGTCCACGCGCTGATAGGAAACATGTCTATTTTGAACTAACTATAAAAGCAAATATTTTCTAGTTAGTCATTAGTTCGTATTATCATCTACTTATTATGTATAAATCGTATAATTTCGTATGTTAAAAATAGTTGCTGCTAAATGAGGAAAATAGAAAAAAATATATAAATGTTGATTCTAGGTATATTATGGTGAAATAGCGGGTGATATAGGGCGGCTGACGGATGAGCCGCGCGCAGCCGCTGATAAGTGATAACGCCGCGCGCCGTATCGTAATACAGAAATACCACTGATAACGCCCACTAACAACTAACGTACTAATAATGTCTGCTGTGTAAGTACGTCAGCCAGCGCGGTGCCACCCGCCCAGGATCCACGCAGCAGCTCCCGCTGCGCACGCGCACCCCACGCCCCACGGCTGTGGTCTGCGGGTGGCAGGTTGTATCGACTGTCATGATATCGATACCGTCCCGTTATACACATCGCGCTGGTGCGACATCCGGCGGAAGTCGCGGGCCGCCGGCGCGCGCCGACCACCGCCGACCACTGCCGACCACCACCACGTGCTGTTTGTTATCTATACTCTCGTCTTGTGAGTCTTGTGACAGTGATTTGGCAACTTTTTGTTAACTTATCTACTGCAAATAACAATTGCGTCTATTATTTTAAAAGTACATATCAAAGAAGTGGATGCAAAATTGAAGCTATTGATAGAAAATTACCATAATATGTATTATAACATATTATTGATAGCGCGTCAAGACGCAGCGTGACCCGGCGCAGCGGACGGACGCGGCTATCGGCGTCCGTCCGGCGCGCGATACCGCGGCCTCCGCCACTGGGTTACGAGCGCGGCTTAAGTAACGGAGTGCAGAGTGTAGCCGGTAGCGGGATGCGGCCACCGGCAACTGTGGCCAGCATTCGCAGCAACAGACAGCAGGATGCCGGCTGTAATGAGTAATGACGGTGCTCAGGTGAAACGGAAATTGAAAGCAGAACTAATCAAAGAAAATATGCAATATCCGATTACATTACATTATTTCGCCGAAGAGACACAAGCGAGTAGCGATTTTGCGTGTGCGGTAATCCTTACTTAATGTTAGACACACTTCACACTAACAAAGTATTATGTAATGAGTTGCATTAAACTCAAAAAGGTAAAACTCTTCTCGGATGACTCTTTACGTAAACAAAAAAATGAAACCCGATGATGACTTTGTCGAAACCAGACATGTAATATGTTACATTAAAATTAATGTAAAATACCTATTACAGTGGAAAAAGTGCAAGAAGCTCTGTGGGTAACACACAAAGAAATTTGTATGGGCGCTGTCATGATTTTGACAGATTTTCATAATATTCTCAATCGATAACATTATATTTACGCCGCTGTTAAATGTTCCTGCTAGGCCCCCTGAGTATTATAGGACCCCTTAACCTATTTAGGGCCTCTTTGGCCTTAGGGTTAATCCGGCCCTGCAAACGTTTATTCACAGATACACACAAACGTAACTATCTATATGTAGCCGCACCAACAAAAGTATATTTACCTATACTTATTATATTACTGTAAAAAATATGAAATTATACCTATATAATGTGTCATCGTATTTTTTTTATTTTACGTTTAATAAGTGACATTATAATGCTATAGCGTGCTATTGTTTCTTTGTTTGCATTTAGATTGAATTGAGTCTGAATAGAGTGCATAACCTGCAATCGTCATCCAAGGCCCAGGAGCTCCGGCGTCAAGAATCATTTATCAGGTAGTATCGGCTTAATTAGCGCTGTCTTCTCACGAGCTGTCGCCGGCCGTCGCGACCGGCCGCTGCAGGTATTTTAATGAGCTCCAACATATCCCGCGCCTCCCCCTCCCGCGCCTCCCACCCCCGCGCGCGTCCGCTTGAGAGATTTATTGGGGCGCAGATTCGGCAAAAATGCGACCCAAAACTAAGTAATGTAGCCGTGTGTTTCGTTAATTGCAATACAAAAATAAAAACAGACCCAGACCTCGCAACTCACAGATAAACATGAATCAGCGTAAGAATATTTAATCCTGGTTAGGTACGAGTATGTAGTACCTGTACAAGAAGCACACGTTCGATATATCCCAGTTGTTGCCATGCCTACGCTGTTGTTATCCAGATGGCATTATACTTACAAGTCACTACTAACTTGACTTCGTGTTTGGTCGCCGCAGGTAATCGTTCCGTAGTATACTAGCCCATGTCCTGTGACACAATATACAATATATATCAACTAGACCCCTGGGAAGCGCACTACACTACTTTTTCGCGGGGAAAATGCACGGTTCCCGCAGAATTTCGCGTACGAAGTAGCGGGAATCAACTGCAAGGCTTAAACGGAACCGCATATGTCTTGCGATAAAAAGTAGCCTATGTCCTTCGGTGGTCTACTTTATGATCGGTTTAGTAGTTCTTACGTGAATCTGTAAATAAAGTATCTTTCCCGCGATAAAAAGTAGCCGATGTCCTTTCCCGTGGTCTACTTTATATCTGTGGTAAATTTCATGATGATCAGTTAAGTAGCGCTCAGGACTTTCGGCGTAAACAACAGTTTTGAACCACAGTAAAAAAGCACACACATTTATACATTATCCCACGAGAACATAATACTGTGGCGGACCAATTAGCGCTACAATCCTGAATCGCGCTATCAAAGTTTTCTCAGATCGGCGGTATATAATATACAACATCCGAAATGCATGCTTCGGCCTGACCGACCACCTCGCTCGGTCGGAGATCTTCCCTTTGGGGCTTCCATCTATCCCATAGTACTTTTTCGGGATAAAAAATATCCTATTTCTTTTCTCGGTATCTCGACTCAAAGTATAATATGTACCAAATTTCATAAAAATCAGTTCATTGGTTAAAGCGTGAAGAGGTAACAGACAGACACACTTTCGCATTTATAATAAGTACTATACTATAGTATAGACTAGTATAGATACGAGATGGATGGAGTTACTCCCTGACGGGGCGATATCCGCCGATGCGTGGTATCTCTATTGCACAGACTGCATTGAAAAGATTATGGTAATGGAGTCGGTATCGAGACAGATTCGATGGGAGCTGATTGCGAGGATTTAACTACACGTTGTTTATTGGCATGTCGGCTTCCCAGATCTGCATTGATGCTGGTGAGCTCGTTCCGCACATCAGATGATCAGACTCGCCGCTCGAGCTCCGACGAGGTGCGAACAGCGGCCCGGCCGGTGAACATTACACGCTCGGTTAGGGTTCACGGTGTGACCGACACGTTATGTCGTCAGTCGTCACATTACACGAGTTCTAGGAACCGTCCCACAGAGGAGACGGACCACCTTTAGGTAGCTCAAAATGTGTTCCGTTTCTACTTTATTTACCGGCGGCTGGTGATGCCGAGTTTTACATAAATTAGCGTCGTACCCTCGTTAGGAACGACGATTTAGCCCGCGATAAAATATATTGCGACTTTACAATCGACACTTTGAAGCGGACACTGATAGACACTTTAGTGCTGGCGAGCGGCGGCAGATAACATCTCGGACTCAAGTCTACCAGCCACCGTCCACCGCCGGAGTAGGAGCTGCTGCAATTACTACCGGGGTGGGGGGTGCAGGGTAAGAGGGGAAGCGCAGGTGGCTCGTTACCCAGTCCCGGGGCTGTCAGAAGCAGCGCTCATTTACTTGTTAATACGGAGCGAGATAAGACGGTATCGCCGGCAGCCGGACGACTGAATTAAACATTACCTAGGAAGCGAATATGATCTAGATTCTTATCCGCGTGCTGACGAAAGGCACCGAGAGGTTCGCCGCAGTGAGTAGATCTGCCCCGTCACCGCCAGCGCCTAGCGGTCCAGCCTAATTACACGATTGTTAGCCTCACAAAAAGTTGGGATGGCCTGTTGTAATACTCGTGGAATATTGATTAAATTAAAAACTAATGACTACTAAAGAGCATAGAATAGGCTAGGCGAGCTCCCGGCGAGGGAAAAAACGTCGGCGGACGAGCTCAGTCACGTCGCGTTACAGCGGCGGCTGCCGTCACGTCGTCGCGTCATTGTTGTCGCTAATTGAAACGATGACACTGGAGTTTGAGTTACGTCAAACTTCGAACGTATATAATATTATTTTATGTACTATATAGATGGAGGTGTGAGACGTGAGTGGCATATTGTGCAGAATACACATTGCTTTAAGCCATCTCCTCATGTCCTTACTGGTTAACATTTGTTCAATGTACTTTGCTGGTAGACAGTCGACACTAGTAACTAGATCCTTAATCCTTACAAGCGACGCCGGGACCGCCATCGTGATCATAATCATAATGATTTATGTATTGCGAATTTGTGTGACATACAGATATCACACAAATACGTGATCGCGGGCGGCACCGTCGCGGGCGGCTCACGGCTAGCTCGGCGATGTCGCGGCTCGTTCGCCTCGCTCGCCGCCGCTAATCAATTCGATTACACGCCGTTCGCCGGCCGCCGCGCCCTCAGCCCTGACGAATCGCACCCGCTGCAGTACCCGCACACGGCTACATCGTAAACCGATCCTGAGAACCCGGCGGCGTAGTTTGTTCAAACCGCTATAAAACTTTTCAAATTGACGAACAAGTTGTTAGTCAATAACAACCATATTAACCACAAAACACGATTATATGCAGTGCAAAACAGAAATAGACGCTTAAGTTATGATTATTATATTAGCTACACTTGTCAAACGCGAGATGTTGACTGAGGTGGAGCTGTGAGTCTTCTCCGGCGGCCGATGTTGCTTCAAATTTCAATCTTATGTTTCCGGTGTATGTACTATGTAACAAATGACCTAAATTTTCTTATATAAAGGTATATATATAAATGGATTACAATTCCATTTATCTTATTCGTGGCAATTCCAATATCTCGCTAAAACTCGAGAACGATGTAGAACTTCAGGGAAGGTTAAAACAGTGAGAAATATTGGAAAAGGTATAGGTGTAGGGTGTAGGTGTAGTTATAGGTGTAGATGTAGGTGTAAGGTGTAGTTGTAGGTGTAGGTGTAGGTGTAGGGTGTAGTTGTAGGTGTAGATGTAGGTGTAAGGTGTAGGTGTAGGGTGTAGGTGTATGTGTAGTTATAGGTGTAGATGTAGGTGTAGGTGTGGGTGTAGTTATTTATTTATTCCAGTTCATAGTTAGGACAGAACAACAAGAAAATAATGAAAATATCAGCAACACACTACCATTTATTTGGTTCACACACACATAGTGTATCTATACTAATATTATAAAGCTGAAGAGTTTGTTTGTTTGTTTGTTTGTTTGTTTGTTTGAATGCGTTAATCTCAGGAACTACTGGTTCGAATTGAAAAATTATTTTTATGTTGGATAGTACATTTATCGAGAAAGGTTTTAGGCTAGAAAACATCACGCTGCGACCAATAGAAGCGAAGAATCCGCGGAAAATGTGGAAAAAACGGGGAAAATTATTCATCTTTGAGGGCTTCCGTTGTTTGTTTGAACGCGCTGATCTCAGGAACTGCTAGATCGAATTTAAAAATTATTTTTGTGTTGGATAGACCCTTTGTCGAGGAAGGCTTTAAGCTATATAACATGACGCTGCGACCAATAGTAGCGAAGCATCAGTGAAAAATGTTTGCAAAAACGGGGAAAATTGTTCATATTGGACAAATTTTTATGAATTATTTGTGTGTTCAAGTGGATTCGAGAATGGTTTAGATTTGCAATTAGACCCGGTGGCGCTGCTGTCAGTACGTAAACAAATTTAATTTTAAGGCGGTACGAAGTTCGCCGGGACAGCTAGTTATTGTATATATAAGCTAAAAACAGTTTGGAGACATCGCGTTTAAAAATTGTAGCGTTGTACCTTTATGAATTCATACCCTGTTGAGCGTCGCGCGCTGTACCACAGCAGTGACAGCTACCCCCGCAAGTGTCGCGCACTGTCACACGGCACGCGAAATGGTCGATTTTTCCGAGTGATTTAAAGTTTATATGGTTTATAGTCTTTGGTTTTTATTTTTCTACAGACATTTAAGAAGGCCATGTAGCTTTTTGTTTTTGCCTGAGGACATTAAAAAAAAGCTTCGAATCTATGACTAAATAAAACCAGATTAGTCTGATGACGAATCTCATCAGTTGTCATTTACAATATTTGAAGTTTTATGTTAATTTTATTTACAGATTTCGAATATTTTTATATAAATCGTTATTTAAACAATTATTTAACTAATGAAATAAAAACTTTTGTATTTCGCCATAATTTAGCTTCAAAAACCGAAACTTAAATTTATTTCCCGGTGGAATCATATTGATATTTTGCATGTTAAACGTTATATTTCTTGCAATTTTTTTATAAAATGTGTAGAATGTTTATTTTAGTTTCCAAAAATATATAACATGCCAAAGTTTTACTCACAATTCATCAATGAAAACCGAAAAAACAAACGCGGATGCCTTCTGCCGTATAGAGCCGTGCCAGTGCCGCGCGACGCTTGAAGGGTTTTTTGTGTTCACATCAAGATTGCTTGTATTTATTTAGGGAATTTATTCTTGATTTTAAATATATTATGTCACATGCATAGGTTTTAGCAAAAATTTATCATTATAATCTTGAAAAATAAAAAAGCGGGAAACCCGCCGCCCGGTTTCAAACATGAGTGAAATTTTATTTTTCGTAATTATAATGGAACTGGTCTGATATTTATTAGGTACATTAATTATAGTTTATAATTATTATCGCTACGTCAGTTAGCTCACACCACCTACCGTGCGTTTGACATATTTTTTTTTAATATATGGCGTCGGCTTATCTTAAAACCATTTGCCAGTGTAAAGTATAAAAGGCGGGAAACAGAACTTACGTTTCAATTTTCAACACTGTATTCCTATATCGTCAAGTCTAAAGTCTAGTCAAAGTCCAAATAAATAGTCAGTACAGTCAATGAGTCATGTCAGTCGATTCAGTAAAGTGGTAGAAGCTTTGCTGAAAGTTCCTAGGGAGTTTTGGCAGGAAACACAAAATAGCACGTTTTTAGAAGTTGTACCACTTGCCCACACTTGTGCACGTTAACGAATATTTAATGGTTAATAATCTACCAATATTACACATTAAGAACCGAAATAACAGAAATTTATGAAATATTACAAATTCCACAACGTCACCCACTAAACTCCCCGGCAAAACTCCCGTGCGTTTGATATATATATATTTTAAAATTTATATATGGCATCGGCTTAAGTGATATAATCTTATTAGTCGTTGTCGTTTGTCAATCTGCCACAACAATTATTTTTTTTATTACTTTTTCTATCTAAGAGGCAAAATAATAAATAATAAGGTATATGTTTAAATATAAAAAAAATAATATAGCTGTCTTTCACATTATCGCGCGCGATAAGCGACATCGTATCGGATAAGGTGAAAACGCTCTAATACGTGAAGCAAAAATCACGTTTTCACGGTTTTGGGAAAATTTTAACTAAAGAATTTGAGTATGAATTATGGTCGAATTTTGACCACAGGGTGATATCTTGTTAATTAATTATTATTTAACTATAACATTATGATAACAGCCAACAATAGGTATGAAGGTATTAAACTATAACATTATGATAACAGATAACAATAGGTATGAAGTTATATAACTATAACATTATGATAACAGCCAACAATGGGTATGAAGGTATATAACTATAACATTATGATAACAGCCAACAATAGGTATGAAGGTATTTAACTATAACATTATGATAACAGCCAACAATAGGTATGAAGGTATATAACTATAACATTATGATAACAGCCAACAATAGGTATGAAGGTATATAACTATAACATTATGATAACAGCCAACAATAGGTATGAAGGTATATAACTATAACATTATGATAACAGCCAACAATAGGTATGAAGGTATTTAACTATAACATTATGATAACAGCCAACAATAGGTATGAAGGTATATAACTATAACATTATAATAACAGCCAACAATAGGTATGAAAGTATTTAACTATAACATTATGATAACAGCCAACAATAGGTATGAAGGTATATAACTATAACATTATGATAACAGCCAACAATAGGTATGAAGGTATTTAACTATAACATTATGATAACAGCCAACAATAGGTATGAAGGTATATAACTATAACATTATGATAACAGCCAACAATAGGTATGAAGGTATATAACTATAACATTATGATAACAGCCAACAATAGGTATGAAGGTATATAACTATAACATTATGATAACAGCCAACAATAGGTATGAAGGTATATAACTATAACATTATGATAACAGCCAACAATAGGTATGAAGGTATATAACTATAACATTATGATAACAGCCAACAATAGGTATGAAGGTATATAACTATAACATTATGATAACAGCCAACAATAGGTAAGGTATTTTTTTAAACATCTTTTTTAATTATACATTTACATAACATTACTACATAGTTATATTTACATATTCTTTATGAATTACAATGAACTAATTATTATTTCTTATTACTACAATGAATTAATTATTATTGTCTTTGAATTATAGTCTCACATGATAAATTGTCCGATGGACGCAGTAGCATCAACTTGTGACGAGCCGTAAAAAGGATCAACAACGAATTCCCGAAAGCCACCAAACAAGATTATCGGCGAGACACGATCATTAAACGAGTAACCCAAATGAAAAGACGAAATTGATCAGTTAAGGTGTGCGCGGCCGCAGGGCTCGGTCTGAGCGGGAGGTCCTGGCGGGCCGCGGGGCGCGGGCGGCGGCGAGGGCGCGGGGTCGACGGCCTCCCACGGGAGCAGGTGCCGCCCCCCGCGCCCCGCACCGCACCGCAGCCTGCACAGATTTGTTCCCGGCCGACCCGCGCCCCTCGGCCCGCACCGCGCCGCCAGCTCGCTACACCGCCACACGCTCAGATCCTGCTCGAAACACTGCATTTGTTAATAATTTGTGTTCAGCAGAATATGTTTCGCAACGCTATCGCCGCGGCCGATGGACGCCGCACCGACATCGACAGCGAAGCCGCCGCGCCCCGTAGGGGCAGGCAGTGCTCCCACAGTTAGTAGTCTATCGTTTATGCAACATACCTGCACCTGCATTGCAGTACAACCAACACGCTACGTTGTCATGTCTAATGTCTATGAAGAACTGAAACAGAAATTTATGCGATTAATATAGGTCCGGTCAAACAAAGAAACTAATAATTATGTATAATTAAAGAAGAAAGCAGTAAGTAATTATTGACACTAGGAGTTGCTGGTGAGGCGAGCGCAGCGGGCCGGCCGTGGCCGTCGGTTTTTATGCGCGGAAAACCGGCCACCGATTATGACTTACCGAAATTATAACATTTCTCTTTTTGTTCGGACTCCGGAGCCGAGAGCTGCCGTACCGGTTACGGCGGGCGAGCGCGGGGCCGGGGGCGGGCCGGGGGACGGGGCGAGCGAGCTCGAGTCGGTTTAATTTTTCCTGTATCTGTTATTAGGTGCGCAGCTCCAACCATCTGGCAACCGTTTATTAAGTGCCTGGCTCCCATTGTGCACCAAAATGGTGCGCCTCTGAGCCAGTACAGGAACCCATCATCATGACGCTCGCTCGTGTTAGACACGTTTAGAAGTCCCAATAGCGCAACAGCTTTCAGCGTGTTGACCCAAAGTCGCCTAAAAACAATAATTATGAATGTCAATCACGACCGGCAGTTGTGACTTGTGACCCGCAGTAGTCCTTAAGCTGATGATTCAGATGCCCGTTGTAGATCATGTAGGTCTGGTACATGTGACCGGAGTAAGTTTTACATCTAAGCTGACCTCCTACTTGGTGACGACTGACGAGTGACGACACAGTACACACTGTAGCGATCTGAATGAGAAGATAATATTATGTTTATGTGTTTGTGCTAAGTGTTTAATATGATTGTATTTTATTCTATAATTATAGTATAATTTGATTAAGCCATGTATGTACCTAGTGGTCAGCGATAGCAGGCCTGGCACTGCAACACATATCGAGATGTATGTATATTGTATAGAGGAGCTCCGAAGACCGTATCTTTTAATTACTTCGGGCCGGGCGCGGACCGGTCGGCCGCGGCCGATGGGCCGGGGTGAACATACGGGGTATCGCTGGATATCTCCACTCCAGCCAGAACATTATGTTACTATTTGCTGAAGTTATACACTTTGATTTATCTAAATTGGAAACTATAAATGAAATAATTGCTTGTTTGGTAAATAGCGCAGACCCTCGGACCTGGTAGTAGCTAGGAAGTATACAACTTATTGTTTGCTTTGAAGTTTGGACATTTAATAATTGAATTGGGGGACACTTCGTGATGCAAAATGTGGCCGCCCCGCCGACGACTTGCATACAACATACATTAGACGATGAGGATACAGACACCTTGCGTCTGGTCGTCACGTGATATGACCAGCAGCCAGCAGGTGTAAAATGGCCACATTAAGTGATTCGTGCTATGAAATATCAACTTTTGTAGAAGTTGCTCCATCGATTACTAAAAAGTTGCTGGTTGCTCCTACATCATTGAGTCTAATATTTCTCTTAATCGACAATTAAGCAATTATTATTATGTGTACCATTTTCTATTGAAAACTTGACAAAATAGAATTGTTAAAATTGTAAGAGCAATTTCTTCAAAAGTTGATGGTTCATAGTACGATTCCCGTAATGTGTCCAGTTCAGACTTGCTGTACATCGATTTTGCTAATTAAATATTACAATAATACAATTTCGATCCAGTCCCAATATGTTAAAAGTCAAAACGGCAAAATGGTATTCTCATAAATGATAAACGTCAAACCGATGTTTAACGCGTTTTGATTGGTTCAAACTCCAAAAATCAGTTTAGGTTTTTTAGGTTTAAATTTTTTGTGATGGTGGATCTGTATTATCAACAGAGGCTAGCTGCCACTTACGTGATAACAGTGTTTTCTTAATTGCCTAAATAAATAAATATAAATTAATATCTATAGTCGCTTCACACCACGTCAATCTGGCCCCGTGCTAAGTTTCTGAAGAACTTGTGTTACAGGTACCAGAAAACGGGAGTATTTAATACTTTTATACTATACATACATCTAAGATTTTTATTATATTATACACATATTTAATACACATCCATGACCCAGGAACACAGTAAACTTTTTGTTTATAAAGATAATAGTTAAGTCTTCTAATACGCAGAAACTTATTAAATAATATCAGTTTCTGATATCAAGATATTGAAAGTCCAAGTCAAATACGAGAATTGGGGTTCAGTCGTAGCTCATCAGTCGTAACTCGTAACTCGTAACGTCTCATTGATGGGCGGTGCGAGTTACGGGCAGAACATAATATCTATAGCTCATCAGCGCGTGGGGGGTGGCCGCTGTCGGAGAAACATTAATTGCAAGACTTTTACGACTTTCGCAGTAATGCACGATTGAGGTATAGGCTGGCTTCGGTAAAATGTGAGATCGGCGGTAAAGTCTAAAGTTTTCACACTAAATCCTCATTATGTTTTCACAATACAGCTCCGAGTACCTTAGCGCCCGACCCTAAAGTCGTGATAGCAGTTTCGTGGACAATGTAAGAACCACGACGCAACAACTTGCGCGTCTGTGTGGTGCGGTGCGCGGGAGCGTAACAACGGCTGCGTGTGTTCCGACAGCAATACAGCGCGCGGTTGCCGGCGGCGATGCAGTTTTTGTGCGGCAGCCGGCATCGCGCGACGCGAGCCGCATCGGTAATGTTAGCTTCGTCATCAGCGTCTGGACACCCTGTGGCCTGTGTACACAGCATCCGCCTCAACTAATGCATGCCTTGTTTGTCTAATGATGCTTGATGTCGACATCGTTACGGCGGGGCTTTCGTTTCTAGCGTGTTTTGACTGTCGCTATCCGGCCACAATCGCGAAGTGTTAAATTAATTGCGCAGATAATAAAGTGGTGTTTGAATCTCCCCGATGTGATAATACGCGTTGTGTCGACACTCAACGACCGGAGTCTGAACTTGGTTAATAGATATTAATGTCCGTTCTAAGGTTTTTTGTCGGTAGTTTATATTCTATTCAAGAGCAGTTTTGATTGGATAACGCAAATGCGTTAACAGTCAGCTGTGCTAAACACACAGCTAGTGATACATAAAGTCTTTATTTACAATACATAGGCTATAACTTATTTGCCTACAAACTATCAAGTTGATACGACAACAGTTGTAGACGTTATAATAGGTAGGTGTGCCAGATGGACTCAAGTGTACACTCGTTTAACACTCAAATACCCTGGCCAGCTTAATTAAGTTCTCACATTCTTGAAAACAGAAAACAGTCTACTTGAGTGATTAATAATTCAGGAGATAATAATATTATGTTAAATATAGTCATTAGATCCGAATCATATAAGTCGGGGCCACGGTCGCCCGCTCAGTAACACGCTCGCTGGCGAATGTATAATCGGTCGCGAGACGGTTACCGCTGATGAAGGGAGGATGAGATGCCATTAATATTCGACTCGGAACGGACTTATAATAATTAGAGATTAGCTAATTAGATGCTGCGACGGTGAACTTGCGTAACTAACGACTGTGGTTCTGTCAGGTCAGGCCTGCAGAGTGCGGCCCGAGCGTATTATGATACTGAACTTAATTATACATAATATAATTCATGCGAATTAGAGACTTGCGAATATATATTATACTTATACAACAAAATTGTACAAGAGTCATCTCTCGGTATACTCTGCAGATCCAATTTGATCTAAACGTAGACAAAAAGATGAAATTCGACCAAATGAATGTGTCATCGTATTTGTTTATTGCACTTTAACTACCTACCTAAGTGACCTTTAAATTGCTAGCATTATGAGTTATATTGTGTATTTGTTTAAGTTTAGATTAAATTGGCTCTGAACGACGAAGTTATAAACTAACAATGTTTTGGCGTATAATTTAGCGAACGTTACGTCAATCCCATATACTTATATTTTCAATTTCGAAGATCGTCATTGTAGTTAACGATGGCATGTTGGCTAAGCTGAAGTATTATCGATAACTTTTGTCGTTATAATATGCAGTCGGAGGGAGCGATGCGCGATGGTACATGACGTACGAGCGCCGAGCACGCCGCGCGCTCTGATAGATGATCTCAATTCTACTGCAAATACTCCGAATAAATAACTGTCCGCCGGATAAAGAACGAGGCTGAGATGAAGTAATGGCAAGAAATGATCCTCGGCCGGGGCTACACCGCCGGCGGTGTGGTGTGTGTGTGTGTGTGTGTGTGTGTGTGTGTGTGTGTGTGTGTGTGTCGGAGCGATTGACGCGAGATAACAGACGCTAATGTACAGCTTTGACGTGCTGACTTATCGATCTCTTTGTGTAATGTCACTTTCACTTTACAAATATAAATATTTTAGTCGCCGTCTGCCGACGTCTTCATGGCCATTGGCCAGACTGTCCGTCATTACAGTCATAGTACTGCTGCCTAATCTACCTGCTACTAAAGGTCAATGCTCAATATATAGCTAGTTTTTGTGGTTTCTACTCTCTTGAGAAGCAAATTATGCAGTCTAAATGCAGAAGAAATAATATTTATTTGACTGTTTAAACTGTCTGCAACTGGTGGTGATCGTATGCACCCGACCTTACCCGAGCTCTGCGCGAGATCTATCAGTCAGTATACAGAATAGTTCACCTGGGACACGAACATCGATCGCCATGACTGCTGCTGCGCCGCGACGCCTGCTGCTGCTGCCGCTGCTTGTTGCTTGCTGCCGCGCTCTGCTCGTGACCACCCGCCGTCTATCACTCGCCCGCAGCGCTGCGGGGATATAAGTGCAGCCATACATCGTCTTCGACAGCCGCGACCGCAACCCGGCTCGCTAAATCATAGCTCCGAACATCAGCCGTGAACAAAAGTCGTGCTCCAGTCTCGTCTCGCAACTGCCTGGAATACCACGGACGAGCGGAGAGGAGCGATTAACCGACGAACCCTACGACTCATGTGTCAACTAATTCTCACACAACATGCAGATTAAAAAAGTGGTTCAAAATCGAATCAAAAAGATACGTTATCTCAAAGGTATCTCAAAGGCATTGTCGCGGTCGTAATTCTTATTACTAGTGAGCAGTGAGAACTGTGTGTGTGTGTGTATTGTGAGCACGTCACGGTCAATGCTAATCCCGGGAGCACGCTTCTCTTTCTGCTGAGGATTAGAGAGTCGTACACAGAGAAAGGGAGCGACCGCCGGACATGGTTGGTTCTGCGACTAGGGGCACATACCTCAGTCAAATATACGTTAAATTATAACATCTGCGGGATCCTAGTAGCTTATATTTAATACTCACATAAGACTAACTTTTCACTATACAGGCTGTTTTCTCAATCAGTGTCCAAACTTTCAGGAGTGAATATACACTTGAATATAAGCAACTCTTACCATGGGATCGACTTGAGACAAGAGTATATTCACTCCTGAAAGTTTGGTAACTGACTGAAAAAACACCAGATATAATAGAAAGATTATGCGCTTCGATTAACAAAAATGGTGATCTCGTTATACATGCCCTGTACATTGATAATGATTCTGCTGTGGATGTACATAATAAATATATTATGTAGTTTACCTGCGCCCTCACCGTTGTCGGTTGTGGACAGCGCGGCGACCCGTAATTAACGTACGTCGAGCGTCGCGGGACGCAGGCGGAGGGAGGGAAGGACGCATTCCTCCTAATGGAATTAAAAGCTCCAGATAAACGCGCCGATAGCAGCCGCTGGTAAAGTTCCACTGTGAAGTCAGTGAATAGTGACGAGCCCCGGCTGCCTCTGACAGGCGAAATATACCGGCTCACAGGATACCGATGAAATTGTTCATATTACGATTGACAGTTTTTCTCTTTGACCAATATATTTATATTTTGTTAATTGATTTAATATTGGATGTGTGGATATTTTTAAGACAAGATAAGTATTAAGACCGATTTAGGAAAAAGACACCAGCTCTTAATTTCAGAGCAGATTTATGCATCTCTGGAGCATTATTACTTGTATCATTAGGTTGCTTGTGCCATGAATTTAAATTTGCCAATTTTGTTGACAATCATAATAATATCTCAGTTCATACAACTTTTTTATACACTTTTCCACTTTATTTAGCTTTTGACATTCATTTATTAGCACGACCGGTTTCGATTAACTCATCATCAGGTGTAAATTGAAGGTACATTGAACATTAGTAGGTCGATAAAAATAATTCAAAAACATTATGCAAATTAATGTTGCAATGTATTATGAACATGAATTTCTACCAAGAACCAACAGTACACTCAATCAATTACTGACAATCCTCCTTCGGCTAGGCCGGCCTAGCGTCTAGGGCAACAATAATCTATGTTCTCGCCAGGTTAGGGTTCTGAACCTTAAAACCGTTTTTACGTATTTTGAATTTTAAGTCTCAGGCGTTGGGGAAATTTCAAAATACCGACGCACAAGAAATCAGTCAGGCAGCAGGCTCTTCAGGGCTCCGAAGTGGCCGACTCCCAGCCTTACAGCACGCTACTAAATCCTGAGTCGTCGAAACATTTGTGACCATTACATTTGTGTACAAAACGCATTGGGTGCTGTGCTGTGAGCTGTGAGCGCGACAGTCACTGTCGCGTCGTCCAAGCGTCGCCCGCGCTCGGTCACAAAAAACCCGTTGGCAAATATTCGGCGAGGGCCGCCGTTCCCACGCCGCGACACACTCGTTAAAATACCCTGACTCACCCGTTCCCCTCTCCGCGCCCGTGCCGCGCCGCCCGCGACCTACTGCTCCCGAGACTACCATACTTACGGAACAAACAAACAGTATTAAAGCCAGCGCTAATGAAAGTGCGAGCACTGTGCAGGCTGCGTTTTGCTAAATAATAAGTATCATACAATATTACCTGCTAAAACAGCCTCATATTTCCTGAACATGAATTATTGGGGATTCGGACTTCGGGTATCCCAACTCAACTTTATTGCATGAGAAGTACTGGCTAAATATACCTGCACACAGGGATTGAAATTTCCTTGTATGTACTAACTACTAACATATCGCAGGCTATTTACCCCGTCGCTCACATCCGTCAGACCACCGGGCCAGCTGGCGTCTGGCTGTCATATTCAACCATCCTGCCCAAACCCCAGAACTTATTTCTTCTCGTTGTTCGCACATTACCCGCATCGGGTATTATTAAACCGCCATAAAGATAAATGTTCGTCAGCAGAGGACCCAGACACTCGTCTGATGTTGAAATGTTCCTACTGAAGTAGTAATTGTAACGATGAGGTATGTGTGAGTGTGAGTGTGACGTGGGCGTCGAATTGTCGAAGATGATCCTATTGTACTATGTGTTATAAATGTGAAATTGTTAGGATGGATGAATGGAGTGTGGATGGATGGATGCTTGTTACTCTTTTACGCAAAAACTTCTGAACGCATTTCGATGAAATTTTGTATGGTAATTTTGCTTAGGCTCTGGATTAAAACATAGGCTACTTTTTATCCCAAAAAAGTACAGTATTCCCGCGGAATACTATATTTACGCGGGCGAAGCCGCAGGAATAAGCTAGTACTATTATACTTGGGAATTGGGATTCACTTTAAAAGGTACTATAGAATCCTTAACGCGTGACTAAGCACGCGAGTTCCCCGCTCTACGACCGCGACAGTTGCGGGCGCGGCCTCCCCTTCCCCGGTAAACTACGCCACCTACCGCTGTCTATGATATATTTTGTGGATTGTACGGTAACAACAGAACAGGAGCTAGGAGCTAGGGCTAGGAGGTATCCCGTAGATGAATCAATATTTCAATGAGTATGGCTCACGATTGCGCGAACTAGTAACAGTTAGCGTCGATGCCTTTCGCAGTAAATCACCCCCTCTCCCCCGCCTGCGCCCGCGCCGCTCCCAACAACACTCGAATTAATTAACAGAACGCTCCCAGATGAAACACAATCATATGCATGATTCACGGCTCCAATTAATTTGAATATCCTCATTCTTCACTGCCCGTTCCGATGTAATATCAATTAATCAATAGCTCGGAATGAGTCTTCGGATTGTAAATAACGAAGTAAAACACTCGACTGTTACGGGCGAGGCGCACCGCGTGACCAGTTGTCATTCGACGACGCAACATGGGCCGCCGTAAAACGCGAACGGCCGAGAGAATAGCCCGAGATATCGAGATGTTAATTAACTGTCCCCGCGTCGCGTCCGCCGCGGTCGTAAAACGCGCCGCAGCGTCAGCTCGTAAAGTGGCGCGCGCGCAAATTGCCGTGGGACAGTCCGCACGCAGACGCGCAGTGCACGCTCTTCTCATCATCAATTGCACGCCATAATTAATTCAATTACTCTCATGAATATTCCTCGCGTCTGATGACGGTTACGTCACCCGCCGCAGGATTCGAGACAGATCGCTGTCCGGCAGCTCGGAGTTAATTACTGGCGCGCTAATAAACTCTACTAAATCGGTACCGCAGCGTCACGCATCCCGACCGCTGCGAGCCGCACCGTCGCGTCGCGTCGTGCGTGCCGCGACATTTAGCTGGCCAGTGGTAATGAAAGATCACAGCTGGCTATAAATCGCTGCGATTTACTCCGACCTTTACGCGCGGCTCTGTACTACACACTCCTCACACGAGCAGCGAGATCGTGATAATTTCAACTGTTCTCCGGAAATCGTTTTAGTATTTAGTTTTTAGTATTAGTTAGTATTTAGTATTAGTTATGTACCTAATTAACTTATTCAGAATAAGATTGTATAAGGAACACGCTAATTAAGTAGTGTTTATTTAAAACGAAGTTTCTGCTTATAGTTAAATACAAGTTAGTAGACGACAAAGGCACAGTAAACAGATAAATTCTTAAACTGTGATAAAAGACTTAAGAAGAAAGATTTAAGAATGAACTATGAAGTTATTGAGAGACACTAAAAGTTTCTAAACTGTTTTCACACAAACACTACAAGACGTTTGAATGATTTCAATTTGGAACTTATAAAACCCGCACCCTCCAGCTCCGTGATCCGTCAGGAGCGGTAAATCGTCCCGACACTCGACTTTCACAGATAGCGGAGATATTTCAGCGCTATCGCAGATGCTCGCCCGCCGATATCCCGTAACCTTTGCAATAATCAGCAATAGAATGGCAAATCGTAGTATCGGGGATATCGGGCGCATCGGCGGCGGTGACGCGCTACGTGCCCGCCGATACGCTAATGTATGTAGGGGGCGCACGAGGTACATGCGCGCCGCACGCCGATCGCCGATAGCGCGTGATTTAGATCACACGCGCCCGGAAATCGATCGCAATACATAAGTCGGTGTGAGCTAGGGCTTAGGGCGCGCTGCCCCCCGCGGCTCCGCGCGTCCTGTCGCTTCCACACATCACGGTGCAACATGCTTCGTGCTCTGCCCTCCGCGGCTGTCACTGATACTGTTGCTTAGAACAATACTTTCCGACAGTAGCGAGCGTCCTTATCATCAGCTTATCATAAGATAAAGAAGATCATTTAATCAAGGATTTACACCGAAAGAGTTTTCACATTGATTTCTCTAAGGCTTTTGACTTTGTTGATCATGAAACTGTAATAATATATAGGCATTTACTCTTTCATACTATTATGACGTACGTACTTGTAGTTCAATTTGAAATCAGTTGCCACATCTCTAATAACACCTAAAGAGTGACAGGAATCGTATCATCTGGCGTACCACAGGGCTCACGTATATGCTACAGATACGTATACAATATGTGTCTATATTATGATCTTTAAAGATATTATGAGTAATATTTTCTAATATCTATTGCATTATAATTCAGTGCGATAGCCGATATTACACGAAAATAAAACTATGTATTTGTGTTTATATTGTTATGTATATTGCTTAGTTAAAAACATAACATTGTGTCTTAAATTAACAAAAAAGCGCGAATCCTGTTATTAGAAACCTAATATAATACCTATAATAATCATGATTCTTAATATTAAATCTCAATCTATTCTTAATAAATTCTTAATCTCAATTTGGAATGAGACCGATAAAATTTAGCAATTGGGTTTCTGGGAATATTGGACTCAGAAAGTAACATCAGAATCATTGAATTTCGGAAAGAGTGAGTGACTTACTGTGATGAGTCTCATACTCACAATGAGTTATTGTTACTCTCGCTTGCTGTTTTTTGCTCTTATAAAAATCGCTATCGCTATATCACTTGTACCAACTATCCACCGCTTGTACTTTATACGATATAGGTTGATATAAAAATATCCATAACAGCTTTTACCCGCGGCTCCACCCGCGTAAATACAATATCCCACGGGAACACTTTACTTTTTCGAGATATAACCGTATGTAGCCTATGTGTTAATCCACTTAGGCATCCTCTTTGATGAAAAACTCTCTATTCGGGCCCACTATGGTCATATAATCTGCAAGGCAAAAGGCAAGGCAATTGCAAGGATTCGTTTTGAGAACAAGTAAAGATATCAGAAAATCTAGAAGTACCTTGGATTTATATTAAGCCCTGGTGAGAACTATTCTAGGATACGGGAGCCCCGTATGGTCGCCAAATTATCAGGTACACATAGAGGACATAGAGCGCGTTCAGAGAAAATTTATCAAAATTATTTGTTATCGCCAAAACCCCGGCCGTAAAAATTTAAAATACTACGATAGACTTACATACTTTGAAATACAGACTCTTCAAAGCCGACGCATAAATTTCGATGTATTTACTTATACACAATTTTACACAGTTATACATTATTTAATGGATTCTCCGGATTTACTCTCTAACGTTAACTTTAATATTATATTTAGTGCACTTAGAGACAAACGAACAAATATATTCGCTCCACAGGTTTATAAAAACCACATCTCTTACTTCAACCCATTGACGCGTATGGCCCGGCAATACAATGATTTCGTAAAAGATAGTCCAGAATTAGACACTTTTGATAAGAATTTTGAATCATATACAAAAATTGTAAAAGACATCCTCCATAACACATTTACTTTAAAAGATTCTTGTTAACTGATGTAGCACGCAAATGTATCTCATGTAGAGCTATTGTTACCTAACTATTACTGTTTAGTTGTATGCGCATAATGGTTGCGTTGCGATCCAGCCCAAATCACAATCGTTACATATAAGTATTAGCAACTACTTGTATGTAATGATTGTGACGTGTATTGTGCATTTTAAATAAATAATAAATAAATAATCCAGAGCTTACCAAATTTTATCGAAAAGTTTTTGCGTGAAAGAGTAACAAACATCCATCCATCCGTCCATTCATGCTCACAAACTTTCACATTTATAATAGTAGTAAGAAGTTACACTTTTCATACATTTTATGATTGATCTCTACTTGTACAGGTTAAAAAACATCAGGGAAACCAACATTTATTATAAACGTTTGGCACGCAAGATTAATGCGGTTTACTTTTCGAGCGGCGGAACCGGTCGGACGGCGCAGTCGAGAGTATATTTCATGTATTACCAGAGGATTATTTCCGTTATATTAACGCACTATAATTTCAACCGGCAATGGTTATTGACGGATGATCTGGATGATCATCAGAGATCGATTTGTTATGATGTTTGATGATGCTCCATTGTCCACGTAATTAGTTACAAATGGAGCAGTTAATTGTGTTGCTAGTGATCGTTAATATTCTGGCTCGTGGAGCATCCATTACGCCGGAGCTGGTCGCCGGTGCGCCGGCAATTACCGCCCGCGCATGCTACTATTTTACTCCTGCTATTGTTTCATCTCTCCTGTGCATGTGGAGCGCTGTACAGACCGTTCAGAGCTATACTACTTTGGACAGGACCTTTATGCCGACGACATAACGATCACTCTCATAGGGACTCCGACATAACGATTGTGCTTTAGACCACACGACTGAAGTAAAACTTCTTTTCTACAAAATAATATAAGTGTCTTAGATATACGAAAAGTAACTGGCTTAATTAGAGTAAGCCCCTCTCTTGCCCCTACAGTAATATACGAAACGTAACTCTCTCTCTTTCTACCTTCACTAACTTCAATCTCAACTTCCGGTCGACTCGCTCGATCACAATTTTCGTAACGCTCTCGTCACGCAGTCACCAGCTCTACTACTCCCCAAGTCAAGCGTGCGGAAAGAGTTTTCAAAACGTATACCTAACTAACGTAACGTAACGTAACGTAACGTAAACCTACGGACTGTAGACTCCGTCTGTATGACCCCATCACGCCTGGGTATGCGTTGTTGTTTCGGGGCACAAACAATGATGTTAAATATTTAACCAATCACCATAAAATATGGAGCGCGACAGTAATCGTGGTGACCGGTGAGCGCGTGATTTGTAAACATACCCTTTAACCAAGACGCCATCGCTAATTACGATGACGAAGATAGTAATCAAAAATCTATGGTAGGTATTGACGAATCGCGCGCTATGTCACCTAGCGAACGTTATGTCAATCCCATATAATATTTTCAATTTAGAAAAACGTCATTGTAAATAACGATGCCATGTTCAATGTTGGCTAAGCCGTCTGTTGGTATTGTAGAGCGAACGGTATATATAACGCCAAACAGCGCAATTTCAAGTTACATTTATTCACGAGTCGGGGAAGGTTTTACTTATTAACCTTGAGAGTATATATAATTTAATAACAATAAATTTACCTAGCTAGAAAGTATATAAATACACAGTAACTCTTAATACGTCGATTTATTGTCTACAACGGGCAACATGATCGGTTCATCGATTGAACCCAGCTCGAAAGATACAGCTGACCGCTCATATTATGTCTTTTGATGTATTATCGTCGTGATTAATTTAGTTGGATAATTGTTACGTTGTATCGGCAGTAATTAATTAGAGCTGGTGGAGTCGCGGCCGGAGCTCGGGGGGCGATCGATCAGCGCGGCCGATGGCAATTACCGGCGACATATATACGGCGACAGCGCCGACGCACCAATTTGTTGGCCGACGCCGATGTGCCGATAGCGGCCGGCCGGTCGGGCAGGGACGATACACCAATTATCGCGGTGACACGACCAGCGACACGGCCGGCATGCGCGCGTGACACGCAACTGTTCACCACGGTACTTATGATACGTGTCGTGTAGTCAAAAATTGCACTCTACTGAAATCGTCTCTGATAGATGAAGGGCCTATGATGATGACGGTGATAATAATCGGCGGGCAGGTTTATTGTCACCTACCGGCAGTACAGTCGGCACACGAAGCTGGCTGAACTCATCCCGCGAACCGTTGCGAATTACGATCCTCGTGAACATCTGGCGCAGTGATGTATGTCGCCTATGAATGTGCTGTGTATGTAAATCGGTCGTGTTTTATCAGTTCCGGGCGTTATCTCATCCTGCGCGATGGCCGCCGCCCTCAGTATAAATATATTTTAATTGACAGGTCGGTTCTACATTACACACTCCTCGTTACCGGCGACAGTCCGACTGCGGTGCACCTAAATAAAACTGCATTTACATGTAGCAAGTCTAGTGCAAACTGCAAAGAGAACATTAGTCGTCAATGGTCATCAGTGTTCGATTCATGATGGGGGAGTCAATTAGATCTAAATGTTTAATGAAACAAAAATATTTTAGGCTACTCCAGTTACGGTTGATGAAGGAAACCGTTTTCGTTCGTAGCTTGTATCACAGATGATAACGGTGAGCCCGTGTGTGATAAGTGTGCCTTCTACGGACTTTTTTGATTTGCCCTACATTAGTACTCATAATATTATTTCATAATGACCAGCGTCTATACAAGCTCAACAAATGTCTCGAAAGTCTCCAAGTTGCAGCTCCAGATGTCCCAACATCGAGTGAAGCCGGACAGGAGTAAGTCGGTCAGTGGGGCCGATTGGCAGAGAATGGCCGGGCGCCGACAGGCGGCGGACTGGCGGGCCCTTCCGTGTTCTGCTGCAGGAGTAAGTCAATCACAAGCCGACGGACTGACGGACAGTCGCCGACGGTGGTGCCGGTCATGTACGTCGCGACCTGACGAGTACCTCGCGCCGCACAATCACACATACCTAATTACAGTGGGTAACCACTCCACAATCACTTCAATTTATAGTTGCTTATTGCCATCCCCTTTTCTTCCAGCAGACCTGCGAACAAAAATGCGATATTTTTTTTTAATTACATCCGATATAATATATTGTTTCCGAATAATTACACAAAAATTTCATAAAAATCAGTCAAACTTTTGCGGAGATTTGGTTACAAATACTGCGACACGAGAAATTTATATATGTATTAGAAAGAAGATATACAGAAAATAGAGGCTTGGTAGATTAGGACACAAGATACATTCTATTAAGTAGCTCAGATTATAAAACAATAGGTATCTATAATTGTTCTATAATATGAGGTAAGTAAATTGTAAAATTAATACAATCAGCGTACTATTTATATACCTCTAATAAATAAATAAATAAACATAATATTTTCGTCGCAGACACGTTGTCAGGCGACACGCACGCACCTTCGTCGCAGACACGTTGTCAGGCGACACGTACTTACCTTCGTCGCAGACACGTTGTCAGGCGACACGCACGCACCTTCGTCGCAGACACGTTGTCAGGCGACACGCACGCACCTTCGTCGCAGACACGTTGTCAGGCGACACGTACTTACCTTCGTCGCAGACACGTTGTCAGGCGACACGCACGCACCTTCGTCGCAGACACGTTGTCAGGCGACACGCACGCACCTTCGTCGCAGACACGTTGTCAGGCGACACGCACGCACCTTCGTCGCAGACACGTTGTCAGGCGACACGCACGCACCTTCGTCGCAGACACGTTGTCAGGCGACACGTACTTACCTTCGTCGCAGACACGTTGTCAGGCGACACGCACGCACCTTCGTCGCAGACACGTTGTCAGGCGACACGCACGCACCTTCGTCGCAGACACGTTGTCAGGCGACACGTACTTACCTTCGTCGCAGACACGTTGTCAGGCGACACGCACGCACCTTCGTCGCAGACACGTTGTCAGGCGACACGCACACACCTTCGTCATCTCATACCTTAACGCTAAGTACAGCCGAAGTAAGTACTGTGAGCCCCAAGGCCCAATTCCCAACCAACAATTTCGCTTACTTTAAAATCGCACACCTGTACTTCTCGCCTCAATACACCTTTCCCTTTATGTGATTGTCCAGTATTAGCTTCCGACGATCACATTAAATATTTAGGTGTAACTCTAGACAAGTTCCTTGTACTTCTTGTAAATGCAATGGTAGCTCGCGCTCGTAACATATATATTTTTTAAAGACTAACCAAGTTATAATACGCAACGTCTACTACGCTTTATGCCTACCCCATATAAAATATCTTTAAAGCTTGAAATTGCCCATAGAGCAGTCTTGAATGTTGCAACTTCTCGCCCTATAAGGTTCTCGACCACTTTATAATAAGACATGTAATGTGCTAAATAAATATTATAATATAACAACACAAAATCACCCCCTTCGTGAAAACGAGACGTCGCGTCGAAAAGTCAAAGTCAAAATCAAAAGTTTTTATTCAAAATTGTATTTTTATACACTTTCCGAACGTCGGTTTACATGATGCCTACCACCGGTCGGGAACTAGCCCGGCGCGGGCGAGAAGAACCGGCGTAAGAAACCCGCGCGGGGCCATCTTTTATTAAAAAGACGGAAAATTGTTCTTTTAAAAATATAAAAAGGCATATATAACAATGTTATGATTAAAACTACATAACAAGAGTACAATAATATATGTAATTTAGAAGTAGCCTTGCAGGGGGTCACCTCATTCCCAAGGTGTGCTATCATTCATAAAATCATTAACTTTATAATAAGCTTTAGCACACAAACGTTATTTAACTACTTTTTTAAATTCTTCTTAATGTATAGGCGTATACATTGGGCCTTTAAACGAATTATTTACTTTACTAAGTCTAGTCACTGGTACATCAAGCTTATGCTTATTTCGGGTATTTCTATTGTGGTTGTCACTTTTCTTTTTGAATAGGCTTAATTTTTTTTAAACATATAATACATTTGATAGCTTATAGATAGATAAAACAGATAAAATGAGTTTCCCAAACCGCGTCTTTTACAAAACGTTTCTTTTATTTTTTAGGCCCACACCCTTATAATTAATAAAATTAACTAAAGTATACCGATATATGGATCGTCGTATGTCAGTTGCAAAATTTGTCCGTTCTCGCCTACCAAATAACCCTACGATGAAACGGAAGACTTTTTGCCATAAAATGTACGATCATACAAATACATACACAAACAAACGCACTCGCGCGCGCGCACACACATACAGAATTAATACTCCATCTACTGCTTAATTTTAACGGCTGTAAATTAAAACATTAGTCAAAGTCAAAAATTTTTGTTCAAAGTTGGTATTATTATACATTTTCTGAACGTCGGTATACGTGATGCCTACCACCGGTTCGGGAAAAGAACCGGCGTGAGAAACTCGTGCGGGGCCATATTTTACCAAAAAGATGGAAAAATGTTCTTTTAGAATAAAAAAGGTACTTACTTATATAACAATGTTATGACTAAAACTACATAACAAGAGTACAATAGTACATAGAAGTAGCCTTGCAGGGGGCCGTCCCATTCCCATGGTGTGCGATCGTCAATAAAATCATTAACTTTATAATAAGCTTTAACACACAAACGTTCTTAAACTACTTTTTTGACGTGATAACGTCTAATAATTCGATGGAGCCGGCTGCACGCACGGAAAAAACATGACTCATGCGTTACCAGGTACCGTTACCAAGTACCAGCGTTACCTCGCATTTTATTATTACATCGTCTCAAACTTTTTCGTCTGTGTGTTGCATGTCGCGTGACGGTCGGCCGCGGAGTAGGGATAAAGTGAAAGGCGCTCGTCAGAGCAGCCGAGGCCAATATGGCGGCGCCTATAGTTCGCATCAGCTGACCATGTAGTGTATAGACTAGTACTCATTTGTGCCAGTGCTATAAAATTAAGATTGAAGAAGCGATTTTTATACCCTTAATGGAATATTATTCCGAAAATTTTTAGTTAAATGTCTATAATGTGAAAAAAGTTTCACTTTTACCGTGGTTTCATAAAACCACACAATCCTTTTTTTATTATTATTATTGTTGTTGTTGTTGTTGTTGTTGTTGTTGGTGTTATTGTTGAAGTTGTCACGTTCAACTATCGTCAGTAAACCGACTTTACAGACAACCGATATTTTAAAATTAATAATAATAATTCATTTTATTTCTCCTCACAAATAATCTTAAATGGTAGTTAACATGTTTACTAATATAAAATAAGTATTCATGTTATTATTCTGTGAGGAGTACAGTGGTGTCTGTGTTAGGCATATTCATGCATTCACCTGTGGTATTTTTCATTATTATTAAATTAAATAAATTTATTAATAGACAGATTTTGAACGTTTTCTGGGATTCTATATAGATATCGGCGTATATAGGCCGTATATATATAACTTTAAATAAAATAAAATCAGTGAAATACTTAGGTTAGCAATATAATGCTTAAGTTCCTGCGTACTAATACTTACTAAAGGGAAAGGGAGTGTTATCCCTTGCTTCAGGTGTATCAACCTGTCAAGGGTAACAGAACTGAGTGCATCCGAGTGGTCCAGCGGTGAGCAGTGAGCAATGAGCAGTGAACAGTGAGCAGTGAGCAGTGAGTAGTGAGTACAGATTGTACCCCTACGTTTGTGGACAAGTCTAAGAAATATTTGTACTACAATCCGCTTTTGAACCGATCAAGTTTTGGGCATCACACGACACGACTACACGACTACACGACTACACGACTACACGACTGTAGAGCAGTCTAATGTAGGTAGTTTGTTCATAACACTTTGCTTTGCGTTCGTATTAACTATTCATTATGAGTACTGGGAGAGCGAGTTCTGTACTAAAACTCCGTTTAGTAGAACGATAAAATAATTAAAAGTAAGTTAAATAATCACAAAATATTCGTCTGACCGGAACTAGAACCCAGGATACCGATTTGACAACAACGCAAAAATTCCGATGATGACCACGCCGCCAACCGGATTTGGCATTTGATATCGAAAACACTCGTATCTTAATGCGTGACGAAACAAAACACATATATAACTTTAAAATGCACAGTTTCTCAGAAATTAGACCTAGCTAGATCTATTTTTCTCCCCCAAAACTCCCTGCATACTAAATTTCAAAGAAATATTTGCAGCCGTTTCAGAGATTCCGATTATATATACAAGATTTGATCGTTCAAAGTACGAGATATAAGTATTAGTATAAGATTTGTATCGCGGATTCATTCTCAGTCGCTAGTCGCTACTCCTTACCTACTACAGTCGCTGTGTAGTCCCAAATTCAGAGCGTTTTCCCACTATGCGACACGATATCGGATATCGGATCGATAAATTACATAGACATGAGTGAGACAGGGATATATTTTTATATGAATCGGTGCGTCATCCGAAATCGCATTTATGCCAAAGATATAAGAGCGTTTCCGGTCTGTTATCGGATATCGGTATCGAGTGATGTAAAAACGCTTTTATAATAACTATATTTTTCGATCGACAAGCTCGTAGAGTCCAGCAAATATTATTCTCATCTACCCTCAATTTCAAGCAAAGGACCGGCCGCCCGCGCCCGGCAGGTGGCCAGGCGCTAGTCAGTTGCAAGCCGCGGTCGCTAACGCACGTACTCATTCGGCATCAATCCGCATTCTCAATGCGCTTGCACACTCGAGTAGTTTATCGTATTTTTTGGAACGAAGTTCCTTATGGCGCGTTACGATATTGAGGCTAGGCGGATTATATTGGCACGACACTTTTTGCCACTCGAAATCACAATGTAATAACGACTAATAAGAATGATACAAAAAACGACCTTATCACCTTGACAATAATGTAGAATTTTGCAATTACACATTGTGACTGTTATGACTGTTACATATTGTGACTAGCTAGCTAGCCGAGCGCTTGATGTTATTACTCAGTACGGAGCCGGACATCGCGGCGGCAACACTGCGAGCAGCAAGCAACCCCTGTCCCTACCTAAGGCACTAGTTCCGCGCGCACTATATATACTTAGTTCAACTATTTGTTTTGTATAATATAATATATTATATCTATACAGATAAACAAAATTGAAGTGTCTGTTTGTAATTTTAAATTAACAGCTTTTATTTTTAATTACCATTTAAAAGTATGATCGGTACTTACAATAAAATATAAATTGTTAACATTTTTCTGTCCGTCTGTCAGTCAGTCATCTGTGTGTTTGTTCCGGCTAATCTCTGTGTGTATATATATATATGTATATTTCTTCTAAAATAGGCTTCAATTCTTCATTATCAACTATATATTTATATTAAAATATATATATTGTAACTTCTTTCCATCCGGGTGTCCCTTGACACCTCTCAAGTTTTTTAATTAAATTATTTATTTAGTACGCGTACAGTATTTTCTTAAATATTACATGTACAAAAATTTTCTTAAGAATAGACCTAAATGTTCATAAATCTTATCTAAGTTACTAAGATACATAGGATACTGGAGCGTGGAGCCCAGGTTGGTGTGGTGTAAAGTGTGTGTGTGTGTGTGTGTGCGTGTGCGTGTCACACACACGTGCGTGTGTGTAAGTAAATAAATTGATACAACTTAGAAGAAAGAAAGTATCATCAAGTCTCAAATCTCCGAAGGTCAGTTGCACGTGCTTTTCTAAAATTGTTTAACCTGATTTGAGCCCCAACGGCCATCAACGGATACGTTATATACCTACCTACTGGCACAATATTCATACAATTTCGAATGTCCAATAGACAATTGTTTGGAATCAATTTGCTAATTATTTTAGAGGAAAATTTAGTGTCGAAGCTACCGGTCGTCTTTCCGGAATAATCCGTATAGGAAACTCAGATCAAAATATAGTAGGTAACCAATTAATTTCAGAAGCAGAATTTATTTGTTAAACATAAATTTTCCGTTCTCAGAAGAAATAGTATGTTAAAAATCAATATTTTTATAGGTACATATTTGTCTCCGAAATGTGTGCGTTTCAGTTCATAATATTGACCATAATTAATGTTTTTGTATTTGATGTCAGTAAACTAAATATGATGTAGGTTTTTTTATGTTACTAATTTAGCAAACATTTTTTTAAATATGTTTGTATTTTTAGATGTAGGTACTTATCTAATTACTAAACTATACATAAAATATAATATTTTTTTACGTTTATCGAGTAGTAGGTAATACCACAGAATTATAAATAGTTACTACGTAAGTAATACCTCAATATTTCTGAGTATATAAATTGAACTAAATATTTTACATGTCGTTTCCCCAATTTAATCCATTTTTACATATAAGGAGAAGAAGATTTATAGAAATTGAGTAGGTAGGGTATCCCGTATCACAAACTTCTTGTAGGGAATCAAAAACACCTATCATGTAAACTTTCTAAGGGAAACGTTACACAATATTACGTTTATTATTAATTAGTGAGGCATGACACAACGAGGGAACTATCGTTCTAATGCTCTTCGATAATTAAGAAGTAGATTAAATTAATTATTTAAATCAACATCGTTAAAGCGCAATCATTTGACTCACAAACGACGCCAGAGCGGCGCGGCGCGGCGGAGGGACGAGGGAAAGCGATCCTTTATCTACAACATTGAATGATTAAATGTCTAATATCAGACAATATATCGCTAATGTGGGTACAGGAGGGTCAACGGCGAAGAGTGTCCGGGGCAGGAGGACACGTGGACGGGGCAGGGCAGCCCCAGCTGCGTGGAAACAATGCGTGCGGTAATGAATGGCCCCTCATTTCGCTACATTGTCACCCTCTGCCGCGGACGATCCGCGCGATTGTCTACGTTTTTTTGGTCAAGTGGATTTTCTGCACGTGCGGCGTCGCATAACATCATAATAGCGTTCATTACGACGTCTGCTTGTGTTCTCCGAAGCTCCCGCTTGAATATAATTAAATCATCCTCATTTTTATAATCAGAAATGCCAGTGATGTCACTTCTGATTATAATAATAAGGATGATGACTATAGAAATAAGCCTTGATCATATACGATAGTCCACAGCGTCCGAACCCTGAATCGATACTGATCGATCACCTACTCTACACCTACTTTACACTTACTCTACACCTACTCTTATCACGGTATACGGTACACTCGGCCGGTGATCGAAATGAGCAAAAAATAATTTATATTTTTTTACATTGGAAATGTCTTTGCGTTCGCTCCAGTACCTATAGGATAGGAGCCGATTTCACTAAAAAGTGCGATCCTCTTATATCTCGAAGAGTTGTGAAGATATGATATTCAAAAAAGGCTCAAAAGACGCGTATTCACGAGCTAAAGGAAATATTCGAGAAATTGAAAAACGAAAAAAGTTATGGCCGAAATAGTGAAAAAAAAATCCGAATTTTCGATTTTGGCGCTCGATATTTTGGAAACGAAGAATGGTGTCAAAAATTGGAGAAAACCTAATCTGGACAGTTTAGTCAGCTACAATTTGAGCCTGAAACGAATACGGTCGGGTGAAGGGTTTGCCCCGTAGGTACTGTTTTGTAAGCAGAATATCGATAACGGCTACAAGTATTTACGTGAAGTTTAGTGCGCAGCGAGTCTTGGGGGAGGAAAATCGATCTAGCTAGGTATTATCCCTTGTAACTGCGCATTTTTAAGCAATATATGTATGTCGTGCAATAAACAATATATCAATAATTTCGACTCCCTTACGTATGTGTGATTGGCAGCTTGGTATGCGAACCTATGTGTAGTTTTTGCGTTGTTCAGAAATTTGGAATGTGGTGGGTTCGAATCCCGGTCAGATAAATATATCTTGTGATTATTTTTTCTTTTATATATCGCACATAAGATACTACATACTTATATATAGACTTAACTTACATTAATTATAGTTTCAGAAAATGCAAATTAAGATTTTTTTTACTCCTTTGCAGTCATTAGCTGGAAACGATAAGGGCTAGAACGTTCCTTTAAATTGTTTTATATAGCTTAGATATCCTTTTATAACAAAAGTAAAATAACAAAAAAAGAAGTGAGCCACGCCCACTAAAAATCTTTTTTTTAAACACCCCAAGTTGCGTCATTGTTTCTCCAATGGAAAGTAGACCACTTGAAAATAATACATATTTATTATAATAAAACAATTCTTTCCTTTTATTGGTTTTATTTCCAAAGCACACGTTATCAAAAAATAAAAGCATTAAAAATATAATAATAAAAAAAAACTATTATACTTCGGAGTTGCCACTAGATGTGTCTTTGTAGCATAAAATACGGGATTTTGCACTTAATACGTGTACAGTACAGTAGTAATTAAAAAAAACTTGTTAGTCTGCAATGATAATGATATATTTACGCGGGCGGAGCCGCGGGAAACAACTAGTACATATAAACAATACCTACAAGCTGCAAAAACCCTCACATATTTGCGTGCAAGTTGATTTGTAAGACATTAATCTTGTATTATATTATTTACACATTTGTATACCTTGACGAAGGTGGAAATTTAATGGAACTATTTATGATAAAGTTTTAACACCTGTAACATTGTATTTATACCTGTCAAGTTGAGTAAGTTTAACAACAAAATAAACAATCACAGAAAAAATTTGTAACTACCTATTTACTAAAATATAGAAAATTTAGTCAGCATCACGTCTGTAAAGTTCCTCATAAAATCTTGCATAGTAACTGGGAACTATATTGTTTTCAATCAAGCTCTGTAAATCTGATTTAAGCCGCCCATCGATACCAATTTTTGACGTATAAGCCTGTTGCAGATTAACAGTTTTGACGGTTTCGGTCATATTCATAATCAAAATTCCTGTCAGGCAGATCGAGTTGATCATAAACCATATTATAGCCGAATTCTGATATATTATACTACTGTCTTGACTGACAGCACTTGTTTTGCTTATGCTATTTAAATTATGATTAAACTTACAACTATCAATATTATACATATTATAATTAAGCTGTTTTGGAAGTTCATCAAAAGCTTCATAGTTCGTGTTTTCAACACAAGATGTATTAGGTCCTTACATATGAAATTGGCGTTTTGTCGTACTGGCCACTTTGATCTCAAATATATCTTCTTTGGTTAGGAATTCCAATTTCAAATTAATACCGCTATTTACTCATGCATTTGTGTTTCGAAAACAGTAATTCATTTGTTTTTTCTTTGCGTACAAACATTTGCGTTTACAAAATGGCAAAAAAACTTGAAATATCGTATTATTTTCGAAAGTAGTGCTGCTGAAACGGCTCGAAGGATTAATGATGATTATGGCGGCGGTGTCGCAAAAGAATTTAAACCGACTTCCAAAGTATAAATGTACAAAAAAGTAAAAAATAAAACTTTTTATCTAAATAATTCCCCTTTTAAATTTGGCTGACATTTAACTATTTCTCTACTGAATCTTCATCATTTTGAAGTCGGTACGGAAAATATTTTTTTATGAAACATCACAATTTATTTTAGCAAACATAATTTACTCTTAGACTTACTTAAATAGTATGATTTACTAACCTGTAAAGAGAAACAACATTAAAAGCTACTGCTTCAACTATTATCTCTTAAAGTCACAAATTAATAAAATTTATTTTAAAAACCTCGTTACATATCGTTTTTAATGTACAAAGCCAGAGAGCATTTCTAGGACAAAGTGCAAAATGCTGCCACCATAGATAATGCTTTGACGTATAACGACGAAGGTAATGCGCGGGTTCCATCGCGGCAGGCGGGCAGCGGGCAGCGGGCAGCGGGCAGCGGGCAGCGGGCAGCTGAGATAATGTAAATTTTTTGATAGTATGAAAATTTGAAGAGTAGGGTTGAGACACAACAGGCAAAATAAGGATTATATAAGATCATGACAGTATCTAATATTCATTATATTTTTAATTATAAATATTTATTATATTACTAATTAAGAATTACACACATTTATATTATTAATTATTATTATTCTTTACATGAAGTCGAGTCACTAAATAAGGGAGGTAGGTATGTAACTCAAAACGATTAGACAGATTTTGAAGCCAACTTTGTTGGATTGTTGGCCGGTTAAGAAAGAAAAACCCAACCGAACACCCAAACAATCAAACATTAAAACAATTTTGTAAATAAAATAGCTAATTTAAAACTGATTCGACCATTGAGACACCGACTCAACGGTCACAGGAAACCTAGGGTATAATCCCAAATTGGTCCTTTTGACATCAACGTGGTGACCTGATGATGGGATCCATGAGGTATCGCGGGAACTCCTCATAATTTATATGGACATAATTATATGGTGATTTTGACTTTTTCTGAAGTAGCCCAAGCATATGCTACCAAAAAGTAAGATTTTGCACGAAGGTATACCCTGGGTCCAAAAGTACTGAACAGCTCAACTCCTGACTCCTTATAGATATACATCTTTGGAGATTTCGGTGTTGTTTAAAGAACTGCAAGCGTATGCCGCTATGCCAATTACAGTAATCATCATCGTCACCACCATCATCACAACATACATCATCACATTATGATGATATAATAGGTACTTCTCATGGTATTTTACAGTTACACCGACACGGATATCTTTGAACATTACTTTGCCGTTTGTGAAAATATTTGCAAAATTAATTTGTTATTATTGTTATTGTTATTGTTATTGTTGTTGTTGTTGTTGTGTGACTGCTGGCAAAATGTCTTCGAATGGAAGCAACAAATATTGTAGAGTTTATCTAGAAGCTTTTTACTAAATGAATACACTTGAACGTTTACATAAGGGTGAGAATTGACTTATCTTCACCTGCTAACCGTAAAGCATATAATCCAAAATTTTATAATCTCAATTTTATAATCTCAAATAATTTCAAATTTCATGTATTTTACAAAAAAAAAGCTGACATAAATTTTATGACAAGGTATTTAGTACCACATTTAGTAAGGAATCACAGAAGGAAGAGAGATATAATATAGTTTTGACATTACATGTGACATAGGAACAAATTTTACCTCTTCGTTCGTTTAAAGAAACCCCATAAAACAGTGAAGGATTGCTTATAATACTATGGACCCCTAAAATATTGAAAAGCTGCGAAACTATAGGGTATAACATACACAATATAGTAGGTACTGTCCTCATTTTGCTCTTGTGTGGTAGCCCAACTCCATATTTTCATAGAATCGAAAAATTAACATAATCTTGGCTAGGAAGCAAGAAATTTAATATTTTATGTGCTAATCCAAGAGAAAAAACTGCTACAAAAATTTAAGTATAGTAGACTTTCTGATATTTTTCTCGTTTTAATAGATAATGGAGTTTTTCTTATACACCAGTGTATGAACTGAGGGACCCAACATAATGGTTGATTTCTTCAAATTGCGCCGATAGATTTTTTTGTCATTCTGTCTACAATTTTGTTACTAAAATTCTACGCTGAAAAATAATTTAAAAAATCGGTTGTCTGTAAAGTCGGTTTACTGACGATAGTCGAACGTGACAACGTCATAATAATAAATGGAACGCCTCAGAGGGAGGTAACGCCGCATAAGTCATATTTTTTCGTGCGTGCAGCCGGCTCCATCGAATTATAAAACGTTGTCACGTTAAAAGTCCAGGGAGCTTAGCCAAGGTCTTGATTAAAATCACGAAGTTCAAAATCGAAAATTTATGGTATTGACGTATATGACTATGTCGCTTAGCGAACATTATGTCAATACCATATATTTTTGTCTGCGAACTTTTTCATCGTAATAAGCGATGGCATCTTGGCTAAGCCCTCTGATGTCTTCGCATTCGATCTATTTCGCAAATCTATTTCGAGACTCCCTTGTGCATTTAGAACTCTAGTTTTAGACTTAACCTTACAAGTCCGCTCAAAAACTATCATTCACCTGTATATTTGTTATATATTTGTTGAACGAGTGATCCTAGATAAGTAAAACCACAGTAAATAAAAACGGCCAATTGCGAGTTGGATTCGCGCACGAAGGGTTCCGTACAAAACGGCAAAAGACCACGTTTGTTAATGTAAGAATCCCCCTTAAATATTTATTTTATTCTGTTTTTAGTTGTTATAGCTGCAACAGAAAATTTCATCTGTCTAGCTATCACGCCACATGAGGTACAGCTTGGTAACAGACAGACGGACAACGGAGGCTTAATAATAAGGGTCTCGTTTTTACCATAAAAATCGGTTGTCTGTAAAGTCGGTTTACTGACGATAGTTGAACGTGACAACATGTTTATAGTGCGCGCGGAACTAATTGGCCGTGCCTTAGGTAGGCGTGTTGCCGCCTCTTCGTCCCACCGCTCACATACCTAAGGTGCAGCTAGCTGAGGTAACGGCAATGCGTCATATTTAGCGAGGTAACGCTGGTAACAGGTAACGCATGAGTCATGTTTTTTCGTGCGTGCAGCCGGCTCCATCAAATTATAAGACGTTATCACGTCAAAAAGTCAGTAATATATCGCGAAAGTAATATAGGACATATTTTGTGTTAACTGAGGGACCACACTATGGTGGTTATAGATTTTTTTATTTCTGATGCTATCTATGTATTCTATAAATTTGTTAAGACTTTTACAAAAATTCTACTAAAATTCTGTAGTGAAAAAACTATAATTTTCCACATACTTTTTGATATCTAAAAAATAGCGGTGTGGGAACTGAGGAACCACACTTTGAGAGCTGTAGTTCTTCAACTATCTTTGTACGAATTCCCAGATTTGTTCTAAAATTTTTTTAAACTCCTACTAAAATTTAATATACTTATTTTGGAGAAATTCAGGAGCGGATCCCTCGGTCCGTAAACGTGTACGTGTACACGTACAGTCAGGCGGAACGTGACAATTTTTCGTGCGTGCAGATGGCGTTCATCGATTTATAAGACGTTATCACGTCAAAAAATATTCGTTTTCTGCACACCTTCCAGCCCATAAATTTGAACTTAGCCAAATTTCATACTCCTCGGTTCGCACAACTCTTGTGCAACTATACTACTGAAAGTATTTCGGGTTGGTCAGGGCCTACGGTCGGGGGTCGGGGATGGGTTGATGAATGCCCCTGGTTGGTCCGCGCTGCAGCTGCTCGGACGCTAAAACAGTTTTGTTCGTTTTGAGCTGGAGTCGTGTTTCGGGCTTTGGCATTGTTTCAGCAGAGAAAGGCGTAGCTCGGTGGAGCGAATGCGGCATGGTGGACGCTCGGGTTTCAGCATTGTGCGCAGCGGCGCGGGGCGGGCGCTGATTGGCCGCCGCGGGCAGGCGATTTCCCGCTTCATTTGCGGCCGATAACGCCCGACTCCCGAACCAATGGCAAGATCACGTCGGCAAGCCCGATACCGGATGACTGCTGCCGTAACACCCCGGGCCGGGCCGGCCGGGCCGTAACAGGCCCGGTACTCGCTCTGTCGCGTCGCGTCGTGGCAGTTACGACTTACGGTATTTAATCTAAGCGTAACACCAAAAATATTAAATTCGGCAAAATCAATGTGTCAGAGACCATAGTGTTCTCGATAGCACAGTGAAGAAGTGACACATAAGTTGTTAGCATAAGGATGAATTCACACCGAAACGAAACAATACACGACATGGCGCTGCAACTTTAAGATACCTATTCAAAATTGAACTTTATTCATTACACAAGAAGAAACACGTATCGTCGCGTAGCATCGCGTATCGTCGCGGTGTGATGCGAATGCATCATTGTAGAGTCTACAATATTCACTACACTCTCGGCAATTGTGTTGAATCTATGATTCTGCGGCGCGGGCGCATTGTATGTAAAGTGTTGGCTATAGCGACTGAAATGCGATTGTTATCTGAGTTCTCGTAAGTCATCAGTGTGATATCATTTGGGGCCGGTCACACTAATTAGTGCGGCAGTTAGAGGTTTAGTGGACATTAGTGGTTTCCCCTAAACTGTGACGGTTACGAGTTACGACAGAACACACATCAGCATGAGAAAATTCGGGCACATTCACAACATTAATTGTAATGTCGTTATGTCGCTAGATTGCGGATAGCAATCTAATGACAGCTATCTGCGTAAACAGTCCAGTATCCACTAGCAACATATTATTACATAGCTCCTTTAAATCATTTACATAGTATAAAACAAAGTCGCCTTTTCTGTATGTCCCTCAGTATGCTTAAAACTACGAGGGCTTTTTAAATAGATATAGTGATTCAAGAGGAAGGTTTATATGTAAATAACATGCATAATAAAGTACAGAAACACTGATAATTTTAGAGGTTTCTAATGTCGTAAATATACAATTTTTTGCGCTTACATTGCGAAGGTTTGCTGAACCCTACGAGATAGATCAAAATAATGTACTACAGTATTGTACACCTTAAAAAGGTCTACAAAAAAGTCCACGCTGGTATATTATGTCTATCTCTTAGGGATAACCCACAATAACCATTTTTTACTTTTTACGAGAAATAATGGCTTATTTTATATAAAAATATATAAAAAACCGGTTACGCGGTGATAGTTACGGAACCCTCCATAGTCATGTCCTGACATGCTTTTGGTTAGGTTTTATTTAGAAGACATTGTCTAATTTATATTCGAGTGCGAAAAATATATGATATCAAGCGATCTCGCACGTTGCGCCGAGGTGATAGGGTCCCGACTCCCGTTTTAGCCCATTGAGTTCGAAACCCTGAAAACATTTCCAATATTGTATACAGAAGTACATTGCAGTCAGTACAGTTATTCGCTGAAAAGTTTATTATCCAAGAACACTAACACACGCGGGCGAAACCGCGGGCTAAAGCTAGTACATAATAATAATTGTCCGGAATCCATAAGGCTGGATGGAGGAAAATTCAGAGCACTGAAAATAGAACTCTGCGCTAGTACAATAGAGTTGAAAATGGTGTCGAGTTTCCAGCTGTCATAAATGACATTGACATTTGATTCGACACTTGTTTGTTCGATTTTCAGCTCTATTGTATTAGTGCGGAGGTCTATTTTCAGTGCTTAGAATTTTCTCGGGTCCGCCGGATTCTGGATCATATTACAGTCCCAGCGTGATGTGTGTTGTGTTGTTACTTGTTACAAAACGCTGCATAAAGTGCTGTGTGCTGTGTGCTGTGTGCTGTGTAAATGCTTGATGTGGTCAGTACTCAGTGTATGCTCTAGATTTCTTAAAACGCCGGACCCAATGAGTATACCGTATTACCGTATTACCATATAAGTGATTTTAAAAAATCGGTATTCGGTATGTTTGGTAGGAAGTAATAATTTTCTCGATCCCCGATATTGGACATAATATATTAATTAGATTACTATTAATAGCTTATCACTTTACGGGTGGCATTTTAATAAATGGATGTATCACTAGGAGAATGCGCGTGCTGCGCGGTCACCTGATCCCAGCTGTCACCGCCCCGCGGCCGGGCCGGGGCCGCGCGGGGGCCGGGGCCGGGCGTCATTGCGTGCGCAGGTCGGTCGCTATCGCGCCGCAGCGCGCTGGTACACCGGGTAATGCTGGCCAGCGCATAATTAACGAGGTGTTTACCGCGCTCGTGACGCGGCGCTGCGTCGCGTGACGTCACGGCGCGACACGACACGCTCATTAGCGCGACACGCCGACACACCGACACGCTCGCCGCCTGATGACCGCCATTCATTACCCGAAGACCCGTGTTCGCCGTCGAACCCTCGCGCTACCTCGGGTCCCGAATAAAATGCATTAGAAATGCTGCGCGTGCGACATTAGAGCAGACTGTAAAGCTGTAACTAGACGGTAATGTACGTCTATAACGGGCTCCGCTAATTATATTAGCAATATTATCATCACCCCTCGACCGACATTGAGGCATTGCATAATAGGCGAGGCAGTATTAGTAAATAGAAGTGATTAGAATTAGGGGCATGTTCGGTTATGTTCGGGCTATGTCGGGGCGGTCGCCAGTCAGCGGAGCGGAAGTTGTGTCGCGGGCGTCCGCAACTGGTGCGATTGTTCCTGCAGATCGTTAGCGGCACCGCGCCGTAACGAGCCACGAATATTATAATCCGCCGTCAACCGTCCGGGACGGAGAAATACATCAGACAGCAGACGGATTTATAGCTGCGACCGGCTCCGGCCACACCCTCCCCCCCTCCCCTCCACCTTCGCAGCATCATCGATTTTTCTAAATCTCTAATGGCTGTCATGTCGCTCACCGATCACGTCTGATATTAAGTAATAAATTAAATCTCTTTATCTCTCTCGAGCGTGATCGCCGCCACAAAAACCCACTCGACGCCGGGGCCGATGCACAAACATTTAAATGGTTTATTCCGAACACATCGAGGAATTCATTAATCTCCGATTGGAGATGTAAAGATTAATAATTTGGACGTGGCCTGCCCGGCGGGCGCGGGGCGGGAACGGGGTGCAGGCGGCCGCTCGACCATCGCCGCCGTCGCCGCCGGCCGGCGCGCGGACGATCGGGCCGGACCGCGCGTCGGCCACTTGTCTCGGCCCGTCACATCCGCCTCATTGATTTATACATCATATTCGACGCTTCGTATCGAGCGGATCTTTCATTCGAGAGATCGTATCGCGAACGTTTACAAATGAAACTGGATAACCACTAAAAGATATAATTCTTCATCGGCGATTAGATTCCAGCCGAGTTTAATTATATTTTATATTGGAATTGTTGTTGCTCATCGGGTAGATGATGGGGATGATAGATGATGGGGAATCGGAGAGACACGATAAACGAGTTCCATCATCACAGTCACAACATGACACGAACAATAGGAATTGGTCTACTTTTTAGGGTTCCGTAGTAACTACAAGGATCCCTTATAGTTTTGCTCTGTCCGTTTGTCCGTCCATCCTCCCTTGATTACTTCGGTAAATTTGAATAAAAATAGTTTTTGTATAACTAGCTTTTGCCCGCAGCTTCGTCCGCGTGGGAGAGTGTTCGTAGCAAAAAACTTCTTTAGCAAATATACCTGCAATATAGTAGTAGCACACAGTAAAAATATATACTTATAATCACACTTTTTGATTTTAATATTTTTCCTAGATAAGGGTTAGGTAATTTTGTAAACCTATCCTTAAAAGATATACATATCTATGCCAGCGCGAACTTTTTTGTAGGTACCATGATGCCTACTTCAGAAATATGAAGATTGAGTAGAGAAATAGTTAAAAATTTTGCCGAATTTAAAAGGAGAATTTAATTTTTTTTTATTATTTTTTTTGGAAAATAAGTTTTATTTCATACTTTTTTGTGCATATTTACTTTGAAAGTCGGTTTTCATTTTTTGTTTAAAAATATTTATTTTTCTTTTTTAGTTACATTTATTATTATTAACACATTTTAAGAAAGTTAATTAATTAGTTAGTTAGTTAATTAATTAATACAAAAATAGCCTCCGGTATTCTCACTCTCTCGGAAAAACAAACTCAAGCGATTTTATGCCGATTTTCTGAGAGGCCGTGGTATTTCCCCAAATAAACATTACCGATCTGTTATACCAAAAAATCAATAACCAGTCATGATAATGATTACACAGTATATATTTAAATAATTATTATTATCATTAAACTATGAGGATACCAATGTCACCATAATAATATGTTGGTGTATCGTAAGAAGATGGTGGTGGTGATGGTGGTGATAATGATTACTGTAAGTGGCATATGCTTGCAGTTGCTTAAACAATGCCAAAATTTCTAAACGTGTACCTTTAAAGACTGAGAGAGTTCTGTTCAGAGCTTTTGGATCTAGGGTACACCTTGGCACAAAATGTTACTTACTATAAGAGTCGAAATCACTATAAATGTCGTTATAATTTTGTGGACTAATCTGGATTTGTCAAGGATGCCATCATCAGGCCTCCACCTTGGTTACCAATTTCGAATTATATTCTTTACAACAACAAAATAAATTTGAAAATGTTTCGACAAACGGCAGAGTAATGTTCAAAGATATACGTGTCGGTGTAAAAGACTATGAGAAGTACATGTTATCATCATAATACGATGGTGTATGTTGTGATGATGATGATTTCTTTGATTGACATAGTGGCATACGCTTTCAGTTCTTTAAACACAGCGAAATCCCCAAACATATATAACTATAACGACTCGGGAGTGCTGTTCAGTACTTTTGCATCCAGGTATACCTTGATGCAAAATCTTTTTTTTTGGTAGCATATGCCTGGACTACTTCAGAAAAAGTCAAAATCACTATACGTGTCCATATAAATTTAAAGGAGCTTCCTCGATTCCTCATGGATCCCATCATCAGGTCACCACTTTGGTGTCAAAAAGACCAATTGGGGATTATACCGTTCGTAGCCTTTACAGCAAAAAAAGATTATTGAAAACATGTGCACATGCGGCGGAGTAATCGTTGAATTTTTTTTTTTTTTTTTTTTTTAAACGGGCAATTGGCCCACCACACTTACCCACCACTGCAACTCCTGTGTAGCCAGGATCGACTGTGGTAACCAACCGCAAAAACCCTTTGATATGATCTCAGGGGTGCCCGGGGGACATGCTATATCTGTCTTGGAACCCGCAACGAAATTAATCAGAAGATTGTAGGAGGAGTAGGAAGTATTCCAGTTTCCCTCCCCAAGCAAAGCGGGAGACAGCAAAAATTGTGATGACAAAAATTCAGAATTAAACGGGAAGCACCACGGGAATAACATGTTTTTTTTTTTTTTTATGACTACAAGACAGAATGTAATTAAATGTTTTAATTTATAATATGACAATTGATTACAATGCATTTATAATGACAAAAAAGTGTTGCATTGTTTCCAATAGTACTTATGACAAAAACGTTTGAAAGCTCGGAAGTTCTTCGCGCAGCCCACGAGATCTTCATAGTACACAACCCTAGAAACACAATGGACGCTGTTCAACATTTCGATTCTTTCGTCATACCAGAGATCACACTCCCAGAGTATGTGATGAGCAGTTTGTTCATAAGGGCTACCTTCGGTCGAACACTCGCATAGCGGAGACGAGACTAATGTAAATCCAAATAGTTTCGCTTTAAAGTTTCCGTGTCCTGTCAAAAATTGTGCGACGTAGTGGTCTATTTTTATCCATTGCTTCGAGAGTCGATCGCGTACCGAAGGGAAGAAATTATATAGGTGACGCCCTTTGATAGTGTTGTCCCACCGTTCCTGCCACTCAGAAATTAGGTTCTGTATAGAAATATCTAATGGCTCGAATAATCTAGTTATCTTATTACTCTCTTTCGCGCTTAAAAACTCAGGGTTAGTCATTTTTTTATTTTTATAATATAGTGCTGCACGACGCTGTATCTCTAAATCTACTGGTAGGACTCCGGCTAAGACTGGGAGTACTTCAGTACTTACGGTACGGTATGCCTTACATAAAAATATTAAGGCGAGACGTTGGCTTTGCAAAAGCTTACGACGGGCCGCTCCTATTGTAGCCCTATCTGCCCAAGCCGGTGCGCCAAAGCAAATGCTGCCGAGGTACGTCGCATTATAAATTATTTTTAATGTTTTAAATGAAAGGCCCCATATCGACGTCGATATTTTTGTGAAACAATAGAAATTCCTTTTAGCTTTCTCACCGGTCTGTATTATATGTTCGAGGAATGTAAATTTATTTTCTAAAATAAGTCCTAGGTAACAAAGTGACTGTTTACGTTTCACATTGATGTTGTTCAGTTTAATGCAAGGAGTTGATATTAATGAACCTTTTAAAAGTACTTGAAAGGTTTTATGTGCTGCAAATTCTAATCGATTTCTGTGGTCCCAACTCGATATTACGTTGAGGCACTTGTTTTCAATTTCAGATCGTGAATTGGCTTGAATAATAAGAAAACCATCGTCAGCATAACCTATCAGAGAGCACAGAGGAGGCAAGGGAACACATAATAAATCATCAAAACTTATATTCCACAAGTGCGGCGATAGTACTGATCCTTGAGGGCAGCCGCGCGTTAAGTTTTTGGAATGTGTGTAATGGCCGAGTTGGAGTTTTGTTACGCCGTTGCAAAAATACGAGTAAATTAAATAATAAATATTACGATAGCAGCCTCTGTTTCTTAACTTCAGTAGTAGCATTGGCCACCAGGCATTATCGAAGGCACCCGCGATATCCAGAGATATACCTACTACATATTTACACTCCGATAGATTTACTGTTTTTCTGACCTCGATTGCTGCATCCACTGTTGACTTCCCGGCGGTAAATCCAAATTGCTGATTATTAAATTTCGGGCCACGGGGTAGCAAGCGGGGAACAATAAGACGTTCTAATAATTTACCTAAGCATGATAATAGCGTTATAGGACGGTAGGATTTCGGATCGTCTGGTGGTTTATCATCGGCTTTTGGAATTAATTTTATTGTGCCGATTCGCCAGATTTTTGGAAAAGTGCCTTCTGCAATACATTTATTAAAAACCTGTAATATAGATGAGCCTACCGCTAGACACGCCTGCTTAATCATAATATTAGATATTTTATCCTCGCCTGCTGACTTTTTCGTAGGTAACAAATTAACTGTTGAAGTGAACTCATCAAGTGTAGGTAAGTCAGATACCGGCGTATTGATGGGGTCTAACATTCTGAACCTTATCTCGCGGTGAAAATCATTGTCCAGGTCCGGCTTGTCGTCTGGAATTAGTACGTCGAGGTACGCCTTCGCCGTGTCTCTTAAACTATGAGTATACGAATTATTAATCTTGATATTTGAAAAATACTGTGGAGCAGTGGTATTATTTGGTTTGAGTTCATGGTATAAAGAAGACCATGGTCCCTCCTTATCCAGTCTAACGGCTGCATTTGTCAACATATTATTTTTTGCTATGGTGACGGCGGCGCGATAACGCGACCTTGAAGCCCTAAGGTCAGTTAGGTACGATACGTAATTATCGTCCAATAGACTGAGTCCCTGTCTACGTGCATAATTAATTTTCCGTCTGGCTCTCCTAAACTCCCGACGCAAGTTATATAAATTATCGTGCCACCAATTACACTTATTTTCTGTTTTAAGCGGCCTACGGCCCAGGGCGGTGTCGGCACAGTAGACAAAGGTGTTGGTCATTATTTCCGCACTATCATTTGAGTTTAAGTCTGGACGAGTGAAATCTCTGGAATGAGCGAACATAAGAGACCGGAATAAATTCCAATTACCATTTTTAACATTATATTTATAATCTTTCGACTCAATCACGGGACAACTCGAGGGTGCGCGAATAAACTCAAAGACAATTAAACAATGGTCGCTGCATGACGCATCAGGAATGACGAGCCAATTTATTATATTGTTATTATGGACGTACGCGCTGGAAAGCGTGACGTCGATGGAAGATTCACCAGAGGGGCTGCTAAATGTAGGTGGTGCATTGGGAGTGTTATGAATTTGCAGGTTGAACTCTGCTATGAAGTCTTCCACTGAGCTACGACGGTCGCGGTCAGTGTATCTAAGTTCCCCATGCCATAAGGGCGAAGAAGCATTTACGTCGGCACCAATAACAATTTTATTCCCCGCAAGACATTGTAGGACATGACGTAGTTGGTGTAAGTGAGGACCTACAGGATCGGAGTATTGAAAATAACAACTAACTACGTACAATCTAAAGTGAAGACACGAAACCTCCGCTACCGCACAGTGAGACGTTGACAGATTTGTAAGGGCCGTAATTGAAAATTTAGACTGAGGTGTGTAAATGCCGGCGCGCGCTAGGTTGTTAACTTGTACGACTTTCGACCTTAGCGACGCGGATTGATATTGCTCTTGTATGAGAACTAAGTCTAAATTATAATCCGACACCAATTTTTCTAATTCAATCGTCGCGTGCTTATTGTTATGTAGGTTCAACTGTCCTATAACTAACTTATCCATAGCGAGTTGTTAAAATTAATTGCTCCATTTTTGCCTTGTATGTTGGGCAGTCAGGGGAACCCGTGGGGTGGGCGTTAGGTTTCTTATACCGGGTGCAGCTTCCGCAAACCGGTTTGAAATCTCTTAAGTCTTTTTTGGGACAGTTAATTGAGGTATGTTTATCGGCGCAGTGACAACAGTACGGGTTTGAATCGCGGCAGAATTTAGCAATGTGACCGTATTGTTGACAATTAGCGCAGCGTACAAGTTCGACGTCATCGATGAACCGACACATTGCCCAGTCAATAAAAAGTTTTTGTTTAGTTTCAATGAGATGTTTCCGAATCTTTGGGTCTACCTCTAGGCCCATCCATTTTCGATTGTAGTTATTATTTATGCGCCGTCTAATAATTTTTGTCGAGTTCATAAATTGTTCTTGTGTCACATTAATTTCGCCCTTAATATTTTGGTTATAAAGCGATAAAAGGAAATTTTCGTCCGTAATATTTTGCGGGACATCTTTAATTAAAATACGCGGGTTACGCCCTCTCGGTGTTTCTAGACGCAGACCGGCTGATTTTAAACCTTCAACGGATTTTAATCTCCTGACTTGTGACTCAAATCAAATCAAAATTATTACAATGTTTGCTTATGTCTATGTAACAAATAATAACATAAGATAAGGAGCCACCTTATTCCCAAGGTGTGCCGTCTTGAATGAAGTCATTAATTTTATAATACGCTTTGGCACACAAACGTTCTTTAACTACTTTTTTAAACTTATTAATGGGAAGGTTTTGAACCTTTTCTGGGATTATATTGTATAAGCGTATACATTGGCCTTTAAAGGATTTACTAACTTTGCTTAGTTTGAACACTGGCATATCTAACTTGTTCTTATTTCTAGTGTTTACACAATGATTATCACATTTCTTTTTGAAGTTGTTTAGATTCTTTCTTACGTATAACACATTTTCCAAAATGTATTGAGATGCGACGGTCAGAACTTTTATTTCTTTAAACTTTTCCCTTAGAGATTCAAAAGTCGACATCTTATATATAGAACGTATAGCACGTTTCTGCAGCACAAATATTGTATTAATGTCCGCAGCGTTTCCCCACAAGAGGATGCCGTACGACATTATGCTATGAAAATAGCTAAAGTAAACTAATCGCGCGGTCTCTATGTCGGTAATTTCTCTAATTTTTTTAACAGCGTATGCTGCAGAACTCAGCTTATCTGCCAATTTAGCAATATGTGGTTTAATTTTAGTACCATTAGACCTTTTGGAATTAACTTCTACAGTCTGTGTTCTATTTATTAGATAAGAGCTTAGAAACTTTAGAGCCGTGCCCCTTACACCATAATGGTATAATTTCCTGAACAGCGTATCATGCTCCACACAGTCAAATGCTTTGGATAAATCACAGAATATACCAAGTGCATCCTGTGACCTCTCCCAAGCTCCAAATATACTGCACAGAAGACTAATGCCTGCATCTGTTGTGGACCGACCTTTAATAAAACCAAACTGATTACTATGTAACAAATTATTCGAGTTGAAGTGAAAAATTAATTGATTTAGAATAATTTTCTCAAAAATTTTACTTAAAGTCGGTAATATGGATATTGGTCTATAGTTAGCTGGGTCTGCTTTATTCCCAGCTTTAAAGAGAGGCATCACCTTGCTGTGCTTCATCAAGTCAGGGAACACGCCACTTTTAATACAATTATTAAAAACTAATGCTAGGTGAGGGGCAATGATGTCAATTACTGGGTTTATAACTTTTGTGGACATACCCCAGAGATCAGTTGTACTTTTAATATTAAGTAATTTAAATGCCTTGATAATGTCTCTAGAGTCTATTTCTTTGAAAATAAAATTTACATCACATTCCCTCACATTATCTCTAAGTAATTTTTCGGCAACTGTAGGTGATGAATTTAAGTTTATTGTAGTTGAGATCGGAATGTCTGCAAAAAACTTCTCAAAAACTGTCGCAACTTCAATGTCAGAACTAACTTTTTTATCATTAATATAAAGTTCAAATTTAGAGTTGCGACTGGCGACTCTTCCAGTCTCATCTGCAATTATTTTCCATGTGGTTTTCACTTTGTTTTTAGAGTTCTTAATTTTTTCTTTGATGTGAAGAACCTTCGCTGCTTGACATACCTTCTTGAAAATCTTCGAGTATTTCTTGACATATAGTTTAAAAGCTTCACTCCTGTTCATTGACTTCTCGTTATACAAGTCATACAATGTTTGTCTACTAACAATAATACCTGCAGTTGCCCAGTTACTAAAATTATTTCTTTTATTATTAAATCTGACCGATTTAGAAGTAAATACAGAGTCAAATTGGTTTTTTACTAATTTAAATAAATTATTAAAAGTTTCATTTGGATTAATTGACTCATTCAAACATTGAAAACTTGAAAGTAATTTACTTCTAAATTTCTCAATACGTTTTGTGTTAACAGGAATAAACTCAATATTTTCTATCGGATTATTATCACATTTAAGATCAAATGATGCTAGCTGTCCACAGTGATCAGAGTTAAGTACATCAATTATTTCTTTCCTAAAAGTAGTGACATTTGTGAAAATATTATCTATACAAGTAGCTGTTGTTTCACATATTCTTGTTGGTTCGTAAAATAAATTAATTAGATTATACGATTTGAACAAAGATGTAAATCTAACAGTGGTGGAGTTAGAGTCTAATAAATTAATATTAAAATCACCACATACAATAATCTTCTTATTAGAGACACATACTTTCGTCAGCACTTGATCCATTATTTGTTCAAAAGAATCGTATAAGCTTGATGGAGGCCTGTATACGCATACAATAATAAGGTGGCTCAACTCAATACAAGCCAACTCAATAATTCGTTCACTAGACAGTTTTACAATATCTTTACGTTCCTTACATTTCAATTTTTTATTAATCAAAATTAAGGAGCCACCCGTAATGACATTTTCTCGACAGAAAGAGCACCCTACTTGGTGATCACAATAGTTAAATATTAATTCATGATTTTTTAACCAATGTTCTGTTACGCATATAATGTCAATTTTAAATTCATTTAAAAATAACTCAAGTTCTAATTCTTTCCCTATTATGCCTTGTAAATTTTGATGCACCAAGTTTATATTAAAATTACAGTTTTTCCCAGAGTTCTTACTAGGCCCTTCGTAGGAGGCATCAGTATAAATATTTCCCGCTAAGAAATTGCTAGAGTGAGCCTCTGTTGTCCTATAATCTAATTTAAATTATTTGGAACATATTCCAAGTTTTTACTAATAAAATTGTCAGTATAAGAACACTGCTCAATAAAAGCAGTGGTCGGCTTAGCCAATTTTTTGGCTTGTCTTAAAACTAAAAAATTATATAGCCATTTAGCTAAATGTCGTGTAAAAAATTTAGATAAGTAATACTTATCATATGTTAGATTATTTAACCTAGAGATAAAAATATTATTAAAGTCAACCACATCGATTTGTGGTAAAGTCTTATTTAAAACTAAACAATTTTGATTAGTAGCTAAACAATTTTGATTAGTAGACTCGCTTGTTAAGCGCAGGATCACGCCCGAATTAGATGTCTTTTTGACGCCGTGGATTTGAAAGCCGTCAGATGGGTTGATCGCTTTCATTAATGCCTGTTTGGTCTCGTCTGAGGATTTTAATTCCGCCGATTTGTCTTGCGTCGGATAAGCTATTACGCACGGGAGCGGTCTACGCGTTTCAATAGGTGGCACCGACTTCGCGAGTCTGAGTTTGAGCGCGTCAGAATAAGAAAATGGCGGCCCTGAGGCGGCCGGTTGCTCAACCTGAGTAGTAGTTTTAGCGGTCAGCAAATCCTTATCCAAATTAGCGACTTTAGTTTCTAATGACGAATTTTTAAGTGCCAGAAGTGAGACGATGGCCGTTAATTTTTGTGTCATGTTCATTATTTCTGCTTTGTTTGCGAAATTGTTGCGACGAGATACTGTGTCGTTAGCGAACTCATTTATTTTAGATAAGTATGAAGAGGCCTCGCGAACTAGCTCGTAATAATTGCACGTATCGTCGGGGCCACGGCTTGTATCCAATAACGAAATTACGGGGGGCGGTTGATCGTCCCTTGTGGGCTGGTGGCGCTTTTCATCAGGTGACAGAGAAGAGGGCGATAATTGTGACAATAAACGTTTAGTACCTGAAGAAGTTGGCGGTGAGCGGGGAATTTTGTCATTTTTCGAAAACGGATTAGTATCTTTATCCGGTGGCATATTATGACTCGACATTCTGGCTAGGTACTTACTAAAAAGATTTAAATACTACACTTCAATATGCAATAGAAAAACAATGGCCAAAATAAAGATTGAATAGGTAAATAACTAACAGCTGTTCGAAGCGAGCGGCCGGCGTTGCGCGAGAGCTACCGACAGTAAAAATTTTTTGCCTACCTACTTGTTGACAACAATAAAAGTGAACAAGGAAATCAACTTACCGAATTAAATCCAACAAACTACGGACAAATGTGTTTCAAAAACTTACAGTAAACGTTGCTCACACCTTTACCTAACTTATTACCCACACTCAGCACGTATTTGTTGATTTTAAACCACTGAAAACAATTTATTTCCCGGAGCGCACGTCAGACGGTGTTAGCCGTACGAAGATCGCGGGGGGAGGGTAATCGTTGAAAATACAAAAAAATAATTATAAACAGTCGAATGTATAACCGCCTCCTTTTTTTGAAATCGGTTAATTAAATTTTAAGTGGAGAGGAGTAACCAAAACGCATTAGTGAAATCCGAATTCAAATCGGTTAAGCCGTTGACTTCGTACGCGCAAAAACGAATATCCCGGGAACCGTACATTTTCCGCAATAGAAAGTAGAATAAAATGTGTTAATCCGGAGTCTAAACTACTACCATACTAAATTTCATCAAAATCCGCTCAGTACATTCGGAGATTAGCGCGTACAAACGTACAGATAAACAGACAAACAGACAAAAATTCTATAAATCATTGTTTTGTTCTATGTCGTTCATAAAGTCCCCCTGTAAAAGTTTTTCTTTATATCTTCCATATACAGACAGCGACCAGCTACGATTTTATTATATGTATGGATTATAGATTACATGTTATAGACTTTATTCTAGGCATCATGAAATAATTTTATTTTGTATTTTAGGGGTGACTCGACTCCCGATACATGTGAAGTGGGAATGATTTGTTAACCGACTTCCAAAAAGTTATACGTTCGGCTGTATTTGGTCAATACAGCCGAACAATTTGGTCCTTTTGATACCAAGGTGGTGATGGGATCCATGAAGAATCGAAGGAACTCCTCGAAATTTATATGAACACAAGCATATAATACCAAAAAGTAAAATTGTACCAAAAGCACTGAACAGAATTTCTCAGTCTTTAAAGATACGCGTTTGGAAATTTCGGCATTGTTTTAATAACTGCAAGCATATGCCATTTAGAAACTTGGCGCGTATTCAATTATACATTTTTAAACTTTCTTAAAATGTGTTATATAAAATATAAAATATATATTTATTATATTATATTTTTTCAATTTATATATAATATATTTATATCGGTTTAATTTTCCATCGTCTCAATATTGAAAATGTTGTTAAAACTGGTGATTTTTTAAGCTAAGCATTGCCTTGGCATTGCCTGCTTTGCTAATTACGCAGATACTGACGAATGCATATTATTATGGGACTAGTGATAGCACTGACAGGAGCGAGCTGGTTCCTGGTACGGCGCGAATGATGGCGTCCGGCCCCGTCGTACGACCCCGGCGACCAGCCGAGTCGTTCGACCGCTAATTAACAAGTACTGGTAAGCCGGAGATAGCATCTTAAAAGCGTCGACGACTCTCAAGCTGATGCCGAGATAACGGCTAAGTGGGCCAGCGTGGTGGCGGCGTGTTTACAACACCATCGACCTGCGCCTGTCGCCGATGTCGACTTGTTTTACTCGGAACCTCATGTGAGTTGTGTAAACTAGCGGTAGCACAGATGACAGAACTACAGGAGTCTGTCGGTCGTACATTCCTGATTAGAGCTTTACTTGTTTTGATGTGCATCGTATACAAAAGACTATACAATCGTATAATATCATTCCTAGAGCGGCGAGGGCTCGGCGTATGTGAGAGCGATGGTATCTGCTGGATCAGATAACGCAGCTGATGTATTATGCAAAGCATCAGTAATGGGTTTTCGATGGGCGAGCAGCGAGCAGCACCGGAGCGAGCGATCAATTAGGCGGGACTGCGGTCCGAGGCTGCGGCGGTCACGACGCCCGCAGACCTTGCTTTCCAATTGCTTTTCATTCTTTTAACTATGCAATCCAGCGGATGTGAGCAATTTTATATGCAAAAGTAGGTACCGCGCGGCGTGCTCGATAGTCAATACGAGATAAATGTAACGGGGCGATACAGCGCGCAGTGTGCTGAGCGCCATGTACCTTGTCATTTTACCTGAACCTAGAAGTCTCATCTTGATGATTACACCCCACCCCCCCCCACACACACACTTTTATTTTACTTGCGATGCGCTTTGTTTCACCTAGTATTCTCTCCGTCTCGGATCCATCATGCGCTTACAAAACGACCGCGGTAAATAATTTCGTTTTACCGTTCGGTACACAACGAGTGTTTATTCTATTATACGGCTCGTAATCTCTCGTGAAAAGAGTTCGAGGGCCTCAATGTGTGAGATAAATAACGTCCGTCAGTGACTTCAAATCGCGCCTCTTTGTGATCTCGGCGCGGGCGGCGAGCGGGGAACGCTTATTTACGCGAAACAAAGGCACAAACAAACATACAACATAATAAACGACGCGTTTACAGTGCTGACTGACTGTCGATCCATCATCGTCTTCTTTATGAAAATGAGGAGGAAACGAGCAGACAGATCGCTGATGGTAGGCCATTACCGACGCGTATGGACACTCGTTACACCAGAGGAGTTACAAGTGTGTCTTTAAAATCCCCAACCCCTTCGGGCCTCCGACAAGCTCACACACTCAGCGAAACACACGCCGGACGTGTTCTGGGAGGCCGTGGTATTTATGCGGTCGAGCCGGCCCATTCGTGCCGACACATGGCTATACCACGGCAATGTCACAGGACCGCAGCCTGTCGGTGCAGCGGTAATGTGATGCATGCGGACCGGTGACCGGCGACCGGCGAGTTGGCGCGCACACGCGACATTCGGCTCGTGGGAGCGGCGCGGGCGTCAATATTGATCTTCACAAGTGGACCGCATGAGTGTTGTAACGGTCCGCGCCGCCTGTGAATTACGGTACGGTAGTTACGCACTATTGTTTCGGGGACGACGGTCGACGAGGACTCCGCCGCGCCGCGGCCGCTAGATACCGCATCAGCCGGCATCGGCTCGTTACCAGTTAATGAGCGCTATCGGCGCGGGCGCATATTTGAATACAATGTTTGCAGCAGATGCGAGCTGCGACATCATACGATACATAATTCATACAGATGTCCTCGCGGCACAAAACAGATGCATCTCCGCTGGGATCGACCCGGAATGTTTTATTAATATGACGCGGCCGCCATATGCCAAGGCGCATATACATCGCCAAGAGGCTGCCCGGTGCCCTGCGCCTCAGCTGCTGTACTCCGTACCCTGTTCAGATTCCAATCTCTACCAGGGGTGTGGGGTTCCTTTATCTCCATTCCTATTGACTTTCCTTATCACTTACCTTTTGAAGACCCTCATCCGAATCCCTACCTATTCATATAGGCTAGGGCTTCCGTATGAAGGAGAACTAGTCTTCGCCACTGGTCTCTACTACATATATTATATACTATATTATTCTATACTAGCTTCTGCCCGCGGCTTCGTCCGTGTTAATACAGAGTCCCACGGGAACACTGTACTTTTTCGCGAAAAAAGTAGCATATGTGTTAATCCAGAGCTTAAACTACACCATACGAAATTTCATCAAAAGCCATTGTGTTCTTATCTTCTTCTTATCTAAAATAGTAACAAACATCCATTCATCCATACGTCCATCTGCCCATCCTCTCACTTTCACATTTACAATAGTAGTAGCAGAATATCACAAAGAGTTTGTGAGGTTGTCCGGGGCATTACCGGATCCACTGAACTGATTGTGAAAACACTTTTACCAATAGAAAGGTACAGTTCTTTGTGAGTGTCATGGGCGATATTAGATATATGCTTTTGCCCGCAGCTTCGCCAGCCTGTGAGAATGTTCGTGGAATAAACTCCTTTAGCAAATAAACTTGCAATGGTGCTACGGTGGTAGCACACAGTAAAAAATACATACCTTATAGTTAATTTTCACACATACTTTTTAATATTAAGATATCTCCTAGATATCATCTCCTATATAAGGATAAATTAATTGTAGTCGAGATTATCGCGAACATGCAGACAGACTCGGTGGGGCGCTTAAGTATTATATTATATATATATTATATTGTATTGTATATATTGTATAGTATTATATGTATTGTATAGTATTATATATATATATATAATACTTAATTTAATTATTTTTATATAATTTAAATATTTTTGACAGTTCTAGAGAAAAGTTTTAGAGCTTGATCATCCCGACGAAAAGACAGCGACAGCAATTGTCTATCATATAATAATATTTAAGTTTTTTTTAACTCGGTTTAAAAGTAGATTTTTATGTTAAAAAAAATTTACATCAGTGTGATGCGATACAAATTCAAAGAATTACCGGCGTTAGACAGTAACTGTAGCTGCTCAGGCGTTACTCCGCGAGAGTTGTGGTCCAGCCGATACTGACATCCGGTGCGAGGGAAAACTGTACAATTGTTTTAATATCGATTGATTTATAAAATATAATGCGTTGCACATAGCGCAATGCGCCGTCTTCCTGCGCGTGGTGAGAACCGCCGCTCCTCCCGCGCCGGTTTTTGCGGCGGCTATGCTGCTGGGAAATGATAATATTTATTATATAACTGGACTAGCTAGTCGGCGATCGATGTCCGCGTGTCAACTGCATGTCACTCGCGTGTCACTCGCCGCGCGCCCCGCGCCCCGCACCTGCAGACAACATGGACATTTTCACACCTCATATAATTATTGTGTTCCTACATAAATACCATAGAGTTATATCTAATCTTGCCATAAATACTGAAACAGTTAAAAAAAAATCTATTGCAAATAAAATTTATTACTTTTACAGTTTGTTAGTTTATAGTTTAAATATAAAACAATTTAAAATATAAAAAGCTTATTCGAAGTGGTCTCCATTGGCTGCATTACAGTCCTATATACGTTGAGGCCAGTTATCAATTAGAAGCACGCACTCTTTCCATAGGAAAATTATTCACTGCCAATCGTACGGATTGTTGGACTCCAAATTATCATGGCGTTTAGAGCAAGCCGTACTCTCTAAAACTGACCATAAATCATAATCCAGCGGATTAAGATCGGGACTAGACGACGGCCAGTCTTCAGCTCTGATGAAGTCCGAAACGTTCGTTTCCAACCAAGACTGCGTAGACCGAGCTTTATGACCCGGCGCCGAGTCTTGCTGGAAGGACCAATCTTGGTTATTGAACATGGTGTTGTTAAGGGGCTTCACTACCTTCTCAAGAATGGTATCTTGATTACACTTGTGCCGATGTTTTGATACCTTTTTCACAAAAGTATGGCTCAGTCACTCCTTCATAGCTAATACCCCACCAAACCATCACTGAAGTCGGATAGTGCCCACGTTGCACTCTGTCGACTAATTGGGAAGCTTCCTTAGAGCTTTAAGCAAAAATACGGTTTGTTAAAATGTTGCTCAATTGTACAAATTTTCTCATCCGTAAACAAAATTTTTCTGTGACCTTTGCGTGTACTGCTTCAGTAGTTGTTTCGATTTTACCACCCTATTCTTTTTAAAATTATCAGTGAAGAAATGACCAGTACGTCTCTTATAGGCTGCAAGTCCTAAGTCATCTTTTAAAATACGCGATATGGGTGCTCTAGGTTCTAGGTGCTATCTTCATCTCCCGAGATAAAATCTTTTTTTTTCGGACAGGATTTCTTCGAATTATTGTCCTTACTGCTTTGACCACCTTTTTCGTACGAACACTGTCACAAACAGAGGAGGTCTCATTGTACCTATTAATAGCCCGGTACACAAACATTTTACAAATACCAAGCGTATGAAGTTTTAAAAATTGTATTTGACTCCATACCTATTTTGTGTAATGCAATGACAGCGATTCGGTTCTCTTTATCACCCCACTCCATTTTTAATATCGCAAAATATTGTACAATGTATTGGCGCGAAAATGAGAAAACGCAATGAACAATCATATAAAAATGACAGATTCCAAATTCAAATGTAATATTTTGTTTATTTTTAATTGTAACAGTATTTATGGTCATACTAAGTAGACATACATAATTAATGACCATTTGAAACTAGAGAGATTATATTCGCGCAGAGGATAGTTTGCCAGTTCAAGTAGGTACAGTCGACCACAGGGGCGTGCGCTCCTTGTAGGCAGAAATGCAGTGCTTTACTTGTCATTCACAGATATTTTAATAAAAAAATGTTCGTACAATATAGATGACTTTAATTAATAGTAAATAAATTAATTAAGAAAATATAATAACTTAAAACGCCTAATATTTTATAAATAGCAACTCATGCGTTTGTTTTTTGCAGGACAAATCATCGCATGTATGTGTAATTTTCATACTTCGCAAACGCACACACCCATGAATATCGACATGATTATATAGCGGTAACTCATGCGGCAGGCGATGGCCTTCGGCTTCGGTTCGGCTATCCGATCGCTTCCGAAAACCGCCGAACTGGCTTGTCGGAAATTATTCGTTGCCTATAATCCGAGTAAAAATAATACGACGCGAATCTAATGAATCACGTATGCACTTTATGCATTTTTGTTTAGTAAAGTTTTATTTGTTTAAATAGAAGAAACGTTTTGTGTTTCGCGGGGGCCATATTGCATATTTCATGTGTTATGCATTGTTTACAATTTAATCGCTCCTGTTTATTTTAACATTTGAATGTTAGTACATTTAACAGTTTCTTACAGAGTTTCTATAATAATTGTAGTGATTTGCTTTTACTAGTGCGTTTGTTGATTTTTTTAAAATGTTATTTGATTGTGAGGTTTGCGTTGATAATGTGTGTTTATTAAAAATTAAAAATAACGAGTTCTCACAATTGTCATTCAGTGAAAAGATTCAAATTCTGTCTAAAGGTAGTACCCGAGTTACAACAATTAAATCAGCAAAAAAAATAATGTAACTCGAAAATTTCATGTTAAAAGTTATGAAACGTATAACACGTACGTGTGGTTGTGTACACACGATTAAATTATATTGTTTTCCTTTCATATTATTTAGTTATTCTAATACAGTGTGGACTGATTCGGGATATTCAGATTTAAATAATTTCTATTCCGCGGCCTCACTCACTTGGATAAGATATTTGAGGTAGTCGATATCTTGCGTTTATTTACATCGAGATATAGTAATCACAAGTAACCGGAACCTTGAATATGTGAAAATTGAAGCTGACTGACTGGTGAGTAGTTATAATATTTAAAATATGCTTATTATTTTACTTATTCCGCCGCGACGATCGATCGCTGTTTTGTCTGCGTTGCCGTAGAAGATGTACATGAATAGTACATCTAAGACTTGCTCTGTTGGCATGGTTTCGACTTAGAGATCCGTCGCTTGGCTGTAGCTATGCTAAAAATCTATAAACGAAAACAGTTTTTGTGACCGAGTACTTCGCCGTATACCCAGTGTCATAATCCTGTACACGCCACTGGTCGAACAACAGGTTAATGGAGTTGGTGGCACAAAAGAGTCGTCGCTTCGACTCCTGAGTCCTGCTCTACAAGGCGCTAATGACGTGTCGTGTTCGCGTGCGATGTCCGCGTCCGGGGCCTCCAGACTCCACGCGATATACCTGCCATAGTTTATCACTGCTCCGACTGCGACTAATGAGGACTAAGCGCCGAGAACCAGGCGAGCATCTCGTTATATTGCTAGAGACTAAAGAAAATAGCGCAGTATCTAAATATCCATTATTCACATTTCGACACATTAGTTCACCACTATGTGGCACGATCTGCTCATCCTTACTGGTCTGTTGACGCTGAGACTGCGCAGGTGTGCCGCCGTCTGCAGCCGCAGCAGCAGGCCGCAGCACCGCGACTGCGCGCGAGCTCCGGCGCCGGTAATTGGCAGGTAGCGCGCGCAGCCCGCAATTAGCCCCGCTGCCCGTCACGCTACCATATTTTTGGGCTTTCCACTTTGCACCTTTGTTCCGCACAACTTATTGTAACGAGTAAGCCAAATTCGTCAAACTTTTCGAAGCAACCCTCTTTATCTTAGAATGGCGTTGGCGTAACGTGCATACTGCATTGCTGGTAGCTTGCCCCCTAGCTTCAGCTCACAGCTCTCAGTAGCAACAGTACACCGTATGTTGACTAAGGGCCGGGCCCAAGTGGAACCTACCTGCGGCCCCAGCACTAGCAAGCTGCGCGGGCGCCGGTAATAACACACAACACGCGCGCTCATTATCTCTGACCCGGAGCACTCCGCCTGCCCGTATGTACTATGTACCTAGTGATCCGTTTGTGATAGTCACGATTGTTCGTCTAATTACGTTCATGTACCCTGGCTACGGTTTACAATGCTGTTATTTAAGTCAATTTCATAAGCCACATCGAGAACAAAGCAAGCATTATAACCATTTTTAACCGACTTCCAAAAAAAGGAGGCGGTTATACGTTCGGTTGTATACCTATATTATTATTTTATTTGTTCAACGATTACTCCGCCGTCTGGACCGATTTTCAAAATTGTTTTTTGATGTAAATCAAAATTTAATCTTCAAAATTAAGAAGATTTAGTAAAAAATTGTTAAAATTTTAGCCGAATTTAAAAGGGGAATTATTTAGAAAATAAATTTTATTTCATACTTTTTTGTGCATTTTTACTTTGGAAGTCGGTTTTCATTTTTTGTTTAAAATAATTAAATAAAGACTTTAGTTTGTTTGAAAGTTTATAGTTAGTACTAACTGGCAACACTCGCCGGCTGAAATTGAGCACTTGTGCCACCTTGTACTCTTCTCAGATACAATTGAATCCAAATGTGAACAAAAATATTAAATCCGACCGTAAATCGTAACATAGTAAATAGCTGATGTTTAAATTGGTAGCATTATATTATACTAGCTTTTACCCGCGGCTTCGCTCGCGTTGAAGTTATTAAATAAGTATCAGAGATCATTACAATAGAAATGAATCAATACGATAACTATATTTTATCGCTCGGCTGGGATTATCAATTTTTTTAAAATGACAACTTACAATGAAGGTTCAAAAACTTAAAATATACTTTATATCGAAATACAACAACAAATGTTAAAGTATATTTCTCTGTAACAAAAATAAATAATTTCGAATTTTAACAATTTAAAAAGATATAAATGCAGAGTATAATCTAGGATATTTTTGTAGACTATATTATAAGTTTTTCCGTCGGGTGCAAATATATGTAAATTCCGGGCATTAGACACACGCGAACAGGCCACATATAGTTGACCATGAGAGAAGCATGGCTTTACTAAATGCACTCCCGCTACCTGTAATGTCTGCCCTTGTGCTTTGTTTATAGTAACAGCAAAGCTAATCTTGAACACTTTTGAATTGGAATGGAAGGTCAAATCCCTCCACCAACCCATGGCCCTATCACAACACAAGTTCTTTAGTCTCTTTCTATTTGTCCCTAAGTCCTTCGCCCCTTTCTGGGGCGGACAACACAGATACGACTTCGGTGTCTTCCGATAGCGCGTACTGGTTCTACCATCTAGGTTTTCTTCCTTATTCGCCTCAAATTAATGCTCTCTCTTGGCGTTCTAGTCCACTTCTTATCCTGTGCCATAGTCGCGCGTATTCCCGTAGCCGTCCGAAGTTCGCCGCCGTGGAAACGAGGTCGCAGTAATAGGCCGGACCCTCTCCAAAGACTTCTATCCCATCCAAGAGCTCCCTACGCGCCTCCCCGTACAGAGAGCACTCCCAGATAGCATGGTGTACGTCTTCCTCTGCGGCTTCGCCACAGTAGCATGACCCCACGTCGGAAAGATTCAATCTGTGAAGCCTCCCTCTGAAACAGCCGTGACCGGTAAGCAGCTGCGATGTTTCATAGTCAGGCTCTATCCAAGTTGCCTTGGAACGAGCCTTCACGTCCGGAAAGAACCGACGAAGCTCCCTCCCCTTGGTCGATGTGTCGCTCCTGCCATAGGGAATAAGCGGACTCAGTTTCCCTGAGTTTCGCACTCCGAAGCTCTTCCTTGGTAATCGCGGTCTCGCGCATCATACCTAGTCTGCCAGCACGTATTACCTCGAGGTCGGCCGGCAGAACCCCTGCCAAAACTGCCAGGGCGTCAGTGTTCGTCGTGCGATACGCCTTGGTCAGAAGGATCAAGGCGTGTCTCTGGGTGCGCAAAAGCGCACACCGCCCAACGTGAAGGGTCGCCCGCTCGTACCAACATGCTGCCGCATAGGTTACAGTAGCCACAAAGGTCCCCTGGTACAGCACCCGAAGAGCCCTGTACCTAACCCCCCATGAGCTAGCCGGAACTCGCGACATCTTGCCGAAGCAATTTGCCGCTCTTTCCCCTATGGATACTGCATGTCGCACGAAGGATAGACTCGAGTCGACTACCACTCCCAACACCGTGGTCGACGCGACGCTCCCAATGGAGTTGGTCCCAAATTTGATGACTGGGGGTCGCTGGAACTTCCCTTTTATCGTCATGGTAGACGATTTAGTCGGGGAAAATTCCAGCCTATTACGGACTCCCCGTTCAGCAACGAGCCGTAATGCAGTTGAGGCGTTCGCCTCAAGAGCCGCACGTGAGTCGCCCTCGATCAGGATCGTCACATCGTCGGCATAGGCCACGAATGTCACTCCCCCGGAAGGGGCAGTCGAAGCAAGTTGTCCATCAGGATGTTCCACAGCGAGGGACCCAACATCGATCCCTGCGGACAGCCCATCGTGGCCGCCTTCCACACTATCCTGCGTCCGACGAACATGCGTACCCTGCGTCCGGTGAAGTAGCCCGCCAACATCCTATAGATGTTTGGCGGACAGCCCCCCCTTTTCGCTTTCACCATGATCATCGGCCACCAGGCATTATCGAAGGCTCCAGAGATGTCTAAGAAAATCGCCTGAACATACTTCGACGAGCTCCCACGAACCGCTCCAAGGATTTTCCCCAGAGCGGATACCGTAGACCGCCCTCGAGTGAACCCATGCTGGCAGTCCGACAGACTACTCGTCATTTGCGTGGCGCATTTTAACATGACGCGTTCCAAAATTTTACCAAAGATCGGCAGCAGAGTGACGGGCCGGTAGGCTTTAGGATCGGAAAGAGGCTTGCCGTTGCCTTTGGGCAAGACAATCACCTTCCGTCCTTCCATACTCGCGGAAATCGCCCTCTTCGACACATCGCCTAAATACTTCAGCAAATTCTGGCGGCGCGGCTGCCCAAACGTGTTTTATAATGCGAGCGGTTATCCCATCGGTTCCCGGTGCTGTGTTAGGGAGATCCTTGACTATATTCCCAACTACTTCTTCCGTAGGAGGAATGGAAGGTCAGTGGGAATAATTAAAATGCGAGGTATGATAACACTTTCTCCATTACCGACACCTGTTAAAATGGTAGCACCAAGTATATTCTGTCCCAATTTTGTTATCCGAAGCCTTGTTCCATTACATAGCCGAGGAGCATCTAGATTTCACATAAGCATTACTGGTACATTTAGTTTCAATTGAAGTTTATACGACGGTACACCCGACAGTTCAAGTGAATTTAAAAACTCCACAGGATAGGAAGTATCATTAGTTCCGTATCCATAATTTGATCCATTGACAAATATTCCTTCATTTCTCCTTGCACCTCTTTTAAAATATCGGTGTTGACTCTATTAACTACTTCATTTTTTGGTGCTAATATTGCTCTTGCGCACAACCACTGATCACTACTCAAATTTTGTTGACATTCCGGAAAAACATGATTACTGACTATTGCTACACCAGAGACCTACCGGTGAAGCCGGCCCATTCGTACCGTAACATATCTCCCCCATGTGAATGGGTATGGGACCGGTTTTTATACTCTAAAAACTTATACCCAGTAGCAGTACCCACGCCGCTCACAGAGTAGGTACGGCTGTTGTAGGTAAAGCTGATGCACGAATTTCAAAACCGTCGACAGTAAGCCGGAGATACCCGTACCGAGGCGTAGATAATAGCACCTCTTAAAATTCGATTTAATTTATTAATTCATGCGCGACCACGATGACTGTGGCTTTCGAAATCGTCCAATTAAAACTGAGTTTCGAGGCGGCCTTAAAAAAGAGGAGTCGAAAACCTCTAATTATAAAGAGCTTTACGGCGGGCTACTAGGTGTGCAGCAATTTGTCGGTCACAATGGGCCCGTCACGGCGACAGCGGGGGGAGGGACACGTCACTGCGGGCCCACGCGTGGGCTCCCGGTGCTCCCGGTGCCCCATTAGCGCGCATGACGCAGCGCGTGCCCGCTGCCCGCGCGTGGGAACCGCCGTCCTCTGTCCGCCACCATTTCACTGTTATTATAATCAAATTGATTACTACGACCACGCCTCCTGCGCGCATCGACTTGGCTGTGGGCTCGGCACCCGATAGTTGTAATAATACCGTCAAACATCCGGTCGTCGACGCGAATGGGGTAGAACCGCGTCGTGCCTGGCAAGGAGGAACAGAGAATCAACGTCCAAATGCATCTATTGGTTAAACTTATATCGTTGGAAGAGGTCTTGTGTGCTTGCAATTATCCATTGTGTATTTTAAACTGCACAGTTTTAAATTATAATATTTTTTTGGACCTCTGTCACCGTGTACCGCGATATTATTTTCTTACTCTAACGCCATGCAGTTATATGACCACACAATTCAGCGATAACTGATAATAAACGAAAGCGACACCGATTTCACAGCAATACGCCGCGACCGACCACTGACAAATTCTAATGATAAGTTATATTTATTGGGAAAGCCGCCGTATGCGGTATGAGCCGTATGAGTCGTATGAGTGGCATCGTCCGCGATAAGAGACGAGATTCACGTATTCCGAGCTCATAATTTATGGTCACATAAAGTTTCATGTGTTTATATTTAATCTTTGCTTTATAGTGTAATAATTTGTATCGTTTGTATCAGAGTCGTTAAAAGATATTGATATTTTTAATATTCAATGAACTTCATTTCGTGAAGCATCACATATTTTTGTCTGGACGGAGGCCGGGGCGTCCGGTCCGTCAGAAAGACTGATTTGCCGTGTGCTGCCGCTGCTGCGGTTAAGCCCTGCCATTGTTTCGACATGATCTAGTCTCCAAGATAAGGAAGGCTAAAGCTGGTTGCTTTGACATGAGCTATGACACGCGAGTGTGTGTGTGCGCGCATGTGTGCGAGCGGCGGTGCGTGTGACTGCGCTAACATTTGTTGTGACAGTGACAGGGCTCGTCATGGCCAGGCGAGATCTGTATCGCGTCAGTCGCGGCTTAGTAGCACGTAATGACATTACACCCGAAACTGTTTCAAACGAAATTAAAACAGCCATTAGTAGATATTATAAGCTAACGTCGTGGTTCCTAGAACTGACCGAAGCCAGTATCGTATGTGAGATCTGTCGGCCGGTCACACAGCAGGGCACCCCTGTCGCAAGCTGCCCCGAGTGCCCCGACATGACCACTTACACAGGCCTTTAAGCTAAATACTCCAAGATAGCTCCAACTTCGTTGCGGAACAGAGCATGGACTGCGATGTTTACGTCTACAAGACAGTAGACATATAGAACTAAGGGCCGAAACACATAATCGCTTTGCGGCATCGCACCGCCAAAATCGGCGTTTAAACTAATAGGAAAATGTTTTTTTTCGGCCCTCAGTTATGTACGCTTACAGATGCGCTGTAGCTCCCGCCTCCCGCGTCGCCAGCGCCGCTGCACTAGGATTGGGATGTAATATTTGTTACCAAGGCGGCGGCGGTGAAATCCATACAAAATCCGACGGCGCCGCTGGAGCTGCGGCCTGCGCGTGCGCAACGGCGGTAAATAACCGTTAGTCGAGTCACGTTTGCAACTTTATCTTCGTGCATTCCTAAATCGTAGCTAATAGCTGAGAGTTCATGTTGCGTAAAAAATGATTTTATGAAAGAGAAATAAAATATTGAATACTTTATTGCAAATAACAAACTGAGCTCATAGTAGTATGTGGCATCGGTATTATAATATGAGCGTCACCGCGACACGCTCTAGAGCTGCAGTAGACTGTAGTTGTAACTTGTGGCAATTTGCGGCGTGCGGCGTGCCGCGTGCGGTTGGCTGCGAGGAGTAAATGGCATTTCATTACGGCCGCAATATTGTAACACAACCATAACTAAACAAAAATGTAATGTTACTGCTCTCTGTGAAGACTGGAGACCGGGCACAAGCGGCTGGGAACCCGCGACCGCAGCGGCTGCGCTGATCTGCATTTTTTGTAAATAATAACACAGTTTAAGTTAAAGATGCGGTCAGAATAACATTAAACCGTCACTAACGACCGCAGCCCCAATACAACGGTTCGTTAGTCCGCGATCACGTCGGCGCTTGCGGTCGGATGATGCAAACTGCTCTAGTACATATTCTGTGTATTAAACGATTATTAACTGATGGCTTTGTTTACTGAAGTCTAGTCTATACAGCGATGTGATGGAGGACGCGCCAGCGCAGTGCGCGCTGGTCGCGCGGCTCACGCTCCGCTATCGATCTCCGCTGCGCCCGCGCTGCTCTTCTCCGCCCGTTCACAGAAAGCACGCGGCCCATTTATCACCATTAAACTAAATCGCGCCTCCGACTGCCGGCCGATATATACAGCGGGCGAGGGCGCGTAAATCTCCGCTACCAGCACGAGTGTTCCGGCAGCGCGAATTTACCGCGCACAGCCGCCTAACACCTCCCATCAATTGCTTGTCACTGCCTCCATCTTGGTCCGCCCTGCCGGCCCAATACCGACCCTATCCTAATGAAATTGGTTACATTATCGCAAATCCTGGAGTGGTGTTAGTCTAGGCAGGCAGGTATATAAACGTTTCACGCGCATGTGATTTAGGTCCTCACGGACCACGGTGCGCGATGCTGCGCTGTGCTGCGGCCTGCAGCGGAGACATGACAGCCGCAGCAGTAACTACTTTGATGAAGAGAATGTGTTTGTAGTTTCTATATTACTTATGTGATATGGCTGTATGAAACTACTCGTCTTTATTTACCACGACCCTAATTATCTAGTCGGTAATATAAATAGCATCGTTCCGTAAGTTATTTCAGTCGCTCCTCGCGAGACTTTTCATTACATTTTATAGGTTGGTTTCGCGCCGTCTAGAAATAAACATGAAACAATGACGGATGGGCATTGTGCTGATGTGCTGATGTGCTCACACGCCGCGTGCACCACAGTCCACACGCGCACCACAAGCGATAACTCAGACTGCTGCCATTACATTACCGCTGAGCTCGTCTCAATCCCGCCTCCAGCACCTAAGCTGCACTGGGAATGCTCAGTTTAATTAAACAGAACAAGGAAGGAACCTTCATATAATTTTTTCAACTGAAGTAATTTTCTGTTCCGTTAATGAACGACGTAAGGCGTAATGTATCTGTCTCATTACACGGTGGTGTAGCGAGCACTGCCGGTGCCGGGCCCCCGGGGTGAGGGTCAGCGGTCAGCAGCTGTTCTGTCCCTGCCCGCGTCGCACTCGCGTGAGAACTCCGCACCAACTACCCGGTATTGCGACACTCATTAGCTGTTCCCAGTTCCACTGTTGACTGTACTATGTTCAGATCCAATTTAATCTAAACGTAAAAAAAGATAACAATTGTATAATGCTACCAATTTATGTCACTTATTTACAAAGTAATATGGAAATACAATGACACATTAATTTGGCCGAACTACATATTTTTGTTTACGTTTGAACAGAGTATACTGTATGTCGGTTACATAGGTTACTGCGCGATGCAACTTGCGAGTGGGCCTGTGTGAGCTAATGGGCTTCACACTTGGGTTATAAAGCATCCGATGCGGCCACGTGGACGCACACCATAAGTGGTAGTTGTGTTGCCGCAATCCGTGCTGGCAGCCGGCACGCACTATGCGGAACCGCTCTCCGCCATTGCGCCATTCCGCGGATACTGCGCGGGCGCATACGGCATGCTCCGTAGATATGCGTGCGATCCATTTACAATGTAAGTCGCCCGCAACTTCCAGATTAATTTGTCCCATACCGCGCCCATTGTTTCGGTATCGTCCATGTGAGGTATCCCATAACCGTTCGTTATTTTCTCACGCCTGTTTTCTACATGCTATTTCTTTCCTGTTGGGAGGTTGGCGGGCGTCAACGGACACGCAACACCCCGGCCCGCATCGTTTCGGGAGGGCAGTGTCGTGGCGTGTAGATCGCATGTGGTATGTGTGTCGCCGGCGGGCGCGATGAAGCCCGCGCGCGTGACGCGTCGCCGCCGGCGCTGACGATGACGGCCAACTGATCGGCTTGCGCAGCTCTGTAGACTGTACCTATAATTAGTAATTACATTACATCATATTCTGTATGTAAGCTGCTCACTACGATTGCACACGCTCCCGGCCCCATAGACGTATATGTTATAGACGCGGCATGTTGAGGTGAAAACAGTCTCCACTTTAATGGCCCCTCTTTTTGAGATTTTGGGGCCATTTTGACATTTGAAGTATTGAGAAATCAAGATAGCTGACATTTGAAGTATGGTGTAAACCAAGATGGCCTAATTGTTCTGTCAAATATACGTCATAGTCTATATTTAGTTTTGAAATCTGCCCGGCCCATAATTAAGCTTACACTTCTGCAATGATAACAGCTACTCGGAGCAAGTTGTCTCTCTTGTATACTCTGTTCAGATCCAATTTAATGTAAACGTAAACAAAAAGATGAAATTCGACCAAGTTAATGTGTGTAGACTAAGAAGCATAGAAGTAAATACCGAATTAATGCACAAAAGTATTTTCTGTATGGCAATTCAAATATTTAATAGAATTATAGGTAAAAATAGGTTAGTTTTAAGATTTTATTGGATTTATTTTTATAGATGAAAAGATGAATTTATTATAATTATTTTCTGAGATTTTTAACATTTTATGGCGTATTTTAGCTATAATTTTGTAATTAAGTATTGGACATTTTATTATTATTATTTCTACTATTATTTTTTAATTTAAAAACTGTTAAATTGTGAGGTTAAATTTTATTTATTTGTACTGTGATGAATTAACTATCTTACTTTAATTATACTAGGAATTGACATATTAAAATATGTCGATTCCTAGTATAATTAAAGTAAGATAGTTAATTCATTAATAATTAATTGTAATCTAGTTATTGACTGATACGTTTAAATTTATTTTTTTATTTTTCTTTTAAGTGTTTTCATTGTGTTATTTGACTATCTTTTGATACGAAACACGTGAAAATTATCTGGGTTTAATTTCTTTAGATGTTAGAATCTGAAGATTAATTTTCGAAATAAAAAAAATTAAAATAATATATCGTATGTTACCCGCGGCGTCATCATCATCACAAATGTATTGACGCCTCAATCACGTCAGACCAGCAGACCAGTCGTTTCCACGTGTAATGATTTTGAAATATTTTATGCAATTTTAAATAACATTTACAATAAGTTGTGATTTTGCTATTTAATATTTATTTAAATGAATTATATTTAGAAACTCAATCTATTTCACATTTTCATTTTTATTGTATTTTTCAATGTATTAATTCTAAATTAATCGACATAGAAGAATGACAATTTATAAAATATCTGAGGATTGTCTTAGAGGGCGTGATTCCGGTCTGTCATAGGCCGGAAACGCGTTTTCTAAATTATTAAACTATCGTGTTTCCGGTTTATGATCTATAAATCATTGATCTTCATTTTGGAAGGGGAATTCTTCTTAGAACAGCAGTAAGGACTAGATGTCTATCTAGAATAATTGTACTGAATTATATTACAATATAAAGTGTTTAAAATAAAAGTGTAGTGAGTGAATTTAAGAAGTTCAAATAAAAACTAATGTACTACTGGAGAGTTTGATTTTACCACAGACGTTACGAGGGAACAAACATACATACATACATTGACTGACAATATCATTACCTTCCTTTGGCTTCGCCGTAGGCGGGTAAAAATAATAATATGTCATCTCATCGGCAAAAAGTAACATCTAGATTCTTGATTGGTATCACATGTGTTCAATTGCTCTCTCTCTGTGTACGTTCCGATGACATTGGATCTGTACGGAGTGTGTGTGAGAGTGTGCTCTACGCTTAGTCGGTGACATGTCACGCGACAATGCGGGGAATGCGCGACAGGTGGCTGGCGCGCTGCCGCATACCCGATTGGACACCGGCGGCCGCCGCTGATAAGTGGCCGGTGGCCGCTGTGATTTGCCCCCAGTCGAGCACATGCCGCACATACCTAGTATACCAGTGCTCATTGTCACATTCATTAAAGGTTACGAACAAACACCACCTTTCAAACTGTATCCAGCATAATATAGATTCTAGATAAAAATAACTTCTACCACAGAGTAGAAAATATATTATACCGAGAAATAGCTTTCATAGAGCGATCCAAATTAATCCAAATTTTAACATCTACTTCAACGGCCCACAAGCTTGTAGTAGTGCAATCAAATCGAAAGCCTACTATGTAGCTGTTTATCTATTCGTTTTTCTTTAATCCGTGCTTCTACAACATACATACCGATTAATACTCTGTACGAATTTAGAAGCGATTAGTAAACCAAAACAAACCAGTAGCTTGTCTAATCAACTTATTGAAATGCGGTTTTTGTGCAGGTGTCCGAATGTCCAGTTCAACATAGCGTTAGCGGTTACAAGTGACAGTGTCGCAGCTTCGCGCAATATTAGTGTTTTATAACCCTGGCTGACGGACAGCCACAGCCGAGATTGCAGATTATTTCCCTGTGTTCGGAGTAAATTATCTACTTATCCTAAATCACGTCATTACGTCATTACGGCCGTCAACAGCGATCCGGTCATAAGCTATGTCTATTTGTCGGACGGACTGACGGTCGGACGGACTGGGTCGACAGACGGGAGATAAGTCGTGGTTGTACACGATTATTATTGAGAAGTTCAGCTGGTACTGAATATTAACTTGGAGTAGACTAAGGCGTTCGCTTTTCTTAAACTAAACTAGCTACAAGTATTAACTTGGTTGTCCGTTCCCAGTTGACAATTCCCACTTCCCACTTCCCACACAACTCAGCTCCACACATTTATCGAAATACGCAAAGTGGTATATTGTGTCATATTATGTTTATGATGTGATATCATCTATAATATAAATTCATACAGTATTGATTTGTATTGAACCTTCATCGCTAGTACATATACAGCGAACCGGTCTCTCCCAGCTAATTAAAAGACCCAACATCGTTTAACATTGTAATTATGTGCTCAAATATAAATCTTGAAATATACAAAATATATTTCACGAAATAATAAAATTCGACCAAATCAATGATTTTCATTTTATGTATTTGATTATTGCACCGTGCGCGGTAAACGGGTGTTTACATTGTAAACATTGTAGTGTGCTATTGTTGTTTTATTTACGTTCAGATCAAATTGGATCGGAAATTCGCAGTATGTATGGTTCCAGTCTTAGTATATTTTGTCTCACTCGCGCGCGCACGATTTGATGCGTGTGCGAATGCGACCGCTTTGCTTGAGAGTCGAGACAGAACTCAGAATGAGAAGTAAACATTTTTTAATTACGAGAATTAGCCGAGCGTTTATGGGAGACGAAGACACCGCCTCGCCTGCCGTCCCGTCGCGTCGCGTCGCGCCGAGTAACGCCGCCCGGCCTGCCCGGGCGGGCAGCGGTAGAACTCCACAGCCCACATTACCGCAAAACAATCTACATACATTATCGTAACGAGTGCGAATTACCGCGCCCATTGCGAATTTTGGTGTGGATTGCGACTCCAGCGCGGGTGGCACTTCGAAAAAAAATTAATTAATTAACCCCTGAATTATCAAGCAGTGAGCGTACTGATGAATGTGAAATGATTCACGGACAGACACACAGACATACTTTGTCTCGGGGGTTTAAACATGGCATACAAACCCTAGTGCTACGGCGCCGCGGGTTAAGGTTCCTTCTGTTTGTGTTAATTTATCAGGATATGAATAATCAATTATAATTTATAACAAATGAGTATGTATAGCGCGGCGGCTGTAACCTCTCAAGTGGGGAAGACACATGACAATTAGGGCCTGTTGCACAATCTACTAATAAGTGTTGGACACTGGATAGCTTGTTCGGAAGTTTTGTCGCTGCTTACTTTATATCGAGTGACAGGGACATACGTACAAATAAGCTATCTGACATTTGTAAGTAGATTGTGAAACAGGCTCTTAGCCAAAACATATATAGCTATGATATATCAAATCAAATCAAATCAAAAATTTTTTATGCAAAATTGGTATTTTTAAATACTCTTTTTGAACGTCGTTACTACGTGATGCCTACCACCGGTTCGGGAACTAACCCAGCGAGAAGAGCCGGCAAGAAACTCGTCTGGGGCCATCTTTTACCAAAAAGATGGAAAATTATTCTTTTAAAATCAAAATTATTACAATGTTTGCTTATGTCTATGTAACAAATAATAACATAAGATAAGGAGCCACCTTATTCCCAAGGTGTGCCGTCTTGAATGAAGTCATTAATTTTATAATACGCTTTGGCACACAAACGTTCTTTAACTACTTTTTTAAACTTATTAATGGGAAGGTTTTGAACCTTTTCTGGGATTATATTGTATAAGCGTATACATTGGCCTTTAAAGGATTTACTAACTTTGCTTAGTCTGAACACTGGCATATCTAACTTGTTCTTATTTCTAGTGTTTACACAATGATTATCACATTTCTTTTTGAAGTTGTTTAGATTCTTTCTTACGTATAACACATTTTCCAAAATGTATTGAGATGCGACGGTCAGAACTTTTATTTCTTTAAACTTTTCCCTTAGATATTCAAAAGTCGACATCTTATAAATAGAACGTATAGCACGTTTCTGCAGCACAAATATTGTATTAATGTCCGCAGCGTTTCCCCACAAGAGGAGCCCTACGACATTATGCTATGAAAATAGCTAAAGTAAACTAATCGCGCGGTCTCTATGTCGGTAATTTCTCTAATTTTTTAACAGCGTATGCTGCAGGACTCAGCTTATCTGCCAATTTAACAATATGTGGTCCCCACTGTAACTTACTATCTAATGTTATACCTAGAAAAACAGTGGTGTCTACTAATTTCATTTTCTCATTATTTAATAGTATATTGGTTTGTGCCTGCGTAACATTTGGCAAGCTGAACTTTAAACATTTTGTTTTATTAGAATTCAACAGTAAATTATTAGCATTTAACCAATGTACTATTTTTGAGAGAGCACTATTTACCTCGTCATTGTTAGATTGTCGTCGCTTCACATTAAAAATTAGTGAAGTATCATCAGCAAAAAGTACTATCTCATGCTTATCATTAACTAGATAAGGTAGATCATTTATATAGATGAGAAATAGAAAAGGGCCCAAAATAGACCCCTGTGGTACTCCTAGTTTAATTTTAGTACCATTAAACCTTTTGGAATTAACTTCTACAGTCTGTGTTCTATTTATTAGATAAGAGCTTAGAAGCTTTAGAGCCGTGCCCCTTACACCATAATGGTCTAATTTCCTGAACAGCGTATCATGCTCCACACAGTCAAATGCTTTGTATAAATCACAGAATATACCAAGTGCATCCTGTGACCTCTCCCAAGCTTCAAATATACTGCACAGAAGACTAATGCCTGCATCTGTTGTGGACCGACCTTTAATAAAACCAAACTGATTACTATGTAACAAATTATTCGAGTTGAAGTGAAAAATTAATTAATTTAGAATAATTTTCTCAAAAATTTTACTTAAAGTCGGTAATATGGATATTGGTCTATAGTTAGCTTTTTGGGTCTGCTTTATTCCCAGCTTTAAAGAGAGGCATCACCTTGCTGTGCTTCATCAAGTCAGGGAACACGCCACTTTTAATACAATTATTAAAAACTAATGCTAGGTGAGGGGCAATGATGTCAATTACTGGGTTTATAACTTTTGTGGACATACCCCAGAGATCAGTTGTACTTTTAATATTAAGTAATTTAAATGCCTTGATAATGTCTCTAGAGTCTATTTCTTTGAAAATAAAATTTACATCACATTCCCTCACATTATCTCTAAGTAATTTTTCGGCAACTGTAGGTGATGAATTTAAGTTTTTTGTAGTTGAGATCGGAATGTCTGCAAAAAACTTCTCAAATACTGTCGCAACTTCAATGTCAGAACTAACTTTTTTATTATTAATATAAAGTTCAAATTTAGAGTTGCGACTGGCGACTCTTCCAGTCTCATGATGATGTGAAGAACCTACAGCTGTTACATTGTAAATTGTAATAGATTTAAATATTATTAGCTATCTATTTGTATATATAGCTATATATATATATATATATATATATATATATATATATATATATATATATATATATATATATATATAATATATATACATATAGATAGCTATATATACAAATAGATAGCTAATAATATTTAAATCTATTACAATTTACAATGTAACAGCTGTAATTAATATAGTGTGATCTGTCAAATGAAACAATAAAACTATATTAATGTTAATGTGACGTGATGTATTGAGATTTGAGAATTAGGTTATACGACACACCCTCAGTATAGTTTATTACGTGGACGACTGGGCTCGACCCGTATAGTCATTTAAATAGTAGTAATAAAGTGTAATGAAAACAACAAAATACCAGTAAAGAAATTCATATAGCATTTCTTTAGTAATTTAGTTTATAGAATTTTGAATTTGCCGCGTCTGTTGTGTAGATTTAACTTAATTTGCTGTGAATGTTATGTCACTTTTTGTTGGCTATAATTTAAAGATAATGAATGACGTAATGATATTCACATTTTTCATGTTAGAAACAGGTTGTTTAAATAAGATCGTGGTAACAGAAAGGATTGGAATTGTAAGAGATATAATTAAGTGGAAGTATTAAAGGTCTTTACCTATGAAATTGCCGTATTGTAGGAAAAAATTTAAACGATTTTTTTTCATGTATTTTTTATTTGTATTAATCGAAGTAATCACCCATGCAATCAATGCATCTTTGCCAACGCAGTGGCAGTTTATTGATGCCTTTCTTAAAGAAATCAGCTGGACAAATGGTTTAATGTAAATAATTAACGTAATTAATTAATTATTTAATTAAATTATTTAATGTAGGTAATTTTTTTTATTTAATGACAAATGTACAGCAACAAATTCTTCAAAGGCATTTTGTACTGCCTCTCGGGTATTGAATTTTTTTCCCGCCAAGAAGTTATCCAAAATCTGGAAAAAGTAGTAGTCTGTAGGCGCAAGGTCTGGTGAGTAGGGCGGATGACGGAGAGCTTCCAACCCCAGTTCTTGCAACTTGGAGACCGTCTGCTGTGCAGTATGAGGTCGCGCGTTGTCGTGCAGGAGCAGCGGAGACGAGCGATTGACCAATGCTGGTTGGAGATGTGCCAGCTTCTCCATCATTGTGTTCAGTTTTTCACAGTACACATCTGCAATAATGCTAACCCCGTTTGGTAAGAAGCTGTGATGAATCACACCGGCGCTATCTCCAAACAGTGACCATCACTTTTCTAGGGGTAAGTTTTCGTTTAGGGCTTCGTTTAGGTGCTGAACCAGGATCCAATCAACTTTCTGAGCGCTTGTGGTTATCAAACAGAACCCATTTTTCATCGCAGGTAACAATGCGGTTCAAAATTCCTTTTGTTGAGCAGTGCAAGGCACATCTTGACGCGTACTTCGCGCTGGCGATCATTGAGTTCGTGGGGCACCAATTTGTCAAGCTTTTTTTACCTTGCCAATTTGACGCAAATGGACCAATATTATTTTGACGCTAACGTCGAAAGCTGCTACTAATTCAGCCGTAGATTGTGTATCATCAGCTTCCACAATCGCCTTTAATTCGTCATTGTCGACCAAAGTCTTCGGACGACCGCGAGGTTCATTTTTCAGGTCGAAATTTCCAGAACGGAAGCGAGCAAACCAATAACAGGTGGTGCGTTGGTTTGTAGTGTTAGCTCCGTAAACGTCGTTGATGTTGCGTGCCGCTTGTGCCGCGTTGCTGCCACGACGGTACTCATATTCCATAATTACTCGAATTTTTAACATATCCATGATGACGAAAAAGATTGAAATGCGATGAAAATGTAACACTAATCAATAAACAAATGACTACTTTTGGAAAAAGAATTCCATGTTTTTAAAATAAAATTAATTTGAAATTAGAATTCTTAGCCAAACAAAAATTATTTTGATTTGAAATGGCCAGTACTGCAGAACGGCTATTTCGTTTACAGAGCAACAACAAGTTTACACATTTACGAACTACAGAATTATCTTTATTGGCCATATAAATATTTCGAATTGACTATAAAATTATCTTCCGTTCTGTTGGAAACGCTCGCGTCGTCCTAATTTATAGCTACCTACCAATAATGACCACCAGACCACAACCTTAGCGGCGACGATAGCTGAACTGATTAATAACTCGTAGTGTCGTATACATAATACAAGACAACATTTATGGCCATCTCAACGACCACAACTAAATTCTAAACTTGATAATCGAATACGACTGAAGAATGCACCGCGAGAAAGTATACAATATTCAGATAAAGTATACATTAATCGTTACCGTCCTCCCGGCGCCGGGCCGAGAGGTGTCGAGTTACATACGGACAGACATACGGACATTTACCTCCCGACCCGCGCTTGTAGGTATATCATGCAGTTAGCTAAGTTGGATTTTAGATATTACCTACTTCGTTCCGATCCAAATTGCAATGTAATATGAAAGCCGCGTATGTCCTAGGCATCAAATAGGAGACAGAGATAGCTATCTGCCAGTGAAAGTCCGCTCAAAATCGGTCCCGGCGTTTCAGAGATTGGCCGAAACAGACAGACGGACGGACAGACAGAAAAAAATTTAAAGTTTTTTGGTGTATGTATAGACTATCATAATCCCACCAAAAACATTGTCATGTAAAGTAATGCCAAGATCGCACTGTCAAAAAGTTAGTCACATAACTTGTTAGTCACATAACTTGACGAATGTGTAGACGTGTAGAGTCCGAAGCTTGGTTTTACATGAGATCTGATAACATTTTGACAGTGCGATCTTGGCATTCAATGGGCTTCGTATATATATATATATAATTTAATATTGTATAAAAATAGCTCTAAGACTTAATTTTGTTATGTATTTAGTGAATCATAGTACAATCTATGTGATTTAAATGTGATATAAAATGTTCTATGGGGTGAGGATCTGGTGATCCGTAATACAGGTATGACCTATAATGGACACCAGCTCCTCACATTTCACTGACTCAAAGACACTAATTTTGTAATATTTTTTTTGAGAAGTAAACATTATTATTATTATTGTACACGCCATCTATGGCGTGTAATGTGACGTAGAAAAAAAGCATGAGATACAAGTATACTAAAGGCAGGCAACGCACTTGCAACTTCTATAGTGTCGCGGGTATTCATGGGCAACAGTAGACGCTTTTCATCAGGTGACCCAGCTGCTGGTTTCACGTTTGCCCTCTATTATCATAATGAACAATAATTTAACGGTATTTTCATCATTCCATACATTTTCATTACACTGGAACAATAATATATATATATATATATATATATATATATATATATATATATATATATATATATATATATATATATATATATATATATATATATATATATATATATATACCCATCATATATAACGTATTACATAACAATTAACATAAATTTTTATTATCTTTTATTTTAAATGAGCAAATCTTGTAAGTATGTAATATTAAAATATTGAGAATTTTGGATATCAGATATCAGCTGCTAAGCATCATACTTTGCGTTGTTGGCAAATTGGTCGAGGTGGTTGGTGGTGGTAACGGTCGGGTTAAGACCGCTGTAGCTACGTCTCACTATAACTAGCCTAACTAGCCACCAGGCTAGTTAGCTACCAGGCTTTTTGTTTTTTTTATTGGATGTAGAATATATTTTCAGAATTTTGTTTTTTGACATTATCATTCACTTCATTTAATTCATATAATATTTTTGATAATCAATATTTTTTAAGTTTTATTAAATATCGCGTATAATAAGAACAATGTGAACTATGTGACTATGAATTTTTATTTCCTGAGTATTATTTAGTAATTTAAACGGAAAATTAAACATAAAGGTAAGATTTTAATTATTAAAGGGACGTTCGTACACTACTTTAAATATGTCGATAAAGATTAAAAACACTTATTGGCTTTTTTTGTCAATAAAGGGTTACATGGTTATTTTATTAAATTTTATTTTATTGTTGATCCGATAGGATCCCTACACAAATTTTCAGACCTCTAGCGTCAAAATTTGTGGAAGTCTCATACAAGATTCCATCCCCTAGTTTGAGGGGTTAGAGGATAAAAGTTTATGAGACTTCTGTTTAATAATTAGAATGTTACCTTTATGTTTTTGTCTGTATTTTTCCGTTGAAATTACTACAGGATACTCGGGAAATAATTATTTCAATTTACGTCAATTAGTTTCTAACCTAAGCGACGAACGACGACATAACTAACGTAGTCCATAATATACGCGATAGATGGCGCTTTTAATGAGACTTAACTTTCATCCCCTAGTTTGAAGACTAAGGGTTGGGGGATAAAAGTTCCAATTTTGTCAATTTTTATGTTGGTTGTATAGTAATACAACATTACGTACCAAATTTTAGATTTCTAGGACATTCGGAAGTACCATATAATTTTGTTGACCATCAGTGAGTCAGTGACGAGTTCAGGGGTTTTTAGATATCAATGAAATCTAAAGTATAAGACCTATGCAATCATAATTTTACATGTTTAATAAGTCCGCTACTGGGAACATATCCTGAAAATTACATGTATCTGGTATAATCCAAACCCAAGTTAGGGTTCAAAAAATCGACGAAACGCTTCGAGAAAAGGTGGTCTGGTAGTGCCCTTGCGCTTCGCTTGGCTTATCTTGGCTGTTATATATGACTTTCTGTCTAACTAGCTAACTGCTAGAGATTGATGATGATCAATGATCTATACCCTATATTATAGACTATTATTATGCATTTAGTCCAAATCTGTTAATTTGAAATTACAAACCGTCACTCAATTTTATTTATTTATATATCATCTAATTTTTACATTTCAAATTCTCCTGCTACAAATTAAAATGTGCGGTGGACACAAATAGGAGGTGGAGTGTCGCGGAGCACCCGGTACTACTAGTACTAGTAAATATCGCCGCAAATCGCAAATGGGACGGAACAATTATAACGAGCCGGATGGAACGAGTTTCTGGAAATATTTGTGTAATTAAAGCTGGATTTTACGTGCCGGTGTTGAGGTGATATATCGCGTCGTGTTTCGTGTTGGAAATGTTAGTTGGATATCAATTAAATATGATTAGTTTGGCGTTAGCGGGCTTATTCGATTTACCGGTTGAAAGTTAAAACTGTATAATGTACAACTTCTTTACCTTGCAATAGAATTAAGTTCGAAATGTGGTGCACCAGCAGGCTTAGCATGCGCACGCTAGAAACACCGAACAATCGACAAAATGACAGATTGAAGAAACATGAATACCATTCGGAGCAAAACAGGTCTTATTGTAAGGCAGTAAGGGCGATGCATCGTCGATATCAGAAACAAAATATTTTCTTTTATTCCCGAGCATGAGCTCACAAAATGGCCTCTTTTGACAGATAAGGTAGAAACGTTTTCTTAATTCAATGTCAAATAGTCCTACAATAATATCAACTACTCCACATCATGGCGGTCCAAGACAAACAGTTTCTTTACGTTCAGTCATTTACTTGAAAATTTGATAATTTTTGACAGAAGATTTCCCGGCAGCTATTTTAAAAATATGGCTATTTAGAAATATTGACTTCTGTTGACGACTTTGTTACCATGGATTAAGAACTATTTTGCAACGAACTGTTTTGGATAGAATATTTCTTCTTTAAAATTATTTCTTCTATTATATCGAATTTGCACTAGGATGCCTCAAAATACTAAAACACAAAGGAAGGTTGCGGTCAGCTCTGCATACTCGGTTGAAGTACGTATGCAGGACTGCATACTCGGTTGAAGTACGTATTTACACGCGAGTATCTCCTAGCTCTCAAGAGTCAGGATTGCTTTAACCGCAAAACCTGTAGGTCATTACTAACCCTATCAGACTGGCCTACATACATGCTCACACACACACACACATACACACACACACACAGATAGGCGCTAGGTAATTAAATAAAATATTAATTGACTGACACGAGTTATGTGGCGATCTACCGCGAATTCCAACCGACACTAATTGAATGACCAGTTGTACGTGTAAAATATATTCATTTTAACTGTTTAAATTTAAGATCATTTGCGACCGAATGCTCAATTTAATTTAAAGATGACTCTTGATTTGCCGTCTTTGTCATTCTGGCCAGCAGCGACAGTCACAGTGGACCCAAACTTTCGGAAGTATATTTTGAGAATTCGGCCGTTACTTGTATAGGACATGGGTATTGGGTATGCCGTATTTACATTACATTTACGTACATTTATCATATAAGTACGTGAAGCTGACACTTTCAATATAGTTTTACGAGAATTGTGCGAACGGAGGAGTATAAGATTTGGCAAAGTTAAAGTATATGTAGAGGAAGGTGTGCAGAGAGCTACATATTATTAAATGATGCTTAGAGATAAATAAAATTAACCACAACACACTGCCTCAGCTTGTTAGATTATAAGCACGCACTACCGTGCGCTTGATGGATACAATTTTTTTTTATCTAAGAGGCAAAAGAACCCGTGTAAAGTTCAAACTTAAAAATTATATGAATTATTGACCTCTAGTAGAACATAACAATTAACGTTCAATAGAATTACTCGGAGGCCGGAGCACAACTTGTGGCGTCGAGTGGTCTATCGAGTGGTCTATCGAGTGGTCTATCGAGTGGTCTATCGAGTGGTCAGCAATAACATAATAGTGTATCAACATAAGTGTATCAACGTAAACACTCGGGTACACTAGCGAGCGCTCCTCAGTCCTCGACGTATTCGACAACGTCGCTTGTGTGTCGAGTGTTGTTGTTGCTGCTGTTGTCATGTTGTGTTGTTGCTCGACCTTCGCTCGCGCACCTCGCTGTAGTCGAGCCACGTGCAACAAATTACTGACGTAGGGCGCCTGTAAAGCAGCTTGCCGTAGGCGTCGCTAAACATAGTGACAGACGTGTTAGACCTATGAAATAATATAAGTATATTTGTCCTGTCTACTTATAATATTTCTTCGGTTGAACAATTTTAATGAATATTGTGTTCATTACATACTTGGTACGAGTTTCGGCGCAGCGCACTTCGTACAAAAGACTTCGACGCTCAGAGTAAATGATATTATATAATTACGTTACAAGGTTATGTTGTAACTTATATTTAGCCAGGCCCTCGCTTCGATATACCTAATTTCTTCGACCCTAGGAGACCGGACTGACGAATTCCTTGTTTCCTGTCTTAATTTAAATAAGCTGTAGACCTCGATTAGTAGTGTAAGAGTAGATGTCTGTGTCTAATGTGCGACCGCTGCGGTCCGTCACGGTCTACCGCACCACCCTCCTCCCCCCCGCAGTCCGCAGCCCGCCGGGACACGAACCCGCACCGCGGTGGGCGGTGACATCTTGTTACGTCACCATGGCAACGGTAGGTACTGTATCGGACACAATTATCGAGAGAGTCCGATTACCGCTCATCCGGTAGAAATGTGTTTTAAAAGCCGAATTTAATTTTGTTTGTTCCTAGCTTTTGCCCGCGGCTCCACCTGCGTAAATACAGTATCCCAAGGGAACACTGTACTTTTTCGGGATAAAAGCAGCTTATTTGTTAATCCAGAGCTCAAACTCATCAAAATCCGTTCAGTAGTTTTTGCGTGAAAGAGTAACAAACATCCCTCCATTTATCCATACACCCATTCTAGCAAACTTTCACATTTATAATAGTAGTAGAAGAGCAATCCCAATTCTTGTAGGTAAACTAAATTGCCGACTTGACCAGAAATAATTACAGTGTGACGACGATCCCAATGTCTTTCGGGAGCCGTTTGTCATACATCGCCTATCATTCAAGTCGCGACGCGTAACATTTCGCAAAAACATCTCAACTACAAGTGATGGCATGCTAGCAGCTAGAGTCTAGACTTGTAAGTTGTGACCGATAGCGGCGCGGATCAAAGCGCGAGCCAATTTGCCGCAACAAACACGGCGATTTGCCGATCCGCCGCGGTATACACCATAAACACTTCATATTGTGCATAGAACACCCAGCCACACCTGAAAACAAACAATATCCTCTCTCGACAGCGCTAAAGACATTGTCGACGCACACAGACGACGACGAACATTAGACAATAATAGCAGACATCAATAACATAAATATACCATTGCGCGGACAACACGCGTGCGGTGAACTGGCGACTGATGCCCGCGGACGACTATAATTAATAGTAACGTCAAGCGTTAACGCCCTAATAGAGCCAGGCACGGCGACAAACGCATGCGGGGCGCAGCTCACACGGGATACTTCTACATCTACAGCCCTGTTGTGGGCAAACAAACACTCGAAGAATGTCCTCACACGCCCACGCTGTCCCTTTGCCTTTAATTACCCTTTTAATGATCACTCAAAATTCCATAATATAAAATACTTTCGTCCTGTCCTCAGATCGTCCGATAGGCGCGGAATGTCCCGAACTAACTACCGTGCTTGTTATCTATCGATCTATTTTATTTATTCTATGAGGTATGTGTCTATGGGCATGTGGGCGACGGTGTTTTGGGTAATGCGAGTATGGGCAGTGGGCACAATGCTGTTTGCGCAACACTCTTGTCCGAAGCACGCCGTAAACAATATTCGCAGTAATGGTCGCTCGGGGCGCGGCATCCATCATACCCCGCCATGACGTGGGAACTGCGCTTGCCCAACTGTGGGGAACAACCCCGACGGTGACGGGTGACCTCCACATGTCACTATAATTGTAAAATATGGTCCAGTTAAGCTAGTGAATTCGTTGAACAATCCGTGCTCTAGACAGCCCTGAAAACAATTTGAGCATTACTCACACATGGTTGTCGACGGGGAAGATAAGGGTTTATTATTAAAAGATAATTGTTTCAAGGTCGAAAACGTAGCTAATACCTTAGTAGGAAAATGAAGCACAACACAAGGGTCATGGGCACCAAGGTCTGAATCAGAATCCAACATGAATATTGATTAGCATTCACATCTTACACATTTACATTGTAACTAAGTATCAACAACCATAATATGACATTATCGAGAGGCTCGGGCGGTGAATAAAGTGCCACAATTACCGATAACGTGGGCAAATAAACAACAACAGAGTGCTCCTGCGCGTTATCGCGCGCCGCAGGGCAGCACGGGCGCGCGGCGCTGCGGGAACAGGTGGCGCCCTGGGGCAGCACGGGCGCGCGGCGCTGCGGGCACAGGTAGCACCTGGCTGAGTCCGCCCCTGCCGCGAGCTGTGGGCTGCCCCACATACGGTGCGCTTCAGGATTACCGAGCTCCAGGCTGTCTTCCGGCTCCGATATCATAAAATGATTTTTCGACATTGGTGCCGTTGGACCAATCAAAACGGGTTTGACGTTTGTTTCGCGTTTATGAAAATACGATTTTGCAGTTTTAATACATCGGGACAGGATTGTGACTGTATCATTGCAGGATTCAACTAGCAGGAGGACCGGTCAACAATTATCTAATACTAAATAATAAATATGGGCTTCTGCAGTCTCATGTGCCGCCCGCAGGCAGCAGCCTGGTCGCAGAGTTTACTAGCTCGGCAATGAAGACGTCTCCTGCTAATGAGCCGCGAACCATCTCGTGGGAAGTGCTCCCCGCCCCGACGCGTGGGGACACCGGTGACGAGTTACCGCAATTAACATAATGCTGCAAAAACTTGTTCTATGGCTCCGGTCGGTGGAAATTACAGCGCTGTGAAGTTATTTCATCACATGCTTTGTTTATGTATTCCGGAGACGTTTATGGTATCATATAGGGAAGAGAAAAACATTCGTTACATTGTACAGAGGCTAAAGGGCATTGTCTAAAGGAAGGCTGTATACTAATACAGCCTTCCTTCAGACAATGCCCGCTTTGAGAGCCACTCTTCCTCTGGAATTTGACATACGGCGGCATGATACCCTAAAAAAATGACTTTAAAAAAAATACGTGATCTTGAAATTAGTTGTTTTATTTTACAAAGTATGGATGAATGGCGTGAAATACAATACCGAATTGTATTCTACATTTAACGATTTACATTGAATGTCAAGCGCATGAAAAGACATATATATTTTTTGTTTTACTAGAGATGTAATCGTCACATTTATAATTATTATTTAATGAAGACTTTAAGGGGTAGTAAAACAATTATATTCATCCTCCCTGGTTTCCTTTTCATTCTCATTTTCTAAGAAATAATCCTCTCCGGAACCACTGGCTGATGACCCAACCATGTTTTCGTATACCTTTTTTACTTTTCTTCTGTAACCTCCTTTTAAAATTCTTCCAGTGTTTTGAATCTATTTTTTAAATACAAATTCCGCTCCATAATAAATTCACACAATCTGCTGTACTTTCAAAATGGCGAATCTAGTTATGTGCATTTTCATGTAACCATATAGAGAATGATATATTTATAATCACTGTACAAGGGAATTAGATTGCTTTCATTCTTGTTAAGAATATATAAAATGTCAGAATTCGTTTGTTGGCCAGACGTCTTACCAAACGCTCCTACTAGTTATTATTAGTAGTAAGTAGTATTTCTTTTCTTTTTAATTTGATTTTAATCGCAACTCTTGTAGCATGATGTGGTACTTTAAATTATGTTCAAATTAATAATATGTTATTATTTCTTTGTATACTTTCTGTTACAACACCTCATGGTTAAAACTTAAGTCACAACTGTATACTTAATGTCTTACCTATCAGTGAAAACTTTTAATTGGCTTTATGGTGTCTATAAATGTATTATTATTGTAATTATCAGTAAGCTGTAAGTTTTCCGAATACAATAAAAATAAAAAAATAGTTACAAAGCATCATAGGTACCTTGTGCATTACCTTTATAAGAATAATTCACCATATTAAAAGCTTTTATATCATTTTGAATATTATACGGCTAAAAAGCAATGTAACTAGACTCCTCTATGAGAAGAGCACATTTCGAACCCTTAATGTAGATTTATTACCCAGCCAAATTATAAGAATAAAGGTAATATTAATTCTTCTTCTAAATTCTAAATATTAAATCTTCTAATAATGTGCCATTACAAGGAGCATTGACATAATGAATGCTCTTTTATATTCAAGTATAAGAGTTTAGACCTTATAGACTTCATTTTATAAGCTTAGTTTGTTTGTTGGGTGGGAGCTACGACTGTGGCTGTTGCGACTTGCGAGTTGCGACGACGCGCGACGTTGTCCCCTCTGCGCCGTGTCTCGCCAATTATTACAACAATAATAATTAATAATGAACACAGTTTCGTTACTCCGTGCTCCATACATCACTCGTTATCAATCGATCGGACTTCGGAGTTTAGCAGCGAGTAGCGACTAGTTACACTTAACAAATTAAATCGATAGCCAGAATTTATGATCAGGTTTGCTGGGGTGTTATTTTCGACTTTGCGTTTAGGTACTACGATCAAATATCGATCCCAGTACCTCCTGTTCAAGACCTTGTAAAGCTTAGACTAAATAAAAGAGTGAAGACAGAGGAAGTGTGCGAATCACACAGTCAGGCCGGTGTAAAGTACGCCTCGTCGTGTAATTACACAGTGTCACATCGCACACATGTAACGAAATACGCCATACCCTGTAAAACCAGCTGTCGCGGTGTGTGATACCTATGTGTGCACTTCTCATATAAAATACAAGCTGTTTCCCGCGGCTCCACCCGCGTAAATATACTATCGAGTATCCCGCCGGAACACTGTACTTTTCCGGGATAAAAAGTAAGTGTTTTAATCCAGAGTCTAAACTACTACCATACCAAATTTTATCAAAATCCTTTCTGTAGTTTCCGCGTGAAAGCGTAACTTACATTCACATTTATAATATTAAGTAGGGATGGCATGTATTTAAACTTGCGACAAAACAATCTAATTTTGGGTGTAAAAAATCCTAATAAAAAAATAAAAATACTAAATTACCAAGTTGGCGAAAGAATATAAGGAACAAAAAATTTCAAATCTGGTGACTATACCAGTTTTTTTCACTGAATATACCAAAATGGCAGACAGATATTATTTTAGTGAACAAATAACCATGTTGGCGACAATTTGAGAGTACACGTTAATTTAAGAATAGGCACATATATTTTCTCTGATGCAGGTAATTCAAAAAACACAATAAGCAATAAAACGAGCGCACATACAAAAAACGTAAAGGAGCGTACAAAATTCCCACTTTTAATTTTTCTTGGTTTCGGGGGGTGTAGATATTGTGTAGATTTATTTTGAAATTTCAAAATGGCGAATATTTATTTTTCAGTAAAATTGATATTGTGTCGTCTTCGAGGTTTAGGTTTTTAGGGGTGCTGAATATAAATATGATATCCTTTTTGAATTTCAAAGAAAGTGGACTTTTGTAATAAAAGGATGTCCTTTTCTAGGTTTATGGGATTGTTATTACAAAAAAAATAATTTATTTTGAAATTTCAAAATGGCAGATATATTTTAATTTCTGTAAAATTCTTCTATCTCAAAAATGGTGCGTCCTACTGAAAAAATAATGAAAATTTCCTCTCCCTTAGTAAACTCGCAACCACATATTTTCTTCATAGAGAAAGAGAAATTTGAAAATCCTAAATTTCCCAACATTTCTATAGCTTTTTACATCGCTCGTATCTCAAAATAGGCATTGCCATATTTTTTGTCTATAATCACTTCTATCTCGAGAACAGGTAATCATACTGAAAAATTAATGATAATTTTCTCCCCTCCTCAAGTAACCCCGTAACCACGTATTTTCTTTATGATAAGTTTTTTTTTACAAATCTTTCAAAAAAAAATCCAAAAAGTTCTATAGCTTACATAGCTTGTACTACATAACATACTTTGTTAATAATCATGAAACCTAATCAGCATCCGCAACAACTTTTAAATTAGTACTCATGTCATTTTAAAGAAGAAAGAAAATTCTCCATTTTGAAAATTGAAATTGGAAGACAATTTTATAATCAGCACCCCCAGAAACCTAGAAAAGGACACCCATATTAATTTTAATGAAAAAAATGTACGCCATTTTGGAATTTCAAAATGAATTTAATTTTCATATTATTCTGCACCCCCAAAAACATTGAAAACGACACCCATACCAAAATTAATTTATCAACCCAATCTGGTTATATAGCTGCTTACATTGTATAATAGTCACTAACTCGGAAATTAAGTCGCCAACTTATAATATATATTTCGTGCCAATTTGGATTAAATTTCGTTACTTTTTATCTGCCGATTTTTGTATTTTTTGTCACCTGTTTTTTGTTACTGCTTTCGCCAGTTTAGTAATTTAGTCGCCAACATATTAATTCGCTGCCAAATTCAGTAATACAGTATGCTCATGTGCAGTCGCCAACTTATTTTTTATTCGCAAGATTAATTATATGCCATAAAATATTGGCCTCAGTTTTTGCTTAACAAAGTTCCGTACACTTTTTTTATTTGGTCTGAGCATCGTAAGACAATGCCTTATTTTCCTTATTTTCAGTGGCAATATTAATATTAAATGAATCTGTGTTAACTAGCAACAAACGCGTACTGCGTTATGTTACTCGGTATTACGGTTTTGTTACAAATAAATCGGTAGTTAATTTGGAGCGTATCGAATGTAATAAAATTAGTTGGAACTTGGAAGCGATCGTCGCGTCCGCGTCGTGCCCGCGTCGCGGCGTGCTGCGAGCGGCGAGCCAAATGTGAGTCTTTGTGTCGCGGTCACGACGCAACACCAATTATGACGATCGATACACTTTGCCGAGGAATGCGAGCGGGTAAATTGCCCACGGTTGGGCAACACGTGGGCCAAGCCTGAACGGCTGGACACTGATTTGTACAAATTACACGTTAGCCCGCTGCCCGTATATCACGGGGAGGCCTGCGCGGGCGGCGTCGCCCGCCAGTGACGCAACTGGACAAACTGTGCTGGACAAATCAAAAATGGAAGAGATGAGATGACAAACTAAACAAGAGGAAAACATGATGATGAACAGACCAGTAGAAAGCTATACACCACACGTCTGACGTCACAACATTATGTCGCGGCTCCGCCCCGCAGCTGCTCGTGAAGCGGATTAAAGACATGCATCATCCCACGTCGAGATTTGTAAAGAGGTACAGAGACAATTAGTTAAGATTAGCGTGACACGAACGACGAATGAGCTGATGAAATATGATTGCGAGTGCGTGCAGCGCGCGCCGCGCATGCTAATCGCCGGAGCCGGGTCGAGCGGAGCCGAGCCGAGCTGAGCTGGCGATATTATCAGCGGGCGGGGGGCGGCGACGGGCCTCTGACCCCGGGCACGACTCAACTCCTGGGAAATCGCGAGCGACGAAAGTCACCGGAAAATTACCTCATCCGAGCATTCTTTCACAAAGCGTTGGAGCTATCTCGCGTAGATATGTATCGCAGTCCGCGGCTGCATATTCAATTCGCGGGCGACGGTTAAAGGCTCCATAAGTAAAAGTCTGGTTTTCCTTCAGTTCGGCCTGAATGGATGCAAAATCGTATGGTCTGTGTGCAATTTCGAGATTGAATCAGTCGGCCGTATGGACTGAAGCGATTCGTTCCAGTGTTGCCAACTCTGTTTTTGCGAGACTACTAAACTCGCGACGTTTTCTACTAAAAACTACTAAAAGAGTACTGATAACTATATACTTAGGAATCCCTAAAAGATTTTTAGGGATTTTATGTTTATAAAATGCACTGCATTTTCAGTTTTAATATGAAGTTGAAAATATGATAATTTAATCGTTAAATTAAAAAAATATATATTAGGAAATATTACGTATATAGAAATTAAATCGGTAGTTTTAGGCGACTTACGGACGCGTGCTACTATATGCTATTATGATAGGGTATCATAAAAGCACATCCCTAGTAGCAAGCCATTTTGCATAATATTATGATTACTGTCTAGCTATTTTCTACAAAACCACTACTAACAACTAAATTCCTACTAAAGAGGGAATAAAATACTAAATTTAGTAGTAAAACTTTGTAAAACGTCTAATTTGGCAACATTAACTCTGACCTGAACGGATGGACTGAACGGTTATAAAATTGGACTGAAAGGTAATAAAATTCGAGTGTAAAATAAAACCGGTCAAGTGCGAGTCGGCATGAGGGGTTCCGTACATAACGGAAAAAATCACGTTTGTTGTATGTGAGCCTCAAATTTTTATTTTATTCTGTTTTTAATATTTGTTGATATAACGGCAATAGAACAACCTACATCATTTGTGAAAATTTCAACTGTCGAGCTATCATCGGTAAGGATACAGCCGAACAGCCAGACATACGAACGAACAGTAAAGTCTCAGTAATAGGGTCCCGTTTTTACCCTTTGGGTACGGAACCCTAAAAATGGCACGTGGTCTAAAGAATATTTTATTAGATTTCATTGAAGTATTTAAAACTTTAGAGCCACTATGGTCGATAAAATCTACCCTTACTAATAAAAATATTTACACAATGGATTTCTGAAACAACATTGCTGTCTTTGTCTGTCAAGAGACTTTTCCAAAGCATCAGACAAAGACAGCAACGTTGTTTAAGTTATCCGTTGTGTAAATCTTTTTATTAGTAAGGGGGTATTACTATAAAAAAAGAGATATGATTTCTATAACATAATACATATTACTTTACTGGAAATTGTATGACACCAAAATTCGGTTTCGTCGATAGCGTGATTACAGTTGCACAAAAATACAATAAATAAATAAAATAATAACCTAAACTAACCAAGAGCATGTCACGACATGTCTAAGGAGGGTTCCGTAACTATCAACGCGCAATAGGTTTTCTTTGAATTACTTCAAAATACAGTATAGGTACACTTCACAACTTTAAAGTTTTGTTTGTGTGCGTGTCGGTATGTAATACTTACGCCTACATCTAGCTGTTGCTTGCTTCACTTTGTAAGATGCGTTTGTTTGAAGACTATCTAGGCGTTATTAATCTAAGGGCCGAACTGACGTCAGTTCGGTCGGATGCGATTTTTTCCGTGTATGACTGTATGTGCTCGAATCCGTTCAGGCCGAACTGACGTCAGTTCTAACTGAAACGATCGGCCTGTCGTCTGTGGGAGCCTTTATGGTGATTTGTGCTGGGTAATATTTCCAGCGTAATTCTTTGTTCGGCCCTAAATCAAACGTCACAAGAACGCAGTCACCGGCGTCGCACGGGGGCAGTAAATTACGGGGTTAGCCATTACTGTGTAACTGGCGAGTAACAGAACATGTGACCAAACATGTGTCACGTGATGATGTGTGACACCAGCAGTCACAACGCACAACACGTCGCGTCGGGTCGCGTCGGGTCGCGTCGGGTCGGCTCGTGTGACTGTAAAGCACTGATGATGCCCGTTGTTACTTTTTGCTGACTGCTGTCGTTGATGTTGCTCGTTTGCGCCATTTCATTAAAACGACGTTATCTCGCCACGCCACGGAGATTGCTGGTGATGCCGAACGTCATTAACGGATCGTTAAATAAATTAGGTTACACTTTATGTTACCACATTTTATGTTTCCACAAATTTCGGAACATGGCAATAAAAATGGTATCATACAAGCATGTTTCGAAATGCTTCTATACTCCAATGATTTTAGGTTTTATCTACGGAAAAATTCCTAGTGAGCTGATTTTTTTTATACGCCTTTTTTACGGCGTTGTAATGAAGATGTGAAAAATCGACATTGATATCGTGCCAGCTAAAAAAGTTATAAAGGTCAAAAGGTCACGAAAATCATTTTTTCGTAAATATCTCGCGACCTGTTGCTCGAAGGTTAATAGAGGTCAGTATAAAAATTGTTTGTCGTGAAATTATTTTCGTGACCATTTCATCTTTATAACTTTTTTAGCCGGCATGATATCAATTCGTTTTTTCACATGTTCATTATAACCCCGTAATAAAAGTGTATACAAAAATTCAGTTCACTAGGAGTTTTTCCGCAGATTGGGGTTTAAAATGCCTAAAATTACTGGGCTAGATAATTAAGATTTCTAGTCTACATTCAAATATTTAACGGCCGAATTCTTAAACGCTACTTATCGCCCTATCGCTGGCTGTCACAGAGCATAAATTGGGTGAGCCGTTTTGGGGGAGCTTACCCCCCGTGAGACGTTTCACAGTTGGAGTTTTTAAACTTTTATTTTTAACCTAATTTCTCGCATTTTGAGACTATTTTTGCTAGAACCAAAATTACGTGATGTTTGCTGAGGCCACCCAAGTAAGATTCTGCTGGACACACGCCACTCCCCTAAATACCTCATGTAATTTCTCGGCGCCTCCTTAGCAGAATGGCAAGAACAGCTCTCGAGTCACCTCAAGTGTGTACGTGCCTTTAGCTTTTAATTTAAGAACACACACAGCTTTGATGTATGTTATGTTCCCGTAGCTACTCGCACTAGCTACAGCAATGTATCATATCAGTATCAGGCGCATTCAGTAATTAGCGGTAGCGGTGTAGCGTTTAGTGTAGCAAAAAAACTGGAGGTATTTAACTGCTGGCTACCAGCCACCAGCCTCAAGCGGCCGCCATCAATCATAGGAGCGACTTCCGCTCGCCGCTTGCCACAAGCCGCTAGCAGAAACAACTCATTCGTGACTCGATCCAAACTTACAAGTCAGTAAACTTTAAGTTTTAGTCAAACGTTTCTTCAAAATGTTGGTTTAAAGCCAACTTTAGCAAGTTTTATATTTGATTCTAATTTAATGTAATCGTTGCTGTCGATAGGAGAGATTAGAGAGCTGTCACATTAAATTCGTATGAGAAGACAGCAAACAATTTGCTGTATAGTAAGTAGGTAATGTTTAAGCCCCCCACGATTGTCCGAAGTTGTCCGATGCCAGATTCAATTGTTTTAGATAATGCATTCGGCCTGCATTATGCACCCGCAGCCAGCAGTCGTATGTTATTTTATGTACCTTATCACTTGCGTGCGTTCACATCTTTTTGAGCCTGGCCCCGGAGTCCGGCCACGTACCTTCTCTACCCGTTAGAAAGTCATAACTGATATTAATTACATTTGATAGCGTGTGTATCTGGGTCGGTCGGTGGCGTCTGGCGGCGTGTTGTAACAATCACGAGCGAACCCAGGGCAGGCACTATGCTAATACATAATCACAGTGTAATTATGTATTAGCATGGGCGTGGGCGGCGGAAGGCAGGGCAGGGGGGGGGCACAATTCGGCTGCCATTACCGCGCAAGACTGGACCGCGCCGCACACGCCCAGCATACCTACTACATATCACAGAGTAAAAATACTTACGTACAGAGAAACACCTTCCATATAACGATCCCAATTTTGTAAGGGTCATCACAGGACATGGGCGTAAACTAAACTAAGTCCAGCGTCCGTATGCAGTTATTGAGAAAGCCTAATTTGTACATACTATAACCCGGCATCGAACCTGCACGATCACGCGCGTGACCCAGGGGCTCCATTCACTAGGTCATGGACGCTCTTATAATAAAGCAGGACATCTCCTAGATATCCAAATATTTGATAGGCAAAATAAGATATATTTTAATTCATTCTATTATTTTTATATACACAGTACAATACAGAACCACTTTTTTGTTTGATATTATTTGTATTTAATATTCTTTTTTTCTTTAATATAAATATGCTATATTTATAAAAAAATCTCGTGATGAAAGGCCCTGCGCGGACAGGCCCTTACATAACCTTGACATAACAATCGATTGTTGAAATTTGTCATAGTTAAGCGCTTCCATGTCACTAAATTCAGATGTCCTAATTAGGATCCTTAAAAGAAAGCTAAATAGAATTTAGTCAGTCGGAAGACAACTTTTTCTCAATTATTATCCTTGCTTCTTTCTTCCTTTATGCTATTTCACTTGAATTTAGTTCAGCCTCCGTGGTATAGTGGTTAGATCTTCGCTCTTGGCTTGGATGTCGTGGGTTCGACTCTCGCATTGGAACAACAAAAAGTGTTGTTTCCAAGTTTGGTTAGGACAATACAGCTGATCACCTGATTGTCTGACGAGAAAGATGATCCATGCGTCGGATGGGCATGTAAAAAGTCGGTCTCGCCAGTCGTGTCGGCTATCCATCCCACTAGGTTATGAGAGTAAAAAGAAGAGAGAGTGCTCTCGTATACTGCGCACACACTTGGGCACTATAAAATTACTCCTGCGTAACTGGTCTGGTTTCAATGAAACCGTCTACCGTCACCGAAATTGGTGTGGGGAGTTATTTATATTATTTTGAATGTAGTTACTGAATCATTTAGGACATCATTTGGAGAGGTGGAATACGCGCTATAGGGAAAAGATTAGAAACTCAGAGATCCTAGTAGAGTGTAGAGTGGAGATATCTACACTGTAGTTTAACTTTAACGATGCCTCTAGTAATAAATTGAGTACCTTATTTTATTGTTTAACCTCAAAATTTCAATTAATTTTAAAACATTACACGTCTTATCGATGAAAGCTATAAAATACCTTGTAAGTTTAACGTTACGGATTAGACCGTTCACAGCGAGGCGAGGCGAGGCGAGGCGAGGTGAGGCGAGGCGGAGGAGCGGGCACAAAAACTAACCGCCTCCGAGAATTTACTTATTTAACGCCTCTGTCTCAATTTAATTTGAGATTACGAGCCCGCTGCGCGTCATTAGCGGCGTCGCGCGACTCCCGCCCTCCCCACTTCGACAAAGGGTTCACATTCGCACGGCAGTCGCCGGCGCCGGTTTATTTCTGTTAATCTAATTTTGAGGAGATCAGTTCTCGGGATCCGGACCTCGTTGACCCCGCACAGATTCGCGGTACAGTCCGTTCACAGTTATTTTACCGCGGAGTTTCTGTGAGAGTGGTCCTTATGCCGACGGCATAGAGGTCCTGTCGGAGGTAAAATAGCTCGGAGTGTTTTGTACTAAATACTAATGACGTGAAAATCCAACTGCTCCTGCCAAACCGGCGCGCGGCGTGCCCCCTGCCCCCTGCCCCCTGCCCGCTGACGGCTTCCATAATAAGTTTGGTTAACTTTTTTGATTAGAGTGTTGTAACTCCACAAATTAGATCTCTTAATAGTTAATAACTAGAATATTACACGACTGTTTAAGGTGTCTATAAATCTAAACAACTATGTCGTAACTCGTACGTCTAGTTTTTGTTTCGTTTTCGTATTTTATCGCTTACAAAGTATATTAGGAATGTAACATAAGTTATACAGAAACTGAAGTTACATCTGAATATGATATAAAACAAGTAACACGAGCATATCGACAATTTATCGGATGCTATCGACGCGAGCACACAATATACAGTCCATTCGGATTTTTTACCTCTGAGAGGACCTTTATGCCGACGACATAAGGATCACCTTCGTAGCAACTCTGAATGGACAATAGACATAACTCGCAAAGCTGTTGAGTTACAGCCCAGGGCTGTGATGATAAACTCGCGGCAGCCGAGACCGTAGATAGCAGATACAGATCTAGACGGCCTAGCTCGCAGATATATTCAGATAAAATCAGGCAATCGAACACGACGACAGCCAGGACAACTCAGCCCAAATATAACGAGTAACAAGTAACGAAACGACGATTATGTAACCGGTAATTCATGATGAAATACAAACTACAAACCCCCGTCAAGAGGAATATCAATTCGATTGGAGCAACAGTCAATTAGAAGTTAGTATATTAAGATAATCAAGTCTATTAAATAATATTGATAAGCAAACATTAGTCATCTCGCAGTAATCTTAAGTACTTTTACGAGGTAGTGGAGTACAAACGGTAGATAGCTGGAGCACCGAGCACCGCGCAGGCAGCGGGCAGCAGGAGATAAGCGGCAGTATCTCGAGGGACGATAATATTCATCGAGTGACGGAGCGCCTTATCGCGCCGGTTCCCAGACCTGCGCGGGCGCATGGCGGACACACTTACCACGGACGATACGACGTAGCAGGGATATTACTCTGTTGATTGTTCAGATCCAAATTCATATTTTTGTAAACAAAAAGGCAATCGTACCTACAATATAATGCTACCAATTGGTCACTTACTCACCTGCGGAGTAAAGAAATACATTTACACTTGTAGTGTCGCCTTCTCGTAATTGTATCTATTAGGCACCTGTTGCGTTGGTCGTTTTCATATTTTTGTTTTGAAAACATATTAAATTGGACCTGAACAGATTATAGGATTATAGATGCTTTTAAACAAAGTGTATGATATATTTCAATTGTTGCCTTCGTGTAATTGTATTAAGGACCCAAATTTTCACAAATTTAATAAGCTAAAGGCAACTGAATTGTCTTAGATACAAAAACTATTTTTTAATTTTATTTTTATTAAGGACTAATTAACAGATAATGCAAAGCTTTAAAAATACATATTAAATTAAAAATTGCTACTCTTGAAATTTGCATTTTATGCACGCAAATTTGCACCTTACAGTCATAGATGCAAGGTTTTAATCAGTTTTAATTCAAATTCGTGTGATTGATTCTTTCTAGAATGTTCTGCTAATCAAATAGGGATGTAATCATTTGAATGTTTATGATGTTGGAAAATCGATAGATTCTGAAATCAATCAACATAAATAATATAGTTATATGTAAAGAGGGTTATAATTATTGATCGTGCGAACAAAAATACTGTGAATTTGGCAGATAATTAATGTAATATATTATATCTATACAGATAAACAAAATAGAAGTGTCTGTTTGTAATTTCAAATTAACAGCTTTTATTTTCACTTAATGCATTTAAAAAAGAATTATTTTTTAGAATTATTTTTATTTTCCAAGAAATTGGTAATACAAGGATGTTGTTATACAATATAGGTCACAATTTCTGCCTCTAGGGCGTGGAAATATTTACAATATAAATAAAGATCACGCAAATTAAAAACTTTTAAACAATATTTGTAATAATTATATCATATCACCAAAACCTTTCATAAGTCAAAAGTTAAAATCTGTCTTCATCACCATAAAATCAAAATAATATTTATAATATGTCAAAATCATCATATTTAATAACTTATATTAATTAAGTAATAATTATTATAGCAATGTCAAATCAATTATTATTATTTATGTCATTTTATTTGTAATATGTAGATATAGAAAATAAAATAAAAGAATTTAAAACAGAATAAAATAAATTATTAAAACATATTTTTGAATTTTTTGGTAACTATAATATCATTAAAGAAATCTTGTGTTGTGTAGTAGCTTTTATCTAATAACCAGGTGAATAGTTCGTTTTTAAATTTATTGCATGTAGTACTATTATTTTTAATTCTATTGGATAAATTATTGTATATTTTAATAGTCATGCAATATGCGTTCTTGCTATGAATTGTTAACCGCTGTGTTGGAATAGTAATATTTTTACTACTGGTTCTTTTACATCTGGCATTTTGTTTATAATTCTGATCTTCAAATAACGCAGTATATTTTTTAATAAATAGGCACGATTCTAATATATATAGACTAGCAAGAGGAAGTATTTTAAACTTTCTAAAAAGAGGTCTACAATGTGCTAGTCTATCAGCTCCTGCCATAGCTCTGATACATTTTTTTTGTATTAAGAATGCTTTGTTTAAATCTACTGAATTTCCCCACAATACTAAACCATATCTTAATGTTGAAGAATCGTATCCATGATAGGCTGTTACAGCGGCATCTAGTGAAACAATATTTTTTATCCTCCTCAGAGCAAATACAAACCTATTAAGTTTATTACAAACATTATCTATGTGATCTTTCCAATTTAAGTTACTATCTAAAATAAATCCTAGAAATTTAGTAGAAAGTACGCATTTAATAGGGCTTACTTTTATTTCTAAATGTTTGTCATTATTTTTAGTCGATTTATAAAATTTTATTATTTTAGTTTTTTCTAGATTGACCTGTAAATTATTACAATACAACCATTTCGTCACATTTTTAATTTCATTTTCAATCTCGTCATTTAAATATTGTTTACAGGATTTTATTAGCAATGTTGTATCGTCAGCGAACATGATGCCCTCATGTTTTAAAATTTTTGGCAAATCATTTATATATATTATAAATAAGTTTGGACCCAAAATACTCCCTTGTGGTACACCGCAACTATTGATTCTGTATAAAGATCTATAAGAAATTTCTCTATTGTGTATAATATTTGTTATTTCAGTACATTGCTTTCTGTCTTTTAGATACGATTCAAACCATTTATGTGCATTCCCCCTTATACCATATCTATTTAATTTATCTAATAGGCGTTCATAATTAACAAAATCGAAAGCTTTACTCATATCAAGGAATACTGCTGCTACAGATAACCTTTTGTCAATTGCCTCTGTTACTTGTTTTATTAGTGAAAAACAGGCCAGTGTTGTGGAGCTACCTTTTGTAAAGCCAAATTGTTGTTTGCTAAATAGATTTCTTGAATTTAAATATTGCACTATCTTAGATTGCATAGCCTTTTCGAAAATTTTTGAAATAACTGGTATTAATGTAACTGGTCTAAAATTACACATATTATTCTTCTCGCCTTTTTTAAATAGAGGTCTAACTACAGATACTTTTAACGCAGTTGGAAAATGACCTTGTTCAAAGGATAAATTAACTAGATGACAAAGGGGGTAACAGATATACTTTGCAGACAACTTTATAATCTTGGTGTTAATATGGTCATATCCAGTCGATTGAGTATTATACAGAGAATTAATAATTTTGTAGATGTCATTGGGAATTAAGGGAGTTAGGTATATTGAATTTGATTCATTGTTAATTAAAATGTCATTTCTATTATTAATAAGCATGTCAATCGGATTCTTATTATTATTATTATTTGTTATGTCAATGTAGTATTTATTAAACAATTTTGCAATGTCAGTTATTTCTGTGTATATTTTATCACCTACTTGTATATTGTCAATATTATTACGTGTGCTTCTGCCATCAATATCATTTTTTATTAATGCCCATGTGGCTTTGCACTTGTTTTTTGACATTTTTAAAAGCTTACTATTGTTTTTTGTTTTAGATGTATTAATACAGTGTTTTAAGATGCTAGAATATTTATTGTATTTTTTTAATAATTCGTTTTTATTCACAGCATCATGTCTATATTTAAAATATAAAATACGTTTTACCGCACAAGATTTTTTTATGCCTTTCGTAAGCCAACCCATTTTTATCGGCTTATTATTGATCAAAAAAATTATTAAAACTTTCTTCACAATCTGTTATATTAAATACATCATTAAATGTTAACGAGGCCATGTAATTCAAAAATTTTGTAATGTTGTCTGTATTAAAGTCGCGCCGTTTGGTAAAGTAATAGCTAGCCTTTAATTTTTTATTTTTATTATGTACCGGAAATGTAATTGTCTGCCCAGTTTCATGGTCAGAAAGAGCCAAGTGGTGAACGTCTGCTTTGTATGATTTTAAGTTGCTCACAATTAAATCTATGCTGGAACGACCCCGAGTAGGTAGGTTTATATTAGCTTGTAGGTTGTGATTTAGTAGTACGGACCTTAATTCTTTATGTTCGTTTCTCATAATCTTTGCTATCTATTTCGAGATTTATTTTTTCACTTATTTTATTTAACAATGATTTTTGATGTAAGCTGTAGCCAATATTAATAACCTTCACACTAGGGAAATCTTGAAAAGTTGATGCTAATTTAGTTTGAATAGTATAGTCTGACATTAAGTTTTTACTATTTACACAATATGGAACTATAAGTACATTTGTTTGAGCTAATTTTGGGAGCGTATAAGTGATACCAGATATAAAAGAATTCAAGTTCCTTTTGTTAACACTCGCAGCCAGAACGACATAGTCAAATTTTGTAAACATTTTTGCTGATTCATTACTTATGTTAAACATCTGTGAGTAAGTGGCATTTTGTTTTATAATACCTATTACCGAATATTTATCGTTCCACGTATTTTGCCTATATTTTTGTATTACGTTACTAAGACCTTTTGTATATTGATCTCCAACAATACATATCTCAGATTTTTTATTTTGTTTTAATTGTAGTACCTCATTTTTGCTTTGTTGATAGTTATTAAAATATACGTTTTTTATTAATATACACTTAATTTCTGACCATATTTTACGTAAGAAGAGATACTCATAATTATAATTATACGTTGAATTTACAATAGGGTTTATGTCAGGATGAATATAATAACAGTTTTCATAATTCTTAACTATTGAATAAATTATATTATTGAGAAAATGAGTATTAAGGTAACGATTATATTTTACTCCTACTATAAACACTTGCACATTTTGTAGTTTGCTATGGATATTACAAATATCAGTAAACAGTTTATAGGGATTCTTGTCATTGCTACCAATACCAATAATAACTATGCTATTTTTTGTTAATAAATTCGATTCACACAAGTAATTACAATATTGTAATATCTTATAACCTGTAGCATAAGGCTTAACGAATCCATGTACACTATAATAGGCATTGTAAAAGTCTTTTGAATTGCGAAGCTTGTTATGAATGCCTACTGATAAGCTGGTCATTTGTTGATCGCCTAATACATAAATCATATTATTCTGTCTTAAGTGCCCTTCAGTGTTGTCCCGTCCTTGGAATGCAATGTAGTTGTTTGTAGCGATCGGCGATTCCGTCGTTTTTTTGCGTAATAAATAATTATTTTCAGTTAAATCTTGAATATTAATATGTGACAAAGTTGAGTTTTTAGGTTTTATTTTGAGTGGCGTTAACGAGCTTGATGATTTTGTGTGTGTTTTTAATATTTTACTTGATTTCGATGTGCTGAGTGATTTCCTAGGTGTAAAATCTTGACTTTCTGCGACGGATTTTAAGATAGAATACTTTTTTTTGCATACTTCCAACTGATTTTTCAAATCTTTTAACTCCAAATTTAAATTTTCAATTTCATTGTGTGCTGAGGTAAGTTCCATTTGTAATTTTTCTATTGTAGATTTTAGATTTATAACCTCCAAAGTATTCTGTGTAACATTTGGTTGACTTTCTGTTGATAAATCTGATACAGAGGTGGAAAAGGAATCATCATCAGCTGTTATATTAAAAATCAAATTTTGTTCGGATGTAGCTTTTCTCAAGTTCGATTTTCTATAGGTAATATTCTCTAAGTAAGGAGAATCCATGTCTCAATTTGGTCAATTTGGTCTCGAAATTAGTTGTTTATTTAAATTTAATCAAATAATACCTTCCTTAAATGGTATATTTTAATTGTATAAAGGGATGATCAATATATTAATTGATGAATTTGAATTAATCAAGTGATTGTTGTAGCACTGGATGTTAGGTGTTCAGGATTGCTTCTAAGTATATTTAATGGTTTTTTTACACTTTTTTAGTACCGAAATGTATGTTTAGTACTAGTACTTCTTGTAATTCTTGTACTTACAGCTGTTTAGTCTTCCAATAATTATTTCTTGCAGAAAACAATATATAATGACACTTATTAGGTTATCAGCACTTTTCTATACAATTTAGAGTTTTTATTACAGTTTTAAATATTTTTTAATTGAATTAATATAGGAGCACTTGTTTTTGTAACTCCACCGTTGAACATACAGTAGTCAATGTACGAAAGTCTACGTGTTCGAGAGTTTCATTGTAACTAATTTATATTCTAAAAGTATGATCGGTAGGTACTTACAATAAAATATAAATTGTTAACATTTTTCTGTCCGTCTGTCAGTTTGTGTGTTTGTTCCGGCTAATCTCTGAAACGGCTAGACCGATTTTCCCTGGCATATATAGCTGATATTGTAATGTCTATATATATATATCATCCGGGTCCCTTGACACCTCTTTTTTTTATTTATTTTTGTTTTTGATGTATATTATATATTTATACACACGTACACATATACATATATTTTTTTAAAGAACAATTTTGTCTATTCTTTCTACTAAAAGGGCCACGCGGGTCCCAACCCGCGCGAGTATCTTACGCCGGTTCTTCTCGCCGGGTTAGGGTTTAACCTTTTCTTTGTTTAAAGTTCAGAAAACAAAACCTTGTTTTTTATTCTGAATAAAAATATTTTTATATTTATTTATAAATAAAACTAGATGGATCGGTAAAGTCTTTGGTTTATCTCATAAGAGATCCAAACATTCTAAAAGCTTTATTATTTATATGAGAATCTCAAGTAAAAAAAAAAATACTGTCAATTTGGAGGCCAATTAGTTTTTTCGAGAATACAGTCACAAAAAGTGTAACTAAAATTTAAATAATGTAATTTCGTAGTGATAGTAAAAGTTTTACATTTACTTAAGCTTAAGGTTAATTTATTTTTATAGCAGTAAGATGACAGACGATCTAAATCCTCCTGGAGTTCGAGGTCGTTCGTTGGTCCCCAGCACACTTAATGGTATGATAAACCTTGAGATCGTCGGCGTATAATAAAAAGCTACTGTGTTGAAAACAATCACTAATATCGTTAATAAAGTATATAAACAATAGGGTCCCAAAATGGAACCTTGTGGAACCCCGGAAGTAACAGTAACTTTATCGGAATGGAATCCATTGGTGACCACCTTTTGAGTTCGGTTAGACACACATGATAAGAACCACCGCCAGGGAATTTTGAAAAAACTTAGAGAGTCCAATAAGAATGAATTTTGAGAACTCGTAGGTATATCTGTGTGCCGAATGCGAGTTTTTTCACCATTTATTACCATTGTTTGCCACTAGGGGCGCTGTTTCAATGCCGTACAAATTGTAGTTAACTTCCTCACGGCGAGTAGTGACCAGTGAGTAGGGACAAAAACTCGCACACAGCAACCGGAAATATACAATTATTTATAAGATGAATAAACTATAAATATTGTCGATTGAATAGTATCGTACTCGTACCGGAGTAGGCTCTACGCCGTACGCCGTACGATGCGATACGATGCGATACGATGATAATAGTAATATTACCTATGGTCGTCCACTATAACGCCCCACACCCGAGCGCGACACTCGATAGCCGATCCCTAGGGAGCGACTTCATGCGATTACAGCTTTATTCTTGTTATTGGACTTTATTACGACTGCTACGTATGTAAACATTACACAATCTGAATATTTTATGCACATTAACATTATAATACGGACGTCGAATCTATTTATTTTATCGTGGAAGTTGAGAGAGAAATCCGCTTCGTAATTATATTATATTCTTAATAAAAGTTTTGTAAAACAGTTCATCATAATAGTTATTACTTTCTGAAGTCAAAACAGTATTTGAATGAGTCACAATATGACTGTATCTGTATTTTATGTATTTTGTAATTCAAGTCGTCACCTTCTGCTTCCGCAGTTTCTTTAAGCTCGTTATTTATGACTTCAACTTAACCTCTTTTATCTGCGGTTGAAAAGGGTGCTTTGTTTGCATGTAACGTGAATTTGCAAGGCGATAAAACGTCATATTTTACGGCTGTCATCTGGAAGCACGCAGTATTCTAGCGGCGAATACTTTAAGCTCTGTCCATGGCGAGCCAGAGGCATTAATCACTGAGTGTGGACAGGAGCCGGCTCCGAGCGCTGACGAACGTGAATGGACGAAGGTGCGAACTTCATAAATCGCCCGTGAATTCCCCGCAGTAACGGTGAGCGGCATGGGAGGATAGCGTATAGCCATAGCACAGGTGCAGTCAGTAAGCTGAAAATTTAATCTAAATATATCTTCAGATTCAATTTCATCTAAATGTGAACATAGAAACAACAGACCCTTATGATGCAATGCAATTTAAATGATACATATTTTATTTAGCGTGCAATAATGAAATACAATACATCATTTTGATCTAAATTAATGTTTTTCTTTACGCTTAGATTAATCTAAACAGGATCTGAACAGAACAGAGTAGGTATACCGACTTACAATACGTCTAAATCAATCAATCAAATATTTTCATTAAATAATTTTAATAATTTTGAAACCAGAGATGAGCAGACAGGATGAGGGTAAATAGTATGATAAATTATGCGTCTAATCGCATTTATGTACTTAAACTCCTATAAACTCTTTCTAAACAGCTATGAACATCTTCTCAGGTTTTGTTACACTGTGGCATATTCGCAGTCCGCGATCAGGCGGCAGCGCACTTAATTCAGGTACAGATTTATTTGAAGCGGCGGCGTTTGTCTCCGGCAGCGCAGCGCGATAGGCGTCACCGCACAATACTAACGCTGATATACTGGTGATATAGAGCCAGATCGGCGAAACACGGAAACTCAGCACTAGATATTGCAACATGGAAATCGGTATAAACGGTCCGATGTAATCGCCAGCAGATCAGAATCTGCGCACGATGCTATAAAACGGTGATAAACTAGCCACCTCAAATGGTAATTTTATAAATACACGCAGATAGCGCTCATTGCGGTGTCAACACAGAAAATGACCATAAAACCAGAGCCGTCGAAGTAGTGTTGCAATTTTCTAATAAATCATGCCTGGTATTTTTTGCCCCACGACCGTTGGCTGTAGTATAAGGTACTTTCCGCGATCTACCGATATGCGCGACCCTGTTCCCAGGCAGTAAACAGCCGCATAAGCTGTGGTCGCTCCCGAAGTGTCGATGATATCGCCTCAGTATCGCGCGGACCCATCACCGCGTGCTGATGGTGCCGAGATGATGTACAGATGGTGTCGAGATGACGCCGGCTGGTGTCATGAGTGTGTCGTGACACGCTGCCGATAACATAGCTGCTACTTCATGAGGGTCTTCATTTCCACACGAGAAATGTTACAGTTAATAAGACTAAGGGCGTCTATTTACTAGAGCAATTAGAGTTTGACAAATGAACCCTATCAACTAAACACTATTAGCGCGACATCCATCAGCGTAATTAGCAACGTGACGTGACGTGGGCCGTGCGGTATCGGTGACCTGGTGCCTGCTGTAATGACGTCGATCTGTCCCCAACTCGTGACGCGTCAGAGGCGGCTCTACTTTCCCCGGCTAATGGGTGACAGTCGGGGGCGCGGATCGGCGCGCGCCGTCCGTCTTCGGGGCCGTATTTGGCGCTAGTTAGCGATATCGCGCGCCGTAAATCCTCCCGCAGTGTGTAATTATGTCCTTACTTGGTATTTATTTGTTTGTTGTCAAACGGTCCGGTGACTTGCGTTTTTTGTAGTCGTCATTTAGTTAACTACCTCTCAGACCTTTATTAAATGGGACAGATTAAGGTAATTTGTTGGGAGAACATCTAAAGTGTTACTACATCATATGACTAATCACTATGTAACCTTTAAAGACGACGCCTAGTAAAATTATTTTACGCGTTTGTTCTAAGAAGGATAATATTAAGCGTAAAACTAAAAAAATGTTGTATTGAATGTGACATTTGTGTCATATTCAATGTGCACCGCCCCGTACATGAAGCATACCCGAGACACGCCCTCGCGCTGTGACACCTTTTGTACACCGCGCCTGTACCTTCTCGCGTCTCGCCTTAGTAAACGTTTAGTTCATTTGCCCACATTCCTAGCTCCGCCCCTGGCATCAATAACCTCTGTTGTCTAATTATTTAGCGCGGTACAATCACTTTGCGGCACCCGCGTGCTGTGACTCGTGACTGCGGAACTGTGGAGTGGTTAGTGTCCGTACGGCTAACTGACGACGACAGTTACAATATAATGTTGTTGTAATAGATTCCACTTTGTTGTGATAACGTCAGTCCGATTAGTATCCTACAGTGACGAAATAAGACGTGGTTTAAAACTCTTCTCGAATTTGAAGCATGATTGATTCAAAATGAAATGGTTTGCTCCAAACAAAACTATTAGATATAATCTTGTGTATCGTCGCTGTTTCTCTCGACTCGTACAACATTTAAATTGTGCCGTGTTATTAACAAATTACAAATGCATAGGTAACAAAAAAAACTTTATGTTTTTTTAAGTATTCAATCGTGTCGAGATGTTCCATTTTTAGCCACTCGTCGCTTTCGTGGGCGGCGCAGGCGCAGCTGCGCAGGTGTGACTGTCGGACGTCGCGTCGGTGACACACCGCGTGGTTACACACTGCGTGGTTACACACTGCGTGGTTACACACCACAACAATTATCGAACAACTCGTCAACTGTAGACAACCGACAAACTGTCACCGGACACCAGCTCGCGCGGCGCCGCGGCGGAACAGAGTTACAGACTGCAGCGACACAGATAATAGGTTGACTGACACTGTTGACGCTGGACCGGCGCCGTTAGCTACCGTAGTGAGCAGTTGATAATCTAGTACAGGTAGCTTGTAGACTGTAGAGGTTGCGGCACAGAAGTCTTAACATAATCATCACATTACACTTTAAACGAGCTTATCTTGTTTAGATGTTTTCGTAAACGGCTGCAAGTATTTCTATGAAATTTAGTATGATGGGAGTTTTAGGGAAGAAAAATCGATCTAGCTAAGTCTTATCCCTGGGAAACTGCGCATTTTTAAGTTATATATGTTTTTCTTTCGGCGTGCAAGAATATAATAATTTCGACTCTAATACCTAATATGTCAGTCCGATTGGCAGTTTGGTAAGCGTATGTGTAATAATTTTTGAATTGTTCGGAAATTCGAAATGTGTGGTCGGGGAAATGGGTCCGAACCCCGGTAAAATATTTTAGTGATTCATTCTAAGTTTTTAAAATCTACTAGATCTCTGAGCTACGCTCATCGGTTTCCCAGGACCCAAGTACTATTTATAATATGACAAAGGCTTAAAAAGATTTAGTCATTATAAACATTACCTCGAGAATATGTAATTGTCGAGGGAAACTTGGTTTACAATCATTATGTAAAAGTAAAAGTGCGCAAAAAAGTATGAAATAAAACCTATTATCTAAATAATTCCCCTTTTAAATTTGGCTAAAATTTTAACTATTTCTCTAATCAATCTTCAAAATTTGAAAGTCCGTACCAGCCCATTAACCGCCAAGCAAGCCATTAAAGCCAGCAACATCCAATATATAAAATAGAATTCACGTTCAAGTTAGCTACTACCGACTTTAAATTTTTGAAGATTGAGTAGAGTAAAGTTAAAATTTTAGCCGAATTTAAAAGCGGAATTATTTAGAAAATAAGTTTTATTTCATACTTTTTTGTGAATTTTTACTTTGGAAGTCTGTTTAATTTTTTGTTTTAAAATAATAATAAATTTTCCCTCTTTAGTGATATTTGTTAAATTATTATTAATACATTTAGAATTAAGAACATTTAAAATAAACGATCGAATGTATAATTGTATACGCGCCAAGATTCCACGAGTTATTGTATATAAGATGATGATGATGATGACTGTAAGTTACATAATGGCATATGCTTGCAGTTCTTTAAACAATGTTGAAATTTTCCAAAGCGTGTCTTTAAAGAATGAGGAGTTCAGTATGTTCTGTTCAGTACTTTTGAATCCAGGGTATAACTTGGTTCAAAATTTAACGTTTTGGTAGCATATGCTCAGGATAACTCTGAAAAAGTTAAAATCACTATATGTGTCCATATAAATTTCGAGGAGTTCCCTCGATTCCTCATGGATGCCATCATCAGATCACCGCTTTGGTGACAATGTAACCAATTTCGGATTATACCAAATACATTTAAAAAAGAATTTTGAAAATCAGTCCATGAACGGCAGAGTAGTTCAAAGATATCTGTGTCGGTGTTAAATACTATAAATATTACATCATTATTATATCATGATTTATGGTGTGATGATGGTGGTGATGATGATGATGTTTACTTTAATTGACATAGAGGCTTATGCTTGCAGTTCTTTAAACAATGCCGAAACACCCAAACAGGTATCTATAAGGAGTTAGGAGTTCTGTTCAGTACTTTTGCTTCCAGGGTATACCTTGGTGCAAAATCTTACTTTTTGGTAGTATAATAGGTTACTTCATAAAAAGTCGAAAACACTATACGTGTCCATATAAATTTTGAGGAGTTCCCTCTATTCCTCATCACCAGGTTACCACTTTTGTGAAAACGGGACCAACTTTGAAGTATACCCTTTACATCAAACAAAGAATTTTTAAAATCGGTCAACAGACAGCGGAGTTATTGTTGAACATATAAAAAACATACAGCCGAACGTATAACCGTATCCTTTTTTATGGAAGTCGATTAATAAAATAAAACAAGATCACAAAAACTATAGGTAATCGCAGTTTTGTAGCACCTGACCGCCCCTCGACATCTCACGCGAGAAACGAAAGTGCAACAAAAAGTAAAAAATCGACCGACTATGATAATACAGTAATTAGAGGCTGCTGTAATTGCCTCGTGGACTTTGGACGTGGCCTGGCCTGGCCTGTGGCTCGGCGGGCCTGGCGCGGAGGCCTGGGGACCGAACGACTATAATCTCGCGGTCCGGCGGCCGCTACCTTCTATCATCTGTAATCATAATGTTCAAATTAATCGCGAGGGCAGCGGCTGTGTTCACAATGTCGCACTCACGATACAGTATCTTATGAAAATAATTCTATTCAACCCACAGTAACAAGGCTCAAAGTCGCTTCAGGAGAGCTTTGTAGTTTTGTTGCCTTGTAACCTTGTAACTTTGCTGCAGAGTAGAAACGAAATTCAGAATTAACGCACTTGTCTTATGTCTCCCGTGATATCCACTGTCCATGAACGGTGATAAATGCATCAGGCGATTCTTCTGAAAGCTTCCGCCTAACCAAATCAAAGTTAGGGACTGTCAATGTGTGCACAGCCTTAATCACGGTCTGGCCAACTCGTGAGCAGCTCCAATTTAAGCAGCTCATAAAGCCGGGCGCACACAGCGCGGGCGCGGGGCGGGCGCGGGGCGGGCGCGGGGCGGGCGCGCGCGTGACAGGCCGCGACCGCGCACAGTAATTACGCCCGTAATTATACCCGCGTGTGTACTGTATATTGATACTGTGGTATACATCGATTACCGATGTTGATCACGACCTACGCTGATATTGTATACCAATTAGTGGATTTTGTCGACTATAACAATAAGGGTTATGTATAATTATTTACACTGAAACGATGCGAACGCGACGCGGCGCTTAATTTTTAAGATTGCTATTAAAAATTGACCTTTATTTTTTACACAAGAACATACCTCGCACACACGTTTCATTGTAAGAGTTCTAATGTCAAGTTGCACCGCGCTGCGCAGTGTATGACTGATGTTATATGAAATGTGTATCTTTTTGTGTAGTGAAAACAGTTCTTTTTTACACAAGAACATACCTCGCACACAAGTTTCATTATAAGAGTTCTAATGTCAAGTGGTACCGCGCTGCGCAGTGTATGACTGATGTCATATGAAATGTGTATCTTTTTGTTTAGTGGAAACAGTTCGTTTTTACACAAGAACATACCTCGCACACACGTTTCATTGTAAGAGTTCTAATGTCAAGTTGCACCGAGCTGCGCAGTGTATGACTGATGTCATATGAAATGTGTATATTTTTGTTTAGTGAAAACAGTTCGTTTTTACACAAGAACATACCTCGCACACACGTTTCATTGTAAGAGTTCTAATGTCAAGTGGTACCGCGCTGCGCAGTGTATGACTGATGTCATATGAAATGTATATCTTTTTGTGTAGTGAAAACTGTTTGTTTTTACACAATAACATACCTCGCACACACTTTTCATTGTAAGAGTTCTAATGTCAAATGGTACCGCGCTGCGCAGTGTATGACTGATGTCATATGAAATGTGTATCTTTTTGTGTAGTGAAAACAGTTCTTTTTTACACAAGAACATACCTCGCACACAAGTTTCATTATAAGAGTTCTAATGTCAAGTGGTACCGCGCTGCGCAGTGTATGACTGATGTCATATGAAATGTGTATCTTTTTGTTTAGTGGAAACAGTTCGTTTTTACACAAGAACATACCTCGCACACACATTTCATTGTAAGAGTTCTAATGTCAAGTGGTACCGCGCTGCGCAGTGTATGACTGATGTCATATGAAATGTGTATCTTTTTGTTTAGTGGAAACAGTTCGTTTTTACACAAGAACATACCTCGCACACACGTTTCATTGTAAGAGTTCTAATGTCAAGTTGCACCGAGCTGCGCAGTGTATGACTGATGTCATATGAAATGTGTATCTTTTTGTTTAGTGAAAACAGTTCGTTTTTACACAAGAACATACCTCGCACACAAGTTTCATTGTAAGAGTTCTAATGTCAAGTTGCACCGCGCTGCGCAGTGTATGACTGATGTATGATGTATCTTTTTGTGTAGTGAAAACTGTTTGTTTTTACACAAGAACATACCTCGCACACACTTTTCATTGTAAGAGTTCTAATGTCAAATGGTACCGCGCTGCGCAGTGTATGACTGATGTCATATGAAATGTGTATCTTTTTGTGTAGTGAAAACAGTTCGTTTTTACACAAGAACATACCTCGCACACACGTTTCATTGTAGGAGTTCTAATGTCAAGTTGCACCGCGCTGCGCAGTGTATGACTGATGTCATATGAAATGTGTATCTTTTTGTTTAGTGAAAACAGTTCGTTTTTACACAAGAACATACCTCGCACACAAGTTTCATTGTAAGAGTTCTAATGTCAAGTTGCACCGCGCTGCGCAGTGTATGACTGATGTCATATGAAATGTGTATCTTTTTGTGTAGTGAAAACAGTTCGTTTTTACACAAGAACATACCTCGCATACACGTTTCATTGTAAGAGTTCTAATGTCAAGTTGCACCGCGCTGCGCAGTGTATGACTGATGTCATATGAAATGTGTATCTTTTTGTTTAGTGAAAACAGTTCGTTTTTACACAAGAACATACCTCGCACACAAGTTTCATTGTAAGAGTTCTAATGTCAAGTTGCACCGCGCTGCGCAGTGTATGACTGATGTCATATGAAATGTGTATCTTTTTGTGTAGTGAAAACAGTTCGTTTTTACACAAGAACATACCTCGCACACACGTTTCTTTGTAGGAGTTCTAATGTCAAGTTGCACCGCGCTGCGCAGTGTATGACTGATGTCATATGAAATGTGTATCTTTTTGTTTAGTGAAAACAGTTCGTTTTTACACAAGAACATACCTCGCACACAAGTTTCATTGTAAGAGTTCTAATGTCAAGTTGCACCGCGCTGCGCAGTGTATGACTGATGTCATATGAAATGTGTATCTTTTTGTGTAGTGAAAACAGTTCGTTTTTACACAAGAACATACCTCGCACACAAGTTTCATTGTAAGAGTTCTAATGTCAAGTGGTACCGCGCTGCGCAGTGTATGACTGATGTCATATGAAATGTGTATCTTTTTGTGTAGTGAAAACTGTTTGTTTTTACACAAGAACATACCTCGCACACACTTTTCATTGTAAGAGTTCTAATCTCAAGTGGTACCGCGCTGCGCAGTGTATGACTGATGTCATATGAAATGTGTATCTTTCTGTGTAGTGAAAACAGTTCGTTTTTACACAAGAACATACCTCGCACATAAGTTTCATTGTAAGAGTTCTAATGTCAAGTGGTACCGCGCTGCGCAGTGTATGACTGATGTCATATGAAATGTGTATCTTTTTGTGTAGTGAAAACAGTTCGTTTTTACACAAGAACATACCTCGCACACACGTTTCATTGTAGGAGTTCTAATATCAAGTTGCACCGCGCTGCGCAGTGTATGACTGATGTCATATGAAATGTGTATCTTTTTGTTTAGTGAAAACAGTTCGTTTTTACTCAAGAACATACCTCGCACACAAGTTTCATTGTAAGAGTTATAATGTCAAGTGGTACCGCGCTGCGCAGTGTATGACTGATCTCATATGAAATGTGTATCTTTTTGTGTAGTGAAAACAGTTTGTTTTTACACAAGAACATACCTCGCACACAAGTTTCATTGTAAGAGTTCTAATGTCAAGTTGCACCGCGCTGCGCAGTGTATGACTGATGTCATATGAAATGTGTATCTTTTTGTGTAGTGAAAACTGTTTGTTTTTACACAAGAACATACCTCGCACACACTTTTCATTGTAAGAGTTCTAATGTCAAATGGTACCGCGCTGCGCAGTGTATGACTGATGTCATATGAAATGTGTATCTTTCTGTGTAGTGAAAACAGTTCGTTTTTACACAAGAATAAACCTCGCACACAAGTTTCATTGTAAGAGTTCTAATGTCAAGTGGTACCGCGCTGCGCAGTGTATGACTGATGTCATATGAAATGTGTATCTTTTTGTGTAGTGAAAACAGTTCGTTTTTACACAAGAACATACCTCGCACACACGTTTCATTGTAGGAGTTCTAATGTCAAGTTGCACCGCGCTGCGCAGTGTATGACTGATGTCATATGAAATGTGTATCTTTTTGTTTAGTGAAAACAGTTCGTTTTTACACAAGAACATACCTCGCACACAAGTTTCATTGTAAGAGTTCTAATGTCAAGTGGTACCGCGCTGCGCAGTGTATGACTGATGTCATATGAAATGTGTATCTTTTTGTGTAGTGAAAACAGTTCGTTTTTACACAAGAACATACCTCGCACACAAGTTTCATTGTAGGAGTTCTAATGTCAAGTAGTACCGCGCTGCGCAGTGTATGACTGATGTCATATGAAATGTGTATCTTTTTGTGTAGTGAAAACTCTTTGTTTTTACACAAGAACATACCTCGCACACACTTTTCATTGTAAGAGTTCTAATCTCAAGTGGTACCGCGCTGCGCAGTGTATGACTGATGTCATATGAAATGTGTATCTTTCTGTGTAGTGAAAACAGTTCGTTTTTACACAAGAACATACCTCGCACACAAGTTTCATTGTAAGAGTTCTAATGTCAAGTGGTACCGCGCTGCGCAGTGTATGACTGATGTCATATGAAATGTGTATCTTTTTGTGTAGTGAAAAAAGTTCGTTTTTTAATAGCTATCTTTAAACTGCTGCGCCGTGTCGTGTCGCTTATCGACGTGGTGTAAACTGACCCTAAGATCAGATAAATATTTACAATTGGGTCAAAATATAGTAACTTGGAAATAGGAGTAAAACTTAATGGAAATATTTCACAAATTTTTTAGAAATATTTCGATACTTTCCAAGATAATCAAGATATATAACTTTAAACTGGCCCAGATGGTACCTTGCGAGTAAGCGGTGCGTAGTACGGCGCGACCTTCGGGTTGTATGGCCGAGGTGTAGCGTGACGTCACGCCACTGTTAGCGGGATTAAAAATTTTTGGGAACTTAACGCGTATAAAATCATAACTATTTAATATTTTTGAATAAAACAAAAACTAGCGAATCTGTATATATAATAGCTTTACTGTAATCAAGGTTCAACTGATTTTATATACCTCGTAACATTCTCCATTATTAAGTGTAGTGTCTATCGCTGTAATTGACTAGTGTGGAATGTGTTCTTGGAGAATAAACTGCTTCAGCGAATAACTCTACTCACTGCAATATACTTCTGTATACAATATTGATAATGTTTTTATGGTTTCGTGCCCAATGGGTAAAAAGGTAAAAAGGTAGGACCCATTTATAGGCACATGCCACCGCCCATGTCCCTGCATTATAAATCTGTAATATCTTCGAAAATATTCATTTAAATTACTTGCTGTAAAGGGCCATATTGATGTTTATCAAATGTACAATGTATATAAGGTACTTCATTGGATAAGGATTAATGCTGTATTGCTTGAAATCGCTTCGTAAATAACACATTATTTCTCGCAAAAAGTAAAGGATAAAAAATGGTTATTGTCTGTTATACCTAAGAGATAGACATATACCATCGCGGACTTTTTTGTAGACCTTTTTAAGGTGTACAATACTGTAGTACATTATATTGATCTATTTCGTAGGGTTCAGCCAGCGTTAGTAATGTAAGCGCAAAAATAAAATTGTTTATTTAGAACATTATAAACCTCTAAAATTATCAGTATTTCTCTACTATATATTACATGTTATATACATTTAAACCTTCCTCTTGAATCACTCTATCTATTAAAAAACCCGCATCAAAATCCGTTGCGTAGTTTTAAAGATCTAAATATACATAGGGATAGACAAATAAAGCTACTTTGTTTTGTACTATGTAGTGATTCAATGTTACCTACTTTTTAACGAATAAAAATATTAATAAATAATTTTATCTAGTTATTATTCCATTCAATTTCATTTGTATTAATTATTAGCTATTGGAGAACTGTACTGTACGTAGTCCGGGTTGCGACAGGCCGCTGCGACGCGCAGCGCGTGTGCGTGTGCGTGTGGGATGAGCTTTATAAACGCCTTCATTATCATATTTTTTGTTCGTCTCAATGAGAAACGTTTAACTAGAAAGTTGAAACATTCATTTATCTTTTATATTTCTTTTATTAAAGCCCTTTGACTTTTTTATTTAAACTGTTGTTTATAATATCACGGTGGTCATAGAATTAATTGTATTAATTTAGGAACGAGCTCTTGACCCTGGATTTATCAGTTATAAGGCAAGAGCTTTTTATACTTTCATTATTTATGCTGTAGCATAAATAATACAATACTAGCTTGTGCCCGCGGTTCTCAGAACTCTGTACTTTTTAGTAATAAAAAGTAGCCAATCCAGATCTTAAACTACTACCATACCAAATTTTATCCAAAAATCAAAATTCGTTCAGTAATTTTTGTGTGTTTTCACAAACATTCATCCAACCATCCATACTCGCAAACTTTCACATTTATAACAGAAGGATTATGCTATTCAGGTCTTCCCAAACTTTTATCGACTGTGACGCCTGCAATGAGTTTTTTTATGGCGACGCCTTTCAATTACAATTCATATCTTATGATTAATACTTGCGAGTTGCAGCTCAGATAGAGGTACCTGGATAAGGCATGACTTTCTGGCTTTATTAGTTATTTATTTACTCTTCTCTCTCCCTAACCGTAATGAGTTTAGTGGACAGAGCCGTCTATGACTTTACTATGAAAGCAGGGCTGCTAGCTATATGAGGATCCTTCCTAACTCCTGTTGCATGTCAATGTCTTGTTGACAGATGTCACGAGTAAAGCCTATTTACTTAGGTTTATTTCGGATAACTAGACTAGGCTGTAGACTGTAGACGTATTTGTATGAGACACATCTCATATGTAATACGTATCTGTGGTAAGCACCAATAAAGGAGAACATAAGAATTGTTGCTGTATTATTATCATCACCACTCAAGCACAAGAAGGACTTACATATCAAGAGGTCGCAGCCCGCTACAACTCCTACAGCCTACTAGAAGAGAATAAGCCTAAGGTTCAATCCATGTACTAGCGCAGAGTTGAAGCTAAGCGGATTCTGAAAACGAAATATAGCCAATTAACTTTTATGTCCACAACGTAACGAACATATTCCTTTTGACGCGCGAATTCGCCTAACTTCTATTTTCAACCGACTTCCAAAACACAGGACGAGGTTCTCAATTCGTGTGTATGATTATTTATTTTTTTGTATGTATGATACGCGATTACTCCGCCGTTTGAGGACCGATTTTCGAAATTGTTTTTTTATTTTAAAGTGTTGACTCCCAAGTTGGTCCTATTGTTACCAAGTGGTAGACCTGGTGATGGGATCCATGAGCAATCGAGAGAAGTCCTCAAAATGTACAGGGACACCTATAGTGATTTTGACTTTTTTTAAAGTATCTTGAGTATATGCTACCAAAAAGTGAAATGTTGTGCCAAGGTATACCCTGGATCCAAAAGCATTGAACGGTACTCCTCAGTCTTTTGAGATACAGATACATTTGGAATTGTTTAAAGAACTGTCGTAAAGATGTATGCGAAAGGTCTGCAATTTGAGACGTCTTCTCACAAAGCTAGGTCTTATCCATCATAAATCACACATTTTTAAGTCGTTATGTTTTTCTGTCGTCTTGTTGTACTAGACTTCAACAATCTCGCCTATTAATGGCAACTGGATGGTAGATTCCATCCGATCAATTTCATTCATCCGATTATCAAAGATTCAATCCGGCCTTTCCTATTTTTAAATATTTTATCGTCCTACTTCAATTTTGAGCAAAGCTCGATCTCCCACTAAAAAAATATATTAAAAAAAATATATAAATCGACTTACAAAGTAAAATCAATGAGATTCTTAAAAATCACTTAAAAGTATGAAATAATTCTTATTGTCGAAATACATAGTTTCCTTTTTAAATTCTGGTAAAATTTAACTATTTCTCTACTAAATTTTCTTATTTTTGAAGTCGGTACCAGTCCAAACAATTCTATAATAAAAAATTCATTAATTTTACCACAACTACGTCCAAACAATGTTTTAAAGAACTCCCGTTCAAATTGTCTGGTACCGACTTCAAACATAAGAATATTGAGTAGATAAATAGTTAAATTTTGGCAGAATTTAAAAGGGAAACTATTTTGACAATAAGAATTATTTTTAAGTGACTTTAAAGTGATTTTTGACCAGCCTGATGTCGGTCCTCGCGGGCCGCCATATTCACTAATAACTCGCGCCGTAATTGGAAACTAATTAAAATGTATGATTGACGTATTAATTGATATGTTACCGCCGCATGTGGGCGGCAGCAGACGGGCTGGTGAACTTCGGCTACTGAGGTCAGAGTGTTATTATGATCACAAATTACGTAGGCATGGTGATGGTGGTCAGTGGTCTGGTATATGACCTAACCAAAGCATTAATCCAACCGGAGTAGCCATTGCCAGGGGTTCCCCGCTGCCAAAGGTACGAGACCGCCGGTCATACCGGATATGTAAATTCATAATATTATGTCACTGAACACATTAAAAATTTGCAAATTATTAAGAGCCCTAATACAAATCTGTACTCTGCGAGATTAGGTATTTGAAGCGTTCCCGACATTTCGCATTTTGTAGTAATTTTGCAGTTGTATTTATCGTTTTTATTGAAATAAGTTAGTAAATTCATGCTTTAAAATTATAAAATCTTTTGTTCTGGTATAAATTTTGCTTACTAATATTATCGTAGATAGGAGTAATTCACAGTTAACTTAAAGCGATTTTCGAAGTTTTCTTGGCTTAGAATAAGATTTTTTTCTATATTAAATAAAAGATATTTCAAAATTCGAAGGCCGCTACGAACTAGACGACTATATAGGAGATAACATTCTCATTTCATTATTTTATTTCCTTAGAACAGTAGTTCAATCCGGGATCTCAAAAAAGTGCCTTCGCGCATTTTATGAAAATCTTTCTCTGCAATTTTGGGTTTCATTAAAAAGTTAAGCAAAATTTACAAAAAGCGAGGCCGCTACAAACTAGGCCAATAGTTATTCTGCACTATTCAATATGTCAAAATTGTTTATGTATCTTTGTTTCTAAGATCAAGAACGCCATAATTGGCCATTTTACGCAAAAATCACAGTTGAGATGTAATATGCCTCTTAGAAAATAATTTTTCAATTATATTATCTAACTTTTGTTTAAATTCGTTATTCTTTATTACAATAAAATATGCGCGGGTAAATTTATCCACACTATCGATTTCGACTTTATCAGTATGTTGTTCTGACTATTCATTTTTCGATTTCCTAATGATACAATGATTAGGGATGTCTGGATTCGAGGTTGTACAAATCATGTTTCGTGGACTAAACGTACGAGAACAATTTCACAGCATTTTGAAGCTTCATATTTTACAGTACACGCGAATAACAAGAGGAGATATTTTAATACGTGTTTACTACAGCACACTAAGCGAAATTATAAATTAAATATTGAAGTAAAACAAAATTTAGTTTAAATTATTTGTCTCAAAAGAATACTCCAAAGTGTTTCTAAAATCATTATTTTTTAACATAATTTTTTAAATACATTTTAAATAAATATTTTAAGAAGTTTTTCAGTTTAACTTATTTAAATTTTTCTGCAGACTAAAGGACGTCACAGACGTCGAAGATAATATAATTTATTTCATATTATATAGTAGTAATATAAAAATGTGTAGTATCTTAGCCGTCTGTGATAGTTCAATCAAACTGTATAGCGAGCGATATTCCATCTTAACATAACGTATGATAGTACCCTCGCCGCGGCGTCTGTAATGCCCCTAACAAATAATACAATATCTTAAGAGGTTTGTCCCGCACTCATTATAATAAGACACAGTTTTTAAGTAGATGGAGAGCCATTAGAAAATGTTTCGCCCAATTTAAAAGGGGAATCCTACTACTATTGTAAATGTGAAAGTTTGTGAGGGTGGATGGATGTTTGTTACTCTTTCACCCAAAAACTACTGAACGGATTTCAAAGAAATTAAAACATAGGATACTATTTAACCCGAAAAAGTACAGTGTTCCCGTGGGATACCCGATACTATAATTACGCGGGAAAAAGCTAGTTATTAATTAAATAAGTTTTATCTCATACTTTTTTGTGCATTTTTACTTTGGAAGTCGGTATTTCTGCTCTAAAGTCATACATTTTTCGAAATAGTAATTACTTAGTGGCTACATTGTGGCAAGAGTGAGAGTGAGTTTTATCCGCGTGCGCCGTGCGGCACAACATTGTAAATATAATGGCAATAGAACTCCAGACAAGCTGTTCATTATAGTGCTGGAAGATACCGAAATGAGGAAAGTTTGGTTGGAAGACGAAACTCGCAAAAAGATATCCTAAATCATTTGCAACTAAAAGTTGATTGTATATTTGAGAAAATCACTTCAATGTAAATAAATATCTATTTCATGGTATATGATATCAATCAACACAACTATCTATCCATAAAATCAATATGACTATAAAAGTCATATTAAATCACATATTGCATCCTTTCAATCAATTTTAATTAGATAAAATCAATCAATTTGTTTAAACAATTAAGAAAAAAATTACTTAAAATGAATATATTTATGTTTATTTCTGTATAATTATTTATATTCATCACATTTCGTACTGGTACTTTCACCATGGAAAGTACCCTACTAGTATCGATAGAGTCAAGCACTAGCGTTACTTGAATGAAAATGGCATTTGTCGTACACTGACAGGCTGTTTCCTTTGTGTGTTTGTACATGTGTGCGTATAGCTTATGCTTGTGTTTGACAATATTTTCGTGTGCGTGCGTAATGACGTGATTCAAAATGCATTAGTGTGTAATGAGTATTTGTCCCCCTCCGCAGAAAGTTGCATACTTTTTCGCATAGAAATTATCTATCATTTCGCCTCCGTTTGGTTCGATGCTCTAAGGACCTAACGTATATGACCTGAGGCATATACGTCACAAATGAGATAGGCGCGGTGGTCAGTGCTCTGATATATGAGCTAAGGGACGGAACTCCTGTTTTCTGCCACACGCCGAATTCTCAAACGCTACTTAACGTTCACTCAATCACAAGCTGTTACTAAAGACAACATTTGACTTGAGTGGCTCTTAATTTAAGTTGCGTTTGAGTATTGGGCCGTTAGATGTAGGTATATACCTTGACACACACGTAACCTTCGAATTGTCAAGCAGTGAGCGAGCTGATGATGATGAATTATACCTAAGAACACGTAAGCTTTCAAAAAAAAATCAGACTATTGTGGGCTACGACGTCTTGGTTCTTACAGATCCTTCTTACGCTTGAGTGGTGATAGTAAATTAGTAATAATACAGCAACAATTGTGATATTTTCCTTTATTTTACATATGAGAGATGCTTAACACAGATACGTGTACACTATATATAGCCTTTTGACTAACTAAATTCATCTAACTAGATAGGCTGTGCTTGTGACATCTTTTTCCACTTTTTATTACTACTTTATTATGCAACACAGAACTTCGTTTAGGAGCTGCGATGCCACGGACAAGCACACAGACAGACAGACACGTCAATCTTATAACACCCCTCTTTTTACGTCGGGGGTTAAAAGTAACGAATTAGAGGCAGCCGACGGCAGAATGCTAATCGTCGATGAAATCTGTCGCGTCTATAACGGAGTCCGGATTGATCTACGGACACCGGCGATATTTCCTCGATCCAATTCATTTGATAATGTAAAGTTTATATAATGGTGGTCCGAGGTATGATAGCGAGGAGCGAGGAGCGAGGAGCGACACAGTTCCCGTCGTCGCCTTATACGGGGCGCCCGCGCCGTTAGATCGCCGATACGCATAAGGCATGTTGCAGTAGACTCGCCTGCGATAGTTTCAATAGCAACCTGTAACATATTATGCAGCATGCTAAACTATAAAATGTACACAGCACATACAGCGGTATGCGATATAACATATCGCGCCGGGAGGAATGCATAGTGCATACCATATCTATTTGTTCAATCGTAAATCGCACATCCACCTTAGGAAAGCCATACCTACTGTCCACTCGCGAATTAAATGAACAGCTAAGAAATGCAATAGCCATTAAGGAAGATTTACAAAACAGGCGCGTGAGGCGCATTGTGCGTGAGACGGGAAGACCCCTCACCTCAGGCCTCGACCGCATTAAACTCGCGCGCGGACAGTACATGACTCTTACGCAATACGCAGTGTTTGACAGAGACTAACCGAATATCTCTTTTCAAAGTTCAATGTGCATTCTTTTAACACTTGTTCTGTGTGTAGATATTGCACAGCTTTCTCACGGAGACATGACCCTTATTAGCAGGGGTCTAGTGACGTAACTCTATTAGTCCACACCACATAGGGCCGCGCACGATCACGCCGGAGATCGGATCAGGACGCGTGCCCAAACTGCTGATTGCGTCGAATTAGAGTCGCAGAATAAAGCGGTTGCCGGTCTGACTCTGCTAAGATAATCAAAACAATTGTGTTATGTTAGACTAATATTCGACAAAGTTATTTTCACTAGATGCACTACGCAATTGTAATATTTAGAGCTAAAAGTGCTCAATCCATTTAAGGGCAAGTTTTACGACATGTTGTCATCATGTTATTCACATGTTCGACATAGATTTAGGGCTGCTCCAACATCGGAAGTCGTCACTCTCGGCAGATGCTGCTATCTAGCATCAGGAGACTGCCACGCTAACTCACGCTAGATACGCTATCAGATCAGACATTAGCATGCAATGGGCCGCGTCTCCCCTGCCCCGCCCGACCTGCGCCCGCTCAGCTTATCGCGAGTAGCTCCGTATACGGCGCTGATATTACCCGTAGCACTGTAAAATGTAATGTGGACTGAACAGATATTAACATAAACTATTAAATAGAGCCATTGAGAGGATATTTAGCTGCTAATGAGGCTCAACACGGGACGTTTTAATATATATTTGACTGTGAGTTTAACTGCAAATAAACTTACTAGGATTTGTCACAACAGACACATATTTCCTTGTTTAGTGTTTTAGGTATACACTTCAACCGTAGCCACAAGTGTTGCGGAACTCGCGCGTGGACCAGTCCGGCGCCCGATAGCTCACCGGTGTATCACGGCAGATAGCAGGCAGACAGACCGACAGTCGGACAGCTCGGCTATCTCTGCCACAACGAATTTATTCCTCCTGTAGCGTGTGCAATCCGCGTGAGACTCGCTGATCCTGTGAACTCACAACTGAGAACACTATTAAATTAAAGCAATCTGAGTGTTATATTTTCTATTGGCTGTCTAATATCTACATTCTACACGCCTCAATTGACCGTTGTAAAAGCTTACGTATATATACTCACAGGCCCTGCAGCCGATATCATATCTAACCGCGCGGCCGCGTTTGACAAATTGCCAACAAACTGTTTTACAGCGGCGTGCGGGCTCCGGCGCGGCGCAAGACACATCAACATATTGTCGTTTGATCTGGCCATGAATCTATTTATGAACATTTTCTATGTGAACAAAATGCCGCGGTTTCATAGAGACTAGAGAGCGGTAATTGTCACCTTTGTTTACACGTTAATTCACCGCTGTGTTACGGCCGCTATATGACAGCGCCATCCTACGAAACCATTGGGCCTTTGCCTCAAACTAAGCGTCGCGCGGGACTCGGGAGCGAGTTTATAGATAACGTTTTTAATTGATTGCTACACTCGGTGTTGGCCAAGATATATAGAAATAGGGCCGAGCAAAATTTGTAATATTTGCACCGTGGTAATGCTGACGTGGGCGAGTTTAATTTATTGCCAGTAAACAATTATGTAGCTGTCCAGTGCTCACCAGTCACCGCTCATCTACAGACGAAAGAGACACACAACTGATTTCACTGGGAATTTATGGAGCTAGAATGAACAGGGTGAATATATGTATACATAGTATATTCGCTAAAGTCTGTGATCAGAAGGTCGATTCTGCTAATTAGATCCTGAAATACTACAGTAACAATCCAGGTCAGATATGTTAAAGCTGGAAAATGGTATCCTCATAAAAGTCAAACCAACGTCAAACCCGCTTATGATGTCAGGACGATTAATTTAGAATTCAACAAAAGTGAAATGAAAGCGGAAGCTAACTTCGAGAATTGGGGTTCTTGTCCCCGCTGGAGCACAGAGCTGCTGTGTCGGCTGTTGGAGTCTGTCAGCTGTCAGCTGTTAGCTGTCAGACTCGATGACTAGAGTTTAGAACAGAGTGCCGCTCGCCACCAGCGCTAATTACCTATCTGTGTGAAGTAACCAAAACTACAAATTTACTTGTTTTTCGACTGCGGCTTAAATATTTAGTATAGAAATGTTAAATCTGACAAGAATTCCTCGAATACGGAACTTAAGCTAGTGGGTGGGAGAATTCACTTGCCGATGGCGTGATGTATGTCGCTTCTCCCCAAATCTCTCGACGATTCTAATGATAATGAGCTGGGGACCTCACACACGCGTGGCGGGGACCCCCTCCCCCTCTCGCCTCATCCCCCCCTGTCACCTAGACATTATACCATAATGTTTATTGGTGGACGTTCATTAGTATAGAGGTATTAGCCCGTGGGCCCCCCACCGTGTCAAGACAGGATATATTATTACCTCCATATGCGTAGCTTTCACACATAATACTATAAGAACAATCCTGTACCGTATACGCAGAATTATAGCATGTATTATGTACTATCGAACTAGTTGCCGCGTATTGTGTATCTTAAAGGAAAAAGAAAACTAAAAGAATATAAAATTCAAAGTTCAAACTTTCTATTCTATTCTAAATAAACTTAAAAACTTTAATATGGATCACGGTCGAATTTCGTCCACAGGGCGACCTCTGAGTAAGATAACAATCGCTCAACAGCGCGTTGAATCGTGCGCACGCATACATACTCACGTGAAAATACGTAGTTCAACCACGTCTGCAGTCGTTGCGGTCACTTCCTTCCTCGTGTTTAATTATTTCGAGGCGTCCGGTCCTAGTGCAAAGTAAAATGTTTAGAAACTGGTCGAGCAGGAACTTCATCGATATTGTACTTAAGAGGCAAGGTTTAAACATCATTAGATCAGGGTTCCAATTCTTTTAACTATTTTCGCTATAATCTGGTTATTATTTTATAATAAAATCGTAGATTTTATTGCTAAAGGAATATTGAATATGAACAGATGTCGCGTAGTCTAATGTATTCTTCCTGTGATGTTTTTCCTTCATCGTGTCGTCGTAATTTATTAACTCTTTGACGTGCGATTGTCAAATACAGTATTGCCCATGCTACAGAGATTTTATAATTACTACTATTAACTGCTGCCCCAATTTCAGATGCAAGGCCCTGTTATTTCGTGCGGGATCGCGGTCCTCACTTGTGCGCAAGTAAAGAGTTCAACGCGAGCGAAGCCGTTCGCAACGACACTTGTAGGTAAACATTTGTATAGTAATAGTGTCTGTTAATATAATAAGACGCTCAAATGACACGACGTGTGTCCGTCCGTATGTCTGTGTGCGCTAGGTGTGTATGTTACTTTGAAGTATTTACATACAATATAAAGTCTGCGGTTACATGCTCTGATTGCACACTCAATTACCCGACTGCGCCAAAAAGAGGGTTATGTTTTAGAGTGTGTGTATGTATATTAATTTGGCACGCTCTAGGCTTCTAGAGCCTAAACGGCTTGTCTCATATTTGAGCTTGAGAGGTATCATTAGATTCGTAATCGCCAGAGTGACACTGGATGCGTCAAAATTATTTGACGCAGCCGGGTCTTTTGTTTTTTAGGAAACAGGTGACTACATAATATGACCTATGTATTGCAATGTCATTTGTCCTAAACTAATGAGGGTTTCTGATTTTTTTTTTGCCGCTAGGGGGCAGACCCAACTCACACAAAGCGTCATCTGGTGGCATAAGTGGTATTAAAAACGGTCAACAAGAATGTTCGATTCTTTTTCTGTCACCATGCGGCGCTAGGTAGCACGACAGTCCTTGTCGTGTCAAAAAGCTGTCAGACGAATTTAAAATCCTCATTGTTATAATGCGATGCCGGCCCTTACCTACGCTGGTCGTATGTCTTTTGTGGTGTACATTGCAATAAATCTTTTTACCCGTTATATTTATTATATTGGTTTTCCTTGTTATGTCACCTTTTTGTTAAGTCATTCTGTAAATAAATGGATTCAATGCAGCACATTATAGCGAGTATTTACTATAAGCGTAAATCTCATCTCTGTGTTCGGTTCAGTTTCTGCGCCTACATTAATAACGTGCGGTCTTAATTAAGGCAGGGCTTCGGCCCGCGACTTCGCCCGGGGCTCCGATTAAATGCAATCCCGTAATGAAGCCGCCGCGGGGCCCCGGTCGTGTGTCACGGGGGCCCGCGTGCCCCGCCGGCTAATCCCACCGCTATGTTGTAACACCGTAGACATTTAATTAGTATTACACTCGAGTCCAGATCATGACGAAACTGGTCGTCCTGATCATGAAACTAGTTGATGATTTCGGCAATAAAACGTGCTGGATAAATTAATACAACCGCGCATTAGACAATTAGAAAGTGGCAATTGAAACGCGGTCCATCATAATCAGCGACGGCGGAGCCCGGCGGGGGCACTTCCTCCTTCCCCCCACACGAAGTCGATGGTGGTAATGACGGATATTGCCAACAATCGAAGACTATAATATTATTCAGTCAGATCCAATATAATCTTAACGTGTTAAAAATAAATTCCAAATGCATGTGTCATTGAATTTCTTTATTGCCCGGTAAGTAAGTGACATTTGAATTAGTAGCATTACTTATTCGTAGTATTTTTATTCACGTTTAGCTTAAATGGGATTAGTAGCTCAAGCAGCACTAATCGACAACTACGTATTCGTAACGTTACGTATAAAACGTAAAAAAAAATTCTATCAATAAATTTAAAAAAGTAGTCAAAGAACGTTTGTGTGCTAAAGCCTATTATAAACTTAATGATTTCATGAATTTCATCATAGCAAACCTTGGTAAGGAGGTTCCCCCCCCCCCCCGCACTGCTACTTCTATGTACTATTGTACTCTTGTTACCTATGTAGTTTTTGTTATAACAATTTCCAATTCACTTTTCCATATTTTTGATAAAAGCTGGCCCGCAATCCGATTTTCTTACGCCGGGTTTTTCTCGCCTGGCTTTGTTCCCAAACCGGTGGTAGGCATCGTATAGACCGACGTTCAGAAAGTGTATAAAAATACCAACTTTAAATATAAAAAAATTGACTTTCAATGTCAAATATTCTTGATTTTCATTCATCAATTTTCATGCAATTCTCTTTGGATAACGTTACGAATACGCCGTTGTCAATTGTTCGTGCTTACCCCACTGAACAGAGTAAACGTTTCGTTCGGTTCGTGTCTTAGGAACAATTTCGCAATTTGGACGTTATGCTATCAATTACCACCTAACGCAACGTTCTCTGCCCACACCGACCATGCACTTCTCACGAGTCTAGACTCTAGACAATCAACTCTAGACAATCAACAACATTTGACTTGCTAATGCTGATGTCGTCGTTGCAAAGACATAGAGTAGAATTGAGAACTTCCCCCGTTTTGAAAGTCGATTAATAATATAGTTACATGAGCCCACTTGCGCTGATCTGAGTTAAAGTTAACCGTGGGTTCGTATTTAGGAAAGAGAAGGCATGATATTATAACCCAAGGTTAACTGTAACTCAGATCTGCGCGAGTGGGCCCTCGACGATCCATTTTATTCCTTTGCCGGCTGTTGCCCACGACTTCGTACTCAAGAAAAGAAATCCGCGGGAATTCGGCGGCAACAAATAAAAATGTGTTAATCCAGAGTCTCAACTACTACCATACTAAATTTTGTCAAAATCCATTCAGTTATAGTAAAGTTATTGTGTGACAGAGTAACAAACATCCATACATACAAACTTTCCCGTTTATAATAAATTATAATATTAGTAAGGATGACCCGCGAGTCGCGCCCCACAACCTGCTCTGCCGGTATCGTTGAATAACACAGCTCCATCACAGGAGCAGCCCGTCCTGTTGTTGTCCCCCATTCACTCGGAGAGCTCATCGCTAATGGCCTCATGATAACAATAAAACAAACTGTCGGTCATTATGTACACAGATGACCGTCGACTCGTCAAATACGGCCCTCGCCTAAAACAATATAAGTTAATTGATATAAATATACCACAGTCAGGCGCATGGCCGGACTGCCCGGGGCGCTCGTGTGCGTCCGGGACCGTGTATGTCGGACCGGTCTGTGTGTCAACAGTGCCCGCGTGGGAGTCAAACCCGCGCCGGTACATCTGACACTGTTCCAGTGACCACTGCCCATATGTCCAACGTAACACTATCGTTAACAACCCGTTAAGACCAATGTTAATATAATTGCTAGCATTTAATTATTACGGAATGGTTTTGATTGTGTGTAAGCGTATGATGTAAGTATAATAAATGAATAACATCATATCTCGTACACGGTGCCAGTAATGCAATTTACGAAATGACGGCTGAACAATATTGTAGGGAGTAGGGTCTATAATAATTAAAACGTTTACTCTCCGAGCTGTGGCATGTGGAGAGATACTATAATATCGTATATGTCAGGGTTTTCACAGCGGAATGTTTGCAACGATAAAAATATTATAATGGCACCTCCTGCCTGACGAATTGTAGGCTTGATACACAAATACTCCCATTAATTACTGTCTGTAGGAGCAGGTAGTCAATATAACGTGGACAATTGCAGCTGTATGCCGTTTAACTGCTCAGGACAAAGGGCAATATGACAGTAATTGTACAGGCAGAGGTCGGCGACGGCTCCGCCGCATCACAATTACCGCACTAACCGCTCCCCAGGTAAAGCGCCACTTATCATAATCGCGTTGTATTCGATCTGTTCCAGCTTAATAAACCGACGGGACCACTGATCGTTAGCCGGTGTCTGGTCATACCGACAGTTACTTTTAACGGCTACGCGTTTCTGGAACACTTCAACGGAAATATCGTTTTGTTTTACTTTAAACCTAATGTTTCTGTTCACCTTTCCAGATACTGAAAGCTAATTATTGACAACTTGTAAGCTTACAGCTATGTTTTGTAAGTACATACCTATAATCTACATACAGTAGTACATGTTATATGAGTCCCTTAGGGGACAATTACAATAAATACTGCTGGCAAGTGCCAACCGACCTGTGCTTTATGGTCACCTGCTGGCAAGTGTCAACCGACCGGTTCTTTATGGTCACCTGCTTGCAATTGTCAACCGACTGTTGCTATATGGTCACCTGCTGGCAAGTGCCAACCGACCTGTGCTTTATGGTCACCTGCTGGCAAGTGTCAACCGACCGGTTCTTTATGGTCACCTGCTTGCAATTGTCAACCGACTGTTGCTATATGGTCACCTGCTGGCAAGTGCCAACCGACCTGTGCTTTATGGTCACCTGCTGGCAAGTGTCAACCGACCGGTTCTTTATGGTCACCTGCTTGCAATTGTCAACCGACTGTTGCTATATGGTCACCTGCTGGCAAGTGCCAACCGACCTGTGCTTTATGGTCACCTGCTGGCAAGTGTCAACCGACCGGTTGTTTATGGTCACCTGCTTGCAATTGTCAACCGACTGTTGCTATATGGTCACCTGCTGGCAAGTGCCAACCGACCTGTGCTTTATGGTCACCTGCTGGCGAGTGTCAACCGACTGTTGCTATATGGTCACCTGCTGGCAAGTGCCAACCGACCTGTGCTTTATGGTCACCTGCTGGCAAGTGCCAACCGACCTGTGCTTTATGGTCACCTGCTGGCGAGTGTCAACCGACTGTTGCTATATGGTCACCTGCTGGCAAGTGCCAACCGACCTGTGCTTTATGGTCACCTGCTGGCGAGTGTCAACCGACTGTTGCTATATGGTCACCTGCTGGCAAGTGCCAACCGACCTGTGCTTTATGGTCACCTGCTGGCAAGTGTCAACCGACCGGTTCTTTATGGTCACCTGCTTGCAATTGTCAACCGACTGTTGCTATATGGTCACCTGCTGGCAAGTGCCAACCGACCTGTGCTTTATGGTCACCTGCTGGCAAGTGTCAACCGACCGGTTGTTTATGGTCACCTGCTTGCAATTGTCAACCGACTGTTGCTATATGGTCACCTGCTGGCAAGTGCCAACCGACCTGTGCTTTATGGTCACCTGCTGGCGAGTGTCAACCGACTGTTGCTATATGGTCACCTTCTGGCAAGTGCCAACCGACCTGTGCTTTATGGTCACCTGCTGGCGAGTGTCTACCGACTGTTGCTATATGGTCACCTGCTGGCAAGTGCCAACCGACCTGTGCTTTATGGTCACCTGCTGGCAAGTGCCAACCGACCTGTGCTTTATGGTCACCTGCTGGCGAGTGTCAACCGACTGTTGCTATATGGTCACCTGCTGGCAAGTGCCAACCGACCTGTGCTTTATGGTCACCTGCTGGCGAGTGTCAACCGACTGTTGCTATATGGTCACCTGCTGGCAAGTGCCAACCGACCTGTGCTTTATGGTCACCTGCTGGCGAGTGTCAACCGACTGTTGCTATATGGTCACCTGCTGGCAAGTGTCGACCGACCTGTGCTTTATGGTCACCTGCTGGCAAGTGTCAACCGACCGGTTCTTTATGGTCACCTGCTTGCAATTGTCAACCGACTGTTGCTATATGGTCACCTGCTGGCAAGTGCCAACCGACCTGTGCTTTATGGTCACCTGCTGGCAAGTGTCAACCGACCTGTGCTTTATGGTCACCTGCTGGCAAGTGTCAACCGACCGGTGCTTTATGGCCAATTTCTTCGCTCGTGCTGTTACTCTAGAAATGCATAAGATAAGGTATCGCGCGCTACAACAGCGCTACAACAGCGAACAGCGATAACGGTTACAACACAACGAAACAAAGCGTGGCAGGCGACGGACAATGTTTGATTTATTTGGTTCGTCATTAAAATATTTGAGATAAATATCGGTAATCCCCGACAACAATAACTCGACAATGGCTCGCAGTGATGGAGGCGGGAGGGAAGTATGCAGGGGGGGGCAATCAGCGGAGATGGCCGCGATACCCCGCGCCTTTCGGCGCCCGGCGACGGACGGACAGCGGCCGCGATGTACTACAACGGAGACTTACGTGACCGCCGCGCTGGCGCTGACCACTAGTGGTCTACTGTGACTAGAGATGAGACACTTAAATAATTGTGTCTTAAGTCACTCCTCATCTAACCAATAACCTAACCAATAATATTATAGTAGTATATGAAAATATTCAGAAATGTCTCCGAAATGTAACAGGTAACAATCCTACTGCTGCGGCGGACATCTGCTAGTATCATATTATATGCTCGTCAAATTACATTACGTAGAATATGGGGGTGTAAGAATCGATTAAGAAGAAACCTTAGGTCATGAAAAAACAGATATGTACCGCTTACAGTGGTTGTTGCGCCCGATTTGGCCATAATATTCAATTACTTCCAGAACTTAAAGTAAATGAAAGTTGAGATTTCATAGTCAAACAATTAATATCAGTACTTAACTGTTATTTCCTCTATAAACGTTGAAAGATTTGCTTGCGATCGTTCTGTTCTGTTCCTAATTAAATCAAAAACATATACATTCATTAACTATAAATATTATCATATTATAGTGTTTACACGTTATAGTACGTCGCTGGCTCGTGTACGCGGACCTCCGATAACCTTGTTTGGAACAAAGAGTGTAACATCGGAACACATTTCGCCGGCGCTGGCCACAAACAATAACAACAAAGAAATATTAGACAGCGCCTTTCTGTTGTTATCTGCTCCATCGCGCGTCGTGTCCGGCGCGGGGGACGCGGGGGGCGCGGTGGAGCGGGGTAATTACTGGTCGATCACCACGGCCTCGCAAAACCTCTCAAAAGCGTGCTCGGCTACATGCAGCCTTGAGAGCTGTAGGAGGTTGAGGTAAATTAACCAATACAAACAACAAACATTATGAAATCCGTAGGTGCTCCACAGAGTAGTCTTTTCAAGCCTGCAGTTTGCCTCGTTTATACTTTACTATATATATAGTTAATACCTCTAGTTGAGACGGTCGATACTTATATTATAATAGAGTGTAGAAAGCAACAAAGTGTTAAGTGACGCTTAAGGCCGCCACCAAACGGACGGCATCGCAGCAACCGCAGCTACAGTCGTTCAGTGTCCACGCACGCTGTCCATCGCTAAGGAGCATGTAACGGGCGTGAGTCGCGTTAAAAGGTTTGAATAAAAATGGATTTTGATATCGGCTTGTTTATTTCTTTAATAAAAAATAAAGGATCAATGCACAGGCGCGCCGCACGTTATAGCTCCGCGCACGTTGCAGTTTTTCATTTCGATTACATCTCTGCCGGTGGCGGTGCCGTCATAAGCGGAGTAACGTCATTGCTTCCATTTCGACGTCAAATCTTACACTGAGCCCCTGAGTCCTGAGCTAGATGCGTGATGCGTCAACTGCATGCAGTAGTCGGATTTGAACTTGCGCAGTTGAATATATTATCGACTGCGCGCGGTTGCTGCTATGCCGTGCGTCTGATGGCAGCGTAAGGTATTTATTTCACAAAACTATAAAACGTTCAACGTTTTGGAAGTATCTGCACGAGCAGTAAAAAAACGTGGCGATAAAAAATCGGAGATTTTATACAAATTGTACGCAATGCGGAATTCGCAATTATCCGCGCGGTGAAAAACCGCTGTGCGGACAGGACCTAATGCTTACGTAACCCACCAGCGCAAAGACGCAGATATTTTGGCCCTTTATTTTCAAAATGCCTGCAACAAATGCCGATACTTGGAATACCGTCTATGTGAAAGTTCAGTCCTGATATATACAAACGCAGTAAATTAAACGTGAATCGCCAGCTCCAACTAGCTGTCTCAATTTTTAATTGTTTATTCTGACGACAAGCGTAGCTGTTAGGCAGTCTACCCTTCTACTTTAACAAGATACAATAAAAATAGACAGGTAAGATATTTGCAAAACATTTCTGTTTCAAATGTCACGGGTTGAACGGAGTGCGACCTATCCTATATATATAACCTAACGGGATACCGAGCAACGGTAACGAGATGCACGTCGGCGAGGGATGGGGCGAGCGCGAATCGCTGTGATTGAGTCAAGATTGCACCAAGTACCTACTGGTTGAGAGTTGAGATGGTGATTGGAAGTTGGTACGGTCCGGTTTACCTACAGTTCGGCCTGAACGGATGCAAAATCGTATCGTCTATGTGCAATTTCGAGATCGCATCAGTCGCTCGGATTAACTGAACCGATTCGTTCCAGTGTTGCCAACTCTGTTTTTGTGAAACTACTAAACTTGCGTCGATTTCTACTAAAAACTACTAAACGAATACTGAAAACTATCAAAAAAAGCTACCCAACTTAGGAATCCCTAAAGCCCCAAAAAAACCACTGCATTTTATTTAAGTTTTGTTAAATTAAAATTTTATTATTAAATGAATTTTATTTTTGGTGTCTGAACCAATAAAAACGCGTTTGACGTTGGTTTGACGTTTATTAGAATAACCTCAGAGAATACAATTTTGCTGTTTTAACATATCGAGACTGCATCTAAACAAGGTCTAACCTGTATTATTGTAAGATTTAATTAGCAGAATCGACATACAGATCAAAAAACTATCTTAGCACTACGAGATTTGACATGATTGTAATAAACTAAAAATAAGTTCAACCTGAAATGTTCGTGCCGCAACTGCGGCGATGTTGATAATGTACATAATTAAACATATTGTAATCAGTTAATCTCAGTTTCCCACAGAATGAGAAGTTCGCGGTAAATTATGTACATTCCATCACACAGTCTGATTACTGGTATATTAATCTCGTTAGTAGCTGATGCATGTGGTATCCCTCTAGTTACTAGACTCTAGTGCCTGTGATTTGCCTTCTATCTCCGAGAACGGTGGGGGGAGGGGGGAGCGGCGGTCGTGACCGCGGCCCATTACCGCCGCGGCTATTAATCGCCAGTCGCCGCAACACGCGAGCGATTTACTTCGCTTCCTAGCTCTGGAATTGAACAAATAAACGTCTATAAATAGCAGCAATTTCATGGATGAACCTTTGTTTAAATTGCAATTGCTTTTGTTAAATCCGTGGGCCATATTTTGATCTTTCTGCATTAGTACCATTCCATTTGAAGCGATTTATTCTTACACCGTGTCTAACATTCAGAGACCAGAGCCTTTAGCCAAGTTAGCCCATATATTTTGTTTTCAAAGTCGTCTTAATAAGCGATGGCAACTTTCCTTACAGTACTTTAAATATAATAGATCCGCATTCTGCACTACTTCTTTATCCTATTATTTCGTGCCTGGTCTGTATTTCACTTTAACGATCACCACTCGGGTGTCGCGCGGACGGTGTCGCGCCATATATCTCCGCGCTAATTGCCGTTTACGGCGGGTATTTAGCGCGATAAGACGTCAGAGAAATATAGTTATTGGGTATTCGTGTGAGGTGCGTGAGGTGCGTGAGGCACCTAGCATCATATATCGGGTTACATCGTCGTGTCAGGCGCTATCAGCTGGGAGAGGTTCATTTAGATAAGCATGAAACGGCGGGGCCATTAAAACTAAACGTGCCGTCCTCGTTAATTAGCTGCTGCAGGACTAACGGCTGCGTTAGGACGAGACCGGGGCAGGAGTCAGAATGTTCCTCAAACCATAAGGTACTAAAGAGGCTTCACTGTCGCAGATAAATTGGAACTGCAAGCGGGCAACGCTATCTGTGAGTACCAGTCGGTCCCACGGGATCAGTCTAATTGCCAGCGTAATCGCACGGGCCACGGCACTCGGCAGTCCTCACGTGCGTGACTTGTGAGTCATGACGTCGATATGTTCAATACCTACCTCATGTACTCCGTTCAGATGCATTTTAATCTAAATACCTAAGCGTAAACAAAGAGAACCATCGAACATGTAATGCTGCCAACTTAAATGTCATTTATTAACGTGCAATAAAGTCAAATGACACATTAAATTGGTCACAATTAGTCTTTTTGTTTATGATTAGATCAAATTGGTTCTGAACACAGTATATAGGATCCTACACTGTACAGTAGAAGACCTACACTCTACAGTACTGATGTTATCACAAAGTGCGGTATATTCTTGGGACAAACAGTTCCGGTCCGTAGTGGCTTTATAGCCAAATTCAGACGAAGCATTTGAAGGTGTAATTGTAGAAAAGTCTGTGGGTTGTGTGGCGCCATTTCCTTATGCGGGTACGGGAGGGGAAAGCGGGGGAGGGGGGGGACAGTCAGGCTCATTAGCGACGTGCCCCGGCATACTAACCGCGCGCCGCTCAGCATTTCCCGCGCCTGCACTTGTGCACGCCGCGCACGTTCAAGTGGAAATGTGGATTGTGGGCAGATAGATCATAAACGCTCCAAAATTTTGATGTATACGCTCTGTATACTAATTCAGCAATTTGTGTACAGGCCGCTATTTTTCATTCTAAATGGTTTCTGAGATTGTTGACAGAGATAGAGATACGGATCAGCCCCGAAATGAGCTGCGTTTCTAGTTAGAAAAGATGTTTTGCAGTAAGGAAAATTTATTAAGGCCTTTAGAAATTTCCCTCTCTGTATCTATACCTACATGGCAAGGGAAGTCATTATTACTGGACTACATTGCATCGTTGGTGGTTGGCGGCGTAGGGCGGGGCAGAGGAGCTCATGTTTCGCCATTGTTCGCGGTCCGCGGGCTGTGACACCAGCACCGGAACCAATAGGTACAGACTGAATCACGGTGCACAGTGGCAGCTCGTGGGCTAATCATGTTGTAGTTTTCTTATTTAAAAACGTGGCCATTTGAGACAACTTTTTTCATTAGTAATTGACCCGATGGCGGCCCCCCTCTGCTTTCCACCAGTGTTAGGTAAGAAAACAACTAACATAACTAAGCTATACTCAAACCCGCTTCCTAACGCAAACAAGCAACGAATTTAGTATACAGACCATGTGCAGGGCAGTGAGGCATGTCTTCGATAAAGTGATAAGATGTATACTGTCGTATTAGACAATATCTCGAGCGATGTTGTGCACGTCGTCACGCGCCGCCGCTCACTGCAGCGGGGCGCGGCCGCACCAGGCCCCGCCCAGCCGCCGCCCCGCCCTCCGACCTCTGACATCTGCGCTTGCACAGCATACAGCTCGTCAGGCACCGTTACTCCCCCTCTCCCTGTAGATTTATCTCGGCCACGGGAGATGCTATCATCAGCAGCATATTAACATTCCCCCGACGTCTAAATAGTAGGAGCTCTCGGTACTGCTCCCGTTAGATACCGAGAAACGAAACGAGAGGAGCTTGACTCATAAAATGTTGCAATTGAGGTATGCAGTACTCCGTTCACAAAATGCTGATTTGATAAGAGAAAAATTATGTCCTCAAAAGTACATTAGATAGTAAAGCTGCTAGCTGGCTGGCCTATTACGCCACCAGCCAGCCACCAGGACCCGCGTGATTAATTCCGCTTTCTAAACAACAAGCAGAGTAGTGGTGTGATGAATGCGGCAAGTTTTACAGCGTGTTGTAACTTGTATATGAGTAGATAGGTAGGTAGGTACTACATAATACATGACCGCTAGATATCGCGATGCGATCACTCTCTGCACAGCTTACACAGCACAACAGCTGCACACGAGGGTGTGTATGTGCATGTGTCCAGTGGGTGGTGCACACAACACATACACTGGTCAGACACACGCCGCCGACCGACTCCATCGCCGACCGCCGACAGTAGGTCGGTACAAGCGAATACACAAATAGTAATATAGGGTTGACTTTACTATTGACTAGCGTCTGCCCGCGACTTCACCCGTGTTAAATTTAGTATTACATGACACTTTTACAAATTATGATCTATTTATTCTGATGTTTATGCTATATTATTATAAACTTTCAACAAAATCTGTTCAGCCCTTTTTGCGTGAAAGTCACAAACATCCATCCATCCATCCTCACAACTTTCATATTTATATTTGTAGGAGGATTATTGTTATAGATATTACAGTTAGTCGGAAAAGTAACGAAGTAGGTACTCAGGTACCAAGCTGATGATGATGCTCATTTGTTACTAACAGTAGGTAGTGTAGTTTTGAAGGACGCACGAACGTTAGATACCCACATTATGCATACCTAAATTTCAAAAAAAAAATTTAAATAATGTTTTTGTTTGTTAATTTTATTGATAACACATTGTGTTTGCGACGATACGCTAGCTAATGAACACGTGCGCTCGCCGACGTAAACGACGTGTCGCGTGTGATGGCGACACGTGTTGCGGGCCGCGGTATGCGGCGCCCGCTGCGTCTGTGTCAACTGCCCACCATCCCTGTACTCTGTTCAGACACAATTTAATCTAAATAATAATAAAAAGTTCAAAACTATATCACGACTCCGTAAATTATATAGGTAGCCTATGTTACCCGGGCCGGGCCATTATTTCGAATCTACTGACGCCTCGTTCAATAAAATCGCATCAGTAGTTTAGGCGCTATAGTAGAACAAACATACATACAAACATACTTACATAGACACAGACTGCCAAAATCAATATGTACCCTTCCTTTTGGCTTCGCCGTAGTCGGGTAAGAAGATGAATTTTGATGAAATTAATGTGTAATTGTATGAAAAGTTTCTTTCCATATTACATTAACAATTGAATGTGTTAATCTCATATTTTTAATGAGTGGCAGACTTCCAGACTTCCACCTGCCGTGTCCGATTTTGAAACATGAAACTCTGGAATGAATTATTGTCTCTCTGGGGGCTGTCATACAACAAACGAACCCCTTCACGCGCAAATCCAAATCGCACTTGGCCAGTGTCTGAGTTATATTTTAAATAAGAGCTAGAGAAAAATATATGTTTCTGTATTCAGTGACCCCATATTAGTATAAAAAAATAGATTAAATTTAAAGGCACACATTTTTTTTTGTTGGACGGTTTAATTTCCCGGCCGTTCTACGTAATAATCAAACGAGACAGTTATTCGTTGTAAGTTGTAACACGAGCCGCTTACATGATACGAGTACAAGTGTTGAGATAAAAATATCAAATAACGACTAAAAGTGAATTTATCACCACACGGCCGTTTAAATAACCCGGTAAGAGCCAGCGTAGGAGCGGTCTGACAGACCCGGAGTAATTATTGATGAGATGATTTTTAACCGACTTCCAAAAAAAGGAGGCTGTTATACGTTCGGCTGTATATATGTATATATATTTTTTTGTAAGTTCATTGATTACTCCGCCGTCTGTGGACCGATTTTCAAAATTATTTTTTTGATGTTAAGGGTATAATTCGAAGTTAGACCCATTGTCACCAAAGTGGTAACTTGATGATGGCGTCCATGAGGAATCGAGGGAACTCCTCGAAATTTATATGGACACATATGGTGACTTTTTCTGAAGTAGTCCAAGAATATGCTACCAAAAAGTATGATTTTGCTCCAATCTCACCCGAATTCATTCCGGTTTCCCGCGACCTACGCTCGTGTTTACTCACTACGCTTGTACACGATACACGCCCGCACGGCCGCGGCTCCGGCGAGAACTGAAGCGATTTGTCACACATGGTCCGTTTAGCCCATCCGTTCAGTCCAGAATTAATGTTGCCAACTTAGTTATTTTACAAACTCTTACTACTAAATTAAGTATTTTATTCCCTCCTTAGTAGGAATTTAGTTGTTAGTAGTGTTTTAGTAGGAAATAGCCAGACAGTAATCCAACCTAGGTCTAGTAATGGCCTAGGTTAGGCACAAAAAATTTACACCTTATCATAAATCATAGCATTATATGTATATATGTGTGTATGTGTATATATGCAGTACTGGCCATTTCAAATCAAAATAAGGCGAAGAATTCTAATTTCAAATTAATTTTATTTTAAAAACAAGGAATTATTTTTCCAGAAGTAGTCGTTTGTTTATTGATAAGTCATTTTCATCGCATTTCAATATTTTTCGTCATCATGGATACGTTAAAAATTCGAGTAATTATGGAATATGAGTGCCGTCGTGGCAGCCACGCGGCACAAGCGGCACGCAACATCAACGACGTTTACGGAGGCGCGAAGTTCGCGTCGAGACGTGCCTTGCACTGCTTAACAGACACACAAATGAAGGAATTTTGAACCGCATTGTTACCTGCGATGAAAAATGGATTCTGTTTGATAACTGCAAGCGCTCAGCTAGTTGGTTGGATCTTGGTTCAGCACCTAAACTATGCCCTAAACGAAAACTTACCCCTAGAAAAGTGATGGTCACTGTTTGGTGGTCTAGCGCCGGTGTGATTCATCACAGCTTCTTACCAAACGGGGTGAGCATTACTGCAGATGTGTACTGTGACTAACTGAACACAATGATGGAGAAGCTGGCATATCTCCAACCAGCATTGGTCAATCGCTCGTCTCTGCTGCTCCTGCACGACAACGCGCGACCTCATACTGCACAGCAGACGGTCTCCAAGTTGCAAGAACTGGGGTTGGAAGCTCTCCGTCATCCGCCCTACTCACCAGACCTTGCGCCTACAGACTACTACTTTTTCCAGAATTTGGATAACTTCTTGGCGGGACAAAAATGCAATACCCGAGAGGCAGTACAAAATGCCTGTGAAGAATTTGTTGCCTCCCGTCCAGCTGATTTCTTTAAGGGCATCAATAAACTGCCACTGCGTTGGCAAAGATGCATTCATTGCATGGGTGATTACTTCGATTTATACAAATAAAAAATACATGAAAAAAAACAGCAATTTCATAAGTAAAAAGACCTAATAAATATATATATATATATATATATATATATATATATATATATATATATATATATATATATATATATATATATATAAATAAAAATAATTCCGTGTTTTTAAAATAAAATTAATTTGAAATTAGAATTCTTAGCCTTATTTTGATTTGAAATGGCCAGTACTGCATATATACACATACACACATATATACATATAATGCTATGATTTATGATAAGGTGTAAATTTTTTGTGCCTAACCTAGGCCATTACTAGACCTAGGTTGGATTACTGTCTGGCTATTTCCTACTAAAACACTACTAACAACTAAATTCCTACTAAGGAGGGAATAAAATACTTAATTTAGTAGTAAGAGTTTGTAAAATAACTAAGTTGGCAACATTAATTCTGGACTGAACGGATGGGCTAAACGGACCATGTGTGACAAATCGCTTCAGTTCTCGCCGGAGCCGCGGCCGTGCGGGCGTGTATCGTGTACAAGCGTAGTGAGTAAACACGAGCGTAGGTCGCGGGAAACCGGAATGAATTCGGGTGAGATTGGAGCAAAATCATACTTTTTGGTAGCATATTCTTGGACTACTTCAGAAAAAGTCACCATATGTGTCCATATAAATTTCGAGGAGTTCCCTCGATTCCTCATGGACGCCATCATCAAGTTACCACTTTGGTGACAATGGGTCTAACTTCGAATTATACCCTTAACATCAAAAAAATAATTTTGAAAATCGGTCCACAGACGGCGGAGTAATCAATGAACTTACAAAAAAATATATATACATATATACAGCCGAACGTATAACAGCCTCCTTTTTTTGGAAGTCGGTTAAAAATCATCTCATCAATAATTACTCCGGGTCTGTCAGACCGCTCCTACGCTGGCTCTTACCGGGTTATTTAAACGGCCGTGTGGTGATAAATTCACTTTTAGTCGTTATTTGATATTTTTATCTCAACACTTGTACTCGTATCATGTAAGCGGCTCGTGTTACAACTTACAACGAATAACTGTCTCGTTTGATTATTACGTAGAACGGCCGGGAAATTAAACCGTCCAACCAGACGGTCTCCAAGTTGCAAGAACTGGGGTTGGAAGCTCTCCGTCATCCGCCCTACTCACCAGACCTTGCGCCTACAGACTACTACTTTTTCCAGAATTTGGATAACTTCTTGGCGGGACAAAAATGCAATACCCGAGAGGCAGTACAAAATGCCTGTGAAGAATTTGTTGCCTCCCGTCCAGCTGATTTCTTTAAGAAGGGCATCAATAAACTGCCACTGCGTTGGCAAAGATGCATTCATTGCATGGGTGATTACTTCGATTAATACAAATAAAAAATACATGAAAAAAAACAGCAATTTCATAAGTAAAAAGACCTAATAAATATATATATATATATATATATATATATATATATATATATATATATATATATATATATATATATATATATATATATATATATATATATATATATATATTCTAGATTCCTAAGTTTAGTAGCTTTTTTGATAGTTTTCAGTATTATATTAGTAGTTTTTAGTAGAAATCTACGCGACTTTAGTAGTTTCACAAGAACAGAGCTGGCAACACTGGAACGAATTGCTTCAGTCCATAAGGCCGACTGATGCGATCTCGAAATTGCACACAGACGATATGATTTTGCATCCTTTCAGGCCGAACTGAAGGAAAACCGGACCGTATATCCCGGACCTTTAAATATCTACTGATCTCGAAATATTGTTCTCATCAAATTAATTAACAGTTTTAATATTATAGTCGGGCGCAGTGTAAAACCCCGTTAAACCCCATTAAACCCCGTTAAACCCCGTTAAATCTCTCTAACCGATAAATAGAATCACTAAATACTTTATAATATAGTTAGAAGTACGTAACTATTAACCGATTACCGATTACTGATGTAAGCTCCCAATATTACCTGCGTAGGTTGCATCAAGTTCAAGTATGTGGCGTTTATTATGGGCGCATATTAAGCTTCAATAGTTTGAGGTGTTTATTGAGTTAATACCTAGTTAATACATGACACAGTACCCGGCCAAAAATAATGCATATTATTATCGATTTTTAACCGACTTCCAAAAAAAGGAGGCGGTTATACGTTCGACTGTATTTTCAACGAGTTATCGCCGTCTGGTAACCGATTTTCAAAATTATTTATTTGATGATTTGATGTTAAGGGTATAATTCGAAGTTAGACCCATTGTCACCAAAGTGGTAACCTGATGATGGCATCCATGAGGAATCGAGGGACCTTCACGAAATTTATAGGGACACATATAGTGATTTCGCCTTTTTCTGAAGTAACCCAAGAATATGCTACCAAAAAGTAAGATTCTACCCTGGATCCAAAAGCACTGAACAGAACTCCTCAGTCTTTTTATTGGAAATTTCGACATTGTTTAAAGAACTGCAAGCATATGTCATTCTGTAACTTACAGTAATCATCATCATCATCATCTTACTTATACACAATACCTAATGGAAACTTGGCGCGTATTCAATTATACTTACGATCGTCTTATTTAAACGTTCTTAAAATGTGTTAATAATAATATGACAAATGTGACTAAAAAGGGAAGAAATTATTATTTTGAAACAAAAAATTAAACCGATTCCCAAAGTAAAAATACACAAAAAAGTATGAAATAAATCCTATTTTCTAAATGATTTACTTTTTAAATTCGGCTAAAATGCTAATTATATCAAAGTTTATGATATCAAGATAATTAATTGAAAGTGTAACTTAAATACGAGAGTTCGAGCTTTGTACAAAGTCGACACAAACCGAATAATAAGAATATGAAATATTTATTTGCAGCATAAAATTAGGCTATAATATAATAATAATAAAAATGAGTAAGCACATAAATGAAAATATCTAATAGCTATATATATACTTTAGAGATACCTCTTGCTCGATATGGCTACTACTATAACTCCTTTACCGTAGAGTCCTCAATCCTTCGGAACTCACTGCCACCTGACATACGACACTCCAATTCAATCGCATTTTTTAAATCTAAATTGCACAAACATCTTCTACAAAACGACTAGATTGTAACTATATTTATGTATTCTATATATTAATATTTATTAATTTATTATACACATAAATACTATGTATGTATCTATGTATATTATAGCATCATGGTTTAGTATCTATTATGTCTATGTACAGTATGTAGATGTATGTATTTGTAATTAATTTATTATATTTTATGTTTAGTTTTATTAATTATACCACTTACATTTAAGTTTCCCTTTGACACTAAGGTTGTCTGGAAGAGATCGCTTCAAGCGATAAGACCGCCTTTGCCCACGCTGTCTAACCGTTTTTATGGCTAAGTCTATTATTTTGTAATTTGTGAGCAATAAAGTGTTTTATTATTATTATTATTATTATATACCTATAACCTACATAATATCTCTTTACATTGTTATTGGCCGCGTACGTGCTTTTGATTTCGAGTTTTTCATTTATGTAATAAAATATAGTGAAATATCCCAGTTTTTAGGGTTCCGTAATACAAAGAACCCTTATAGTTTCACTCTGTCCGTCCGTCTGTCTGTCTGTCGGTCTGTCTGTCTGTCTGTCCGCGCTTCTAGCTTCTGTAATTATAAATATAAATGGATGAAATTTGGTATAGTTAAAGATTGTGTATTGGTCTCATCAGTTTTGGAATAAAATAATAAAAATTTTGTATTTTAGGGCTCCTCCATACATGTGAAGTGGGGCTGAATTTTTTTTATTTTATTCTACCCCATCGTGTGAGCTATCGTGGAATAGGTATTTTGAAATAAAGGTAAGGTTCCATACATACATGACTTTTACAAAGCCAACCATTTTCGAGTAATCGCCCTCCGAATAAGTTGGTCCTGGTTGGTTGGTTGGTTGGTTTATTGGTTGTCATTTCTAAACTGTAAGAGATGTAAACTTGTAAGTTTCCATCCTGATAGATCGTGCTAAAAACTCTTTAGGAAAATTATTTTGAGCGAAATCGGACAATAACTTTTGAAGTAATTCAAAGAAAACCTATTGCGCGTTTATACGGAACCCTCCTTAGACATGTCGTAACATGCTCTTGGTTATGTTATTTTTAATATATTATGTAAAAATCGGCCAAGTGCAAATCGGATTCGCGCCCGAATTGTTCCGTACAAAGCGGCTAAAAATCACGTTTGTTGTATGGAAACACCACTTAAAAATGTACTTTATTCTGAATTTGGTGTTATATCGGCAAGAGAAATACATCATCTTTGATAAATGATGCCTACAGCCGTCTAGCCTACACGGTTCACGGGATAGAGCCTGGTGAGTGGTGACAGACAGACGGGACGGTCAGCGGAGTCCTAGTAATGGGGGGTAATTTTGTTACCTTTGGGTAGGAAACGAACAATTACACCCAAATATTGTAATTGTAGGTGTAGAGTAATATCAAAAAATTCTGAAAAAAAAGCCTTATTATTATTATTAGTTCCGTTTCGAATGACCAATGATTCCAAAGTCGTCGTCGTCGTCGTCGTCCCCCCAACCTAGCGGCGGCGGCGGCGTGACGCGCGGCAGCGTCCGTCACGACTGCTGGCGATGTTTACGACCACAGCGCTGCTCGTTGTTTTATCTATAATATCGTGTCTGGGCTCGGGCAGACAAAGGGATCTGCTCAGTAATTCGATTTGAGAAGGCATTCGTGGTTATTGTCTATTACTTAAAACAATCGTTTAGATTAAATGACAGAGCTCGCTGCTCGGTTGAATTTACGATGTCAGCGCAGGGGCTGAAGATGGTCGCTTCAGGTTAAAGTCTACCCCGACCTAACCGTTAGACAGTGTCAGCTATTTACTACGTAGTTCGGGAGAGGTCAGTAACAGACATCAGTGGTCAGGATTGAGCGGAGGAAATGAAATTTAAAAAATCCAAATTAAATTCAACATGCACTTTTCGGAAAGTTAACAGCAAAAGCTACCACTGCACCGGTTCGACCCTCACTCCGCGAGAAGACCGTGGGTATTCACAGCTGCGTCTATTCGTCACTATCAATGCTTCTAAACTAAAATAGTAGCTTTTTAGCTGTTAATTTACGTGGCAGCAAAAACTATTATCCGTTCTGATCAATTTAATTTAAATGTAAGCAAAAAAATTAAACTCGTCAAAATGAATGTCATTGTATTGCGCGGTGAAAAGGCGGTGAATACGTGACATTTAAATTGGTAGCATATTAGCCGACCATATTGAGCTTTTTTAGGGTTCCGTAATACATAAGGAACCCTTATAGTTTCGCTCTGTCCGTCCGTCTGTCTGTCTGTCCGCGCTTCTAGCTTATGTAGTTATGAATATACTTAAATGGATAAAATTTGGCATTGGTATAGATTGTCTATAGATCTCGGTTTTAACATCATAAAATAATAATAATTTTATATTGTATTTGGCTCCATGCTGGCATACATGTGAAGTGGGGATGAAAATAAAAGCGATTTAAAAGTTCGTTTCTAGGCATTTCTAAACTATAGGAGATAGAAACTTGTAATTGCAATGTGCAGGCTTGGGGAGTCCAATCAAAGATGTTGTGCTCGCGAATAACGTTTATTAACTGCTCATTTAATTCACCTACATTACCTACAATATATAGGGAGGTGATACACAGACTACATAATTTTACATGATGATAGATCATGCTAAAAACTCTTTAGGAAAATTATTTTGAACGAAATAGAACAGTAACTTTTGAAGTAAGGTAAGTGATACAGATAAGGCCGTAAGGTAAGTGATGCAGATAAGGTCGTATGGTAAGTGATGCAGATAAGGCCATAAGATAAGTGATGCAGATAAGGCCGTAAGGTAAGTGATACAGATAAGGCCGTAAGGTAAGTGATACAGATAATGCCGTAAGGTAAGTGATACAGATAAGGCCGTAAGGTAAGTGATGCAGATAAGGCCGTAAGATAAGTGATGCAGATAAGGCCGTAAGGTAAGTGATACAGATAAGGCCGTAAGGTAAGTGATACAGATAAGGCCGTAAGATAAGTGATGCAGATAAGGCCGTAAGGTAAGTGATACAGATAAGGCCGTAAGGTAAGTGATACAGATAAGGCCGTAAGATAAGTGATGCAGACAAGGCCGTAAGGTAAGTGATACAGATAAGGCCGTAAGGTAAGTGATGCAGATAAGGCCGTAAGGTAAGTGATACAGATAAGGCCGTAAGGTAAGTGATACAGATAATGCCGTAAGGTAAGTGATACAGATAAGGCCGTAAGGTAAGTGATGCAGATAAGGCCGTAAGGTAAGTGATACAGATAAGGCCGTAAGGTAATTGTTACAGATAATGCCGTAAGGTAAGTGATACAGATAAGGCCGTAAGGTAAGTGATGCAGATAAGGCCGTAAGATAAGTGATGCAGATAAGGCCGTAAGGTAAGTGATACAGATAAGGCCGTAAGGTAAGTGATACAGATAAGGTCGTAAGGTAAGTGATGCAGATAAGGCCGTAAGATAAGTGATGCAGATAAGGCCGTAAGGTAAGTGATACAGATAAGGCCGTAAGGTAAGTGATACAGATAAGGCCGTAAGGTAAGTGATACAGATAAGGTCGTAAGGTAAGTGATGCAGATAAGGCCGTAAGATAAGTGATGCAGATAAGGCCGTAAGGTAAGTGATACAGATAAGGCCGTAAGGTAAGTGATACAGATAAGGCCGTGAGGTAAGTGATACAGATAAGGTCGACCACATTTGAAACACTCATATCTTGATAAATTATTGGAAAAAAAGTGATAAATAAAAGCAGGGCATTATTATTTGGTTCATATATTTTAAGTAGGTAATTAAAGAAAACATCGTAATCTTTTGTCAAAAAACACTTAAAAAGGAGGTAATTCTGGAACTTTAGCCTTACGCCGTTTTAAAACACAGTGATTAAACAAAGCCTATATCCTTAAATTATAGGAATATTGTTATTGGAGTATTTATTATATAAAAATATATATGAGCCTTATTTCAAGTGTTTCATTGAGATCCTTGAACAACTTTCTAAGTTATTTTACTAAATAATATGCTTAAATTGCTAGTCGGACTTTAAGTCGCACATTAACAAGAAATAAAGTGTTATGTAAAAAAACGTATCCAAACAAACAAAAATTAGAAAATTTACATAATATCTTCTCAAAAATATTATTAAATATTTAAAATAAAATTATTTAGACAGGCCTTAATTAAACAAGGTAACTAAATAAGGTCTTGGAACAGCGCACACCATTAACTGCCGCTCTCAGCTCTCTTCGGACCACGTAGCCCGTTTTCGTCTCGGAAGAGAGAGAGATACTGGGATAGTCAATCTGTAAATAAACATAATAAATTTAAAATTGCAACAGGATTCCTAATAAGGCCAAGGGTCAGAAATAAGGCCTATTTTAAAAGTAGGCTTTATTTAGTACATTATTCTTCATAAATGTTATAAGCAGTATTTAAATCGCATATTCTAAAAATTACAATTTAAAGTCATAGTTACCTTTTTGATGAGATTTATTGGGATCCGTATACATTATTTGAAACTAAACTTCAAAGAATAACGTATCAAAATACGATAGATCACAAATTAATAACGCGCAATGAAAATGCCCGTCCGTCACAAAAAACCCGTCACTATCGTCGCTGTGAGCGCGCGTGGGCCTCTCGCGCACGTGGGGATGTCGGCTATGCGTGTGTAAAGTATTATATACCCTGGCGGTCACATAAGCTGCACCATAGTGCAAGATAACTTGCAATGTAATATAATTAGTGAAAGTGCAAACTATTTTGATTTATTTCAATGATAACGCTAAGACTGGTTCTTAATCTGATAAAAAAATCAATTCGCGTGTGTATAGGTCAACTTTTCTCACTAAAAGAATCAAATTACTCCTTTTGCAGCTTTTTGGAATGACACAGTGAATAGAACAAAAACGGCTTTATTATGAAAATTTTACAATACCTACGAAGAAAAGAAAAAGTTTTTTTGTTTTTAATAAGTTGTATTAATTAGCTCCTCTTGCCCTAATAACTGATTCAAGTCGGTTTCGCATCGACCTGATCAGTGTTTTTAAAAGATCTTGCGGAGTACGTATTGTCCCATTCTTGTGACAATGCAACTCTGAGCCCGCAACCTTTGTTAGGACCAGATTTCTTGTAAATACAGCTCTTTTTAGGTTGTCCCACACGTGTTCTATCGGATTGAGGTCCGGGATACGTGCTGGCCAATCCATGGAACGAATCTCAACCTGAGTAAAGTATTGCTCAACTTGTCTCGCTGCGTGCGGACGAGCATTATCCTGAGCTTATTACATGAGGGTCCGATATCTCTGTTATATAGCGATATGATGTTAAACCACGGTTACCCCACCTTGTGTGTCTGCGTCAATAAACACATGTTCAGTTCGAGCATCCATCGATATGCCGACACTAAACCATACAAGACCCGCCTCCAAATGGAACCCTCTCCTCAATACAATTTTGAGCATATCGCTCTCCTCGTCTACAGTGGACTAGTCTACGACCATCAGCACCGTACAAACAAGTCCTACACTCATCAGTGAATAATACGGACGCCCATTGCTCCTCAGTCCAATTTAAGTGTTCACGAGCAAATCTTAGTCGAGCTTGCCTGTGAGCTGCAGACAATTTTGGTCCATTTGCGGGTCTGAAAGATGTGATATCACGCTCTTTTATGTCTTATATTTCTCACGCCATCTTCTTATGGTTCGTGCACTAACTGCTACGTCACGTACCTGGTGGAGCTCATTTTTAATGGTTATAGACGTTAAAAACCGATTTCGCAATAAACCTGTCGTCACGAGACGTTGTCACCCGAGATCTGCCGGTTCTACGTCTTCTTTTGAATGAACCTGTCTCCATAAACCTTCTGTAAACTCGGGAAACCGTAGACTGGTTTACATTTAAATCTGCAGCGATTGTTCGTTGGTATAGGCCTTGCTGCACTAGAGAAACAATTTGTGCGGCTTTTTCGGACGATACGTCCATATTCGTGAGAGAAAAACGTGTTTAAAATGAAAACAGACTATCAATTAAACAATTAGTAACGATAATTCAACATGTAACAAAACAAAAAAAAATAACCATCAATCACAACATTAACGTAACAACGAGTTAATCTTTAGTAAATTGACGAGATTTCTTCTATAGAATATTTTGTTTCTTTTTTGACAGTACTATATTTAAATTTGATTTTGTTTTTGTGTTTATAAACCAGCCTTTATTTTCCAATACCAATAAATGTAAAAAGTTTGCATATTTCGTAATAAAATTTGATTGAATGTGTTCTTGCATTATGATGCAGTTTATGTGCCCGCCAGTGTATTTTAACCGACTGTTTCGCACTACAGGCCTTAATTGAGCATAGGCCTTATTTTTATCAGGTACCATAATTTGAATAAACCTATTACGCGTCGATAGTTACGGAACCCTCCTTAGTCCGTTTATAACGACATCATTATAACGATGAACTGGGTATAACGGTAAACGTTGAGGACTGTTATGTCACAATATGAACATTTTACTATCTGTTATAACGACTTCGGCTATTACGACCGTAAAAAAACATCTAGGTACTTATATAACATTTTAAAGAACTAATAAATGAATAGCATTTATAACATTGTCAGGTTAATTTCAGTTCGCTCCCATGCGGCCATGATATTAAGAAACAAAGAAAATATTCACAGCCGACTCTACAATAAAAACAAATCGAACCATTGCAAAATAGGATTCCCGACTCCCGAGCGACTGCGGCCTGTCAGTGAGTCGGTAGCAAAAAATATAAATAGTGAAGGGATCGGTCACGAATCGGCGAGCCATAGACTATAGAGCCATATATAAACCGCTGGAATTAACTATTGAGCTGGGGCTCGACGCGATTTCACGGCTTAATGCACGGATAATGGAACGAATAAAAAAGATTAGTGTGCGGTCCGCCGTGCCGCGCTGCTGCGGGGAGCTGCGGGGTGCGGCCGCAATTAAATATTGCACTAGAGATACGGGAGATAAGGGACACATTTAAATGGTTTTAGTCAAGTATCTGTACAGTGAGCACGCTTCGAGTCTCGAGCAGGACGAGTCTCCTTGCCGGGGTTTAAAATTTAAATACATACTTATTTTAAAGTCAATTATACATACCTAATGAACTTTTAAATACGTTTTATAAATAATTATATTTTGCTTCCGCAAAAAATCTATTTTACCTCTACAGACGTTTGAAAACTGTTGTCTTGTCGAGTTGTCGCCTTTTGTCACATGCGAAATTATCTTAAATACTGCCAACCAATAAACGTTTCTTTAATATTTGTTTCTAGAAATAGATCTCAAGTTATTTGTGTAAATCTGTATATAATAAATCTGTATATTGCATATTTTTATTCAAAAAAAGTAAAAACTATCATATATCCGTGTTAGTGGGTCACCCTACCGCGCCGCAGCTGACGTCACGGGCCGCGACCCCGCGCCGGGCGCCATACTTTTTTATTAAGATTAATTATTCCACAACAAGTGGCCGTTTAATCTGCACGCAAATGTTTATAGAACAGCGCGAGGGGCCGCGACAATACACTCTCAATTACCGATATTTTTTCGAGTACAAATAGATCAAGGGGTCGGGAATTGTTATTTTGTAACAGGGAGGGTGGGACTTTAGAATGAGTAGGGGAGAGTATTGACTGCCGCATGTCGCAATAAACAGTTCGTCGGCTCTCGCGCCATGCGGCAGCAACAGCGCCATCTGTGGGGCGCAGGCAGATAACTTACTTCTAGTAAGGGTTCTTTACAATAGCTGCAAGGGCAAAATAGCGGCGTAATTTATTACACATAAGGCAATTTATAATAGGTGGATAAGCGTATAAATTAGATCAATTGCTTGGGTATTTATTTTATAATTATCTACGTAGCCCCAGCTGCACGAGTGTCATGAGTGCGGTTTAATTGTTTACAATAGTGCGTACAGAGTTGTTTTACCTTAGCATCAATTCACACCGCGATGCGACAAGGTATCTTTTTGTGTTGTGAATAAAGTTAAGCTTTACACCGCAGTATCTTCTTTAAGAGTGATCCTCATGTCACGCGTTGGCAAAAAGGACCTGTCAGGCCGCCGCGCTACCTCGACAACAGCGGCGCGGCGGCGGCGCGACAGTGGCTACAAAATACTTGTTGCCCCCCGACGAAAACAGAGGAGAGTTACAAGTTTGTCGTGCCCGTCAGTGGATCTGTGTGACTGTCCGTGGCATCGTAGCTCCCATAGCGGATAGCGGAAAAAAACAGGTCATTTGTGTAAAAAAATCCTAGGAGAGATAAGACTTTTTAACATACGAATTACCAGCTATGATTGACTTCAAATTGAAATGTTGAGCGACGACATTTTAAAATTCGAATTTTAAACTATACAGCCCTAAAATACAAGCTACAAGAAAGTTTTTCCATAAGTTGGATGATTAAATATTCACTCAGGAAAAAATGGCAAGAGTTTTCAGATGCACGTACAGAGCGCGCGCGCTGGGAGTACAATGCAATAAGGATTACACCGAGGAATCAAACAGAATAAGATCATTTTTGTATAAACCTTTTATTTTAGCATAACGAATGATGTGTCAAACGCCACACATGCTAAGGTGTGAGACACCTAAGATATTCAAAGTTAAAGTTCACAAAAATATTTTTGGAGTTTACTCCTTTTAAGAATCGATTTTCATATAAGGCTCCCGGTTTGAAAAAAATATGAGCAGTAACAGCTACTGAACGAATGACAGCGCTTCGTTTTCGTGCGCAACCTATTCTGCGCACCTGTCACATTTTTTCACGTGGCGCGAATTTTTGAACTCAAATCGATCGCTAAAGTTTTGTTCCTTCTGTTTTACTTTTTAGAGTAAACTCCAGTCGTGCGTCGGAGCTGACACACACTTTTTTTTTGTCTTCTAGATCTATCGTCTTTGATTGATGCAATTTTGTACGGGTTGTTTATTAAATTCTGTTCAGATCCAATTGAGTCTCAACGTAAACAAAAAGGTTTAATTCGACCAAATTGATGTTATTCAGTGTAAATAAGTGACATTTAAATTAGTAGTGTTATACGCTAGTTATAACATCGCTAGTTTCTTTGTTTGCGTTAATATTATATTTGAACTGAACGGATTATAATAACAGATTACTAAATAGTTTCTACGTATAATAATAGTATAAAATGTTTATATAAAAACAATCGTAAACCCTGTTAATGCAGCAACATCTATCGGTGCTCTGTGTAATCAACACGCTTTATCCTATCCGTCTATGTATCGCTAGATGGCGTTGTTTTTTAACCCAATGGTTGAAAACCACCGCCATCGGTGGCGCAGGCAATCCTGCACCAGATAGCGCGTATTACCAAGCTGCCAACGAACTTTACATTATATGGAGGTTATGGGTATTCCACATACTACCTACTACCTACTCAATACACACAAGCTATATTATGTCCGAAGGGTATCTTTTTATCTTTCTTTGTACGACCATAAAGTGTAAGTAATGCAGTTTGTTTTATTACACTATTAGATAGCGTTGCTACTAAGGAATTAATTCTGGAAAGTAATACAGCAAACATACACAGGAAAACACATTATTTTAATTTTAATAATGCGTTATCCTTTAATTTAATAAATTTCTTCGTATTTTAGAGAAATGTATTACGATAATAATTATTATGTATATTTTAATGCTCAATTTCCCGTAACTTATGAAAACATGGGTTTGCCGTCGTAGTACCTTTTAGTCAGCTAAACAATACCCGCCCAGCGGTATATTTCACGTAACTCTATCGAAATAGCGAATACATTAGTCATGTGAAGTCCATCATCACAAACTCACTTAGGGAGAGGGACAAAATAAAACGGAGACTTGTATCTATTTTCATTGATTTAATAGACATGTAGGTTACATTACATATTTTATTTCATCATAAAACTATATTATATTATGCAATAATTTATTCCGCTAAATGTGTTCTAATAGTGCTCCGTGAACAAACAACAAATATAGATATATATATATATTTATATATTATATAATATATACGCGGCGGCGGCGGCGGAGGGGCGGCGGGGGCCGTGCCCCCCCGGGCACCACCGCTGCCGCCACCCGCCCCCCCCCCCTTCCCCCCGTTAGCTACAATTAATTAACGCAACATACAGCTATGTAACACACGCGGTACACTTTGACGAAACTAAATATACCCTAAATATATTTGGCTACCTTGTTCTCCGTGTACCTTTTACGGAGTCGTATTACACACACGGTCGGCCTCCTACGTATGAATACTCTCGAGGAACCTCGAGGGGGCTACTCAAAATAACGTTCGAAATAAAATTCTCGAAGTCAAAATCCACCACGTGCTCAAGCGTCATCATACAATACACCCCCGTTATTATATCGAAAACATGACCGATCACCCTATACACGTAAACACAGGCAAGACTCGCGGCGCGGGGGCGGAGCGGGGCCGTCGCGCCCGAGCCGCCCCGCGCCGCCTCGGCGGAGCCCTATCTCAAGCGTAAAAATCATCCTTGTAAACGTTCAAAAAACAAAATGAGTACAAAAGGTCATACAATTGCATGTAATAAAAATATATTTTACAAACGACATCACTAGCATAACGCGACCAGAACGACCCGGCCCGGCCCGCAGCTCCGGCGCTAGTACTGTTTTTCCGCAGCGCTCCTACTAGTTTCGGATTGCGTCAAGTCGGCGGGGCGGGCCGGGCGTCGTCGACCGCGCTTCCACACTTTGGTAATCGTACATTATACAGCTTCACTGTGAATTATGGCACAAAAAGAAGCGGCCGCCTCGGGCTCGGCTCCGACTGGCGCCGCACGCGATAGTCGAGCAACAGAGTGTAAGGCGGCACTTTCATAATATTACATTTGTTAGCAATTCCTAACTATTATTACTTTAGATTTGTGCGAAAATGCGCGACGACGCGAGTCGCGAGCCGGCCCCAAGCGGCTCGACAGCGGCGGGCGCGCGCGTCGACCGCGCGGACCGCCCGCTGTAGTAATTCCTGACGGCTAAAATTAGTTAAGTACACTCAAAAAGTTTAAACTTCCTGTAAAATTCAGAAGCAAAAATCACTAGTCCAGCATTATCATATAAAATATTTTATAATAAAACTTACAATAACAGATCAACAGTAAAAAATGAAATTCTCTTAGAGACCGGAAAATATTCCAAAAGGAGATCAAAACAAACATTCGTAACATTCGGAAGCGAAAATATCGACCACGCGTGCGGGTACTCCGCGTACAAATCACTAAGTAAATATATATTAATAAAACGACATAAACTCAACATCGGTCGCCGGACAGGCGCCCAGCGCTGCTCACATTGGGTACAACACAGCACCAGTTGAAAACGCTTTCGCAACAGACAAAACGATACAATAATAATAAACAAAATGTGCCGACCGTAGAGTCGTCGTAAATAATGTGCGTTTTTTGTTTCAATGTAACGAGACAACGTTTCTACGATCGTCGCACGACTTAGTCATAGTAAAATATATACGTCAAGCACGAATACAAAAGCACCGATAAGTTAGTGACATAATCTCAACTCTGCGCCATGCGACCGTCAAATTATAATAAAAATTTATCAATAAACAACAATTGTATAAAGCTTCGAGTAGTTCATTCAACATCGCTATATTATATTACACGTACAATATAAATCTCTCGACATAATCTGTGTGATGTATAATAATAATAATAATATAATAAATACGATCTGGCAAATAATCTCGTAGCGCTCCTATCCTCCGATAAATCTTTATTAGTATATATTAAATAAATTCAATTCATCGATACAACGAATATTGGACTTCGACTCTCATATTGGACAGCGTCGGCGGAGCTTCCGGTCGTTCCTTGCCTAATTTAGTTCAGTATGCGAAAAATATTCACTATTTTAATACTTTATAGTTATATAAGATATGCTCTGTACCGTTCGGTTAAATATATTACAACAAACTGGAGAAGTATCGCGGTGTACGCAGACGGGGACGGCGCGGGGGGCGGGGAACCTCCCGCGTGGTGTGCGCCTAACGTCGCCCCGCCCCTCGCATCGTCCGGGCGCCGGCCGCGGTATCGCCACGATATTTATACAACAACTAACATTCCCAGTCTACACTAATTATTCTATACATCTAGTTTTTATTTTTTTCATTTTGGACAGCAGCAGAAGCCGAAAAGTATAAATGCACCGCGTCGCACCGGCGCCTCGGAAGGCGCCCCCGTCGACGTACTGCACTTCATATACTAATGTCAAGACACTGGGACCAGACACACTGAACACTCGAGCCGATCCCCGAAGTCTCGGCACCCGGGAGCTATGCGCGGGCGCATATTGAGGTATTTCGTACTTTGTAAACGAACACGTCGTATAACATGGCGTATATTTCGAAGCGATGCCGTCCGGCGGACAAAATATATAAGACTAGACAGCCCGAGACGGACACGCACTTGGCCGCACACAATTAATATTTCGAGAACAACTTACTCTAAACTTTGGTATGTCAATTAAAACTATAATACTTAGCGGAGGCGCGACTTCGCGGCCACGCGCCGCCGCCCGCCGCCACCCGCCGACGGCCGCGGCGCGCTGCGCCGTTCGCTTAAAGCTTTGCTTAAATACTAGCACTATTTGATCTTTCATTACAATGTGAATATGAACATTTGGAAAAATATTTCCTTCGCGAGACGCGGAAGCGGGCGACGGCGCGATCGTCGGGCGCTCGCGGCGGTGTGTGCGGAATCTGGTAACACTCTTATAAATTATAATATATTAAATTTTACTAAAACTTAGTCTACGCCGGCGTGGCCGAGCGGTCGCGGGCGCCGGGCGAGCGCCCTATGCGACCGCGGGCCGCCTGAGTATTGAAACAGATCCCCCTCACAAAACATACAACACAAAGATCGACTAGAAGCGTACGTCTGCTAACTAATTAGGAACGAGCTATGAACTATTGCGAAACATCTAAATAACAGAACGTCCCGGCCGGGGCCCGCCCGCGCCGCCACCGCGCGGGCTCCGGCGGGCGCGCCTCCAACGAAAGTATAACAATCAAAGCGATCCTAACACTATAAGACGATAGAAGAAAATATACGTTAACACTAGATCGCCGCCGACGAGCTCGGGGCGGCGCGTGGGGTTTACCGGCGGCGGCGCGGGGCGGGCGAGGCGCGCGGGGCGAGGCGGGCGCGGCGTCACACGGCGGTGCGGCGGGCGCGGCCGGCCGCCGCTCAGCCCACCGGCGTCTTGTCGCACGGCGTGGGGTTGAAGTCCTTGTTGACGAACGAGAACCCCTTGAACTCCTCCTGCGGACACGTAGGCGGCGCGTTAGTGTGGCGACTCATAAGGTCTGTGTGCAACTGCAGGGGGTTCAACAACTGAAAACAGGGCCATCAAACAATCGGACCAGATGCCATGAACTGATTCCAGAACTGACCAGATGCCAGATCATATGGCGCGAGGATGGCCTCTAGATCGCACTATGGAAAGCGCAACGCATATTTTGTATAATTTAATATATTGTATACTGCATGTGAGCGACGTATCACGTACCTGGTTGATGGCGCGCAGCACGTCGTTGGGCACGGGCGTGAGGCACGGCTCCTCCTTAGTGAACTCCGCGTCGAAGTTGGCCGCCTCGCGCTTGCTCTTCTGCGAACGTACCGAGTTCAAAATGAGTCTCCTTGCGTCGGGTCAAATCGACTAAGCCACAGGTTTAGATTGGTGACTCTAGCCGCAAACCGACAGGGTGAATAAACGACTGTAAGTCAGTCACCAACTTGAATTTTAGGTACTACATTTATATAAGAGCGTTTAAGAAAGAGATGGTTTATCTTTTCGCGGTTTTTATTTTTAGCTGTCTAGGAAACCACGTCATCTGGTCTACAGGACGCTCAAGATATGCTATGGGCCGCTGTTGCTGCCCCCGTGCTGGCACCGCTATGGCGACACATTCGCGCTCTACAAATACACGCTCGATATTTATCTTGTGAAATTTATTTTTACAACAATCCGTATCGCGTTTCGTGATACTACTCACAGATTTTCGTAAACAAAAAGACAACAGGACACTATATAATGTTACCAAATTATATCTATGTGACTAATTTACCTTGAAATAAAGAAAGACTTATTTACTACTTACTTAATCATTACTTTGATTGAATTTTATATTGTTGTTAACAAACGCGACAGATATGTCCAAAAACCGTGATGAGTATCGCGGTCACAGCATTTGCCTACGGGCTTGTACAGTTTTACTGTTCACAGGGTCGATGCGTCGTGGGATGTCGTCGTGGTGGGTCGCACCGCAAAACTGACATCACTTAGTTGATGTAATACATGCGACGTGCTCTAGGAGTCCGCACTCGGTTTGCAGGGCTTGTACTCACTAGGCGCGGGCGGAAGGGCGGGCGGAGGCGGCGCTGCGCGAGCGCGTCCCAGTCCATGTCGCGGAAGAAGGCGTGCGCGCGGATGCCGCCCGCGCCACCCAGCACGCCCAGCCGCCGCGCCGGGTTCTTCGTCATGAAGCCTGTAACCAGGATATTTTTTATTTATTATTTTATACAATATAAAGTGTTTCAACTCGGCAGAATATTGAGAGAAACTGTCGTCGCGGTACACACTAAGGGCACCGGGGCGACACTCTCTACAAGTGACAGCTCGAGCACCGGCGAATGACAGCCATGTAGAGGTTACGTAAGCCTAAGGTTGACACCGAAATAATTTTAAACGTCGCGTCAGAGAAATCTGTCATAAATATTGTGAAATTATACTGTCAATACGGTATTTTTCTGTATTTTTGTTATTAGATATATGAATAGTGCTCAGAAAATAAAACAGTTTACAAAAGGAATAACGAAAGATTGAAGCACTTTTGTGAGTCTCGTGAAAACGCCCCATATAAAAGTCGTACGAGTAGGTGACGTCACACACTAGTAAGTTGCAACGAAATGTATGGCCATATGCACAAAATTTCTGATATCTCGTAATTTTGCGCGTTTATGTTGATACATCATACCATAGTAAATCTTTTTGTATTTGATGTAAGTAAACTAATTATGTAGGTTTTTTACACTAATGTTTTAAAAAAAAAGTGTTTTTTGTGACTTCGAAATGCATATAATTACAAAACTACACATAAAACCCTAATTTTTAGGGTTTATTAACTTTTTACTTTTATCAAGTTGTAATACCTAATCAATTCTTAATTTATTTAATAAAACTAAATTTTTACATGTAGGAAAATACCCAATTATGTCAAAGCACGAAACGCCAGTGGCCAACCCCGTGAACGAAAGTCCCGGCTGGAAAAAACTCACGCCCCACTCGCCTCCGCATTCGCCCAGCGACCGAGCCACGCACACACAGCCGGGAGCTGACATTCGTGTACATCGGTGGAGTGAGGATTCTTTACGTTAGTAATACATGTTCACGATCATCTGACTTGTGTCGTAGAGCTTGTTTACAATACGTTGTGTCTGTCATTTCATATAAAGTAGGAAAGTGACAAAACATGTTAGAAAAATACAGACAAATACGCATTTCAGTCGATTACAAAAGTTTTTTACGTATGTAATGATAATAATATTCGACGCTGACCTTTGAGTATGTTTACGGCGTCCTTGGACAGCCACACGGGGTAGAGCACGTCGTCGTGCAGGATGGACTCGAACAGCTCGTCCTCGTTGTCCGCCTCGAAGGGCGGCTGGCCGGCCAGCATCTCGTACAGCAGCACGCCCAGCGCCCACCAGTCCACCGACACGCCGTACTCCAGCTCCTGCAGGATCTCCGGTGCGATGTAGTCCGGCGTGCCGCAGAACGTCGTCGTCAAAGCGCCGTCTGCAAGATAATGTATGGTGTAAATACAATGTGGATAGTTTATACATTATGTAGACATTTTTCGCCAATCCTACTACTATTATAATGTGAAAGTTTGTACGGATGTTTGTTTCTCGCAAATACTTCCTTAATCATAGCATTCGATTCATACACACCGCTTCAGATTGATTCAGATGTATGTCATTAAAAATGTTCAATTCGCAGTATGGCTCCAGTGTCAGCGCATGCCGTCGCACTTGCACATGATTGAATTCCTAGAGCGACACATACATCGCCCTTTTACGAATGGAATAATATTGCAAGAGATTTTTGGCTGTAGCAGTATTACGTCGGACCTCGGAGCTTAGTCCGTAACCAGTACTAAGGCTGGGACTATATGATCTGGAATGCGGCGGGCCCGAGAAAATTCATAGCACTGAAAATAGAACATTGCGCTAATACAATAGAACTGTAAATCGAACACATGTGTCGAGTCAATATCAATGTCATATAAGACACTAGATACTTCGATATTTCCAGCCCGCCCGGCCGCCGGATTCCGGATCACATAGTCCCGGCCTAAGGTAGTGTTTAGAGAACTAAATACGTACATTAACGCCATTTAGCAAACAGAAGAATTAATATATTCTTATTATAATGAATCAATTGTTATCTTAGACCTGTGCGTGTACCTTAATATTAGTTAGTTTATACTCTGTTCGAATCCAATTAATTTATATAAACGTAAACAAAGATACAATCGCTTACAGAGCACAATAATGCTACCAATTTAAATATCACTTATTTACCGAGCAATAAAAATACAATCACGAACCAAAAATGCCCATACATTTTTGATTTAGAACTTAGTAATTGACCCATTTAGTCGCTAAACCACACGGCTACTCCCATACATTTTATTCTTCGAGCACTTACGTAATCGTTCTCACATTGCACTTTGTCTAAGGCCCCGGAATAGAGAATAGCACAGAGATAAGTACATTTTAAATCGTAGATTTGTTCGTCTGTCTTGTGTTTAGAACACACTCACCAATAATTCCCTCCTTGCACATGCCGAAGTCAGCGAGCTTGCAGTGTCCGTCGCTGTCCAGCAGGATGTTGTCCAGCTTGAGGTCGCGGTAGATGACGCCGTGCGCGTGCAGGAACTGCAGCGCGAGCGTCACCTCCGCGGCGTAGAAGCGCGCGCGCGGCTCGTCGAACTTGCGCGCGCGCTGGATCTGGAACATGAGGTCGCCGCCGTCCACGTACTCCATGACGAAGAACAGCCGCTCGGGCGTCTGGAAGGCGCAGTGCAGCGCGGTGAGGAAGGGGTGGCGCGCCGCCAGCGCCAGCACGCGCCGCTCTGTCAGCGTGCACTCCACGTCGTCGTCCTGCACGATCGCGTCCTTCTTCAGCACCTTGACCGCGTACACCTCGTCCGTGCCCTTCTTCTCCGCCAGCATGACCTTGCCGAACGAGCCCTTCCCCAGCACCTTGATGAAGTTGAAGTCCGCCAGCGTCATCTTGTCGCGCCCCTCCGCGCCGTCCGCGTCGCCCGCGCCGCCTGCGACACGCGCAAACGTACAGTACACAGCGACATAACTCATCTGTCTCCACCACTCCCCACCATGGTTTACAGCACCTGCCTACACCTGTACTAACTTTTGTAAAACACAATCCGTTAATTCGAGGTATAACACCAATTGAATATTATAGAAAGCATAAAATATAAAATACATAACATTTATTGCATATCATTTTTTGTATTAGTGTGCCTCAGAAATGATTCGGTTAGCCATAAGAACATTAGTAAAAGTCTAACTCGAGTTATCCATACAAACCGATACATCTATAATTAAGTTTCCTGTTTGAAAAGCATTGGCTATTTTTTTTTTCAAGCTATTCCAAAGAGCTGTAAATGCACCCCAGTTGTTAATTTAGCCGACACAATTATTTTCAACTAGAACCTTCAACAGGTGGTGGCTGGTAGGCGAATATCTCGGCCAGCTCGTCCCAGTGAGAGCCGCGCGCGCCACCTGCGCACACACAGCTGCTACGTCACGCTCTGCGTCGCGCACGCACACAGTCACGGCAGCGACAGTCGCGCGACGAATACACGACAAAAGTAACATAGATACATGGACACATAAATCATATAATGTATCTACTCATTATACTCTATTCAGATCCAATTGAGTCTAAGGCTGGGACTGTATTGTCCGGAATCCGGTAAGCCGGGGAAAGTTAAGAGCATTGAAAATAGAACTCAGCGCGTATACAGTGGAGCTGAAAATCGAACACGATCTCTCGACGGAAATCGAAAAGCTTGACACTCGATACTTCGATTTTCAACTCTATTTTAAGTAGCACAGAGTTCTATTTTCAATGCTCTGAATTTTCCCCGGCCCGACGGATGCCGGTTCATATAGATTAAATGCTAATTTCTTTATTGTCCTGTAAATAAGTGACTTTTTAATTGCTAGCTTTATAGGGCGCTATTGTTTCTTGAGATTTAATTCGATCTGAAAGGAGTTATACGTCAAGCTCTACGACAGACACAGATACAGCCGACATACAGCGAGCTCCGACAGTCGTGCGATGAACAGATAAAACGGACACTTAAGGTGTCCGTTCATGACTTTCTACATATTAAAGCCTGACCAGAAAAATAAGAAATCTACGATTTGTGGCAATACCACATAAAGCTGGAATGTGATCAGTTACATTTCGAGGATTTGACATTGACGTATTAATTTACTTTCGTGAATATCCCTCAATATGGCGAGATTTTCTGTATTTCTGATCAGCCATTAAGTAAATGTATAGGCTACAGTCCTTTCAGAGTAATGTACCTCTGATAGGTCCTTTATGCCAACGACTTAAGGATCACTATCATAGACTCACGTCATAATTATAAGTCACTCACCCTTGTCGTCTTTGTTGTCCAACGCGGCTGGATCTGGCGAGCCCTCCAGCAGCGGCGTGTCGCGGTACTTGGAGGCGCGCGGGCGCGGCGTCTTGTCAGGCGAGATGCCCAGCTCGGACAGCATGGCACCCATGGCCTTGAAGTAAATAGTAAAGCAAATAAGTTTATAAAAGTAGGTTAAAACTACTTTTATAAACTATTTGCTTTGAAGACCTCGGATTTCAATCCCGCCGAGTGAACGAAAAGTTTTCCGTGTTCCTGGGTTATGGATGTGTATCAAATATGTGTATATGTGTATACTATAGTAAAAATCTTAATAATATGTACATTGTACTATATAAACGTATGAAATATATTTCCGATGTCTGGTATTGGCAACACAAGCTCATCGAGAGCGGAGCACGGGACTAGACTGGCGTGGTGTGGGGGGATTGTGTTGACGACTGACCTTGGTGTCGATGCCGCAGTTGTTGGCGACGTTCTTCTGGCAGCGCTTGTGCACGTTGATGCCGCAGGTCTCGCAGTGCATGCCCTGCTTGATGAGGCCGTACAGCAGCGAGCCGCAGTGATCGCAGAACGTGAACCGCTTGTACGAGTGCACCACGAACCGGTGCGGCACGTTCACGCTGAACCGCACCGACGCCGCGCTCTGTCGTCACATCACATGCCCATTACTAAATCATACTTCTATTTAAAATGTGAAAGTTTGCGAGGATGGATGAATGGATGTTTGTGACTCTTTCACGAAAAAACTACTGAACGGATTTTGATGAACTTTCCTATGGTCGTAGTTCAGGCTCTGAATTAACACATAGGCTACATTTTATCCTGAGAAGTACAGTGGGTTACTGTATTTACCTGGGGCGGAGCCGCGGGCAAAAGGTAGTCAATAAATCATTCAATTATTTTTTTGTGCTCTGCTACCACTGAACTGCATAAAAATTACTGGGCTTTTTCTATTTTATTTTAAATATATTATATTGGGCGTTTTTAGCTGCTGTTTAAAAAAGTGTCGACCACAAACCAAAATACTTTGATTGTACTTTACTTAGATTTTACAATGAGAATCAATCACTTAGTAGCAAATCCGATGTTTACTAAGTACATCGTATGTGTATTAACTTACTGGGCATTTTATTATTTAAATTATTAAAATCCGTCAAGAAATGGTGGATTTATTCAAGCTTTTCTGAACGGCTAATTTAAAACGCGCGCTTCCGCTCAATTGGTTACGATAACGTCATCATATGTCGTGATACGTGCGACAGTATTGCATAAGTATTCATTCTCCGATTCTTGACGCTTGTGCCTCGCGTGCATTGTTTTTGTTTACGTTAAATATTTTAGTTGTGTTTAGACGGGAGGTGACGACGACAGATGACGTCACAGCGACTCGCTTCTTTCTCGGGCGCGTTTTTGGAACTAATGCACTAAAATTGCTGTATCTTCGTCATTTTTGGTCCGATTTAAATAATTTATTTACAGTATTGACTGTTTTTTTGTCGTCGTCATCATAATCATGTCAGCATACCCCACAAAAAACATGACTGATCCTCGTTTTCATTCACATTTCATTTTCCGTAAATATTTTAATTCAAATCCATGGAGAAGTGGAGATATTCAATAAATAATACATGATTATCACCTTTTGTTTCCAGTAGTCATAACTAGTAAGCCAAATTTTTTTCATTTAGTTCGATAGGAAAGATAGTTTAGAACTCTTTATACGTATGGTAATTTTTGTTGTTTCAATATTTGACCCATTCTTTTAAGTGAAGTCGCTTCCTTTCCTATTCGCTGGGATTTTTTAAACTACTCAACGTATTTAGTATTTAACTTAAAAGGGGACAGGGGACACACTAGAAATCCCCACTATGTAACACTATATATATAAGGTTTGGTAAAATCAATAACGGATACTTTGGGCATTATATGATTAACTGCTTTTGTAAAGACGTTTAAGCAGAAAAATTATTGTCACACTCGAAAAAAAATTGTTTTCTTTATATGAGCGAATTTGCGTTTTCCAGTCACCCCATACATGAGATGATTTTTTAGTTTGAGTATGACAATTATTTTTCTGCCTAAACGTCTTTACATAAGCAGTGGATAACGTGCCTGAATATCCGGAATTGATTTTTGGAGACCTTATATTGTAAAGAAAATAAAGAATTTTTGCATTTTGAATTTTAATGCAGTTTTCAGCAAAAGATAGTGTGTGTATATGTATAATACATTGCACACGCTGAGCCGGGCCCGGTTTGTAGTCATTTTATATAGACAAAATTAATATCTGGGATTTCCGAGAGAACTTCGGGAACAATCAACAAGTGCAACGGTCAGGTGACAAAACAAACCGGTGATCAAATATAAATAGCTCACTCACGTCTCTTATCTAACAGACTCATTATTGAATACCTTTTGGTGAACTTTCTAAGCTATTTATATGAATATAAAAGGTTGTTGAAACATCAACTGCGGATATTTGGGCATAGGATCTACTGCGAGTGTCGAGACGTTCAGGCTAAAAATAAATAAAAAATTCCAAAAAACATCAGCGATTGCCTTAGAGAAGGCGCTGAGGTCAATAACCTCACAGAAACAGGAGTTTTAATGAGGGGGCCAATGATCTTAACAGCGCCGTAAAGAGCTCAATTTTATTTTATTTAGTATTATTATTTTTTTGAAAAGTTTAATTATTTTTCTGCCTTTATTTTTACAAAAGGCAACTTGAAAAAAAGATATAGGAGACTGCAGTGTAGTAGCGGTAACAAGGAATTAATACATAAGTTATTTTTTGGCAAGATCTTGTAAAAAGCACCAGTCCCATTGCACCTTATATCTCGGAGGTATCTTATGCTCTGGTTTTCATATCATTCAGGAAAATGACATCTAAAACATATTTCTGTCTCTACAAACTTGAAAAATAAAGAACGAGATAGACAGAGTATAGAGCTGGACTCACCTCCTCCTTCATGCCGGGGCACTTGGTGACGACGGACGAGTGGCAGCGCTTGTGCACCACGCACGTGCAGACTGCAAACATAAATTCATAGATTATAATTAAATAGGTCATTTATTTTTAATTTATTAATTACCATAGAGCACACATAAAACAATTTTCAATTTACATCTATTTCTACATAAAATTTACAGCAATGCCCGATCTAGGTACTCCCGTGTCCTCCTTAGGCAAACAGAAGATATATTTATAAGTTATAGCTTTATACTTAACTATGTGTATTATGTAATTAATAATGTTGGCCTATAATAAGTAATATAATAAATATTTACCTTGACACTGGTATCCCTGCTTGCCGATGCCCCTGTAAACATTCAAATAATATTGTTAGTACTTTATACCACCAAATTGTTCAAAATCCTTGCAAAGACAAAGTTAGGGGCTATAGGTTTATACAATGTGCGGTGACACATCAAGTTAACTACACATGAAATGTATTACAATCACTGCTTACATGCAACGCGTCGGGACATAAGTTTTTCTTACACGTATCTCGGCCCAACGTATTTGACCAACAATCTGTAGCGGACCAACCCGCGCGTAGCGGATTCATCACCCAATAGGGGGCCTGTTGCCTGAGGCTGTCTGTAGACTCACCAGATGAACTCGCGGCAGTGGCTGCAGAAGGTGGGCTGCCGCAGGAAGGTGGCCATGAACTTGTGGCCGCAGACCTGGTGCACGCGGCGCCGCAGCGCCCCCCGCCGCCGCGCGAATCCCACCCCCTCCTTGAACTCGCGACCACCGCGCGCGCCGCCGCTGCCCCCGCTGCTTGCGACTGCTCAGCAAACAAATTAGTTTTTCAAATTACTTCCGTAGAATTGACAACTCTTTGTAAACATAACAAAAACTTACAGAAAACTTTTTCTATTGACAAGGGAGCAGTCAAAAAAGTACGTTCAGTAGGTAGTAGAAGGCAAGTAAAGAAACGACTGAAAAAAAATCGCCGACCAGCTTGTTGTTGGAGTTTCTCTTTAAGAACAAACTGGTCGCCAATGAGGGTATCCGATATTTTTCTGCCGCTAGGAGGCAGACTCGACTGCCTCGACTGACACAAAGTGCCATCTGGTGGCAGAAGTGATTTCGAAAACTGTCAATAAGAATTTCCGACACTTTTTCTGCCACTAGGCGGCGCTTCGTAAAAGTTCGGGTCCTAGTCGTGTCAAAAAGCTGTCAGATGTCACGAACTATAAACCCTCACTGGAATAATCGGTATTTAAAACATTAATTATATTCGTCATACGATAGATTTCAAACGTTTTTAATCATCCCTCTTAGCGTAATTGGCGCAGAAAGAGGCAATGCAAATTGTTCTACATTAAAAGGCGCGAAGCGAGATAATTATTTCACAACAAACATTTCGCGTCGCATCGCGCGTCATGTCTATATATTGTATTTCTATTGTGCTAGGTGCTGCTGTACACTTTACAGTAAACTAAACTAGTAAACTAGTTAAGTGTAAACTAGGGCCCGTATTAATAAAGCGTTCTTATCTCTAAGACAATTCTTAAGAAAGTACTTAAGATGTTTTAATTAATAGACCGTACTTCAGTACAGCTGTAGGTACGGCGTATCAAGTGAGTGCGCACGTATTAATAAACGTGACTCGTTACTCAAGTACGCTGTCATTGCTGTCAAACTGTTACTTGAGACGCGGTTTCGTGGGTACAGTCAAACTTTGACTTGAGTACGGCTTGGGATACAGTACAGTATTATTTGTTGTTTTTGGTTGTGTTACAATTACGAGGGCGGGTCAATAAGTCCGTGACTTTTGGAATAAAACACAGATTTTTTGATAAATAAATCATTTTATTTTTCAACGTAGTACCCCTTGAGCTCTATACACTTTGTCCAACGCTTCTCCAATTTTTTTATCCCTTCCAAAAAATATGATTTGTCGAGGTCCTCAAAATAGGCCTTTGTTTGCGAGATGACTTCATCATTGGAGTCAAATCTTTTTCCACAGAGCCATTTTTTCAGGTTTGGGAACAAGAAGTAGTCACTCGGAGCCAAATCTTGAGAATAGGGTGGATGTGGGAGCAATTCATAGCCCAATTCATGGATTTTTGCCATGGCAACTGCACATGTGTGCACCCTTGCATTGTCTTAGTGAAAAAGAACTTTTTTCTTGGCCAAATGAGGTCGGTTTTTTTTCAAATCCTCATTGAAGCGGTCCAATAAGTTGGCATAATATTCCCCATTAATTGTTCTTCCCTTTTGAAGATAGTCAATGTGGATTATCCCACGTGCATCCCAAAAAACAGTCGCCATAACTTTATTGGCTGACAAACCCACCTTGGCCTTCTTTGGCGCCGATTCACCCTTAGAAACACACTGTTTTGACTGTTGTTTGGTCTCTGGTGTATTGTGATGGATTCATGTTTCGTCCACGGTTAAAAAACTCCTCCATATTGTGATTAAACAACGCCAAACCTTCCTGTGAAGTTGTTACACGATTGCGATTGTGGTCGACTGTGAGCAAACGCGGCACCCATCTTGCGGAAAGCTTTCTCATGCCCAAGTGATCATTCAAAATTGAAACCACTGAGCCATACGAGATGCCTATGGCTTCCACAATCTCTTGCACTTTCAATCTTCGGTCGGCCAACACCATATCGTAAATTTTTTCGATTGTTTCGGGTGTAGAGACCTCAACTGGGCGTCCAGGACGTTCGGCATCTTCAGTGCTTGTAAGGCCACAACGAAATTCAGTAAACCACTTTTTTACCATTGAAATCGATGGTGCAGAGTCCCCATAGTATTTATCAAGCTTAGCCTTGGTCTCGGTAATGGTTTTTTTTCGCAAAAAATAATGCTTAATAAGCACACGAAATTCACTTTTTTCCATTGTTTCCTTAAGTTACTGGATAGTCTGATAAAGATAGCTGTAAAACACAAACTAACTGACGCAGCAAGTTCAAATTTTGATAGGAGTCAACTGACAGATGCCTGTTGACAGGAGTAGTGTTGCTTTTTCAGTAAGGAGGTTAGAAATTCAAAAAGTCACGGACTTATTGACCCGCCTTAGTATGTAAATTAAAATCTAAATACTTATGATTCAACAAACTCAGAATTTACAGTACATACTCAACACAAAATAAAGTTATAAAAAAAGACGCTTGTTAATACTTATTCTTCTTCTCTCTTTTTGGCAATCGCGGTTGCAAAGGTTTTGCACCATTCTGTCAGTGTCGAGTATTTATAGAAATATTTTCGATTTTATTATTTATTTACATTAAACGAATTACCTATTTTGTTTTATATTAATAGCACTCAATACCAAAAATAAAAGTCAAAACAAAAGTGACTTGATTTGACACTTGACAGCAGAACTTTTTTGTCGCTGCCCAAAAAACAATCCTCATTATATGATCCCCCTCATTATATAATCCCTCCTCCAATTCCTCGCCCTCTCAACCTAAAATCTGTTCTGTGTTTTATAAATAATCCTTTTACTGAACCTTTATGTACATACCTATTAACAAAAGAAAACTGTGGTACTGACCCTAAATGTTTGTTTGTTCTTGGTTTTAGATTATTCAAAAGACTTCCTCCTGTACACCGTGCCCTTGTTTATTCATAAAACCCACTCATAAGGCAGAGTTTTCGTCAACACAACACATTGGCGAATCACTAAGGAGCCACTTTAAAGAATAAGAACTTCTTTTCGAATGGCAAATGGCAATGATCCGCATTCCGTTTTACGTAGGTAGTTGTTAAAAATATGGATAATAATATGCTAGACAATAATAAATATTAATATTTACGTGAAAATTAATGAAAATCGTTTTTTTTTCAATATAAAAAATACAGACTAAACTTTTTTTGGTATTTATATTATTAAATATTACATTTTTACAGAGAAATATTGAAGGAATGTATAATAAATAAATCCGTTCTTTGTAGAAGTGTAAACGAAACGTTATTATAATCGTTCTTTGTCGTGTAGATGACGCTCAAAAGTTGAGTAAGTGATCTCAATAACTGATACGGTCTTGAGATCATACTATGAATTAAAGACCATCTTGAGAAGCTAATCGTTACTTGAGACCGTCTCAGCCAAGAAAGGCCGTCCGTCCGACCGTCTCAGGTCTTGAGAACGGTTTATTAATACGGGGCTAAGTTTGTAGATTGGTTTAGTATTATCATAATACAATATCCCGTCGCAAGCAGTTCGCCGGACGATATAGACGGTGTAGCACTGACCTTGTGAGTTCCATTTGAGGTCTATTTTGAGATGCAGCTTCCCGTGGGGTTCCAGGTCCACCTGCGAACACAGTGCACATCTCATGTGAAAACCGCCATATTATACAAATATGTACATTCATAACAGTATATCATTAAAACTTATGAAACATTTTGAGTCACCCCCGACATGCCACAACGCCAAGCCTGGTGCTGTTTACAGGAACCAAAGTTAGCGTCAGCTCACACCGAGGCGCGACGCGCCGTGGCGCTGCATTTTTGAGATAGCGATTAAAAGGTAAACTTTATTTACTACACAAGAAGATACGTAAGAAGATAAGTTCTAATTTCCAGTTGCACAGCGCGGCGCCGCTCTTGCAATGAAACGTGTATTATCTTCTTGTGTAGTGAATGAAGTTGGTATCGGCACCATAAACGCTATTTACAACTTCAGCCGCCTGGCTAGCACTTTCGTCTCTATCAAACAAAAACTGTAAAATGTACTGAATTTTCTCTTTGTTGGCTTCCATTTTCAACAGCCTGTAACTCACTGCAACTGAATGGACCAATAAAAAACAGCAAACTATTTTTTTGTGGGAAATGTCACCTTGACATAAATTTGAAATCGTTCGTCCGATACTTTACGAGATATCGATCACTACAGCCAACCGAAACCTACCGAAAAAATAATGGATTTCGTTTTCCCCAACCTATTATTTTCATTTTTACCTGACCAAACTAGTCAAATGGCAAAAATCTGTTTATGGGTTATGGTGGCTACTGCCTTATCAACTACTCGTATTTCCTCTTGTAATTGATAACTTACCTGTTGTAAACGTGTATGTGTGTGTGTGTGTGTGTGTGTGTGTGTTGTGTGTGCGTGGTATCGTAGTACCCAAAACGGCTCAACCTATTTTGATCTAGTATTTTTTGTTGAGTTTTTTGTTGAGCTTCTGTGACCGAGTGTTCACCTTGCTTGCTGCTTGACAATCTCGGGGATTACCTATTTCTTTTATCTTTTTTAGAATCGGTTATAAAATTGTTATAAGTTTGTCCAGTTGTATTCACATCATGTCATGATCACAAAAATAGAACGCGCCAATATTTAAAAACTATTTCAATCCTTCCGTAGGTATTCATTACTTGACCCAGTATAGTTTTGTGTACATTTCTAAGAAAATTTGACGCATATTTTTTGTCTTCGTGACTGTACCTTAAACATCGTTTAAAAATTTTTCGTCGAACGCATCAATGCTACCTGCTAACAAAATGGAGTTTTTCTTTTTTATTTTAAAACTTTTACGTCCACAAAGGTCGCCTCCGTCCTCCACCAGGGTTCCGCATCGGCAAAAAGTTGGCTACAACATTACCTACCCCTACGGTTATCCCTATCGGTTACCCCTATTGCTTTATATTGCTATATATTGCTATTATATAAAATGTTATTTATATTAAAGTGTGCTAGTAACTGAGTAAGTATTATTTTTTCATATATTTTACTTAGTGTTAGATGGATCCGACTTACTACCAGACTTAAACAGAGGTAAAACTATACTGTTTCATTAGATCAGGAAATACGCCACTTTTTATACAATCATTAAAAATAGTTGCTAAGTAAGGTGCGATAATATCGATTATAGATTTATTAACTTTCTTTTCTAATCTGCAGTATTCTTAATATTTAATAAATTAAATTTTTTAATAATGTCTTGCGGTCTTTAAATCTAAATTCGATTTCACACTCTTTTACATTATCTTCAAGAAGTAATTCAGCATCAGCAGGAGAGGCATACAAATTTTTGGTAGTTGAAACTGGAATGTCAGTAAAGAATTTCTCAAAAGCAATTGCAACTTCACTGTCAGATTTAATTATTTTATTATCTATATTCAATTTAAAATATGTGTTGCGGCTGGTGACTCTTCCAGTTTCATATGTATACATACACACACGATACCTAATATGCTCCCGCTCTTTTCCCAGTAGGGGAACTAGTAGGGGTACTAGCCCCTTTTCATTTAAGGGCCAGTGTATACGCCTATACAATAAGATCCCAGAAAGCGTTCAATATTTTTCAATCAATAAATTTAAAAAAGTAGTTAAAGAACGTTTGTGTGCTAAAGCCTATTATAAAGTTAATGATTTTATGAATGATAGCACACATTGGGAATGAGGTGACCCTCTGCAAGGATACTTCTAAATTACATATATTATTGTACTCTTGTTATGTAGTTTTAGTCATAACATTGTTATATATGCCTTTTTTATATTTTTAAAAGAACATTTTTCCATCTTTTTGATAAAAGATGGCCCCGCGCGAGTTTCTTACGCCGGTTCTTCTCGCCGGGCTAGTTCCCGAACCGGTGGTAGGCATCATGTAGATCAACGTTCAGAAAGTGTATAAAAATACCAATTTTGAATAAAAAATTTTGACTTTGGACTTTTGATATACCTACATGATATTGCATCACATATTATCTCAGTTCCGGCAATGTCAACGTGTTTCGCAACTGATGACTATGGTTTCTCATGCCAATGTTCTAGAACAAGGCATGTAGTGACGAGAGGAATTCTAGTCTAGTTAATGCTAAGGCTGAGTCACGCGTGATTCAATATGTGACCGCGTGCTCGAGGCGTGGGAACTTCAACTCTTCCTTTTCGTGCCAGCTGTTTGGTAAGCGAGGGAAGACCATATGATGCTAATAGATCGACATAGTATTTGCATCGATTCAGGGGAATCCGAAGAACTCATGACTGAATGCCTCACATCACGTACCAAGTACCAATGTAATTACTTAATTCGTAACGTGAAAGAACAACTTATTTCCGTTCATTTCCGGTTTGTTTCGAACATACTCGTACATTTCGAAACCGTCACTATTATTTTATTTATATTACCGTAACTTCTTAAGAAGATAGTGCAAGAATCAATATAAAAGGTTTTCAGGCCGCTTAACCTACTACTACATATTATAAATGTGAAAGTTTGTGAGGATGGATGGATGGACTGTTGGATATTTGTTACTCTTTCACACAAAACCTACTGAACACATTTCGATGAAATTTGGTATTTGGTAAACTCTGGATTTACACATAGGCCACTTTTTATCCCGAAAAAGTACAGTGTTGCCGTGGGATACTGTACTTACGCGGACGAAGCCGCGGGCAACCGCTAGTGTCCTATATGTAAATGTAACGCCTATCTTTTGTTAATAGTGCACAGACAAAAAATCTCGTTTCTTTAGGACGTCAGCGGTAGCCTGACCGAGATTGAGGTCCAACCGTAGGTAGATTGACCTGCCCTCGAAGTAGTGGAGTAGAAAAGCGCAGTACAAATATCCAATCAGAATTATGATTATAGAACACGAGTTCAGAGTAGTAATAGAACATTTCTCTCCGAGCCGGGGTCGCTACCGGCTTGTGTATAAATAGTGGGCCGCAGTCGGCGGCGCGGCTGGCTGCACGCTAATAGACTTGTGATTGGAGTCGACGTGTCGCATCCACACCGAATTACTTATTTTAACGTCAACTCGGGGATATAGGTCGCGGCGGGGTTACCCTATAACTAGTTACAGTAACTACATAAACGTTATCTGAACAATTTTAATGATCGCAACCGGCGCGGGCCGATGTCAGCGGGGCACGCTCGCATATGTGCACGCACGCACGCACGCACGCACGCACGCACGCACACCGCGCGCTCCTGCCGCGCCGGCTGAGCCCTAGCCGCTACTTATATTTCCTTTTTTACGAAACATTTGTTACTTTTATATGCTAAACAACATTGTCTTTATATAATTAACCAGTAATGCAAAGGCCACTTGTATACTCCGTTCAAATCGAATAACTTTTATGAAGCGCCACCTGGTGGCAGAAAAAGTGTCGTAAATTCTTATTGACACTTTTCGAAATCACTTCCGCCATCAGATGGCACTTTCTGTGATTCGAGTCTGCGTCCTAGCGACAGAAAAAATATCGAAAACCCTCATTGAATCCAAATGTAAACAAAGAGAACTAAATATAAAATGTCATCTTATTTGCCGGGCAATAAAGTTATACAATAACACATTAACTTGGTTGAATATAATCTTTCTGTACAAATAAATTGGATCTGAACAGGGTATAGCTAGCAGGTTCCTGTTTTTAATATAACATCAATTCGGCAATGTATTACTAAAGCCTGGCAAATGCATTTGTTGTCTTGTGCTTGTGACATACAGTGGCGCAGTTTATAGCATAAATTAATGCTACACTATACCATACTGGAATCGGTACAATGAACACATATATGTTACACAATACCTCATTCCTTCTATAATTACTGTGTTATTGTATAATTAAATTGGATTTATTTGTTTAGTTAGCACATGGATCACACTATACAGAAGTAAGTACTGACTATTAAGTAGGTACTAAAAAACTATATAAATATATAATATTACTAACTAGTACCTCAATACTCAGGGCTTGTTTCACAAATAACAATCTACTGATATGTGTCAGATAGCTTATTTGCATGTTTTGTATCGGTTGCACAGCCTCTGTGGTCTAGTGGTTAGAGCTTGGCTCTCGACCCGGAGGTCGTGGGTTCGATTCCCGTAATTAAACAACAAAAACTGCAGTTTCCAAGTTTGGTTAGGACAATGCAGGCTGATCACCTGATTGTCTGACAAGAAAGATGATCCATGGCTTTTTACACGCCCATTGGAGGGATTCTTACCCACAACCGCTGGCGACGAACTTCAGAAGGCTATGGAAATTTGCGGGACTATAGCACAGGTTTCGAAGTGGACTAGAAAGGTAAGAAAGAGCAAATGGAGGCAATTAAGGACAAAACCTAGGTGGTAGATGCATGGACCATGGGTTGGTGGAGGGATTTGGTTCTGACCTCCTAGGTCATAGATGTTATTACAAATTTGTTTGTTATAATATAAATCTTAAATATATTAAGTGTAGTACAAAAGTATTAAATATACTCCCCATTGTTTAGTACAATACAAGTTCCTCAGGTACTTAACGAGGGGCAAGATGACATGGTGTGAAGTGTCCATAGACATATGCGAGTGTTTTTAATTAAATAACGACAGATATAAACACTACAAAATTGCAAAATTAATGTTTACTGTAAATGTATGTGTTTATGTTGTTGACATGCATGTTGACATGTTGACATGCCTTATAACATGTTACAACATAATGATGGATACAATATTATGGTAGAACATTAACATATTAATATTATTATTGGTTTCAACAACAATTAGCTATTACCAATACAATTTATTGGTCTCTCTTATGTTATTTAAAATACATTTTCTCAGTACTTTTTTAAAAAAAATTATCTAATAAAGTATATTAATGTTAGTTTCAGGCAAGTAAGCGCAACAATAATGTGTGATAATTGACTCACCCAAAAATCTGTGGCCTCCTTGTCTCTGTGCATCAGGTCCTCAAACGAAATAGTACAGTTGGCAACAAACTCATCGGGCGTGATGGAGGCATCGTGGAACACCGTGATACCCAAGCTACAACAGAAACACGGCCGTGAGAGCTCGCAAACACCGACGGCAAACACAGCACAGCATAGTAAGCTGTAGTACCTCGTAGCGCTCTGCACTTCATGGATGAAGGTCTCGTTCCACACGGGATCGAACGTTTTCGGCTTTGTAGTCGAACGGTCCAGGTGATGTTCGTCGGCGTCGATCGAAACGTACGGATCTATCGGCTGATCGTCTGAAAAATATCCTCTATTTACTAATATTACGTACACTCGACACGGTAAACACATAGCGCTCATTATACGCGCACTGCATGACAGCGGTACTGAGCGCCTTTGCAACGCGTTTTGGGGGCGTGCAAAATAAATATTACGCTGGATTTATATATATTCGAGGCTCACCTGGCTTTCCGAAGGCCATGTTGTGCCGTTTCTGAAAGTCGGTCGGCCTGAGGCCCGTCGCCTCGCAAACCTTCACGCGCACCGTTCCGCTGAACATGGTGCTGCCGACCAACGAGCCGTATCACCGAGACCGTGCCACCACACTATCACTTCCTCACTTTAATCCCACATAAAATCATTGACGGTGCTTCATTATTAAAATAGAAATAGAGACTTGACAGCAATTAGATCGGCCATGGATGGATGGATTTATTTTGTCTATGGATTCTTCTTTCTTAGATCCATAGCTAAACTCAGCACAGACAATAATATTACTTGAATTTCTTTGATGAATTTGGTATTTTTATGTTTTAACAGGGCATTTTCTAATACCTTATTAATTATTAATGCTTAATATTTTTTTCTCGCAGACATACATGATACAATACACAGTCGTTCAAAACGTATGTTTAGCTACGAAGCAGGCAAACTTCAAAGCTCAAAAAGTTTTACAATTTAATAAATACCCATCGATATAGACAACATTTGGCGTGTTCTCTGTAGGTAGAAGGTACCTATTTCACACACATTGTAAAAGAGTTTTTCCGGCAAAAGTCTTCTCAATTCTCTATTCTTTCTCAACTATGATTATAAAATAAGCATCGTTGTCTGTGTGATCTGTCAAGTTTTATCTCAGATTTATTAGGCCTTCTTCACGCCTTCTACCGTGACATGGAGAATAGAAGTAAGTACCATCTCTCTAAGGCAGAAAAGCTAAGTGTCCGACAAAAGTAATTAAATAATAGTTCCAAAACTGGCCATAATGGCGCTAGAGTGGCAAGGGTGTGTGATATGAAGTTAGCAATAAGAGATGAAGTAAAGTGAGTTGAGTTAGATATTAAAAATTTTTGACGACTTTAGTAGATTAAAGTAGTTAATTCAGTAAATTATGAAAATTCTAATTACTCGTATAGTCGAAAATATTTATATATATAAAACCGAAGAAGATGCTAAGATTTAATTATCTGTTTAAATTTTCCGCTTTACTCCCGTCTGCGTCTGTAGCGCCCCCTATTTAACGCTATTTTACGGACACTTTTCATGTATGGAGATGGTACTCCGTACCTCTATTCAGTAGTAGTACTTAACATCTATGCTCTATTCTCCATGCTACAGTCATCACTTTCAGTAGTAGTACATCTAGAGTTTGCCGGGGAGTTCAATGAGTGATGTTGTGGAATTTGTAAAACTTCATAAATTTGTGTTATTTCGGTTCTTAATGTGTAATATTGGTAGAATATTAACCATTAAATATTCGTTATCGTGCACAAGTGTGGGCAAGTGGTACGACTTCTAAAAACGTGCTAATTTGTGTTTCCCGCCAAAACTCCCTAGGAACTTTCAGTAAAGCTTCTACCACTTTACTGCACAGAACACTATTACTCCTACCGGAGCTTTACTGAATCGACTGACATGACTCATAGACTGTACTGTCTACATATTTGAACTTTGACTAGAGTTTAGACTTGACGATATAGGAATAAGGTGTTGAAAATTGAAACGAAAGTTCTATTTCCCGCCTTTTTAACTTGACACTGGCAAATGGTTATAAGCCGATGCCATATATAACTAAAAATAAAAAAGACATCATCTATGGTCATCATTAATCGTCCATTGGGGTGTCAATAAATTAACTTTCAGTTTTCTATGTAAATAATTTCCATTTGAATTAAAATAGCGATGGAATTATTGTTTTAGTAAACAAACATATTATTATATCGATATATAAATCTATCTTCAATTTATAGCATAATTTCCGATAGAGTATGTAAACAAACAACAAAACAAAAGATGGGATTTTTGACGATATTAAAGAAACTACGCCAAAAGGAGAAAGAAATGAGAATACTGATGCTGTATCCTTTATAATAGTTAACAAATTATCTCTAGAAGTGGTATATTAACAGAGTAAACGATTGCTTTACATACAGGTTTCTAGGTACTACAAGAAGTAATCTTCACATGCTATGAGAATATTATAAGAACGCCAATAGAGAATATTGCATTGTATAAAAATGTCGAGTCTTTATTATGCCGTGTGATGTCTAATGTGTTTGAGAAATTCAATTTATTACGAACCTTCTTACAAATCTTATTAGCTTATATTGAATATTTTCTTAACACGCAAGTTAGAGGACTGGACAACGCAGGAAAGACGACGATTTTGAAACGTTTTAATGGCGAGCCTATTGACACTATATCCCCAACATTGGGATTCAACATTAAAACACTGGAGCACCGAGGATACAAGCTCAACATTTGGGATGTCGGAGGTCAGAAATCTCTCAGGCAAGTATAGTATATATATATTTAAATATGTGACAAGTAATGTAAATTGCCTCAATTTCTATTTCCATACTATGTCATCTGATCATCATCACCTTCTAACAATTGCTATTGAACATGCCATTGTATAATAGCGATATTAGTACTGTTATAATCTGTGGTCTCAGTGGTCATTAACTCTATCACACATCATCTGTAGCACAGAGATAATAATATACTACGTACAACAGAGGGACAATCCCATAGGTCAATTTGACCCCACACTAAGTCGCGCGGCGCGGGCCCCGTGGCGCGAGCTTGGTACTACAACGAGTTCTATGATTGTCAGTATAATTTTATTTACTAAGAAAACTTACTAGATGGCACTTTACGTGGAAATTATAAATGACACTATCTTCAGAGAACGAACATAACAAAACATAACTAAGTATATTATTATCTACGTACTAACGTAGTATATTATTATCTGCTATAAAGATAAATTGTTAAATTAACGCCCACGCCTGCGTCGTCGTTTTAACTAGCCATCTATCGTGAATTGACGACATATTTTAATTTGAAGAGTCCCGTAGTGCCGATGTACTTTATCAATTCGATTTTTAAAAAAGAGGGCGTTTTATGAATTAAATATTGTTATAAATTCATATTTTATTCAGTAATCATTGAAAGTTTTGAAGAATAAAACTAAATAAATCACTGACGTAAAACAAAACGAGTTACATGGCGGTTTGATTGTGCTTTTAATATGATTTGCTTTTCCATGGTTCACAATGCTTACTCGTAGTGACATCTTTACATACTGAGCATGTACTTCATTTTCTAATGTATGAAATTGACCAGACATGCCTGTAGGTTGTAGGGATAGGTAGTAAGTGTAGGTAGTTGCAGATTTAGGAAGTTTATACAGTTTGTAGGTGTAGGATGTTGGCGAAGGTTCGAGATGTAGAAACTAGGTATATGTAGGTAGTTATTTATTCCAGTTTATAGTTAAGGCAGAACAACATCTGTTGGGTACAGCTAGTATAATACTGGGTGTTTTTCCAGTCAGTATTCAAACTTTCAGTAGTGAATATACTCTTGAATATAAGCAACTTTTACTATGGGATCAACTTTCCTACTTGAAAAAGAAAATCAGCTGTTTCCTACAAAATGAAAAACTGTCTATATTTAAACTGTATATTATTATACTGACTGTATATTAATATAATTTTTTTAGGTCATATTGGAAGAATTACTTTGAGAGTACAGATGGTGTAGCATGGGTGGTAGACAGTGCTGATGCGCGGCGGCTGGCCGACTGTGCTCGGGAGCTGCACTCCCTGCTGCGGGAGGAGCGGCTGGCTGGAGCCACTCTACTGGTGCTGGCCAACAAGGCAGACTTGCCCGGGGCACTCACCCTACAGGAGATCAGAGAGGTATGAAAAACATTTTGAATATGCATGTTAGGGTATTATACTCTCTTTATCAACTGAAACACATAATTTGTCACATATTTAAAACTTTTTTGTGATAGTCAAAGAAATATTTATTATTGAATAATTACTATATAATAAATTATAACAATGTTTACAGGCCTTAGATCTGGACAGTATTAAGACTCACCATTGGCGTATAATCCGATGCTCTGCAGTGACCGGAGAGAATCTTCTAGAGGGAATGGACTGGATGCTGGACGACATTGCTTCCAGAATATTTACATTGGACTAAATTCGCATGCTTTTGTTCTTCTCAAATATTTTGGAACTGATCACAGCACAAAATGCATTCAAAATTTATGTATTTTAGCATTTTTTCAACGAAATTTCAAATTTAACCGCTTATTAGTTAATTTGTTTTGTTTATACTACAGTAAACAACTGTCAATGTTACATTGAACTTTACTGCTCAATTCATAAAAAACAGAAATTCTTAAACATAAATTATTATTAAAAACTGCCATTTATTTATATATTAGCTTATGAAAAGCTCGTGTAAAATGAGAAGCTGGTCTTTAACTTTACTAACTAAAGCTAGTAATATTATCATATTTATTTTCTAATAAATTTTGTAATAAAACAAAAGTTTGACTAAGTATCTTAAAGTTTCTTTTAATAAAGTCTGCCCCACACTGCTTTATTTTCATAATTCTATGTTAGACATTATAAACAAAATAATTGCTATGTTACCTTTGTATCGTTTTGTAACAGAAGAATAATAATTAATACATAGCATGATACATACTAAAAGTTCTTCTGCAGTCTGTTACATTTATAGGCTTGCTTCATTTGTTTGGAGTCTTAAAAATGTCTTATTTAATTTCTCTTGTGTCTTATTTAAAATCTTGTAACTTAATCACAAACCTAGACTTACAATATTGAAGTCCATGACATATAAAGTTTTCTCACACAAAATTATAGTACAATAGGAATATTGTATTTTAAAAATCATTTTGTCCAGAGACTTCTTCCTGTAAGTCAACACAACAATAATAAACTAGCTATTGATTTTCTGCAATAAAAAAAATATTATAATCATTACAATATCTAGCTATATTATGGGGACTCTTGACATAAATCACAATATTCGTACTGCAGGAATGAGCATAAGCTTGTGATAAACACTGCAATGTCAGGGCTAGGAGTCTTCTGTACTGTTGTTTGGAGTCTCATGCTGCTTGTCTGTCTCAAGCTGCTCGTCTGTCTCGAGGTGCTCGTCTGTCTCAAGCTGCTCATCTGTCTCGAGCTGCTCATTGTTTGTCTTCGGCAAGGTTTCATCCTCAACTGCCGGTTCCTTGGCTTCACTCACTTCATCAGTCTCCATTGGTGCATCTTCACTTGGCTTTTCTACATTACTCTCTTTTATTTGCTCTGTAATAAAAACAATTTAAATTTATTTTTAAAAGGTTTAAAAATTCGTGAATAACATTTTTATGGTCTCATCCCAGCATAGCAGTATCTTAATATTTCAACACGGAAAGCAATAGTAATTTATAAGTATAAACAGAAAAGATTTGATTGTTTGTTTCTCTTCACTGAACAGGTTCTGAAACTACTGGACCAATCTTGACAAAATTTTGCACTGATATAGAGTAGAACATGGAGAAGAATAATATAGGTTACTTTTTATGGCTTCACTGTACTATTCTAGTGGGATTTCCTAATTCCTTTTGCACATAAAATTCAACCGTCAGTTTGTAATTTTAAATAAATAGCTTTTCACTAAATGCATATGAAGTTTATAATTTATATTATGGTACTGCCAATAAAAAATCGAGTTTAAACATTTTCGTCTGTCCGTCTGTTTGTTCCTGCTAATCTCTGAAACGGCTGTAACAATTTTCATGGGACTTTCACTGGTAGATAGCTGATGATATAAACTTAGGCTACTTTTATATTAGGGCACCAGCTAGTGGAAAATAAGGACGATATGTTTAACCAACCATTAGCATCACCATTCCTCTCGCCCCCCTCGTGTATTTCTCCATCGCTCTCCTCCCCGTCCTTGTCCTCGGCGTCTATGGCGAACTTGTCTCTCCTCTTGCTCTTGTCGTCGGCGTCGAGGCTATCATCGTGCTTGTTCTCCTGCTCCTCCTTCCCCGGGCCGCCCGCGCCGCGCATGCGCAGACACCGCTGCTCTATCCGCTGCAGCTCCTCTTGTAACTCGAGGCGTTTTCGCGCCATATACTCTGGACACATGACATTCAGAGTTATTATGGACTGAGACCCCAGCTCCGCCAGACTCCCCTTATATTCTTACTGATAAAACGTATTTCATATTATAGTATGAGTGTGTATGTAATGGAGTCTGGCAGAACTGGGATCTTATTCCATTACAATAGCATACATGCTAAGAAAAGTGTCTGATTAACAAAAACATTACAATGTTTTCTGTACAGAAAATAGTAGTAGGTATAACGCCATGGCCGAATTTAAGTTGCAATAAATAAAAATCCTTAAAGGATTTTTTTTCTCATACAAAATAACAACTATAAAATATAAGGCAAATCCAGAATGTTTGGGAAGTGTGCTATACTCATGACAACTTAGTAACCATAAGTTTTTAAAAATACTGTAATATTGAACAAATTTTGCCGACATATTTTATTAAAAGTTTAAAACATAGAAAGAATAACCAAAAAAATTAGTAATTAATAAGTGTATGTTTGTATGTAATAATATATCTAAGAACTTGTTACGGGTACCAGACAATGGAAATATATTTAAGTTTTATATTATATTATACACATGTTTAATACACATCTATGACCCAGGAACACAAAAAAACTTTTTGTTCCCTCGGTAGGATACGAACCCGCGACCCCCAGTTTGAGCACAACACACTAAACCACAAAGGTTGTTGAATGTTGACTTGTTTATTGTTGTGTGAGTTTTGTATATTGTGTTTACACTGTACACTTACTTTCATGGAATTTTTTGCTAGAATCTAGTTTTTCTGCTGCTTTTTCTGACATTCTCTTTGGAATCCAATAAATGTGTGGCTTGGCTTTGGTGAGTATGAAGTTGCCGAGGCACTTCTGCGAAGCCTCCCACTTCTCAAACTCTTGCACTCGGCCCATTTTTGCTTCTAGTGCCTTTATTGTGGCCTTCTTCTGTTCTCTTTCAGCAAATAGTGTTTTTCTTTCTTTTTGCTCTCGTTCTTTTTCCATTCTTGCTTGTTCTTCAATTTTACGCTCTACTTGTGCTTTTTTATCCTCCTGAAAAAAAATGTTGATTAAAATGTTTAGGCCCAGAGTTCTAATTTACATAGACTATCAAAATGAGATAGGTTTAAAGTAAATTTTAAAAACACTTTATTTTTGCACAAAAACCTTTGTTTGAAGAACTATCTCTTCTTGTTTAAACTTTTGTAATGTTCCGAGGAGTGAACCAAAAATCCTCCTGTTGCGAGTTCTGGCCTGTTCATCATCTCCCTGTGCTCGGAGTACGGCTGCTCTGGTTGGTAGCTCTCTAGACACAGCAGAGGGCATTCTGGCCCTCTTTGCTCCTGGGCCGTCTTCTTCACCATCACTGTCGTTTACACGGGCTGATAATCTGTAATGTTGTTTTCAAATAACATTAATTACCCCAAAAATCCTTTTGGATAGTAAAAAAAGGTAAGCAAAAATAGGAAGTTGATAGACACACTACTAAAGTATTAGCAACAATCAACACAATAAATAAAATCTTTATTGAGAGCAACTGCAGCCCAATAAATAACAAGTCTATGTCTTTATTATATTATTTGCCGTAAGTTGGGCTTTATAATAAATAGTTTAAACACATTTTTTTTTTTTTTAATAGCCTTTTTAAATTTTTTTACAGTGATAGCTTGTTCTTTATGTGTTCACAAAATCAGTCTGCGTTCAGGAAAAGGCCTCCCCCAATCTCCTCCATTCCTCTCTATCGTACGCCAATCTAATGCAGGCCTTGGTCCCTCCAGCCATCTCCTCTATTTCATCTGTCCACCTTTTTAATTGTCTACCTCTATTTCTTTTGTTGAGAGATAACACATTGGTATGTCTTTGATATACCAATATGTTATAATTTTACTCCATTTATCTAGTTTAATCTTTCAGTTTAAAACATTTAACAACTAGCAAAAACTATTCTAATTGTTGTTTCCTATTAGCATTATAAGAGATACATAGTAAATGTTGTTGTTATGTAATAGTGTTTAATTCTTGCTACTCGCCTGCTAAACACAGTTTTGGTTTCGTGTTTACGTTTGTTAAACTGCTCTTCATGTTTGTAGTTATTGCTGGCGTCAGGGTAAGAGTTTCTGCCGCCTAGCCGAGGGGCGCCCCTAGAGTAGTCACCGGTCGCATTAAATCTACAACCAAATGCCAAATTAAAACACCGAACATCAGCAGAAATACATACAAAACTTGTAGCAACAACAATCACCTATCGTTGTTAAATCGTCCCGTAGTTGTAACAATTTTTTTTATGTTTTCATCGATTTTAAACAGACTACTTTTCTCACTTTCTAGTTGTGCTCGTAACGTACTAAAAGAAATTGCTATTTCGGTCCCCATAATGCCGAATTACAGCGTTATACAATAATCATTAGTTAAAATCACAAAATTTTAATTTTTAGATTACAAAAGTACAATTTACATTTTACAATATAAATTTGAGGTTAGTGACAATACAGACTATACACATGTTTATGGTAAAATGTCAAATGACAAACGTCAGTGTAACTCGATGACCGATTTTTCAGGTGGCTATTTCGCTTTTTATGAAGAAAATAGGAAATAGGAAATTAAATTTTTACAAAACTTCGTTGGTAACAAAAATGCTTAAAATTATTTAGTAACTACGGTGGAATCATTTTAATAGGTAATATTTGACGTCTGTCAGTTTTATCTTCATAGTGAGGAACTTGCTTAAAAAAATCGATTAAAGTGAATGAATCGATATGGACTTAAAACATATGTGAATTTAAAAAATCATCAGGAGAATCCCTCTCCTATTATATTATTTTTTCTTTTATAAATTTAAGGAACAAAATAAGACAAATCCATAATTTAACAAAAAAAATGTATTTATTCAGTTGAACTATCAGAACTGTTATTAGTATTGTCATCTTCATCACTGCTGCCAGCACTCAGAGATATTATTAATTCATTTTCAAGAATATTGTCTATTCTCACATCTCGTTCAAAATCTTGTAAAATCATTTTCTTTGTTTTCTCTACGACTTTTCTCCAGTCTTCTGTAGTGATTTCAGCAAACCCGTAGCAGAGTCATCATTTTAGCACTACTGAAGGGTGGTTCAGTATTGTTCCGCGCTGCATGACCCTTTATTTGTGCCCAAATAAGCTCTATGGCGTTATACTGGCAAAGGTAGGGAGGCAATCGAATAACCCACCTAAATTGTACCTAACATCAATGATTTTTCTACTTAGTTGTTTTGTGTTTTTATAGTTAGTTAAAAAGAATAATAAATATAATTATGTTTTATTATAATCACAACGTGGTTATTAATTTATGGTGATATTTCTTCACAAATAATCATTGCATTCGATTCTACTTATCAGCTTTCGATTTTTAGAGTAACATCCCTAGTGTTTAAAAAGAAAAAGGGGTTTTTTTTATGGGCCCATTTCTGGGCCTACTTATTCCCCCAACAGCTTAGATCAGGACAATTATTGTTACCTTCATTTAATTATTACATGTAAGTATATTTTATTTATTTATCTAATTACATTTTTTTTTACCGTACTTATTTTCTACTTGTACAGTTTCTACATTGGTTTTTATTATTATTTACTAGACAATGTTACATTTTGATGCTTTACATTATGTTTATTTTACAATCCCAATTTACTTCTACTTTCTTTATATTATGTTACTACTCAATTCCACATTTTGTTTCTTTGCATTGCTCTTATTTTCTATATCCATTCTTACTTTCTTTCCTGTCCCTACTTATTTTAAATCCACAATTCTACATTCTAATCTACATATATCTACTATTACAGTTTTCTTCTGCTATCTTATTTTCTTCTACTTATATTTTATTTTTGTTTATATGTTTACTTGACAATTTTCACATTTTGTTTTCTTACATTAATTTTATTTTCTAATTATAATTAGATTCTATTATCTTTACTTTCTTGTATTCCCTACCTTAATTTAACATTACATGTACAAACCGGTACATATGCGCATGTATAAATAACTACAATAGCACCAGTTTACATCATCCTTAAATATTAACAATTATATATTTATACACATATATACATATATACACTATATATACATATATACACTATAACCATATTATATGTAGTGGTTTTTTTTACTCATGAGCCTATTTTATATAAACACACCGGTATATTTAGCGGAACAAAAAGGTCCATAATTAAAAAAATATGGTTTTATTTTAAAATCTACTTACTACACTTCTTTTGTTATTTAAAGTTTCATTTGTTTTTCTTAAAATGAGATCACATTAAGGACAGATTTTGCGAGTAAAGGCTATATTTTGTGAAAAATGGTACATTTTTTAACTTTTTATGTAACCGGGAAAAGTGAAAATTAATTTTAAAATACCAATTAATTAAATTAGAAAAATGGTCATTAATATCGCGTATTTCCTCCACGTGCTCTTATCAAAGTTTCTACCCGTCTAGGCATACTGAGAATGATGTTATCGATGGTCTCCTGGGATAGTCTCCGCCATTCCTCAACTACGGCGATTCGCAGTTCACCCACGTTGGCAGGAGCTGGAATTCTAGACTTAACTTTTCTTTTCAGCAAGTCCCAAACGTGCTCTATTGGGTTCATATCTGGTGATCTCGCCGGCCACTCCATAACAGTGATATTCATATCATTAAGATAAGCTTGATTTACCCGAGCGGTATGTGGCCGAGCATTATTCTGCATAAAAACAAAATCGTCACCGATATATGGGGCAAACGGTACGACATTTTCTTCTAAAACTTCTCTGATATAGCGGTCTGCAGTCAGACTCCCTCTGTCAATCACTACCAAGTCTGTGCGAACTTCCAAACAAATGCCCGCCCAAACCATTATTGATCCACCGCCGTATGTAATTGTAGTTTCAAAATTTGTCTGAATGTACTTATCGTTGTCCTTTGCGTCTGTATATTCTTTGCCTGCCATCAATTTGATTTAAGAGAATTCTGCACTCATCACTAAACAATACCTTACTCCATTGGTCCGCGTTCCAAAGTCGATGTTGCAAAAGCAAAGTTAACCTGTTTCTACGATGATTTACCTCGAGATTTGGAGCCTTGGCGGGCACAAATGAACCCAAACCAGCTTCTTCGAACCTTCTTCGTACCGTACGCTCACTTACGATTACACCCCGCTTCTAACTCATGTCGGGCTTGGACGGCCGTCAAACGGGGGTTCCTACGTACACGAAGCCGAATGAAACGATCATCCCTACTCGAAGTGCGTCTTTTTCTGCCTTGTCCTGCTCTTCTCACATACGAGCCCTCCCGCTGCGCCGTGTACAGAGTAGTTACGCATCAGAGGCAACACAAGGATGGCTTCTTCTAATAGCACTTTTAATTATGAAGACGGATCTGAGCAGAGAAATATGAGTGTAGATGGATCACTCATTGATAAGGAATCTCCTCCTCACTATGTCACAATGCGGAAAGATCCGGCCTCAGAATTCCGGCGTGAACTCAAGTTATTTCAAGATAATATGTTATCCATGATGGAAACATGGTTCACAAAACAAGATACAAATTTTGCTAAGATGCTCGATGAATTTACAGACATGAAAAAGACTATCAACTTTACAATGTCAATTTTATCAACAATACGATGTCCTTGAGAAAGATACGCAAAAACTCAGTAGCCGTGTCCATGTAGTGAAGCAAAACTCCTTAAAATTCGAACCCCAGCTTAACGCCTTACTAAAACGCCCTTTACGCCTTTTTTTACGCCCTTTGTTTCATGGTATCAGCCATGAAACAAAGGGCGCGTAACTGTAATCTTGAAATAAGTAATCTACCTGAAAAAAGGGGGGATAATTTAATAACTATATTAGAGTGTATAGCAAAAGTCATAAAACAGCCACTATCTGCTGGCGATGTCTCTGCAATCCATAGGGTGCCTCATTCTAATCCCACTAACTCTCGGCCAAGGAACGTCATCGTAAAATTCTCTTCTCAAATACTCAGAGATAATTTCATCTCAGCTGTTCGACTAAATAAAGACATTACCTCTGATCAAATCAACATAGTACAAGGATCACTGCAGAAGATTTATCTCAATGAGCAATGAGCATTTAACTCTGCAAAACAAGATGTTGTTTCGCCGAGCCCGGGATATTGCCAGGGACAATGGCATCAAATTTGTATGGATCAAGCATGGCGTTATTCTCACCAGGGCTGATGTCTCCTCTCCTGTCATCGCGATTCGTGGAGAAAAAAACTTGTCCAAACTTACGGCGCACAAAAATTAAATATATAATTAAAATGTTATAGCTGTTCTTAGTGTGTGTTCTCATATTTTGTACTATTATAACAAAGATATTTTTGAGTGTGATGTGTGTCGTTGTTTTGTGCATACTATAGTTTATTTTATAATGTTTAGTGTGTGTTCTCTGAATCATAATATTAGTAAGCTACTCTGTGCAGCGACAAGGTATGCGACTATCTTTGTTTTTACCTTCAATCAAACGATGTTATTTGTTTGTTATTTTGTGACCTATTCTTTGGAATTCGTGCTAGCTTTTCGACTGTGTTTAAACATAACATTTTATAAATTATATTATAATAGCAAACATTACACAGTAACTACTCCTAATGCACCGTTAATAATAATAATTAAATACTGTATCCAGTCAACTTTTTCTTCGATTTTTTGCGTGTTGCGATTAAAGGCGAGTTTCTCTCATAATAATGTAGTGGTAGGTAACAAATATTTAGATTTCGTTTTGAAAAATGAGTAATAATAATCTATCCTTCTACTACCAAAATTGTCGCGGGCTACGAACAAAGTTAAATAGTTACTTTGTACAGTAATATAATGGCAGATTCTCACGATATTATTATTCTATCGGAGACATGGTTGGTACCAGAAATCGAAGATCGCGAGTTTATTGACACGAGATACACAGTGTATCGTTGTGATAGGAATCGTGTTCTCAGTGGCAAATCTGACGGTGGCGGCGTGTTAATATCGGTGCGCCGCGGTTTACAGGCGTCGCGAGTACTCATAAACAGTACACTATTTCCTAATGGTTGCTGCATGCCAACCAACATTGATTATGTCATTTTAAAGTTTTACTCTAAATCATTTAATAGATATCATATTATGCGGTTTTTATGTGCCCCCCAATCAAACCCTTATCACTTATCAAGCTTTATTTGATGCGCTTGAGCAGGAATTCTGTTGTTCTACTGTAGCTGACATATATATATTTGGAGATTTTAATCTACCACATGTTGATTGGGTAGGACACAATATGCCTGCACTTATGCCCAATTTATATAATAATACCAGCTCACTGAACATGATTTTAACAAATTTTTTATCAACAATTAACTGTAAACAGTATAATAATATTAAAAATAACCTAAACCGTACTTTAGATTTATTGTTTTCAAATAAATTATGTGAATGTCTGCCTGCGCCACTGCCTTTAATATCGATTGACATATTACATCCTCCTTTTGTAATTATTAACTCCTTCGAATTATCTTATCTGCCCATGGCTACGTTGCCGGTACCAAAATATCGTTTTATAGAAGCTGACTATTCTGCTGTCAATAGGGACATTGGTAAGATTGATAGGTCTGTGCTTCAGAGTTTTAGCTCACTCGATTCTGCAGTGGATTATTTCTATGAAACTCTCTATAATATAATTAAAACTCATATTCCAATTAGACCTGTTAAGTGTAACGAATATCCTATCTGGTTTTCTCGCCCACTGATACACATCTTTAAAATAAAGAAAAGGCATGGGTTAAGTGGAAAAAATATAAAAAATGTTCTGATTATGAACAATTTTCCTTATATCGAAAAAGATTTAAGTCAATGTCTGCAGAATGTTTCAACAAATATATACAATCAATCGAAAACAGTCTAAAAAAGGATGTTAAATATTTCTGGTCATTCATAAAAAGCCGTTCTGCTACTCCCGGTATACCTAATACTATGCATTACAATGAAGAGGAGTGTAGTGGCCCAGTAGACATATGTAGGCTGTTCTCCAAATTTTTCAGCTCAGTTTATGAACCAAATGACAATAATACCGACGTACACATCGATTCACCAATAATTAATAGTCACTTATTATTGAATGACATAACATTCTCTGGCGATAAAGTGGCTTCAACGCTGAAAAGCCTGGATATAACTAAGGGATGTGGTCCGGACGGGATTTCTCCTCTTTTTCTTCAACATACCGCCGATTCATTGAGTATTCCATTATCAGTGCTACTATTTAACCGCAGCCTCAAAGAAGGTATTGTGCCTTGGGTATGGAAGACTGCTAATGTCACTCCTGTATTTAAAGCTGGCAATAAAAATCAAATTAGTAATTATCGGCCAATTTCATTACTGTCAGCCTTGTCTAAGGTCTTGGAGAGGTTGTTGTTGAAATATTTAGAATAATAAGATCGCTTGAAGATAGTGTAAAATTGCAAGAGGATCTGGATAGACTATCCGATTATTGTGCTGCTCATAAGCTATATTTAAGTCTGACTAAATGTAAATCAATCACATTTACAAAAAAAAAACAATGTCATAAATTTTTCATACTCTCTTTGTGGTACTGCATTAGAAAAAGTCTCGTTGATTAGAGATCTTGGTATTCATTTTGACTCTAAACTACATTTTGATGCTCATGTAGCCCATATCGATGCCAAGGCCTTCAAACTCTCTGGTTTCGTGAGACGTACATGTACTTTGTTCAAAAAACCTGCAACTATGTTAACTTTATACAAGACGCTCATCCGATCGCAACTGGAGTACGCCACAAGCATTTGGAGTCCTTTATATGATACATATAATGATCAAATCAAATCAGTGCAACGTAAATATCTAAAATATTTAATTCATAAAGTCGAACGGAAACGATTAGGACCATACAACACACTTCTGGAAAATTTTTCTTTCAAACTCTTACACAAAGACGAATATACTTGGATCAAATGTTTCTCTATAAGATTTGTCACAATCTAATTAACTGTAATGATTTGATAAACAAAATTTACCTTCGCATACCTAGTCGCTCACAACGAATCCGTGACTACTACACTCATAAGCTGTTTGCTCCTACACCGAGCAGGACGAATGCTGGTGATAGGGCATCATTAAAGCGAATTATGAAAAGCTACAACGATAATTTCACGAACATCGATATATTTGTATTATCTTTGTTTCAGTTCAAAGAACAGCTGTTAAAAAACATTCATTGAATTTAATCAAAGATTGTTGATACTACAAAATTCATATTATGTTTCATTATTTAATCAAACTATCGACGTATGATGTTGATGATACCGGTGTGCCAATTTGCTTGTAATAGTTATTGTTATATTGTTCATAAAATAAGTTATAATGGTGTTGGTTGCGTAATTACCTTCATTTCATTGTTTCCTTATGTGTTAGTATTAAGCATGTACGCAATTGTTTGTTGTCCCAAATAAAATAAAAAAAATAAGTACCGGTCTCCCTGAACCGTTGGATACTGCGATAGATCGTTGAAGTTGGTCGACGAAGATCTCTGGATATCACTCTGTAGGTTTGACCATTTCTTCGCATTTCGAGTGCCCTGGCAATCTCCGTTGGGGCTAAGTCAGGCATAATTCAGTCCTCAACTCCAAAAAGATACGCGATTAAAAAAAACTAACAAAAAACCGTATTTAAATTAAATTTTAAATCAAACTCAGAAGGAAGAAATACTCGAAGTTCGCTCCAGATAAGGTGTATTTGAATAAAATTAAAACAATTGCATAAAATGTGATGTTCAGTTGTTTTCTTAATTTGAAAATATTTCTTTTTAAATTAAATGACGTATAAACCAGCCAGCAACCTTATATGATACTGATATCAAACCTTTATTTTATGTTCCGCTAAATATGCCGGTGTGTGTACTTATTTATAATTGGATTCTGAAAAGTAATTTTACATCATGCATTTTTACCTTCCCTTAGGCTTTCACATTGGGACTGGTGATGCGCTCCGGAGCAGTGGCAGCAATTTTCTTCTGTGTTACTAGTACAGTGTCGCCTTCCATGTCCATACCCCAGGCAGCGCGAGCAGTGAGCACTGCACCAGGGAGGACTGGTCGGCGACCCGATATATATATATATATATATATATATATATATATATATATATATATATATATATATATATATATATATATATATATATATATATATGTTGTCACGGAGATCCTTCTTTTATTTTAATTCCCCCGTAACAATGAGATCACATTAAGAACAGATTTTGCGAGTAAAGGCTATTTGTGAAAAATTGAAAAATAATATTAAAATAACAATTTATTAAATTAGAAAAATGGTGATTAATATCGCGTATTTCCTACACGTGCTCTTATTAAGGTTTCTACCCGTCTAGGCATACTGAGAATGATGTTATCGATGGCCTCCTGGGATAGTCTCCGCCATTCTTCAACTACGGCGATTCGTAGTTCACCCACGTTGGCAGGAGCTGGAATTCTGGACTTAACTTTTCTTTTCAGCAAGTCCCAAACGTTCTCTATTGGGTTCATATCCGGTGATCTCACCGGCCACTCCATAACAGTGATATTCATATCATTAAGATAAGCTTGAGTTACCCGAGCGGTATGCGGCCGAGCATTATCCTGCATAAAAACAAAATCGTCACCGATATATGGGGCAAACGATACGACATTTTCTTCTAAAACTTCTCTGATATAGCGGTCTGCAGTCAGGCTCCCTCTGTCAATCACTACCAAGTCTGTGCGAGCTACCAAACAAATGCCCACCCAAACCATTATTGATCCACCACCGTATGCAACTGTAGTTTCAAAATTTGTCTGAAAGTATCGTTCTCCTTTGCGTCTGTATATTCTTTGCTTGCCGTCAATTTGATTTAAGAGAATTATGCACTCATCACTAAACAATACCTTACTCCATTGGTCCGCGTTCCAAAGTCGATGTTCCTGAGCAAAAGTTAACCTGTTTCTAAGATGATTTACCTCGAGCCTTGGCGAGCACAAATGAACCCAAACCAGCTTCTTCGAACCTTCTTCGTACCGTACGCTCACTTACGGTTACACCCCGCACTGCTTCTAACTCATGTTAGCGGACTCGGACGGCCGTCAAACGTAGGTTCCTACGTACACGAAGCCGAATGAAACGATTATCCCTACTCGAAGTGCGTCTTTTTCTGCCTTGCCCTGCTCTTCTTACATAAGTACCGGTCTCCCTGAACCGTTGGATACTGCGATGGATCATTGAAACTGGTCGACGAAGATCTCCGGATATCACTCGGTAGGTTTGACCATTTCTTCGCACTTCGAGTGCCCTGGCAATCTCCGTTGGGGCTAAGTCATGCATAATTCAGTCTTCAACTCCAAAAAGATACGCGATTAAAAAAAAACTAACAAAAAACAGTATTTCAATGAAATTTTAAATCAAACTCAGAAGGAAGAAATACTCGAAGTTCGCTCCAGATAAGGTGTATTTGAATAAAATTAAAACAATTGCATAAAATGTGATGTTCAGTTGTTTTCTTAATTTGAAAATATTTCTTTTTAAATTAAATAACGTATAAACCAGCCAGCAACCCTATATGATACTGATATCAAACCTTTATTTTATATTCCGCTAAATATGCCGGTGTGTGTATATGGGCTTTCCAGTTCAAGTTCTTATCAATGTAGAGACCAAGAAAATTGGTATGTGTGACCTTTTCGTAATTTTGTCACAGATGCCTGGTTTAGTCCTATAATTTTTAAATTCAATAAAGTTAGTTTTAGTCAAATTTATGTTTAAATATATTATTAGTCATCCAGATGATTACATTTTTGATTAAATTATATATGTCAATATCAGTGTTATTATTATCATTTTTTATGAGTATAGATATGTCATCTGTAAAAAGGGTGGAATTATAATTCGTAAAATAAATAAAATCGTTAATATAGAATAAGAACAGGAGTGGACCGAGAACACTGCCTTGGGGTACTCCTACTCTATTGACTCTACATTTAGATCTCACGGCGGTTAAAATATTTTTTTTAGTAATAGTCATAACTTCGGTATATTGTTCTCTATTAAATAAATATGATTCTATCCAGTTCAAAGCAGGACCTCTGACCTGTAACCTGGGTATTACTCAATTTCCTTAGCAGCACATTGTGGGACACGAAGTCAAAAGCCCTTGACATATCAAAAAAGATGCATATGGTTGACCTTACATCATTTAATTTTTAACAATATTCCGTACCAGGGGCATGCGCTCCTTGTAGACAGAAATGCAGTGCTTTACTTGTCATTCACCTACATTTTAATAAAACGTTCGTACGTTTTAGATGACTTTAATTAATAGTAAATAAATAAATTAAAAAAATATAATAACTTAAATATTTTATAAATAGCAACTCATCTCATGCCGTTGCGTTCTGCAGGACATATCATCGTATGTATGTGTAATTTTCATACTTCGCAAACACACACGAATATCGACATGATTATATAGCGGCAACTCCCGCGGCAGGCGATGGCTCTCGGCTATCCGATCGCTTCCGAAAACCGCCGAACTGGCTTGTCGGAAATTATTCGTTGCCTATAATCCGAGTAAAAATAATAGACGGAAATCTAATAAATCACGTATGCACATTATGCATTTTTGTTTAGTAAGGTTTTATTTGTTTAAATAGAAGAAACGTTTTGTGTTTCGCGGGGGCCACATTGCATATTTCATGTGATAACCATTGTTTACAATTAAATCACTCCAGTTTATTTACAGTTTTCTTAAAAGATTTTTCATTTTAACATTTGAAAGTGTGTAACATTTAACAGTTTATTACTGAGTTTCTATAATAATTGTAGTGATTTGCTTTTACTAGTGCGTTTGTTGATTTTTTTAAAAATATTATTTGACTGTGAGGTTTGTGTTGAAAATGTGTGTTTATTAAAAATTAAAAATAACAAGTTCTCACAATTGTCATTCAGTGAAAAGTTTCAAATTCTGTCTAAAGGTAGGTGTGTACCCGAGTTACAACAATTAAACCAGCAAAAAAATAATGTAACTCGAAAATTTCATGTTAAAAGTAATGAAACGTATAACTGGCTGTGTGGTTGTGTACACACGATTAAATTATATTGTTTTCCTTGTATATTATTTAGTAATTCTAGTACAGTATGGACTGATTCGGGATATTCAGATTTAAATAATTTCTATTCCGCGGCCAAGAAGCATGACCATACAGAAACATCTGGAGGCCTGCTTAAAATTAAACACTTTTGGTAAATCTCCTCCTCCCCCCGCGATCTTCGTACGGCTAACACCGTCTGACGTGCGCTCCGGGAAATAAATTGTTTTCAGTGGTTTAAAATCAACAAATACGTGCTGAGTGTGGGTAATAAGCTAGGTAAAGGTGTGAGCAACGTTTACTGTAAGTTTTTGAAACACATTTGTCCGTAGTTTGTTGGATTTAATTCGGTAAGTTGATTTTCTTGTTCACTTTTATTGTTGTCAATAAGTAGGTAGGCAAAAATTTTTTACTGTCGGTAGCTCTCGCGCAGCGCCGGCCGCTCTGTTCGAACAGCTGTTAGTTATTTACCTATTCAATCTTTATTTTGGCCATTGTTTTCCTATTGCATACTGAAGTGTAGTATTTAAATCTTTTTAGTAAGTACCTAGCCAGAATGTCGAGTCATAATATGCCACCGGATAAAGATACTAATCCGTTTTCGAAAAATGACAAAATTCCCCGCTCACCGCCAACTTCTTCAGGTACTAAACGTTTATTGTCACAATTATCGCCCTCTTCTCTGTCACCTGATGAAAAGCGCCACCAGCCCACAAGGGACGATCAACCGCCCCCCGTAATTTCGTTATTGGATACAAGCCGTGGCAATTATTACGAGCTAGTTCGCGAGGCCTCTTCATACTTATCTAAAATAAATGAGTTCGCTAACGACACAGTATCTCGTCGCAATAACTTCGCAAACAAAGCAGAAATTATGAACATGACACAAAAATTAACGGCCATCGTCTCACTTCTGGCACTTAAAAATTCGTCATTAGAATCTAAAGTCGCTAATTTGGAAAAGGATTTGCTGACCGCTAAAACTACTACTCAGGTTGAGCAACCGGCCGCCTCAGGGCCGCCATTTTCTTATTCTGACGCGCTCAAACTCAGACTCGCGAAGTCGGTGCCACCTATTGAAACGCGTAGACCGCTCCCGTGCGTAATAGCTTATCCGACGCAAGACAAATCGGCGGAATTAAAATCCTCAGACGAGACCAAACAGGCATTAATGAAAGCGATCAACCCATCTGACGGCTTTCAAATCCACGGTGTCAAAAAGACATCTAATTCTGGCGTGATCCTGCGCTTAACAAGCGAGTCACAAGTCAGGAGATTAAAATCCGTTGAAGGTTTAAAATCAGCCGGTCTGCGTCTAGAAACACCGAGAGGGCGTAACCCGCGTATTCTAATTAAAGATGTCCCGCAAAATATTACGGACGAAAATTTTTCGCTTTATAACCAAAATATTAAGGGCGAAATTAATGTGACACAAGAACAATTTATGAACTCGACAAAAATTATTAGACGGCGCATAAATAATAACTACAATCGAAAATGGATGGGCCTAGAGGTAGACCCAAAGATTCGGAAACATCTCATTGAAACTAAACAAAAACTTTTTATTGACTGGGCAATGTGTCGGTTCATCGATGACGTCGAACTTGTACGCTGCGCTAATTGTCAACAATACGGTCACATTGCTAAATTCTGCCGCGATTCAGACCCGTGCTGTTGTCACTGCGCCGATAAACATACCTCAATTAACTGTCCCAAAAAAGGCTTAGAGATTTCAAACCGGTTTGCGGAAGCTGCACCCGGTATAAGAAACCTAACGCCCACCCCACGGGTTCCCCTGACTGCCCAACATACAAGGCAAAAATGGAGCAATTAATTTTAACAACTCGCTATGGATAAGTTAGTTATAGGACAGTTGAACCTACATAACAATAAGCACGCGACGATTGAATTAGAAAAATTGGTGTCGGATTATAATTTAGACTTAGTTCTCATACAAGAGCAATATCAATCCGCGTCGCTAAGGTCGAAAGTCGTACAAGTTACGCCTACAACCTAGCGCGCGCCGGCATTTACACACCTCAGTCTAAATTTTCAATTACGGCCCTTACAAATCTGTCAACGTCTCACTGTGCGGTAGCAGAGGTTTCGTGTCTTCACTTTAGATTGTACGTAGTTAGTTGTTATTTTCAATACTCCGATCCTGTAGGTCCTCACTTACACCAACTACGTCATGTCCTACAATGTCTTGCGGGGAATAAAATTGTTATTGGTGCCGACGTACATGCTTCTTCACCCTTATGGCATGGGGAACTTAGATACACTGACCGCGACGTATCGTAGCTCAGTGGAAGACTTCATAGCAGAGTTCAACCTGCAAATTCATAACACTCCCAATGCACCACCTACATTTAGCAGCCCCTCTGGTGAATCTTCCATCGACGTCACGCTTTCCAGCGCGTACGTCCATAATAACAATATAATAAATTGGCGCGTCATTCCTGATGCGTCATGCAGCGACCATCGTTTAATTGTCTTTGAGTTTATTCGCGCACCCTCGAGTTGTCCCGTGATTGAGTCGAAAGATTATAAATATAATGTTAAAAATGGTAATTGGAATTTATTCCGGTCTCTTATGTTCGCTCATTCCAGAGATTTCACTCGTCCAGACTTAAACTCAAATGATAGTGCGGAAATAATGACCAACACCTTTGTCTACTGTGCCGACACCGCCCTGGGCCGTAGGCCGCTTAAAACAGAAAATAAGTGTAATTGGTGGCACGATAATTTATATAACTTGCGTCGGGAGTTTAGGAGAGCCAGACGGAAAATTAATTATGCACGTAGACAGGGACTCAGTCTATTGGACGATAATTACGTATCGTACCTAACTGACCTTAGGGCTTCAAGGTCGCGTTATCGCGCCGCCGTCACCTTAGCAAAAAATAATATGTTGAGAAATGCAGCCGTTAGACTGGATAAGGAGGGACTATGGTCTTCTTTATACCATGAACTCAAACCAAATAATACCACTGCTCCACAGTATTTTTCAAATATCAAGATTAATAATTCGTATACTCATAGTTTAAGAGACACGGCGAAGGCGTACCTCGACGTACTAATTCCAGACGACAAGCCGGGCTTGGACAATGATTTTCACCGCGAGATAAGGTTTAGAATGTTAGACCCCATCAATACGCCGGTATCTGACTTACCTACACTTGATGAGTTCACTTCAACAGTTAATTTGTTACCTACGAAAAAGTCAGCAGGCGAGGATAAAATATCTAATATTATGATTAAGCAGGCGTGTCTAGCGGTAGGCTCATCTATATTACAGGTTTTTAATAAATGTATTGCAGAAGGCACTTTTCCAAAAATCTGGCGAATCGGCACAATAAAATTAATTCCAAAAGCCGATGATAAACCACCAGACGATCCGAAATCCTACCGTCCTATAACGCTATTATCATGCTTAGGTAAATTATTAGAACGTCTTATTGTTCCCCGCTTGCTACCCCGTGGCCCGAAATTTAATAATCAGCAATTTGGATTTACCGCCGGGAAGTCAACAGTGGATGCAGCAATCGAGGTCAGAAAAACAGTAAATCTATCGGAGTGTAAATATGTAGTAGGTATATCTCTGGATATCGCGGGTGCCTTCGATAATGCCTGGTGGCCAATGCTACTACTGAAGTTAAGAAACAGAGGCTGCTATCGTAATATTTATTATTTAATTTACTCGTATTTTTGCAACGGCGTAACAAAACTCCAACTCGGCCATTACACACATTCCAAAAACTTAACGCGCGGCTGCCCTCAAGGATCAGTACTATCGCCGCACTTGTGGAATATAAGTTTTGATGATTTATTATGTGTTCCCTTGCCTCCTCTGTGCTCTCTGATAGGTTATGCTGACGATGGTTTTCTTATTATTCAAGCCAATTCGCGATCTGAAATTGAAAACAAGGCCAACAAGTGCCTCAACGTAATATCGAGTTGGGGCCACAGAAATCGATTAAAATTTGCAGCACATAAAACCTTTCAAGTACTTTTAAAAGGTTCATTAATATCAACTCCTTGCATTAAACTGAACAACATCAATGTGAAACGTAAACAGTCACTTTGTTACCTAGGACTTATTTTAGAAAATAAATTTACATTCCTCGAACATATAATACAGACCGGTGAGAAAGCTAAAAGGAATTTCTATTGTTTCACAAAAATATCAACGTCGATATGGGGCCTTTCATTTAAAACATTAAAAATAATTTATAATGTGACGTACCTCGGCAGCATATGCTATGGCGCACCGGCTTGGGCAGATAGGGCTACAATAGGAGCGGCCCGTCGTAAACTTTTGCAAAGCCAACGTCTCGCCTTAATATTTTTATGTAAGGCCTACCGTACCGTAAGTACTGAAGCACTCCCAGTCTTAGCCGGAGTCCTACCAGTAGATTTAGAGATACAGCGTCGTGCAGCGCTATATTATAAAAATAAAAAAATGACTAACCCTGAGTTTTTAAGCGCGAAAGAGAGTAATAAGATAACTAGATTATTCGAGCCATTAGATATTTCTATACAGAACCTAATTTCTGAGTGGCAGGAACGGTGGGACAACACTATCAAAGGGCGTCACCTATATAATTTCTTCCCTTCGGTACGCGATCGACTCTCGAAGCAATGGATAAAAATAGACCACTACGTCGCACAATTTTTGACAGGACACGGAAACTTTAAAGCGAAACTATTTGGATTTACATTAGTCTCGTCTCCGCTATGCGAGTGTTCGACCGAAGGTAGCCCTTATGAACAAACTGCTCATCACATACTCTGGGAGTGTGATCTCTGGTATGACGAAAGAATCGAAATGTTGAACAGCGTCCATTGTGTTTCTAGGGTTGTGTACTATGAAGATCTCGTGGGCTGCGCGAAGAACTTCCGAGCTTTCAAACGTTTTTGTCATAAGTGCTATTGGAAACAATGCAACAATTTTTTGTCATTATAAATGCATTGTAATCAATTATTGTCATATTATAAATTAAAACATTTAATTACATTCTGTCTTGTAGTCTAAAAAAAAAAAAAAAAAAAACCTTATTCCCGTGGTGCTTCCCCTTTAATTCTGAATTTTTGTCATCACAATTCTTGCTGTCTCCCGCTTTGCTTGGGGAGGGAAACTGGAATACTTCCTACTCCTCCTACAATCTTCTGATTAATTTCGTTGCGGGTTCCAAGACAGATTTAGCATGTCCCCCGGGCACCCCTGAGATCATATCAAAGGGTTTTTGCGGTTGGTTACCACTGTCGATCCTGGCTACACAGGAGTTGCAGTTGTGGGTAAGTGTGGTGGGCCAATTTTGGTAAATCTCGTATTGAAATGAGTATCAACAGTCAGTTACGATTAGATATTGAGAGGAATAATGCTAAAGTTAATCGCAATAGAAACATTTTTCAAAGGCTGATCGATGTAGTTTGCTTTCTGGGAAAACAAGAATTAACTTTTCGCGGTCACGATGAGTCAGTATCGTTGTTGAATAGAGGTAATTATTTAGAAATAGTCGATTTATTAGCCAAGTATGATGGAGTTTTAGAAACTCATGTACAGAGTGCAAGTACCTCATTCACGGGCATGTCGAACCGTACGCAGAATGATTTGATCTCGAGCGTTGCATCTGTGATGATCGATCGCGTTAAAGCCGAAATTAAACAGTCCGATTTTGTCGCCGTCATGGTAGATGAGACTCCTGATGTTAGCGGCCGTGAACAATTAGTATTAGTTTTGAGATATATTCGTGATTCTGAAGTAGTAGATCGATTTATCAAATATGTTGATGTTAGCGCGGATCGGACCGCTGTAACCGTAAAATTTTGGAAGAGTTCGATTGTGTATCCAAATTAGTTGCACAAACTTACGACGGGGCAGCAGTTTTATCCTCACAAATTAATGGCGTGCAGGCTTTGGTGAGACAAAAATGTCCACAAGCTATGTACGTTTGGTGTTCAGCACATATATTAAATTTAGTTTTATCGAAATCGTTCGAACGAGTTGCTGAAACAAAACGCTTTTGTAGTATAATAAAATCAATCGCGGCTTTTTTTCATACCAGTACAAAGCGAATGGCCCATTACAACAACTTTGCCGATATGAAAAAGCTGCCTCGTGTCGCGGAAACAAGGTGGACATATCACTCGCGCACAGTTAATGTAATTAATAATGCGTCGAATTGTTTGAAAATATGAACGAAAATACACATGACTGGGATGGTGAAACACTGACACAAGTCAGTTCATTTTTATTTATTATGAAAGAATTTGAATTTAATTTTCTTTTAAAATCTTTCGCAGATATTTTTGCAGAAACGGATATTCTGTACGATATTTTGCAAAAAAAACTAGTGACATCGCGTATTGTGTAACAAAGATATAAGAGTCAGAGTCATTTTTAGAACGTTTCAGAGACAAGTTCGAGAACTATTATGATGCTGCCGTTCGCATTACCGGACCACCTAAAAGAAAGCGCAACGTCGATGATGTAAAAATACATTATCGGCGAACTTTTGTTGAAATAATTGATAATGTAGTCAGTGAATTAACAAATCGCTATAAAAACATTAAAAAAAGATTTAAAGTTTATTGAGCTACTTTCTTGTGAGAAATTTAAAAAATATAGTGAACGTTTCCCTGAAAATGAAATCAGAGAGTTCACTAATAATTATCAGGCAAATTTTAATTTTGATAAATTGTAAAATGAATTGCGCTGTATTTATAGATCACCTCAATTTGCAATGAGTTGTGTATTTAGTATTATTCAAAATTTGTATAAGGACAATTTAAATAAAGTTTTTTCTAAAGTGTTACGATTAGCGAAATTCATTGTGACTATCCCAGCAAGCAGCGCATCGGCAGAGCGTTCATTTTCGTGTTTAAAACGTAACCACACATATTTGAGAAACACACAAAATCAACAACGACTCACAGAGCTTTCCATGATTTCTATAGAAAAGGCATTAATTATAGAATTAAAACGCAATCCAACTTTCTATGACGATATCCTAAATCATATTTAAAAAAGGATAGGAGCATAGATTTAATCTATAAATGAATGAGTAGTTTATTTTTTTACTAACCCGTAGTTTTATTATTAAGTTTATTTATATATTTTGCGAATCACATGAAAATCGGACTTTTTAAAGGCCACATCGGATATCTTGCAAGGGACGTGTTCTGTAACTATCACTCACTTGGATAAGATATTTGAGGTGGCCGAAATCTTGCGTTTATTTACATCGAGATATAGTAATCTCAAGTAACCGGAACTTTGAATATGTGAAAATAGAAGCTGACTGACTGGTGAGTAGTTATAATATTTTAAAATATGCTTATTATTTTACTTATTAGAATTTCTTCCGCTGCGACGATCGATCGCTGTTTTGTCTGCGTTGCCGTAGAAGATGTACATGAATAGTAGTACATCTAAGACTTGCTCTGTTGGCATGGTTTCGACTTAGAGATCCGTCGCTTGGCTGTAGCTATGCTAAAAATCTATAAACGAAAGTTTTTGTGACCGAGTACTTCGCCGCATACCCAGTGTCATAATCCTGTGCATGCCACTGTTCCGTACTAATGTAGATGCTGCTGTGGTAGTGCTTTTATTACTTTGGAAGCCGAACTGTTGTTGTTTAATTATGTTATGTTTTTCTACGAACTTTATAAGTCGCTTGTACATTATTTTTTCAAATATTTTAGATGAAATGGGTATAAGCGTTATAGGACGGTAACTTTTTAATAACGATTTATTTCCTTTTTTAAATAAAGGTTTTACTACTGATAATTTGAATAGCTCTAGAAATGTGCCTGTTTCCAAAGAAAGATTTATTAAATGGGTAATTATAGGAGTTAATTCATTTCTGCAGTATTTTATAACCTTAGTAGATACACCGTCATATCCTTCAGACTTTGTATTTTTAAGTGAATTAATTATACTATTAATTTCGGAGTAACAACATGGAGTCAAAAAATTGAATTTTGAATATAAGTATTATTAGTACGAGGGCAGCACTGAAAATTTCGGGAAGCAAGGAAGTGACACAACATTACTATTTAAAAATGTATTTATTACTTTTCGAAGTATTCTCCGTGAAATTTGACACATTTTTCCATACGATGGAATCAATAATAGAAGCAACCATTCCATTCGGAAGATGGGGTCTCCAAAATGGCCGTTTTGTAGGCGTCCACAGCTTATTCAGGTGATGAAAATCTCTGACCACGCAATTTATTCTTTATTTTAGGGAAAGTATAGAAATCATTAGGGCTTAGGTCGGGGCTGTACGGCGGATGGTCTAATAATTCTATGATTTCTTGCTCTAAAAACTCTTTTATTCTGTGCGCGGTGTGAGAACTCGCATTGTCGTGATGGAGGATGATGCGGCGGTTGCAGTTCTCTTTACGGAGTTCAGAAACGACCTGTGGCAAGCAAATGTTAGCATACCATTCTTCATTAACCGTTCTTTGTCCCTCAAGAGGAATAGTCGCAACATGGCCGGTTTTGGAGACAAACGTGGCCACCATTTTTTTTGCAACACTCCGTGAACGAACAATTTTTGTTGGCTTTAAGTCATTTTCGAACACCAAACTCGTGACTGGTTTTTTGTTTCGGGTTCGTACGCGTATATCCAGGATTCGTCACCTGATACGATGTTGTATACAGCATTTGAGGATCCTGCGTGGAATCTTTCGAGTTCTGACGCACCAAGTAACGCGAGCCGCTTTTTGCTCTTCACAGAGCAAATGCGGTATCCATCGGGAAAACAACTTTTTTACACCTAATTGTTCATGCAAGATTATTTGTATTTGACTCATGCCAATGTCTAAAGTTGCCTGAATTTCTCGGTATGTCATATGTCGATCTTCCTCAATCAGCTTACGCACAGCATCAACGTTTTCTTGGGTGACTGCAGTTTTTAGACGACCTTGACGGGGATCATCACTGAGCTTGACACGTCCACGTTGAAATTCAGCAAACCAGCGATAAATTGTGGTTTTGGATGGGGCTTCATCACCAAATGCAGAAATCATCCGGTCAACACACTGTTTTTGTGTTAAACCCCTTCGAAAGTCATAATAAATCATCGCTCTAGAATTTTCTCGAGTCAATTCCATTTTCTCAACGACTAAACTAGTTTGACAAGACCTTGTGACAAGACCGAGAATCTTTTTTTAAATAAATAAACGGTATTCGATTTTTAAAACCAAGGAGTTTTAAATTAAAAAGATTTTAATATGACAGGAACAGTGGAAATATTCCATTCCCGATACTTTTAGTGCAGCCCTCGTATTAGGTAAAATAATTTTATTTGGTTTATTTGTCAAGTTAATTAAATTTTATATCCTTACATTCCTTTATAACATCCTGACTTAACTTGTTTATCTCTTTCCATTTATTACTTGTCTCCTTTCTTATGTCCTGACCTAACTCTTTTACCCTACTTATCAGTTCGACTGCCCTGTTTAAGTTTTCCTTACTTTCCTTTGCCAATTCCTGATTTATCTGTCTCAAAATGAGACATCTACCTTGTTATTTATTTCCCCTTTTTATACTCCTACACTCATTTATAATACCTAGGTTTAAATTATTTATCTCTTTTAATCTATTATTTGTCAGTTCCTTTATGTCATCTTTTAGAATACCCATCTTTTTATCCATCAACTCTTTCATTCTTCTAATTTCTTCCTTACAGTCACAACTTTTTAGGGTTCCCCGTACAACTCCCATTTCACACTGTTCTTCCATGTCACTTGTTTTCCTATTTTCCTTTCTACTTAATAACGCAACTTTCCCTATATGGTTGGAAATTTTTGTAAGATTATTTGCCAAACCAGACTTTAATTCGCCTCTCATGTTCCTAGTCAGGTTTAGCAAATATATACTATTCTTAACCGTATAGGAAGTTTCAGCCAGAAGGGCGTCGAGAGAGCTGTCGGGGTTTTGGGGGGTGTCAGTTGTTATTTGGCTACTATGCCGACTACTACCTCCGCTACTACTACTGCCTACGGACCCCGGCCCCTCCATGGACAGTCGGTTTGGGTTTATAGGGTTTTTGTTATGTGGGGTATGAACCATAGCCATTTTATTTATTTTACATTTCGTATTTTAATTTTAAAAATTACTTGGGGGAACGCGTCAATATGTAAATTTAAAAAATAAAATTGTATAGATAAAATAATACGTATATTGTAGATTTTTTAAAATAATTACTTTAATAGATATAATTTACTTTACGTTGCTTAAATATTTTAATTAGTAATTTATATAGTTTGACTAGAGTAGTGTCGAGCTCCTATTTTCCTATTCTATATGTAATTTCACTATAAAAATGTAATATGTAATAATAATGTCCTAGGTTAATTATCTTTCCGCCTGATAATTTTAAATAGCAATACGCGGTTTACTCAGGTTTATTTTCTCCGTATTTTAAGAAAAAGGGTTAACTAACGTTGCAAAGCTAATCGTAAAATTACTCGTATCGGTCATTATTACAATAAATATGTAATCGTAATTGAAAGAAGTTAGGCAATTGTGCAGTTCTAACAAAACGAAAAAATATATTATTTTATGCTCGCCGTTACAAGGTTACGTTGTTGAATTTTGATGAATTGTCAAATGTTACCTAATAAAATGACTCCACTTTTTTTTAAAGATGTATATAATAAAAAATGTTAACACAGAAAATATATACAATAATTATAGAGAAAAGTTTTTGCTATTCGATCATAGATGTCTCTGTACATTCTTATAATACCATAACTATATTCTTTGCATTTGGTTTTTGTTATGGCGTGAAATTGATGAAGTGTATGAGGAAAAAATCTGGTAGATATTTTATGTCTTATAATAAACAATATAAGCTAATAATAATTATTATTCAGAAACTATAATATATAAGAAGTTTTCCCTTCATTGGGTAACTTTCATAGAATACTTCATGCGATCATCGGGTCGTTACATGGGGTTGCCGTCGTGCATCTGCAGCGTGCAGCAACTACTGTCGCCCTTGGAACGCACCAACAGAAAGGTGTCATTTAGACTAAGTTTCTGGCATGTTTAAAAAGAATTATTGAAGGGTCTGAAAGTCAGAATTGTCTGGAAATACCGAAACAAACTCCGCGAAAAGCGCATAGAAGTCGTATGATTTGAAGTGGGAATATACTTAACCAAGGATACTAACTACTAGATACCACACCGAAAGGCTTCTTGTCTACTGAAGGCTTAGGAGCTCGGTCGCACTTATGTTTATCTACTCGGATTTAACCGCTATTTAACTAGTAATCAATCAAAAACTTATATTTTATGATTGACAGCAATTCGGCGGCACTGTCAACAGATATTGTCAATGAAGCGTACCGTGGGACGGGCGGCGGCGGCAGGATGCGGGGAAAAAAGCAATTAGCTGAAATGCTGAAGCGGCGGTGAGCGGCGGGCGGCGGCGCGGCGGCTAAATCCGAGCGGCGGCCGAGCGTTCACGCGTGCATGAAAAATGGCGACGTCCGTACTGGCGCGCGCGCAAGCGGTTTGTTTTCCGTTGTTTGCAATAAATAGGTACATTCTTTCCTTTTCAGGTTAAAATGTAGTCCTGAGCTTAAACTACAACCGTAATAAATTTCATCAAAATCTGTTGCCTGAAATAGTAACAAGCCAACCATCCAACCGCACAAACTTTCACATAATGTCAGTCAGTAAAATCATAGACAAATATCGTTCTGTCTCTACTAGTACTAACTAAAATAGAAATGCTAAAGCAGTGCCTAGAAATATCAATAAAACGATTGACGGAGACTAGTGAGCCTATAAATTGTAGGTTTTTTATTTTTATCAAATGAACCAGGAAACGAGCAGACGGATCGCCTGATGGTAAGCGATACCGCCGCCCATGGACAGAATGAACTCATGAACACCAGAGAAATTACATTTGTAACTCATCTGGTGTTGTGACTTGCGTTCCCATTCCTTAAAATCCACACCCACCCTTGTGCCTCCGGCAATCACACACACTCGGCGAAACAGAACGCAAGCGTTATTTCACGCCGGCTTTTTGTGAGGTCGTGGTATATACCCGGTCGAGCCGGCCCATTCATGCCGAAGCGTGGCTCTTCAACGTAAAAATTACACATACATTTTCTATTTAAAAATGTTTCGTGGCTGTTAAGGAGTGCTTCGTTGAAAGTTAGTAGCAAAAAAATGTTGTACAGCGGACCGAGACAGTAGAGAGAAAAGGAGACCTGCACAACCTATAACTATACCAAGTTTCATACTTTGATATGCATAACTACAGAAGAGCGGACGGACAGACAGACAGACGGACACAGCGAAACTATAAGGGTCCTTGAGAACTACGGAACCCTAAAAAGTAAAAAGTAATAAACGTAGAAAATTTGACTATTTGATTAATAAATATTAGAGACAAAAGCCAAACAACAATAGAAAGCTTGCGCTAGCTTCGACGCTGTTTCTCAAAGCCACAAACAATTATTTTCAAATAAATATTACGATAGATACACGAGTACTTCAGTGGCGATGCGTGGGATCTGCACAATATAACATCTAATACATTATGTATTATGTAATACACAACAAGGATATTTTCTTTTTATTGTACTTACGACATCTATCAGGTGGTGCAGATCTAGAAATAGGTTTTTAGGGCGCACTGACCGTAAATTATTGTTTTGTTTTTGTATTATATTTTACAATTATATATTAGAGATAAGTAATATTCATAAGGAATACCCATGCGACGTCAAGTTGCGTCCACGCCCCGCTGCTGGAGTACTTAGATGTTTATTTGCATGCAACTGCGAAGTAATGGCATGGAACGGAATATCACCGTTGGCCGCGAGCATACGCGGCGTTGTTTGTGTTCTATACGTCGCATTTTTGTCCCGTCACTCCGTCGCGCCGCCGTTACGCCGTCGTCACGCAGCCGTCACGCCGCCGCCAGAGATGGATGTCCGCTCCTGGAATATGCGGGAAATGCCTACTAATTACTTATACATTTCCAATGATAACAAAAACAAGGAAGTTTACAAAAGTAGAGCAGTTAAAAGTAGTAACTTTATTAATATATTGTTTTTATTAACTTCATTATCTTTATACATGTAACATTTTGAATTTGTTGTTGAATATTCCAGAAAAATAAACAATTCAACCAAAAATGGTCTCGCTACAAAAACTTCTAAGAGTTTAGCTAGTCATGTTCAGTTGTTGTTATCTGTATGTGTAAGTGTTTTTTAATTATTATATTAGGTCATTACATATGAAATTGGCGTTTTGTAAAAGAGTAACATAAAGTCGATTTTCTAACATGAGTCTCCAACTTTTTCGTCTGTGTGTTGCATGTCGCGTGACGGTCGGCCGCGGAGTAGGGCTAAAGTGAAAGGCGCTCGTCAGAGCAGCCGAGGCCAATATGGCGGCGCCTATAGTTCGCATCAGCTGACCGTGTAGTGTATAGACTAGTACTCATTTGTGCCAGTGCTCCACGCTATTTTGTTATTAAGTTTCACTTTTACCGTGGTTTCATAAAACCACACAATCCTTTTTTCAAACATAATCTATTTATTTAATCGATGTATATACCATTGCTATATAGTATCTATGCACTTTTGCCATCTCATAGGTAGTTCATGATTCCTTTACTAAAAAAAACCATTCGGACAGGAATCAATAAAATCTTTGAAGGCGCTTTGGACTGCCCCATCGGAGTTGAATTTTTTCCCTTGTAAGAAGTTATCCAAATTTCGAAAAAAATGGTAATCTGTTGGAACAAGGTCCGGGGAGTACGGTGGATGTCTTAGACATTCCAATTTGAAGGTCCTCTAATTTGGTAGCCGTCTGTTGTGCAGTGTGTGGTCTAGCGTTGTCCTGAAGCAGCAGTGACCTAGAGCGAATGATCAACCTCGGTTGTTTAGCAGCTAGCTTTTCCATCATGATTTGCAGTTGCTGGCAATAGATATCCGCCGTAATCGTCTGGCCAGATTTAAGAAAGCTGTAGTGAACGACACCGGCACTAGTCCACCAAACGCTCACAAGTAACTTTTTTTTAGTCAATTTTCGCTTGGGGCAGGCTTTGTCTGAAAATAAATTATTTTTATTTTTATTTTTTTTATTTTTTTATTTTTGGCTGGTTCGCCAGGGTTCAGCCATTGCGATGATCCTTTCTTGGTTGGTTGGTGGTTCGATTTAAAATCCCTTCATTATTGTGCCGCATGAGTAATGTAACACAGCAGTCGACGCGCGTTTGTCGGTTTGCTGCACTCAATTGATGAGGTACCCACCTTTCAACTTTTTCACCTTCCCAATTTGCTTCAAGTGGATTAAAACAGTTTTATCACTAACACCGCAGCCGCAGCAGCAGCTAACTCGGACGAGGTTTGCGATGGATCCGCTTCCACAATAGCCTTCAATTCTTCATTATCAACTTTGGTCTCCAGCCGTCCACGCGCTTGTTCTGCAGGTCGAAATTTCCAGAACGAAAACCTTGGAACCAAAAACGCATTTTTTCTTATGCGACGCCGCCGCCATAAACATCATTAATCCTTCGAGCCGTTTCTGCAGCACTGGTGCCACGGTGGAGCTCGTACTCGAAAATAATACGATATTTCAAGTTTTCCATCTTGTAAACAGAGTGAGGCAAAGAAAAAACCAAAAGAGGAAAAAACAAATGAATTACGGTTTTCGAAACACAAATGCATTACTACTTACCGCTATTAATTAGCGGTATAAATTTGAGATTGGAATTCTTAAAAAAAGAAGATATATTTGAGATCAAAGTGGCCATTGCGACAAAACGCCTAGTTCATACGTAAGGACTTAATATTATTACGTAAAACAAAAAAAAATAGTACAGTTTTACAAGAATTGGGCGACTGGAGGGTATGAAATTTGGCCGGTAAATTAAAGTTTATGTGGAGGAAGGTGTGCAAAAGGCTAATATTTTTCAAAAGTAGGTATGCTTAGAAATACTTATATCAAATTGATAAAAATAACAACAGCACACAACCTCAGATTATTTACACACACTACCGTGATACGTTGATGGATACAATTGTGTTACAGGTTGACGTCTGTCCATCTGTCACAACATTTACATTTTTTTCTACCTAAGAGGCAAAGAACCCAAGGGTTCTGGCTGGGCTGGGACTATATTATTGTCCAGAATCCGTAAGGCCGGAGAAAATTCAGAGAATTGAAATTAGATCTCAGCGCTAATACAATAGAGCTTTAAATCGAACACACAAGTGTCGAGTCAAATGTCAATGTCATATATGACAGCTCGACACTCGACACTTCGATTGTCAACTCTATTAACTCAGCACAGAGTTCTATTTTCAGTGCTCTGAATTTTCCCGGGCCGCCCGGGCCATTCCGGATCATATAGTCCCAGCCTTAGAAAGTGTGGTTAGTGTAGTATTGTTAATGACAGACGGACAGGTCCACCCTTTTGAAATATATGTATTTCGCAGTATCGAAGTGTATTGTCAACTCATTTGATTATAATATGTATGTCTATGTGATAAGTAAGCACCAGGACAGACGACGCTCCTGCGAGAGCGGCCGACTGCCTCCCGCAGTACCGCCACCTAGCGAGAAAGTATGAAGCCTCAAGTGTCTCAATAAAGTATGAAGCCGTATCAAGTGTTTCCTTAGAAGACCCAGCCAATGCGTCTATAAAAGTTTAAACTCTAAAAAATCGCTATTGTAGGCGAATGTCGGCCACAGAACCACCTCTAGTATTTATTATTATTATTAAAATAATAGTAACAGTACTAGCTCTTGCCCGCGCCTGCGCAAACACATTATCCCATGGGACCACTATACTTTTTCGGGATAAAAAGTAGCCTACGTGTTATTTCCGAGCCTCCACTACTACCATACCAAATTTCTTAAAAATCCGTTCAGTAGTTTTTTCGTGAAAGAGTAACAAACATCCATCCTCACAAACTTTCACATTTACAACAGTAGTCGGATTATCCGTTCCGCTATGCACGTAGGCCGTAGCCCGTAGCCCGTAGCCTACGCGGGCTGCTCGCAGGCTACGGGCTACGGGCTCACGCGACCACCGCGACCACTGCGACCACTGCGGCTTGTCATTTCCTGTGTCCGCTTTTTATTAATTTAATAATTTCTTAAAACCCTTGAAAGAATAGTCACGCGATAGTAGACACAAATCACAATGCTATATTCAGCCTCCTGCTATTGTCAAAGAGGTTTGAAAAACGACCACGTAGCTAGTAAATAATACGGTTTTATGTTAAAAATAAGTAGTAGTCGAAGCTGTCTTGAAAACGCTTCAAATGATAGCCGTACGAGCCGCCGCCGCATCCGAACTGACGCTGACGGCCCAATAAAATTCACTCGAGCGAAATTACGATGAGAACGTTCGGTATGGCGCGACAAACGAGGGGGAAGTATAAAAACTAAAAGGAGCGGGCGATTTGTCAGGCTGTCGAGTGTCGCGGCTTCAAACGTGCGCCACGCCGCAGCGTTTGCGGCTATTTTGTTTGTTTGTTTGTTTGTGCCGCCAGACTGATGGATGGCGCACTGAGGGTCAGTTCATACTAGCGCAGAGTGGAAGAGCAGCGAAGTGAAATTCTGTCTAGCAAATCCACCCTTATGCTCACAAGGCACCTAATACGGTGTGCATAAAATGTAAAGGAAGCCCGTGAATTCACGCGGATCGTCGTGTCTGTGAAAGTGTGAACTAAAACGCTTCTTTTTTATATCAGTAGTTAGTTATATGTGCATTACGTTGTGGATATAGGAGTGAATTTGCTATTTTCGGAATATTTCGCTGAATTCGCTGCGCTTCGACTCTGCATTAGTATGAATTGACCCTAAAGGACGACTTTACGGATTATCTCTTAATCTCTTCATAGGCACGTGATCGCCCGGAACTAAATTGTGTCTCTAAATAATATTGCGCGGAACGGAACGTGTAAACATTGGAACTGTCGCCACGCAAGATACTATCTACCGTTAAAACGTTTTGCGTAGGTGATTTCTTCTCAAGAAAATAAATTATTTTTCATAAATATTTTTGTTTTGACATTTTCTAATTCGATGAATACTGTTAATTTAATAGCACCAAACTTTTCTCGCGGTTTCTTCGAATAAATTGTTGCTAAAAATAAAATAAACACTTTTAAGTAACCCCCTAATCGTCAACCAGTGAACGAGATGGTGATGATGAATTATAATTATGGCCGATCAAGAGAGTTCTTAGCTGCTCTATAGCCAAACTCTCGAGTCACAGAACTCTAATCACAGAAGTAGTCGCGGGCTTTTAACTAGTGAGTAACAACGAGGTAGTCAACAACAGTTAAGTTTATGACCAGAATACTTTGGAGTTATAAATACAGTGTGTTGCGGCGGAGCGCAGCGGCGCGCGGCGGCGTGCGGCGGCCGGCGGCCGGCGGCTTCGGGGAAGCGCTTTCATCTCGCTATCGCTGGCGATAAAGCTCCGAGTCGCTGCGACGTCGCCTGTCGCTCCTGCTCAACGTCATCTGCTTCCCATTTAGGTGCTCCGATACTCAGACAAAATGAAAAAGTGAAGACCGACAACAAGACAGAGGTTTGTCAAACAAAAACTGAGGCCGGTTTTGTATGTGTATAGTGCGCGTGTAGCTACATAATACATACATAAAAACCACACACTGCGACAGTTTGCTTTACAAGGTAAGGCGTAGTTTCGTTACATGTGTGTAATTATACACCGAGGCGTAGTTTAGACCGGCCTCACTGTGTGGGTCGCAGAACTCTGTCTTCACTTTCGTATTTGGCCTGAGATCTGATAAGCTCTTGTACTGGTTCGTCTGACACACGTCGACTACACTTTAATTCACTCTGAAGCCCAATTCTCGCATTATCTTACATTTGCAATAAATTATAAACGTACCGTCTTGTTATCATAAACTGACCAAAATCGTTAATCTGCTTCATGTTTGCCACATCACAATATGTTGTTCAGCGTTTGACGTTTGTAAATGAGATCGAGACTGTATAGAAACAGTAATAAAAGGTGGAAATAACAGAATCGACCTTCATGTCTCTGACATGTTCAATAGTGTCTGATTAGCCGTAGCAATGTCTCAATATCGATCTCATATAAGTTATAATCTATAATATAACGTAGAGAGAGAGAGTTGGCTCCGGCGCTGGTGCCTGATATTTGACGAGTCGGTTTCGCAATACATTCATAGTTATTAGTTAGTTATATATCGCTCGGGCCTGGCGGCGGGCGATGGCGCGTGTATACACACAGTAGATCTCGTGTCAATTGCGGCTGTCATTGGCCCAATTACTGCGGATATATGGCGATATAATTTGGCAGCGGCGCGCGGCGGGGCGGCGCGGCGCGCACCGGCGCGCACCCGGCCGTGCGGCCGCGCGTCGACGCGTCCCGCCGCGCGTCGCTGAGCGCAAGCCGTGCTGCCCGCATGGACGACATGGCCAACGTTGCTGTTAACAAGATATTATGGTCTCATTTGAGTGTGCCATAGATGTTCGTAGCAACTCTACTTAGTTTTATGTATATATTTGAAAGCTTATTCATGATCATACGCAGGACACTACAACTATGACTTATTGGAATTCGTAAGGAAGGAAAGGAATCTATCGGAAAATCAATTTTCCTACAATTAGTAATGAGATTCAGACGATTACAGCATGCAGTTGTGCTATATCTGTCATATTCCGCGAACCGCAGGCCGCTGTCATTCGTCATAAGTCCGTAACATACGCTGACGGCTGCGCGGGCGCAGGTAACAGCAGATCAAAGTAACGCAATTATAACTGAGATCCAGTGATACGGTACCTCGGCCCTACAGCGCTGCCAACTGCTAGACAACGCGCTGATTTATTACAAACTGAATGTTTTATTATTTTTATGTTACCAGGTTTAAAACTGCGCTACTGCACCGGGCCGACTTACCGGCCCCTTCAACTATGTAAGCATCAAATTTAAAGAAGCTAAAATGTAAGTAGAGTATCTGATTTAACTGCGTATAACCCTTCGATGTAAATTAGTTTTAACATTTTAAAACTTTAAAATCCATAAAACAAGTCCCTATTAGTTACAGGAAAGTCAGTAGCTGATATAACCCGGTGTCGGTATCACAAAGGCTGTCTGTCTGTCTGTGTGTCTGTGTGCTCGCTCGCTGTGTGTGTGTGTGTGCTCGCTCCCCGTGACAATTGACAGCGCCTCCCCTAATCGGGACCATGTGTACAACCTGACATGAGACGCCATCTAGTGAGGTGCTCTGTGTTTTAGATATATATGTAATACCTTTTAAAATAAATTATTAACAGAATTAGGTGGCTTAGACGGGCTTGTACCCACGATGGTTGGGTACAAGTTACAACACGCAAATTTATATTTTGTTAAACTTTAGGTTAAAAAAAAACATTTTACAATAGGGGCCTGTTTCACAATTGCCTAGTAAGTTTCGAATAGCTTATCCGGTAGCTTTGTCGCTGCGTACTTAATATCGAGCGACAGAGACAAAACATGCTAACTGCCACTTATTTGAAGATTGTAAAACAGGCGTTAATCTGATAGATAAATCAAATACATTAAGGAGTTATAAATAACTATTAAACATTTTCAAAGTGTCGATCTCCAGTACCGTATAAGTAGATACAGGGCCATTATAGTCCACATATGACATTGTATATTAAAGTCATCATATCATTTACGATATTATACATTATATTTAACATATTTTGGTAGATCTCATCCCTACGTCGTGGTGTGGGAAGCGGGCGGGCCCTTTGATATCGACACCGTCGCCGCGCTGTCACTCGCTGTACTGCTACTGGAGACACACACGCACACACCGCGGTAGAAACTCGAGGCGCGATGTAAACGTCACCATGACATTCCTTCTGCTGCCCGCCGCGTTCTAATTAGCCGCATTTGTATGTAACTTGAGCGAGGAAACTGTTACAAGCAAAAAGTACTACTTGTGACATATTATGTCGTACTATATACTACATATTTGACAAAAAAGCCTGGAATATTGGTACTACGTAACTTTTACACGATTAACAGGAATAATCTTACGAACCAGTGAGCTCACTGGTCACAGCCAAATATCCTAGCTTAGATTTTGCCGTTCTCCGGATGAGTAGGAAGTTGCAACAGTTTTAGCCGCGGTGAATTTAATAGAAATATAGATTTTCATTGCACTGCGTGTTCCGATTAAATCCAATCTAAACCTAAACAAAAGAGTAAAACACCTGATGATGAGTTAGTACCGGTCATGTCTAGATGGTGTGTATAAAAAAGTTGTGTGATATTATTGTGAACATAAATTTCCACCAGGAACAGTACACTCAATCTGTTATGTAAACAAAAGAGAAAACAATGGGACATTTTTTATCCCTTTGATTACGTTTAGTATAAATTGTATCTAAACCTCTGTTTAGAATAGTATTACTCTTAATAGCGATTTACTAAGCTTACTACTTTTTGTTGTGGGCTTGTCTTGGTTCTTACAGATCCTTCTTACGCTTGAGTGGTGATAGTAATAATACAGCAACAATTGTGATATTCTCCTTTATTGTACATATGAGAGATGCTTAACACAGATACGTCTACTCTACACTATATATAGCCTTTTGGTTAACTAAAATAATCTAAATAGATAGGCTGTGCTTGTGACATCTGTCAATAAGACATTTATAGTTCTACGTCATAATACTGCTATATTATGCAACAGTTTTACGCCATGCTTGTACGAGTATATTGTACCTCTTATAAGAACGTTAGTGCCTGGGAAAGGTAACCGATCTGTGCTCGGAGTCCTAGTAAATTAAAAAAATAAAAATAATCACAAAACTATTTATCTGACCGGGATTCGAACCCACCACATTCCAAATTTCCGAACAACGCAAAAATCATACTTACGCACACCAAACTACCAATTAGACTGACATAATAGAGGCGAATTATTGATATATTGTTGCAATTTCCAAGGGATAAGACGCTAGATCGATTTTGCTCCCCAAAAACTCCCTGCATACTAAACTTCGTGGTAATACTTTCAACCGTTTACGAAATTCCTATTGTATATAAACAAGATTATCTCGTTTAAAGTATAAGGTATACAACGGACAGGCTCCATTGTTTAAGTACTCATAGCTAAAAATAATTATAGTCCATCCAACTCCAACGGGACACGTGACGTGCGGGACTTTGAGCTGGACCTCCGCGAATGCTTCTAGGCCACGACTACCATTGCCTAGAAGTACTATGGTCTATTCGCGCTAAGCTTGCAGTGAGTCATCAGTGCACATGGCGAAATTGATCAATGACGCTCATACCGTGTTCACATTCAATAAATGTAGTAAGCTATTTCCACATTTGTACCGATGACTCAGACAGACTATAGTACTGCTATAACTGGGAACGGCCTAGACGCATGCGCGGAGGTCCAGCTTAAAGGCCCGCACGTGTCCCGTTAGAGGCCATAAACGTCCTGTCTGTAAATACGGCCGCGGCGGCCACAGATCTCCGCGGCGGGCGTCACGCTCTACCGCCCGCCTTAAACGGGCCGCCCTCCATCCCCACCGAAGGATTTTCAACCCTACACTCTTACCACAAGTTTCAGTATCTGTTACACGAGAGGAGGTAAAATGACACATTACAAGAGCATATCCTCGCTGGAATGTCGCTTTAATCTCCAACGCATAAAGTACGATTCAATTTAAACGCGTCCCGCGATGCACTCACCTTTGATACTTAAAATACTATCTGACGTCGACATGGTGCTGCAGAGTGATTTAGCACTTGCGTGCACGGGATAGGGTCGGTAGTCGCGCGCGCGGCGGACAAAGGCAGAAGACAACGGAAGCAGGCGCGTAGTTTAATTACGTGCCTTAATTAAGAAATTTGAGTTATCCACAGTGATAATTGAATCAGCTGTGTGTCTGTATATCTACATCGGGAACTAAATATCGCTTACGCCTTACGGCTTACGGCTTACGGCTTACGTTAGTTAAGGCTTTACTTCTCGTGTAATGTCATTTTCTATTTCTATAGTATTTTGCGTATTGTATTTTTATGAGTTCTTATATTTTATGTGTATTATAATGACGACTTTCAGGTCTCAAATGGACACATTAAGTGAATAGTTGATGTTTCATAATAATACTCACTTCATACTTACTTATGTCACAAAACAACCGTCAATGACATGCCAATTTAATGTCATGAAATTATTACCAAATTATAATTATTCTGCTCATACACTAGTAAATATAACTTGTATTTGCATGAGGTGCGCATGAAGTCACTGCATGAGCCATTCCCATGGCACTACACACATTGGTTTGATATTAAGATTTTCCAAAGAGTTTAATAATATAAAAACATTCAAAATTCTTTACTGCGCTTTTATCCGTAGCCATTTGGAACATGCTCCTCAAGTGTGGAATCCAAATTATAGTCGTTATATAAATAGAATTGAATCCATCCAAAGGCGCTTCCTTCAATTTCTACAGTTTGAATCTCGTATTTACGATTTACGATACTCGTTGCAAAAAATTCCACATTTTATCCTTCAGTTATCGGCGACGAATCGCGGATCTATCTCTTTATAATAGCGAACGGCTCGGTCAACTGCCCTGAACTACGCGGCGCGCGGCGATGGGCCCAAGTTGCTGCACATCCCCTGCGTCAGCAGTACATAGAGGCAGAATAGATTCGTGTGATCTAGACTTATTTGAAACCAGCATTTCTAAAATGAAAAATTGTCTTGCAACAAAATGCTTTACATCATGATTGATGTACCATGTTGTGTTGTTTGCGCTTGTACACCTACCACTTCTACTTTTAAGTTAACCACCGATTTCACCGTTGTTTTTTAGTTCTTCTATTTATGTATTGTATGCATCATCGGCTTCTCACTGAACATAAGCACCAGCATTCTGACGTTGGCAACTTCTATTACAGGGGATACGTATGCCAAAAGAAGAAGCAGAACTAATTATGACACCGGTCAACCTGCTTATAAATTAGATCCAAAAATTCGATCATATATAATAGTAGATACACCATTCTCCTCCGGGGCAGGTCGCCCGGGGCCTGGGCCCTGGGATCTGTGCAACTCCTATCTACTACATCGTACCAACTACAATATGTCGTGCCACTGTACGCGTGCCAATATGGCCAGACGCAGGCGCTCGGGGAGCTCGGTAGCATCAGTTCAGGGCAACTTTACTCTAGACGTTAACACAAATTCGACAAAATTAATGAGTTATTGTGTTTGTTAATTGTTTATTGTGTATTAAACGGTAATTGTGTCATTTAAATATATGAAGCCTGGAAGTGATGGACTTTGAGCTGGGAACTCCCCCCAATGGAAATAACATCCTACTAATATTATAAATGTAAAAGTTTCTTGAAGATGGACGGGTGGATGTTTGTTACTCTTTCAAGCAAAAAGTAATGAACGGATTTTGATGAAATTTGGTATGGTAATAGTTTAGGCTCTGGATTAAAACATAGGCTAGTGGCTACATTTTATCTCGAAAGTACATTACATATTCCCGTGGGATATTGTATAAACGCAAGCGGAGCCGCGGGCTAAAGCTAGTATATTATGTCATTGGACAGGTCTTTTCAATGGCGACAACAGTTGCGATGACAGGTTGGTGTTACTTCTGTCCGGTTGGAGATTTTTTACTACATAAGAAAATATTTAAAATATTATGTTTAAGTTAACCTTAACCTACCCGTAGGTTAAATCTCAGATCCTAGGCTGGTGCTAAAAGTAAAAAACCTCGTAAAATAATAATTTCGAAATATGGGTTTCGTCGTAGGTAACATTATATACTCATACATTGTGCCGGCCGGCGGATGACGGTGCTGGGCTGGTAAGTGACAAAACAGTTCTCCTTTGTCGCATATATCGAGTTGCTTACGTTCAGATTAAATTGTATCTGAAAACAGTGTAGTCTTGACTCGAGAACTGAGATTTTATACTATTGTAATACCGCGGTTACGCCTGTACTCTCCAGGCTGCACGGGCGAGAGCGGGGTGCGCGGGGCACGGGGGAGGGGGCGCCATTGTTCTCGTGCAGCCGCTGTGGTTAATGCCCAATTGTGGCGGGTTTACGGCGGCGATTGTGCGCGCTATCTCCTCCCCGCCCGCGCCCGGCCCGCGCCCGGCCTTCACGCGCCGCCCTTTATCGACCAACTGAACAATAATGCCTTAGCGTTTCAATCCCATAAAAATTTTAATGGGACCCTGGCACCGATAGGCGTCTTCAATTTACAAATGTTCGATAGAGGAAAGATTTCGTAAAGTTTACGTAGATACAGATTACAGAAGAAACAGCGGCGATCATCTCAACAACATTCTTCAGTTGCAGATGGCAGACGTCTGCAGAAACCCCAACATACCTAGTGCATTGAATATCATATCTCTACAACACTTTCAGTGTTGCCAGTGTCCGTATTAATCGCTTAACATCGTACGATTTGTGTGCTCATTCGTTTATGTTGCCATAATGTTTTCTGAGGCAGGAGAAAGTGGAGGATACGCAGTGTACCTACGCAACTCGGCTTGTACCTACAGAAGACAACATATTTACCGTGTTATAAGGAAATACAATGACTCCTGAATTTGATACAATTACAGCTTTATGTTTAGATTCAATTGAATTCGAACAAAGTATATTGCCGAATTATGTAGAGCGGCTAAACAGTGGGCGACTGGCGGCGCGGGCGGTGGTACTTGTCGGAGGCGGCGTGACTGGCTACTGGCTACTGGCTAGGTAGGACGTCACACCGGTGGTGTACACACCGGGGTGTAGGCACAGAAGAAGAGAGTGCGACAACTGCGGAATGCTATGCAGACTTCTGCCGAAACGGACAGAACTAGGCGGTGTGTTATAACATAAGGGTCAATTCACACCGAAACGAAGCGATACATTTTTATTAAGATAGCTATTCAAAATTGGATTTTATTCATGATAAAATAAGATACACGTTTCGTTGTAAGAGTTCGAATGTCGTGTTGCATCGCGCTGCACAGCGCGTGTGCACTGTTTGACAGATGTCATATGAAATGTCAAACTTGTACCTTTTTGTGTAGTTAATAAGGATCAGTTTTGAATAGCTACCTTAAAAATGCAGCGTCGCATATCGTCGCGGTGTGAACTGACCCTTAGAGTATGTATCTGCAACAACATTCCTGAACTATTGGTAGACAAAGACTACGTTCTGCCGGAACACGCGGAGGCGGTGGTGTTTGTCCCTGCTCCCCGGCGCGGCGTGGCGGCGTGGCGGCGTGCCTGGCGGTGGTTCCGCTACATTTGCGGCAGTCATTTGCGCCCGGCCACATATTTGCTATAATTAACACAGTTTTTACCGCATATTTGCGTAATCAACAGCAACCCGAACTTAGATCTGTGCCGCCGACGCGACGGCGACTTTTTGCGTTCTCTACTTGCGACGTTTTTTACCCGACTACGGCGAATCCAAAGGGGAGGGGGAGGGTCAATTCACACCGCGACGATACGCGACGCTGCATTTTTTAGATAGCTGTTAAAAACTAAACTTTATTCACTATACAAAGTTTACATTTCGGTGTGAATTGGCCATAGTGGTTTTGACAGTCGATTTACGTAGGTATGTATGTTTTTTCCTTCGTAGCGACTAAACTACCTACTCGGCTTTAATTAATGTGGTAAATTAAATAATAGATTTGTAGTAATGGCGCGGGTAACATTGGCTATAATATAGTTTGCGTAGTCGGGTTATTTAGTTTTTAACTATATAACCCGATTTTTCCTTACAAACAAGGTTTAGGTTTTAATAGCTATGTGTATTTCGTAGTAACTTGTGATTTAACCGCAACTGTAAAACTGATTTATCAGTGCCTGAAGTCTGATCCCTTTTAAATAGTCGCCGGGACCATCTTTAAGCAAATTGACAATAAATTTTCCAAGCTGATAAATCATGATTAATATTTAGGAAAATTATTTTGAACTAAATCGGACAGTACTTTTTGAAGTAATTTGAAAAAACCTGTTACGCGTTTAAGATACGGAACCCTCCTTAGACATGTCCTGACATGCTCTTGGCAGACAGTTAGGCTATGTTATAAAACACAAGCGCTTAGCTATAACGAATCCGACGGGGATCGACAGGGTAGGTATAATAATACTAAAATGACTAAGCATTACAGATTCTGAACACATTCTCTATTAAATAATATGTTGTTCCCTTAATAATATCTTTATTATATAAATTATTTAATAAAATGTGATGTATTTTATTCATTAATTGTATATTACAACTTAAATCACCTTTGTAAAGTATCTTAAGTTAAAGTCGACTCTGGGTCAATTTTATACCAACACGTTTTATTATCTATAAACGTATATATACAGTACGTATTAACATAATCATTCAATAATCTTTTATAAGAAATCATAATATACTCCAGATATTACGATATTTTTAGTCGAGTTAAGTCATCGACGCCGGACGTGTTCTCTATTCATTTCTATAATCTGAGCCCCTTTAGATTGTACAGCGGAAACGAGCAGGTAGTGTTAATACTGTGTATTGTGGTACTATCTCTTGATTTTGTTCTAATGCCTGGTAAATAATAATTAATTAAATTTAAACAACGTAAAGGATCACGCGTATTTAAACAATCGAACAATCAGAGTTTGCCATGTCGAAATGTAATTACGAAAGCGCCTGCAGAGTACAGAGCTACGCATAAAACGGCTAAGCGAACAATCTCGACCGCTGTTAACAAAATTAACAAACATAAAATATCAATTACAACGTCCGCACACATCCATAACATTCAATATATAATCCCGCCGACCTCCCCCGCCCGCGCCGCTGTGGGACATTTTCTCCGCTCGTCGCACGCTGCCCGAGCGCAACCGACCGAACGGGAAAAGACACGGTCCGCCGTTCGCCCCCGATCGATCTCGCGTCTATTCCCACCCCGCAAGGCTCAATATTCTGCAGTGCGCTTCGGAGATGCCTCAGCACGCTTCAAATAGATGGCGACATGGAAAAAGGAAAGCGTTCGAAATGGAGCGAGGCGATTGGTGGATACGCACCAATGGCGGCGCGAGGCGGGGCGTGGTGCGCGCACGCACGGCGCCGCGGCGCGCCCGCACATGTCACCGCCGCGCCGCGAGCGACGCACGTCCGCGCCGCAGTCTCTGGGGTAGGGTATGTGAGTGTTGTGCCATGATGCTCGCTGGTATGGACGGCAAGGAGTACGGGGCGCTGCACGCCGCTGCGGCCGCCGCGGGCTACGCCATGGAGGCCGGTGAGTACAGCCTTTCAGAGCCATCTATTTAGATAAATTAATTATCTGTACTTATCTTGGTCTTTTTAATCTGTTACAAAATCTGGTCGAGGTTTGTCACATTGTAAAACATAGAGTTTCATAAAGTATTATTTGTCATTAACAACAACATCCTGATAAGACAATATTTTATAGAACTCATGTTCAATTTGGCTGGTACCGACTTCAAAATTATGAAGATTGAGGAGAGAATTTTTTAAAACTTTAGCCGAATTTAAAACGGAAATTGAGGAAATAAGTTTTATTTCATACTTTTTTATGCATTTTTACTTTGGAAGTCGGTTTTAATTTTTTGTTAAAAAATTATACTTTTTCTTTTTTTAGTTATATTTATTAAATTATTATTAATAATACATTTTAATAAAGTTATTAATACAAAATGTCTCCGCTATTCTCACTCTCTCGGCAAGACAAACTCAAGCGTTCTTTTATGCCAGTTTTCTGAGAAGCCGTCGTATTTCCCCAAATAAGCATTACCGATCTGTGGACCAACTAAATATCATCACCAGTCATAAATTGAATAGATACAATATTATTAAATAATAATTAGTATATAATGTAATAGTCGACGGAGAAAATGTAGCAGTAAGCATTAAATGAATATATTATAGTGATGATGATGATCACGAATATGATTTTAGAAATAGCAAAATTTCAAAGACACCGATATCGGTGCACAAAACTCTGATGAGTAGTGAGTACCTATGTCATCATAATAATATTAGGTCATTCCATATGAAATTGGCGTTTTGTAAAAGAGGAACATAAAGTCGATTTTTTTTAAACATAATATATTTATTAAATCAAAGTATATTTATGCTATTGCATTGCTATCTATGCAGTTTGACTATCTCATAGGTAGTTCATTGATTCCTTTACTAAAAAAACCATTCGGACAGGAATCAATAAAATCTTTGAAGGCGCTTTTGACTGCCCCATCGGAGTTGAATTTTTTCCCTTGCAAGAAGTTATCCAAATTTGGAAAAAAATGGCAATTTGTTGGAGCAACCTTTCAAGGTTGTTCACCTTCCCAATTTGCTTCAAGTGGATTAAAACAGTTTTATCACTAACACCGCAGCCTGCAGCTAACTCGGACGTGGTTTGCGATATTATTTTCGAGTACGAGTTCCACCGTGGCACCAGTGCTGCAGAAACGGCTCGAAGGATTAATGGTGTGTATGGCGGCGGTGTCGCAAAAGAAAACACAGTGCGTTTTTGGTTCCAACGTTTTCGTTCTGGAAATTTCGACCTGCAGAACAAGCCGGCCGGAGACCAAAGTTGATAATGAAGAATTGAAGGCTATTGTGGAAGCGGATCAATCGCAAACCTCGTCCGAGTTAGCTGCAGGCAGCGGTGTTAGTGATAAAACTATTTTAATCCACTTGATGCAAATTGGGAAGGTGAAAAAGCTTGAAAGGTGGGTGACCTCATGAATTGAGTGCAGCAAACCGACAAACGCACTTCGACTGCTGCGTTACATTACTCATCCGGCACAATAATGAAAGGATTTTTAAATTGAATCATTATCCGTGACGTGACGTAAAACAAATACATAAATGTATTTCAAAGATAAGCTAAAATTGCTAAAAACACAATAAATATAATTGTCTATTTCAAACAGAAGTTTTAAAGCACAAAACAAACACATCTCTACATTTTAATAACAGTTCATAGAAGAAATAGTCGCCTGTGAGGCTTCCAGTGAGCAGAGGAACACACATGACATTAGGTAGACGTACAAACCTTATGATTGTCGACTGTTCCTGTTTTTTGGTCCCGAAATTCTGCCAATTTCTCCAGGACTTTGTAAGAATGAATTAAGTCTTCGTTATTCGCTTCATGGCCTTCATGATCTTGTAATAAAATAATGTGCCAATTTATTATTGATGCTATATTATGTTGCCCTATCTAAAATCCCATCGAACGTCCCAAATCAATTACTATTATGGCAGCCACGAGCGGTCGCATGAGTTATTCAGTTTTGAAATCACATTTTTATAACTTTTAAAAGTATACACTCAATTAGAACTATGTACTGCAGAAAGTTTACACTGATGCCACAATTTCGGCGATTACCGATTAACGTTCTTGAGCTAAGAGCTTCGTCCGCACTGTCATTACGTAGCAACTTTTTTAGTAATCTGTGGCATTATTTTGAGGTACGACATTAGACAATATACTCTTTTTAGGGTTCCGTAATAGATAAGGAACCCTTCATAATTATAGTTTCGCTCTGTCTGTCTGTCCGCGCTTCTGTAGTTATGAATATAAATGGATGAAATTTGTTATAGTTATAGACTGTGTATTGATCTCAGTTTTGGCATCATAAATAATAATAATTTTATATTTAAGGGGTGGCTCTCCATACATGTGAAGTGGGGATGAAACATTTTCTTTCGTTCTACCCCGTCGTGTAGGGTGTCGTTGAATAGGCCTTTTTGAATAAAATCAACGTCATGTGTGACTTTATTACAAAGTCAACCATTTACGAGAAGTCGGCCTCCAAATAGGTTTATAAGTTAGTGTCTCCCCCTGGAATTTCTATACTATGAGACTCAGAAACTTGCAATTTTCTATGCTAATAGATCATGCTAAAAACTCTTTAGGAAAATTATTTTGAAAGAAATCTATTCATATATCAATTAAACTAAACACACCGGCATATTTATCGGAACACAAAAAAAGGTTCATAATTTAAAAAATATGGTTTTATTTTAAAATCTACTTATTACACTTCTTTTGTTATTTAAAGTTTCATTTGTTTTACTTAAAATGAGATCACATTAAGAACAGATTTTGCGAGTACAGGCTATTTGTGAAAAATGGTACATTTTTGAACTTTTCATGTAACCGGGAAAAGTGAAAATTAATATTAAAATAACAATTAATTAAATTAGAAAAATGGTCATTAATATCGCGTATTTCCTCCACGTGCTCTTATTAAAGTTTCTACCCGTCTAGGCATACTGAGAATGATGTTATCGATGGTCTCCTGGGATAGTCTCCGCCATTCCTCAACTACGGCGATTCGCAGTTCACCCACGTTGGCAGGAGCTGGAATTCTAGACTTAACTTTTCTTTTCAGCAAGTCCCAAACGTGCTCTATTGGGTTCATATACGGTGATCTCGCCGGCCACTCTATAACAGTGATATTCATATCATTAAGATAAGCTTGAGTTACCCGAGCGGTATGCGGCCGAGCATTATCCTGCATAAAAACAAAATCGTCACCGATGGGGCAAACGGTACGACATTTTCTTCTAAAACTTCTCTGATATAGCGGTCTGCAGTCAGACTCCCTCTGTCAGTCACTACCAAGTCTGTGCGAGCTCCCAAACAAATGCCCGCCCAAACCATTATTGATCCACCACCGTATGCAACTGTAGTTTCAAAATTTGTCTGAATGTATCGTTCTCCTTTGCGTCTGTATATTCTTTGCCTGCCGTCAATTTGATTTAAGAGAATTCTGCACTCATCACTAAACAATACCTTACTCCATTGGTCCGCGTTCCAAAGTCGATGTTCCTGAGCAAAAGTTAACCTGTTTCTACGATGATTTACCTCGAGCCTTGGAGCCGCACTGCTTCTAACTCATGTCGGGCTTGGATGGCCGGGGGTTCCTACGTACACGAAGCCGAATGAAACGATCATCACTACTTGAAGTGCGTCTTTTTCTGCCTTATCCTGCTCTTCTCACATAAGTACCGGTCTCCCTGAACCGTTGGATACTGCGATGGATCGTTGAAACTGGTCGACGAAGATCTCTGGATATCACTTTGTAGGTTTGACCATTTCTTCGCATTTCGAGTGCCCTGGCGATCTCCGTTGGGGAGATCGCCAGGGCGATTGGGGAGAAGTCAGGCATAATTCAGTCCTCAACTCCAAAAAGATACGCGATTAAAAAAAACTGACAAAAAACAGTATTTCAATGAAATTTTAAATCAAACTCAGAAGGAAGAAATACTCGAAGTTCGCTCCAGATAAGGTTATTTGAATAAAATTAAAACAATTGCATAAAATGTTATGTTCAGATGTTTTCTTAATTTGAAAATATTTCTTTTTAAATTAAATGACGTATAAACCAGCCAGCAACCTTATATGATACTGATATCAAACCTTTATTTTATGTTCCGCTAAATATGCCGGTATGTGTATTATGAGGAAACTTATGGGAATAATTCCATATGACGTAGGTTGGATAAGCCGATCTAGCAGAAGTCCTTAGACTTAAAACTCAGGCCTTTGCATTCGTTATTGGATGTATTCTCCGAGCGAAGAAACCGCTCTTTAAATTCTGCTGTGCCTGAGACATGCGGTTTTAAATGTTATATTATGGTTGCCCAGCACACCCGCCATTCTCACAACATGGTCAGCTCAGTCCAGAGGAATGACTGGTAATACGTCTGGGATCAACCATACGCCCTGTTGGGGTTTCCTAACGATGTCTTCCATCACCGTTAGAGTATCCTATAAATGTACTTGAGATCTGAAAGTGTCATTAGTACATGCCGTAAACTGCAACCACTTGAGTCAAACGGAGCCTAGGCTGTCTAGAGCTCCGTGGTTTCTAAGTCCTTAGAAACACCACAATTTGTAGTATCGATGAATTCCCCGAGCTTCGTCGAATTATGCTGCGTGATGCGTCCCAGTGACTCCGGTCTCTGGCGACTTAATAATATCAATTGCGGATATATGGGGATAATTGGGGATACATCAATGGCATAAAGAAGCATTCAGCTGTATTGTTGGGGATACAGCTGGGTTGGGGATCTACAATTCCTTAGAAACACTTATTATATCTCTTATACGCGCGATAAAGTCCTGCGCGGTGCGCCATCAGCACTCCGCGCCGGCTCGGGCGGCTATCGGCGCGGGTCGCCGCGGGTCGCCACGGGTGAGACGCCTTCAATCACTTGTCTCGCACTCAACCGATTAATTGCACAGCTAATTATGGTATTTACATGTTTGTAGATTTCTATATTTTCTAGACTCTACGAACACGTATTGGGAGTAACAAAAAACTTCGACAAATCAGAAAACTGTTAACTTGTGTCACTTTATACAAGTTGTTTTATAGAGGTTTTCGTAGTTTCTACAATAGCATGTTGCTGTAGTGGTCGTGCTGCAGAGTGCAGCGGCAACTGGCGGCGCGGCTGCGCGGGCGCAGCTATCGGTGGGTCGGGGTTATCGCCGACGGTGACCGGACTGCGCGGCGTTGCGTACGCATATGCTTTTATGCAATTATGCTTTTAAATATATATATCCTACTACTGTTATACATGTGAAAGTTTGTGAGGATGGATAGATAGATGGATGTTTGTTACTGTTTCACGCAAAAACTACTGAATGGATTTCGACTAAATTTGGTATAGTAATGCTTTAGGCTCTAGAGTCTAGATTAAATGTTTTAATCTAGAGCAGGGGTCTCCAACTACTTTTTATCCCGAAAAAGTACAGTATTCCCGTGGGATACCCGATTCTATACTTACGCGGGCCGAGCCGCGGTGAAAAGCTAGTTATTATATACTGCTTTATTTAAAAGTATCTCTAGCTTCGGCACAGTTGCCAGCCTCATAGCGAGCCTTGGTCTACATTTTCAATCTTATCCCCTTTGATAAAATATATAGGAATAAATTAGTAGTTTTGTACACTTGTTACGGAAGAAGGTATAGTAGTATATAATAGAAGAGATAAAATATATTCAGGTTAAGTACTACATGGGTTTTGATCATTGCACAAACTGACTAGCATCGGCCCCTATTTTAGTTAGGGATTTGTTAATTACTAAAGTTATATTCGGTTTGTTCAAATTCAACATATTGTACGCAATATGACGTGGGTGGGTAATGTAAGGAATTGTAGATGGTAATACTTGTAGCCGTTTTCTAGATTACGATTATATATTATATACAAGATTGTCTCGTTTAAAGTATAAGATAAGTACGTAATCAAAACACTTGAAATTAAAAATATTATGTTCTTCACGAGCGCGGAGCGAGACAATTTTTTTCTAGATTTTAAGAACGATAATAATAATATTATAATATTTATAAAATAAAATATATTTTATGACGGTACAATAATATGTGTAATATAAAAAATATATTTATACATAGTATTATATTCGGTAATGTTCGAAAACTGGACAACTGGGTTGGTACGACCGCATTTTAAACGTGTATTTTGACATATTTGTGCAAGCTAACTTAACTAGCTGTAGCTGATATTATATTGTTTTATTAATTTGTTTCCATACTGATTTATTAATCTAAGCATTTCCTGTGACACGCAAGCGCACCAATTTCCTACCACTAGTAAAACTGATAGACAAGTCAATCCCGGACCTCCAAGATACAGGCTATGCGTAGTTTGGGGTCCACCGCTACAGATTGTAATTAAATAACATCACTCAATGAGGACTGTCATGTACGCTTTAATGGTTTATGTAACATTGCACGCGACACTGAAATTATTATGATTGTAAACTGTTTATTAATGTATAATGGCTTGGTAAATAAATAAATGAATAATATATAAATAATACTATAATAGTAGTAGTAAATAGTATTTACAGATCACATCAACAATAATATGACTCTTCGCTTGACAGGACGGAGAGCGCCAACGTAAGGCCTATCCCGTAGGTCTTATATGAAATTGCCGTTTTGTATAAAAAAAAATTTAAACGAATTTTTTTAAAGTATTTTTTATTTGTATTAATCGAAGTAATTACCCATGCAATCAATGCATCTTTGCCAACGCAGTGGCAGTTTATTGATGTCCTTCTTAAAGAAATCAGCTGGACGGGAGGCAACAAATTCTTTAAAGGCATTTTGTACTGCCTCTCGGGTATTGAATTTTTTTCCCGCCAAGAAGTTATCCAAATTCTGGAAAAAGTAGTAGTCTGTAGGCGCAAGGTCTGGTGAGTAGGGCGGATGACGGAGGGCTTCCAACCCCAGTTCTTGCAACTTGGAGACCGTCTGCTGTGCAGTATGAGGTTGCGCGTTGTCGTGCAGGAGCAGCGGAGACGAGCGATTGATCAATGCTGGTTGTAGATGTGCCAGCTTCTCCATCATTGTGTTCAGTTCTTCACAGTACACATCTGCAGTAATGCTCACCCCGTTTGGTAAGAAGCTGTGATGAATCACACTGGCGCTAGACCACCAAACAGTGACCATCACTTTTCTAGGGGTAAGTTTTCGTTTAGGGCATTGTTTAGGTGCTGAACCAGGATCCAACCAACTTGCTGAGCGCTTGCGGTTATCAAACAGAATTCATTTTTCATCGCAGGTAACAATGCGGTTCAAAATTCCTTCATTTGTGTGTCTGTTGAGCAGTGCAAGGCACGCGACGCGTACTTCGCGCAGGCGATCATTGAGTTCGTGGGGCACCCATTTTGTCAAGCTTTTTTACCTTGCCAATTTAACGCAAATGGATCAATATTGTTTTGACGCTTACGTCGAAAGCTGCTGCTAATTCAGCCGTAGATTGTGTATCATCAGCTTCCACAATCGCCTTTAATTCGTCATTGTTGACCAAAGTCTTCGGACGACCGCGAGGTTCATTTTTCAGGTCAAAATTTTCAGAATTCCGTTCTGCGAGCAAACCAATAACAGGTGGTGCGTTGGTTTGTACTCGTAGTGTTAGCTCTGTAAACGTCGTTGATGTTGCGTGCCGCTTGTGCCGCGTTGCTGCCACGACGGTACTCATATTCCATAATTACTCGAATTTTTAACGTATCCATGATGATGAAAAAGATTGAAATGGGATGAAAATGTAACACTAATGAATAAACAAATGACTACTTTTGGAAAAAGAATTCCATGTTTTTAAAATAAAATTAATTTGAAATTAGAATTCTTAGCCAAACAAAAATTATTTTGATTTGAAATGGCCAGTACTGCAGAACGGCAATTTCATAGGTCAAGACCTATTATAACATCATGGTAACTAGTGTAATGAACCCGTCGTTATCATAGGTTATCACGGCACGAGCCCTTAATGGCCAAATTAACTAACCACCGCCATCGTATCGGCTCGGTGTCGGCTCAGTATCGGCGTATTATCGGCTTCATTAAATCTATCACTTGCGTACACCAGTACACCACACTGATTGCCCAGTTCATTATTTTGTTGATTTTACATGATAAAAATAACATTGCTTATGCCAAACATTTCATTTCAATTCTATTTTTTTGTATTTAATGTGGGTATTTAGTTATACAGTAAGCCTACATAATGTAACGCTACGAGCCTACGAAACACACAGTCGAGCAAAGTTATAGGTGACTAACTCGCCGACCCGACACACTGTTCCGTCTTAATTCCCAACTATTAACTGGAATACATATGTAACTCTACACCTACACCTCCAGCCTACAAAAACAAAACCTACAATCTACATCCAACCTACCTAACCACGACTTACACCTACATTTTCAACACCAAAACAACAGCTACTACCTACGCCTACATTATCTACACACACCTACACTATAAACTGAATGCACTGTGTATGTGACACTGCAAGGTACTCAGTACGAATACGGCGCATACCGGTGTGATGGTGGCCAGCCTCCCAGCTCACTGTTGGCAATTAGCAGCTGTCCAGGACAACAAACAGCAACCATTTGTAGACAAATCGCATTAGGAGCGTATCGGGTTTTGTTTGGATAATCCGCATCGAGCAAATAGCCTTAAGTAAGGTAGAGGCCCTACTTGCTTCAAAGTTTACTTACGTTTTGAAGATTTCGCATTTTGCAAAAAAATAATGGATTACAGGGCACTAATTATAACCAAAATATATTTACTATTTTCATAATAAGGAATGACTTACTTTAGCGACTAATTTCTCTTACAATGGAACGATTTTAAGTTAAATCGTCTGTATCGGCCTCTTTACATGCTTTAGTATTGACCACAAGCGCCAAGCGTACTTTCGGGGCGACGCGTCTCTGTTTGCATTTCAGAAGAGCGTGCGCCGTGCAAGCTAACGCTACCGAAACCGACATGTTATCGACACATAAGTGCACAGCACCGTTCGCTCGGCGTGGAGTCAACGCTCTTGTGAGTCTCCGGGCTCCGGCACACCTTCCATGTATGGACGGGGGACGATGTGATGGCATCGTCAAAAGTTCAGGGGGATTTTTGAGGTCAGTTTTGCGCGAAAATGAAGAGACTAGAAAGCATGTAACAGATTAAATATTCTTAACATGCTTTACAAATGGTAATCCTAACCACTAGCTTAGTAATAACCACCTGGGCAACCGAGCTTTGTTAGAAGAAATAAAATATCACAAAACTATTTATCTGACCGGGATTCGAACCCACCACATTCCAAATTTCCGAACAACGCATAAATTATACATACGCGTACCAAACTGCCAATCGGACTGACTTAATAGAGTCGAAACTATTGATAATTATATTGTTGCACGACGAACGAAAATATAAACATATATAGCTTGACAAAGCTCAGTTTTCAAGGGATAAGACCTAAACATGGTAATACTTGCAGCCTTGTTGCCAAGATTCAGATTATATATACTTTTACAAGATTGTCTCGTTTATAGTATAAGACTATCCTTCCGGGCTAGTTCCCGAACTGGTGGTAGGCATCATGTAGACCGACGTTCAGAAAGTGTATAAAAATACCTATTTTGAATAAAAAAAATTGACTTTGACGATGAGGTAAGTGGTTCTAAGAAAGTATTTACACCGAGATTTACATGTTAATTGTATTACATACTTGACGCGAGTTATTTCGTATGCAACCCTTAGATTTTCAATCCTTGTCCTACCGCGTAACGTCGCGTTACAAGGACGAGGGTAGAAAAAGTTTAAAAAACGAATTATTCCCTTGATGTTTCATGATGTGATTTTGCCACATTGGCTACTAGCCGGTAGGCCTCCCATATGTTGGATAACACTCTTCGATAGCGACTGTTGCTGTACCATTATTTACCAAATGTTCACTGCCGGGGGCCTCGGTACTCGCGACGCGGGCGCCCGGGAGGGGCGGTGCAGTATTGCCAACTGCGAAGTTCTTGCGAAGCTACTAATCTCGCGTCGTTTCCTACTAAAGAACCACTAAAAGAGACCAAGAACTACCAAAAGAGCTATTATACTTGAAATCCCTAAAAACACAAAAAAAACAATACTTCATGGAAGCTGAGGTTGTTTCCTACCAAAAAAAACTACTTACAAATAAATGCCTAATAAAGGGGGTAAAAAGCATCTAAAAGACATTGGGACCTTTACTATGGAGAAAATACCCACGGCAAACACTGATGAGTCATACCTTATTTTAAAGCCCTAGACGTCTACATGTACTGGTTTTAAGCGCATTATTGTGGGGTATGGGAATTTGAAGCATTTTAAATTCAAAAAGTGACTCAATTTATCAGTTTAATATCAGAGTAAGATAAATATCATTACGGAAAGCTCTTCGTTTTTGTACAAAATCAACAATAATCTCAATAACAATGTAGGGATTAAAGAAAAAAATGTTTCGTTTTTATGCACAAATCTTTATTATTCATCGTAATCTATAATAATGACAGTATCTAGAAATGCAGCTGGTTCTAGGTTGACATTTTCGTGTCTCGTCCACGCTAGATAATTAATTAATATTATATTAATTAATATTAATAAAAACTTAATTATTTTCTAATATTATTGAATATTAAAACCTGGAAAAAGTACAACATATTTTTGCGATTATCTCTAGAATCCCACTACTTTATTTTAAAAAAACTACTTAATTACAACTAATGCAATGTTATCTAAAAACTAATATAAGTTTCATTCGTGTTTTCGGAATTTCGTAAAGCGGGTCATAAAGGTCCCAATGTCATTTAGTTGTAAGACTCAATGTTGGCAACACTGAGGCGCGGGGCGCGGGGCGGTGTTTGCGCACGCATTAGCCGCGCGCACTGTCAACAACGTAATGGCGACAAACAGGAGCCGGCCTCCACAGAAAAAATATGTATACGCCGGAGACATATTTATCCGCCGCTACCGTTACTAATTTGTAAAGGTAAGGCACTTACAATAAAAGCCTCGGAGGAAAACACGACACTTTTGTCCGAGAGTTATATAACTAAGCTAATAATAAAATTTCATAAAAAATATATCCTATACTTTAAACGAGACAATCTTGTATATATATAATCGGTTTCGCGACATCGACTGCAAGTATTACCATGAAATGTAGTATGTAGGGAGTTTTAGGCAAGAAAAATCGATCTAGCTAGGTCGTATACCTGGGAAACTGCGCATTTTTAAGCTATAGGTAAATATTTTTTTATCGTCGTGCAACAATATATCAATAATTTCGACTCAACTATGTCAGTCCGAACACAGTTTGGTATGCGTATGTTTACAAATTTTTGCTTTGCTCCAAACATTCGCAATGTGGTGGGTTCGAATCCCGGTCTGATAATTATAATGTGATTCCTTCTATTTTTTTTAACTTGACCAAAACTCCGAGCAAAGCTCGATTATCCAGATACTTTTGAGTGACATGACTACAGTTGCAGCTTCGTCACTGTAAGTCAACAGCCACTGTCTCTGGGGAGGCCTTTACCTAAATCAGGGTTTCTGCTTTTATAAAATAAAAATAAATAAACAAGAATATACTAGTTAAATTAAGTACCTATGTATGTATGTATTTACTATATTTATAACAAGTACAAAAAAATACTGAATTGCACTAACTCTTATCAATATACTTAAATACTTAATCATTTTTACACAACTGTTGTTGTGTGTAGGAGTATATACAACAGTAATAATATTGTGATCGCTGGGAATAATTCATTTTATTTATTTATAACAATATAACTAAAGGGGCCCATACATGGCCCGGTCTGCCTTCAGTTCGGCCTGAACGGATGCAAAATCGTGTCGTGTGTGTGCTCGAATCCGTTCAGGCGTCAGTTCTAACTGAAACGATTCGCCTCTCGTCTGTGGCTGCCTTAAAACAGTTCGACATAACTGTATGACGTATGTATAGAACCGTATTGCCCCGTCCGACGGAATCCCGTGATCCCCGTGATCTATAAATATCTGCGACTGCTCCCATCTTCCCCATAAAGCTCCGTAACTAATTGCAGATGACATAACTGTCCGTTAACGAGGTCAAAAGTTAACGCGGGTCGGGTGGGACATGTTGTAATTGGGTTTTTGAATATTTTTTTTGTGATAAATGGAAAATGAATAGATATATATATATATATATATATATATATATATATATATATATATATATATATATATATATATATATATATATATATATATATATATATATATATATATATATATAGAGTTTTGTAACAAAACTATTTTTTTTCGCAATAGTTCAAAAGTTATATCGAAATAAAAATTAATTTTTGAATCCAGTACCTACCGAAGACACGCCGACAGCTCTCGAACAAATCCGAGCGCGTGTGACGTCATAATGTTAGTTTTCACTCTATGCTCTAGGCTAGGGTATCGCAACTGGCTATCGTAAGTATTGACGTTCGAAATTCAAAATTATAGTCGTTTTCTTGACTTCATGATTTAACATTAAGACGCCACAACTGTGGTGAGCGATCGCGGCGCGCTCATAGTCGCGTGATTATTTTCAAATTGTATCAATGTCTAATTCTGTATAATTATTGTTTTAAACACTTACGGATTGTGTCGCGGTGCACTTTTCCACCGCCGACACAAAAACAAGATTTTCGTAGTAAAAATTTGATTGAAGCTCCTCGTACACCACAAGGCGTAGTCCTCACCTCTGAATCCACGAATCTCCAGTTTGTAGAAACTAGAGACATCGCCGCCTGCCCACCTGCGACTCTCCGGGTCGGGCACGTGCGACCACTAATTGGCCGGGGTGAGTTACGACACCCGCGGGGCAGCTGCCACTCCTGTCATGGGAGACGATTTGTCACGGAGTCAAAATATGTGGCCGAGGTTGGCTAAGGTCGTGTAATTAACAAAAATCATGTTGTGACTGCTGACTTCAGAGTAGGGTAGCACGTAGGTAGGGCGTAGGTAGTAGCTCCCTCCTACTCCAGTGACGAGAAGATAATTTGATGATGGCTTATGGCCAAAAAGTTCTGGAGATTGGTCTTAACCATCGTAATTTCAATGTAAAAAACGTCGATAAAAAGAAGGAATAAAGAAAAGAATTTGGTGAAATAATAAACGATAGTTTATTGAATTGTTCCATATTCAAATATGTATGTAGGTTGGTAGGTGCAGATGTAGGTGTTGATGTGGATGTAGTAGGTATAGTATCCCACCACCCTAATGCGAGCGGTTGGCCTCGGCAAAGAAAACGACGCTTGTCATATTAATATGACAAATATTTGCTGAAATTTAATACGCCGACAGCTCCGTTTTTAAAGTCTTTATGATCTTTCCTCGTATTTGTAAATTATGGCGGGGCTTTGTGACTCATATTGCTGCGAAAAATGCAAATGTTTTTATTTCAAAAACCGACTGCCGCTCCGAATCAGTTCGTAGAAACAAGAGAAGTCGGTTCGTTATCGAATATAGTATTGTATTATATTGTGACAGCTAAAGCAAACCTTAGTATATTGTGTAGCAATTAGGGCCTAGTTAGCTTCCTGTTGGAGTCAAAACGCCACAAAACTAGCCGCTAATGCGAACAAACAAGTCCCCACAATTGAAGCGCTCGCGCAGGTAGCCGGCAGCGGCGACTGGCGACCGCGGGCAAACAGCGCGGCGGCGGCGCGGTAATCTCGAGTGGCCACACAGCGCGAGAGGCGCGCCGCTGCGCAAACACGCTACCGTGCCGGCCACTCGACGCGGCCCCTGGAGCTCAACTTTGCTCTGTCTCTGTCCACAGCCGCGGTAATGAGAGAGGCCAGTGCAGCGCTTTGTTTTCTTAACTGCTCCCGGTTGCCGGTGATTACCACACGTGCGGTAAGTCGCGTTACGCTCTGGTCGTAGAAGATCAAACAAACTGATTAACAGCTAGTGAAAAAAGTAAAGTACTGACGTAGTATAAATTCTTTACTAATTTCGCTGTTCAGAGGGAGCGAACCTCGGGGCGGCCCGTGGCGCGGCCGTAGCGGCGTATGATTGTTTAGATGTTACAGTTACAGATGTAAGTCAAACTGCCGAGTATGTAAATGTAGTAACGTACTAACGATACGTTGTGTCGACGTAGCAATTACGATTATTGTTATTTTTAAGCCAAATAAATGTAAACCGTCTTCCAAAGTAAAAACAACTATTCTAGCCAGGGAGCTGATGACAATTTAGGTGTAGGGTTAACTATTTCTCTACAGAAATAGTTAAAATTTTAGCCGGATTTAAAAGGGGACTTATTTAGAAAATAAGATTTATTTCATAATGTTTTGTGAATTTTTACTTTGGATGGCGGTTTAATGTTTTGTTTAACAATAATATTTTTCCCTTTTTAGTCATATTTCTTATAATATGATTATTTACACATTTTAAGAAAGTTTAAAATAAGAGTTCAAATGTATATTTGAATATGCGCCAAGCTTCTATTAGGTATTGTATATAAGATGATGATGATTACTGTGAGTTACATAACATGGCATATGCTTGCAGTTCTTTAAACAATGCCGAAATTTCCACACGATTATCTTTAAAGTCTAAGGAGTTCTGTTCAGTACTTTTGGATCCATGGTACACCCTTTGCATGAAATTTTACTTTTTGGTAGCATATGCTCGATTTACTTCACAAAAGTGAAATCCCTATAGATGTCTCTATAATTTTTGAGGAGTTCCCTCGCTTCCTCATGGATGCCATCATCAGGTCTTCAATTTGGTGACTAAAGGACCCATTTCGAATTCGAACCTTTATAAAAATAAAAGAATTTTGCAAATAGGTCCACAAACGGCAGAGTAATGTTCAAAGATATCCGTGTCGGTGTACAACACTATGAGAATTACCTATTATATGGTCATAATGTGATGATGTATGTTGTGATGATGGTGGTGATGATGATGATTACTGTAATTGATAGTGGCATATGCTTGCAGTTCTATAAACAACGCTGAAATCCCCAAACATGTATCTATAAGGGCTCAGGAGTTCTGTTCCAGTACTTTTGGATCCAGGGTATAACTTAGTGCAAAATCTTACTCTTTGGTAGCATATGCTTGGGTTACTTCAGAAAAAGTTGAAATCGCTATATGTGTCCATATCAATTTCGAGGAGTTTCGAGGAGTTCCCTTGGTTCCTTATGGATTCCATCATCAGGTCACCACTTTGGTGACAACGGACTTATACCCTTTACATCAAAAAAAGAAAAAAAAAGAATTTTTGAAGAAAGTTGAGCCCCCTCCCTATCTATTCGTAAAATGCGGTATATGAAATAATTTCTTATTTGGGATTAACCATTTCTCTACTCAATCTTCTTATTTTGAAGACGATACCCGCCAACTTGAACTCCTTTTTTATAATATATACCTTCTCCTTTCAGGGTTCCGTAGTTCACGTCTTGGAACGGTACTAGTTTCGTCATATCCGTCCGTCCGTCCGTTGATTTAGGTATCCCTTTGCGAGACATTAAACATTTTGGTAAAATAGGGCGTTCGGGCGAACGCCCTATTAAACCACCACCTATAAAAGCTAAAGGGCTGGCTCGAAAAATCTGAAAAAAAATAATGTTTGTAGTCCATACGGTGAACTTTGAAGGAAAACTATTAACTTTGAAGGAGAACTAAAACAGCTTAGATACCTTTGTTATAGGAGTAATAGAAATTACTTACTTGTACTTGGAGAACTTCTTACAAAAAAAGACGAAATAATAAGTAAACATGTAAAATATTAGAAACAAACCATACTACGGAACCCAGTGCGGCCCGACACGGTGTGGAGGGGCGCACATAACAAGCATTGCTACTACATCGTAAGCTCGCTTCAGTGTTATCAAAACTTCGCGGCACCCGTTATCGCTATAATTCGTTATTATTATAGTATCGTGTAAACGTTATTGTTCAATTATTATCGAACTTTGTTTCAAATCATTGGATTGGATTTTCGCTCTTAATATTATATACTAGCTTAATATATACTAGTCGAAATTCGCTCGTAACAATTCATAATTTTTAAAATTTTGATCTTTATAAGGATTCTTTTGCCTCGTATACTATATAAAATAAAATAAATTGTAAATGTTGTGACAGACTGTCAAACGTCAACATGTAACAAAATTGTAATTCTGAGATTGTATCCTAGACTGACGCTGGCTATTCCTCAAGGGAGGCCATTTTAAAGAAGAAGAAGATATTGTATATATCAAACGCACGGTAGTGTGAATAAAAATCTGAGGAAGTGTGTTGTTGTTGGAACGAAGTTCCTTATGGCGCGTTGCGATATTGAGGCTAGGCGGATTATATTGGCACTTTTGCCACTCGAAATCACAATGTGACTGACTATTAAGAATGATACATAAAACGACCTTATCACCTTGATAATAATGTAGAATTTTGCAATTACACATTGTGACTGTTATGACTGTTACATATTGTGACTAGCTAGCCGAGCGCTTGATGTTATTACTCAGTACGGAGCCGGACTTCGCGGCGGCAACACTGCGAGCAGCAAGCTTAATTTTTAATAATTTTATGTATTTCTAAGCATTATTTAAAAAATATTAGCTTTCAGCACACATTCCTCCATATAAACTTTAACATACCGGCCAAATTTCATACTTCTCGGTTGCACAATCCTCACATAACTGTACTGTAAGTTTTTGCTTTACTTCTATTCTCATTTATATAATGTATAATTCTAATTAGAAACTGCAGCGGTAATGACATTTTTCATGGGAGTTTTTTGTGGTCTCCAAGTCTCCTATAATATTTCATAGCGTTTATTTGTAAACTTCTTTTTCGGGTTCGACAGACAGTGTCTAAGTTATGGTCTTATGTGAAATTAACATTCTTAGGACATTTAAAGTGAACTAAAAGGCAATTTGTTTGGATCAGTATTTGGCGATAATTGTTTGATGGACATGTAGCTTTATCCACTTGAAAGTACAGTACAAGCGCGACGTTCTCGCAATAAACACAACAGCTCCCAGCATCGCCGAACATGACAGGAGTATTTATGAACCGACAGTGGCGGGACACGCGATATCGATAAACTACAGTAGGTACAAGTACATTCTTAATGTCTCATTGATCTGCCCAAATTACATCATGATGTGGCCAATAGACAGTGAAACATTTCATGAAATTCTCGAGCATTTCATCAAGTGAGCAAATCTACGATATGGCCACGACATAATATATGTTTAACATTAATATTCGCATGTCAATTGATTTATTTTTAACCAATAACAACTCCTATGTTCTTGCAATGTTTTATGTCAATAAATGAACTATGAATATAACCCGTTTTATGACACTGCCATAAATAGTTACAGCCATAAGAATAGACTCTTATTTCTAGCCTCAACCTTCGCGTTATACATTATAATCATGAAAAAAACAAACTACGTGTTAGTGTAGCTACTGTCGAGAACAATTACCTACAGGTGGACTCCTTCGTCTCTAAACACTAAACAGTAAATACTTTTGTATCTCTATACACTTATAAAGTATAACTATTAACTAATATTCAATTAATTCAAAATACCTTCTGCTCGCGTTCCTTATTTCCTATTCAGACTTCTCTTGGGTAACTACGCACTGGTAAAAGGATCCCACCCTTATGTGAAAGAGAGTACCAAACATATTCATCGGAAATACCGTATCGATAATTACGAGAAATAAAGCGCAACCCTCTGGCTCGGCTAATCGGCAGCTTTGAATCGTCGCTAATTATTTTTAGAGCGGGACAGTTGTATGTTATGATGTGGGTTCGATAGAGACGGCGGCGGAAGCAGGCCGGCTAATTTATGAGGGCCGGCGGTGACAGCTCGCCGTGTTTCGCCGAACGTCCTCCGCGACGCGCCGCGCCGCTCCTAAGCCGCTGAAAATATATTTTCCCGCGCCCACCACAACAAAGGCACAATCGTTCGTTAAAATTGTTGGCGGCCATCAAAAACGAATTCAAATCTGAAACGTTCCGGAATCCCTTTCAACTATAATAACCGTCACCGAAATAGCGCGCCAAGATTTGTTACTTCTGTAATAAATTATTTATCAAACGTTTTCACGCGTCCTCGCCTCTAATAGAATCTTTCCACTGGCGCGTCAGGTTTTCGACTTTGCCACGAAGTCCATACGACGACAGATGTTTGACGTAGTAAACAGTGGCCCACAAAATCTAATCATGCGCAAAAACACAGTCGCAAAAGTTCTCACCGACCACGAAATATTCCGTTCTGACCGAATCCCAAACACTGTTGACATTTGACACCGACCTGACATTATTTGACCGTAGTCCGTATCCTCTATGCGCCGGCGGCTTATTGTAAAGGAATATGGATGCTGTAACATGCGTCCACCTGTTCCGGGAACTGCCGACTGCGGGCGGTGGGCGGGCGGCGCCCCGCACGTGCGGATCACATGTCCCCGAAGAACAGATCAAAAGCGCCGGGGTCAGTCAGTCATTTGCCACTAGATCATCGACTTGGTGGTTTCCGCTTCAAAACTAACGACCAATGAACATTACCGAATACATTAGCTTGAAATTAATGTTACGATAAAACGACTAGTTAGAAAGCGTGTATTCTCGGCCATCGATGCCATTAGAGGGGTTCGTGCGACTATAAACGTCGTTAATTTGTCAGAGGCGGCAGGACGACAGTACTCGACGTGTAACACGATTGGCTGACAGATAAATCAGCCGTCAGCGCTGCGGTCGCTCCCGCGGCAATTACATGAACGCCCGCGCGATCGCAGCCGCCACAGAAATAGCCATCCCGTATCTGAACCCTCAACCCACTCATACCTTGCACCTTGCTAAAATAAGCTTTGCACTTGAAAGGAAATGTACTTACGGCCTGTTTCACAATCACGGAAACGGAATCAAAAACGGAAGTTTTGTAGTAGCTTATAGTACCTATATGCAATTAAGCTATCTGATACTTATCAGTAGATTGTAAATCAGCCGTCGACTCGTACTTTCTTTAAACAACAGTACCTGGGAGACCGAGCTTTGCTCGGACTTTTAGTACAACGATAAAATAATTTTAAAAATTAAAAAAAATAGAAAGAAATAATAAGAATTACAAAAATATTTATCTTACCGGGATTGAAACGCACCACATTCCGAATTTCCAAACAATGCAAAAATCAAACGTAGGTACGCATACCAAGCTGCCAATCACACTGACGTAAGAGAGTCGAAATTATTGATAAATTGTTGCATGGCGAAAGAAAAAAACATATATTGCTTAAAAATGCGGAGTTTCTAAGGAATAAGAATAGATCGATTTTTCACCCCAAACATTCCCTAAATACTAAATTTCATGGTAATACTTGCAGCCGTTGCCGAGATACCGATTACATATATACGATCGTCTCGTTTGAAGTATAAGATTATTTCTATTACTCTTACTATTTACATAGAAAAGTTCATGATTTTGCCACATTTTGCCTAGAATGTCTTGTTTCATTATCCACATTATATAATATGTGGATAATGAAAACGAGAATGTTCCAGTTTTGTCGCTGTGATGTGTTTAGGTACATGAGCTTGTACCGACGTTATCTCCGTCAAATCTGTCCGTACCCAAAACAATGCGCGGATAATAATAATTTTTAGCGCGTGTAACACCACTGACCCGGGCGCCTTATCACTTGTCAGTTCTCACCAAATTAATTTCGTTAGATGATTGTTTTATTGTTATATGGTTATCTGCGCCTGTCCTCCCGACACGAGGGACCCGCACATACGCACTTAGGCTGCAGGCCTTGTACTTGCTACATGTAAGTCTATTTATTACATTAGTCGACGTTTATCATTCAACTATAGACGTATAATGTATATAATAGGTATTTACCTATGAAATTGCCGTTCTACAGAACTGACCATTTCAAATCAAAATAATTTTTGTTTGGCTAAGAATTCTAATTTCAAATTAATTTTATTTTAAAAACATGGAATTCTTTTTCCAAAAGTAGTCATTTGTTTATTGATTAGTGTTACATTTTCAACGCATTTCAATCTTTTTCGTCATCATGGATACGTTAAAAATTCGAGTAATTATGGAATATGAGTACCGTCATGGCAGCAACGCGGCACAAGCGACACGCAACATCAACGACGTTTACGGAGCTAACACTATAAACCAACGCACCACCTGTTATTGGTTTGCTCGCTTCCGTTCTGGAATTTTCATCCTGAAAAATGAACCTCGCGATCGTCCGAAGACTTTGGTCAACAATGACGAATTAAAGGCGATTGTGGAAGCTGATGATACACAATCTACGGCTGAATTAGCAGCAGCTTTCGACGTTAGCGTCAAAACAATATTGGCCCATTGGCACGGTAAAAAAGCTTGACAAATGGGTGCCCCACGAACTCAATAATCGCCAGCGCGAAGTACGTGTCGAGACGTGCCTTGCACTGCTCAACAGACACACAAATGAAGGAATTTAGAACCGCATTGTTACCTGCGATGAAAAATGGATTCTGTTTGATAATTGCAAGCGCTTAGCAAGTTGGTTGGATCCAGGTTCAGCACCTAAACAATGCCCTAAACGAAAACTTACCCCTAGAAAAGTGATGGTCACTGTTTGGTGGTTTAGCGCCGTTGTGATTCATCACAGCTTCTTACCAAACGAGGTGAGCATTACTGCAGATGTGTTCTGTGAAGAACTGAACACAATGATGGAGAAGCTGGCACATCTCCAACCAGCATTGGTCAATCGCTCGTCTTCGCTGCTCCTGCACGACAACGCGCGACCTCATACTCAGCAGCGGTCTCCAAGTTGCAAGAACTGGGGTTGGAAGCCCTCCGTCATCCGCCCTACTCACCAGACCTTGCGCCTACAGACTACTACTTTTTCCAGAATTTGGATAACTTCTTGGCGGGAAAAAAATTCAATACCCGAGAGGCAGTACAAAATGCCTTTGAAGAATTTGTTGCCTCCCGTCCAGCTGATTTCTTTAAGAAGGGCATGAATAAACTGCCACTGCGTTGGCAAAGATGCATTGATTTCATGTGTGATTACTTCGATACAAATAAAAAATACATGAAAAAAATTAGTTTAAATTTTTTCATACAAAACGGCAATTTCATAGGTAAAGAGCTAATATTATAGACGAGGCATGTCGAGGCAAAAAGTGTTTCAACTTTTGGGATGTTTGGGGCCATTTTTACATTTGAAGTATGGTGAAATCAAGATGACGTAACTTCTTCTTGTATTTAGATTTGTTCTATCAAAACTACGTCATAGCCCATCCTTAGTTTAAAATTATTGCGTTCTACACGATGTGGATCAATTTCCGTCAGTCTTTTGAAAATGTCTGAAGCGAGTTCTTTTCTATGATATACTGACTATTTCCTGTACAAAGTCACTTCACAACACGGATCTAAGTTAGATGCGATCGAGGCTGTAGAATACTTTTAAGAATAAGAAACATTTATTTGCAGCTCCACTAAAAACTAAAAATAATAATTAAGCTTATATTTAAATATAATAAGAAATGAAAAACGTCTAAAACTGAAACAGTGCAGGTAGCCGCAAATTGGATAAAACTCGGCATTGCTGGCACACCTAGGTATGTCCAGCACCGGTCTTCTGCTTGACCCATTCCGTGACCTCGTGAAGCTGGCCTTTATACCCTTTTGCTTCAAGTTTATTGTAGATCTTACTTTTTGAGATTGCAGAACAGTTTGCACTGCCGGCCGCCCATACATTCAGTCCATGTTGCTGAATGCTGATACGCTCACAACCATATATTCTGTCAAGTGTCAATAAATAAATTATTATATCATTTATTTGCTAGGAATATGGTATAATAAGCCCGTCGTACATGTTTGTGGAAACCAATGCTGCCAATTATCTCCAAAATTACAAGTCGGACTTTATCCGATGTGCCAAGTGCCCACTTACTGATTGTCTGTGTTTTGGCAGATCCCAACAGCACGGCGATGGGGTCCGCAGGCATGGGCGGCGCGGGCGCACAGCAGTACGGCGAGGTGAACCAGCTGGGCGGCGTGTTCGTCAACGGCCGGCCGCTGCCCAACGCGGTGCGCCTGCGCATCGTCGAGCTCGCGCAGCTCGGCATCAGGTGAGACCAGTACAGTAGCTGACAGAATACCCAACAGCACGATGGATCCCACTGCCCAACGACATGCGCATGCGCCTTTATCTACTGATTACTAAGCCCAGCTGTGTAGTTATCAGTAGGTAAATACATACAATACACACAGCATATTATTGATTATTGACAAGATTTGAAGTGCTATTCAGTCTCATAAGAGTACTGTTTTACAATAAAACTTTGTCCTTTTCATCCGCTATTGGATGATTTATACAGTATTCTCCGAGCGAAGCAACCACTCTTGAAATATTGTAGTGCCTGGGACAGTTGGTTTTTAAATGTCGTATGCTTGACCGAGCACATACGGCATTCTCACAGCATAGTCAGTCAGTCCAGAGGAATGACTGGTCAATACGTCTGGGGCCAACCATGTGCGGGTTTCCTCACGATGTTTTCCTTCACCGTTAGAGCGTCCGTACAATGTGCTTGAGATCTGAAAAAGTCTCATTGGTACATGGCCACAACCTGGGAATCGAACCTGCACTCTTTCGAGTGCGAATCGAACGGTCTACCCATTAGGCCACGGAGCTGTTTTACAATAAATCCCGTGATATTATATGTACATTTCACAACCAGCTTCTTTTTAAGTCTACATCCAAATTACTTTACAAAACTGTCTCCACTCTACTACACTGTCTACACTCTAGAGCTTTATTGCTAGTTGTAAAGTCTAGTCACTCATCCGGGCCATCTCCGCAGGCCGTGCGACATCAGTCGACAGCTGCGAGTATCCCACGGCTGCGTGTCCAAGATCCTGGCGCGCTATCACGAGACCGGCTCCATCCTGCCCGGCGCCATCGGCGGCTCCAAGCCGCGAGTTACCACGCCCAAGGTACTTCGATTAGCTGTACCGTATATATGTATGTAATAAAAAAAACTGCACTGAGGGCGCTATTTTTTTCTTGCAGCAACACTATACTCTATTCAGATTCAAGTTATTCTAAACGTAAACAAAAATGACAATAGAGCCTATAAAGCTACCAATTTAAATATATCGGCTTGCGTCTAGATTAAATTGGATGTGAACAGAGTATGCGAAAAGCGAAATTTGATTGGTTTGAATCTTAATATATTTGACATTAAGGACATTTCAATTTACTCCTGGCCAGGCTGCACTGTAGGCTCAGGTGGGTGACGACTAACGAGTGTTGTGCACAGGTGGTGTCCTACATCAAGCAGCTGAAGGCGAAGGACCCGGGCATCTTCGCGTGGGAGATCCGCGACCGGCTGCTGGCGGACGGCGTGTGCGACAAGTACAACGTGCCGTCCGTCAGCTCCATCAGCCGCATCCTGCGCAACAAGCTGGGCGGCGTGTACCCCGTGCCGCCGCTGTACCCCGTGCCGCCGCAGCGCTGCTGGCCGCTGCACCAGCCCTACGACTACTACGTGTACCTCCAGGGGCGCCAGCACCCGCAGCTGCCGCCCGCGCCGCCCGCGCCACATCACGCGCACGCGCATGCGCACGCGCTCTGACCGCCGCCGCCGGTGACTGTGTGTGACGTGTGCTGAACTATAGAGAGCTAAGGCTTCGTCCCGACACTCCCGAATCGTTCCCACCGCCGCGACCCTGACGCGCCAAGTCTGCCTAGCCAGTGGCAGGACCCCGCACCATCCAGTGCTTCATCCCAAATGTTTCATATATTTTACAAGTGTAGCACACCACAAAACACTCCAGAAGGCCAATTATCGTGATTAAAAATGTTCAATTCGCAGTATTACTCTACTTCTCGCACGCGGACGATTTGCTGTGTCCGAAAGTAACCGCTTTCAATGAGTCGGAAGCGTATTGGGTATTTTCTACATGCACAAATTTAGTTTTTTTTTTAATAAATTAAGAAATAATTAGGTATTACAACTTGATAAAAGTAAAAAGGATTAGGATTATATGCGTAGTTGTGTGATTATATATTTCAAAGTCACAAAAAAGTTGAAATATTTTTTTAAAACATTAGTGTATAAAACCTACATAATTAGTTTACTTACATCAAATACAAAAAGATTTACTATGGTATGTATCAACATAAACGGGCAAAATTACGAGATGTCAGAAATTTTGTGCATATGTCCATACATTTCATAGCAACTTACTAGCGTGTGACGTCACCTGCCACCATGACTATTATATGGGGCGTTTTCACGAGGCTCCCAAAAATGCTTCAAACAATCACAATATCTTTGAAAATTCCACTTGTAAACTGTCTTATTTTTCAGAGCACTATTCATTTATGTGATAAAAAAATACAGGAAATACCGTATTGATCATTTCGAATTGCGTGAGCTGGCCACCAGATGATAACACGGTTAGAATTGATTCATAATATTATGTACACAGTGAAAGAGCTCGTGTTCCACATTCAAACAGGCGTCGAAACACAAGTGACACGCGAAGACTGAATTACATAGCTCATGTAGTTGGGTAGACGCTGTGACGTTCCCACTTACATATTCTGCGCCATCGAGTTGGGACGCTCGATATCATTTTGTATGTTACAACGATGTTTATTATCAGATAATTGTACATTTACTACATAGTATTATTATGTGAGCTTGTAAAGTATATAATATAAGTTAACCGACGAGTCGTTTAATACATAACAGATTGTGATAGTTTTAGGTTAGGTAGAGGATATACGACTAAACGCTGTAAATATGTCGGGTGTAGATTAAATATTGACTAGTTAATACTTGTTCTATATTGTATTTCCATATTATAGAAAAATACTTTACACAAAAGGCTGAAAGCTCTGGTCCGACAGCTTTAGGCAAAGTATCAAAAGTTAGAAAAAATAAAATGCATGGGACTGACATACTATTATTTCGTCTCCATCCATACATCCATACATTTTACAATTCGAACGTCGAACTTCGCTATCACACGTTATCTAAGCCCCCAGTTTTATCATATTTAGTTCGTCGACAAGTAAATGGATATTCAAATACAATGATACGGTTACCTGATGTGATGGAGTTAACTTCTGGCACATAACATCCGACTAACGATGTGTGTACTGTGTACACACTACGTGTAGGGTAACTTATCTGTAAGTCGTTGATAACAATAACTTTATCACTACTAAAAAAGTACAAAAAATTAAGAAAATTGACATTTTTATTTTTAAATTTTTTACTACGACTTAGTTTTCGTAGTTAGAGGCATTAATTGTATTAATAGAAAACATCGGTTGTCTGTAAAGTCGGTTTACTGACGATAGTTGAACGTGACAACGTCAACAACAACAACAACAAAAACAACAATAATAATAATAAATTGCGAGGTAACGCTGGTACTTGGTAACGGTAACAGGTAACGGTAGTTGGTAACGCATGAGTCATGTTTTTTCGTGCGTGCAGCCGGCTCCATCAAATTATAAGACGTTGTCACGTCAAAACATGCGAGAAACCTGTACCCGTGCGTTCACCTCTTGTAGGAATATCGAAAATGTGTCCTATTAAAAACACAAAAGCTTTTGAACTTTTAAAGAAATAAAAATAGCACCGGGCAGTTTTGTACGGAGCCCGACCCCAACGTTGTAGCATTACATCACATACATCAAATGAAATGGCTAGAAAAGTTTATCATTTTATTATCTGACGAAAAATCTGTAAACCATAGAAGAAAAAAGTTAATGAGTGTTAAAATCCTCCTAAAGAATCCTGTTATTGCACTATTTAATAGAATTGCTAGTAAGGTACCGTATCTAATGGTGCGATAGTAAAGGCGACTTCGTCTTTACAATATTACCTGTTGAATAGGCCTCGGCAATTGCAGGTACACGATATGATTAAATAGTTTATTGTTTAATAACTTGTTGCTATAATATAAGTGATTTTGTATTTTGACGACATGAGCGATGTAATGGAGACATGTTTCGAGTGTGTATAAATATGCGTCAATTTGTGTGCTAAAGTAACAATTTTCTCAAGAAAATCTCTGACTTTACTTAGGATTAAGTTTATTTATTTGTTACATTACCTACTGTAAGTCGACACGGATATTATTGATATGAATAAAAGTTGTATTTATATACGCGTGTGTTTCATTCCCCACCCCGCACCGCTGCGGTAAGTAAGCGAGCTATTTAAAAATCGAATAAACTTTACTTAATTGAATAAATCGGGATCGGCGCAGGAGCGTTCCCGGCGGAATCGAGTTTACAACCGAAAACAATAAACGGATATCGAACCGCGCAAATATCGCTCGGACACGAATTACCAATTAAATCCTTGCTTTGTTTCGAATTTAATACCACCTAATCCGAAATTTTACTGTATTAATAACAAATTTTACGACGCGGCCGCTCGCACGGCCAAGCGCGGGAGCAAAAAATATACCCGCCGTTAGAGTGACATTGGATACCGCGCGGCGGCGGCGACCGGCGACCGCGATCGTAATTAAAATCGGCGGAGAAGGCGGGCGGCGGCGCTTTGTGTCGTCGGCCCCCGCCACCGACTTGTGGGAGCCTTGCAGGCGGGTGACCTTACAAATTATACATGCATTTGAGGAAACGTACTGTGTCACAATATACATAGTATGAGATGCCTCATGCCGCCGATTGTTAGCTCCACACCACTCGCAGAGTAGCGGAAGTGCTCCGCGATACTTCCGCGAAGTGCGTGTCCACACTAACGTATTCGGCTCAACTCGGTCTACGTCGCTAGTAGTGTGGAGCTAGCTTTAGGTTTTTAACTGACTTCCAAAAAAAGGAGGCAGTTATACATTCGACTGTATATATATATACCTTTTTTTACCTATGAAATTGCTGTTTTGTATGAAAAAAATTAAACGAATTTTTTTCATGTATTTTTTATTTGTATTAATCGAAGTAATCACCCATGCAATAAATGCATCTTTGCCAACGCAGTGGCAGTTTATTCATGGACGGGAGGCAACAAATTCTTCAAAGGCATTTTGTACTGCCTCTCGGGTATTGAATTTTTTTCCCGCCAAGAAGTTATCCAAATTCTGGAAAAAGTAGTAGTCTGTAGGCGCAAGGTCTGATGAGTAGGGCGGATGACGGAGAGCTTCCAACCCCGGTTCTTGCAACTTGGAGACCGTTTGCTGTGCAGTATGAGGTCGCGCATTGTAGTGCAGGAGCAGGGGAGACGAGCGATTGACCAATGCTGGTTGGAGATGTGCCAGCTTCTCCATCATTGTGTTCAGTTCGTCATAGTACACATCTGCAGTAATGCTCACCCCGTTTGGTAAGAGCTGTGATGAATCACACCGGCGCTAGACCACCAAACAGTGACCATCACTTTTCTAGGGTAAGTTTTGGTTTAGGGCATTGTTTAGGCGATGAACCAGGATCCAACCAACTTGCTGAGCGCTTGCGGTTATCAAACAGAGTCCATTTTTCATCGAAAGTAACAATGCGGTTCAAAATTTCTTCATTTGTGTGTCTGTTGAGCAGTTCGAGGCACGTCTCGACGCGAACTTCGCGCTGGCGATCATTGAGTTCGTGGGGCACCCATTTGTCAAGCTTTTTTACCTTGCAAATTTGACGCAAATGGACCAATATTGTATATTCGTTTAAATTTTTAAAAATTTAAACGAATTTTTTTCATGTATTTTTTATTTGTATTAATCGGAGTAATCACCCATGCAATCAACGCATCTTTGCCAACGCAGTGGCAGTTTATTGATGCCCTTCTTAAAGAAATCAGCTGGACGGGAGGCAACAAATTCTTCAAAGGCATTTTGTACTGCCTCTCAGGTATTGAATTTTTTTCCCGCCAAGAAGTTATCCAAAATCTGGAAAAAGTAGTAGTCTGTAGGCGCAAGGTCTGGTGAGTAGGGCGGATGACGGAGAGCTTCCAACCCCAGTTCTTGCTGATCGAACCAACTTGCTGAGCGCTTGCGGTTATCAAACAGAATCCATTTTTCATCGCAGGCAACAATGCGGTTCAAAATTCCTTCATTTGTGTGTCTGTTGAGCAGTGCAAGGCACGTCTCGACGCGTATTTCACGCTAGCGATCATTGAGTTCGTGGGCACCCATTTGTCAAGCTTTTTTACCTTGCCAATTTGACGCAAATGGACCAATATTGTTTTAACGCTAACGTCGAAAGCTGCTGCTAATTCAGCCCTAGATTGTGTATCATAAGCTTCCACAATCGCCTTTAATTCGTCATTCTTGAGCAAAGTCTTCGGACGACCGCGAGGATAATTTTTCAGGTCGAAATTTCCAGAACAGAAGCGAGCAAACGATTAACAGGTGATGCGATGGTTTGTAGTGTTAGCTCCGTAAACGACTTTGCGTGCCGCTTGTGCCGCGTTGCTGCCAGGACGGTACTCATATTCCATAATTACTCGAATTTTTAACGTATCAACGATGACGAAAAAGATTGAAATGCGATGAAAATGTAACACTAATCAATAAATAAATGACTACTTTTGGAAAAAGAATTCCATGTTTTTAAAATAAAATTAATTTGAAATTAGAAGTCTTAGCCAAACAAAAAATATTTTGATTTGAAATGGCCAGTACTGCAGAGCGGCAATTTCATAGGTAAAGACCTATTATATGACGCTTATTCGAAGATTGTGAAACAGACCCAAGTCTATTGAACAAAATTCCTAAACACAATGGCTTAAGCAAAAGTACGTTTTTGCCATTTTCGCCATAGACGTATATAATATCATAATAGCTCCCCACACCGATTTCGGTGACGGTGGCCTGTTTCATTGAAACCAGGCCAGCTACGCAGGAGTTATGTTATAGTGCCCAAGTGTGTGCGCAGTACACAAGAGCACTCTCTCCTCCTTTTACTCTCGTAACCCGGTGGGACGGATAACCGACACGACTGGCGAGAGATTAGGCGCAGGTCCGACTTTTTACATGCCCATCCGACGCATGGATCATCTTTCTTGTCAGACAATCAGGTGATCAGCCTGAATTGTCCTAACCAAACTTGGAAACAACATTTTTTTTGTTCCAATGCGGGAATCGAACCCACGACCTCCGAGTCGAGAGCCAAGCTCTAACCATTAGACCACGGAGGCTGTTATAATATCATAGACTAGGCATGTTGTGGCGGGACTGGATCGTGACTGTATTGTTGACGATTGAATTAGCAGAATCGACCTTATGTACTTAGCAGGTATTAACGTAATAATAAAAGTTCCAAGATGAATAATTATTATTGCTGTTGGAACTTGATAGATTACAAGTTTCATTAAAATCATCTCTCTCACACAGGGCTGGACCGTGAGTTTAGGAGGCGGTAAAAATACTGGTCATAAAATCAACAGCGGAGTAACGCGAGTGAGAGAGAAAGAATGAAAGAGAGTGAATTGAAAATAAAAGATAATAGATATAATTTAAAATTTAAGAATCTGTCCATATGTAGGTATCTAAAAGACTCAGTTGTTTAGAAATCATTACTTGCACGTTGAAAACACTAAGTGGTAATAAATTTACATAGGTGATAGGAGCGGACCTGATATTTTTTTTACCTTAGACACACAATATGATAATTCCTTAGTTTTCTGCGTATTTCTCATGTTTCTGTTCATGGGCTTTATATCTTTATATTATGATTTTTCTATCGAGAAATTCGGGCTAAGAGTGAGACTGTGTAATGAGTAGCTTTAATGGTTTACGATTTTTTTCTGACACACGGTCGAGGGCCCCTGTAGCCCGGTGGCCCCATATAATCGATACGGCTGATACAGCGGTAGCTACGCCCCTTGAAACTTTTACGACTGCAATGACCCGTTTTAACTGTCAGTTCGGAGTACCTACTGTCTATGCCTGAACGTAAACTTGAATTTAATGAGTTTCATCGGTCGCAGGATTCGCAGGGCGGAAAATATTACGATCTGTTTAATTTAAAAATATTATGGATTTTTCGCTTTATCGTCTAATTTCTGACTTTGACTTGAATCAGCTGGGCCCTGGGTTTAAACCCATTGAGCCATATGGTAGATCCGTCAATAGTCTCACATGATAAATGATTGGGCTTGCCTGGCGCAGCGTCAGTGATTTGTCCATGCTCTCTCTCATCGAAACCTATTCCTTATTCAGAAAGGTTTATTAAATATCCAAAAAAATGTGATATTATGCTAAATCACCTTCAAAATCCATTCTACATTAAAAGAAACTGAAAGTAATCGAGTTATTCCTGTGAAGATTTCTCGACTTATTTTTCTCGATGGTCAATGTAGGTAGGTATGCTTACAGTACTACACGTACCTGGTATTGCCACTACATAAATAATGTAGTATTACGCAACACGCCGTGTCACGTGACCTGGCACTCCTGTCAGAAGAACACGACACGGGTCAAGAGCTATCGTCAGTTTTTGCAATTTGCTGCACCCTGGGCGTGGCGGGTCGCGTTACACTAGCGCCGCCTGGCGACCGCGCCCGTGTGATGAGCCGCCGCGCGCCGCCCGTCGCCCGCGCTCACAGACCCAGAGTAGATCATGTGAGATGTGGGCTGAGGTCAATTATATCAGTTTTAAACAAAAAAAAGGGTTAATTTAAAGGCCGAAATAGCAAAAACAGGAGAATATTTTAAGTTTTTTATTGGGAATTTTTGATAATTATTCTTAAATCTTTTGAATTTTATAGTATGTTAATTACCTATGCGCGGTTCAGATCCAATAGAATGAAACGTAATACAAATAAAGAATAGCACCAGCCACCATGTATGCGGCGCTATAGTTTCTTTGTTTACGTTTAGGTTAAATTGGGTCTGAACAGAGTAAAACTGATAGGGTGACTCGTTGCATTTTTAATGAAATGCATTAAACCATATTAAACTTTATTGAAATCATTGTATTAGAATTTAACCATAAATAGGTCATGTGTCCGTAATTTATCAGAAATCAGAAAGGTTGTGACTAAGTAATGATATAATGAGTAAAACTCATGGAATATTCGTTTTCTAGAATAATTTTTATTTACTGATGCATAGATTTCTGCAATCTGCATGTAAACATTTTGATCATATTTATTATACTTACCTTTATAGAGAAGATGTTATATTCTCTTCATCGTTGAGAAATATATAGAAAAAAAATATTACACTGAAATGTATTAAAACTGCGAATACACTTTTAGTTGCACTGATCGCACTTCGCAAGTGGTAAGCCGTAAGCTTTGGCCGTAAGATTGAGGTAACTAGCGAAAGGAGCTATTGCAACATTTGAGCGGCTGTTAAAACTTGAGGGAATTTACAATATTCAGTCGTAAACTAATACAATTTTCACATTAAATTATACCTACATTAAAATTAACTAGTTCCTAACGTATTACGTTACTTGATAATAGGCTACATGACTCATATTTAATTTGATACATTGAAGGAGTATTTCCTTTAGTACAGTTTGGCTTAGGAAAACGTATTCTAGCGATATCATAAAAATAAAATTAAAAACTTAAGATTGATAAATAAAGTTGATTTAAAAATATGTATTTGTGTTTTTTTTTAATTTCTACTGATGAAAAGACCTCGAAGTAACTTCCGGCAAGGATGTGACGATACAAATACACTAAACGAAAGTACTAGTATGACGTCACAGCATAGATAATCTGTCAACCAACATGGCGGTAAATGTTTTTTCGGCGGATATGAAAAAGTGTACTTTTAAAATATTTTATTTGTTGGTTTTTAGGTTTCAAAATAATGTTATATTATTTTTTTGTATGTAATGAAACAATTATGAAGCGTTTAGGACATAAATAAAGACATGGTTAAGTAGCCTATTATTTATCAGTAACTAGTTGTAAACAGTGGTTTACTGACAAACCGTACCTACCTGCTGATTAAGTATATTTTGTAAGTGTCAAGCAAAACCTATCTGTATCTTTACCGTCGGAACTATGGCTCTGAGATAGTGATCGTCACTCTTTTATGGTCAAGGCCAAACAGTGGCGGATCTTGGTAAAGAACTAGTAAATTTTAGTCTATTTTACAGTCAATCTAGGTAATTTAACTCCATCTAACTACTGTACACTTCACAAATGAAATCAATAAAATCTACCTACAGCCTAAATCAGAACGTGCGTTGATACTAAATAATATAATATTAGGTCCTTACATATGAAATTGTCGTTTTGTCGTACTGGCCACTTTGATCTCAAATATATCTTCTTTGGTTAGGAATTCCATTTTCAAATTTATACCGCTATTTACTCATGCATTTGTGTTTTGAAAACCGTAATTCATTTGTATTTCCTCTTTTGGTTTTTTCTTTGCGTCACTCTGTTTACAAAATGGAAAACTTGAAATATCGTATTATTTTCGAGTACAAGTTCCACCGTGGCACCAGTGCTGCAGAAACGGCTCGAAGGATTAATGGCGAAAATGTGTATGGCGGCGGTGTCTCAAAAGAAAACACAGTGCGTTTTTGGTTCCAACGTTTTCGTTCTGGAAATTTCGACCTGCAGAAGAAGGAACAAGCCCCGTGGACGGCCGGAGACCAAAGTTGATAATGAAGAATTTAAGGCTATTGTGGAAGCGGATCCATCGCAAACCTCGTCCGAGTTAGCTACAGGCGGTTTATGTTATGGTTTATGTTAGTGATAAAAATGTTTTAATCCACTTGAAGCAAATTGGGAAGGTGAAAAAGCTTGAAAGGTGGGTACCTCATGAATTGAGTGCAACAAACCGATAAACGCGCGTCGACTGCTGCGTTACATTACTCAACGGCCATAATAATGAAGGGATTTTAAATCGAATTACCTGTGATGAAAAGTGGATCCTATACGATAGTGGGAAACGCTCATCGCAATGGCTGAACCCTGGCGAACCAGCCAAAGCCTGCCCCAAGCGAAAATTGACTCAAAAAAAGTTACTTGTGAGCGTTTGGTGGGCTAGTGCCGGTGTCGTTTACTACAGCTTTCTTAAATCTGGCCAGACGATTACGGCAGATGTCTATAGCCAGCAACTGCAAATCATGATGGAAAAGCTAGCTGCCAAACAGGTTGATCATTCGGTCTAGGCCACTGCTGCTTCAGGACAACGCTAGACCACACACTGCACAACAGTCGGCAACCAAATTAGAGGAGCTTCAATTGGAATGTCTAAGACATCCACCGTACTCCTCGGACCTTGCTCCAACAGATGACATTGAAGACCTGAGATATTTGAACAATATAACCTAACCAAGAGCATGTCAGGAAATGTCTAAGGAGGGTTCCGTAACTATCAACGCGCGATAGGTTTTCTTTGAATTACTTACAAATTTATAGTCCGATTTCGCTCAAAATAATTTTCCTAAAGAGTTCTTAGCATGATCTATCAGAATGGAAACTTACAAGTTTCTATTTCCTTTAGTTTAGAAATGCTAGATGGGCCCCCCATTTTACAATCCACTTTGGAGGCCGATTACTCGAAAATGGTCGACTTTGTAAAAAAGCCATGTATCAAACCTTACCTTTATTTTAAAAGACCTATTTAAAGATAATCCACACGATGGGTTAGAATAAAAAAATATTTTTCATCCCCACTTCACATGGAGAGCCACCCAGAAAATATATATTATTATTATTTTATGATGCCAAAACCGAGATCTATACACAATCTATAACTGTACCAAATTTCATCGGTTTATATTCATAATTACAGAAGTTAGAAACGCGGACAGACAGACGGACGGACAAAGCGGAACTATAAGGGTTCCTTATGTGTTACGGAACCCTAAAAACCACAAAAAACTAAAATAGATAAAACTAATGAATTACATCCAAAGTTAATACAATAATTAATATCTAATGTTTTTTATTATTTTTGAAAAAAACCACATCGTAAAAATTATGCCTCTTTAAATCTTTCTTTAAAAAAAGAAAACCCGGACAGCAAATAAAATCCTGCCCGGGCGGTCCCCGGACGACCTCTAAACTAGAAATCCGGGAAACCCGAGTGGATGGGAAGCATATATTAATAAGTTTCACCTGAACCTGGATCCTGAGGCGTATTTGTGAGATAAACTTCTTATGCGTCGAAGTAATAGGTGACTACGTCATATTAATATTATGTTACCTACTATAAAAAATACTAGTTTTTAGAGTTTCGTACTCAAAGGGATTATTCAATTAAATAAATAAATAATTCTTTATCTGAACACAAACATAAATACATTTTTCGAACAATTAACTTAAAAATAAGTTTAATTAGGCGGCCTTACTGCTGGAAGCAGTTTCTTCCAGGCAACTATTAGATTTTATCATTATCATTATTACTTATAGACTCCGCTGTCTGTCTTCTGTCACCAGGCTGTATCTCATGAACCACGATAGTATGATGTATTTCTGTTTCCGCTATGAACTAAAAACAAAATAAAATATTTTTCATAGTATAAGTATCATATCGTTATTTTTTCCTTTTTTGGCTCGATATATACGCTTGAAATATTTACAAAATATTTGGTTATATATTTACTTCAAAAGTAAATAATTAAATTATAGATTATAGTACGAAACCCTTTGTGCGCGGGTGGGACTCGTACTTGGTGGTTTTTTTTACATTAATTGAGAAATTGATCCAAAAATTTTTAATAAGTATTTCGTCCGAAAATATAAGCAAATAAGATTAGATAAGAAAATCTTGAAAAATTTATTTAAATATAAGTAGGTAGTTTTAGTTAGGAATATGGTGTTACATCTTATTGTGTAGTCAAACGATGACGAGTACACTACACTACACACAGAGTCGTCTACGCGGCGATAGTAAAATATATTCATTTTTGAAATAATCAAAACTAAAATAACACATTCTATTTTTAACCGACTTCCAAAAAAAGGAGGCGTTCAACGATATCTCCGCCGTCTGTTGACCGATATTCAAAATTTTGTTTTTATGTATTGGATATAATCCGAAATTGGTCTCGTTGTCACCAAAGCGGTGACCTGATGATGGCATCCGTGAGGAATCGAGGGAACTCCTTGTAATTTGACTTTTTCTGAAATAACCCAAGCATATGCTACCAAAAAGTAAGATTCTGCACCAAGGTATACCCTGAATCCAAAAGCACCGAACAGAACTGCTTAGTATTTAAAGATACGCCTTTGGAAATTTCGACATTGTATAAAGAACTGCAAGCATATACCATTTTGTAACTTACAGTAATCATCATCATCATCTTATATACAATACCTAATGGAAGTTAGGCGCGTATTCCATTATACATTCGATCGTTTATTTTAAACGTTCTTATAAAATGTATTATTAATAATTTAATAAATATCACTAAAAAGGGAAAAATTACCGACTACCGACTCCAAAATTATGAAGATTGAGTAGAGAAATAGTTAACATTTTAGCCAAATTTAAAAGGGGAATTATTTAGAAAATAAGTTTTATTTCATACTTTTTGGTGCATTTTTACTTTGGAAGTCGGTTTCATTTTTTCTTAAAAATAATAATTGTATGCTTAGAATGATTAATTTATAGCAAAGCCTGTATACAATTTCACAAAGTTTTGAAGAATTCTCAACAATTTCATGTCGGTGCTGCCATCTGTTGACAGAGCTACCAATCTACAAAACAATCGTTCGGCTACTCCGCGGCAGGTGTCGCTTTATGGCGTGAATGTATAGAGCGCATGATTAAGTTAATTAATTAAATTATTTGATGTTTCTGGATATTTATTGAACTTTTTCAATAAAATTCGAACAAAATCCAAGGGCGTGCAAATCCAGTAACTGATAACGGAGCGAACGATTTGGCGTGATAATGCGCCAACATCAGATGATAAATGAATTTTAAAGCCTTTGGAGCGGCTTACGATATCATTTTGGTGCCATGTGAAAATTTGTTAAGGGGTAAGCACTGTTTTGAGTGAATCTTAATTTTGATGTATCCGTGTGAAGATTGAATGATAATATGAATTAATTAAATGTCTATTTGAAATAGAAATAGCAATCGCTCGATTGCAGAGTCTTCATCTGCTAATAATAATATCACTCTTAAACATCTGCAATACCAAGAGATAATAATTTTTTATAAAGTAATGGCAAACGAGTAAACGGATCGCCTGATAAATTATTATTATTTTAAACAAAAAATTAAACTGACTTCCAAAGTAAAAATGCACAAAAAAGCTATGAAATAAAATTTATTTTCTTAATAATTCCCCTTTTAAATTTGGCTAAAATTTTAACTATCTCTCTACTCAATCATTATAATTTTGAAGTCGGTACCAGCCCGAACATCCTGATAAAACAATATTTAAAATAGAACTCACGTTCAAGTTGGCTGGTTGGCGTTGGCGACTAGAAAGTTATGATGATTGTTAGAGAAATAGTTAAAATTTTAGGCAAATTTAAAAGGGGAAATATTTAGAAAATAAGTTAGTGAGGAGTTCTGTTCGATGGATTATAGGGTATACCTTGGTGCAGAATATTACATTTTGGTAGCATATGCTTGGGTTGTGTCCATATAAATTTCGAGGAGCTCCCTCGATTCCTCATGGCTGCCATCAGGTCACCGCTTTGGAGACAACGCGACTAATTTCGGATTATACCCAATACATCAAAAAAAGAATTTTGAAAATCGGTTTATAAATGGCAGAGTAATGTTCAAAGATATCCGTCGGTGTAAAATACTATGAGAAAGACCTATTATATCATCATTATGTTATGATTTATGGTGGTTATGATGATGATAACTTTAATTGACATAGTGGCTTATGCTTATAGTTCTTTAAGCAATGCCGAAATCCCCAAATATGTATATATAAGGAGTCAGAAGTTCTGTTTAGTACTTTTGGATCCAGGGTATACCTTGGTGCAAAATCTTACTTTTTGTTAGCATATTCTTGGGTTACTTCAGAAAAAGACAAAACCACTATATCTGTCCATATACATTTTCAGGAGTTCCGTCGATTCTTCATGGATCCTTTCTTCAGGGTTAGAAGGTCGTAGTGGTCCGGAAATACTGCTGCAGGGAGATATGTGCAAGACCGATCAATTCCTCGGAATAGAGCGAGTGAAATAGAAGCAGAGCGAGCGAAACTTATAAGTCTTCAGATCATTACAGCTCATCGTTGACTAAGTCATGCTTGATTATAAAATAAGGGCCCCTTTCACAATCTACTGATAAATGTCAGATAGCTTATTGGCATGTTTTGTCTCTGTCGCTCGATATGAAGTAAGCCGCGACAAAACTTCCGAATAAGATGTCCAACACTTATTAGAAGATTGTGAAAGAGGCCCATAGTAAATAACACTATTAACAAGAAACCTGAGCCTGTAGGACATGGTAGGACTTAACTACTCAGTCGGAGTACCTAACTCACAAGTGAGCTGGCAAGGGATCACTGGATGTAGGCCACAACAGTAAGTGTTATATTGCTCTTGGTTTTTTTCTCACAGAAACACAGAATATTACAAAATTAATATTTAATCTTCTGTTTGCTATTTTAATATATCCACTACTTCATTCGCATATCTATCCCATAGTGAATGATTATGAGAGCCAAGCCTTCCAGTTTGTTTTTACTTGTTGTGTTCTGCAAGTAGTTTTTAAGACCTCTTAGGCTTGAATATTTGGATATAGTTTTTGGTCACACTTATCCAAGCATTCCAAAGCTGAATTTGGAGTAGAGGTGAGAGTCATAGCTGCTTTCCACACTTCAAGTTCTGCCTTGACGACAGATGTACTTTTTTCGGGCAGTAGAACTTTTCGGGGAGGGTTTGAACCCCTAGAACCCCTGGCTACGCCCGTGATTCAACCATAATGTGAAATGATTTTGTTTTTAAATAAACGCTTCACACCACGTCACCTGAACCGCAATTCTCGTATTTAAAGTAGACTTTCATTGTACATTGATTGTATTACAAGTGAAGCGACTCGAAATCGTAAACTGATTTTGTGACGCTTGGACCAATCAGGAGGCGTTAGACGCTGCTTTAACGTTTACGAGAATACCGTTTTGACAGTTTTAGCGGTGTCTATTTATTGATTGATCTCTTGATGTCTGACTTGATTGTTATTGTATTATTGCCCGTTTTATTTAGCAGAACAGAATTGACCCTCAGGCCCCATGGTAAATTCTCGAAGAGCTTGTGTTACAGTTACCAAACAACAGAAATATATTTCAATTGGGTTTACCCTGTGCTTTGATACATGAGTCAATCAGCTTTACCTTAGAATATTATATATTTTCCAGAGTATATTAAATCAATGGTTTTAATCTTTTTTTTTTTAATTACAAATATAACATACAAGTTGCTAGGGTCTCCTAAGTCTCTCTTAAGTAAAAACATGTGTCTGTCCCACACAGTCTGTGTGGGTCTCCTGACACAGACCCACACAGACTGTGTGGGTCTGCGTCAGGAGAACTCGCTCTTTCGGTAAACAAACAATTAAGATACATTAATTTATTATTTTTTTCTTTTTTACTTCAAAAATTTTTTTAGGTGTACAATTGACATATATCATACATTAGTAAATATTGGACAGTATAATGTAAGGATTAAATACTATAATGCTATAATAAATACTATACTATAATAAATATAAGCAAACGTCATGGAAAATATTATTGAAACTTTGACATGTACTCTGAGGACACTTTTTCAGTAACTTTCTTGAAGTACATAGTATTGGTGGAGGCGTTCCCGCGACGGAACGGTTTGACTCTTGGGTTGAGTTGTTTCTCGCTTTATCTCCCAAAAGTACTAGTCCGATTTTGATGCGGTTTTCAGGACTTATAATAATTAGGTACTATTAAATAAACTTTATCGACACAAAACCTAGCTATACTGTCTAAAAAGTGTGAATTCAAGATGATGATTTTATGAAATGAAATGGATTTTATTAATTAAAAAAAGAAATGACATGTACAGAGTACACGTAGCAGAAGTGAAACATCATTCATTATATAAAATCCAAAAATACTCTCATCGTGCCTGAAGAACAATCATTTAAAAAAAAATGTTTGACTTCAAAAATTATAAAAGAAAAAGAAATAAAAAATGTGTGTGTCAGCTCCGACGCACGACTGGAGTTTACTCTAAAAAGTAAAATTTTGTGTGCAATGCAAAGCGACTAGCGATCGATTTGTGTTCAAAAATTCGCGCCATGTGAAAAAAGTGAAAGGTGCGCAGAATAGGTTGCGCACGAAAACGTTACGACGTCATTCGTTCAGTAGATTTACTCCTCATATTTTTTTCATACCGGGGGCCTTATATGAAAATCGATTCTTAAGGAGTAAACTCCAATATTTCGTCTGACCGAGATTCGAACCCGAGATCAATTGGTCAAAAATCTAAGTGCCAGCGCAGTTAGCGCTACTCATATCTGACATTAGAATTCTAAATTACTCATATCTTTTTTGTACGAACGAAAGAAAAAACATGAAAAAACAACATGGGGCGTAACCGAAAATCGTGACGATTTTCTATAAATTTCTCCCATACGAGTCTTACGTCGATAAAGTAGTGTTTCACTACAATAAATATGGCGCGTAACGGAAAAATGTGACTTAGAAATAAAGATGGCGCGTAACAGAAAAACGTTACAATTTTTTTTCTCCCATACGTCGATAAAGAAGTTTCAATTCAATAACTGAGAGAAACTATTCCGCACTAAACTTCGACTGACATTCAATTTTATATAATATGATGTTTATGACGGTAATGATACTGATTACGGATACTTGCTATTCCATAAGGGGTTAGGGAGGACATTTAAAATAAGAAGAAGATGTACAAGAAGCTTATTGTTCAAAATTATTAATTATAAATAGAGACAGACAGACAACACGCAACAAATAAACATACAGTAGGCTAGAGTAGGGGACCATAGCCTAACACATGGGGGGGATTCCCGAGCCCCAGCAGCGGACGTTGGTGGTAGATGATTTTATAATATACTTACTGGGCGTCTTATTACTGGATGAAACTACCAACAATCCTAATCTCAATATTTTTCTTTATTTACACTAAACACACTATAACACTAACATTACACTTAACAGCTGGAAGTTGTGCCAAGTAAAAATAGTCCTAATAGACGTTAGTAGAAAATATAGTTATGTACAGAAAATGTCATGGCGCTAAAATTGTTTTCAATAAGTTATATGTAGATTTTGTAGATTGGCACACGCGTGATGATATGATGATGAGGCCCCAGCAGCTTGCCCTTAAGCGATGTGCGCGCGGCACCAATATTCTTGATTGCATCAATTACTTTCAGCACTATCAGCTGATACAGCAGTCGCGGTCGCGCGCGACTGTCGCCAGGCGCCTCACCGCCCGCGCCTGCCGCGCGCCGGCTCCTCGCTATCTGATAATACCGCTAATGAGTACGGCCACTCCAGTACTCCAGTATGTGCCATGTATGTGCAGCACACACACGATAATGATATCGAACATTTACGTGTTTATTTTTTACCGATATTGGTAATTGGTAATTTATCGAACCGTTGTATATTTTTACATATTCGAGTTTCGGAGCTTATATAATATTATACATTCTACGTTAATTTCAATAGGAAGGATTTTTTTGTTTGTATGTTTATTTGTACTGAAACTACTGGACAGTGGACCGATTCTGATGAAATTTTGTACAGATATAGGAAGGAGGAAGGCTACTTATTAATCGCGGGAAAATCTACGGTCCGGCGGGATTTTCTTTTGCTACATACCTTTGAATTTTTAATTTAAGCCTGCCTGTCGAACATATGACCCTCCCATGGGATAGCGCAGCCATCATTTATGTTCATATGTTTTGTGGCCGCCATGAGGCATATGTTCATATTATATATTTGGGGCTCCCCTACGCTGCCATATATTTAACTGGCGGCCTAGAGCGCGCACGGCCTCACCGTGCCCACTGGTCGAACACCCAGCAAGTTTCTCAGGCTGAACTTCAATTGCTTGAATACCTACCAAAAGTGGAAATATGAGAGGTGACGAAGGTAACGTCGATCAAATCAAAATCAATAGAGTTTGGTCTGTAGTCTGTAAGGTACGTCGCGCGTCGTTGTAACAGATAAAGTGACAGAGGAGAACTGTTTAGCAGCAGACAGCGGGAGATAACATTCCTGAAGTCATGGCGCCGCGGCAGCCTGCCTCCGCCACACAAGGAATGCTTCAGATCAGAATAGATAACATTATGTCACTTTTACTATTATATTAATAATTATAATTAGGTCAAGTCTAATCCATGAACATTGGTTTGTTTGATGTATGATGACTGATGAGTATACATCTATGGAGAACTACAAGTTACAACATCAATTATAATAATATAAGTATACTGGGTGAATTTTATTCCGTCTCGAGAGAAAGAGATAGAGTTTGACATAAATACTTTTGTATTGATATTCTATTTTTGATTTGATTTTCTATATTTGAATTGATTCTATATTTGATTGATATTCTATATTTGAAAAAACATTTCACGCGACACGTAACAAAAATCACCAAGTATATCAGTGAAATAATAAAGATTTTCATTGTGCGTACGTGCGCGGATAATACGCAAAAAAATAATGAGATTTTGTTGTGCTATACTAATTCCAGCTAAATCTTGTTTATGAAAAGTAACACCAACACGAACGTCCTGCATAAAATGACTTGCTTTGTTAAAAGTGAGTCACTCTACATAGATGTTGCATCCCTACAACCTCACCCGCTCCGACTCTCATCTTCTCATGGCCTATGGCGTTTGGAGTAGATACTAGATCCTACAATAAATAACTATTTTCAATTCTACCGTGAGTTATTAAGCAAAGCGAGACTCGTCCAAATAGCTTTGTAAAACGTGTTGTAAAACGCTTTGTAAAACGCTTTTTAAAATGTAGAGTTCCTTATTCCTTTGCTTTGATTCATGTACGGATCCAGAAACGACAACCGCCCGGTCCAGCACTTCAGCAGAACAAAAACAGGTTGGGCCAACCTTGAGCAGCACGAATACTCCACCACTGTGGAAATTCGTAGCACCAACCGCAACCGTATCGTTCAGTTTACGAGCAGCATAGGCCTGGGGCCGGTACTATAACGTGGAGGAGTCACAATAGACCCACTTGGTGTGGGTCGCAGTGACGTCAGGGCTCGATTTTGACTTGCCTTCGATTCAACAAAAAAATCTTCCTGTGTGATGTAGATGTTGAGTAATATAGTCCACTTATGAAAACATAAGTGTTTACGCGAATATTATTCATTGTTTTAAACACTTTCGGATTGTGTCGCGGTGCACTTTTCTCTTTCCCGACGTTTCGGCTACTTCCCAGCAGCCGTCCTCCCGTGACCACGGGTCGAAAGTAGCCGAAACGTCGGGAAAAAGAAAAATGCACCGCGACACAATCCGAAAGTGTTTGAAACAATAGTCCACTTATTATTATTATTAAAAAGCTACTCCGTTACATCAGGGACCCATAATCTACATGCAAATACACCTACAAGCAGTAAACAAGACAAGTCAAAGCTATTCATTCCAGATAGAGCACGAACGGTCGCGTTCGGTTTAGCATTATTGTCAAAACAAAGTGCTTCGGTTATAAAAATATATGTAAATCAGTAATTAAATTCAGTGAAGCGGAGAATATATAGAAATAGATTTAGCAGATAATTTACGATATACGCAAACGGCGCGCACGCGCACGAATCGCAAACGAATTGAGATTCGACAGATGAGGAAATTTCCAGCACCATCGTTAAACCACTCATGCCCACTGCGGACGTGTAATGGACTCCTAATGCACGGTTTCCGAGCTGTTTTGACGGCAGTTTATCTATTCAATAGCTCTTTTGATTGGTTAACGCGTTTTCGTCATCCAATCAAAAGTGCTATTGAATAAATAAACCCACAAAAAACTCTCCTCAGATGCCGGGAATTACTCTACTATACTCTGTTCAAATCCAATTTAATCTAAGCTAATACAAAAAGAATAACACGACCAAATTAATGTGTCCTTATATTTTTTATCGCACAGTAAATAAGTGACATTTAAATTGGCAGCACTATGTATTCTAATGCTCTCTTTGTTGAGGCTTAGACTAGGATCTGAAGTTCACGAAGTAACGAGCTCATTAGCAAATCGTAGTCAAATTGGCTCAAATTGCAATAGCAATAATGTCGTCGTCTGTACCAATTTTGAAAAATGAATCCCAGTGAGTGTGCACGACACGGCTAACTAGATAATAGTTTAAATATTTTAATAATAATTTTTAGGAGTGATTTTAGTAGTATCGTACCCACAAACTCGGGTGAAGGTGACAGACGATCGCGGGCCCCCGTCATCCGTGTCGCTTCAGTAGTATCGTACCCACAAACTCGGGTGAAGGTGACAGACGATCGCGGGCCCCCGTCATCCGTGTCGCTTCAGTAGTATCGTACCCACAAACTCGGGTGAAGGTGACAGACGATCGCGGGCCCCCGTCATCCGTGTCGCTTCAGTAGTATCGTACCCACAAACTCGGGTGAAGGTGACAGACGATCGCGGGCCCCCGTCATCCGTGTCGCTTCAGTAGTATCGTACCCACAAACTCGGGTGAAGGTGACAGACGATCGCGGGCCCCCGTCATCCGTGTCGCTTCAGTAGTATCGTACCCACAAACTCGGGTGAAGGTGACAGACGATCGCGGGCCCCCGTCATCCGTGTCGCTTCAGTAGTATCGTACCCACAAACTCGGGTGAAGGTGACAGACGATCGCGGGCCCCCGTCATCCGTGTCGCTTCAGTAGTATCGTACCCACAAACTCGGGTGAAGGTGACAGACGATCGCGGGCCCCCGTCATCCGTGTCGCTTCAGTAGTATCGTACCCACAAACTCGGGTGAAGGTGACAGACGATCGCGGGCCCCCGTCATCCGTGTCGCTTCAGTAGTATCGTACCCACAAACTCGGGTGAAGGTGACAGACGATCGCGGGCCCCCGTCATCCGTGTCGCTTCAGTAGTATCGTACCCACAAACTCGGGTGAAGGTGACAGACGATCGCGGGCCCCCGTCATCCGTGTCGCTTCAGTAGTATCGTACCCACAAACTCGGGTGAAGGTGACAGACGATCGCGGGCCCCCGTCATCCGTGTCGCTTCAGTAGTATCGTACCCACAAACTCGGGTGAAGGTGACAGACGATCGCGGGCCCCCGTCATCCGTGTCGCTTCAGTAGTATCGTACCCACAAACTCGGGTGAAGGTGACAGACGATCGCGGGCCCCCGTCATCCGTGTCGCTTCAGTAGTATCGTACCCACAAACTCGGGTGAAGGTGACAGACGATCGCGGGCCCCCGTCATCCGTGTCGCTTCAGTAGTATCGTACCCACAAACTCGGGTGAAGGTGACAGACGATCGCGGGCCCCCGTCATCCGTGTCGCTTCAGTAGTATCGTACCCACAAACTCGGGTGAAGGTGACAGACGATCGCGGGCCCCCGTCATCCGTGTCGCTTCAGTAGTATCGTACCCACAAACTCGGGTGAAGGTGACAGACGATCGCGGGCCCCCGTCATCCGTGTCGCTTCAGTAGTATCGTACCCACAAACTCGGGTGAAGGTGACAGACGATCGCGGGCCCCCGTCATCCGTGTCGCTTCAGTAGTATCGTACCCACAAACTCGGGTGAAGGTGACAGACGATCGCGGGCCCCCGTCATCCGTGTCGCTTCAGTAGTATCGTACCCACAAACTCGGGTGAAGGTGACAGACGATCGCGGGCCCCCGTCATCCGTGTCGCTTCAGTAGTATCGTACCCACAAACTCGGGTGAAGGTGACAGACGATCGCGGGCCCCCGTCATCCGTGTCGCTTCAGTAGTATCGTACCCACAAACTCGGGTGAAGGTGACAGACGATCGCGGGCCCCCGTCATCCGTGTCGCTTCAGTAGTATCGTACCCACAAACTCGGGTGAAGGTGACAGACGATCGCGGGCCCCCGTCATCCGTGTCGCTTTAGTAGTATCGTACCCACAAACTCGGGTGAAGGTGACAGACGATCGCGGGCCCCCGTCATCCGTGTCGCTTTAGTAGTATCGTACCCACAAACTCGGGTGAAGGTGACAGACGATCGCGGGCCCCCGTCATCCGTGTCGCTTCAGTAGTATCGTACCCACAAACTCGGGTGAAGGTGACAGACGATCGCGGGCCCCCGTCATCCGTGTCGCTTCAGTAGTATCGTACCCACAAACTCGGGTGAAGGTGACAGACGATCGCGGGCCCCCGTCATCCGTGTCGCTTCAGTAGTATCGTACCCACAAACTCGGGTGAAGGTGACAGACGATCGCGGGCCCCCGTCATCCGTGTCGCTTCAGTAGTATCGTACCCACAAACTCGGGTGAAGGTGACAGACGATCGCGGGCCCCCGTCATCCGTGTCGCTTCAGTAGTATCGTACCCACAAACTCGGGTGAAGGTGACAGACGATCGCGGGCCCCCGTCATCCGTGTCGCTTCAGTAGTATCGTACCCACAAACTCGGGTGAAGGTGACAGACGATCGCGGGCCCCCGTCATCCGTGTCGCTTCAGTAGTATCGTACCCACAAACTCGGGTGACGGTGACAGACGATCGCGGGCCCCCGTCATCCGTGTCGCTTCAGTAGTATCGTACCCACAAACTCGGGTGAAGGTGACAGACGATCGCGGGCCCCCGTCATCCGTGTCGCTTTCTTTTACATCTTGCTACAACAATTTATATTATAATATTTTGATTAAACTAGTAATGTCTCGGTATGATTTTTTACTAATTTCCGAACCAAAGTAAATCTGTTAAAGGAAGACTCAACATTTGCGCCACAAATTCACCTCAAAGTTGTTCTCTTGAAAATTCAACTTGAGGAAACCTTGTGAGCGATACTCTTACACGTTTGCGGAGCTTCACGGCGATAGATGCCACAGACTTAGCACAAAGAGTTGACAACGAAGTTTTCGTAACGATAGCAAATAAAAAATTTATAGGCATATATTCATGATTTTCATACAATTCTCATTCGATAAATTTACGAATACGTTGTTGTCAATTATCCGTGCTAAGCCCACAGACGTCGTTTCGCCGAGTGAGGTTACTGGAGGCCCAAGGGGGGTTGGGGATTTTTAGGACAGAGCATTTAGCCAAGTTGCCATCGCTAATTAGGCCCACTTACAGGCCTGTAGCATATGTGACCTCACCTGCTTGTACGACTTTTGCATGGGGCGTTTTTACAAGATTCTCAAAAGTGCTTCCAGCATTCCGCAGTTTCTTTGAAAATATTGATTTTTAGTTTACTATTTATTTTGTAAACTGTCTTATTTTTTTATTTTAAGAGCACTTTTCATTTATGTAATAAAAAAATACAGGAAAAGACGGAATTACGACGACGACGTTTCGAAAACAAAAACATAATATGGGATTTGACATAAGCATCGCAAAGTGACATAAGTAATTACAAGTGTAATCGCTTGCCACCAGGCGATCCGTCTGCTCGTTTGCTGGTGAATTTCGTCCGGAATTGTATGACCTTGTGAACGACATACACACACCGGCCCGCGGTTTCGCGGTAAATGCACGATAAACGATAGCGAATGACCGATAGCATATCGACACCACAAACAAACATACAAACAAAATGTTCTTCCGTATTTAGTAAATAAATTATTTGATGATAGGTATATATATATCTAGATTTATAGAGATAAGACTTTTAAGCCTAGTTTTAAAATGAGTACCTATTTTAATTTATAAATATGAGATAAATAACAGAAGGGCTCTACTTTCGCGTAACCGGTGTAGAAATATTTCAGACTCTATACATTTATAATTTATTTATTATTTCAAATCAATGATAGAGCCTGCATTATTATATAAACTAACCAAGAGCATGTCAGGACTTGACTAAGGCGGGTTCCGTAACTATATATGCGTAACAGGTTTTTTTTCAAATTACTTGAAAAGTTGTTGTCCGATTTTGCTCAAAATAATTTCCCTACAGAGTTTGTAGGGTCATGTGACCTATCAACATTGAAAATTACAAGTTTAGAAATGCCAGGGCCTAAACAACTTGTGATCCACTTTGCAGGTTGATTACTCGAAAATGGTCACTAGAATCACCAAAATGAATTAATGGGGACTTCCACATAAAAACTAGGTTTTTATCCTCGATATAAATACTAGTGCTCGATATTTGTAGGTACTAATAGTTGTATAGATAGTGGTAAGGAACCCTTAGGGTCCCATACACGGTCCGGTTTTCCTTCAGCTCGGCCTGAACGGATGCAAAATCGTATCGTCTGTGTGCAATTTCGAGATCGCTTCAGTCGCCCGGATAGACTGAAGCGAATCGTTCCAGTGTTGCCAACTCTGATTTTTTGAAATTACTAAACTCGCGTTGTTTTCTACTAAAAACTACTAAAAGAGTACCGAGAACTATAAAAAAGCTACTAAACTTGGGAATCCCTAAAAAAACACAAAAAATCACTTCATTTTTAATTTTAATATATTGAAAATATGATCATTTTACCGTTAAATAAAAAAATAAATTTCCTACTATATGTAGGAAATATTACGTATATAGAAATTAAATCGGTAGTTTTAAGCGACTCACGGACGCGTGTTACTATGTGCTATTATGATAAGGTGTCTCAATAGCACATAGAAGCAGGCCATTTTGCATATTATGATTACTGTCTGGCTATTTTCTACTAACAACTAAATTCCTACTAAAGAGGGAATAAAGTAAAACTTTGTAAAACAACTAATTTGGCAATATTAATTCTGACATGAACGGATGGACTGAGCGGTAATAAAATTGGACTAAACGGTAATAAAATTCGAGTGTAAAATAGAACCGGTCAAGTGCGAGTCGAGTTCCGTATAAAACGGAAAAAATCACGTTTGTATGTGAGCCTCAAACTTTTATTTTATTCTGTTTTTAATATTTGTTGTTATAACGGCAATACCTAAAAATACCCACATCATTATTCATTTGTCAAAATTTTAACTGTCGAGCTATCACGGTATATGAAGGTTAAGTACAGCCAGGTGACAGACGGACGGACAGCAAAGTCTCGTTTTTACCCTTTGGGTACGGAAATCTAAAAATAGAAACATGGTCTAAAGAATATTTTTTTAGAGTTCATTGAGGTATTTAAAACTTTAGAGCCACTATCGTTGATAAAATCTACAGACTATTACTATAAAACAAAGAGAAATGATTTCTACGAGGGCTGCACTAAAAGTATCGGGAATGGAATACTTCCACTGTTCCTGTCATATTAAAATCTTTTTAATTTAAAACTCCTTGGTTTTAAAAATCGAATACCGTTTATTTATTTAAAAAAAGATTCTCGGTCTTGTCACAAGGTCTTGTCAAACTTGTTTAGTCGTTGAGAAAATGGAATTGACTCGAGAAAATTCTAGAGCGATGATTTATTATGACTTTCGAAGTGGTTTAACACAAAAACAGTGTGTTGACCGGATGATTTCTGCATTTGGTGATGAAGCCCCAACCAAAACCACAATTTACCGCTGGTTTGCTGAATTTCAACGTAGACGTGTCAAGCTCAGTGATGATCCCCGTCAAGGTCGTCCAAAAACTGCAGTCACCCAAGAAAACGTTGATGCTGTGCGTAAGCTGATTGAGGAAGATCGACATGTGACATACCGCGAAATTCAGGCAACTTTAGACATTAGCATGAGTCAAATACAAATAATCTTGCATGAACAATTAGGTGTAAAAAAGTTGTTTTCCCGATGGATACCGCATTTGCTCTGTGAAGAGCAAAAAGCGGCTCGCGTTACTTGGTGCGTCAGAACTCTCGAAAGATTCCACGCAGGATCCTCAAATGCTGTATACAACATCGTATCAGGTGACGAATCCTGGATATACGCGTACGAACCCGAAACAAAAAACCAGTCACGAGTTTGGGTGTTCGAAAATGAGTTAAAGCCAACAAAAATTGTTCGTTCACGGAGTGTTGCAAAAAAATGGTGGCCACGTTTGTCTCCAAAACCGGCTATGTTGCGACTATTCCTCTTGAGGGACAAAGAACGGTTAATTCAGAATGGTATGCTAACATTTGTTTGCCACAGGTCGTTTCTGAACTCCGTAAAGAGAACTGCAACCGCCGCACCACCTCCATCACGACAATGCGAGTTCTCACACCGCGCACAGAACAAAAGAGTTTTTAGAGCAAGAAATCATAGAATTATTAGACCATCCGCCGTACAGCCCCGACCGAAGCCCTAATGATTTCTATACTTTCCCTAAAATAAAGAATAAATTGCGTGGTCAGAGATTTTCATCACCTGAAGAAGCTGTGGACGCCTACAAAACGGCCATTTTGGAGACCCTTACTTCCGAATGGAATGGTTGCTTCAATGATTGGTTCCATCGTATGGAAAAATGTGTAAAATTTCGCGGAATACATTTTTAAATAGTAATGTTGTGTATAGTATCGCTCTGTCTGTCCGTCTGTCTGTCTGTCCGCTCTTCTACCTTCTGTAATAACTTTATGACAATAACTTTTGAAGTAATTCAAAGAAAACCTATTGCGCGTCGATAATTACGGAACCCTCCTTAGACATGTCGTGACATGCTCTTGGTCGGTTTAGGCTATTATTATATTTATTAATAATTGTATTTTGCTGGAATTGTAATCACGCTATCGACGAAACTCGAGACGACGAGACGAAAAAGGAATCACTTCCTTGATTCCCGAAATTTTCAGTGCCGCCCTCGTATAACATATTACTGGAAAAATGTATGACACAATAATTCGGTTTCATCGATAGCGTGATTACAATTGCAGCAAAATACAATTATTAATAAATATAATAATAGCCTAAACCGACCAAGAGCATGTCACGACATGTCTAAGGAGGGTTCCGTAATTATCGACGCGCAATAGGTTTTCTTTGAATTACTTCAAAAGTTATTGTCATAAAGTTATTACAGAAGGTAGGAGAGCGGACAGACAGACAGACGGACAGACAGAGCGATACTATATATATAAGGGTTCCTTAAGTATTGAGGAACCATAAAAAACGACCTTAGCTCGCGGAAAAGCAGATGCGATTCTCCGTGTATGTGCTCAAATCCGTTCAGGCAGAACCTTAGATTAAAACGCCTAGAAACCGGGTACGCGCATGAAAAGTGAAGCAAATCATACTGAGCCATATCGACTCCGTTTGTTCGAATGACCCGTCAGTCTGACGAAAAATGCAAATATTTATAATATTTTAAAATAAAATCATATGTTGTCGACATCTTGCTGCAATAATGTGAATTGTGAAAGTGTTACTAGTAATAAGAAATTTATTTCAAAATTTTCATGGCTAACTAATAGTTGCAACTAAGATAAAGTTTTTTAATATTTTCTGATTTTTTTAACTATTAATTTAAAGTATTGCCAGTATTAAGATAATCCTTAGTATATTCCTTATTATTATTTTAATATAAATAATGTTCATAAATCATGTTTTGGTGGTTTAAAATGAAATATAAGTTATATTTTTACATCTCACGATATTAAGAAAACAAATACAATAATTTCAATTTTAAGAGAAACTTTTTCCGGGGAAATTGACCCATAAATCTGTACACATTACACAAAATTAAGGGTTGTTTGTGTGCGTGTCGGTATGTAATGCTTTCGCCTACATATACATATATTTTGCTTGCTTCACTTTGTACGATGCGTTTGTTTGAAGACTATCTAGGTGTTATTAATCTAAGGGCCAAACTGACGTCAGTTCGGTCGTATGCGATTTTTTCCGTGTAAAACTGACGTCAGTTCTAACTGAAACGATCGGCCTGTCGTCTGTAGGAGCCTATAGTGCGTGAGTCCGACTCGCACGTCCGGTTGTTGTCACATTTTTACTGAAATGAAACTATTCTTCTTTGAAAAAGATAATTTCTTAAGCCTTGTCTTACTATTTTCTTAAAAAATATAAGGTACTTGGGTCGAATATGGCCACCTTAAGGTTTGTTATACTTTTTTAATAATAATAAAGCTAAAACAAAAAAGTTTTAGCACTTAATCATGAAGAGTGGCTATTTATCTTTACAACAGAAGCAAAAAAATACAAAGACATTAAACGATAAATAGTACTTTAAACAGTTTAAAAAAAAATTGAAATTGGCCATATTTCCGACGGGAGCGGTAAATATGCCCATATATGTCGCCATATTTACTGTATGAATTTACTAGTTTAAAAAACTTCTGAATAAACTGAAATAAAAATGGATATTATGTTTTAATAGAGCTTATGTATTAAATAATATTAATTACAATAATATTCTTTGGGCGACATTCAGTACAAATAAAGAATTCTCTTTACAAGTAATATTTCAAACATATCAAAATCAACAATGAGATTCAAAAAGTTTTCCTTAATTTAAAAAGTTTCACTAAAAGTATAGAAAAACAACAAAATTATCAAATAAAAAACGTAACTTTTGAGATCCTTCATAGGTAAATCACAATGATATTACAAACTAGAAAAGAAGGAGGTAAACCTAATGAACTATTTATAATTAGTCCTGACCATGAACTATTTATAATTAGTCCTGATTGCACCGAGTGCAAGCAAATTTATCAGTGTCTTCTTTTGTTAACCCAACACAGTTTTCATGGACGTAGATTTTACATAAAAAGCATAGTCTCATATCTGCTATTCTATCCTCATCGCAAATGTAACAATACCAACTGTTTTTAGATTTTTTAGAATGTCCTTTACCTTTTTGCTTAGAAACCTTAGAAGTTACTTCTTCAGTCTTGTTCATTTTAGCAGAATATTGCTTCCTTTTTTGAGAAGAAACTCTAGATGGACCTGGAATATTTTTCATTTTTTGTTTACAAGCATTGGATGGTCCTGGCTATTTATTTTTCTCTGTAAACATTGATTTAGTTAGCTTTTGTGCCAGACTATTAATAGCTTTTGCTCTAGGTGTAGGTTTTGGGCTTGACGTTTTCTTCGGGGTTTTTAAAATTTCACAAAAAGATGAGTATGACTCATTAAGTGTTGTGGAGCAGACTTTTGATTCAGTTTTCGAATCTCTATTATTCTTGTGCTCCTTTAGTTTGGATAAAGGAATCTCGTCGCTACTGTCGAAATCGTCATAGGAACTTGGCTGGGGTTCTATAAAGTTCGATCTATCTACTTGAGTTGGGTGCTGTGGATTATTATCAGAAGCGTTGTCTAGAATTACAGCAGAACGATTTGCAGTATTTGGCAATAGATGAATAGATGTTCACTTGTCTGGGAATCTTTTTGATCTGGATTCAGTATAGGCACCGGATTTTCAACAGAGGTATCAGTTCGAGCAAGAGACTGCGTAGGTGGAGTTGAATTATGTTCGTCGTTATTTGGAAGAACATGAGGAGGAGTAACCTGATTTGACATCAATAGCGTCGCTATCAATTGGATCTTCATTAACTTGAGGAGGATATAACAGGTTTTCGCTAGCATTAGTGGCGTCGCTGTCCATGGGATCATTATTTTCTTGATTTTCAGAAGGTCCAGGTATTGTGGGATTAAAGGTAGGTATTCTGGGAGCGTATGCCTCTTCTGGTATCCTTGCTGGATTAAATGGGAAAATTCCGGTCGCTTCAAATCCAGATTTAATATTAGCAGGTGTCGCAGCTTTGTCCCACGCTTTGGAAAATAATATCCCAAACCTTTGTTTTGTTATTTTCCTGTCTTCATGTACTGACCAGTACTTTAAGACCTCCTCGTCCCAGTAATATTCAAAGGATCGAAATACCGATTTGTCCATCGGCTGTAATTCATGTGTTACTAGGAAGGCAAAAAAGCTTGATGTCGAATTTTTCTGCTGCTTCAACAATCGAATAGTCCAAGTGGCATTTGGCTCAATCGCAGATAAGTAAACAAGGTCCTGGCAATTTAAATTTTGAAAAATGGTGAATCCAGTTCACAAACGTGTCAGAGTTCATACTCCCTTTGAGTGTCATTTGGGCTACTGAGCTGGTTGGTAAGGAATCTACCCATTCTGGCTTCATGCGTTTTCCTTTAAATAGAATCATGGGCGGAATAGCATGGCCCAAGGCATTGCCACATGATACTATTGTGACATTATCCCCGTGTTCTGGTGCTACTAAATGTACTCTCTTGGATCCACGTTCAGCCAAAACTTCTGGGGATTTGTGCAAATTAAGCTGGCAACCCTTTTCGTCGATATTAAAAACGCGTTCCGGTTTATTCATAATGTCATTATCTTCCAAGACTTTCTTTAACTTAGCAAAATAATCAGAAACGACTGCTTTATTCAACTTTTGTGCCCTTGCGGGATTTAGGTTTTGTGCCTTTCGTCTGCTGATATTCCTATGACGTTTTAAAAATCCCCTCAGCCAATCTCGTCCCACCATTAAGTCTCCACCTGTTAAAGCTAAAAATGCAGTTAATGCTAGTTTCATTGATGCTTCTGACCAATTACCACGAAGCCCTTTAGTTTTATAGCGTGCCATGGTATAAAATATAATATAAAAAAGAAAAAAAAAGTGTCAGTAATTTAGCACCGTAAATATGGCCAACCGGTGGCCATATTTGCAGTCATGCATTTTTTTGTTTTTATATTCGCGAATTAAAAACACATTATTACTTTGATAAATAAACAAAGAAATATCAAATTACAATCGTCACACAATATCGTAATGTGATTAACAAAGATTCTTATTTGAAAAATAACAAAATACAGGACAATACTTACTTAATGTTTTTATAACCTCAACAGCACGTTTCACTTTAATGGACGTTGGGCGACTAGCGGGCGCGCGGAAAGGGTAATAGTACACCGTTCTGATACATGCGACACTAGCGACAATTTATGGTCGCGTTCAAGTCATTACAAACTATCGTGCTTAGAATAATGGTATATGGCCATATTTACCGGCTGGCCATATTCGATCCAGGTACCTTATTATATAATTTTATTTGACATAGATAGCGAATGATATGTTTTGGATAATGCTTTAGTATTTCCGTACGTTTCTAGACCGTGATTTGTGGTGACTCTCGTTTCCGTTTCCGTAAAGCAGATATTATGTAACACGAACACTGTATTTGTATACAGAATGGCTGTAATATGCATTACGAGGCGTAAATAAGCCCCGGATAAATCGCCGCCCCCACCGAATAAAATCTATCAAAAAATCAGTAAAAAGTAATCAAAAAATCTAAATTTTACAGGAAGTAATAAAAACGGTTTTTGGCTCATAACTTTTTAACAGGTTCACACAGGAAAATTATTTTTATACCAAAAGAAAGCTAATTTTTTTTTGCGATATCTTAATGTTTTTAAAAAATATAATGATATTTCTTACTGATATTATAAGTCAAAAAGTATAATACCGAAATTTAAATAGAATTTTTGTCCGTAACACATCAATACGATATTAATCGGGTAAGTTGTCGACAACGAACTACACAGTAATAGTTGGATGCGATCCTATTGGCTGTCTTACAGATATGTTAACTGGCTCTGTAATCGACTGTTACCATTATATTCGACGCTAAGAGTAAGTCACATGTTAATCGTAAAATATATTAACTTTATTATTCCATGGCAAGCGAAACATACTTTATATATGTAAAAATATAATACAGAATTTAACACATTAAACGCCTATCAAATTTAGTGAATGTTCCATTTGGGCCGTGGGGCTCACCGGTGAGCGATACCAATACTACCCATTCAGGCCGCGGGGCTCACCGGTGACCGCGCGATAGGCTCATGTTTACACTCAATTTTCTCACCGGAGGACACAATGACGGTACAAAACTATATGGAGCGTGGCCGGCGCGGCCCTGGAGAACAGTTAACGTGTACTAGCTCGTTTCAACACTAAACATAAAAAAAGACTTAGGCGATTTTTTAGCTAAGTGACACAAAATGTTGTGACGAATGATTTTCAAATCAAAAATGGTCTAAAAAATAAATGTTTTATTATAAAATATTTTAAAATGTTTAATAAAGTGATAAAACATTAGGCTGTCACTTATTTTCAGACATTAACAAAAAAAAATTACTCAAAAAATTATAACGTATCACACTTTATCATTTACTAACGTAACACATTAATATTTGGCATATAAATCAGATCAGTCTTAACTTTTGAAATTCTTCTCTGCCTAATGCAGTTGGGTAAAAATTGGTCAATGATGGAGCATGTTGAAGCAAGAAATGCAAAGAAAAGGCTTCTCTGGGCATTGTGGACAAAACGTTACCACCTTTTTCGTCTTGTTTTTAGCTATCTTTCTGTCGTAAGTATCGACATTCATTTTGTAGCAATTCACACATGTCCGCCTGGTCATTCTGGCTTGTCCTTCCTTTTGTTGCAGTTTGTGCGCCATTCTTTTAGGTCTTGCCACTGAAACAGGTGGTTGGCTGCAAAATGACTTCAGTAATTCCAGCCGAAAGTCTGCCATTTGTATTTTTTTACCAATAACGCTTTGATACAAAACCAATGCATTAACTACGGCTGTGTTCAGGAGAAGGTTGATCGCATACTTCTTGTACCATTTAATCGATTTCCTCAGTGGAGTGGAGTAAGCAGCCATCTGATCGGACAGATCTACAGCCCCTTTAGCGCTGTTATAGTCAATGACTATTTTTGGTTTGGAAACAACTTTGTTACGTTTTCGGACATTTTGGAATCGCACTGAGTGTTTTGTGGACAACAAAAGGACGTCTCTCTTATCCTTCCACTTCATTACTGTTATACCCTCATTGTTTTCCTTCGCCACGAATTGGCCTCGCTTCAATCTAGCGTTCACTACATCCTTTGGCAGATGTTTTCGGTTCTTCCGAAGTGTGCCTACAAGATGAGTCTCGGCATCCAAAAGTTGTTTGGCAAGATCTACGCTGGTGTACCAGTTGTCGGTTACTAGTGTGTGCCCTTTGTATAGAAGACCGCTGCATAGTGACATGACGACGTTCAAAGGTGTAGTGTTGACTTCGTCGTTATTCTTCCCTGCGTATACATTTATTTTGTACGTATAGCCAGGAATGGTACATAATTTGAATTCTTTGATTCCATATTTATGCCGTTTCTGTTTATTGTACTGCCGAAAAATGATTCGCCCGCGAAAAGGCACCACGCTTTCATCTATGCAAATTTCTTCGGAAGGAGTGTAGTTTTTTTGGAAGTTCCAGTTTATAACTTCGAGCAATTTCTCAATCCTGTGTAATCTATTAGATTTATTTTCTTCGTCTTGCTGAGAAAAGTGCAGCATTTGCAACAGCAGCTCAAATCGGTTTCGACTCATTATTGTTCGAGGAAAATTTTGTCTAAGTACATTATCTTGTGACCAGTAATCGGATATTTTGGGTAATTTTACGATCCCCATGAAAAAAATCAATCCAAAAAATTGTTTCATCTCTGTTACACATGTAGGTTTCCACTGGCGGATCCGCGCAGATTTAGATGCTGTCTCAGAATATGAGATTTTTTTTATAGCGAAGCTATTCGTACAATCGGCCACCATTTCAAATACTTCGTCTGGTACTAAAAGATAATAGAAATCAGCCGGGGTTTTGCCGACCATTTCTCTTGCAACTCGTGAATTTAATCCTGGGAATTCAGTGTACGCTATAATCCGACGTTGATTACCTCTTGGTTGGTGCCACGTGGTAGATGATGCAGGACGCGATCCGATGTAACCAGAAGTACTTGGCACGTCAGTTTCAAGTTCAACATCGCTAGTTTCACTAATGGACAAAACTCGTCGACGTCGTTTTCGTAAAGGCGGTAGTAACACATAATCATCCTCCGATTCCGAACTTAGATGAAGGCTACTATTGAGCAGTGAAATTTCAATATTTTCAATTTGCGTTAAATCGTCACTTGTTATTTCAAAATCCTCAAAATTATCCATGTTTTACACTTCACAGACAGACAGGACAGTGGACACGGTTCTTCACTTTAGAGGTTGATTACCTTAACAAAAAAGGGCAAAACTTTCACTAAAACAATCCAAAAAATGCACTACGGAAGATAAACAATGCGTGTGATCTTGCATGCGATTACGATCACTAATAATGGCGCGTGTCAAGCGCTGCGTTTCCGGGAATCAGAGAGGAGCGCGGGGGTGACCGGCGGCACGACCCCCGCGGCCCCGGGCGAACGAAATGCAGATTTCCAACTCCGTGCGCCGTGGTGGTCACCGGTGACCGACAGTTATTTTTTTGTTAATTATTTGGATATTTACAAGAAAAATTAATTTACAGTGGGGTTTTCGACTATTTTGTACCGTATGAACCGATAAAATATAACATGTAAAATTCGTCAAAATCGCAAATTAGCATCAGCTGATATGGAAAGCATAGTGATGGACACCGGTGACCACCATGGCGTTTAATGTGTTAAAAAACATAAAATATATTGTAATAATTAACTGGATTCTTAAATAAAACCATTTTTTATTTTTATTTTAAAGGTATTTTAATACTTTTATAACAAAAGGTAAGTATATAAAATTTTACAGTAAAATAACAATCAGTTATGCTTTTTTTATACCTCCGAAGCCTCATCTAGGTCTAATTCATCGAGATCGTCTAACTGTGTGTAAAATTTTTTGGGCGCCGCCCACGTTTTGATTTGTTGCCGTCAGAATCAGTATCTAAGTCAATGTATTCCTCATTAAAATTATATTTCAATTGCAACACATGAGGTCTTTCTTGAGACACCTTTATTTCCATTACTTTCGACCATGAAATTTTTTTACCCTGTGTATCTTTAAGCCAGTTTTTATTGACAATGAGGCGTTTTAAATCAAAAAAGTTATTTTGCTCCATTTCTTTTACAATATATTTCTCGCCTTTTACCTTTGCATTTTGTATTATGCTGTAGACTTGGTCAGGGGTGTACAAAACTTTATTTTTCATTGCACGTTCAACACACGAGTGCATACTGTCACCCTCACTCTGACTATGGCCGGTCTCAAAAAAACGATGGGTTATACATTCCAGTCCGTAAGTTTTTTAGGCATAAAGATACATGGCAAAAATAAATCTATTTTTATTCTGCCCTGCACAGCCGTCAGAATAGAAAGATATATTTTTTATGCCTTTTTGTGATTCCTCTTGTATGAATTGTAGTAAACAGCTACCGATTTCATTTGATCCTCTTTTGGCAACAGAAAGATGCCAGACATAGCAATAGCCTGACTTATTAAGTGAGTTAAAAAATGGTAAAGTTATAAATGGGGTACTTTCGCTTATAATGAAAAATACCCACCTCAGATTGAGGAACGCTGAGTACTTTTTCCAAATCGAAAACGGCAACGGTGGTTCTAGTGGGATCAACCGAAGCTTTTTCCTCCCTTTTAATTTCGCGAACTTTGTCCTTACGTTCCCGATGTTTCCTATAACTGTCTTCTAAAGATACCTTTTCTGTACTGGGAGCAAATTGAACACAAATCCTTTTTTGGTTTAAAAAAGGAATAATTGTATTCCGTAATGAAAATAGACTCTTACTGCCGCTTAGAAGCAAAATGCTCCTGTGCATAATTTTGATTTGAGAACCAAGATTGATATAACCTATACATTTTTGAAATATTAAGGTTCTCTGATAAATACAGACGTGATGACTCCTTCCTAACATAGTGTGATTCTACTACAGGAAATAGATTAATATGTTTCATAATAATTTCCTTTGTAGTGCTATCAGTTTTATGGGGCCTATTTAAATGTTTTCCTCTATTATCTATCATGCTTTCATCCTTTTTTATTTTTTCTAAAGCCGTATAAACTACCTGTTCAGATATCTTTAAAGTATTAAGGAAAAATGTTTTGCATACTGTAATATTGTGCTCCGCTAATGGAAAAGTATATGTGAGAGTTTGGGTTCTATTATTTTTTCGCTCTAACGTCAATTTTTTTATGGGATTTGAAATAATACGCCTACTAATATATTGCCATTGACATTCGTGACTCTGAAGCTTGTAAAAATTATTGAAGAGACTTTGCCTTTGATCAGCTGTAAACTTATCGCCACATTTTTTTTTACAAGAACAAACTGGACCTATTATCTTTGCAGAATACCTTTTCTTTGAACGACAGCCTGTATAATCTTGGCCAGAGTGTTTCAGACGCTTGTTTTTTATATCAAACCATTCATTTTTATCACATTTCCGTTTTCTAGAAAGTTTTTTTACACTTAAAATTGAGGGTTCATTTTGATTATCGTTATTTAAAATAGAGGGTGAAGACGACTGAGGTATTTGTATGCTTTCTTCACAAAATAATCTTACCGGCTCTTGTACATTATCTTCATGCACTATATCATTGCTGATTACTAAACTAATTCTGTTGTGCGAATCATCACTATAATTACCTATTGTTTTTCCACTATTGACTATTTCGCTATTTTCTAAAGTTGTATCTATTTCTTTTATGGTATTGTTTGTACTAGATGCTATTAATGTAGTATCACTGTTTTCAAAAATATTATCGTGATAAGAAATTTCAGGCAGGTTACTAGGCAGTTTTTGCTTTTCTCTTATTTTAAAAATACTAATATTATCATTTCCAGAAATGCAATCATGTTGTTGCGGAAATTCATTATTAACCTTTTTGTTCAAATTTTTATAAATGGCAGACGGAGATGCTACAAAGTCTATGTTGTCTAATACTAAGCATAAATCAGGGAGTGTTGATGGAATACCAATATTTTTGTTAATAATTGTATCAATAAAAAAAGAATCGCCTGCTACACTAGAAATGGCACTAAGAGTGTCTGATGTAATTTCACGAGGGCTTGGTATATATTCTGAAGACTCTAGCGAAAAATCGCTATCATCGTTGTCGCGTTCATTATAATCCTTTCTTGTTATGGTCTCTGTAAAAAATAATAATTTAAATGAAATATCGTACAAAATCAAAAATATTTTATAATGAACATTGCACATAAAAAATAATACTTACCTCGTGTATTGTAATTTTTTGCAATGTTCGTTTCTAGTGCAGTTTTACAATTAATTACTGACGTAAGAGTATCAACAATAACTATCTTTTCTTTATCTTGGTCGTGATGAGAACAACTGGCATCTGAAATACAATCTAAATGTAATAACAATATATTACTATAATATATTTTACTTACGTTAAATATAGGTGTAGTAAGAAGGAAGCGAATACATAATATTTATTTAAAGATACACTATAAATGTAAAACTCAATATACCAGGAGTATATCCGAACCAATACGATCTGCAAATTTTCAAGAAGAGATCGTAGATTCTGAAAAGGGCGGCAAGCACCTGCAACTCTTCTAATGTTGCTAGTGTGCATGGGCTGATGTGCTAACCTTTCCACTTTATACATAGATTCTTATGTCTGCATGACCGCATGGCTGCATGGCGATGACGATGAGGTCGTCAGATAGCTAAGTTTAAAATATTATTACTTACCGTTCAAATCCCGACATGCTTTTTCACAAATAACTATGTCTCTTCCAGTTTCACTAACTTCTGTGATGTCTGATTTCGCAGCTTCTGAAACAGTGAACAGAAAAATGACTAAAATGTATCTACCTACTTACCTATTTAAAAATAAGCTAGATTAACATACATGCGACAGCCCAAAGGACTTTAATAACGTTTCTGTAGGTAGGTAATTATCGACTTATTGTAAATCTTTAAATACTTATCTTACTACATTTTTATGATTTACTTAATAAATTATAAAAAATTAGATCTGTTACCTCTTTAAGAATGTATAAAACTTACCATTTCTATCATTGCAGTAATTAATTGGGGGCACCAAATTAAGCATCCTTCTAACACGAGGATTCTTTAAAATATTATGTCTCTTCATTATTTCAACAGTAACAGTATTCACCAAACACTAACAAAGAATAATTATATTCAACGTTCAAACACAATTTTTAATGTCCAAACACCGAAAACTACATTTAAAAACTTTTTTAACTAAGCACGCTACGCACTTCCGTAAACAAAATCACAATTAATGAAGATAATGTAAACAATTATTATTGCTTGACCTTCGAAACACGTGGCGAGGTTAAGGCTATCACTTTCTTTTATATGCCGACAAAGCGAGAGCAATGTATAGTACTTTTTGATGTAAGCATTAGCAAATTGTCGCAACCTGTAAACACTTGTCGCAATGTACGCAAAGTACTATCGTGAGATGCATTACTACATTTATGTAGGTCCGCTTTAGACAGTATTCTATATTATAACCATTATTACTTTTAGAACATAAAATCGCAATATATAATTACTAAAAATATGAAATGTACTTTTTACCCGAATAATATGGTAATGTCCTGACTGACATCTGTTTTTAGCCGCCTTTTGTTTTTTGGTACCGGAATAAGATCGCGATATCAGTTTGCCATATTAGTTTGGTCATTCAGAAATTAGTAATATTTTATTGTTATAGTGTTCGTCGTAAAGTTTGTTGCTTATGCGTAGGCGAATAATACATGTATGTTTATTACAAAATATCTATCTCAAAAACTATCAGTCCGACCGCTATGAAAAAAATTCACGAGGTGGAATTGGCCTTCAAAAGCAATAATCCGTTATAAAAGCACTTCTATAGTAATAGTCGATTACGATACTATTCGGTGGGGGCGGCGAAATTGTCAAATGTTAACATTCTAATTACTATTGTTTTAAATTTTTCTTTTTCCCGACGTTTCGGCTACTTTCCAGCGGCGGTGGTCACGGGAGGACTGAGGTCTCAATAGTCAGATTTGTTGAAGTTGTTCAAACTACCCGAAGATTCTTCAATTACTATTTGTGTTCCGATCCACGCAAAACATATTCACGCATAACATCCACGCAGAACAATTTTCGCGTTAACATAAGAAATCAATACTAATTACTACTTGTCCAATTGATTGGTTTTGTTTAAAAAAGTGCCATGATAGAGCCCAGTGCCGATAACTGTCATAGCCATGATAGAGCCCACTGCCGATACCTGACATAGCCATGATAGAGCCCAGTGCCGATACCTGTCATAGCCATGATAGAGCCCACTGCCGATACCTGACATAGCCATGATAGAGCCCAGTGCCGATACCTGTCATAGCCATGATAGAGCCCACTGCCGATACCTGACATAGCCATGATAGAGCCCAGTGCCGATACCTGTCATAGCCATGATAGAGCCCACTGCCGATACCTGACGTAGCCATGATAGAGCCCACTGCCGATACCTGACATAGCCATGATAGAGCCCAGTGCCGATACCTGTCATAGCCATGATAGAGCCCACTGCCGATACCTGACATAGCCATGATAGAGCCCAGTGCCGATACCTGTCATAGCCATGATAGAGCCCACTGCCGATACCTGACATAGCCATGATAGAGCCCAGTGCCGATAACTGTCATAGCCATGATAGAGCCCACTGCCGATACCTGACATAGCCATGATAGAGCCCAGTGCCGATACCTGTCATAGCCATGATAGAGCCCACTGCCGATACCTGACGTAGCCATGATAGAGCCCACTGCCGATACCTGACATAGCCATGATAGAGCCCACTGCCGATACCTGTCATAGCCATGATAGAGCCCACTGCCGATACCTGACATAGCCATGATAGAGCCCAGTGCCGATACCTGTCATAGCCATGATAGAGCCCACTGCCGATACTTAACATAGACATGATAAAGGCCAGTGTAGAACAATATATCTAGAGCTATATTTCAGAAGGGCTAAGATGATTGCAAGAGCCCTAATAGTTGTAACATTATCACGCCAGACTTGGAGAACATAATATGTAGAGGCTCAGCGCGTGAACCTCCGTAAGTATATGTATTCTGTGCCGTGAACGACATAAACTCTTAACTCAAAAGCCATAATATACAGTTATGAAGATAGGACTCAGACCTGTCTCTATAATTGGCCGGGGCCGGGACCGAATTGACTTTAGATAGAGCTGCAGTGTTAGAGCCATTCTAATGTAGTGCTGGTAATGTAGTGCTAAAGTAGTGGTAACTAGTAGAGCGCTGCTATAGCAGTAGATATTAACGGATTTGGTAACAAGTCCATTACAATGGCGCACACGTCGCGTCGCGTCGTGTACGAGCGCCGCGAATACATTACATTATTACGTATCGAATTAAATATTAATCACCACCTAAATTAAACATCGGCTTTGTCCAGTATGTATTCTATCTGTTTCATTTATTTTTAGATACAGACAATCATAGTAAGACACACTTGAATTGCGATTTCATAAATGCTTAGCATGATTTTGTAAATCAACAAAATTGGGTCGAAACTCTTAAATCGTAATGATAATAAATAATCTTTCATTACAGTTTGTGATCATTCACGGGGCCAAAAACTTTATCGTAATTAGATTATAATATGTAGATTTGTATCGGATAATCAAATATTGTGTAAAGCTTCAGCAAACCATGACATTATTTATTATAATAATATATTACATAGCTACTTTAGACAATAATAATTATGATGAAATTATTTGATAACATAATTTAAGTATGGCCTGAATTTGGTAACATGTGGGAGCTATGCTTCGGCACGAATGGGCCGGCTTGACCGGATAAATAACACGACCTCACAGAAAACTAGCGTGTAATAACGCTTGCGTTGTGTTTTTCCGAGTGAGTGACGTTACCGGAGGCCCAAGGGGGTTTAGGAATTTTAAAGACCCAGGAACGCACGCGCGCAACACCAGAATCCCAATTCTCGTAATTAACATAGACTTTCAATTTATTTTCAAGAAATTATAAGTGAATCTTCTTGATATCATCTGATTTTGGAGTTTGAACCAATCGATGCGTTTGACTTGGGTTTGCCGTTAATGAGCCCTTTTCCCTTCCCCTTTTGACGTTCTCGCGCTTGTTGCACCGATTTGTGTCTGTCTGTCATCAGACATGTATGTTAAGACAAAATATTATGTAGTTAGGTATCGTATCGAATTTTCAACTCCACAAAAGTTTCTAAAAACTTCATAATACCCTTTTTTTAAACGAAACCCTAAGGTAAAAGTAGCCTAAATTAATCCTTATAACATCAGCTATCTGCCAGTTAAGGTCCCTTGAAAATCGGTCCAGCCGTTTCAGAAATTAGCCGGAACAAACAGACAGACAGACAAAATAAAAAAAAATGTTTTTTTTATTGTAACTACAGTATTTACTTCACAAGCATGTATGTATACATTTTCATATTCATTAAGTGAAAAACGGTTATTTTAACATTACAAACACACTTTAATTTTATGTATTTGTGATGTATTTAAATACTATTGTGAATGTGATAGTTTGTGAGGAGGGATAGATGGATGTTTGTTACTTTTTCACGCTGAACAACTGAATGGATTTTGATGAAATTTGGTATGGTAGTAGTTCAGGCTCTGGATTAACGTATAATGGACCTTTTATCCCGAAAAAGTACAGTGTTCCAGTGGGATACTGTATTTACGCGGGCGGAGCCGCGGGAAAAAGCTAGTAGATTACAAGTCTTAAGTGACGTAGGAAGATGGTTTCGCCTCTTGCTCCTCCTTCCGGCTCGGACCTTCCGCTTTTTCCCGCGGCCCACCATGGAGTATTAACAACATTCGGCGGACGGTGGCGGGTCATTAGTGTTGCATAAACTGTGTGTACATGTGTACAATGATAAACGAGTTACACGCTGTGACGTAACGACCACGTTACCGCCGCGCGCGCCCGCCACACGAATTGCGGCGCCGCGCAACGACGCCATTTAATATTTATTTGCTGATCAAAACCCCTAATCATTTAGACAATATGAATTCAAACTATATTGATTAATTATTTTCGCTGATTCAGTGGTCGTTATTCGTGAAATGTGGTTATTCTAGAGATGCTCCGAATTCGTAGCGTGTAATCCTCCTGGTTCCGGCTAGTAAATTAATATGAGATTATTCTTACAAGGTGTTTCGCTTAAAGCTTTCAACGGTTTAGTATTATTTCCCTTTGAGGGTTTTCCTTCTATCCACAATTAGCTGTTGTTGAATATCTATATATACTATATATAGTCTTCTATTATATATATACTATATGATTTTTTTATCTCTGTATTACCCGAATGTTTGGAATGTATACCGCACATCCATCGCGCTCATACAGTTCACGACGCTATCGGATCTTGTCTGACGCGCCTTGTGGTCGTAACCGGCGCGGGTCTGTGCGCGCTCGAGTGCCGACATTCCCGCGCTACGTGTTGACAAGTGACAACGTTTCGTTTCGCGCTTATTTTCACAACTTTTTTCGTGAGCGCTCAGTGTTGTCAATACAAACTTTTTTTGCCCGAAGCTTTTGTTTATTTACCTGGTGAGTTTTATTTTTATATTAATTTATTGTTATATCTATCGTGGAATTAAAAACAAACATTTATCTTTGTCTTAGTGCTTAGCTTTAATTTTTTTGTGAAATTTTGTATTCTAATTAATTTAATACCTGAGGTCTGAGCCACATTTGGTATGTTTTTTTAAAGAAGCGGTTGATTTGTTTCTTCATCATTTAAAACATTTATAACTTTTTACACCGGGCGTAAGCCAAAAACCTTTTGCTTTTAAAAAATACTTGATAGAATACGTAGTAGGAGCGTAGTAAAATTACGATAAGTTTTTGTTTCTGAAGAAATTAATCACAGGATTGATTGTGTGGTTTATATTTCATTTAAAATGTATCGTCTAGTCATTTTTGTAACAATAACATGGAACCTGTTTAGTACGGTCTATTATGTGCTCGTTCTGTTCTTACTATTTAGTATTTACCTCAAATATGTCCTTAAGCTAGCCATACACGTGGTGTACCTGACAGGTTGCCTGCACAGTTAGTATATACGGTCCGGTTTACCTTCAGTTCGGCCTGAACGGATGCGAAATCGTATCGTCTATGTGCAATTTCGAGATCGCATCAGTCGGCCGGATGGACTGAAGCGATTCGTTCCAGTGTTGCCAACTCTGTTTTTGTGAAACTACTGAACTCGCGTCGATTTCTACTAAAAACTTCTAAAAGAATACTGAAAACTGACAAAAAAGCTACTAAACTTAGAAATCCCTAAAGCCCCCAAAAATCATTGCATTTTAGGTTTTGTTTTATTGAAATTTATTATAAATTTTACCGTTAAATTAAAATATACTAGGACGTATTACCTATATAGTAAACGGGTAGTTTGCAGCAAATTAGAGACGAATGCTACGATGTATTAGTATGGATAAGGTGTTAGTTTTTTTTGTGCCTATCCTAGGTCATTTTGCATATGATTACTGTCTGGCTATTTCCCACTAAACACTACTAACAACCAAATTCCTACTAAGGAGGGAATAAAATACTAAATTTAGTAGTAAAACTTTGTAAAATAATTAAGTTGGCAACATTAAGTCTGGACTGTACGGATGGACTGAACGGACCATGTGTGACAAATCGCTTCAGTTCTCGCCAGAGCCGCGGCCGTGCGGGCGTGTATCGTGTACAAGCGTAGTGAGTAAACACGAGCGTAAGTCGCGGGAAACCGGAACGGACTGATGCAATGTTTCCGTGTATGTGCTCGAATCCGTTCAGGCCGAACTGACGTCAGGTCTAACTAAAACGATCGGCCTCTCGTCTGTGGGGGCCCTTACACCTGTCCGGTAAGCTTGAACTGATACTGTATGGAAACCTGCACAGTTGGGAAACAACACGCTCCGGTATACCTGAACAGGCCAACCTGTGCACTATGCAGGTATACCGTTACCATAGCTGAGTTACACAGTATATACAATATACATATTTGGTTTGTGAAGATTGGGAGGTGTAATAACTACGAAATACTTTGTAACGTCGTTACTTGTAGGTAAGTTGAATGTCGGGATACCCGTTGCCCTCACCAGAAGGTTCTGCTAATTAAATATTCCAGTAATACTGCTGTTGTACTTCATTTTTTTGAATACATGTGACTAAAACACGTATCAAAATTGGAATTACGTGAGTATATTTTGAATATCAGAGTTAAATTTTGATGACTGTAGAGTACGTCCGGATTACATAACTCTCGTGATGACTTTAGCTATTAATGATGATATAATCAGAACCAGGTAACATACAGTTGTTCCAGTTTATCAACAACTAGTACCAACTATTGTTCGATGCTCGGTCTTACGTAAATGTCATCAGTTACCGAACATCAGAGCGGGCTACGTAGAGCTGGTAGAACTGGGTTAGGACGGGTTATACTGTATTGACTCGTGGCTAGCTTACCGGCATCTCTAGTCCGACAGTTTGCAGAGCCTTTAGCCAAGTTGCCATCGCTAATTACGACGACGAAGTTCGAAAACAAGAATGTACGGGATTTGACATCAGCATTACCAAGTTCGTTTAGAAGATATTTAAATTTATTTATTTATTAACCTGTCTTGCTACATACAAGAGCTCTGTATTTAGCTTGTCTTTGGACTTAGGCCTCCTCTAGCGACTTCCATTCCTCCCTATCCCTTCTCCACGTCGGTCCTCCTACTTCCCTTGTAATATCGTCCTCCCATCTTTTACATTATCTGCCTTTCTTCTTATGTCCATTTCTTGGGTACCAATTTGTTATTATGTTTGTCCACTTTTCGATTTTTTCTCTCATTAAATGTCCAAGCCCAATTCCATTTTAATCTTCTAGTTACCAGACTTACATTTTTAAACTTTTGCCTTTATATTATCCAGTCGTACTTAATCTTATCTCCTTATCCCTTCCTATGCTGTTTTGAAGGACTTTTAGGTTCTGTTATTGAGCTTGTTTCTTTGTTAGGTTTAGTAGAATAGTGAGTGTAATTAAACGCGAGAAGGGCCTCATTTATACGACCAACGTTGTTGTATAATCGTCATACAAAAGTTACAAGTATATATATATGTCAAGTTGTCAGTATGAACGTTAAGAAATTAGCACCTTCATCGCACAGGAGTTTAATCATAACTTTAAAGCGACTCGTTTTGTCATAGTGAGGTCGTACAGGTGATTTGGATGACTTAAAACGGTTTATTTGAGTCAAGTAACAACACCTGTACGACTGTTTTTTTTTCCTCTTCTTAGTGACTTGGTGACTTAGTGGCTTGGTTACTTGGTGACTTGGTGACTTAGTGGCTTGGTTACTTGGTTACTTGTGGTTTTTAGCAAGATATTTGAGTGCGATATTAGTATTTCCAAAAAAATAAAAGATGAGTGCTATCATGTTATTTAATTTTCATATCTTGCTATCTGTAACTAATTTACTATTTAGTTTAGACTGGGAATTTAAGTTTAATGACAATATACCTATGTAAATACTAATTAAATTCACACGCCCCTTCGTAGTTTTGTGTGTGGAACATTATAATACTTTTAATAAAAATATGTTGACTTCTAAAAATGGAAGACATTTTGTTTTTGTCGCATACATACCTCTTTATGCCGCTGTAAATATAGTTAGTTCTTTTAAGGTTATTTCAAGATAATGCAATACCTACGCCATCCGCTATTACTATTAGAGTCCCTCAAAAAATTAATAATCCTTTTAAAGGAAAAAAATAATTAAATACACTTGACAACACAATATCAATTATCTTTAAATTTTAAAAATTTAATTGATATTGTGTGAATATTGACAATATAAAAAGGATTATTATTTTTTTAATATTTTTATTAATTTCAGGCAAAAGCTAATCGTAGTAAAAGCGCAGTGCAGATTACAAAACATTTTATTATATTCAAGTAATTATATATCATTTTTAGAATTAAATTATATCAAACTTTCCATTAATAAAGTAAAAATTTGACTCAAATGCGACAACAAGGTTGGTTATAGTCAGGGCATTACTTTTACGGCCCCTTTCATCTATCTATCTATCTATCTATCTATCTATCTATCAACCAATAACTATTAGGTACAAACGTCAAATTTGTATCGCAAAAAACCGGCAAATGAGTGAATGACGACGTTTTTAACACATAGTTATTGGTAGATAGGTTATTGAAACCGGCCATTAATCGACAACATGTAATATAAAAGGTATATTGTATAAGTCACAAATGAACAATCAAGTCACTCAAGGGTCTCAAATTGACTGCTGTAAAACAAGATGGGGTTCGTTTTACATACGTCATTATGAAAACGTGTATTCTTTCAACTGCTTCGCTATAAACGTCATATATAGGTTTTTCAATGATGATTCGGCAATCAGCGCGAATGTCCATGGGCGGTGATAATCCGTCTACTCATTTTCCTTAAAAAACGATGGATAAAAGTTAAAACTTTTAACACAATCAACCAACTTCAGGACAAGATCCTTGGGTCTCCATACCCGTCTCTGTCGCAGCGAAGACCTCCCTCGGCCTCTATTATTTGAACGGGCGGTCGCTGGGGCCTGTCAATCGTAAAGTCAAATTGTCAATTTTCAAACTATTTTGATTCTACCAGTGTCCAGATCACTTTTAGAAACATTGCTTTAGCCTGTGATTATGTTTGAAATATTGTTTTTCAAAGTTCTGTCTGTATAGCTACAATTTTTATAAAAAAACAGTAACCCGACTACGTACATTATATAGGCTATTTTATTTACTCGGGATGTTATTACGAATCTATTGACACCTCATTCATTAAAATCGGATCCGTAGTTTAGGCGCTACATTGGAACAAACATACATACATACAAATATAGACTGCTAAAATCATTGCCCTTCCTTTTGGCTCAGTCGGGTAAAAACGGACGACGCGTATACGATGCGATGATAATGAAATAATAAGTCTATAGCACCGCACCGGTAGAGGCCGTGCTTGTGGCGGGCGCGGGAGCGGGCGCGGGCGACCTCTGCCTGAGGTCACGGCACACCTGAGTTCACTGTGGTAATATTGTAATATCAATGTTGTAGGTAAATCAACATATTAGTAACATAAGACGTAATATGCGATGGTGGTAGAGTGTTGAGTGCTAGTTATGAAAACGTGTGTCAGCTTCATTCGGATAATTATTATTCATTGATTTCTAAATATAAACAAAATTAATAAGAATTTTAAGTACCCCTGAATTGTCAACTAGTGATCGAGCTGATGATGATGAATTATAACACTCTCGATTATGTCAGCTCACAAACGAAAGAAACTAGATCAAAATCATTTCTGAATCTGTTTGGGACCTACGATGACACGGACAGACACACTCAGATATAAACGTCAAACTTATAATACGAGGGGTATTATAAGTTTGACGTTCATAGGGGTTAAAGATTCTCTGGAAGTCTCTGGAAGCTACAGTGGTGTTTAATTATATTTAATAACCGTCTGCTCTGTAACTAATAACGTTTATTAGATTCAGATGTTTTTCCATAAAATATACATTTCGCGTCTAAAACATTACACTCGCTTAGATTTATCGTTTTGGGTTTTACCGTGCATTGTTCTCTCGGAGTCGTAATAAAATACTGAAACCTAAATCGGTCACAATAAAAACTTACAGATATGGATATATGTTACAGTTTCACCAGGAGGTAAGGGTCAATTCATACTGACGCATAGGCGAAGTGCAGACAAGCGAAATTATGATAACGTAATATAGCAAAATCACTCTTATGTTTACAATGTAACGCACATAATCTAGGAAGCGTTGGCCGAAAACAGACGAGCGAATTCGCGCGCCTACCTTTAGTCTCAGAAGCAATAATGCAGCAATAACGCTGGGACTGTATTGTACGGAATCCGGTAGGCCGGGGAAAATTCAGAGCATTGAAAATAGAACTCTGCGCTAATATGTGCACAATAGAGCTGAAAATCGAACACACAAGTGTCGAGTCAAATATCAATGTCATATATGAGTTATATGACAGTTTGATACTCGACACTTCAATTTTCAACGCTATGGTATTGGCGCAGAGTTCTATTTTCAGTGATCTGATTTTTTCTGGGCCCGCTGAATTCCGGATCATAATAAGGTCCACCCATAAGGGGAGGAGGGGTCTTCATTTCCACCGAGGACAAAAACCAAAACCGGGAGGGGTTTTGGGTTTTCGTTTTAGTCACGTACATAATATCTTTAATTATGAGTACCTTGTTGAATCTGCAGGCTGGACTATGAGTGTGACGCTTTAACTTTGAGCTAAATATTTTTTTGTTTTCTTTCTGATTTCATATTTTTAAACAGTATAGTTATGAACTAGGCATTACGCGAAAAGTAGGGAGGGAGAGAGAGGGATCTCGGCATAATATTATACTACAGATGATAAAAGAGGGATGGAAACAATTTAAAAAGTGCTCACGTAGTATGGGTAGGTTTCCTAAGGGTGAATTTGCTATATTTCTTTTAAACTATCCACTCTGGTCTAATATGACTTGTTCCTGATTGCAACGTTTTAGCAACTACACCAGTGCAGTTTCTCTGTGTGCACAACATAGGTTCGGCGCGGCGCGGTTCCTAGGTCACCTAGGCTTTAGCGCAGGCACTGGATTCCGGTTTAGAACCAGTTCCCGGGCGGGGACTTCTGGACGGTAAACACACAGCCACAGATATAGCCTATGGGCTACTACTATACAGCTATTTCAATACTTACTCGCCAAAGAAAAACTCTACTTTTGTGTTTGCGAGTGACGTATAAACTAAAAACTACACACCTCAAATTGAATTTACGTCTGGGGGTCGAGGAATACCCACAAAGGTGTCCCGCTTGTCGGTTGTAAATGTCACCAGCAGTTGAGATCAGCTGTACTGAATGAACTGCATCGGGCGCTGATCTCTCATCTCCTATGAAATTACTTAAACGTGTTAAGATCATTTGAACCCGTAAGGTGTAAACCAGCTATAAATAATAATTCAAAACGTATTTCTGCGACTTTGTAACACTTCTCATTCGCCTGATCTCTACTCAGTAGACGGTGATGATGAAGATGACTTCATGACTTTTTTAATTACCTGCTCCAAAAGGACATCGCCAAAAATCTATACAAAAAAAACCAGAGTCGACAGCAATGAAATGCTTGTCAATGGTGACCACATTGGTAGTCCCAAAAATAAAAATTACAGGCGTATGTACACCTAAAACAACACCAAAAATACATACTACCTACACCGATCAACATTTTATAATTATATTAATTACCACCACGTATTAATGTATTTCGGTAATCGTCGCTATTCATACATCGTCTCACGTTTCCTGCTTAATTTTGGATGTTACTCTTGCCAATAACTTCTATACCCGATGGAGTTCAGGAATGCCCTCTTGGAGAAAAAAAATATGATTCAAAGTGAACACACTGGCAAGTGGCAACCATTTGGTTGCTGTCGAATCAGGGTCAACTTTTGACCATCACCTTTGCCGACATAGTTACAGGCACCGTATTATGTGGTATTATGCTGAAGCGACCGTCACGCCGCGTTACCTGTGTTATGTGTGTGTATCGCTAGAGTGTTGTTGCGTGTTGTTCAGGTGTTTAGTCGCGCCACTGAATGCTCTTTGTGTCTATTCTACCTCCTGGACCAATACAACGGTATACGTTAAAATAGTTTTGCAGTGTGTTATCCTGTTTTGAGAAAAATGTTTGTCAATTTATTTTTGCACTAAGTTCATCTCTGCCTACAGTAGCCCAAGCAGGACCAACACGACAACTAGGTATTCGTAACGTTCTCGAATGTCAATTTTATCATGTATGGCCATTGGGGGCTATCATAATTTTCATACAATTGTCCTTCGATAAATACGTAGTTGTCAATTGTTCCTGCTAGTCCCACAGGTTAGTAGCCAGTAGGTATAAGCCTTATACTAGTAGCTAGTACTTAGCAGCTATATCATGAAGATAGTGGCGATTAAATAAGATCTCAAGTTTAGTATAAAACCGAGTACACACCTAAAGCAATTACATTTATGGGCTTGTGCAACTGCGCTGGCGCAACCGCGCATTAGCGCGGGACAGTTGCGAGTTGCCCAACGCTCGAAGGTCTGGCTGAGAAACTTTTAGAAATTGACTGTTACAACGAGATGCAAGCTTCAATTTAGATACAGTGGCTGGCAAAAAAAGCACGTCGACCTTTGAAGAGATATTCGGTTTGCGTCCACTTTGTAGAACATCATCTCTGCCAGACGTGGTCAAGTGGTCAAACGCTGCCAATGTGTCATTTGTCACTGCAGTCGTGCTGCTTGGTACGTAAGAGGAAGCGCTCTATAAAGCCGACATTAGCCGAATATCTCTTTTCAAAAGTCGATGAGCATTCTATTTAACCAAATGGCCGTGGCGGGTACTGTATTACAGTTGTTGAACTATTAAGACAATAGAGTCAATCTGAAAGGCCAATGGGAATAAACGTCCCCACCATTCAAATTTGAAACAGGCGTCAAGATCTATTAGAACAGATAACTTTTTACTATGGCGACCTTTTATCAAAAACGTGGGGATTTTGTACAGGGTGAATTTTTCAAGTGGGCAATGGGCATGGTAGACCAAATCCCGAATCCGAAACTATAGGGCATAGCGAAAAATGCTGACAGGAGTTGCGAGTCCGATTTTGATAAAAACTGAATATGCATTATTAGACTTTGATAAATCGATTTAATATACCTAAGGCAAATTAAACCGGCTGATTTAAAAAAAAATACGCACCCTGTCCTTTTTTTCCAAAATATAAATTATACCATTCGATTGTGTTGCTAATAAGGAATAAATTTTTGCATATTTTCATTCTGTAGAGACCTAGTGGATCAACATAGCGTAATAAAACATTCTAATTGTACTCAGACGTATCAAAAAGTGAATTTTAATGTAGATACGTCATTTGCTTACGTTATTTTTATGAAATAAACCAGGAGACGTGTAGACTGGTGGTAAGCGATAACCCATGAATACCCGTAACAATTGAGGAGTTACAAGTGCGTTCCCGGTATTTAAATCCCTAAACCCCCCTTGAGGCCCGGTAACCTCACACACTAGGCAAAAAACAACCCAAGCTTTATTTCATGTCGGTTTTTATATGAGGCCGTGGTATTTATCAGGTCTAGCCAGTCCATTCGTGCCGAATCGTGGCTCTTTTATGTAAAGAATGATTTTTGTTTAAAAATAAGTAGTTTTTCAATTACAAATAAACGGGGTTTTGCAACAAAACCTGGTACTTTAGTTTTTTTTTGGGTCCCGGCGAACAAATTGACACGCATCCCATGACTGGTGAAGGGTGGGGACGGGGTTCATACAAAATCTCCCACTGCCCTTTCATGTAAAAAGTCGGTCCTGCGCCTGATCTCTCGCCAGTCGTGTCGGTCATCCCGCATCCGTCCCTCTCGATTACGAGAGTAAAGGAAGAGAGAGCTCTTGTGCACTAGCGAACACACTGGGGCACGCTACCAGCTACCGCCACCACATTAGAGTAAATAGAGAAGAGAGGCGCAACTCCCCAGGCGCGCACTCGGGGGAGTTACAACATTTATACTTTGTTGTCCATTCTGGTCGTGTATGTCATCAACGTATACGCTTGTATACGTGGATGTCAACATCGCCGGTCGTGGGTGTTTACCCACGATCGGCAGGCGGCGGAACTGCCAGCGTAAACACACGACCACGCTGCCATCAGCATCAGGTCATCTGTCGCTCCTGCCCTATAATAAGGTCTCATTCTCAGAGTGATAACGATAGCATAGAGACCCAGCTGTTAGTAAGAGAAGAAACGAGATCCTTTTTTGGCAAAAACACAATTATGTATTAATTATTATAATGTTTTCTTTTTCATAATTGGATGAGGTATGCCATATTAAATTATGCCAAAAAAACTATTATGTCATAATAATATATTGGCATATTTGTTTTTTGCCTACTTTATCATGAGCATAATAATTATCATTTAGTCTAATGTTTTTTGTCCTAATTTAATGTGGCATAACTCGTTAGGCATATCTTTTCCGTCATAACAATACTTTGGCATAATTGTTTTTTTGGCATAATTCGTTACTCATTTTTTTTGTCACAACAATAATTGGGCATAATTGTTTCCTGGCACACTTTGGTACCATGGCTTGTGTAACAACAGGTCATTAGGTTAATCTGGCGTAAATAATGTTTGTAGTTTTGGGTTAGGTTAGGTTGGAACATTTTTTCGCGTTCAAAACCTCTTTAAATATTTTTTATATCATTATGCTTAAATATGTTTATGCGTTGTTAAATTATGCTTAAAGTGATTATGTTAAGAGAAATATACTTAGTACAAATTAGGCGTTACCTTGCGGAAATCCATAGCACACCCATGTACTCGTATATACCAACCTGCAAGCGAATGTGTGAGTACTTCGCACATTCGCTCGCAGGTTGTGGGTGTTTTTTCGCGGGATATTGCTACATATAATATTCATTAAATTGTATAAAAACAAATTATACCTAAACAGTTATGCCAAATTAATATTATGCGGAACTGGGACAAATTTAATTATACCAAGTTAAATTACGACATATAATTTTATGCGAATAAATAGGGAACCAGAAGAAACATAATATATCGCTGCGGATCGAACTGTAGTGCTTATTACAATTTACAACTAAAAATGCGTCACGGTTTGGACTGCCGGTGTCTTATATTATACGTCATACGTCAAAATAATTAATAGCGTGCGATTCGAGCTGTGGAACTGTCATCGCCATGCCAGATCGGACTATCAGCAGCAGTCAGAACTGTACCTGTGACGGGCGCTAGCCGCTATTGAATACGACACGACGCGTACCGAAACAGTGTGCTAAGTGCGAGTGTTCATCACTACTGGCCGTGAAGAAGTTAACTACAATTTGTTAATTTTGTTGTTAGGTTAGGTAGGTCGTTTGCCCCTTAGTTGTAGTTAACTTCCTCCCAGCGACTAGTGATAAAAACTCGCACACAGAACACAGGATTATGATCACAAGTCACAAATAGTCAGGAGAATCGGGCTTCAGGCGAGACTGCGGGGCGACACGAGTAATAAGCATAACAAGACAATGGGACACTTCCGCAGTTGAGTCCACTGAAGTACAGATACGTGCTGCAACACAGTACACTCACCACAGTACCTACAGGCACTCCACAGATAACTCGGCAGTCGTAACACTGAGCCCAACCAGCATAGACAGCCAAGGTCGTTATTGCCAACGCAAAGTGTTTCGTTTAATATCACACACAAGTGCCATAGCACGACACGACGTATTTTAATCGAGTAGAGGACGCGCAGAACACGCGCGTATTCGCGCTTCAAACGAGATTGGAATGAATTTCTAGCGATAATCAGAATCTACGGCGCCGAAAGGGCGCATTGCTAACACGCGCGTCCTGGCTAATATTTACGTTTGCTCCTCGTATTTTCTGAATATGACAGCCATTTTTGCGTAGAGCCAATCTCGCAACCGATGCTTCTACAATAAAAACTTTACGGTCGTAGAAATTTGTTTGTATATTACGTCAAATTATCACCAGACTGCCCAGTTGCCACTATTTTCTCTGTTCCGATTCAATTTCATCTAAAAGTATACAAAAAAATTAAATTCGACCAAATTAATGTGTCATTGTATTTCTCTATTGCGCGGTGAATTAGTGACATTTCAATTGGTAGCATTATAACGGCCCATATTGTGCTTTGCTTACATTTAGATTGCATTGAATCGGAACAGAGTTAGTCAGTATTCTGAACATTCTATGTAACTGTGCGAGCAGCTCTCAGCTATCCGGAGCGTGTCCCACTGACGAATATCGCGCGCAGAATGTGCTAGTAAGTGCCAGTTGACTCTCAGCCCGGAGACCGTTAGCTGTTAGCAACTGTTCCCGATATACTCTCTAATTTCCACCATCACCATCTTCATCATCATCATCGTCGCCATTATCATCATTATTCACTACAATATTCAGTACAGGATTTAATTTAACCCAAACGTAAACAAAAGATGGAGTACCCCCAATCACTAAACGTGTTGTATTTCTGCAGCACGAGAAACAAAATGGAACATAACCATTTCAGATGTCGCTCGTTAACCGTGCAATAAAGAAATATACACTTAATATGTGTCCTATTATTATTTTGGTTATTTTAAGATGAAATGGATTATTATCCCAAGCAAGAACGATTTGACTGTATGGGCCCGTGTCATAATTTTCATACAATTCTCTTTTGATAACGTTACGAATATGTACTCGTCGATTGTTTGTGCTTATCCCTCTGAACAGATTGTATAGTACGTGGGTTGGAATCCCGCCAGGGAACGAAAAGAAAAGGTTTCTATGTTCCTGTCACCTGTGCCATGGATGTGTATTAAATATGTGTATTATTTGATAGAAATCTTAATTAAGTGTATAAGTATTAAATATATTTCCGTTGTCTGGCAATCGTACAGCCCGTAGCAGAGATTCTGGTGATGTAAAAACGTCCATACTACATATGTTTTTTAAGTAATGCCTCAAAAACTGTTTAAAACTAGAGGAGCCGCGAAAGCTTAATTTTGATAGATTTTAGATTGTAAGTGTTAAGTACCTAAATGAGGACCCGGGTGGCGTGTATATAGATAGGACTGTGGGAGATAGTTTGAGGACGGGTGATAAGATAACTGATAACGGACCGCAACCGCTTGTATACGATGGAAAACCCGGCGCACCACGTTTCGACCTTATCACTACGACCATACGGTTCAAAAGTACGTGAGCAACATAATTATACACATTATTGTAGTGTTGTAACTTGTACAATTTATTATATTAACTTATTATATATATATATATATACACACCGGCATATTTAGCGGAACATAAAATAAAGGTTTGATGTCAGTATCATATAAGGTTGCTGGCTGGTTTATACGTCATTTAATTTAAAAAGAAATATTTTCAAATTAAGAAAACATCTGAACATCACATTTTATGCAATTGTTTTAATTTTATTCAAATACACCTTATCTGGAGCGAACTTCGAGTATTTCTTCCTTCTGAGTTTGATTTGAAATTGCATTGAAATACTATTTTTTGTTACTTTTTTTTTAATCGCGTATCATTTTGGAGTTGAGGACTGAATTATACCTGACTTAGCCCCAACGGACATTGCCAGGGCACTCGAAATGCGAAGAAATGGTCAAACCTACAGAGTGATATCCAGAGATCTTCGTCGACCAGTTTCAACGATCTATCGCAGTATCCAACGGTTCAGGGAGACCGGTACTTATGTGAGAAGAGCACGACAAGGCAGAAAAAGACGCACTTCGAGTAGGGATGATCGTTTCATTCGGCTTCGTGTACGTAGGAACCCCCGTTTGACGGCCGTCCAAGCCCGACATGAGTTAGAAGCAGTGCAGAGTGTAACCGTAAGTGAGCGTACGGTACGAAGAAGGTTCGAAGAAGCTGGTTTGGGTTCATTTGTGCCCGCCAAGGCTCCAAGGCTCGAGGTAAATCATCGTAGAAACAGGTTAACTTTTGCTCAGGAACATCTACTTTGAAACGCGGACCAATAGAGTAAGGTATTGTTTAGTGATGAGTGCAGAATTCTCTTAAATCAAATTGACGGCAGGCAAAGAATATACAGACGCAAAGGAGAACGATACATTCAGACAAATTTTGAAACTACAGTTGCATACGGTAGTGGATCAATAATGGTTTGGGCGGGCATTTGTTTGGGAGCTCGCACAGACTTAGTAGTGACTGACAGAGGGAGTCTGACTGCAGACCGCTATATCAGAGAAGTTTTAGAAGAAAATTTCGTACCGTTTGCCCCATATGTCGGTGACGATTTTGTTTTTATGTGCTCGTTTTTAATGCTCGGCCGCATACCACTCGGGTAACTCAAGCTTATCTTAATGATATGAATATCACTGTTATAGAGTGGCAGGCGAGATCACCGGATATGAACCCAATAGAGCACGTTTGGGACTTGCTGAAAAGAAAAGTTAAGTCCAGAATTCCAGCTCCTGCCAACGTGGGTGAACTGCGAATCGCCGTAGTTGAGAATGGCGGAGACTATCCCAGGAGACCATCGATAACATCATTCTCAGTATGCCTAGACGGGTAAAAACTTTAATAAGAGCACGTGGAGGAAATACGCGATATTAATCACCTTTTTCTAATTTAATTAATTGTTATTTTAATATTAATTTTCACTTTTCCCGGTTACATGAAAAGTTCAAAAATGTACCATTTTTCACAAATAGCCTTTACTCGCAAAATCTGTTCTTAATGTGATCTCATTTTAAGTAAAACAAATGAAACTTTAAATAACAAAAGAAGCGTAGTTAGTAGATTTTAAAATAAAACCATATTTTTTTATTATGGACCTTTTTTGTGTTCCGCTAAATATGCCGGTGTATTTATATATGTATTATTAAATACCTTAACTAGTCCTCTATTACCCTTGACAACTGACAAGTAAATATGTGGTTCTGTCAAAAAAAAAAAAAATTTATATTTTTTTCATCAATTATTTCGAGACCAAAGCAGCCAAATCACTCCAGCCGTTCTCGAGTTTTAGAGAGATATTGCAATTGCAATCCATTTATATATAAGAGAAGAAGAAGGATTCTAATGTACCGAAAGTAAGAACACCAATCGAAGACCTCAATAGTAAATCATCAAGGAACCAATAAATATGTACATATTTCTATTGTAGGCAGTATACACCTACTAGCCCTAGAGCATTGCCCACACACGACACACTACACAGGAAGACACGTCGTCGCTTGTTAGCCAGGAACTAGCACTGCAATGGATGCTTGTGCTATCGATCAATAGCTCCGATAGAGTAGTATTGATGTCTGGATCACACAATGGAGCTACTCTATGTAGCCATAACTAAAACGAAAACTAAATTAAGGACACGGGGTATTCTACTATGGAACAACAAGCGACAAGCGCGCTTGCACCTGGATTACAAACTTGTGGATTGCATTTCGCTGGAGGTGAGGAAAATACTCTGATATTTTAACTCCTTTTAACGAATATTTATGTCATAAATTATGATAAATATTTTATTGATTATTAAGTATCTCGACTTCTCCATGGATTCGGAGTATAGTTTCCGACTATAATTGTAACGTAGTTTAGTCAAAACGAGATAATAACTAGCAAAGAATTAGAATTTGGAATCGTTGATAATAGTTACCGACCGCACGCGGCACGCGGCACGCGGCACGCGGCACGATGTCCACTACGCTCGAGTAAAAAACAAACTGCAGGCAACCCTCAACCCCAATAGGCCACTTGACTCATATTTAATTTCATACATTGAAAGAGTATTTCCTTTAGTACAAGTACTAAAGGCTTAGGAAAACGTATTCTAGCGATATCATAAATTAAAAACTTAAGATTGATAAATAAAGTTGATTTAAAAATATGTATTATTGTTTTTTCAATTTCTACTGATGAAAACACCTCGAAGTAACTTCCGGCAAGGATGTGACGATACAAATACACTAAACACATATTATGCAGTAGTGAAACGAAATGTTTCTGTAAATAAATAGTTCATGAAATCTAAAAAAGTTATTATGTCAAAACGTCAAACGGAACGTAACACCGCCATTTTACTACTACTGACTATAGCACAGGTTACAAATAGTACTAGTATGACGTCACATCACAGATAATATATCAACCAACATGGCGAATAGTGTTTTCTCCGGTTTTTAATATGTGTATTTTTAAAATATTTTTTTGTAGGTTTCAAAATAATGTTATATTATTTTTTTGTGTGTAATGAAACAATTATGAAGCTTTTAGGACATCAATAAAAACGAGGTCAGGTAGCCCATCATCCTATTTAAAGTAGAATTTCAATTGACTTTGATTGTAATAAAAGTAAAGCGACTTGTTATCGTAAACTGATTTTGTGACGTTTGGACCAAACAGGAGGCGTTGGACGCTGCTTTGACGTTAACGAGAATAGTGATTTGACAGTTTGAGCGGTCGGGAGTCGGGAGTCGGGACCTGATTGTAATAATTGTATTATTGCAGGTTTTATTTAGCACAATTTACCCTCTGGTTACACAATAGCACATGCTTGGAATTATGAAACCTAGACCCGTAGACCCGTCAGACTTGAGGGTGAATGTATAACCAGTACGGCAGTCGTGGAAGACGTGCCTTCAGTCCGCACTTGTATTTAACTGTTACCTTGATATATTTAACTGTTAAGTCGTAAAGGTCGTCGAGCGGTCGTCCACGCGCTTGCATAAGTTACACTTATTCCCCCTCACTGATAAAATATTCGCACAACGGATAAGCTATTTAATGTTGCCGTATGTATCTGTCACGGGAGTTTTTCAACGTCTCAGACAGATACAGCAACATTGAATAGCTTATTCGTTGTGAAAATATGTTCATAAATAGATTATGTAGTCAGTTATGGAAAAAATGTCGATTTGTCACGTATGTCTGCATTTCAGCGAAATTGTTATTCAGAAGGTAGAGCGCTGCCCTGCGCTTTCACGCGCTAGGCAGAAGGCGCCAGCGCACGCCGCTGACACTCATTATTACGATGATGACTGCAATACTGACTCAACACGACCGATGACTGACCCACTTATTATTTGTAGGCAATGTAGGGACATTTCCCGGGAGGTCCCGTATTTTATATATTATTTAAAATATCCCGCCGGGACAAGCGCTGTCATATAAATAAATTAAATTAAAATATATTTATTCACCAAAATGTATACAACATTTCCTGAAAACCCTGATTTCTGATGTAAGTTTTAACTTGTGTTTCAGAAATCAGTGCCCTCGCCATTCAAGATTATTACAAAATCAAAAACTACTTAGAAAAAAGGAAAAGTTTTGAGATAAAGTAATGTTTACATAACAATTACGAGTTTTCTCGCTGTCTTTATGCTTTATGATATCTTTATTTAAATAAAAGTATTTGCCCGCGGATTCTCCCGTGTGAAATAGGTTTTTAAAACGATATCTTTAAAATAATTTAAAACTTTCATCCCCTATTTTACCCTCTTAGAGGTTGAATATTAGAAAATACGTAGGTAATTCATTATTTTTCCGTACTCAATTCAAACGAAATTTCATGCAAATATGTCCAAGGATTAAGGAATAAAAAGTTTCATACGAACTTTTATCACTTATTTTACCCCCTTGGGGATTGAATTTTGGAAAATCTTCCTTCCTTAGTGGATGCTTGTCATATGAGAAATACGTGTGCGAAATTTTAAATTTCTAGCCTTAAGGGTTTGGTCGTTGATACATCAATCAAGCTTTGCCTTTTATATAATATATAAACAGATTATTATAAATTAAAGTCCTCCGTTGCGTCTGTCGTGATAATCTCAAAACCTATTTTTTTTTTCTTTTGCGGCTTTCATCTTTTGCGGATTTGTGAAAATTGGTTGATAAACTACGCGTGACAACAAATACAGGCGGTCTCGCAAGATTCGAGGACTACTAGGGTCGTACGATGTAATTTAATAGGGTCCCGTTTTTATCCTTTAAGTACAGAACCAAAAAAAACATATAGTTGACAAAATATATTGCAGTAGGTAGAGTTATTTTCTAAAGGAGTTTCTTACCACTAACAATATTCTACACGAGCGAAGCCGCGGGTAAAAGCTAGTAAAATATAATGTAAACTCTAAGTCTTAAGCATGTTTCTCATGACTAGTAAGTGTCGAATAGCTTATTCGGTAGTTTTGTCGCTGCTAACTTTATACTGAGCGACAGAGACAAAATTTGCCAATATATCTGCTATCTGACACATAACAAGTAGATTGTGGAGCAGGCGCTTAGGGGCCCCATACACGGTCCGGTTTTCCGTCAGTTCGGCCTGAACGGATGCAAAATCGTATCGTCTGTGTGCACTTTCGAGATCGCATTAGTCGGCCGTATGGACTGAAACGATTCGTTCCAGTATTTCCAACTCCGTTTTTGCGAAACTAAAAACTACTAAAAGAGTACCGATAACTATAAAAAAGCTTCTAAACTTAGGAATCCCTGTAAACTTAGGAATAGGACAGGAAAATTTTAGGGATTTGTGTTTACAAACACACATACATTTTCAGTTTTAATATTTAACCGTTAAATTAAAAAATATAGTAGAAAATATTACGTATATAGAAATTAAATCGGTAGTTTTAAGCGACTCACGGACGCGTGTTACTATGTGCTATTATGATAAGGTGTCTCAATAGCACATAGAAGCAGGCCATTTTGCATATTATGATTACTGTCTAGCTATTTTTTACAAAACCACTACTAACAACTAAATTCCTACTAAGGAGGAAATAAAATACAAAATTTAGTAGTAAAACTTTGTAAAACAACTAAGTTGGCAACATTAATTCTGCCCTGTACGGATGGACTATACGGCAATTAAATTGGACTGAACTCTATAACTATCATAAAACTATAATAAAATTCGGGAGTAAAATAAAACCGGTCAAGTGCGAGTCGGCAAGATGAGTTCCGTACAAAACGGAAAAAATCACGTTTGTTGTATGTGAGCCTCAAATTTTTATTTTATTCTGTTTTTAGTATTTGTTGTTATAACGGCAATAGAAAATACCTACATCATTATTCATTTGTGAAAATTTCAAATGTCGAGCTATCACTGTATAAGAAGGTTAAGATGCAGCCTGGCGACAGACAGACGAACAGCAAAGTCTCAGTAATAGGGTCCCGTTTTTACCCTTTGGGTACGGAACCCTAAAAATTGCACTTGGTCTAAAGAAATTTATTAAAGTTAGTTGAAGTATTTAAAACTTTAGAGCCACTATGGTTGATAAAATCTAAAGACTATCAATATAAAACAAAGAGAAATGATTTCTATAACATATTACTAGAAAAATGTATGACACAATAATTCGGTTTCGTCGATAGCGTGATTACAATTGCAGCAAAATACAATTAATAAATAAAATAATAGCCTAAACTGACCAAGAGCATGTCACGACATGTCTAGGGAGGGTTCCATAACTATCAACGCGCAATAGGTTTTCTTTGAATTACTACAAAAGTTATTGTCATAAAGATATTATAGAAGCTAGGTGAGCGGCGGACAGACAGACAGACGAACGGGCAGAGTGAAATTATAAGAGTTCCTTAAGTATTACGAAACCCTAAAAACACGACCGAAGCTCGCGGCAATTTTCCGTGTATGTGCTCGAATCCGTTCAGGCCGAACCTTAGATTAAAACGCCTAGAAACCGGGTACGCGCATAAAAAGTGAAAAGTATATTATACTGAGCCATATCGACTCCGTTTGTTCGAACGACCCGTCAGTTGTCAACGTCAAGCGCTAGTGCATACATCTCCGACTATTAAAAACATTATGACGGTTTGCGTCGTTATTGGGTGTCACAATGCATCGGAAAACAATTAAAACAGCTTCGGACATAACATTTCATATGTACGTATGAAATGTTATTTCCGAACAATTTGACTTGTATTAAAAACAATCAAATATTTAAAACATTTTAAAATAAAATCATAATAAGTCGCCATCTTGCTGCCCTATTGTGAATTGTAAAAGTGTTACTAGTAAAAATAAATTTATTTCAAAATCTTCATGGCTAACTAGTTAATAGTTGCAACTAAAACAAAGTTTTATAATATTTTCAGATTTTTTTTACTATCAATTTAAAGTATTCCTAGTATTAAGATAATCCTTACTATATTCCTTAATACCAGTTTAATATAAATAAAGTTCACAAATTGTATTTAGATGGTTTAAAATTAAATATAAGTTATATTTTTACATATCACGATATTAAGAAAAACAAATGCAATAATTCCAATTTTAAGAGTAGGTACACACTCCACAACTTTGAAGTTTTGTTTGTGTGCGTGTCGGTATGTAATGCTTACGCCTACATCTATCTTTTGCTTGCTTCACTTTGTACGATGCGTTTGTTTGAAGACTATCTAGGCGTTTTTAATCTAAGGGCCGAACTGACGTCAGTTCGGTCGGATGCGATTTTCTCCGTGTATGTGTTCGAATCCGTTCAGGCCGAACTGACGTCAGTTCTAACTGAAACGATCAGCCTCTCGTCTGTTGAGGCCTTTAATGAAGCGGCGACTTCTCCATCGATCAGGCGGGTAGCAGGAACGTATTAATAACGTTATCGAATGAGAATTGTATGTAAATCTTGACAGCGCAGAGCGCCTATAAAAGTTTTATTCCATGAAGTTACGAATACGTTTATGTCAATTATTCCTGCTAAGCCCCCAGCCAAGCTATTGGAATGAAAAGTTATTAGGTACAAGTTAGTCTACTAAGGCAATAGTTACATCTTGAGTCTAGACCTATCGGATTAACAGGTTATCGGCGAGTACTTTCTTCTCGGATCAGGGGTCATTAGCAATCTCGATGTAAAACTGCATCGTGATAACGTCTCCAAGGTGAGCCGGTCCGTTACTGCCGAAGCCAACCACTCGTCAACCTTATTACTACAGAATTAAGGTTCAAAAGGCTTGCCAGCGACTGAGTTACGCGTATGATCTTAAATCTTTACATGTTTACTAATATTTGACCTTGTCCATCTAATTGAAGGCAATGTGGGAATGTATTACATAGTCAAATGCTTTGTTTAGTTTTAATCCGGCTAAGCTAGTGAGCTTGGATGCGAACTGCGAAACAACTAAGTATTTATGATTTTGGGCCAAATAAACAAACACAGAACAGTTTTGTGCGGCAGGCAGGCGGCAGGCAGGCGGCAGGCAGGCGGCAGGCCTGACCAAGTGACCTGCTATATTTACGACACTGTTTAGATATTTTAAGGGAATTAGCAATAGATAAATATGACTTGTATGCTAGCGATCTCCAAGTAAGACAGATTCAAACATGGTAGCCAGTATTGAATTAATTGTTACGTCTGTGTATCAGTTACCTATTGATATTGATATTCGATTCGATTTCGTATAGGAAAGCATCACTACGGTCGGATACATATAGGGTGGCCACTTGCCAGATGGTCGAAATTCATCTGGATTGTCCCGACATTATATATAATGTCCAGCAGAATCCCAGCAAATAAGTATAAATGTCGCGACAGACAGATTTAGTGATAGATGGAGAGCTAGTAGGAAATGTAGAGCAGCAGACTGGCTGGTCAGAATCAAAATAAGTCAATATACAAATTTAAGAAAAGTGCATGTTTGAGGCAATTTGAAATTTTGATATAGTGTTAGCTTAATGCCAGTCCCAGTCTCGTGATGGGGTACAACAGGAGAAGTGGAGAAGTATAGGGCAAGGTTTCAGCTTGCCTCAAACACCTGCTCTACATTTCCTAGTAGCTCCTGGACTATGAGATCATGTAGCAATCGGCAACGTTAATAATTCAATGATACTTATTCGTTGTAAGGCCACAAAGGTCCAAAATTCAAGTTGATTCACAACGCGCTGCGCAGCGCGGTGCGACTCGCATTGAAACCTGTAACTTTAGTTCAATTACGTGTATCTTTGTGTGTAATAAATAAAGTTCAATTTTGAATCACTATCTTAAAAAGTGTCGCGTCTCCGTGTCAAATGACGCTTAATTGTAATATTTATTTGACCCGACGTTAATCCTAAAATTTCCAATCATGAAATTTTGCGGCGATATTTTAGTATTTCCATCTGGCAACCCAAGTACGAGTAGTTTGATAGTTGAGCGGACCCCACGGATCAACAGTGTATGATCACTTGTAAAGTTATACCATAATGTAGAAACTAGAGTCCTCTCTACAATCAGTATTCATGTGCAGTTATTAAAACTCCAATCAATGATTACAGGATTTATTATCTTTAGGTTATTATAACTCTTGTCTCAATCTTAATGGCCGTCCATCCAAAATAATTGACGGTACTGAATAATATATTTGTTATGCAAATTGAACATTACACTTTGAACACTATTTCACGTGGCTGACAATACTTTCATCTCGTAACAAAATAATAATAATAATTAACTCATATTAAACATTTAAACCATTCATTGTACTATGTTTACTCATCTATACTAATATTACAAATACGAAATGTTTGTTTGTTTGTTTGCATTGAATAGGCTCCGAAACTACTGGACCGATTTTGATGAAATTAAGCACAGATATAGAGTAGACCACGGGGAAGGACATAGGCTTTTTATCTCGGAAAAATGTACGTGCGAGATTGACTTTTGCGCGCACGAAGTCGCGGCCAGCATCTAGTTATTTATAAGTATTTTATAAAACCTTCAACAATAATTGTATATTTTGTAGGAACTAACTAGCTGACCCTGCGTTGTGTTTTGCCATCCAAATTACCGCTCGTTGGTATATATATAACATAGCTTGGGGCCTTCTCACAGCTACCGAATGTACGTTACTTCATATTTATATTTAAAACAATTGGTCAAGCCGTTTTGGAGGAGTTTGGTAACAAACACTGTGACAGGGGAATTTTATATATTATATATTTATTGCATTACCAGCTGACTCGGCAGACATTGCATTAAACTAAATATATAATACACATAACAACATACGTACGTACCTGCTACTCGAAAAACATATTCCTTCTTTGGCAGTCGGATAAAAAGTTACGTCACACGAAAAACCCGCGTTTAAATATCCTCCAGGTAAATAGCGCCGTTTATCCACTCCACGATAAGTCGAGAATCGAGATTGCTATTTTTTTATGATCATTTTGATCGCCATTTTCCTGTATCTGGTTTTTCCCCGAGTTCCGTAATTAAACTTAAACTTAGGCCTTTTCATCCGTTATTGGATGATTTATACAGTATTCTCCGAGCGAAGTAACCACTCTCGAAATACTGTATGTAGTGCCTGGGACAGTCGGTTTATTAAATGTCGTATGGTTGCCCAAGCACATACGGCATTCTCACAACACAGTCAGCCTAGTCCAGAGGAATGACTGGTCAATACGTCTGGGGCCAACCATGTTCGGGTTTCCTCACGACGTTTTCCTTCACCATTAGAGCGTCCGTATAATGTACTTAAGATCTGAAAAAGTATCATTGGTACACGCCGCAACCGGGACGGGAATGGAAACCTGCACTATCTCGAGTGCGAAATAAACGGTCTACCCACTAGGCCACGGAGCACAGCTTCGTAATTAATAGGTGGCTAATGGACAACGGCTACCGGTGGCTCCATTCAGTAGGTAATTGTACAATACAAATTATACAAACTATCCATGCTAAGCCTCTCCACCTATCCATGCTCCGCCTCTCCACCTTCTCCTTGACAGCACTTCAACAGAACAGAAACAGGTACCTTGGCAGCACGAATAGCCTGCCACGGAGGAAATTACTACCCCAGCTAATTGTGGGAGACCCACGCTTCGGCATAAATGGGCCGACTCGACCGGGCAAATACCACGGCCTCACAGATTGATTTGTGTTTCGCCGAGTGATTGAGGAGGCCCAAGGGGGGTTGGGGATTTTAAGGACGGGGAACGCAAGTCGTAACACCGCAGGAGTTACAAGTGTTAACTCCTCTGGTGTTGCAAGTGTCCATTGTGTTACGGGTAATTTAAATAAAACCAGGAATTACCAACCTGACAAATATATTTTAAAAAAAGGGGACGTGGGCAGAAGGCCGATAAATCTGGTTAAGCCTCTTGGTGTCTGTGGGAATCAGAGGGGCTTTAACCACACGGGCACTTAGCTGGGTCCGGGAGTATAGTCAGCACGTGGTTCGAGGAGCACAACTTCCGGTAGCGTCTCTGTCTCTTTGTCGTTCAGGCCGTTCATATTCGCCGCGACGTAGATCGTCGAAGGGGCGGGAAAAAAAAAAACACCAGACTTTGCTTATATATGAATATGTTAAACCATAAATCAGCATATATAGCATAAGTATTAAATTAGACACTGTAAGCAAACGCGCACACATACACACACACACACACACACACACACACACACACACACACACGCACACGCACACACACACACTTGAAATGTATAACCAATAGTAAAATTTTTGAGAAAATTATTCTAAATCAATTAATTTTTCACTTCAACTCGAATAATTTGTTACATAGTAATCAGTTTGGTTTTACTAAAGGTCGGTCCACAACAGATGCAGGCATTAGTCTTCTGTGCAGTATATTTGAAGCTTGGGAGAGGTCACAGGATGCACTTGGTATATTCTGTGATTTATCCAAAGCATTTGACTGTGTGGAGCATGATACGCTGTTCAGGAAATTATACCATTATGGCTCTAAAGCTTCTAAGCTCTTATCTAATAAATAGAACACAGACTGTAGAAGTTAATTCCAAAAGGTCTAATGGTACTAAAATTAAACTAGGAGTACCACATGGGTCTATTTTGGGCCCTTTTCTATTTCTCATCTATATAAATGATCTACCTTATCTAGTTAATGATAAGCATGAGATAGTACTTTTTGCTGATGATACTTCACTAATTTTTTATGTGAAGCGACGACAATCTAACAATGACGAGGTAAATAGTGCTCTCTCAAAAATAGTACATTGGTTTAATGCTAATTATTTACTATTGAATTCTAATAAAACAAAATGTTTAAAGTTCAGCTTGCCAAATGTTACGCAGGCACAAACCAATATACTATTAAATAATGAGAAAATGAAATTAGTAGACACCACTGTTTTTCTAGGTATAACATTAGATAGTAAGTTACAGTGGGGACCACATATTGCTAAATTGGCAGATATGCTGAGTTCTGCAGCATACGCTGTTAAAAAAATTAGAGAAATTACCGATATAGAGACCGCGCGAATAGTTTACTTTAGCTATTTTCATAGCATAATGTCGTACGGCATCCTCTTGTGGGGAAACGCTGCGGACATTAATACAATATTTGTGCTGCAGAAACGTGCTATACGTTCTATTTATAAGATGTCGACTTTTGAATCTCTAAGGGAAAAGTTTAATGAAATAAAAGTTCTGACCGTCGCATCTCAATACATTTTGGAAAATGTGTTATACGTAAGAAAGAATCTAAACAACTTCAAAAAGAAATGTGATAATCATTGTGTAAACACTAGAAATAAGAACAAGTTAGATATGCCAGTGTTCAGACTAAGCAAAGTTAGTAAATCCTTTAAAGGCCAATGTATACGCTTATACAATATAATCCCAGAAAAGGTTCAAAACCTTCCCATCAATAAGTTTAAAAAAGTAGTTAAAGAACGTTTGTATGCCAAAGCGTATTATAAAATTAATGACTTCATTCAAGACGGCACACCTTGGGAATAAGGTGGCTCCTTATCTTATGTTATTATTTGTTACATAGACATAAGCAAACATTGTAATAATTTTGATTTTAAAAGAATAATTTTCCATCTTTTTGGTAAAAGATGGCCCCAGACGAGTTTCTTGCCGGCTCTTCTCGCTGGGTTAGTTCCCGAACCGGTGGTAGGCATCACGTAGTAACGACGTTCAAAAAGAGTATTTAAAAATACCAATTTTGAATTAAAAAAAAAAAAAAAAAAAAAACAATTATAAATGTAAAAACGTATCCTAGCAAAAAATTGTCCTGGCCCAGCGGTTGGGGAACAAGTAGGCCCAGAAATGGGGAAAAAAAAGGGGGGTGCAGAATGGGTCAGAGCCAGTCAGTTCAGTCCGGAATATAGCTAGCGGCACTTAGAAATTCGGATGTGTGGATGATACTATACATTAAGATTTTTTAGGAGTTGGAGTCCCACAGCCGGCATGATCTTAACCTCAAACTATCAAAATCATTTTATTTTGTGAACACAAAATAAAAAAGGGTAAGCAAAATAAAAGAGGATATTAAGAACAATTAAAGTATGCATACCTAATAAATCTATGCATAAACGAAAGATGAAATTACGAATGAGCACGTGTTTGGCTAATCAAATTTTGTCAAGTAATTTTTACAAGCTGGTGATTTACATGAAAAAATAATGTGTCTTAATAATTAATAAACGGGATTAAGAATATAACGACTACATCTTGAGTCTATAGAAAATATAGCATTCGACGAAGTGCCTTTTTTATATATATATGGCGTCGGCTTATCTTAAAACCATATTTTACATTACATAACCAAACCAACACTGTATTCCTATATCGTCAAGTCTAAAGTCTAGTCAAAGTCCAAATAAATAATCAGTACAGTCCAAGAGTAATGTCAGTCGATTTAGTAGTGGTAGAAGCTTTACTGAAAGTTCCTAGGGAGTTTTGGCGGAAAACACAAAATAGCACGTTTTTAGAAGTTGTACCACTTGCCCACACTTGTGCACGTTAACGAATATTTAATGGTTAAAATTCTACCAATATTACACATTCGGAACCGAAATAACACAAATTTATGAGGAAATACAAAATCCCACAACGTCACCTATTGAACTCCCCGGCAAAACTCCGACGAAGTGTCTTATATACCCTTTTTCGACTTCTTCTTTTTAACATTTTACAACTAAAAAACTAAAGCGTAAAGAGAAAAAGTCCACAAATCAAAATAAAAAAATATTATTTTAATAAAATTGCATTATTATAATATATCATAATATATTGAATATTATGATATATTAGTTTTAATAAAATTGCATTATTATAATATATCATAATATATTGAATATTATGATATATTAATGCAATTCTACTGTATTTTAATTAGTATTCAAGGTTACCAAGGTTAAATTATTATTTTTAAGATTAAAGACTGAAGTACTATCTATCTATCAACCAAATATTAGTAGCAAGGCTAACGCCGTTTTAGTAAGGACGTGCACCGATAGGTGGCGCTAAAGCCTCTGAATGACTAAAATAATTAAGCATACAAATCATAGATGACGCAAGTAGCGCCGAAATAATTGATTTTACAGAGAGGAAATGTAACTACGTTACAATGGGCGGCAGTAATCGCTTACCATCAGGCGATCCGTCTACTCGTTTCCTGGTTCATTTCATAAAAAAAAGGCAATTCGTTCAGTTTATGAGCAGCATAGGGCTGAGGCCGGTACTATAACGCGAAGGAGTCACAATAGATCCTCTTGAGTCGCAGTGACGTCAGGGCTTGGATATGAGTCATGACAGCTGCTTTCGATTTAATCAAAGTATCCGTGCTCACTAACTTTGTCTGTCTAGCAGTTACCGGTTACGCAATCACACCCAAAGTGCAAACAGCTGAAAATTTAGTACAGGAATAGATTAGATCTTTGGAAAGAACATAGGCTATTTTTATCTCCGCAAAATGTTTCCCGCACAGTATACGGATTTCTGCGCGAACGAAATCGCAGGAGGCGCGGGCGTCTAGTGTCACTTATGACATCCCTACAATGCTCGGAAGGTTTAAAGTTCTTTTAGTTTCACACAACATGGCCGAATCGGAGATAACGTGACGCGAGCCGAGCCCAATTGAATCATAATAATATTATGACATAAAACTCACTCAATGTTCAACCCGGGTTCAAACGGGTTCTACCCTCGTCCTTATTTGTAGGTATATTTACATTCAACATACACCCCCGGCGAAAAATCTAGGAGTTGAACATGGAATGAATCCTACGGCTTGAACGGCTTCATCAAATGGAAAAGCATTAAACACTTACGGATTGTGTCGCGGTGCACTTGTGGTGATAAGTGGAAGCCCCAAAGGGAGATCTCCGACCGAGTGAGATGGTATGCTCGGTCAGGCTTCGGCCGGCTGAAAACTACCACAGTGGCCTTCGGGCCACCGTGGTAGTTTTCAGACGTTGTATATATAGACGTTGCGATTCAGGATTGTGGCGCTAATAGGTCCACCACACACTTTTCTTTTTCTTTATATTTTAAATTCTTCATAATTAATATTAGGTCTTTAACTATGAAATTGCCGTTTTGTATGAAACAATTTAAACGAATTTCTTTCATGTTATTTTTATTTGTATTAATCGAAGAAATCACCCATGCATCAATGCATCTTTGCCAACGCAGTGGCAGTTTATTGATGCCCTTCTTAAAGAAATCAGCTAGACGGGAGGCAACAAATTCTTCAAAGGCATTTTGTACTGCCTCTCGGGTATTGAATTTTTTTCCCGCCAAGAAGTCATCCAAATTCTGGAAAAAATAGTAGTCTGTAGGCGCAAGGTCTGGTGAGTAGAGCGGATGACGGAGAGCTTCCAACACCAGTTCTTGAAACTTAGAGACCGTCTGCTGTGCAGTATGAGGTCGCGCGTTGTTGTGCAGGAGCAGCGGAGACGAGCGATTGACCAATGCTGGTTGCTTCTCCTTCTTCTTCTTCTTCAGCTTCTCCATCATTGTGTTCAGTTCTTCACAGTACTCATCTGCAGTAATGCTCACCCCGTTTGGTAAGCAGCTGTGATGAATCACACCGGCGCTAGACCACCAAACAGTGAGCATCACTTTTCTAGGGGTAAGTTTTCGTTTACGGCATTGTTCAGGTGCTGAACCAGAATCCAACCAACTTGCTGAGCGCTTGCGGTTATCAAACAGAATCCATTTTTCATCGCAGGTAACAATGCGGTTCAATATTCCTTCATTTGTGTGTCTGTTGAGCAGTGCAAGGTACGTCTCGACGCGTACATCGCGCTGGCAATCATTGAGCGTGGGCCACCCATTTGTCAAGCTTTTTTACCTTGCCAATTTGACGCAAATGGACCAATATCGTTTTGACGCTAACCTCGAAAGCTGCTGCTAATTCAGCCGTAGATTGTGTATCATCAACTTCCACAATCGCCTTTAATTCGTCATTGTTGACCAAAGTCTTCGGACGACCGCGAGGTTCATTTTTCAGGTCAAAATTTTCAGAATTCCGTTCTGCGAGCAAATCAATAACAGGTGGTGCGATGGTTTGTACTCGTAGTGTTAGCTCTGTAAACGTCGTTGATGTTGCGTGCCGCTTGTGCCGCGTTGCTGCCACGACGGTACTTATATTCCATAATTACTCGAATTTTTAACGTATCCATGATGACGAAAAATATTGAAATGCGATGAAAATGTAACACCAAGCAATAAACAAATGACTACTTTTGGAAAAAGAATTCCATGTTTTTAAAATAAAATTAATTTGAAATTAGAATTTTTAGCCAAACAAAAATTATTTTGATTTGAAATGGCCAGTACTGCAGAACGGCAATTTCATAGGTAAAGACCTATTTATTAGTACGAAAGTCAAAAAGATATTATCAACGCGCGACATCGCGGACGAACTACGATATACCTACTGATTTACGGCCGAACACTGGAACGACAGTTAAATTAAGTGACGCTCAAGTCACATGCTATCGTTTCGGCTAGCAGAGTCATCGGCAGCCTGTGAATAGGAGCAGTGCCGGATTAAGCCAGCGCGGGGCCCGTAGCAAATACTGTCGCGGGGCTGCCGAACTAAAAGCGAGCGAGATACTCTTTGAGCTCGCTATGAGCGGGCAAGTTTTTTTTTCTTCTGTTTTTAGTAAAAGTTTACACTTACTTTAAGTGTAAAGTTTAGTTCAGATAGTCCAGAACTAAACTTTACACCCTGAAAAACTGTGTACCTTAGAAATAAAATCAATAGTCTAAAACTGACCGTCGGTACTAAATAATAATATAATATGTTCTTTATGTTACGATACTACTTACCTACTTTCCTGATTAAAATCTGTTCAACTTGATGAGCTGAGCGAGATGAGTGATTGAGCGGAGCGAGCGAGATTTTTTTTCTATTTGACTAATTTAAATCTATTTCAATTTTAAACCATGAAAGACTTGGGAAAATACAATCAAATCACAATCAAATCAATAGCCTAAAACAGAACGTCCGCGTCAGTTTAAAATAATATAATATGTTGATTATGTAAAAAAGCGAGCGAGCGGAGCGAGCAAGCAAAATTTTTTCTTACTTTACTGGTATAAAGAATGCCGTAAAGAACGTAATGTAATTTATTTTTCACTATTCTTTTTTTTTTCGAAATTGTAAATTATTTTTTTGCCTAAACATCTTTACTTGTGCAGTAGATCATATGACCAAAATGTCCGTAATTGATTTTACCAAACCTTATTTGTACACAGGATTATGAAAAGTTTTGATTTTCTATTGTTCATAATCTATGATTTGAGAAATATCTTTAGGTTGAGAATTAATTATGTTTTCATTATAAAAACAACATTGTGGCGTGAACTTTTGGATTTTCTATACTAACTTTTCGGCTGTTAGGCGCACAAGGCCTGCTTGGAGGCTTTTTTTTTGTATTCAGAACGTATCCAGAGGTACTTTATAGATTTAAAATAAATAAATAAGTAAATAAATAAATATTTATTTCCAAAAACAGTTTACAAATTATTAAGTAGAACTCGTAGTCACCTAGTAAGCTTACGCCTGTATCAGGTGACTAGGCTCTTCCACAGCTAATATTAATACAAAGACCTATCAATATATTATACATTACGAAACTTATTTACAAGAGTATAATAGTAAAGTATGGTAATAATTACATAACAAATATATATATATATATATATATATATATATATATATATATATATATTTGTATATGTCCGCATGTGTTCGTGTGTATATGTGTGTAATGTGTAGGTGTGTGTGTTATATTTTCTACTAATTTTTCAGTTTCCTCATACCTTAACTTACACAAATAGTCGCGAAGTAATTTCTTAGTCTCATAATTTGGTTTGTTACTAATGTCTAGAGTTTTATTTACGTTATTATACAAAAAAGTCGATCTATTGACATGTTGTTTAAGTGCAAAATCAGTTTTTATAATAGGTATTTTGATTATATTTCTTTTGTTACGCTTAGTTTTAGATATAACAAAAAAATATATCGACAAGCAAATCTGCTAATTAAATAATTTCCTTTCTAATAAATAATGTTGAATTCCATAATTACTAATATATAAAATGTAATCTATTAATTTCACTAAGTAATTGCGATTTAACGTGGTGAAATAGAGTGATAGCTTTTCAGGTAAAGCAATAGGAGTAAAGCAATAGAGCTGAAAATCGCGTCAGAAATTTAGAAACTCGACGCTCGTGTGTTCGATTTTCCGCTCTATTACTATTAAGTAGTACCTACATGAGCTCTATTGGGGAATACAATAGACCTGAAAATCGAACTTACAAGCGTCAAGTTTTGAAAGTGCTGTTGTGTGTTCGATTTTCAGCATTATTGTATTAAATATTAGCGCGGAGTTCTATTTTAAGCACTGTTATTACTATGTACAGAGCTCCGTGGCCTCGTGGGTAAACCGTTTGATTCGCACTCGAGAGAGTGCAGGTTTCCATTCCCAGGTTGTGGTATGTACCAATGAGACTTTTTCAGATCTCAAGTACATTATACGGACGCTCCAAGGGTGAAGGAAAACATCGTGAGGAAACCCGCACATGGTTGGCCCCAGACGTATTGACCAGTCATTCCTCTGGACTAGGCTGATTGTGTTGTGAGGGAGCCGTATGTGCTTGGGCAACCATACGACATTTAACCAAAAACAAACTGTCCCAGCCACTACAGTATTTCCAGAGTGGTTACTTAGCTCGGAGAATACTGTATAAATCATCAAATAACGGATGAAAAGGCCTAAGTTTTAATACTATGTATGAAAATTATATTTTACCCTCCCGCGGTCGATGTGGCTGGACAGACGTTGGAGCGCGGGGCCCGTAGCTCTTGCTGCCTCCGCCTATATGGTTAATCCGGTACTGAATAGGAGGCCTCCTAATTTTGCGTTTTAGTATTCGGGCGTTAGATCTTTATATAGCAGAATCGACCTACAGGATCCAATTTAATACAAACGTCAAGAAGGAGATGAAATACGAACAAATCAATGTGTCAGTGTATTTCTTTAGTGAATAAGTGACATTTAAACTGGCAGCATTGTGTTATTTTTGTTTACCTTTATATTAAATTGTATCTGAACGGAGGCTGGTCGGGTGTGCACTGTGCGGGCGTCGCCAGGTGCGTTGCACAAGCTTCGAGCGCCGAGCGGGGTGAAAGCTGCTTGCACAACCGACTGGCCGCTGCAGCACAAACATTCACAACTCTTCTGCCCGGCTTTAGAGTATAAATTGTATGCAGCTTCTTGTTGGAATTGGCTCAGAAGTTTCAACTTACTTCCCTATCGGTATTACAAAGTTGGCCATAATCACCGAGTCACGGAGTCTGGGGCACAATTCTCGTATAATTATGTTAGGTAAATTACTAAAAATATTAAATATCGTTCATAATTATTACTCTCAAGTGTTTTCTTTATTTTTCTATTACTTCTGTTTCATAAATACGAAAAACGAGATATATAACATGATATTTAACCCAGTATTAACTATAACCCAGATCTGCGCAAGTGGGCCTGAGTGTATGCGCAATCGCATTCAAGGTTGTAATGGGTGTATTTTCACGCCACGGCACCGATTGTCCACGGTCGCGGTTGCGAGTATTCGTTACGGGTGTAATAGCCACACTCGGAGTTGACTCGCGGCTGTTATCGGCGTCGTTAATGGCTCATACGGTGGCAATTACATTCCATTATATTAGCTAGGGAGCTGGTGGCAACATAGATATACTCGTAAATTATATCAGCGTCGTTGAATAAGTTGATACTGAGACGTAATGTTATAGACGTATTAAGATAAGTTCTGCAACTGATCTTACATCTACAGGCTAAGGCTTCCCTTTGATGAAGAACCAGCCTTCACTGCTGCTACCTTAGTTAAAATAGATATTCATGTCAAGACGTGACTATGTGGTTACAGAGATGGAGGGCCACGAGCACCATGACCACGCCGCGCACGCCGCCCACGACCACATCGCCCACGAAGCGGCGGACGACTGCGCCGGCCATAGCGGTCACAGCATGGTGGTGAGTAGCCATATAGCTACTAAACTCTAAACTAAGTCCAAACCTAAACGAAAAGAACAATAGAGCACATAATGCTACCAATTTTAATGTAGCTTATATAATATTATCGCGCAATAAAGAAATAAAATTACACATTAATTCGGTTTTTATATTATTTTTGTTTACGCTTTAGATTGAATTGGATCTGAACGGAGAATACAAATATTATAATAGAGCTGACTGTAAAAAGAAAAATCCATCAAAACTTGGGTAAATCCCAAAACTTTATCAATTTGTTTAGACTTTAGAGGAAACCTCGAACTTTCATCTACTCAACGAAAGATGGCGCTCATAACCTTATTTCTGTTAAAATAGGGCCTGTAATCGAGTTTGATATTGTTTTGCTCTCCTATTTTATTTTGGGTGAATAGTTTTCCCCTCGTTTCCCCCAAATATTATTAGAATATAAAAATGTGTGTCAAAGTGTAGTGGTAGATAGCGGCGGTGCATGGCTATCGTATCGGCGACCGCAGACACCGCGCCCGCCGTCCCCGTACTGTCCGCAGTTCACACAGCGCGCAGCGGCGACAACAGGACCGATAACGAACATTAGGTAGTTACTTTCACACCTCGACACCATCAACACGCGTATCTAACGCATAAGTAGTTTCTATTTACCCTTTATTATGTACATTTAAAATTGATGTTTTAAGGTGAGGCTACACAAAGGTCTTTAAAAAGCCGTTATAATTTTCAAGCGGTCAATTGTATGTTCGGTTCGTTTGTCTTATTGTATTATTTGACCCTACTATGTGACCGGACCCTTCGATCTTGTTCAGAAATAGCGGATTACGCGCGTAAATTATGGCGGCCTAGTACATCGACTCACGCGGCTATCGCGGTCGAATCAGAAACCCCATTCTCGTTATTAACTTACACTTGATTGATTTTTGGTGTTTGGACCAATCAAAACGGGTTTGACGTTTATGATAATACCATTTTGCAGATTTAACATCTCGGGACTGGATCGTAAATGTATTCTTGCAGGATTTAATTATCAGAATCGGGCTTCTGGCAGGAGCCGCGAGACCATCTTGGATCCTTATTAACTCGGGCGTTGCGTGTTCCAGTTCCACCTGGGCGTGTGTCAGCAGATCCTGTTTTCGGGCTGGGTGACGCGGTCGGCGCTGGAGCTGCTGGGCTCGGCGGCGGCCATCTTCCTGGCGGGCGTGCTGTACGAGGGCCTGAAGTATTACCGCGAGGCGCTGTTCGCGCGCCACTCCGCCGCCGCCGCCGCCGACTCGCAGGTGAACATCACCAAGAGCGAGTGCGGCGCGCGCTGCAGCGGCACGGCTGTAATCAAGTCAGTATTGTATTGGAATTCGCAACCTACGTAGTAAGTCTAGACGACCTCTGTGGCTCAGTGGTTAGCGAATTGGCGCTCAACCCGGAGGTCGCGGGTTCGAATCCCGCTAAGGGAACGAAAAGTTTTGTAAAGAACGAAAAGATGTGTATTAAATATGTGTAATCTGTAGGTATAATATAAGAAAAATCTTAAATATAAGTATAGTATGAAAAGTATTAAATATATTTCCGTTGTCTAGAACCCGTAACACAAGTTCTTCGAGAACTTACCACGGATTGACGTGTGCAAGCGTTCATAGATATTATTATTACTTTATTAATTCTGTCTACTAATGTAAATAATATAGTAATTTGGAGACCTATCCGAAATATCGATTATCTAACCTACATTTCCCTCGATATGACTTTGTTTCTCGTTGGGTGCCGACGATTGGCAAGTCATTCATATTGTCCATATAAAAAGCAACATAACTATGCATAAAATCGTTTTATGTTAATTGTAGTATAATACGCTACCAATATTGCGTAGTTTGCAATAATTAAGTTTATAATATTCATTGTACACTACTAGCGACCCGCCCCAGCTTTGCACTGGTGCAATGTATAATGTACTGACCTGTCCCGGCATACGTTTTTCTGCCTTAATAGTGAACTATGAACTGATATTTCTCACTGTTTAAACCTTCCTTGAACTGATACGATTATTTTCGGATCAAAATTAGCCAAATCGGTCCAGTAGTTCTCGAGTTTCAGCGAAACATTGAAATTGCTATTAATTTTTAACCGACTACCAAAAAAAGCGGTTATACGTTCGGCTGTATGTTCAACGATTATTCCGCCGTCTGTGGACCGATTTTCAACTCTTTTTTTGATGTATAGGGTGTAATCCCAAATTGGTCCTTTTGACATCAAAGTGATGATGATGGAATCCATGAGGAATCGAGGGAACTCCTCGAATTTTATATGGACACATCTGGAGATGACGACGACGACTTTTTCTGAAGTAGTCCAAGCATATGATACCAAAAAGTAAGATTTTGCACCAAGTATACTCTGGATCCAAAAGCACTGAACAGAACTCCTGACTCCTTGTTGATACATGTTTGGGGATTTCGGCGTTGTTTAAGGAACTGCAAGCATATGCCACTATGTCAATTACAGTAATCATCATCATCACCACCATCATCACATCATACATCATCACATTATGATAGTATAATAGGTACTTCTCATAGTGTTTTACACCGACACATCCATCTTTGAACATTATTTTGCCGTTTGTGAACCTATTTGCAAAATTATTTTGTTGTTGTAAAGGCTATAATTCGAGATATGTCCCATGGTCACCAAAGTGGTGACCTATGATGGGTACCAAGACCATGTTTGGCGATTCCGGCATTGTTTAAAGAACTGCATGAATATACCATCATACCACTTACAGTAATCATCATCAACAACACTACCATATTCACACGAAACACCAATATATTATTATGATGACATACGAGGGCGGCACTGAAAATTTCGGGAATCAAGAAAGTGACACAAAATTACTATTTAAAAATGTATTTATTGCTTTTCGAAGTATTCTCCGCGAAATTTGACACATTTTTCCATACGATGGAACCAATCATTGAAGCAACCATTCCATTCGGAAGTTGGGGTCTCCAAAATGGCCGTTTTGTAGGCGTCCACAGCTTCTTCAGGTGATGAAAATCTCTGACCACGCAATTTATTCTTTATTTTAGGGAAAGTATAGAAATCATTAGGGCTTAGGTCGGGGCTATACGGCGGATGGTCTAATAATTCTATGATTTCTTGCTCTAAAAACTATTTTGTTCTGTGCGCGGTGTGAGAACTTGCATTGTCGTGATGGAGGATGATGCGGCGGTTGCAGTTCTCTTTACGGAGTTCAGAAACGACCTGTGGTTAACCGTTCTTTGTCCCTCAAGAGGAATAGTCGCAACATGGCCGGTTTTGGAGACAAACGTGGCCACCATTTTTTTTTGCAGCACTCCGTGAACGAACAATTTTTGTTGGCTTTAACTCATTTTCGAACACCCAAACTCGTGACTGGTTTTTTGTTTCGGGTTCGTACGCGTATATCCAGGATTCGTCACCTGATACGATATTGTATACAGCATTTGAGGATCCTGCGTGGAATCTTTCGAGAGTTCTGACGCACCAAGTAACGCGAGCCGCTTTTTGCTTTTCACAGAGCAAATGCGGTATCCATCGGGAAAACAACTTTTTTACACCTAATTGTTCATGCAAGATTATTTGTATTTGACTCATGCCAATGTCTAAAGTTGCCTGAATTTCGCGGTATGTCACATGTCGATCTTCCTCAATCAGCTTACGCACAGCATCAACGTTTTCTTGGGTGACTGCAGTTTTTGGACGACCTTGACGGGGATCATCACTGAGCTTGACACGTCCACGTTGAAATTCAGCAAACCAGCGATAAATTGTGGTTTTGGATGGGGCTTCATCACCAAATGCAGAAATCATCCGGTCAACACACTGTTTTTGTGTTAAACCACTTCGAAAGTCATAATAAATCATCGCTCTAGAATTTTCTCGAGTCAATTCCATTTTCTCAACGACTAAACAAGTTTGACAAGACCTTGTGAAAAGACCGTGAATCTTTTTTTAAATAAATAAACGGTATTCGATTTTTAAAAAGTTTTAAATTAAAAAGATTTTAATATGACAGGAACAGTGGAAATATTCCATTGCCGATACTTTTAGTGCAGCCTATGTAGGTACTAACTACTCATCAGAGTTTTGTGCACCGATATCAATGTCTTTGAAATTTTGCTATTGCCAAAATTAAATTCGTGTTCATCATCATCACATTAGTATATTTAATGCTTACTGCTACATTTTTGCCGCCGACTATAACAAGAGATAATTATATATAAGATAGAGATAGAGATAATTATACATAATATAAACCTTCTACAGCGGCTTCATTTTATAAATACTATGTAATAAAGTACAATGCGGTGACGTTGCAGATACAGCATGCTATCGTCAGGCCACGCGGCGCAGACGCTGCTGCACGCGCTGCAGGCGGTGGCGTCGTACATGCTGATGCTGGTGTTCATGACGTACAACGTGTGGCTGTGCCTGGCGCTAGTGCTGGGCCTGGCTACCGGCTACTTCTGCTTCGGCTGGCGCAAGAACACCGTGGTCGACGTCACCGAGCACTGCCAGTGACAGACACGGGGCACTAGGACCACCAGCGGCAGAATCGCTCCAGCACGAGTAGCATGACCACCGTGGAAATAAGCCAAGTCTGGCGGAAGAAAATATTACGGATATCTGTCATTTTGTCCAAGAAGCACTAAAATCGAAGATCTTTTCGCTGTTTTCAAAGAATGTGCCGACTTGGTGATCTTTTGGTTCCCCTTTTTTACGACGTTGAAATTACGACTTTTAGGTACCTACTCATATTAGTATTGGGATAAGGAACGAATATATTTCTTCTCTTACGTTGTTAATCTGAACGGTGGTCGTGCCACGCGGCCCACGCGTGCTGGGTAGAAATTAGTCCAAATTTAGCCTTCGATCAATGACGCTGATCCACATTTAAACGGCTACGACCTATTATTTTATTCGGATCGCTTTTTTCAAACTGCAGAAAATATTTATAGAGTTTCTATTGTGACTCTATGACGGTAGTCACAAATAAAACGTTCCTACAAATATCAAAAAACCTGAACAGATGTATCATGCATGCAGGCTAGAATAATTATTTTTGTACTCCTTAATTTGTTTTCTTTTTAAAAATGTTCCTGTGTTTGCAAAGTTTGCCAATATTATTCAGGTATTTATTAGATATTGTTATGTTCTACATTTTCTTTAGGTATCAAAAAAACAACATTTGTTTTAAAGATATCGTTTTTTTAGTGTAGGTGTTAATAGTTGATCCATGATTACTATTTGACTGTGAGTCATCAGTGAAAATGTCAAAATTGTCCAATGTCACAGCAGCGTTTTCATTCACCAGTCAAAGCTAGCCATACTAAATAAATAAACATTTATTTGACACATTTATTTATTTATTTGACACAATGAGACATTACACCACAAATTAAAAAAGATATATAAGTATATTTTGATATTTGCCCCGATGACTCACTGTAAACTTAACACGAATGGGCTTATAGTTAGTGATAATATTATTAACTAGCTCTTGCTCGCGGCTCTTCCCGCATAAATATAGTATCCCACGGGGAATACTCTACTTTTTCGGGATAAAAAGTAGTCTGTTTTAATCCAGAGCCTTAACTACTACCATACCAAATTTAATCTATTAGCGCTAAGAATGCAGTAAGTTATCATTTCAAATGTCAAAATTGACCAATTACGCATTAATATGCGTAATTGGTCAATTTTGACTGTACTGCTTAATAGCAGTGTTCACATTCACCAAAGTAAGCCATTCAATCAGTGCGGAGTGCGGACGAGTCGTTAGTAAATTTTCACATTTGCACTGATAACTCACTACATACTTAAATCGAATATTGTATAGTAAACTTCTATAGGGACTACGTTTTAAGCGTGCCAACGATTTGTTTTGTAAGGATCAGCTCACACCGAGAAGCGATGTGACGCGCATTTTGAATTTTCGAACTCTTGCAATGAACGTTTCATTGCAAGAGTATGTTTTTGTGTAAGTAGTTAAATTTTGAGTCGCTTTTTAGGATCCCATAGTTCACGTCTCGGAACCCTTATGGTTTCGTCACCTCCGCCGGTCTGTCAGTCCGTCCGTCCGTGTGTATTCGGCTTACCGTCCAAACGGTTAGTGCTAGAAAGAAGAAACTTAGCATGGATATGTGTATTTACCACGTCAAAAAAGTGCTAAAATAAAATCACAAATATTTTTATATAACTTTGTTAGTTCAGGAGTTATAGACACATACATATATATTGCAAAATGCGCTTAATTGGAAAACTTCGTACGAAAATATCGAACTAATAAGTAAAAAAGTGCTTGTCTGTGAAGTCGGTTTACGGAAGATAATGTTACGTTATAACTTCATCACAAGCCGAACGCTTAGGCCGATCGTGCCTCTCTATCACTTGTTCCGCGCTCTCGCTTGCACGTTCGGCTCAGGCGGAACGTGATAATCAGGTGGAACGTGACTCAGGCAGAACGTGACAATTTTTCGTGCGCGCAGCTGGCGTTCATCGATTTATAAATTATAAGACTTTATCACGTCAACAAGTAAAATATTGGTATAATGGGACGGAACCATAAGTGCGCGATTAGAACTCGCATATGGTCGGTTTTAAAAAAGTGCGCGCCGCGTCGCGTCTGTATTTGAACTAACGTTAAGTCAGTGTTTATCTGTAAGCAATAATATGATGAGATATCAATAATATAATATAGTCAACATTATTATCAGTGTGGCAATTTGACGAATCATTTAGCCCATCATAACTATAAATAATAACAGAGGCAGCGCGTGGCGTGTATTCCATGTTACGACTTAAGTTATTAAAAACATGACAAAAATTCAGCACCATTTTCCGTCAGTTCATGCAGGACTATGGACGTTATAGTCATAAACTTATAATATGATCTCTTTATAACATAAAATTCAAAATTCTCCTGCGGTATTCATGAACAAGACTTAAATGTTTTTTTTTTTGATTAGAAGCAATTACCTACATTGAAATAACGTATCATTGGAAATAAATGTAAATGTGTGCTCTACCACATCCGACTCTTGCGATGTGGTCAAAAGCTACCGACTGTGTTTTCGAAAGTACAAAAATGGGCGTGTCCTTTAAAAACACCTGTCACGACTCAGGAAACAGGAACACCCAATTCCTTGCCAACTCTACGCTACAATAATATTTCCCATCTCGATATTCTAAGTATATTCAGTATTCTCTATAGTTACACGCTAGAGCATGTCCGCAAAAATACAGTCATACTTAGCATGTATTTGACTACTGGTATTGCGTTCTGGAAGTAGAGTGGTAGAGTAAACAACACATAGAGAACCAGTAAGTGGAACGCCGACTCTCCTTAGGGGATTTCATCATACATCCATGCTAAAGATATAAGACAAAATAACACAATGACTCACAAACTTTGGACCGTAACATGCTAATATTAAGTTTCCTTACTTTAAGGCAATATTTTTTCTATAACATTGACAAACTTCAGCTTCCAAAAATGTGATATTATAGAAATTAGCAATATTTTTATTTTGTAACGATTTAGTATTTATAATAGATTTGTAAGTGTTTATACGCAATAAAAATATTTTGTATAACCACTTTTATTATTTGAAGCCTCTCTCTTTGAAGAACTCTTGAAAGTTGTAAGCAGAGTAAATAAAAAAACTACTTTCTGCGTTAAGATAACATGATACCATTGAATACAGTTACTACTTATGTCTAATCTAATCCACACCTCCTTGTAAATCAACGATGCTGGTATGATTAAAATAATATGATAAAATTTTACGGTTATAAAACTTACCAAGATAAATAACCTCTTCACCGCTAGATGGCGCTGAAAAAGAATAGCAATATTATGCAGATTAAATTGAAGATCCCTTCATATCATTTTGTCGTATGAAAAAAACTATTAATCTTTATATTTTGTTGATGTCTCTTTGTTATGGACATTATTTTCCTATCTCGTGTACGATCAATCTCGCAGTACAATTATTGGCGATGAGCAGATTTCATAGCGGAAAGTCGCAGTTAATATTTGAAGAATTTAAAATAAACTGTGCTATAAATTTATTTTATAATGACTAAAAAGATTAAAAATAATAATAAACTTACTGTTGTGGTCCTAAATGTTATAATTATTATAAAACATTGAGGAACACAACAGTAAGTTTTCATATATTTCCTACTGACGTAAAGTTACGAAAATGTTGGGAAAACGCCATAAAATTAGGAAAACCTGCTTCAAAATACATGCGAGTTTAATCACACTTCACAGAATTAGTCATTAGATTACTTTCCAGAAGTTTGTACTTTATTAACTGTAAGTAATTAGCGATATGTTTACCAAATTTGTATTTGTTATTATATTGTTATTAGGCTGTAAGTCTTCTTAAAATTTAATAAATAAAAATAAAAAACAAGTCTAAACACCCAACTTTTCCAGATTTTCTTTCATTTACACCAGGGGTCTCCAAACTTTCCAGCCTTAGGGCCATACTGATTACTCAAATAAGTTCCGAGGGCCAAAACCATATTATCATTGTTCCCGGTGGTAAAAAGTGAAATAGTCCACTGATGAAAAAAAAAGTCCGAAAAAGTACGCAACGTTTAAAAAAGGCTGCAAATCGGACTAAATTCCGCAAAACGGCAACACTGCATATTATTAATTTTCCTGCCATTATCTGTAATTTCTAGATTAGTCGTAGAGTACGAGCCATGAGGAGTAACGTGACACGACATCTGGTGGACACAAGCGGAAATAGGTAGTACCTTTAGTAGTTTAGTAGTCGCTAACAGATGGCGCTAATAGCACGTACAGAAGTTCTGGTGTCTTCCACTCACTTCTAGATGGCAGTAATTGGAATTTATAAGAAGGCTAGTGGCGCAACCACAAGTCAGTTCCTATGACACTGTTGTGAAATAAAATAGTGCGTACCTCCTTAAAACGTGTTTGTGCGTGTTTAAGTTTAAGACATCTTTGTAACAGTATTTCGATTTGAATTGTTGCTTTTGTGTGTGATTTAGTAGTATGGAAAGAAGCGAAAAATTGATAGTGAATGCAGAAAATTCAAAGATCAGTGGAACATTCAGTATTTCGTAATGGAGTCCAGTAACAAGGCGCTATGTTTGATTTGCAATGAAAGCATAGCCGTTTTCAAGGAATATAATATTTAACGTCATTATGAAACAAAACATTTTCAAAATTACTCAAAATATACAAGAAGTTTGCGGACAGAAAAATTCGAAGCTATGAAGCGCGGATTGAAATCGCAGCAATCTTCATTTACAAAACTCAAAACTAAACAAGAGACTGCAACTCGTACCAGCTTTCGTGTGGCTCTTGAAATTGCAAAACGTGGAAAACCATTCACTGATGGAGAAATGATCAAAGAATGCATAATTGCAGTAGCCGAAGAAATGTACCCTGAAAAGGTAAATTTATTAAAAACTGTCAGTATGTCAGCAATCACTGTGGCTCGAAGGGTAGAAAACAACGCTGAAAATATATCCTCTCAACTGTTCGACAAAAATGGACATGTTGAGTGGTTTACTTTGGCCTTGGATGAGTCAACGGATATGTCAGATACTGCTCATGTGTTGATTTATATTCGAGGAGTAGATAAAAGCTATGAAGTGCATGAAGAACTTCTTGATATGTATAGTATTCATGGCACAACTACTGGTATAGATATTTTTAAAGGAGTGAAGAAGAGGAGTGAGAAATGGCCATTATTCAAAAGAACCTTCGATGGAAAAACTTAAAATGTATTACAACTGATGGAGGCAAAAACATGAGTGGGAAAGATAAAGGAGTGGTCGCTCTTGTGTCAAAGGCTGTAGAAAATGACGTTGGTTCAAAACCATTAGTCTTACATTGTATCATTCATCAACAGTCTTTGTGCGGAAAATGTTTGGATATGTCTGAAGTTCTGAAAACAGTCAATTGTTAATTTTATCAGATCTTTTGGGCTGAATCAATTCCGACAATTCCGACAATTTATTGAAGAGATTGGAGAAAATGTCTTTTAAAACATGTGAAATATTCAGCCACACCACTGAGACTGAGTTTCCTATCGATTTTGCAATCGAAACTTTGAGTGCTTTGAAAATAAATTTTGATACTCGTTTCTCGGACTTTGATGCCATTGCGAATCAAATTAAGATTTTTCAGAATCCTTTTGATACTGACATTGAAACCCTAGCCCCGGAACTTCAAATGGAAATGATTGATCTACAGTGCAGTGATATAATTAAGAACAAATATCAAAACTCATCTTTGTTGGAATTTTAAAAGGGTCTTCCACTGACACAATTTGATAATTTGCATCAATTTGCTCGTGGGCTGTTTTTCTGTTTTTTGTACTACTTATTTGTGTGAGGAGACCTTCTCCAAAATGAGGTACACAAAAAATGTTTACAGATCTAAATTAACTGATGAGCATCTTAAATCTCTTTTAATAATTGGTACAAGTAAAATTAGTCCACAACTACAAACTATTGTCAGTGGAAAATCTCAATTACATAAATCTCATTAGTATTTCATAATATGTCATTATGCTTGTTATAAGTATGTTTTTATTTAAAATGTATAAAATGTATAAAATTCATTTCAATAATTTGTTAGTTATTATATACTGAAGTTAAATTTTCTGCATATTATAATACATGTCTTTACTCATTACACCGTCACCCATATAATTCCCCGGCAAAACTGAATATTCTACTTTTAAAAATTAAAATACTGTTCACCCTGACGAAGTGGTTTTAAGTATTTTTTACCACTACGAAGATGTTCAACAATGAAATCATGAAGCACTTTTAAAGAAATATTTCAAAATAAAAATAGAATCGGCTCTTTTTACTATTTTATTGCTATTTTACTATACACCCAGACGGAAATGTCAGTCTTTGGATAGTTCCGAAATCCACTAGGGAAATTTTCTCCCACCATGTGCTGTGTGCAGTGTGTATAGCCTGTGCAATATTTTGTGCGAAATGTCATCTGAGTTCAGTGTTGCCAACTTAGGGGTTTTCCCCTAAATTTAGAGGGATAAAGTCTTTACAGGGGTTCTCTTGGGGGGAAGATTTTTTTTAGGGTTATTTTAAGGGTATTTTATTTTATTATTTTTGATTAAATTAAGCAATTTGAAATATCGAAAAGCGATTTAAAAAGTCAACCTGTATAAAATAAACTTTTGGAAGTATTAAATACAAAATAAATTTTTGGTATAAAGTTGTACATAATAATATAACACAACATTAATTTTTATTATTTGCTTGTCATTGTAGATTTTTGTACTAGGTATTAATAGTAGATATTCTTAATCATACAAAAAATTTGTCGGAATTTCGAGTATTTATTGCGATTTTGCGGGTTTTTACTTAAGTTTGGGGTGAAATATTTTTTAGAGTTGGTAACGCTGTCTGAGTTCTGACAAGTCTTGGTTCTGACATCACTACCATATCACTACAGTACTTACTACTTACGTCAAATGTCAATGTTGTGAAATGTTCGGTGGTTCATGTTTTGCATTTTACAATTACTTGTTGATTTCATATAATTTAAACTTAAAATAAATAAGTGAAACTCGAGATATATTTTGCCAGTGAGATATGTCGCTATAGTGTCGTGAGTTTGTGCTAGTGATCCGCGCCTCCACGCATTTTTGGGTGCTAATTGTTCAGGTAACGGTATTATTTATTTTTGAGGACGTATGAGTCGCCAAAATTGCTAACATGCTTATAATATATTAAGTTATTTAGACTGAGGTGCTCGTAATACTATCGTAGTAAATCTCAGCAAGAATGCTGATCTAATGTAAAATTCGTATCAAGGATTGCCAATGATCACCGAATAATGAGTTCAAAAGAAACAAACATTTTAACTGAAAACCATCTCATTTTAATCATTTGGTACACTAACAATAGTGACAAGACAAATTCATGACCTATTCTCAAGTACTATGAGTAAGTTATTGTAAAAATCATGGTATAGTCTTATAAGATTGTTTCACTCTTGATTACTTCTATAGAATTGGTTGTACACTCGGTCCCAGAATAGAAGTTGTGGGCAGTTAAGCTCAGTGTTGACTATATTTCCACTAAACTTGAGGCACCTTGTGGCTTGTAGGAGGGGAGCACCGTCCAGTGTCCGTGGGGCCACAGGCTGCCAGATGGTCGATATCTCTGATGTGGTCAGAGGAGTTGGGTCACTGAAATTAGTATATCTAAAGAAATTGTTTAAAGTGGTTCAGTTTTTCAGTAGATGTATACTGCTAATAGTCGACTCTTAAAACAGTAAAATTATTATATCTTCTTAATATTTTTTGTGCAAATATAAAATAATAGCTGTTTATTTATTGAATGGTGTTGTAAATTGTAGTGTTATGACAAGTAAGCAACAATACCTTTTATTTAATGATAAAACAACTGGTAAAACAACAAGGGAACATACCCATACTATGTGATCACTTTTTTACCACTTTTTAGTCCTTGGTATATGCGAATGATATTTAGTATATGCAAACACCCTCCCCCTTCTCGTAGAACTTCATAACTATACAGTTTTAAATATTCTTGCATACATAAAAATACGCTACTCACACCCTGCAGAATGATAATCCCACAAGATTGTTATTATTTTCCTCAACGACTATTGCCTATGTGACAAAAACCAAAACCCACTTACCTTTTGATGACCTGTACTTTTGTGACGCTGCGTAGTACTTTTAAAACCGAGCCTCCCCTAAACAGGTCACGTAGTATTGGTATGTTCCCTAACCAGCTATTAAAAAAATCTTACCCCAATTTAATAAAATTGCTCCATAAGGTTGTTAATATCTCAGACACCAAATCGGTTTCATCAAAATTATCCTTAAAGATGTATTGGAAAATATTCTGATGATTTGTGGTTCCTGTCATGTAAGAAAAATCCATCAGAAATATAGACAAATTGCTTTTATATGCATGGTGCACAGCAGAATTGACCATAGGATATTGTAAAAATATGTCATTCACATAGTTAATGTACGACTCAATAGAGTTACTTTTCATGTTGACGTCTTCAAAATAAAACCCTTTTATGAATTTTGCAATCAGGTCTCTATGATCTGTTGAATCAACTTCAAGATTGTGAGGTATTAAATCATCAAAATCTTCAGGTGGCTTGTACAATCCCGCATCCTCCACAATCATGGCCGTCTCCTCTGCCGTCCCATAGATCATTATCATGGATACACGATAAAACTTTCCCTCTCTGATGACTTCCCACGGATCTCTATCCAACAGACTCCGACTTGAAACTTTTTCAATACACGGCACAAATATTCTCGACACATTAGTTAGTTTACGTGCTGGAAGCTTATAATAAAAATATTCTAAGTTATTCTTGACATTGTCATCACTGTAACCGAGAGCGACAGCGAAGTTGTAAGCAGTTGCCTGGGGGTCACGAGATATAGTTGACGGAGATAGAGCAGAACCATTCTCCAAAATTGCCCTTTTGAAGAGATTCCTGGCCACGCCTGTGAGCACGAGCAGCTCGGTGCACGCGGCTCCGGACCCCGTACCGTAAACCGTCACCTCAAACGGATCACCTCCGAAACTTGCAATATTCCTTTTGACCCACTTTAAAACTGCCACTTGATCCTTGAGCCCAACATTTCCAGGAACATTCTTGGTTCCGAGGCACAGGAAACCAAACGCACCGAGACGATAATTAAACGATACTACTATGATATCTTGACGTGTGAGTCTCGCTGGAACGTCGTGGAAGCCCCAGCTGAAAATAAAACACCATGAATTACATATCTGACCATTGTGGCTAGCTTAGATAAGCTGAAGATACGTGATCATGCACAAAAGGCCTTCAATGCAGCTCTGCTACATATTGTCACCCCTTCTGGAAGCCTCCGCCGTGCACGTGCACCAGCACGGGCAGCGCCCGCGCCCGCTCCGGCGCGAACACGTTGACCACGAGGCAGTTGTCGCCGCCGCCGCCCCCCGGCTGTCGGCAGCGCACACGGTGTGTCGCCTCGAACAGCCCGCTCCACGGCGCCGCCGGCTCCGGGGCCTGCAACATGTGACATACAGTCGGCCTCAGTAAGCCTATGCGATCACGCTAGTGGCGTAGCTAGCGCTTCAGAAGCTATTGAAGAAAACTTTATTGTTTCAAATGAACTTTGAAACGTGCTTAGGTGAAAGGTCACAAACTGGGCTAAACTACGATGTGTAGGTGTGATAACACGCGATTACACGCGGCCACTATGACGAGGGCGAACGTGATCCACTCGGCCGATAACGATCTATCAACACCGCAAATTAGATCTGCCTATGTCACCGCTGACCTCGAACCGGCGGTGGCCCGTGGGAGGGCGCGCGTAGGGCACGCCGAGGAAGGCGTAGTGGTGCGGGGAGCGGAGGGAGCGGTACCCCCGCACTGCACCCGCCGCCGTCGCCACGTCCCGGTGCCGCGCCGCCGCACCGCCCAGCAGCACCACCGCCGCCACCACCACGCCCCGCATTACTTCACCGCCGAAGGTTCGATAGCCACGCGCGGGCATACGTAGTCTAGTAGCCACTGGCCCAAACACTTGTTTCTCTACGAAATGTGTAAATCCACCCAACCATAACATCCTATATTTACAGGGCGACGCACGCGGTACGGTGGAACTCTATAATATAAACATGAACTAACTGTGTAAATAAACGAGAACTAATAATATATTACTTAGTGCTTGTAATGTAATGGGTATGTGCCAAATGTAAATATAATACGAATAGAAGAGAACATAATAAATGAAACCTTACAAGTTACGTAAGGTCGTGTTTACTCTGTAGGCAGGGTCATAATCAACACAACATAATTTTATGTAAAGGTTTTCAACTACACAGTAGGTACACAATACACATAGTAGTAGAATCTTCAGTCACTCATAACTATATAATACAGTAACTGTTAATAATTATAGTACAAGATTATTAAGTAAATATTTTCTTTTTCAGGTAAGCGAAATCATGTAAATCCAAAGTTAATCAGCTCTACGTCGCTACGCGTTGGTAGGTAAGTAATTTTAGTCATACAAAGTGGTAGAAGCCATTATATTTTTTGAGTAGAATATTACAATACGTCATGCACCCGAATATTACAAGAATTTAGGTGTCCGGTAGATCAGGTGTCTCTTGTCAGGCGCGCGCGTAGAGTCTGTCGTAGAGGTCGGCCCACAGCCGTGCTTCGCGCTCGGCTGGGAAGGCGGCCATGTAGGCCTCCGTACCAATATCCAGCAGGCGCGGTCGGGTAGGATCTAAGGACTCCCACGTCACATCGCCACTTGTGGGAGTTGGGTTTCTGCAACAGGAGCATGATATCACTAGTTTATCATGATTCGTGTGGAGCTTGTAAGTTGTACACAAAACTGCGATGCGACAACGCATCGCAGTTTTGTAAACAAACCCTTAAAGGGCTAGTTAAAGTAGACTACAGTTTGCTCAATCAATATTCTATACTAGTACCAATCGGTGACGTCAATAAGTAGCCATTCAACTGTTTGAACTTACAAATACTTAACGAAATTAGTCCAGAGGCGTATCAATCGGCCCTGAACGATCACGTCATCGTGGTCCAGGTGGTCGCCCGCTGGGAACAGATAGGCCAGCTCGTCGGAGTGCGCCGCGCCCCGCTTGCTGACGTCGCGCTCAGGGGACACCCCGCCGCCCCCCATGTACGAGAACTGGTAGTAGTACACGCTGGTCTGCGCCGCGTGCAGCCGCGCGCTGCGGTGCACGTGCGACGTGAAGTACGCGTCGCTGAAATGTGCAAGAATTAGGGCGTTTCGGTAATAACCAAACGCCTAGTTTTGCAAAACAGTAGTCGCAGATGTTCTGAAATCTTCAAAATTTAAAATTTGATCTAGTATTAAGTAATAATACTTGGTCTTTTAAATTTTGAAGATAAGTACATATTATGTCCTAACTACGAAATGAAGATTACAAATTCTCTATCAATTTAATGTGTGGTCCTTACCCATGATACTTTATAACCGCTTCCATGGTAACATTGTTTCTGAAATATGTGTCTCGAATCTCGTTAACTATCGCTTGTAAATTTTTCTTATCACGCTGCAACTCCATGGGAATCAGCACGTTCATGTCGCTCCGCATGTTCCGTAAGATCATGGCATCTCTCAGTGCTCTTGCGAAAATATATCCTTCGTGGCTGTTGTATCCTATCACTAGCGGAACGGGTGAAGCTTTTCGTTCCCATAAAGTGTTGTGTGGTTGTTCGAATAAAATTTTTTCTTCGCCCTTAATCGTACCCTCTAAACAAAGGGCGAACGGTAGATAAGGCACGTCTAGTTCTTCGGCCGCACTGGCCAACGTTCTCAAGGGCACTTTAGTGAGGTCACTGTTGTTAAATGTCAAGCTCAAGTACGCCGCTCTATCCTCCGCGTCGTGGTTAAACGCCCACGGTGCTAGAATGGAGCCGCTCTGCATGATAGCCCCGTGGAACAGTCCCCGGCCTGTGGGCGACAGCATCAGGGCCTCCACCATCGCGGCCCCGAATCCTTGCCCACCGATTACCACCTTGTGCGGGTCGCCGTTGAACGCTATGATGTTGTCTCTCGTCCACCTCAAGGCTTGAACTACGTCTTTTAGTCCGGAGTTCCCGGGGATATTGTGGGCTTGGGAACATAAAAACCCCACTGGGCCTAGTCTGCAAAAACATTGAAGTAATTTTATAAAGTGATCAATTTTCTACTTAAAAACTGAAATTATCAAGTAATCTATACCTATGTCGGACAATAACGACTATGATCTCTTCTCTAACGAGAGCGCTGGGCTTGTAGTCTCCGGCTCCGCCTTTGATCCAGACCAAAACTGGCAACGAGCGACCAGCACTAGGCACATGGACGTCCAGCTGTAGACAGTGAGCTACGTCGGAGCTGGCCGAGCAGCCTGGGTCGTGGGACTCCCTTACTCCTTGCCACGATGACACTGGCCCTGCTCGCTGAAAGATACAATTAGGTCATTTTCTGCTGCATAACAACAATACAAAGGCATAGTATGTTCTGACGTACCTTGAATCTACCAGATACACTATTCACTGACGCGTAAGGTATGCCGATGTAGGAAGTGTATCCTTCCATGTCTATGCCATTGATCTTGCCTTGGACCGTCATGGTGACGTGCTGTGTCGTGAAGTGCGCCACGCCCAACAGGGTCATGGTGTGCAGAAACATGGTAACCTAAAATAGAGACCTAAGATAACATTCGTCAATTTATTGCCTTGGTATGCATCATACATAAGATATTATCATATGATATATTGAATGGAATAAATATTCAAGTAAAATGCCTTGTCAATTTATGATAGCAATGTTACGATCTATTGTTGCCATGACCACTTTAGATAAATCTATTTAACATGTGAGATGTGACAGAAGGTTGTCGTAGCCGAAGTAAACAATTTACCAGTCGTGTTCCTGTACGTCCAGACGCTAATTTGGCGACAAACTGCGAGCAATCACTGATACATAGCTCTGAACTGATGATCAAGCTATTATCGAGTTGGTGGAATGTGAACACTATGGAATATGGACACGCACATTCACTGATAGTTGCTTCACACGCGGAACTCACGTTGGGTTTGTGTGGAACTGACGATCCTTTATTTTTATAGATCACAACTCTCTAAAACTTCATAGGTTATTATAGGCTTGTTTCCACTAAGAATAAATCGGATGGCTTAGAGTTTCTAATGATTAACCATGATAATTAGTAAACAAAAAAACAACTTTTTTATTAAAATAATAAAAGATTATTAATATTTTTGGAAAATAAAATCGATATAATGAGGCGTTTTATCACGTGACATTAAACACTAATCAGAGAAGCGTGACGTCACACCTCGCGAAACACTTGTAAGTTGTAGCTGTGATTTTCGGAAATCAAAATTATCGAGAGTTGGCAGTACTCCTTAATATATGACAGCAAAAGATTTATCCAAGGGCAGCCCTCTTTTACAACCAAATTCATCGGTTTTGCTGAAGGTTTTAGAAATAAACACAGAAATAAATTGTGGAAGCAGTTGATAAAGTAAGAGCATCTTGCCTCCTTGCCATTTCTAACCACTTTCTTCGTATTTGTTTATTGTTAAGTGCATATATGAATAATTTGTTTGGCGTTTTTATCGTTGTACTTTTACATTGAGGCACTACACAATATTTATAATACGAGGAATTCATTATTTAATAAAAAACACAATTGTGTCATAAACAAACACGGCTGTTTCGCGAGGTGTGACGTCATTCAAGACGCCATGACAGTCTTGGCCTTTTTCGCGGTCGATTTCAAGTTAATTTCTAAAAACTCCAAAATACGAATGTAAAAGACCTATTTTTCTTAAAATAATATATTTTTGGGGTAAAATAGATGCTAAGCTATAGTTTTAAACAAATTTCCAAATTTTGTCAACTAGCCTATTATGTTTTTTACACAATTAATATTGTTTTTGAGTTTTAGAACAGACCAAGTCGAGATTAATAAAACAATAATGCAAGAGAGTTCTATGCATAAAAACAGTTATAATTATCATAGATATGGAAATTATTACCCATCCCTGATGTTATGGAACTCCTTAACTGTAACCAAAACTATCGGATAGCCGAAATAAAAATCTATCCATAACCGTCACCGATTCCGATATTAAAGTTTAAGATAAATTTCGGATAAAAAGTCTAGATATTATACATATACTACTTTTGAAATTCTTTCTAAATCACATATCTGAAACTAGCGGATAATCCGAAATAATTTCAAATCCGTAACCGTTATAGTATTTTATTTATATTCGTAAACCGTATCCGATATTTCATATCCATAATATCCATGCAAAAGCTTAAACTACATGAAACTTATAATCGGATATCTAATGGATTCATAGTTTTCTTTTAATGAGAGAGAGAGAAAAGAAAGAGGAAGGAGGACAAGTACTCGGATACAGTAAAGACTGAAGGATGATTGGAGACACAAAACAGGCTTGGAAAGGCTGTAGAAAATAAATGCTAAAGAAAATGGCATTAAACACATTCATGTCCATGTTATTTATTTACATAGCTTTTAATTATTGGCGCAATGAGAAAGTAAAAACCACACAATTCGTACGCAATTATGCGCTTTGAACGTTTTCAATTAGCTTTTCAAATGTGTTTGAAGGCACCCATTATACTGCACAACAGCCATCAGCAATCATTGTGCATTTTACATAGGTTCCTTAATTAGGCTGGATATATTGTATCCGTGTGTAAAACCGGCCGTGCTGTTAAGTGCGAGTCGGACTCATGTACGGAGGGTCCCTTACCAAGCGGAAAAAAGTCATGTGTTGTATGGGAGCATCACTTAATTTATTTTATTCTGTTTTTATTATTTATTGTTATACCAACATCAGAAATAAATCATCTGTGAAAATTTCAGTTGCCTGGCTATAACTTTTTAGCCTGGTGACAGACAGACGACTGACGGACGGACAGCGGAGTTTTAATAATAGGGTTCCGATGTTACCCTTTTCGAACGGAACCATAAAAAAAGAATATATATAACAAAAATATCAACTTTAATTAACTAAAACTTGTCAATGATCACTGTTCTTCGCTGGCAAGTAGATCTTCAAAGAACCGGATCATTTCTTGTTGATTTTCGCTCAGCGGTCGCAGCTCCGGTACGTCTTTAGCTTGTAAATATTTAGTCGGTTTACACGGCCTCAGTACTGGCCATGGTGAAGTTCCAGTGCCGCTGTAGCATGTTGGATCGCTGAAAAATGATTACGTTGTTAATAAATGACGTTACATTTTTCTAGAACGTACAAAGATATTACGTTTTATTTTACCTGCATGACATAAAGTTTGTAAAATAAGTTATTATTTGTTCTCTCATCGATCTGTCCCTTTCAGTAGGGGTTGAAAATCCGAGAATACCTTCTATGTAATTAGTTCGGAATAGAATAGTCAAGTCTTCGACGTGTGCAGTTCCCTCGTATGTTATATTTTTAGTTATTTTTATGGGACTAAAGTCGGCGTCATACGCAAACTCAAGTAAAAATGTCTGCGACTCCATATATTTTCTAGTCTCGGCTAGCTTTATCGTAGGAAACTGAAACGCAGTTTCTGTAAAGCATTTGATGTATTTGTCGACTGTGGGTTCGCCGTTGAAATATCGCGTGTCCATTTTTATAGCATCCTCTAGAGCCTTCGACGGAGTAGTTTTGATGACCACATCTGGTGGTAATGGTATTAGGGGATCATTTTTAACCCGTTCCACTATGTCCATCTTCTCAAAATCAAGTCTGAAAAAGTTGGCTTCGGCGTTAGTGTAAGTTATTAAAAGTGGTATGTCTCTGTCGTTTCCCTTCTCCAGCAATTGTACAGGATCCTCGTCTATGATCGTCGTGAACCCTGGAACGGGTCTCTCTACTACCGGGCAAAAACTTACTAATCCGGATTCCGCCTGAACTTTAAGGGACGCCTTCAGTATCTCTTCCAATGGTAATTTGGTCAGTTGAGTGTGTATTTCCTCGGGGTCCGTGATATTTAAATTAAGATATTTCAGAAAAAGATCAGCCGTTGATTTTGCCTTGTTGGGTGATGCGGTGTAGAAGCTGTGAGTTCCGACTCCGCTCATTAGTATTGCTCTGAAATTGATACAATAAACGTTTACTTAATCCTGGTTAGACTAAAGCCGTATCGTCTCCTGTCCATGCTCCGTTGAAACGTCTCGTTCGACGACGCAACGCATTAATGGGGCATGTTAGGTAAAAAAAAATATAAAAGAGGACGCAGCTTTGACCGTGCAACAACGCAACGCAGTAATGGAGCCTCGCTCTAATACTTTTCTTTTTAAAATACAATTTGATTAAAAAAAAAAAATTACCTTTGGAACAATCCGACGGTAACTTTAGAGAGCGCAAGAAGGTGCGTGATGGCGGAGCCGGCGCTCTCCCCGGCTAGGGTGACGTTGTCGGGGTCTCCGCCGAAGTACCTGATGTTCCGCCGCACCCACTTTAACAGCGTAACCGCGTCGCGCAGCGCGTTGTTGCCGGGCATGCTGGTGGAGTTAAGAGACAGGAAGCCGTGTACACCTAACCTGAAAATACCAAGGAGTATATTGTATATAGCAGTGTCGTGGGGTTCCTATAACTCTATTCCTATCGGCTTACTTACCACTTACCTCTTGAAGACCCTTATCCAAATCACTACCTATTATACAGGCTAGGGCTTCCCTATCAAGGAGAACCAGCCTTGCCAGCCACTGGTATATAGTATAGCTCTCAGAGCAGTCTGATTTTTAGAGTCTGATTTTATGTACTGTCAGTATAATTGTAAGCTTTTTATTTTAGTTTATAGAAAACACTTAAAAATAATAATGTGTAATCCTACAATTAAGGGTTTAAATGAGTTAATTACTATTATTTGTTACATATTTGATTATAAGATGATATGATTTTAAAAATAATATCATGAGCATATGAAATGATGCTCTTGATATTATTTTTAAATTATACAATTTTTTAAAGAAAAATTTTTTGTGTAAGTTTAAATAACTGGACATGAATACCGATAGTAGAGATGACTTTACAGTATATATTAGGTCTTTACCTATGAAATTGCCGTTTTGTATGAAAAATTTAAACGATTTTTTTTCATGTATTTTTTATTTGTATTAATCGAAGTAATCACCCATGCAATCAATGCATCTTTGCCAACGCAGTGGCAGTTTATTGATGCCCTTCTTAAAGAAATCAGCTGGACAGGAGGCAACAAATTCTTCAAAGGCATTTTGTACTGCCTCTCGGGTATTGAATTTTACACTTCTAAACTCACTCACTTCCTTCACTTGTGTGTCTGTTGAGCAGTGCAAGGCACGTCTCGACGCGTACTTCGCGCTGGCGATCATTGAGTTCGTGGGGCACCCATTTGTCAAGCTTTTTTACCTTGCCAATTTGACGCAAATGGACCAATATTGTTTTGACGCTAACGTCGAAAGCTGCTGCTAATTCAGCCGTAGATTGTGTATCATCAGCTTCCACAATCGCCTTTAATTCGTCATTGTTGATCAAAGTCTTCGGACGACCGCGAGCATTTTTCAAGTCGAAATTTCCAGAACCGAAGCGAGCAAACCAATAAGAGGTGGTGCGTTGGTTTATAGTGTTAGCTCTGTAAACGTCGTTGATGTTGCGTGCCGCTTTTGCCGCGTTGCTGCCACGAGGGTACTCATATTCCATAATTACTCGAATTTTTAACGTAGACATCCATGATGACGAAAAAGATTGAAATGCTCATCAATAAACAAATGACTACTTTTGGAAAAAGAATTCCATGTTTTTAAAATAAAATTAATTTGAAATTAGAATTCTTAGCCAAACAAAAATTATTTTGATTTGAAATGGCCAGTACTGTAGAACGGCAATTTCATAGGTAAAGACCTATTATTAGGTCATTACATATGAAACTAGCGTTTTGTAAAGGAGGAACATAAAGTCGATTTTTTAAACATAATAATAAATAATAATATATTTATTTAATCAAAGTAACGGTATATCCGTTGCTATCTATGCACTTTTGCCATCTCATAGGTAGTTCATTGATTCCTGTACTAAAAAAAACCATTCGGACAGAAATCAATAAAATCTTTGAAGGCGCTTTGGACTGCCCCATCGGAGTTGAATTTTTTCCCTTGCAAGAAGATATCCAAATTTCGAAAAAAAAAAAGGTAATCTGTTGGAGAAAGGTCCGGGGAGTACTGTGGATGTCTTAGACATTCCAATTGAAGGTCCTCTAATTTGGTAGCCGTCTGTTGTGCAGTGTGTGGTCTAGCGTTGTCCTGAAGCAGCAGTGGTCTAGAGCGAATGACCAACCTCGGTTGTTTAGCATCTAGCTTTTCCATCATGATTTGCATTTTCTGGCAATAAACATCTGCCGTAATCATCTGGCCAGATTTAAGAAAGCTGTAGTGTACGACACCGGCACTAGTCCACCAAACGCTCACAAGTAACTTCTTTTGAGTCAATTTTCGCTTGGGGCAGGCTTTGGCTGATTGGCCAGGGTTCAGCCATTGCGATGAGCGTTTCCGATTATCGTATAGGATCAATTTTTCATCACAGGTAATTATTCGATTTAAAATCCCTTCATTATTGTGCCGGTTGAGTAATATAACGCAGCAGTCGACGCGCGTTTGTCGGTTTGCTGCACTCAATTCATGAGGTCCTTTCAAGCTTTTTCACCTTCCCATTTTGTATTAAGTGGATTAAAACAGTTTTATCACTAAAACCGCCGCCTGCAGCTAACTCGGACGTGGTTTGCGATGGATCCGCTTCCACAATGGCCTTCAATTCTTCATTGGATAGTGAAGAATTGAAGGTTTGGTCTCCGGCCGTCCACAGGGCTTGTTCTGCAGGTCGAAATTTCCAGAACGAAAACGTTGGAACCAAAAACTTACTGGGTTTTCTTTTGCGACACCGCCGCCATACACATCAATAATCCTTCGAGCCGTTTCTGCAGCACTGGTGCCACGGTGGAACTCGTACTCGAAAATAATACGATATTTCAATATTTCCATTTTCCTAAATAAATCAAATATGAGGACTCAGTCTCCATAGCATACTGTTGTTATCGGTTCTAATACACCTAGTACCTACTTCAACAAGTATGAGTTATGACTTATGACGTTTCCTCATTTAACAAAATAGCCAAACGTGCGAATTCAAGGTAAACACTTCACGTGTCATAGTCAAAAGTCACGTCATAATGGTCACTATTTAAATAAGTAATTACTATACACACGGAAGAAGACATTTAATTTCGAATTTTTATCTTAGATGTAGGTATCACAAACGTATTTCATTTCTAATGCCTCAGTTTTTCGACGGCGGTGGCTTGTATTGATTTTCCGGAGAAAATGTCGGCGTTGTGGCAACGTGTTTTTACTCGTGTGTTTACTCGTCTGCTTTGGAATCTTGCATACATTAGCTCGGTCGATAGGCACACTTGATGAATTGATGATTGAATCAGTACCTGTAGTTGAACGTTACGACGACGACGTTTCTGTCGATGAGGTACTCTGGGCCGTAGAGATCCGTGTGTCCGGCGCCGCTGACGAAGCCGCCGCCGTGCACGAACACCAGCACCGGCAGCTCCCTGCTGCTGTGTGCCAGGTTCCGCCAGGCGTGTCCGGGCAGCGCACCCAGCGGCGTGTGCACGTTGGCGTGGATGCAAGCCTCGTCCATGAGCGAGGTCCGCATCAGCCCGGTGAAGTAGTTGTCGGTGCCTTGCGGACACACTGGACCCTCGGATCCGGCGTCGTAGTACCCATCCCACGGCTCAGCTTGTTGCAACTCCTGCAATAGTTTTGTGTAACGTTTATTTATATATTTTTTCTAAACGGTGTTTAATGGGTTAGAATAATTTTAATAGCAATTTGTAGATAACATCTTTCGTATTATTTTTATCGAAAAGATATTTTGATTACTAAGTCAACTAAGCTATTAGCTGATATCATAAAGTACATTCCGATAGTATTATGTAACGCATTACATGCTTAACTCTTTATCTCTCAATAAGAAAAAGAATAGATAATTCTTATTCGACCACCACAGCAACTGGTCATTGCCGTGCTAGTAGCAATTAAGCTAGAATTAGAGACTCGGCTCTAAACTCCGTTCGACCGGTAAACTCCGGTCAGATACAATAATCTAAACGTAAACAAAGAACCAACTAAAACTGAGTATAGTTACCGCGAACCGCATTTCCGCAAGCGGCTGCTTGGCGTAGGGCAGGTTGAGGAAGCTCGCGTACTGCGCGCCCGCAGCCGAGCGGCCCCGCACCCCGCACACCCACCCCGCATCCGTGCGCGCCGCCGGGCCCGAGCACGCCGGCAGCAACGCCGACAGCGCAAGGGCTGTTCAAAAACAGACATATAAGATGCGCAGGAACTGTTTAGATTCTAGTAAAACTCGTTAAAAGTGGGCGCCGCCAGATGGCGATACGGTTAACATCGGTTACAACATGTAAATTAGTACGAATTGTGCTAAATATATTATGAAAAGATTTAGTTTGTGTAAAATATTACCTAAGTAGATTAAAAATTCTCCAAGTCACACAGTATGTAAAAAACGAGTGAAACAACATGTTGTTATTTAGTTAAGTTTCTCTTTAAGTGAACAATGTAATGTTATTTGAGAAATAAATAAATCTTTAAACCGATATGGTGCCAACTCGTAACGTGTAGTGTTATCTCCAAAAAATACACGGGAAGAATTAAAATATTGACGATTTAATAGTGAAGTGTTAAAACTGATTTTGAACAAGTGAAAAGTGAGTAAAACTGGACTCCAGAAGTGTTGTGTGTTAATTTGGAGTATAACTATATCGTATCTTCTAAATGCATGAACATAACAGTGAAAATAAATATTTTCTAAAAATATTGCATATGAAAAATCGTTAAATTTGAACTTAACAAAGGAATTACAAATATAACATAAAGTCAAAAATTTTTATTCAAAATAGGTATTTTCATACACTTTATGAACGTCGATCTACATGATGCCTGCCCATGATGAAGGATATAGCCCAACATGCCAACACCCCAAACACATCAGACCTTAATATTTCATATGCATCTTATACATCGGACTCACATATACTAACTGATCATTATCTATCAGAAGAGGACACATTCTCGTTTCGACTGACCTACAAGATTTATGCTCTAATTATAATTTACAAATTTCACATTAATGATAACTTCTTTTCTTTGTAACATACAACAATGCGTTATAGCCACAAGAGTAAACAAAAATAACGAATTAACAAATTACTCATCGCAATATAAGAATAATATATATGGTGTGCCAAAAGGTAATTACTATTACTGAACATAAATTTACTTTATACGCTGATGATACTTCTATTAATTATTGTGACATCTCATAAAAATCGTAATACAATTATTGATCATGAAAATGACATTAATAATACTATTGACAAACTGATTAACTTGAAATGAATAATTTAAAAATGTATCTGTATAAATCAAATTATATATAATATGATAATTATTAAATATAATAAATCAAAGAATAAAAGACATGAAATAAAACTTGATATTATAAATGTAAAAGTTTGTGAGGATGAATGGATGTTTGTTACTCTTTCACGCAAAAACTACTGAACGGATTTCGATGAAATTTGGTATGGTAATAGTTTAGGTTCTGAATTAAAACATAGGCTACTTTTTATCCCGTAAAAGTACAGTGTTCCTTTACAGAATGTATTTACGTGTGAGTTTATGACGATAGATGGATGGATGTTTGTTACTCTTTCACGCAAAAACTACTGATCGGATTTTGATTAGCTCTGGATTAACACATAGGCTACTTTTTATGGCGAAAAAGTGTTTCAGTGGTTGAATAATATAAGCCACCGCCCGCGTAAATACAGTATATTTTTACGCGGGTGGAGCCGCGGGCAAAAGCTAATACCAAAAATGAAGGTAGTAAGTCATGCAAAATTTTTAAGGACGTATAATTGACGAAAATATCGATTGGAAACATTAAATACGTGAACTGACTTGTCGCATAAATAAATTTGTATACGCTTTAAAACAGTTTAAACATTTGACCAATAAAAGAACCGCCATATTGTCCTACCGTGCATAATATCTAAAGTCACTTCTGCGTTATGGTCTAATAATGTGGGGAAACAGCACCGACTGCGATAAACCATTTAAGGCACAAAAAAGATACATTAGAGCAATCTGTGGCTGAAACCAGATGAATCTTGTGGACCTGTTTGTAAGTAATTGGGCTTGTTACCACTACCGTCTCTTTACTTTTTCGAAATATGCATGTTTCAATCCGCTTTGCGCATTCGCCGTTGCGAACGTCATACGCACGTGTGTCACTTATTGGATGCATACCTACGTCTCGCAAGTGTTGAATATTTGCGTACTTTAATTTAAATACTTAATGATCGAGAGCGAGGATGACGAAAATTCAAGTGTTATGGGTATTATATGTGATACTGAAAAAAGAAATGATATGTTGGAAGAATGTGAAAATATCAATATTTTCAAAAAAGAAAAGAAAAAATGAAATGAGAAAAATTTATCTATATATTTATCATTAAAAAGATTAAAATTTATGAATTCCGAGAGCAAGTGGGTGAACAGTGAATTAATGAGAATAGGTTTTAATGGCAATTTTTTTCCAACATATATATTATATGCATATGACTGTCGTATAAAAGTAAATCTTATGTTTTCCCCGTAACTCAGTGCCTGAGCCGCTGGAAATTCGAACATGTTATCAAATACTGTTCGATAAAGAAGAAATTATGCACAAAATGCGGTGGCAACCACGAAAATTTTAATCTCGAACATATTAAGTGTCTTAATTGCAAGGGAAACCACCTTGTTATAGACAAACAATATTCATTATTTTTAATAGAGAAGAAAATGAGAAGTGTAATGAGTAAAATACAAGTTCCATATAGAATAACTCATCAAATTTCTACTGAACAACGATAGAATAACAATCAAAATCAATACTATGATTCACCGTTAGACCGTCCTTAACGTACTTGAGATCTGAGAAAGTATCATTGGTAAAAGTCAAAAGTCAATTTTTTTATTCAAAATAGGTATTTTTATACACTTTCTGAACGTCGGTCTACATGATGCCTACCACCGGTTCGGGAACTAGCCCGGCGAGAAGAATGCTGTTTTCGTCTGAAAATTGTGTTATCTGACAATATCAACTGAGTCTGTCGGCCAACTCAACAATATGAGGGCCCCACTGTAGTTTTGCGTCTAAAGTTATACCTAAAAAGACAGCTATATCTACTAGTTCCATACCTTTTCCATTCAATAGTACATTGGTTTCAGTTTGCCTTACATTTGGCAACGTGAACTTTATACATTTAGTTTTTTACTATTTAACAAAAGATTATTAACACTAAACCAGTGTACTATTTTTGAGAGAGCATTATTTACTTTGTCATAGCCTGAGTTTTGGCGATTAATATTAAAAATAAGCGACGTGTCATCGGCAAATCTGGTCTATATAAATGGTAGGTCATTTATATAGACCAGAAAAAGAAAGGGTCCTAAAATGGATCCTTGTGGGACCCCATCTCAATTTTGGTACCTGTGGATCTTTTTCCATTTATCTCAACCCTCTGAGTCCTTTTTGATAAATAAGATTTTAAGAGGACGAGTGCTGGTCCCCTTACTCCATAGTGGCATAGTTTCCTGATCAACGTTGTGTGCTACACGCCATCAAGTGCCTTAGAGAGATCACAAAAGACTCCTAGAGCATCCTGAGACCCCTCCCAAGCATCAAAAATATAACTAATCAGATCAACGCCTGCATCTGCTGTAGAGCGACCCTTCGTAAAACCAAATTGTTTATTATGTAAAATGTTTTTTATATTAAAGTGTGCTAGTAGCTGAGTAAGTATTATTTTTTCATATATTTTAGTTAGTGATGGTAAAAGAGATATAGGTCGGAAGTTAGGTGGATCTGACTTACTACCAGACTTAAACAGGGGTAAAACTTTGCTATGTTTCATTAGATCAGGAAATAAGCCATTTTTTATACAATCATTAAAAATAGTTGCTAAGTAAGGTGCGATAATATCGATTATGATTTAATAACTTTCATTGATAGGCCCCATAAATCTGCAGTATTGTTAATATTTAATAAATTAAAATTTTTAATAATGTCATGCGGTCCTATTTCTTTAAATCTAAATCCGATTTCACACTCTTTTATATTATCTTTAAGAAGTAATTCAGCATCAGCAGGAGAGGCATACAAATTTTTGGTGGTTGAAACTGGAATGTCAGTAAAGAATTTCTCAAAAGCAGTTGCAACTTCACTGTCGCAATTAATTATTTTATTATCAATATTCAATTTAAAATATGTGGTTCGGCTGGTGACTCTTCCAGTTTCATTTGCAATGATTGGCCAAGTTTTTTTAATCTTATTTTTCGAATTCTTAATTTTATTTCTAATTTCTAAAATCTCTTCAGATTTTGCTGCAGAGCAAACTTGCTTAAATGTTTTTGAATATAACCTTCAATAATTTTTAAATTCTTTACTTTGATTCGTTGTTCTTTCATTATAAAGTTCATACAATTTGAATCTACTTTTTAAAATGCCTGCCGTTGCCCATTCACTGAATTTGCTTTTATTGTTTGTTCTCACTGTCTTAGAGGTGAAAATAGTATCAAATTTATATTTAATTAATTTAAACATTTTACCAAACGACATATCCGGGCTACTATGATACTCTAAATGTACAATATTAGCTATAATTTCACCTCTAAACTTCTCAATATGTTTGACATTTATTGGTATACATGTGTTTCTGTCCTAGTGTAATTGTTTGCAATTATTATCTATAGGGAAAATGGCCCGCTGCCCGCAGTGATCAGAGCTTAGTATGTTAATGACTTCTTTATTTAATGGATCTATGTTGGTAAAAATGTTATCAATGCATGTAGCAGAGCTGTCACTGATCCTTGTTGGTTCAAAGAATAAATGAGTTAAGTTATATGATTTTAACAATGGAGTAAATCTAACAGAGGTGGAATTACTTTCTAAAATATTTATATTAAAATCACCACAATAATATATGTTAGTTAGATACACTTATCTTAGTTAATAATGTTTCCATTATTTTTTCAAATGAATCATATAACCCTAAAGGAGGCCTGTATACGCTAACAATAATAAAGTGTCCCACCTCTATACAGGCTATTTCAGTTGTTCGTTCTGTAGAGAGGCTTACTATGTCTTTACGTTCTTTATATTTTAAATTCTTCTTAATTAATATAAGTGAGCCGCCTCTTATGGCTTTTTCTCTGCAGAAAGAACTATCCAGCCAATCCATACCAAGATTTAACATAATTTCATATTTCAAATAAAATTATGAATAAGTTGATAATAAATAATATTATTCAATTAAATGAAAAAAATTGATACGCACTTTTTGTTTGTTTTTTACCATTTTTAACACTCTGTAACTTTTTTCCTATGAGGCTGAGCAAAAAATTGTAAGAGAACTTTTTTGTAGAGAATTTAATTTCCTAAAGATAATGGAAACGGAAATTTTAAAAAAAATTTTTTCGATAATTTACATTGAAAATTTAAAAAAAATAATTTTTCAATGCATTTTAAATGGGAATGGGACCCCCCATGCGCCAGCTCAATTTTTGAGATATCAAGCTCAAATTTTAGGAGACTTTTTTGTCTACCAAAGAAACTTTTAACATTTACTCAAAAAAAAAGAAAAAATTCTCACAGTATTATACATAAAACGTCTAAATTATTGTTTAAAAACAACTCAATTTCTAATTCCTTACTAGACATACCTTGTATGTTTTGATGCACCAGTGTATGTTTACATAATTTACTATCTTTAATTAAATATTATTTTCATGATTACTTATACCTACAATGCTAAAGACTTCCTCTGTTGTCTTACAGGCTAATTTAAATTATTATTATTTGGAACATTTTCCAAGGTGTTATAATAAATCATTTTATTATGACTAAACTGCTCAATAGAAGTTGTTGTTGTCTTACTAGCCAAGTACTTGGCTGAGTTAAAATATAAAAAAGATAATAGCGTACGTGGTATAAGTCTTGTAAAATAAAAGGATTAGATAATATCTATCTAATGTCAATTTACATAATTTATAATTTAAAATATTATTAATGTCAATTTTATTTATTTTATTGTCATATTTATTTAATAATATACAATTTATTATAAATATTTATGTAAGAAAATGTGAATAATATAATCTTACTAATATTTTGCAGTTTTTTTATTGCTTCTATATAATATTCTAATTGGTTACTATTCGCATTTCCCAGTCTCCTCCAGGATTTCAGCTACAATCAACTACATTGTTTGTAGTTCAAGGATAAGTGTTATTTTGTGATTTATCTCATCTCATCAAGAAATCTCGTTATTGTAGCATATTTGCAATACTTCAAAAGAATAAAAAATAAAGTAATATTTTGTTGTTACGAGGCATGCCTTTTAAGTTCTGTTGTTTCCATATTTCCCGGCATTTTTCAATTTGGAACTGTTCTATATTCGAATGTGTTTAAATTTTGAATCTCAAAACAGTTGAAAGTATTAGGATTAATGCTATTGTTTAGTCACAGCGTCGATTGGAATCTGTCAGGTCACGTACGAAAATGAATATTTCTTAGGAAAATGTTCGTGCAATAATTTTTTTCTACAACTTTAGAAGAGGACTGACACGGCTTCAGTGTTTTGAAGAGCTAACATCTGTGTTCAGTGATGAAGCCCCATGTCTGCGGACTGTCGAACGCTGGTATTTAGAATTCCTGACCTAAGCCCTAACGATTTCCTAAAATTAAGAAAAGTCTTCGTGGTCAAAGGTTCCAGTCCGTTGAAGAAGCAGTCGACGCTTTCAAGTCAGCCATTTTGAACACCCCCACTTTAGAGTGGAATAAATGTTATAATAACTGGTTTGAGCGAATGGAAAAGTGTATTAAGCTACGTAGTGAATAATTTGTAAAACAATAAAAAGTACTATAAGGTTCTAGTTGTGTTTTTTTCTTCAAACGACAAACCTTAAAAGGGATGCCTAGTACCTAGGCTGCACTAAAAGTATCGGGAATGAAATATTTCCACTGTTCCTGTCATATTAAAATCTTTTTAATTTAAAACTCCTTGGTTTTAAAAATCGAATACCGTTTATTTATTTAAAAAAAGATTCTCGGTCTTGTCACAAGGTCTTGTCAAACTTGTTTAGTCGTTGAGAAAATGGAATTGACTCGAGAAAATTCTAGAGCGATGATTTATTATGACTTTCGAAGTGGTTTAACACAAAAACAGTGTGTTGACCGGATGATTTCTGCATTTGGTGATGAAGCCCCATCCAAAACCACAATTTATCGCTGGTTTGCTGAATTTCAACGTGGACGTGTCAAGCTCAGTGATGATCCCCGTCAAGGTCGTCCAAAAACTGCAGTCACCCAAGAAAACGTTGATGCTGTGCGTAAGCTGATTGAGGAAGATCGACATGCAACATACCGCGAAATTCAGGCAACTTTAGACATTGGCATGAGTCAAATACAAATAATATTGCATGAACAATTAGGTGTAAAAAAGTTGTTTTCCCGATGGATACCGCATTTGCTCTGTGAAGAGCAAAAAGCGGCTCGCGTCACTTGGTGCGTCAGAACTCTCGAAAGATTCCACGCAGGATCCTCAAATGCTGTATACAACATCGTATCAGGTGACGAATCCTGGATATACGCGTACGAACCCGAAACAAAAAACCAGTCACGAGTTTGGGTGTTCGAAAATGAGTTAAAGCCAACAAAAATTGTTCGTTCACGGAGTGCTGCAAAAAAATGGTGGCCACGTTTGTCTCCAAAACCGGCTATGTTGCGACTATTCCTCTTGAGGGACAAAGAACGGTTAATGCAGAATGGTATGCTAACATTTGTTTGCCACAGGTCGTTTCTGAACTCCGTAAAGAGAACTGCAACCGCCGCACCACCTCCATCACGACAATGCGAGTTCTCACACCGCGCACAGAACAAAAGAGTTTTTAGAGCAAGAAATCATAGAATTATTAGACCATCCGCCGTACAGCCCCGACCTAAGCCCTAATGATTTCTATACTTTCCCTAAAATAAAGAATAAATTGCGTGGTCAGAGATTTTCATCACCTGAAGAAGCTGTGGACGCCTACAAAACTTTTGGAGACCCCAACTTCCGAATGGAATGGTTGCTTCAATGATTGGTTCCATCGTATGGAAATATGTGTCAAATTTCGCTGAGAATACTTCGAAAAGCAATAAATACATTTTTAAATAGTAATGTTGTGTCACTTCCTTGATTCCCGAAATTTTTAGTGCCGCCCTAGTACTACAATAAACTACAATGAATTTGGAACCTATTTCAAAACTTTTCTACACATTATTGCTCGTATTTCTTAGTTTAAACAATATCAATGGTGCTTTCTCAGAAACTGATAAGACCACAAAAAATGAATTCTACTACATTTATTAGTATTGTTTGTAGGTAAAGCAGGCTCAAAAAAAGATTGTTTTTTTTTCAAAGCGGGTTCCAACGTGACGGAGCTCATGAAGCCCCATGTATAGTTTTTCTTATTTATGTTCCATGTACAGACAGCGAACAGTTACAAATTTATAATATTATTATGTATAGATAGATAAAGTATAAGTAATAAAATTTTATGTCTAGAAATAAATATATGCTAATATTAATCTTTATAAAATATTATGACGTGAATTTGTACATATTTTAATGTATGTTTTTAATTTTGCACGCTATTGTAATGGCAAAACATGTTGTACTATAAAATAATTGTAACAACTCATGTAACCATGTTTTAGTGCAAATAAATATGATTATGATGATTACTAAAGTTTATAGAATACTACTACTAGTACTAGTATCATAGTCATCCTAGACCAAAAAAACAAAAATTAAAATTTTAAAGTAACTGCCGACATTTCCAAGTAGTGTTGCCCAAATGCAAGAACAAGACGAGACTTAGCCAGTCTTGGTCTTGCGCCAATACACCTGGTCTTGTTATTGCGCAAGCAGCAAGTCAATTCGGATACTTAGCACGGGGCCAGATTGCCGTGGTGTGAAGCGTCCATAGTGTTATGATTTGAGTTTTGTCGCTCATTTGATTAAATTTAAACTAAATAGTAAGTGCAATCCCTTCTACTATCATCCCCACCTAGAATGGGGTAGGCAGATAAAATAAGGTATTTGTACCGCAGGAGCGGAGTGGAGAGCCAATTTTTACGGAGTAAAGATCACAAGAGGGATCTGTGCCCAAAGGTGTAAAAGTGTACAATGTCTAGTAAATAAAAGTATCGTGAACAAGTTGTGTAGTTTTTGTCAATAGATATTATATATACGTTTATGGTATTGTTCGTAATGCGCATAAGTCCAATATTTCAATTTTTTTTTTTTTTTTTCATTTAATTAGCATCTCATAGACTATAGAGTCCCTAAGCGTATACCCCGAACTCCTATACTCCCTGAAGCGACACTCAGTCCTAACTAAAGACGCAAGAGTCTCGCAGGCTTAGTCTTGTTCTTGCTCAAATCTTGCACGGTCAGTCTTGGTCTTGCTAATATTAGGCAGTGGTCTTGCAAAAATGCAAGAACAAGACCAAGACCTTTTTTTTGGGCAACACTATTTGCAAGCGTGCTGCAGATGATGAATTATATCTAAGAACGATTTCGATCAAGTTACTTCGAACAAAAAATACTAGATTAAAATCGGTTCATCCGTTTCGGAGCTACACGCCATAGACGCGTCAAACTTCTAACAACCTTCAAAAGGTTACCTTTTGTTTGCGTCAGGGGTTAAAACGCATTATTAAAATTTAATAAAGAAAATGATTGTTATCATATTGTAATTCTCAACACAAACATAAGGGCTTAATTAACACTGTTTAATGTGACTCACCTGGAAGGACAGCCAGCAAACACAAGCTCTCGACAGTCATGGTTAGACTGATGGTCGGCGAGCGGTTCTCCACATATTAACGGACCCGGCTGCGCTGCAGTGGTTAACATGTGGCTAATTAACTTCACTGTAGCGGTGTAGCCGGAGGAAGCAATAAAATAAACCGGCCCGCTCGAACTTCGCACCGTGTGACGCGGATCTTTAACTAAACACACCTCGTTAAACTCACGAAATCGCTAACATACTAAAATTTACTCCACAATGAGTTTAATGCCCATCGATCGGTAGCGCAGGCTCGGTATCAATTGAGTGAATCTGCAGCTGAAAATCGTTCTGACAGTGACTCGTCTGCTTCTATGCACAATTTGTGCTTTTAGTATTTGCTGTAAAGTCGTTAGACACCACTGAACTTTTTTCTGTTTCGCAGTCAACAAGAAAATTCTTTGATGTTTGTGTTGGCCTTTCAGTCGCGTTGGTCAATCGCGGTTGATATTTAGGGTTGTTTACTTTTTCCCTGTTGAGAGGTCATTATCAAAATATTGGCATTTAACGCACTAGAGAATTGGCTATTTTAAATACTGTTTAATGTTTATACGACCTATGATGACGACCTCTGTGGCTCAGTGGTTGAGCGTATTGGTGCTCAAGCCGGAGGTCGCGGGTTCGAATCCCGCCGAAGGATTGAAAAGTTTTTCTGTGTTCCTGGGTCATGGATGTGTATTAAATCACTACATAGTATAAAACAAAGTCGCTTTCTCTGCCCCTATATCCCTATGTATGCTTTAATCTTTAAAACTAAGCAATGGATTTTGATGCGGTTTTTTTTAATAGATAGAGTGATTGAAGAGGAAGGTTCATATGTATAATAACAATCTTTAAATAGTGGAGAAATACTGTTATTGGTTTCTAATGTGATGTCGTAAATAATTACATTTTTTCCGCTTACATTGCAAACGGTGGCTGAACCCTACGAGATAGATCAAAATAATGTACTACAGTTTTGTTCATCATAAAAAAGCCAACAAAAAAGTGCGCGATAGCATATATCTATCTCTTAGGGATAACCCACAATAACCATTTTTTTATCCTTTACTTTGATTTAAATTTAATAGCTTATTTACGAAGCGATTTTAAGCAATACAACATTAATCCTTATCCAATTTAGTACCTTAAATACATTGTGCATTTAATATAGATCAATATGGCACTGTATAGCATGTAATTTAAATGAATATTTTCGAAGATATTACAGATTTAAAATGCAGGGACATGTCTCGGCGGCACTTGCGAGTCGCGATTCGGTGCTCGCTCAACGAATATTCTGTACTGCAGTTCTTATGGAATATCCATAGAGGTAATTGGCCAGTTTTGTTGGAATGTCAAATTATATTTGTAGTGTAGTGTAGTGTAGTAGTATAAAACAAGTTGCTTTATCTGTCTGTCCCTATGTACCTATATTGTATGTATAGATCTTTAAATCTACGCAACGGATTTTGATGCGGTTTTTTTAAATAGTCTTTTTATACTCAAGCGCGATAGATATAATAATATAATGTATATCAAGCTGTCGCGCATGTCGCTTCGAGGTGATAGGGTCCCATTTTTAACCATTTGCATTGGGTAAACCTATAAACATTTTCAATGTTGTATCAGAAGTAAGTATATAAATAGAGGCTGTAAATAGAGAGTTATTCGCCGAAGAAGTTTTTTCTCCAAGAACACTATACTACGCGGGCGAAGCCGCGGCCAAAACTAGTATTTGTATAATATAATAAATGTCTTAAATATATGTATAGTATAAAAAGTATTAAATATATTTCCGTTGTCTAATACTCGTAGGCCGTAACACATGTTCTTCGAGAACTTACCACGGAACCAGATTGACGTGGTGTGAAGCGACCATAGATATTATTATTATTATAAGTAATTTAAGTACTGTTTTAAGTTGTATAAAGTATTTAAATGTTATAAAGTTGCCTTTGTTTGAACCAAATTAACAGTCGTGATATAAACCAACTTTGAATGGGGACTATCGTTTCTTTGCTCAACAGTTGGCGCCACTGTTGACTAAGGTCCAGAGGTCCTGTCACCCTGACCTGTCAAAGGCTACTTTAAAAGATTTTCTCCACGAAACAAACTTTTAAATCTTTAATCTTATTATGTTTATTAATTACTAGCTTTAGCCCGCGGCTTCGCCGGCGTGGAACAGTGTTCTTGGAGAAAAAACTTCTTCAGCAAATAACTCGCACTGCAATATACTCTCGAGTTCTGTATACAATATTGAAAATGTTTTTTAGGATTTCGTACCCATAACCCAATCACGGGAGTCGGGACCCTATCACCTCGACGCGACGCGACGCTTGCGAGACAGCTTGATATAATATATTAAAAGGAGTATGTATTATTTGATAATCTGATAAAATGATGTGGCGGAAATTGTAAGACACGTAATTGTAGTAAACGTCGTACCGTCGTCGTATAGTCGTAATAAAAGTAATAATCATTAAAGCCATTCAAATGTTATTTGACATTCCAGTAAAATTAATCAACTACTTCCGTGGACAATTCTTCATTACTGCAGGAGCTAATATTCGTGAGCCTCTTATACATACGTCGAGCGTTTTCGATAGCTGTATGCAGAAGCGCGAATCCCCGGCCGGTGGCAAAAACAATGTCTCTGCATTTTAAATATGTAATATCTTCGATAATAATCATTTAAATTACATGCTGTAAAGGGCCATATTGATCTATATTAAATGCACAATGTATTAAAAGTACTTAATTGGATAAGGAATGCTGTATTGCGTAAAATCTCTTCGTAAATAAGCCACTATTTCTCGTAAAAAGTAAAGGATAAAAGATGGTTATTGTGGGTTATCCCTAAGAGATAGACATATACCGGATATATCGCGGAGTTTTTTGTAGACCTTTTTAAGGTGTACAATACTGTAGTACATTATTTTGATCTATCTCGTAGGGTTCATGTGTGTTCATGTTTATTTACAACATTAGAAACCTTTTAAATTATCAGTGTTTCTTTACTATATTGAGACGATCTTGTATATAATAGGTCTTTACATATGAAATTGCCGTTCTGGCCATCTCAAATCAAAATATTTTTTGTTTGGCTAAGAATTCTAATTTCAAATTAATTTTATTTTAAAAACATGGAATTCTTTTTCCAAAAGTAATAATTTGTTTATTGATTAGTGTTACATTTTCATCGCATTTCAATCTTTTTCGTCATCATGGATACGTTAAAAATTCGAGTAATTATGGAATATGAGTACCGTCGTGACAGCAACGCGGCATAAGCGGCACGCAACATCAACGACGTTTACGGAGCTAACATTACTAACCAACGCACCACCTGTTATTGGTTTGCTCGCTTCCGTTCTGGAAATTTCGACCTGAAAAATGAACCTCGCGGTCGTCCGAAGACTTTGGTCAACAATGACGAATTAAAGGCGATTGTGGAAGCTGATGATACACAATCTACGGCTGAATTAGCAGCAGCTTTCGACGTTAGCTTCAAAACAATATTGGTCCATTTGTGTCAAATTGGCAATGTAAAAAAGCTTGACAAATACCCATTTGTCAAGCCCCACGAACTCAATGATCGCCAGCGCGAAGTACGCGTCGCGACGTTCCTTGCACTGCTCAACTGACACACAAATGAAGGAATTTTGAACCGCATTGTTACCTGCGATGAAAAATGGATTCTGTTTGATAAACGCAAGCGCTCAGCAAGTTGGTTGGATCTTGGTTCAGCACCTAAACAATGCCCTAAACGAAAACTTACCCCTAGAAAAGTGATGGTCACTGTTTGGTGGTCTAGCGCCAGTGTGATTCATCACAGTTTCTTACCAAACGGGGTGAGCATTACTGCAGATGTGTACTGTGAAGAACTGAACACAATGATGGAGAAGCTGGCACATCTCCAACCAGCATTGGTCAATCGCTCGACTCCACTGCTCCTGCACGACAACGCGCGACCTCATACTGCACAGCAGACGGTCACCAAGTTGCAAAAACTGGGGTTGGAAACTCATTTGAAAAATTTGTTGCCTCCCGTCCAGCTGATTTCTTTAAGAAGGACATCAATAAACTGCCACTGCGTTGGCAAAGATGCGTTGATTGCATGGGTGATTACTTCGATTAATACAAATATAAAATACATGAAAAAATTCGTTTAAATTTTTTCATACCAAACGGCAATTTCATAGGTAAAGACCTAATATCGGTATCTCGGCAACGACTACAAGTATTGCCATGAAATTTAGTACCTATGCAGGGAGTTTTGGGGGTATAAAATATAATGACTATGATTTTTATATTATTTTATATTCTTAATATTTAAATTTTATATTATAATTGTCATATCTATAATTTTACTGGTTTGAGTATGGTTGACTTTAATAGTAGCTTTTTCTCCTGCTCTTCATCGTCGAGTTTTGAAAGTGCACGCAGTTCATCTCACTCTAATTCACTTCCTCCTCCTCCTCCTACTGTGATGAACTTTCTAATTTTTTCTGTCAATACAATTCAAACCTTAACATAGCACACATTAATGCCCAAAGCATTCCTAGTCATTATCCTGATCTCCTTGCTTCCTTCAGCGCTGCTAACCTTGATGCCATTTTTATATCCGATTCCTTCCTTAAGCCTTTCTCTTCTCTTAAAGCTTTCTCTTCCTTCAATTCAATATTCTATAAACGGGTTTGTCCTCATCCGCAATGATAGAACGGTTAAGGGTGGTGGTGGGGTTGCTATATATCTCCGTGCTGATATTGATTATACAATCTTGAATATATCTCCTTCGCCTTATTCAGAATCAGCGGAATATCTGGCTATTGAAATTGTCGCTCATCATACCAAATTGCTCCTGATTGTTTTATATAGCCCTAATCGATACGAGATCGATTATTTTGATTCTCTTGACAATCTTCTTACTAATTTTCGTCCAAATTATTAACATGTCATGTCATAATCATGGGTGATTTCAACACTTGCCTGCTCAAGACTAATCAACGGTCAGAAAAACTACAGTCGCTTCTAACTTCCTACAACCTGCATGTCCTTCCTTCCAATCCCACCCACTACTCTCCTGATTGTACCCCCTCTATATTGGATCTTATGATTGTTTCTTCTCCTAATAACGTAGCTACTCATGAACAGCTTGATGCTCCTTTTTACGATCATAACCTTGTCTTCTTGTCTTATAAAATAAAACCCCCTAAACGTAAATCCCAATCCTTCCTCTTACGTAGTTTTAATAATATTATCTCCAAGCGCTTGAGCTAGATGCTAAAAATTTTAACTGGACATCTGTGCTTTAAAGTTCAAATATAAACGACAAAGTTGACAGCTTCAACAATATAATTTTAAAACTGTATGATCACCACGCGCCTGTCAAGAGAGTCAAAATAAAGCACAAGCCGGCTCCATGGTTGACTGAAGCCATCAAGGAGCAAATGGCGGCACGTGATGAGGTTAAGAGGAAATTTAAGCTTTTTCCTAACGAAGTCAACCACACCAAGTTTAAAACACTACGTAATCACTGTAATCATTTATGTCGCGATGCCAAGCGACGATATTTTTACTCCTCTCTCCATAACCGTGGCACTGCAGATGTCTGGAAATTTCTTAAATCCGTTGGTATTGACAAAACTCCTGTTTCCTCTCCCAAAGATTATGACTTGAATACCCTCAATAAACATTTCTCTCAGTCCCCTGTGACTTTAGGTGCTAGTGCTAAAATCAATACTTTGCGATCTCTGTCCAACTTACCTGTCACCTGTCCATCCTTTTCCTTTCTTCCTTGTACGGAAGCTAAGGTCAGATTGGCAGTTTTATCAATTTCTTCTGAGGCAGCTGGTTGTGATAAGCTTTGTTCTAAAATGATTAAACTGATTCTCCCCTTTCTATTGCCTATTTTAACTCATATCTTTAACTTGTCTTTATCCTCTTGCTGTTTCCCACAATCCTGGAAAATGACAAATATCCTTCCTCTACCAAAAGTTAATAATCCTACTTCTCTATCATGTTTTCGTCCTATATCTATACTGCTATTCCTATCTAAAGTTTTAAAACATATCGTCCACTAGCAGTTCTCTTCATTTTTGATTAAAAATAAACTAAAAAGTACACTACAATCTGGCTTTCGTACTGGTCATAGCACTGTTTCTGCACTTGTAAATGTCACTGATGACATTCGGTGGGCTATAGAAAATAAATCTCTTAGTGTCCTCGTTCTTTTAGATTTTAGCAATGCCTTCAATTCCATTAACTTCGATATCCTAGTCGGTATGCTCCAGTCTCTCAATATGTCCTTCTCTCCTGTCCTGGTTTAACTCCTACCTTCGGGGTCGCTCGCAGCGAGTGCAAGTCAATGATATTTTCTCAGATTGGTGTTATCTTGATGCGGGTATTCCCCAAGGTGGGGGTGCTTTTCTCTTCTCTTCCCAATCTTCATTAATTTTTTAACTAAGGTAATAGTGGCTAAATATCATCTTTATGCTGATGATCTTCAGATATACCGTCATTTTACTATTCCTCATGCAGCATCCGCTATAGCTCTTATTAATCATGATCTTAGTCGAATAAGTTAATGGGCACAATCCTTTAAAACCCTGTAAACCCTGCTAAAACAAAGACATTATTAATAGGTAGCAAACGAATGTTAGCACTACTAAATAAATCAACACTAACATCCCATTAGTCTAAACGGTTCATTGATTCCCTTTTCCGACTGTGCCAAAAACCTGGGAGTTATCTTTGACTCTCACCTGTCTTGGAATGCCAATACCAACAATGTTAGCCGTAAAGTTTACCACACCCTCCATTCGCTCAAGTTACTCCTAAACTTCCTTCCAGCTCCTACTAAAATTCTTTTGGCACAAAACCCTTATTCGAGCTATAATCGATTACGCTGACGTCTGTTACCTGGATGCAAATGAAGAGAACCTAAACAGTTAGAACGTTTGCAGAATCTCTCCATACGTTTTATTTTTGGATTAAAGAAATGAGACTACGTATCCCAATACAGAAAGCAGCTCCAGTGGCTTCCTGTTCGCCTTCGCAGAAATTATCGCATAATATGTTTTATTTTCAATACTTTATTTAGTCCCTCATCTCTTTCTTACTTAAACGAGCGCTTCTCCTTTCCTAATTTTCACAACTTATCTTGTAGACCCTTTACACGCACCCTTCTAGATATCCCTCCCCGTCGTACTGACTTTTTTGCCTACTCCTTAACGGTCCACGCTACTAAGCTCTGGAACTCCTTACCAACTCAGATACGTGAGTGTAAGACACTTGGACTATTTAAGAAAAGGCTGCGTGAGCACTTTCTCAGCTTAGCCTTTAATTAAAGTGTTATATAGTATGATTGATTATTATTTATAAGTATGTAATTTTTATCCAATATTTTATTGCAATTGTAATGATTATGATATATATTAGTTTATTATAATATATCTATGTAAGTATTCATATATATATGCATTCATTTATTATTATTATTATATGTAAATAATATAGTAGTACGCACCATATATTGTTACTTTTATAACTAAACTTTCCTGTATCAGGTCTGCTGGATGAAATTCCAAACTGTTCTGTTTTTAAGTTGTCAATGTCAATGTTTTACTATGTATACATCAATTATTAAATAAAATAAAATAAAAAAAGTTAAAAAACTATAACCCGACTACGTAGTACGTAATGAAAAAGGGGTCTAAAAGGGACGAAACAAGAAAATAATTCAGATATAAATCCAGAAATGCATAGGTACAGAAATGGTCAAGTTAGAGCCGTGGTCGCACCTACTAATGGCATCTAAGCGTCAGTTTAAGGCCTAGAGAAGTTTCTAGAATTATACCCCAAGATACATAGACATACTGTTCATCTCATAAACAGCCTATTGTATAGCTAACGACCCACAACAACAAATGTCAGGTTGTGGACATAAATAACTTAAGTTTTATAATATAAGATTAAGCAATATGTACATAGATAAGTATTTCAACTTGAATATTTTGTCAGTAAATTCAAAATATTCTTAATCATTTATATTATCAGAACGGCTTCAAGAAACATAAACTGCACGACAGTCTTGTAACTAATAAATATCCGAAGAACTTGTGAAGAATATATATTAATATTAATATTTATGAATAAATATTTATTTGAACAAAAAATTTGCAGACTTTTGAAGAAACTTATGAAGAAGTAGAAAATTGAAATTGAAAATAAAGATGTTCTTTATGAAAATGTGAAGAGAACATTGCCAATTTGTCAGTACATATCGAGGGTATAGTGCTAAAACCCAATAAGTGTCAAAAAATCAAAAAATGCTTTTTTAGTCTATCTTGATATGTTTTTTGCGCTCTTTCTAGTAGTGTAATCAAATAAGCAGAATTCACAGTGTAAAGAAAGTTAGTTGAGGTAAAAACCCAATAAATTGCTCTTGTTTAGCCATGACTGAAAAACTAAAAAACTATAAAGCGTGTTAACTTTCTAAGTCCTTTTTTTCCTTTAAGCTAAAACCACAAAATATGATTTATCTGTATTTACATATTATTTACATATTTCAATTAGAATTACTTAAAGGCTTATGGTAATAACCATTATTCGTATTTATTGGATTTTACCTTTAGTTAAATAAATAAGACAACACACAAACCAAAAATACTAAAACCAAATAAAAATATTTGTCGGCTTTTACTGTTTAATTATATTTCGAAATTAACAGTTAATATTTAGTTAAACGGTTTTTCCTCGCTTCGTCAACCGACTTTCTTTAAATCTTGTTTGAGGAAAAACCCAATAAATTCGGTTTGATCTACAATACACGCGCAAGTGTTGACAGTTTGCAACGAGCATTGTACACGGGCACGTGACGCGCGAATATTTCTTAAAAGTATTGTGTTTAGTGCTGTTTATTTGTATCAAACACAAGATGGGTGATCGAGGAAGAAGACTAGTGCAGCTAGCTTGCAATACACAGCTAATAACAGGTAAATTCATACTTTATTTAGTAGTTTCATTTAATTTTCATTCGCAATGAAATGAACCTAACGAATCATACTTGCAAAAACAGTAATTAATGTAATGTAATCAATATTTTAAAATAATTGTAATATAAATAGTGTTGGTTTGATATGTACCTAGAAGTTCGGAGAACTATGAGTGACTCTCGCCGCTGTTTCATTCCATGCGCTATCAAAGAAGCGAGATAGCAAGACGAGTATCGCGGTTTGGCCTGACTTATTGGCTTTTACCACAAACACTTATTGAGATTTTAACATGCAGTCAACAGTTTTAATTGAATTGGATTTTCTTATTTAATAATTTATTAAAAAATCTATTTTTAGATATTGGCGCTGATGATAATGTAATGGAACTGCCTCCGGAGAATTTACGTCAAAATAGTATCATGCAAGATGTTACTGGTAAGTTAACAAGCATTTTTTGTAAGTTTCTAGTATGGAGTATCCACTTATTTTATTATTTTTTTAAGATGCACTCAACAGTTTTGAATTGAATTGGATTTCAGTGTCTTTTTACTGTTTTATTTTATTTAATTATTTATCAAAACTTCTATTTATAGATACTGACGTGAATAATAAAATGGAACTGCCTACGGAGATTTTATGTCGAAATAATAGTATACAAGATTTCACTGGTAAGTTATCTACAAACAATTTATTTTTTGTAAGTTTGTAGGTATATAAATATTTTTTTATTAATTTATTATTTTTAATTTCAGATATAGCTGGGCCCTCAATGTCCTTAAATGACATTGACATCATTTCAAATAGCTCATCAGATCTGAATATTGCGCAACTGGATATGGTTTTTAATACGAAGAATATTTTCAAGGATAAAGGTATTTTTTATTTCCTCTTACTTTAAGCGTGTTAATATTATGTTTGTTTTATTATTATACTGTTTGTTTTATATTATTTTTCAGATAAATCTAGTGATGAAAACTGTTTATTTGGCAGCGACTATTCAGATATAGATCCCACTTACGTGCCGGATTCGGACGAAAACATTCAAAATGATTCCGCACCTGACTGCAATATTGTGATCATTCCTGAGTCTCCAAATATAGAAAATTTTGACAATGAAGCTGATGAAGAATGCGTTATGCTAATTCTTGAGAATATTTTGGACAGAGTTTGGTTTTCCGTCAAACCCTTAACGCGACGAAAGAGAGCCTAATAAAACTAACCCGGAAGACATTGCATTTGTTCAACAACATATAGAATCCTTTCCTGTGATGGAGTCTCACTACTGTCGTAAAGATAGCAAAAAAAAAGATATTTGGCTCCTGATGTAAAATCTATAAATAACATGTACAGATTATACCAAGAATTATGCAAAGATTCAGGTAGGGTAGCAGTTTCATCGTTTATGTATCGTAACGTATTTAATAAGTCGTATAATTTTAGCTTTTTCCAACCTAAAAAAGATCTATGCAATATTTGCGTAAAATATGATAAAGCTGAGTCAAAAGAAGATTTTGAAGAAGAATACCAGGAGCATTTACAACGTAAAAAAATATGTCAAGCAGAAAAAGATGCCGACAAAGTTCGCGCTAATACAGACGAGTCGTTTATGTCTATTACCATGGATTTGCAGGCAGTATTACAGATACCAAGTGGAGGGGAAAGCATATTATATTACATGAGGAAGTTAGTGCTGTATAATTTTACTATTTATGAAGCAAAATTACCTAACAACGCATACTGTCTGTGTTGGAGCGAAGTAAATGGTAAAAAAGGTAGTTGTGAGATAGGTACGTGCCTTTATTACTTTTTATCAAAGGAATTACCTCAATCCGTCAAAGAAATAAGCATTTTTTCTGATACCTGCAGTGGGCAAAATAGAAATCAAAACATTTCAGCACTTTTGCTCTGGGCTGTTCAAAAAATTTACCACTTGAATATAATTGAACAGAAATTTTTGGAAAGTGGTCATACTCATATGGAGGTCGACTCCATGCATGCAGCTATTGAAGCAGCGTCTAAAAATATAACCATTAATAGCGTGAGTGAATGGAAGAACATTTTTACAGCCGCTTGGAAGAAGAGGTCGAAAATTATCACAAAAGAAGAGGTAAAGCAAACAATAGAGATTAATAATTATAAAGTCAGAGAATTTAAGTTCAATGAGATGTTAGACTTGAAAAACCTAAGCGCTGCTATTATAAAAAACAAAAATAAGGATAATATGAATGAAACTGTAAACTGGCTAAAAATAAAACGAATTAAATACGTGAAAGGAGACCTAAAACTGTATTATAATTATGATATGTCTAACAATTTTCGAAGTATTGATATTTCGAAGAATTATATCAATACACCAAAAACCAGAGCAAAACGATATTCGAACCCGCATTCGGTTAATTTACAAGTATTACCTGAAATAGAGCTTTTATATTCTACTCGTATTCCTATAAGTATTGCAAAAAAGAAGGATCTCATGAAAATGTGCGAAAAACTTATTATACCCGAAGAACTCCATGCGTGGATACGAGATATGAAGACACACAGCCAACAACCGGCTTTTGAGAGTGAGGAGGAGTAATAAATACTGTTCTTTTTTTGTTAAATTTCTTCAAAATAAATTGATTAAAATACAAAATATGTCTTATTTGTTTGGGCGAAAACCCAATAAGTCGGTACCCTACGTAAGTTATATATTTTTTATAAAAAAATTAACCGCTTTAGAGACTTAAAAATATGTTTTTATTTTAAAAGAATATATACGCTTTTAAAACAAATATTAATTTTAATGTTTTTATTTGAATTAAATATTTATTTTTGTTCTTGAACCTTTAACATTGAATATCTCGAAAGTAACAATCTCACACTTATTGGGTTTTAGCACTATACCCTCGATATATAGGAAAAATACATTGAACATGTTTCGAATTGAAAATCTCAAGGAAAAGCCTGAAATAATACAATTTTATACTGGATTTGACAATTATAACCATTTTATGTTTGTCTTCCACCTTTTTAGCTAGAACTATGTCTTCATCATCATCTTGTTCTTTTGCGACACCGCCGCTATATACATCATTAATCCTTCGAGCCGTTTCTGCAGTACTGGTGCCACGGTGGAACTCGTACTCGAAAATAATACGATATTTTAAGTTTTCCATTTTGTAAACAGAGTGACGCAAAGAAAAAACCAAAAGAGGAAAAAGCAAATGACTTACGGTTTTTGAAACACAAATGCATGAGTAAATAGCGGTATAAATTTGAAATTGGAATTCCTAACCAAAGAAAATATATTTGAGATCAAAGTGGCCAGTACGACAAAGCGCCAATTTCATATGTAAGGACCTAATATTATTAATGAAACTAAATAGTTTATATGTAGTCCCCTATTATAGTAGGAGCTACTTTCTTTCAAGCAATATTCATTATTGATCATTGTTATGTGCTTATAATTATCCACACTGATAAACTAGTATTTTATAGAGAATGGACATTTCACTTCCAATACTGTTAGTTCTCCAATTAATCCGTCAGGCGAAACTCCAACATGGATATTTATTAGAAATACAAAATCCACAACATTGTACTTTATTGTACGACGGAGATTCATAGGCTTCAGTAGCTGTCTTCTCTTTTGAACTTCCCCATTCAGTAGCATGACTTTTGAATTGCTTGGGAAATAAAATGTCTTCAGCATACTTCACTTTATCTCTTCGGTCAGTAAACTTGCATATATTGAAAACATGAGATCCAGTAACCCTAAGGCTTCGTTCACTATGCCACATTTTATTTTATGACTGTTGCCTTGTTTGCTGCTCTATCAAACTTGATTCTTCTGGAGAAACCGGAAATGAAACATCTAATATTAATAAAGAGAAATATTATTAAATTCTGGTCATCTCACACATAGTAATGTGTTCTTGTTAGAGATACTGTGGGTACATAACCAGAGACATATATAGTACCAGAGATCTAGAGCAAACATCAATGTTCATCAATATCATATAGTAAAAGTGTGCCCTTGATGAGCATGAAACCCATAACCTTTCATGCAGAAGTCATATTAGGTAAATATATAATAGGTCTTTACCTATCAAATTGCGTTCTGCAGTACTGGCCATTTCAAATCAATATAATTTTTGTTTGGCTAAGAATTCTAATTTCAAATTAATTTTATTTTTAAACATTGAATTCTTTTTCCAAAAGTAGTCATTTGTTTATTGATTAGTGTTACATTTTCATCGCATTTCAATCTTTTTCGTCATCATGGACACGTTAAAAATTCGAGTAATTATGGAATATGAGTACCGTTGTGGCAGCAACGCGGCACAAGCGCCACGCAACATCAACGACGTTTACGGAGCTAACACTACAAACCAACGCACCACCTGTTATTGGTTTGCTCGCTTCCGTTCTGGAAATTTCGACCTGAAAAATGAACCTCGCGGTCGTCCGAAGACTATAGTCGACAATGATGAATTAAAGGCGATTGTGGAAGCTGATGATACACAATCTAAGGCTGAATTAGCAGCAGCTTTCGACGTTAGCGTCAAAACAATATTGGTCCATTTGCGTCAAATTGGCAAGGTAAAACGGCTTGACAAATGGGTGCCCCACGAACTCAATCGCCAGCGCGAAGTACGCGTCGAGACGTGCCTTGCACTGCTCAACAGACACACAAATAAAGGAATTTTGAACTGCATTGTTACCTGCGATGAAAAATGGATTCTGTTGCCGGTGTGATTCATACAGCTTCTTACCCAACGGGGTGAGCATTATTGCAGATGTGTACTGTGAAGAACTGAACACAATGATGGAGAAGCTGGCACATCTCCAACCAGCATTGGTCAATCGCTCGTCTCCGCTGCTCCTGCATGACAACGCGCGACCTCATACTGCACAGCAGACGGTCTCCAAGTTGCAAGAACTGGGGATAGAAGCTCTCCGTCATCCGCCCTACTCACCAGACCTTGCGCCTACAGACTACTACTTTTTTCAGAATTTGGATAACTTCTTAGCGGCAAAAAAATTCAATACCCGAGAGGCAGTACAAAATGCTTTTGAAGAATTTGTTGCCTCCCGTCCAGCTGATTTCTTTAAGAAGGGCATCAATAAACTGCCACTGCGTTGGCAAAGATGCATTGATTGCATACTTCGATTAATACAAATAAAAAACACATGAAAAAAATTCGTTTCATTTTTTTTATTCAAAACGGCAATTTCATAGGTAAAGACCTAATACAATAAATAAAAATAAAAAAATGGGATGTAGGTTACTTACAGTTATTCTGTTAAGGACATATTGGTTAAGGATGGGTAGTATAAGGTAATCATGGTCATTAGATATTCCATGCAGGGAAGCCACTTCAAACACATCACTTATACCAAACATGTTTTTTTTTCTAAAGAACATTAGTTTGCGTTTTGTGGCATTATATTCTTGTGTTTCAAATGTAAGATTTTCAACTTGATGAATTCAGTTTTCTTATCTTTGGCTCATGCCATTTCTGTTTGTTTTCTGTGGGCACTTTTTTTAATAAGCCATTCAGAATGTTAATTAAATCTTAAAATTGAAAAGCAAACACAATCTATGTGCTTGCAGACTGCCTTACATGGACTGAACAACCTTTCCACCTGTCTCAATCGCAATATTCACAAAGTATGACAACGATTTTATGTTTTCAGAGTGTACCCGACCTCTATAAAAAAGCACATCATTTTGATAACATGTCACTAGAGCCATTAGGTATTCATTAATCATCATGTTATAGCCCTTTCTATGTACTGCAACATACTCAGACATTCCCACATTGTCTGCGTAAACTTCTAAAAAGTAGGTGGTAATATTCATGATATCCAAGTTTGGTGATTCACTTTCAGTCGTTATACACACGTACACTGTTTTACAAACTGTCTGAAGGTCACTCAACAGTATACACCGAATCGTTTTGCAATACTTTGTTTTCCTCTACGTTTCTAACAAAGTTATTGTTTCGGTCATAGTCTTGAAGTCTGTAAAAAGAAAAAACATAGCTGTTACCTCGGCAAACAAGCATAATTTTGGCAAAAAATAAGTTTGTAAATAGTTTGTAATGTCAGCTTGAAATTAAACTTAAATCTGATAATAAAGAGCCTGATGTAATATGCTTAACTGAAATATTTATGTAAAAAGGAACAAAAACAAATATAAACTTAAATAACTATACTTAAGCAGCATTTTATACTAGGTTAAAAAACAAATAAAGGGGTGGTGTTTATATACTTGTTTAAAAAAATACAATCTTATATTACAGTAACATTGACTTGACTTTTTCAAGTGATAACGATTTTGAATGTTGTAGTATAGAAATTTTAGATCTAAACATGATTATCAGTACATTTTTTCAAAAGTTTGACAAAAATATAATAAAAATATATTAATTACAGGAGATTTTAATGTAAATTTACTAAAAAGAACTAAACACTCAGATACCTTACGAAACATTTGAAGTAATTATAATTTAAATATACACTTTAATCAACCAACAAGACATTTGACATGCATAGATAATATAATAAGTAATTTGACACATGAAAATAGCGAACTTTTACACTTGGGGCTTTCTGACCATAACACGGCATAACTAATTTCAGTAATAATAGAATGATATAAAAACAGTATAAACAAATGTCAGTATATTTATAAAAGAGCTTATAACAATGACTATAAAAAAAAAAAAAAACTATCTAGCAAGTATTTCCTTTAACGAATGTTATAATCTAAATGATTTTAATGAAGCTTTCAACAATTTTATGACATATTCGTACTCCTATATAAACACTGCTTCAATGTAGTCCGCTTCTAGATTACAAAAAACATATATTGCCACACTGGATCACCAAAGGCTTAAAAATAAGCTGCAAAACAAAACGCAAATTGTAATTTAGTGCCTATCGGGAAAAAAATATAAGAACAATAAATAAATATAAAAAATATAGCCGAACATTAAGAAAGTGCTTTAGATATGCCCAAATAAATTCACATCCTAAATATGTTGCAACAGCAAAAAGTAAGTCCGCTTTGAACTTACTTTTCATGGAACATTATTAAAAATTGTTTGAACAACTGTGACGAAAAAAATATATTTCAGAAATAATTAATTTAAATAATAATAGAATTGACACACCTGTAGGCATAGCAAACACATTTAACGAATATTTTATTAAAACTACCAACAGTCATATGTTTGAGCCCATTACATATCACACATGAAATAATACAAATTATCTCTTCCTTAAAAAATACTAGTACAGTTGGCTATGATAAAGTCTCCACGAAAATAATTAAGAAATGTAAACATAATAGCCCCAATATTAACAGTACTTACAAATACATCTTTTGTGGGCGGTCCTTTTCCCGATAAATTAAAAACATCAATTATTAAACCCTTGCATAAAAAAGGCGATCGAAGATAGTTACACAATTACAGACCTATTACTTTAGTTCCCATTATATGTAAAATGTTTGAAAAGGCAATGCACAAAAGATTAAGATCCTTTATAAATTAATTTAACTTATTAAAAAATTAACATTACGGATTTAAGAAAAATAAATCGACACAACAAGCTTGCTTTAATATTACTAATCAAATTGTTTACAGTATTGATGATCATTGTATAGTTATATTTATAGATATGATTAATGCATTTGATTTTGTATCTTATAAACTGTTACTAGACAAATTAGACAGAATAGGAGTACCTGCGCTTAACTGGATTAAATATTTTTTAAAATAGGACACAATATAATATAATAGAGCATATCAACATAAGTTAAGAACTAGTTAACAGTAAATCCAAAACCTATTAAATGAATTTGGGGTCCCGCAAGGCTCGGTTTTAGGATCTTTGTTATTCTTACTTTATATTAATGACATTCCAATAAAGACTAATTATAAATTGACATTATTTGTAGATCACATATTAATCCTATTTAAATATAATAATAAAACAGACGTGAATAAAATCGAAACTAACATCAATTTAATACATGAACATTGATTCAATGGCTTACATCTAATAATCAGAAAATCAATCTTAATAAAACCAGATATATACAATTTAGTAACTACAGAAAAAAACCTTTACAACTTAAATTAGGAAAGAAAGATGAAATTATAGATGAGAACTTATTTTTAAGTATACAAATTGATAAATATTGTAGCTGGCATGCACACATAGAAAAAATATGTTCTAAACTAAACAGATTCGTATTTGTCTTATGTAGATTAGCGTGGACAGTAAGTGTTCAGACTGCAATTATGGCCTACCACGGCTATGTTTCGTCAGTCCTGCGCCATAGACTCGTAATTTGGGGAAACTCCACACACTTATTGTACAAAAAAAATGTCTCCGTGCCATAGCTATAGTTACACCATATGAATCGTGTAAGCCTATATTCAAACAATATAATATATTGACTTTAGCAAGTATGTACATTTTGGAAATGTTTAAATTTGTATTTGATAACAATCACAATTTCACTCAATTAGTATCAACTAACATACCTACAAAATATTTCAGAAATTCATATAGATTAATCATAGATAAAACACCAAAAACAACTTTATTCTTAAATAATGCATATGCAATGTGTGTAAAAATTTATAACAAGGTGTCTGCGCATATAAAATTACTATCACAAAAACACTCCATAAGAGAATTAAAAAGAATGTTAATAGAGAAATCTTACTATAATGTTAAAGAATTTTTAAATGACTAAAATGCTGTGACCATAAAGTATTTTGTATGACATATGATTTTGCAAAATTCGCATATGAAATTTGTTTGAATTATTATTATTCCTGACATTATTGAAATAATTGAATAAAAATTGTATTTTAACATTTTATCATAAAGATTTATATCTTTGGACTTATTTATGCACTTTTTAACATTTTTATTATTTTTAAGCCAATTATTAATATTCTTTATAGTGGTATTTATTATCCTTGACATTTTATTAGATCATTAATTTCTTGACATACATGTGCAACAAGTATTTATTGACAACAAATATATTTTGACATTTTTCTAACATAAAGATTAACTTTTAACTAGTTAATGATGATAATAATAAATTGTTTGTGGTTAAAATGTATAAGTAATATTAAACTAATCGTGAACATGTTAATATAAGTATATGGAGGTCGTTAATAACACAAAATATGCGGTCTACTAAACAAAATTGTAACACCTATTGAAACCATATTTTTACCATAAACTGAGATCACTTTTCAACAGGTAAATTAATTTATGTCACGAAGCCCGCCAAAACCAGTGAAAAGTGAATGTTATTGGACATCACGCGACACAAGCGCCTCTAGTGGCAAATTCACACGCGATAGCCCCCATTAGGATTTTTCATCCGTCTTCGTCTTGTCTCACTGATATTCCGCCTTCCGGTAGATACAAATCTCATATAGAACATAGCCATTGAACCAGGATGAAATGGGTCTGGACTCTGGGCTATGGCTGTATGTTCCAAGACGACTTGAAGTGTGTTAATAATATAGTTATAAATTATAGCATAGTATTATAATAGTTCTAGCACATCATAGCATTTAGCATGTTTTTAACTTTACGTGTAATAATCTCGGGTGTCCCCCAAATAAGGCGGACCACCCAGTAGCGTAAGTTTCTTAGTTGATGTATTTCAGACTTTATGATTATTAAATATGGATTGGAAGAAAGTAGACGTTATTCTTTAACCTCCTAAAATCACCTCATTTCAGACGAATTTTCCCGAAAAGTCTGCTTGTACTTGTACGGTGTACCGCTCGTAAAATATCACTATTATTTTTATGCTTAGATATGAATCGTATAATGTATTTATTTTAAATGCACCTAAAACTTGATATTAAAATTTGAATAATTATTATTTTGGTTTTTGGCACATTTAATACTCATAAGGTGTTATAACTCATAAAGTTTTTCTTATCCAGTTTTAATTAAGTTCACACGAATATTCCATAATTATTACCTGCAATTGTTTATTATGTTTGTATACCGAAAATTGGCAAGCACTGCAGAGATCCGCCTCTAGCGCCGCATTATTTCCCGATTTTGAATTCTTATTGATATCCAATTAATTATATATAAATATATGATGAAACGGAACATTTCATGCCATAACATATTATCGTATCATATTATTAAAACTAATATTTTTTACCATGCAGTCAGTCGCATATGTATTCGGTCACACACACGCCACACATACACTCACTCACTCACACACACACACACGTACGCATGCACGCGCGCGCGCGCACACACACACACACACACACACATGCATGCATGCACTTCCTAATAACATTATAATTATAACAGTTATATTTTAAACCATGACCAAGCAGAACCCCCGTAAACAGTAACTTCAGAGAAATTGCTATGTAATAACCCAGAGGGATAGGGACTGTTAACCCTTACTACGGGTTTATCAACCTATCAAGGGTAACAGAACTTCAATCACAGTGACTGGATTGTATGTAAAATTGTGCCTAGCTATAAGTTAATTTGTACCAACTATAATCTGCTTTTTTGCACCAATAAATTATTATTATTATATTATTATTATAATTCGCGATCTGAAATTGAAAACAAGGCCAACAAGTTCCTCAACGTAATATCGAGTTGGGGCCACAGAAATCGATTAGAATTTGCAGCACATAAAACATTTCAAGTACTTTTAAAAGGTTCATTAATATCAACTCCTTGCATTAAACTGAACAACATCAATGTGAAACGTAAACAGTCACTTTGTTACCTAGGACTTATTTTAGAAAATAAATTTACATTCCTGGAACATATAATACAGACCGGTGAGAAAGCTAAAAGGAATTTCTATTGTTTCACAAAAATATCGACGTCGACATGGGGCCTTTCATTTAAAACATTAAAAATAATTTATAATGCGACGTACCTCGGCAGCATATGCTATGGCGCACCGGCTTGGGCAGATAGGGCTACAATAGGAGCGGCCCGTCGTAAAATCTTGCAAAACTAACGTCTCGCCTTAATATTTTTATGTAAGGCCTACCGTACCGTAAGTACTGAAGCACTTCCAGTCTTAGCCGGAGTCCTACCAGTAGATTTAGAGATACAGCGTCGTGCAGCACTATATTATAAAAATAAAAAATGACTAACCCTGAGCTTTTAAGCGCGAAAGAGAGTAATAAGATAACTAGATTATTCGAGCCATTAGATATTTCTATACAGAACCTAATTTCTGAGTGGCAGGAACTGTGGGACAACACTATCAAAGGGCGTCACCTATATAATTTCTTCCCTTCGGTACGCGATCGACTCTAAGCAATGGATAGAAATAGATCACTACGTCGCATAATTTTTGACAGGACACGGAAACTTTAAAGCGAAACTTTTTGGATTTACATTAGTCTCGTCTCCGCTATGCGAGTGTTCGACCGAAGGTAGCCCTTATGAACAAACTGCTCATCACATACTCTGGGAGTGTGATCTCTGGTATCACGAAAGGATCGAAATGTTGAACAGCGTCCATTGTGTTTCTAGGGTTGTGTACTATGAAGATCTCGTGGGCTACGCGAACTTCCGAGCTTTCAAACGTTTTTGTCATAATTACTATTGGAAACAATGAAACACTTTTTTGTCATTATAAATGCATTGTAATTAATTATCATATTATATTTTAAAACACTTAATTACATTCTGTCTTGTAGTCATAAAAAAAAACATGTTATTCCCGTGGTGCTTCCCCTTTAATTCTGACTTTTTGTCATCACAATTTTTGCTGTCTCCCGTGTCTTTGCTTGGGGAGGGAAACTGGAATACTTCCTACTCCTCCTACAATCTTATGATTAATTTCGTTTCGGGTTCCAAGACAGATTTAGCGTGTCCCCCGGGCACCCCTGAGATCATATCAAAGGGTTTTTGCGGTTGGTTACCACTGTCGATCCTAGCTACACAGGAGTTGCAGTGGTGGGTAAGTGTGGTGGGCCAATTGCCCGTTTAAAAAAACCTTACAAAAGTGTATCCAGCCAAACAATTAGCCGTTGGATAAAATCAACACTCAAAGATAGTGGAATTGATGTATCCGTCTTCTCATCCCATAGCACACGTCATGCTTCCACCTCAATGGCAAAAAAGTTAGGCGTCAGCCTCGATACTATTAGGCAAACTGCGGAATGGAACGGCAATTCCACTACCTTTGCTAAATACTATGATAGACCAATAATTGAGAATGATAATCTAGCTCTTGCTAAAACTCTATGTTCTTTATAATGATTTAAGATGATTATAAACAACCAATAATTGTAAGTCATTTTTATGAATTATAAGTTTTGTTAGTTATAAGGTTTTATTTCTATTTTGCGTGATATTTCTTACTCTAAACATCTACAGGGTGTTTTCAATAAGTAACATTACTAATCTCGAGGACGAAATACGAGTATAATTAATGATTAAACGAACTTACCTGTCTGGAAGTTCAATCATAATTATACGAAGTGTTTCGTCCGAGGAGATAAGTAATACACGCCCACCCAATACAAAAAACTAAAATGTGCTCTACAAGAAATATCACTAAGTATTATTTTTAATTTTTTCTCAACTAAATGAAGACGGCTCAGGGGTCTCGGTGGAGATCGAATTTGGTATGGTAGAGATAATGTTTTTTTTCTTTGTGTTGCCAGCTTTCAACTATAGTGCTGAAGTGGTATCACTTACGCGATACTACAGGTTGTTTTCAATAAATAACATTACTAATCTCTTCGGACGAAATACTTCGTATAATTATGATAGAACTTCACGTACAGGTAAGTTCGTTTAATCATTAATAATTCCTTCTTAGCCGGAATGGTTTCAGCGTAACCAGCAACCGCTACCAAAATCGTTATTGGAGCTATTATTACAGTTTTGATTGAATTTATTTCATTAATACTACGGCGGGTTAATAAGTCCGTGACTTTTTGAATTTCTAACCTCCTTACTGAAAAAGCAACACTACTCCTGTCAACAGGCATCTGTCAGTTGACTCCTATCAAAATTTGAACTTGCTGCGTCAGTTAGTTTGTGTTTTACAGCTATCTTTATCAGACTATCCAGTAACTTAAGGATACAATGGAAAAAAGTGAATTTCGTGTGCTTATTAAGCATTATTTTTTGCGAAAAAAAACCATTACCGAGACCAAGGCTAAGCTTGATAAATACTATGGCGACTCTGCACCATCGATTTCAATGGTAAAAAAGTGTTTACAGGTTTACTGAATTTCGTTGTGGCCGTACAAGCACTGAAGATGCCGAACGTCCTGGACGCCCAGTTGAGGTCTCTACACCCGAAACAATCGAAAAAATTCACGATATGGTGTTGGCCGACCGAAGATTGAAAGTTCAAGAGATTGTGGAAGCCATAGGCATCTCGCATGGCTCAGTGGTTTCAATTTTGAATGATCACTTGGGCATGAGAAAGCTTTCCGCAAGATGGGTGCCGCGTTTGCTCACAGTCGACCACAAACGCAATCGTGTAACAACTTCACAGGAAGGTTTGGCGTTGTTTAATCACAATATGGAGGAGTTTTTGCGCCGTTTAGTAACCGTGGACGAAACATGGATCCATCACAACACACCAGAGACCAAACAACAGTCAAAACAGTGGGTTTCTAAGGGTGAATCGGCGCCAAAGAAGGCCAAGGTGGGTTTGTCAGCCAATAAAGTTATGGCGACTGTTTTTTTGGGATGCACGTGGGATAATCCACATTGACTATCTTCAAAAGGGAAGAACAATTAATGGGGAATATTATACCAACTTATTGGACCGCTTCAATGAGGATTTGAAAAAAAACCGACCTCATTTGGCCAAGAAAAAAGTTCTTTTTCACCAAGACAATGCAAGGGTGCACACATGTGCAGTTGCCATGGCAAAAATCCATGAATTGGGCTATGAATTGCTCCCACATCCACCCTATTCTCCAGATTTGGCTCCGAGTGACTACTTCTTGTTCCCAAACCTGAAAAAATGGCTCGGTGGAAAAAGATTTGACTCCAATGATGAAGTCATCTCGCAAACAAAGGCCTATTTTGAGGACCTCGACAAATCATATTTTTTGGAAGGGATAAAAAAATTGGAGAAGCGTTGGACAAAGTGTATAGAGCTCAAGGGGGACTACGTTGAAAAATAAAATGATTTATTTATCAAAAAATCTGTGTTTTATTCCAAAAGTCACGGACTTATTGACCCGCCCTCGTAGCAAAATTAAATAAAGACTTTAAAGACTATCTATGAGTAGATAGACCTTACCAGTGCCGCCACACTGTGGTAAACAATAGCACGGAAATAGGCATGTTGCCTAAAAAAAATTTTCGCCTATTCCAAATTAGACAACGGCGGTAGACAACGGCTCGTTTCCTGGATCATTTCATAAAAAAAAACTCATCGTGGTAATGAAAATTGCAAGTATGCTTCTTCAGTAATTTAATTGACAATTTCGAGAACTAGGACTTGTTTTAGTTGAGGGGACGAGGAGAGTCGAGGGGTGGAGGACGAATGAACTAAGAAAATTAAAGTAACATTTATTAAAACAGCCTTGAATTTAAACAGAAGTATGGAATGTATAGATTCCAGTATATTATGTTCTGATTATTGTAAACTGCAGATTAGTGTAACTTATACAGTAGGGCTTGGACTATATTATGATCCGGAATCCGTAAGGCCGGAGAAATTTCGGAGCACGGAAAATAGAACTCTACGCTAATACAATAGAGCTGAAAATTAAACACACAAGTGTCGAGTCAAATGTCAATCTTATATATGTTATTTGTTAATACAATTTTTGAAAATCGAAATTGCGCTAATGCGCAGAGCTCCAATTTGAGTGCTCTGAATTTTCCCAGTCCTTCCGGATTCTGGATCATATAATAGATTATAGTCCCAGCCAAGTAGTCCAGACACAAGACAACGTTACGTTAACCTGATATTGGTAAATATGAAAAAGTTCCTAATTCATACATGTAAAGTCAATTCAAACAATTATTAATAATTATTATTAACTATCTACTCTTAAATTTTAATTTAATAGTAAGTAATAATATATAATTAAGTAAATAAAAAAAAACTATGTGTAAGTACAAAGCTATACATGTAAACATTATAATTGATGTTTACAGGATGTTGCTGCTAAGTTATTTATTTTAGGGTTTCATACCTCAAAAGGAAAAAACGGAACCCTTATAACCCGTCCGCCTGACTGTCCGTCAAAATCCTTTAATACATGAACGCGTGGAGGGATCCGAGTTAAAATCAAAATCTACGATCCCTTGAAACCGTGAAAAAATCAGACTTCTAGGTCGACGTGAAAAGAAAGACGGCTGTTTACGCCACAAAAACACATATTTCGACAATCTTAAGGGATTAAAAATTCATAGGGTACTTCCCATAGAACTATAAAATTTGGTAATCATTATGCACTGCATGTACAAGAAAAATCTGAATAGTAATTACATAATAAAAATTAGGGAGTAGTCTAAGGTCTAATAGGAGGTCAAAATTTCAAATTGAACCGACTAGGCCAAATGGGCCATTACAAAACATTTTTTTTTTACGAAGCATATTCTTATTATTTAAAATTAAAAATGCCAAAAGTAGTAGTTTCTCCAGACAAACTTTCATACCCGTGAGTCTCGATTCCTGAAATATTTATACTTAATTTGTACGGAACCCTGGGTGGGCCGGTCCGGCTTCCTCTTGGGAGATACTCAAGACACTCGTTGAAAACCATTTAATGAAAGAGTCCATCAGTCCACTTTTGTTTCGGTCGTCCATTGGCGACAGTTATCGTTCAAGCTCCATACATTATGAAGAAATAACTATAAACTAATAAATACAAGGTTCTTCTTCCTATCTTATATTAAGTACTTATTGATCAGAATACACGACCATTCAGTCACACGTCGCGGTGCCATTGGCGTCTCTAATGTACATGACCGTAACAACTATTACGCTTACATAGATGACTAGCATATATCATTATTTTAAATAAAGTATATCGTTAACTCCGTACTGAAGCCACTCTGTATAAGACGTACTGAGCTCTGCGATGTGTCTGCTCGATCACGTGGCCCGCGGCTGAAGGCTGTCGAAAAACGTCACCATCTCGAGCCTCGCGCGGGAGACCTCGCGGCTTCGGAAGGACTGGGGCTGGTCCATGGTCAGGTACTGCAGCCGCTCCGCGGCCACCGGCGGCCACGCCGACTGCGCGCCCTGGTTGCACGTCGGATCACTGAAAACAAAACCAGTTTCGATATTAGTCACGAGATAATTCAGTCGTGAGCAGCGATCGCAACGTAACCAATTTACCTAATTATCAACATAACGTTTAATACTGTTTACTTACTTGCAGTACATAAAGTTATTGAAGATTGTCGTGAAGCATTCACTCATCTGGTGGTCGCGGCCTGTCGGCGCGGTACACGGGGTGCTCGGGGTGAACGAGTTTGCCTTGAATACGAACGTCAAGTCTTCTACGTGGCCGGCACCCGTGAAGTTTAGGTGGAAGGCGCTCTTGATGACGCTGCAGGCGGCGTCGTACGAGAAGTCGTACAGGAAGGCCGGCGCGCCGCCCGTCCTACGTCGGATCTCGGCCACCTTGAGCGCCGGATACACGTAAAACGTGTCCGAGCAGGACTCGAGGTACTTGTCTATGCTGGGCACTCCGTCGAAATATTTCTTTTCGACTTCCTTCGCCAAATCCAATGAAATATTAGGTGTCGTTTTATATATCAAATTGGGAGACAGAATGAGCGTCGGGTTCGCTTTCAAGCGTGACATTAGGTCTATCGCTTCGAAAATAGGTCTGAAAGTCTCGCACTCCCGGGAAGTGTGGCCAATTATAAGAGGAATATTGCTTCCTCGACCTTGCAAAAGAAGGGTCTCCGGGTCCTCGTCTAGAATCGTTTTGACTCCCTCGTATTTTGATTCGACCACCGGCATAAAGGCAGTGATGCCGATCAGGTCTTGGACTTTTTTGTTCGCGGTCATGATGGTGTCGAGCGGCAGCGCCACGAGCTGCTGGTGTACCTCGTCGGGGTCGGTCTCGTTAATACCCAGAGTAGCAGTGAATAATCCGGCGATCACTTTGGCGTAGACCGGCGAGGTCGTGTAGAAACTCGGGATAGCCGTCCCGCTCATTATGATAGCCCTATAACAAATAAAAATGTTTACATTTTATGTAAACAATCGGTACACTTATATGATGTTATTTCGTTGCTCGAAGAGCACGCTCCTCAACTTACTTATGGAACAGCCCCTCGGCTGCGGGCGACAAGGTCAGCAGGTGCGTGATGACGGCCCCGGCGCTCTGGCCGGCCAGGGTGACATCGTTGGAGTCTCCGCCGAAGTATCGCGCGTTGTCCCGGACCCATTCCAGCAGTGTGACCACGTCTCGTAGGCCGTTGTTGCCGGGCACCCTCGCAGAGTGCAGGGACAAGAAACCGAACACGTTTAGTCTGAAATATTAAAAATATATTTTTTTTATATCGTTAATTTTGGTACCTAACTTTAAATTAACATGCGTTGTGCTGCGTTGCGTAGTCGAATGTGACGTTTCAACGGAACGACGAACAAGAAAAGAAGAGGGTGGATGATGCGCTGCGCTATCACCCTGTTGTTGCGTTGGTTGCCAGGTGTTGCATGCGCCCATGCGGCCTCAGCCTCACCGGTTGCTTGTATTACAGTGGTAGGATTCCACTACAATACTCGAGGTGGCACGAGGAACGTAGCGTTTGCTATTAAACTTTACTAAAGTATCTAAGGCTAAGTATAAGTTCTATGTACAGCAATTACTGTTGGGATTATTCTTTCAGATATTTTCTTATGTCGAGATTTCCATAATCTTTGTTGTCAAGTTTATGGGTCATCGATCGTTCGAGTCTTATCTGAATCCTGACATATTTTATATATGTATACAATAAGCGTAGCTGGCTATTTCGTTCAAAATGATCATAATTTTTAGTTATATTTCTTCGACGGTGGCCTTGTAAGTTTATTATTAAGTGCCGGGTTTGCAAATTAATGCTATGTAAAAAAATACAGATATTTTAGTTACTAGAACTGTCTTTTATCTGTCGTGCAAGTCTACAAACTAACTTTCCTTTGAGTTGACTTCGTTCAAAAATATAAGGTATACGGTATACCGTAATTTATTTTTAAAACCTTTAATTAATTTTAAATTTATATTTAAAAGAAAAAATTTTCATTGCTTGGTATTCCGGATCTTTGCGCGCGCGTCGGGAGGTTAACCATTATTACCGGAGTCTCCCGGGCGATCCGGGAGGTCGGGAGGTTAACCATTATTACCGGAGTCTCCCGGGCGATCCGGGAGGTCGGGAGGTTAACCATTATTACCGAAGTCTCCCGGGCGATCCGGGAGGTCGGGAGGTTAACCATTATTACCGGAGTCTCCCGGGTGATCCGGGAGGTCGGGAGGTTAACCATTATTACCGGAGTCTCCCGGGCGATCCGGGAGGTCGGGAGGTTAACCATTATTACCGGAGTCTCCCGGGCGATCCGGGAGGTCGGGAGGTTAACCATTGTTACCGAAGTCTCCCGGGCGATCCGGGAGGTCGGGAGGTTAACCATTATTACCGAAGTCTCTGGGCGATCCGGGAGGTCAAAGTCAAAGTCAAAATCAAAATTTTTTATTCAAAATTGGTATTTTTATACACTTTCTGAACGTCGATCTACATGATGCCTACCACCGGTTCGGGAACTAGCCCGGCGAGAAGAACCGGCGTAAGAAACTCGCGCGGGGCCATCTTTTATCAAAAAGATGGAAAAATGTTCTTTTAAAAATATAAAAAAGGCATATATAACAATGTTATGACTAAAACTACATAACAAGAGTACAATAATATATGTTATATAGAAGTAGCCTTGCAGGGCGTCACCTCATTCCCATGGTGTGCTATCATTCATAAAATCATTAACTTTATAATAGGCTTTAGCACATAAACGTTCTTTAACTACTTCTTTAAATTTATTGATTGAAAAATTTTGAACGCTTTCTGGGATCTTATTGTATAGGCGTATACACTGGCCTTTTAACGAATTCTTTACTCACCTGTAGTTGAAAGTGATGACGATAACATTCTTGGTGATGAGATACTCGGGGCCGTGGAAGTCGGTGCTCCCGGAGCCGTAGGCGAAGCCGCCGCCGTGCACGAACACGAGCACGGGCAGGCCGGCCCCGTCGTCCGGCTGGCCGGTGCGGTAGGGCGAGGGGAAGGCGGGGGGCGCGGGCGCGGGCAGGTACTCCCAGGGCACGTGCACGTTGGCGCTGATGCAGGCCTCGCTAGTGTTGCGGTCGCCCACCAGCGCGCCGTACAGCACGTCGTGCTGCGGGCACGCCGGGCCCTCCGCTGTGGCGTCCAGCGCGCCTCCCCACGCCGCAGCTGGCTGCAGCTCCTGAAATTGTTGTCACCACCATTGGTTGATGTGTTGCTTCATCTCTGAACCGTTCTTCAATAAGTTACACTTTGCAAGACTTGATAAGAGTCGAAAAAATCGGGAAAATAAATAATTACATTGATATGTAAATCTATTATTTTTACACGTAATTTATTATTGTATTTTGTTATCTATGGCTAAATAAAACCGGCTGAGTGCGAGATGGACTCGCGCATGAAGGGCTTCCTACAAAACGGCAAAAAATCACGTATTGTTGTACGGGAGGAGGTACCACATAAATATTTATTTTATTCTGTTCTTAGTAATTGTTGTTATACGGCAGTCGGCAACAGAAATATGACAAATACATGACAGACAGACAGACGGACGGACAGCGGAGTCTTAGTAATAGGTTCCTGATTTTAATCTTTGGGTACGGAACCCTAAAAATTTTGCAGCTAATATTCAATTGAATAATGAGGTCCATGCTTACCTTAAATCTCAAGTTTCCGACGGGCTGGCGGGCGTAGGGCACGCCCAGGAAGGACGCGTACTTGGTGGATCCGGCGAAGGCGGTGCGGCCGCACAGCCGGCCGTTCGCGATGCGCGCGCTCGCCTCGCACCGCCTCCCCGGGTACGCCTGCGCTACAACACCGACACTCACCGTCAGCTGGCGTTCGGTACACACTACACACCCATGCTTACGAAGGCAATACAATAAATACGAAGTGGGGGATCATCAAATATGCCCCAACACCAAACTGGTCCCAGGTGGAACGTTGTACAAAGAATGTGCAGCTGCTTCAACGCCGAGTCGGTGTCGTCTGCATAATTATTGGCTCAAGGCCGGCCGCCGCCCAGACATTCAATGGCCAGGGAAAGGTACTTTGAATATGGATACAATTTATTTTTAAAAACAAAAGACTTCTTAATCTGATCTATCTAATAATAACATTAACACACGTTTGGATTTGGTCCGGAGCAGACCGCGGAATTTGTTGCTAATTTAGGGGTTTCTCCCTAAAACTAGGGAAAAAAATCCTCGTTTTGGAGGTTTGTATTTTCTTGTTTTTATTTAAATAATAATATCTTCTAATCTCTTTCCTCAAGTTTGCCATATTATTTTATTACTTTCCAGATTTTTTCTTATCAGCGACACTATCAAATGGTGCAATATTACTGGGTGTGTTTTTTAAACACCAACGGATTCGATTCCAGCGATATTAATTTAAAAAAAGGTAAACATGCAGTTTCGTCTATTAAAGTTAAGCGCTTTTCGCTGAAACTCATGGATTTTAGACTTCGCCTTACAAGTTACAAGTCCACTCAAAAACTTTCACCTTGTATTATAATTTTTGAACCAGTGATTGAAATTGTTGTCGTAGTAAAAAAGATTTTTGAGGGTTGGGTAACCGAGCTTTGCTCGGAGATCTAATAGAAAAAAAGAATCACAAAAATATTTGTGGTACCTCGGTAAAATATTTTACCACGTTCCGAATTTCCGAATAACGAAAGATAAATAATTGTATGAAAATTGTGAGCGAATACGTACTCGTCAATTGTTCGTGCTTACCCTCAGCTATCATGTATTGTCACTTTCACTAAACACTAACACTTAAGCCTGCTGGTGTTTGATAATCAATTTTTTTAAATTGAATTTCAACACCCGATTGTCTCGGCTCTGGCGTGCGTGCGGTGGTCTCGGGCCTAGTGAGTCGGTGTGAGGGACGGGGTCTGGACTCACCTGCGGCCAGGCCCAGCACCAGCACCGTAAGCACGTGGACCGCCATGTCGCGCCGACAGCACACTGGCGGCCGCCGCGCCGCGCCTTACATATATATACCGCACGCTGCACCCAAAGGCCAAAACTGATAGTGCAAACGCACGCACCGGCTTCAGAGTCACCGATCAAAATTTTTTGATCACTTGATTTTTGAGATTGTTGAGTTGATCTATGTATATAATACTTACATGTTGTTCGCAAATTACTTCCAATGTTTGCTCACATTTCAGACGATAGTGTGTCCAACATTCAGTACGATACTGAGCTAAATGATTCTTGTTCTGCTTTTCATTTGTTCCATTTGCAATATTCAAACCGTATGAATTAATTTAACCTTATCTGTTATTAAAAGTTGACGATGGGAAATTCCTTAACGGTGATAATTAATTTATAGTCGTAAGGGAAAAATTAGGCCGGGACTATATTGTGCGGAACCCGTAAGGCCGGTACCTCATATCCTCAATTTAACACACCAAAATATGAAACGTTTCAGAAACGTGCGAGAAAAAGAATCGTATCAACTTTTTGTTTTGTCAGCGTTTGCGCTTGGGCGGCGGTGGTGAGTGACGTAGAGTAGGTGACGGTTCCAGCCGACCGATACCCCGTCACGTAGACCCGTCTGCCCTCATCGCACAAGCTGAACATAATCCAATTATTTTGTCTTCACCTTTTGATTGGTATATGATTTGCGTCTGTACATATGTTATGTCGGTTTATCTATCCCCTATCTCCGGTCAGGCTGTGATCTTTTCCATCCTTCACACGGTTTCAATGGAGTTACTCGCGCCACGCGCCAATCGCATTCGAGCCAGGCAGTTTCTGCGCCTGATATTACGCAACGACCAGCTAGCTCCAGATACTAAAGCTTTTGGTCGTCCTGTCCCTCGGCGGTCGTCGCATTTCTATCGCAGAGACCGAAATAAATACTGTAGTTGTGCTGCACGCACGTAGTGTTTCGCGTTTCGCTGCAAATCGGCGAGGACACCGGCGATATATGATTATGTCAGTGCGATCTGGGTGAGGAACACAAATAAGATCGGATTCGCTATCTCGTGCACGGGCAGTGCAGCTGCGGCCTGCGGGCGACCCCCGACCCGCGTATCGCGTCTGTTGCCACACGGAATTATAGCACCAAGCGCAAAATAATATAACGTCTCAATAACTGTTCACCCAATGACATAGTTTGGTTCACGGACGGATCCAGAAAGGTCAACGGGGCGGGTGCTGGATTCTACGGGAGCATGCCACCAACAGGCAAATATGCTTGTTTGGGAGAATTTGCAATCGTGTTTCAGGCTGATCTTCGCCATTATTTGTTGTTCACTAGAGAGCCTAAAGATGGCCTTAGTCCCTAGAAACAGCCTAATTAAAAATGTTAATAAATGTTTATTTATTTCTTTATTTTGTTTTAATTTTTCTCTGACAGTCATGCTGCGCTTAAAGCACTGACTGCAGCTGAAATCTCATCCAAATTAGTTCTGGACTGTGTTGAGACGCTAAACATGCTAGGATGTGACAACAATATCCGTCTGCTCAGCAACATTCCCGGCAATGAAACCGCAGATGAGCTGGCTAGGCTAGGTGCCGAAAGTCTCATTTACGGACCAGAACCAGTCTGCGGAATATCACTACCAAAAGAGCACTCAAGGAATGGGGGCGTAGCCTAAGCATAAAGCAATGGGCTGCAATCCCGGGCCTTGTGCATTCCAAAGCGTTAATCCCGGCCTTCAACAAAAGGCGTGCGGAATTGGCGCTTCAATGAGTAGAAATCAACTACGTGTCCTTACCAGAACTCTAATTGTGCACTGCAAGCTCCACAAACACCTCAACAAAATAAGAGTTGGTGACACAACGGCTTGCAGATTCTGCGGGGAGAAGAACGAGACACCCCTTCACCTTCTCCTCGACTGTCCAGCACTTCAACAGAACAGAAACAGGTACCTCGGACAGCACGAATACTCCACCACTGTGGGAATTCGTAGCACCAACCCCAACCACATCGTTCAGTTTACGAGCAGCATAGGCCTGGGGCCGGTACTTTAACGCGGAGGAGTCACAATAGACCCACTTGGTGTGGGTCGTAGTGACGTCAGGGCTCGATTTTGACCTGCCTTCGACAGTATAAAAATTTTTAAAAAAATTAGAAAACTCAATTGGATATTTAAAAAACTTCGGTATATTGCAAACAATAAACTATTAAACTTGATACATCTTCCTTCAGAACAGTCAATAATTGGTTATTGTATTGCAGTATGGTGCGGGGCCAGTAAAGATAAATTTATAAACATTGAAAGAAAAGCAACCAACGTTGGCTACGTTGCTTGCTTAAAATAATGTACCAAAAGTCATATTGTTTCCTACTGAAGATATTCCCCGTGTAAACTCTTATCGGTAAGGAAACTTAACATACTATCCATAGTTTTAAGATTCCACAAATACTTACCTTGCGAACCTGACGATAAATCTCGACGCAAAAAAGGAAAAGTTGTAGCTTTGGCTAAAACAAACACAACCTTTGCTGAGAGACAGTACAATTCCATCTCGGTCCATATATACAATAAAATTAACAAAATTCTGGTCACTCATCAAAACTGTAAAAAATCGGTTCAAATTTGGCTAATTACTAAAACTTATAACAAAATTGAAGCTATCCTTAAATACCTGGTAGTGTAGTGTCTTTCACTCACACACACACACACACACACTCAAAGAATAGTAATACATAGTATAGTCTAAACATACATTTTGTTAAATGATGTAATCTGTGTTCAAATGTTTAAATGTGTATTGTTCTTTTTTATTTTCTCTGTATTTGTATTAGGAAACAATTACCTAGGTACTTTAGTTAAGGAAGGGCGCGTGGCAGCTGACACCTGACACAAGTGTCTCGTGACACTTCCTAGGTGGATCTCATTTTCTGATGAATATTTGTAGCACACATTATAAATGAGAAATAAAAAAAAATCAAAAGTTAACCGAGGGACTACACTTTGAGGGCTGTAGTTCTTAAACTATATTTGTACAAATTTCCATTATTCTACAATTAATTTTTGACTTCTACTAAAATTTGCTACACTTTGCTACATTTCGGGAAAATTCAGGTAGGTCCCTCAGTCCACACGTACACCACTTTTAGATCTGCGATTCTGCAAAGATCCATATTACTTTCAAAACTAGATATCACAATTCACACCTTATGACTTATGTAAACGGGCAGATCTCTTTAACATCATCACTAAACCGTCAATATACTTGCCTGCTTTGTAAAAATAAATCTGATGTTGATATTATATCTAATGCGCTTTTTAATCACGCCCACTTCAGACCGTTGAGCCACATCGCGTGTTTCCTGAATCCTGATCTAACGAGCCATGCTAAATTGCATGCTTCTTTTATATTCGCAAGTGCGTGGATCGCGTCTACAGTTTTCACTTTTTGAATGTAACGTGTTTTAAGCCCAAAGATCCTGTAATATTAACTAATGCGATGTACAGATTTATTTAGCAAAGTAGATATATTTAGGATTTATGACTCATGAGCTAGCTCAAACAAACCGCAAACTCTGCTAAAAGCTGATCGATTTTCCTTTGTGCTAAAGATGTAAAGACTTTAAAAGAGTCTTATATGCTTTTTTTTGTGTGAGTTGTGACAAAACTTTTCAAAGTGAAGTCCATGTGAATTACATGGACCTAACAGCTATAAACTATCAGAAAGATTGTAGTTCCAAAGCTCAAGAGTAATTTGATCGGTCAACTCGTTAATCAATGCAAAAACTCTCAAAACGGTTGCATCACGCAGAATTTGACAGCGGAGGGGCGTTTGGTATAAAAAAATCAAGTCTTATCAGATTTACGTGACTGCGGATCAATTCATAAGAATTTGTTGCCGAATGACGCCAATCACAAAATCGAGATAATTGCCAAATATCTCTCTCAGCAGCATCGGGAGACACGTTTAGTTAGGCTTATGTACATCATCACTCATCATCGATTCTAACTTAATAGACAGCAACACTTTTTACAGCTTTTAACAATTTTAGTTAAATAAAAATTAGGAACACATAATTACAATTAGAGGATCTTCGGTAGTTTGATTAACTTCAACACATAGAACACCTCAGTTCTTCCGAGACGCTGTAAAGTTGGCAAAATGTAGAGATTCATTTGAATGATAATACACCGCAATGGAATCAATAGCAGTAGTTTTATGTACTACAATTTGACGAGTTCCTGAGGTAAGGACTGCTGTCAAAGAATCGCATGATGTGTGCAAGTTGCAGCTGGTGCTGTGAAAGTCTAATGATATTGCCATATGATCCTGACGTGCAGGGCGCAGGTGCCGTTGGCGGCCTTGGCGCGGCGTATCGGACACGTGTAAAAATACAAGTATTGCCCGACAACGCTGCTCCGATATCATGTTTATCTTCAGACGTTAGCCGATTGTAAACCGATCGCGGCTATAATAACTATCCGAGGATTGATCTGCTCGGCGCATGCAACTTTTTTGTATCAGTAATTGACTTATTAGATCGAGCAGCAGCGCGTTCTGATTGTGTTGTTGCTGTAGCAGACAGGTTACCAGCAACACGAACAGTCATCCTGACTGGAGAATCACACCATCGCGGGTCACCTTGGTCCTATATCCACTATCATAATGTCCAGCGAGTGGCCGATAACAATGACGTGGGTGACGTAGCAGCATGTGCTCGGCCGTAAACAACGCGCCCTACATTGTAACCACTGGCCCGCGCCCCCCGGCTGACGGTGACGTCACCACTGCCTCATCTCGCTATCTATCATCATGTAAACAAATAGTGCAGATTAGACAGGCAACAATGTCTCGAACTGTACTCGACTGCCACAGTTGGCGTTGCTAAAGTTAATTGTTATTAACCTCATCAGGTACAATTTAAATGTTTCTCACAATATGTACGTAAATTATTAGCTGAGACCAAAAAACATTAGTTTATTTAACCCACCTGAACCTCAACCATTGTGTGTAACCGGTTTACATGGATGATGGAGGCAAGTTTTTTATGCTAATTGGCAACGAAATGCCCAATTTAAGAATCGCCTTCCGCGGTAAGACGTTCGTCGTGGGCGTGTTGTTCTGACACCTTGGCCATGTACACACTACACGTGGTGGGCCAAAGCGATATAATTAACAGTCTGTGTTGGTCAAAGACCGATCGAATCCGTGTACAAATACTTGCTGGAGTTTTTGTCGTACAGCGATAATAGTATCTAATATCTTATGTATGTCTCCGTATTTCGCAGGTGCTAACTGCTAAGTAGAGTATGACTGCATGTCCACGACGACAGGTCACCTACAGCCAAACCCCGTATGCTATCCGATTAGGGCTCATTAGTCGAAGACTATGTAAAACTGGCTTATATTATTTCCCCCTTACTAATAAAAATATTTGTACAGTGTATAAGCTGTACAATATTTTGTTCTTGTCTGATACGTCGGAAAACCAGCTTGGCACAGGAGGACAAAGCATTGTATAGCTTATACACTGTATAAATATATGAGCAAGGGCCTAAGAGGGTTAATCTATGACTTAAATTAACCGCTACCTTAATTGTTATAAATAAAACGCCTTGCTTTACTCCATTCAGTTCAGATCCAATATAAACGTAAACATTAAACCAGTAGCGCCCGATAATGCTACGAATTTAAATATCAATTTAATATTTTTGTTCTCTTTTAGAATAAAATGAATATTATAGTTAAATAATTCTAAACGAGGAAAATACTAAAAATATATTTAAGTAAAGTACAGAACATGAAAATTTAGTGAGATTCAAGAGAATAAGTAGAGAGAGATTCAAGAGAATAAGTAGAGAGAGACTCAAGAGAATAAGTAGAGAGAGATTCAAGAGAATAAGTAGAGAGAGATTCAAGAGAATAAGTAGAGAGAGATTCAAGAGAATAAGTAGAGAGAGACTCAATAGAATCAAGAGATTTAGTAACTTTGTTTTGGACTTACATACGGAATTATATTCGTCGAAATATATGTGTATCATTAACACTAATATCTATATATTATATAAAAGAAAGTCGTGTTAGTTACATTATTTATAACTCAAGAACGGCTGAACCGATATGGCTGAAAATTAGTGGGGAGGTAGCTTAAAACCAGGAAACGGACATAGGATACTTAAGTGCCCCGCCGAGTCTGTCCGTCTGTATGTTCGCAATAATCTCAAAAACTATTGAAAGGATTTTCATGAGGTTTATATTTACCGACGTGTAGTTCCTTAGGAAGGTTTAGTTCGATAAATTGAAAACAAAAAAGATTTGTTAAGGTTTTGTGGAAATTGTTTGATTTATGACGATAATTGTTGAGAAGAGAGTGTCAGAAAAAATCAAGCCGTCTGGGAACTTTTATCGAAAACGCTGCCTAACCTAACCTGTTGGAGATAAATTACAAAACAATTTATGGTGGGATTGTTTCTCTTTTATAGGTCTAAAAAAATGTCCGCGTTGGCATAGATATGTCTATCTTTTAAGGATAGGTTGCTATACCCATTCTAAGTTTTAAAAAATTATCAGAAATAACGTGGTATTTTCAGAAGCTATTTAGACGGATACAATTTAATTATCCTTATCTAGGAGATATCTTAAAATTATAAAGTACGTGTAAAAAAATATTTTAAAATATATATTTTTACTCTTTGCTATTACTATATTGCAGGTATATTTGCTAAAGAGTTTTTTGTCTTATACGCGGGCGAAGCTGCGGGCAAAAGCTAGTATTTAATAAAGTGTAGGTTTTGAAGCCACGCCTCAGCTTGTTGTTAGGCCATAACGACTGTTCACACACACGACACACAACTAGTTGTGTGAACAACACCTAGGACGTTCATTGTGAAAATTTAAAAAAATATATAACTAAAATATAAAGTCTATGAAAAACACACACAACGTGAATTTAATGTTATCATTAGTTATGTAACTGTCGTAGCTCTATCAATGTCGAAGTATTTATTGCCCTACCACTTGTTAACTACATAATTTAGTTTTTTTAAATCAAAAGCAATAACAGGAAGTTTTATTTTTTGTTTTACTTTATTGACAGCTATATGTGATCGCAGTCGGGGCAATTTAGACATAATATAATGTAACGTAGGTATAATTTATATGATAATTCTAATGAAATGAAAAGCCGAAGCGATCACGGGACTCCTCATGGCGGATGTATATTTACACTATAATTTGATTCACATAGGCAACGCTACTTCGCTACTTCATTCGTCAACACATCAAAGACGGTCGTCGGTCCTTCGCATTAAATATAACAAATATTAAAAATATAAAAATTCGATGATATACATACTATCATTAAAGAAACGCATGGAGTCGTGCAAAACAATCGATATTACATAAGACCTTCTAATGAGACTAGACTGCTGAAGTTATCTAAATAGTCGCCACGCGTGCACATTGTTTACGTACAAAACGGGCAGCAGAGACCTTAACCCCCAACCTCGCCTCGAGCCCGCGCCTGTAAACAAGTACACCTACATGCCCCATAACCGATTTCATATAAAGTCTGCACTAACCTGGCGCAGCTAACTAACTAAACTAACTAAAATGGCGTAGCAATAGGATACAAGTCCGATCCAATACTGTCCAAACTCGAATGTCGCACACACTAAACGAGCAGCTTGGCAAACGGGCTGCTGGCATTCACGGTGGTGTCGAGGTTTGATGCACCGGAGAATATCAGGTTTTGTTTTCTTGCGAGGCTGTTTGCTTAATGAGTAAAAGCGTAATCTATTAGGACTTCTGAAATCCTAGTCCTTCCGTTATCATGTCTTAAACATTGATCACATGACGACATTTCCTTGTAAGCTGCATTACTCGGCGTAATTAAAGCTTAGAAGAAATCGTAGAAATGGTCGCGACGGCCAAATCTCCGTGTCATGTTACAGAGACGACACGAGAGTACGACACGAGGCCCGAGGGCGTTAGTCATGCTAATGGCAGCCTGGACTGTGTAGCTAGATTGATTTTATCTTACGTGGGAACATTTTGAAAATTCTGATAAATTAAGATCTGCTTATGTTGTAACAGCTAATACAATTCTTGAATAAATATATATATTACCTAAGGAAATGCTAGCTACAAACTTTTTATTTATAAGTGTAGGGACCACACAAAAGTGCATGCTTGCACTCTTGGTTCCAAGTCATTTCAATATTATATTTCCAATGTTAAGTAGCCAGTCTCGTCCTAACCTCAGATCTAAATGGTATACTAAGCTAAACGTTGTATGTACGTAATAAGTCAAAAGATAATAAAATATTATCGGGACTATACATTTCATTTATCTCTCCAACAAAATATTATAAACCCCACATTATCTAGGTGAACGTGTTCGAAACGTTCGCGCAATGGAAACTCTTGAACATTTGAAAAAGTATGCCTACTTATTTTTAACGTATTAACGTTATTAAAAGCGTAGCTAAGGGCCTTATGATCAGTATAATCTACTAATTATTTACCCTCTATCATCCCTCGAAAGTGTTTTATAGCTAAATAAATCGCTAATAATTCACGATCGTATGTAGAATACCTACTTTGGCTGTGTACTTGTCATCTTTTTGGAAAAATAACCCAAAGGTATCCAACTACTCCCTACACGTTGTTGCACCGACCGACCGCACGTACTGAAAAATTTGATGCGTCGGTCATGAGTGCATATGGTGCATCGTCCCTCACACGGGTACGATAACGTGACTGCATTCTTGAGTGCTAGTCCAGAGTTTCAACTTTCGATACCCTTTTTGAGCGTATCAAAGAAAATCGTGACATCTTTCGCTGCGCTGTCGAATGATGAAAGGCATGACGTCCATAGTAGATTGTGGGCAATTACTTCGATCGTGACCCCGCCGCGCCAGCCAGGTCCGCTACGACTTATCCAGTTTACAGCCGTCTAGTGGTTGGTCCGTCATCCTTGCACCAAAAAATTATGATTTGTTTGCGATTATAATTGCGTACTCCATATAAATGAACACGATAAATATGAGTTTACGGCGACAGCTCAGTATTTATAGAATTCATAGGTTTGATGGGCAATAGATAGGCGCTCATTAGTCGCAGCACGGCGGTAAACAACTCCGCTATTATTTATATTATTCCCCCGATAACGAGAGAGTTCACCGATGATTTCGGTTCGTGGCTCGATATTGGTCGAAACCGTTTATCGCCCCATCCTCGCTCGTTAACCTGATGCTGGATGCATCACCTCGGTCGCATATGGCGATATGAGATTGCACGAGGAAAATTTTGTTTGATTGCAGTTTATTTTTGTCACCCCGCAGCCGATAGCGCGGTGCAGACGCATGCGGCATGCGGCATACCTCGACGGCCGGCTTTCTCACAGAGAAATTCACAACTTATAATTCCTATTTACTATCTGTATGTGGTGTTGCAGGGCGGGGCATGGAGGACGAGGTGACGTTCCTGTTCCAGATGGGACTGCTGCGGGACGCGGTGTCGGCGCCCGCCCAGCGCCTCACGCTCGCCTACCTCAAGGAGCTCGCCGTCAACTTCGTGCACGATAAGGTATAGCGAATTTGTTCATAGCAGTTGGAGCTGGGAGGGATCATCGATTATTCATCATTAGGCAGTAATAATGTTCCAACTTTCTTCGTAGCTTTAGACCAAGATCGAACCGTCCGAGACCGTTCCATTCCTATGCACCTGCACAGATCATCAAAGCTAATATATCAGGATGGAATATATCTCATACGGAAGGCACCCGGACCCCTGGTCTTACCCCGGGGCCTTTCGCGCCCCGACCGAGTGGGCGCTTGTAAACAAACAAAACAAACAACTTCTACCGCAAGGCCGCAATTCCGATATTGTTTAATGGTGCTTTTGAAACATTTCTGATACCCTGGTCTCCATCCTCAGATTCCCGACCACGGGCTGGCGCGGCTGGGCGACCGCATCCTCCTGTTCCGCCACGACTACTGCTCGCCCAACGTGCTGCAGCTGCTCAATTCCGCCGCCGACGTCACCGACGAGACCATCCTCGAGATCGTGCTCACCGCCAACCGTATGTTCCACCATCTACGTCGACCGTCGACCGTCGACCGTCAACCGTCGAGTGGGACTACCGGTACTCCGTCGGACCGAAGCCCAATGTAGTAATATAACGCCTTACTGATATAACTTCTATAGCGCAATTCAGATGTGGCGGCCTGTGGCGGCGATTGGTCCGACACATTACCGCCCCCCTCCCGTGGTAATAATATTTCCACGAGCTATGTAGTGGCAGAACTTGTGACCCGTGCAAAGACACCTTTGTAAATAATTTGATTCTATTCTATTGATAGTGGGCTGGATACAGCACGTGTGTAAGGTAATTTTAAATTGGAGACCGAACGATCCTATACGATGACCAGGTCAATCGTTGTATGCAGAATACGATCATGTGTCACCCCGTCGCGTCGCACTGGAAATGAGGGTCCTGCATTGGTCTGCTTCCTAATGCTCAAACCTTATTTGAGCATAAGAAAATTATTTCAAATATTTGTTATGTAATTTAAGCTGTCTTTTTTTAATTTTTTTATATAATTTTTTATATATATATATATATATATATTTATTTATTTATTTATTTATTTATATATATATTCAAATATTACACACGGTGACGTTTTTAACAGATAGTTACTGGTAGAACAGTAAATTCAATTTCTTTTTATTGTCATGTTGCAGCGCTGATCTGCGATGGCGGCGCGGAGACGTGCCCGGCGGCACGGCCGCACGCGCTGGCGGTGCACTCGTACAAGGCGCCCACCTTCTGTGACTTCTGCGGGGAGATGCTGTTCGGCCTCGTCAGACAGGGACTCAAGTGCGAGGGTGAGGAGCCTATACAATAAATTGCTGTTCTGCCTCCTGTGTGTTGTTTACCTGCATAATGCGCAGGATCTAGCACCACTGATAACATTAGGTCCTATCCAGTTTAAACATTGCCTCTTTGACATTATGACAGTCATTACATTAAGCACTAATCATTTGCCCCATTTCCAGGTTGCGGTCTGAACTACCACAAGCGGTGCGCTGTGAAGGTGCCGTCGAACTGCGAGGCGCCGGCGGCGCCGGCGGCGGCGGCGGGCGGCGCGCTGCGGCAGTCGGGCGCGCCGCGCAGCCCCAGCCGCGCCTCCGACGACTCGCTGGTAAGGCGCCTCGCCGACCTCGTCACCGGCCGCGACTGACGCATGGTCGCCTTGTGTCTGCACTCTCCAGGGTCCGCACCCGCTGACTATAGGGCTGGTACTGCTCGATTATATAAACCATTCTAAAGCTGCACGCTCCTCCACTAGCTGAAAGGGTTACACAGTGGTGGAGCGTATTTTGGGAATGGTTTATCTTTACCGGCTTGATGTCAGAACTCCTCTGAGAAATTCTCATTATTTAACTTACACTTTCATATTTTTACTTATATCGAATCGCTATTAAGTCGGTCATCCGAGGCGCCACCGTTGTGTCCTAGTGGGCGAGGACCAGGAGCAATTAAAATAGGTATATCATGTTGCTTTAACCCAGTATACAAATAAATGTTATTTTGACAAAAAGTGGCAGCTACCAGCTTATTATGGGGAAAGAATCTCGCTCGTGCACACATTCAGGAGAGGTTGAAGCGAATAGTTTAGGAGATACATTTGCAGGCTCTTTGAAGCCAGTAACAGTGACAAAACTTAGAATTAATATTCAATATTTTTATGTGATTATATCCGTCCAATTTACTACAAGTACTTACACTAATGTATTAAGTAGATTTACATGAATATTTTTATAGTATTTTTATTAGTTATTAATAACTGTTGTATAATTCTAATAATTCACAGTGATTTTATGACAAATTTTATATTTTGTAGGAAAAAGTAACCAGCCTTAAAAATTATTGGCCATAATTCACTAGTTGCTAATCGACAAAACGTGTTTGATATTATATCAACAATATCATTTTAACGAATTTTTATTAGACTTAATAGAGTTTCTTGTTTGTTTGTGGTTTCCTGTTTAATGAAATAGCTGGACTATTAATGTAATATATATTATATATATACATAAAACGAAAACATAACAAAACAGAAAACATACGCGCAAATGTTTCGGGAAATGTGGACAAATATGTAAACTATTCGTACCTGTGATGTGTCTGTGTGACACATCTTGGTACTTTTTGTGAGCGTCTAATGTCTATTATATTAACATTCCAGTGTGTAATAATAAGTAGTTGGTATAGGTGGTGGGTAGCATTGGACAAAAATGTATATTATTTTAATAAAATATGCTTTTTTTATTATTTTGAGTTTTATTTTTATCCCATGTTACTCATCACCGATTTCTGACTAAAATGTGATCCAACTTAAATCACTGTTAACAAACTTAAACACCAAAATAATGTAGCTAACAGAGGCCGAAGTGCCTACCGCTATAAAAGGTTGTGTAATGTAATCTCAAGTTCATTTAGATTTCTGATGCAATGAGCATTAATAGCACATGCTCATTTTGCACTAAAACCTCCTTGACAGTAAAGTTTAGATTACGTACGTTATATTAGTCTTTATTTCACGTAAATTTATGCAGTATTACGGAAGTTATGACCGTAAGAAATTTTGAGCACTTTGTTAAATTTCCGCGATAGCGCGGCTAGACGCGTGACGTCAGCGGTCCTTCCGCCCGTGCCCGGCGACGCCGCGCCGCCCGCGCTATCAATGAGACTGCCGGTCGGCGCCCAGCGTTGGCTAAACTCCTGACGTCACAGCACGACCAAACGCTGCGTGCGTTTTTAAAGAATTTTGCACGAAAATGGACATTTTAATTGCTATTATCTCGGCTATCTTCGCGAATATAAAAAAAACTTGAGAGGTGTCAAGGGACACCCGGATGGAACGAATTTATAATATATATATTATAATATAAATATATAGTTAATAATGAAGAATTGAAGCCATTTTGGAAGAAATATATATATGACAGACGGATAGAAAAATGTTAACAATTTATATTTTATTGTAAGTATGATCGGCATACTTTTAAATGCATTAAGTGAAAATAAAAGCTGTTAATTTGAAATTACAAACAGACACTTCAATTTTGTTTATTTGTATAGATATAATATATTATATTATACAAAACAAATAGTTGAACTAAATACATATAGTGCGCGCGGAACTAGTTGGCCGTGCCTTAGGTAGGGACAAGGGTGAGTGGACGGGGCGGGTTGCTTGCTGCTCGCAGTGTTGCCGCCGCGAAGTCCGGCTCCGTACTGAGTAATAACATCAAGCGCTCTTCCGTCCCACCGCTCGCATACCTAAGGCCCGGCTAGCTAGTCACAATATGTAACAGTCATAACAGTCACAATGTATAATTGCAAAATTCTACATTATTGTCAAGGTGATAAGGTCGTTTTTTGTATCATTCTTAATAGTCGTTATTACATTGTGATTTCGAGTGGCAAAAAGTGTAATTTATATTCCCCAATACAATTCGCAACGCGCCATAAGGAACTTCGTTCCAACAATTAAAAATGCTTTCTTCTGTTTTCCCCCAGATCACTTTAGCATGTCTAGAAAAAAATATTGGTATAATGACGTTGATTATACCGGCAAAGAAATAGATGGATCGCTTGATGCGTAAGCCGCCACTCCCTCTCCATGGACAACCGCAAACCGTAACACGAGAGAAGATTAACTAGTGCGTTGCCGGAACTTACATTACTTTTAGGAAAGTGTTATCTCCCACAGCACCTTTGACAAGACAGACTAAAATATGTAAAGAGTAGTATTATTGCCTACTAGTAATCCGTATCAGGCTTTACATTTTAAACGACTCTAAATTGTAACACACGTCTGTACCATATTTTTGGAGGTCATCCTGCAGGCAAGGAGGATATGTCCCTAGGGCCCGCCAAGGACAAATCTCTGTGGTCTAACTACTAGGGATTGAGAAACCCTTGTGACGCGAAAAAATCCCGTCTAGACAGAAAGCAGAATATGTTTATTTGCCAAACACTCATCTGATTGCCAGTGAGCTGTGTACTATGTAAGACCGCCGGCCCCACAGAGTATCGGCGGCGCGTCGTCCACCAGCGGGCGGCGCGCGGCGGCGGGCATCCCGCACACGTTCCAGCTGCACACCTACACGCGGCCCACCGTGTGCCGGCACTGCAAGCGGCTGCTGCGCGGCTTGTTCCGCCAGGGGCTGCAGTGCGGCGACTGCGGCTACAACGCGCACCGCCGCTGCCTGCCGCATGTGCCCAAGGACTGCGGCGCGGACTTGCGCGACACACCCGGTGAGTTACGGCATATCGCAACCCCTCGTCTACTAGGACACCACAGTGACGTCACTTACCTGGTATCGGCTGTGACAATTAATAGAATTGAACAATGTGGAATGCATATGCTGACACAGCATACGGCGATCGACACGTTTAACCTAATTATATTATACTCTGTACACCAGCCATGCACATAGCTGGTGCCCACCATCGTGTCCTAGTGGACGAGGACCCTTACTCCTTAGAGCCTGGGCCTCATAACGTGCTCTCAAATTAACTTTAAAGTGAATCGTAACAGAAAATGTATGCGTGTCCCTCAGCGGAGTTCCCGGACAGCTGCAGCACGGGCAGCGAGCTGTCGGAGCCGCGCAACGCCAACGACGACGACTCCGACGACGCCGCCGACCCAGACAACCACAGCAGCGAGGTACTTATTCACGCACTTGGGACGGTCGTGTCTGTGACACAGTTGTATTTTTAACGTAGTCAACATGTACTAAGTGTAATACTTGATGTCAGGTGGAGCTGCGGAAGCGAGAGGAGGAGGACGAGGAACCCCAGAGAGACGTGCCCGAGCACTCCGCCAGCCGCCCCAGCAGGTAGCACACACACACACGCACACATGGCGGGGGCGGTGGTGGTGTTTGTAGGCGTCAATTTTACGTCACTGAGTTGTCTTTTTGGAGTTTACTCCTTAAGACGAATGGTAAAATGCGTTTTTAGACGTCTTTTAGGCGATGTTTTTCAGCTAAATTACAGATTGGAGAAATACAGAAATTTTGTGTAATTATAAAGTGTACCTTGTTCTATCTGTGAACTGTGAATATCTGTGTGTGTGTGTGTGTGTGTGTGTGAAGTATCTTGTTGTCGTCGATATTTTTGGTGATCTTTACTCAGTTATCAGAAAATACATTTTAGAAAGTGCCATGACTCGCGTAAGATGAATATCTTAGGATGGATTTTCTTATGGTTTGGCTAATCCGTTTATAATGAATCTTTGCATACATGTTTCTTTACTTTGTAAACATGTACAAAATGTGTGTACAAAATAGAAGTTATATCAAAAAAGCTCTTTGGTGCCTACTGTAAATGAAACTCTACTAGTAAAGTATTTGCTCACAAAATTTAATCAGGCGTTTAGTTACGGAATGCGACGTTGCCAGTTCGGCGCAACTCATGTACCACGCAGCGTTGCCGTTCCGCGCACAGGCATTAGGCAGTGCGCGCGTGCTCTTGTTTTGATTTGACATTTACCGGCTTATAAGTAGTTTGCGCGTGTACATGTTGTGTGATTACGGTTCGATTTTGAAACAAAGTGAAAAATATATTATTTCTTCTTTTGGTGAGCTGTGCAAATGTGAAACAAGGTGAAAACATGGGTAATAAAAGTATTCCGAAACAAAGTAACAAACGATCATTGAAGTTGCTAAGTAAAAGAAGAGCTCGTGTTGCAAATCAGACAAAAGCAAAACAAGCCAAACCAAATGATATTGAAAAGTAAGTACCTACCTACTTATATAATATCACATAACTTTTGTTATTGTATGTGATTACATTACAAGCTTTCACTACTCTTGACGTCGTCGTACCTATGTTTTCTGTACGGGCGGAATCTTGGGATCTTTTGAGGGACTTTCCGCGGTCCCATAGACTTGAAATTAGGTATGAAGCTGTATTCCTGGTGACAATAGGTTCTATCAGGAGTACTATTGAGTCAATACCTACTTTCAAGTCTATGGGACTGTTGGCTACTTACCTACTTATTATAGTGTATTAACACAATTACACATTTTATATATAACATTCCTTCTGTTCCTTCTGACTTTTAAATCGTGTGTGTATAACTGATGTACGAAAAAATACCGTACCTAATTTTAGTAGAACTTTTATTCCACTGACTGCTGTGTGCAACACCTATTTTCACTCTTCACACTAAAGGGCCGCGGAAAGTCCCTCAAAAGATCCCAAGATTCCGCCCGTACAGAAAACATATGATCACGTGATCATCAGATGCATTTACAATAGTCTATTATCGGACAGTGTCATTGTAATGTAAATGGTTACGTAAATGTATAGCATACAGAATAGTTTATCACAGAGACTTCAAACAATTACTCTTTACTGCTACACTATTATACCTACAGTTATACAGGATGTAAAAAAAATTGCTTGCCATACATGGAGATATGCCATAGCTTCAGGGTAGGTTCAGAATCGATAAAGAAAGTCATAAAAAATAAATAAAAAAAAATCGTTTTTTTTAATCAATTTTTTTATGATCTTTTTTCTATTTTACTGGTCCTAAGCCCGTTAAAGTACAAAAGAAAAATTGTAATGTACAGCGTCGTCGTTAGGCTGTAATTATCTATTTTTAAGTTTTTTTATTTCGTTTTTTTAGGAATTTTTAGTTTTATTTTTTAATATACCTTCATGCGTATACGCATCAGACAATGCATTGATTTTCAAATAGTTTTTATCTAATCACAAAATTTTTGTTTTTACAGGTCTTTACAGGTGTAGGTAGGTACAAGGTAGGATTGTTGAAATTGATGCAACCGAAGGACAAAATTTAGAAGAGTTTCAGTTTCATCAGATCAAGGGTAAAGAGGCAAAAGATCACACGTGCTACAAAAGTTATTCTGGTAATTTTGTCTTATTTACTAGATTTTTTCTTTGACACATAGTACCCTTTATTTCCCTAACTGTTTTCTATGTATATTAGGTATTATTATATTACTCTGACTGAGGTTAACTAACGGTTATACCTATTTTATAATTAAAAACAAAACAAAACTAATTTTAGTTTTTTCTTTTAGGAGCGTCTACAGGAATGGAGTCTGAGATCTTGGTGCAAGGGTTTAAAAAATGTATTGAAATGCACAATGTAATATATGGGCGTTTAATATCGGACGGGGACGCCAACACTTATTCGATAACTAATAAAAAATACTCCAATCTAGACCTTATGAAAATTATACCGTTGAAAAAGTAGAATGCCGGAATTTTTTACTTAGAAATTTTTGTAATAAATTTTCTGTACTTAATGTTAAGTACAGATACAAAGTATTCTTTGAAATACAGAAAAACCATAACAAAATCAAGAATATTAGGCACCAGAAAAGTAATCACAGAAGCCATCCAACATTACAAAAATACAAATAATATTACGGGCCTTTATCAAGATATAATAACTGCACCAGATCATGCATTCGGACGCCACGACAAATGTAAAGAATATTTTTGTACCAAAGGTGAAGAAGAGGCAATAGATAAGGAATTTTTTTCTAACAGCATTTGGTTGAAAATCAAGCAAATTATAGCTCAACTCGCAGCCCATACAAGAAGCTTAATCTTGGATGTAGACAGCAACTCCGTAGAGAGATATCATAGCTTGGTAGCTAAATTTGTAGGAGTCAAGAGCATAAACTTTAGCCGCAGATTTCAGTACCAAATGCGATGTAATGCCGTGTCATTCTATACTCAAAAAACTTTATCCGTTCTGCATAAATCAATTGTTGGAAAAAGTCCACGCAACGAAATTAAAAGGAACGAATAAAAACGAATGAAGAGTCGGAAACTGACTCAGAAATATTTGAGAAAAAAGAGGAGACTGTTTCAGACCCAAGATGGAAAAAACTATGGGGAAAATTGCTTAAAACCGTATATGGCTGAAGATATGCTGGAGGATTCAAAAAGAGTATTTTACAGAATTTAGAGAGAAACGCCGAAGAAAGACAGAGAATTGCCAAAGAAACTGTATTACAGAGTGGGAGTTCTGAGTGGTTAGTTGCGTCGCAACCTCTTAACTGCCTCTAACTTTGGCAGGGTTGCAAAAAGGCGCCTTGACATTAGTTGTCAAAATATGGTCTAGGATATTTTTTACAAAAAATCAATTGAACATGTGGCGTCTATTATACATGGACGACAATATGAAAAAGTTGCCCTACAGCAGCTAGCGGAGGAGGCAAATGTAAAAATAGAGCCATGTGGCTTATATATAGACCCGGAAGTCCAATATTTTGGAGCAACCCCAGATGGCACTGTAGATGACGACACTATAGTAGAAATAAAGTGCCCAAAATGTTGTTACAATGTTGGTGTAGAAAAAGCCATAGATGATAAAAAAATAACGTTTTATAAAAAACCAAAGACGGAATAGAAATAAATGAAAATCACGCATGGTTCTACCAAATTCAGAAGCAAAAAATGCATTTTTGGTGTATGGTCTGGCAAAAACTTTCCAGTTAAAACGGAAATAATCCATTGTGATGAGGAATTCTGGAAAACAAAAATGGAGAAAAAGCTGAAAGACTTCTATATGGATTGCTTACTACCAGAATTAGTGGATCCTAGATATCCGAGAAAAATACACATTAGGGACCCACAGTATATAACAGGCTGTCACAAAATAAATGAAAAAAAAGTCAGAAAAAATAAAATCAGCCCCCCACCATTCAAGCCAACTAGCCCCATTGCCAAAAAGAAAAAACAAAATAACTTCAAAAATAATAAATAAATAATTTTAAATATTATGTTTTTTTTTTAACATTCTGTATAAACCATCGATGAAAAAGTTTTCCCTGTGTAAGAAATATTATTGTAAAAAACTAAAAATTTTAAATAAATAAATATTGTGTTTGTATTTGTTTTTAAATCAATGTTTTGTATTATTTGCCTTTTTGTATATATATTAAGGCAGGTCAATAAGTCCGTGACTTTTTGAATTTCTAACCTCCTTACTGAAAAAGCAACACTACTCCTGTCAACAGACATCTGTCAGTTGACTCCTATCAAAATTTGAACTTGCTGCGTCAGTTAGTTTGTGTTTTACAGCTATCTTTATCAGACTATCCAGTAACTTAAGGAAACAATGGAAAAAAGTGAATTTCGTGTGCTTATTAAGCATTATTTTTTGCGAAAAAAAACCATTACCGAGACCAAGGCTAAGCTTGATAAATACTATGGGGACTCTGCACCATCGATTTCAATGGTAAAAAAGTAGTTTACTGAATTTCGTTGTGGCCTTACAAGCACTGAAGATGCCGAACGTCCTGGACGCCCAGTTGAGGTCTCTACACCCGAAACAATCGAAAAAATTCACGATATGGTGTTGGCCGACCGAAGATTGAAAGTGCAAGAGATTGTGGAAGCCATAGGCATCTCGCATGGCTCAGTGGTTTTTGAATGATCACTTGGGCATGAGAAAGCTTTCCGCAAGACGGGGCAGCGTTTGCTCACAGTCGACCACAAACGCAATCGTGTAACAACTTCACAGGAAGGTTTGGCGTTGTTTAATCATAATATGGAGGAGTTTTTTAACCGTGGACGAAACATGGATCCATCACAACACACCAGAGACCAAACAACAGTCAAAACAGTGGGTTTCTAAGGGTGAATCGGCGCCAAAGAAGGCCAAGGTGGGTTTGTCAGGCAATAATGTTATGGTGATTGTTTTTTGGGATGCACGTGGGATAATCCACATTGACTATCTTCAAAAGGGAAGAACAATTAATGGGGAATATTATGCCAACTTATTGGACCGCTTCAATGAGGATTTGAAAAAAAACCGACCTCATTTGGCCAAGAAAAAAGTTCTTTTTCACCAAGACAATGTAAGGGTGCACACATGTGCAGTTGCCATGGCAAAAATCCATGAATTGGGTTATGAATTGCTCCCACATCCACCCTATTCTCCAGATTTGGCTCCGAGTGACTACTTCTTGTTCCCAAACCTGAAAAAATGGCTCGGTGGAAAAAGATTTGACTCCAATGATGAAGTCATCTCGCAAACAAAGGCCTATTTTGAGGACCTCGACAAATCATATTTTTTGGAAGGGATAAAAAAATTGGAGAAGCGTTGGACAAAGTGTAAAGACCTCAAGGGGGACTACGTTGAAAAATAAAATGATTTATTTATCAAAAAATCTGTGTTCTATTCCAAAAGTCACGGACTTATTGACCCGCCCTCGTATAACCTAGCTAGATAGATTTATCGCCCCGAAACCTCCCCCACTCCAAATTTCATGAAAATCGTTTGAGCCGTATTTATATAATACGGGACATACATATAATACGGGTTAAACGGGGATAAAATAAAAAAAAAGTATTCTATGTTTACCTATTTATTTATTTTAAACAATTCGAAAAAAAAATTGTATTCTCTGTTTATTATTACTCTGCCCAACTCTGCGAAATAAATCGCTAAATGCGCCATCTAGCGGAAAGATGTAATAGCTTGACAACCTAATGCACGCTACATTGAACTACTATTCATAAATAGATGGCGTTAGCTCCGCGTCCAAACACGCAAGGTCCTTTGCTTTACCATTCGTCTCAAGAAACGATTTTCATATATAAGCCTGGGGTATGAAAATCTATGGAAGTTGTATTTTACTTGATAGAGATGAAATTAAACTAGAGTTACGAATAATAAAAATAAACTGATTTATTGATCCTTGATATGATCAAATGACCCGGTGTGCGAACACGCGCGATCGCCTTGATAGATCTGAACGTACTGAATTTTATTTAATAATTAATTAATTATGCGCGTGTCACAAACGGCTGACGGCTTAAACTTAAAAATGCTTGTTGTACGATTTGCATCGTACAGAAGTAAAATCGAATTCACGATGTCACACGGTACGTGTCACACCGAACCGGTGTTAGCCGAAGATGCGTTTGCGATACGTTCGCTTTGCATTTTTAGAGTAAACTCCAGTCGTGCCGCGGAGCTGACACACAAACTTTTTATTTCGTTAGCATAATTCGGTTTGTAGTTTTTCCGGGGCGCAGGGGGTGCCAGAGGAGAAGACAAATAATTTGAACCCCCCCTGTGCAAGGCCGATTTCATTGGTCACGATTGGATGTTTCTAAGATAGAAGAAGAAAATAAATTTTGTTCTTTTATTTTTCCTTGCTTGAAAGTCCCACCTCGAAATTACTGCGACTTTACGAAAAATGGTTCCAAAAATATGAATACTTGCTTAAAACTGCTACATTTAATGCTATTTCAAATAATGTGCAACACCTAGGTCTTATCTCTATGACGCTTAAAAAAAATCCTCAAATTGAGACATAGACTTAAGACATACAATATACTTAATATTAACTGATATGCCATACTCTGCTACGACGCCCCGCCACCACGCCCCACCGGGACGCGTACAACGGCGCGGAAAAGACTGAGCGCTCCTTGTTACAGCTCGTCGTCGTCGCCCAGCGCAAACATCCCGCTCATGCGCATCGTGCAGTCCGTCAAGCACACCAAGCGCCGCGACGGACAGTGGCTCAAGGAGGGCTGGCTCGTGCACTGCACCAACAAGGACAAGACCGTGAGTGCTCGTGCAGCGCGTCTGTGTCTTAGTTTAATCGTTGTGTAAACACTAACGGGATTGTCGCGTTCGCAGCTCAAGCGGCACTACTGGCGGCTGGACAGCAAGTCGGTGACGCTGTTCACGTCGGAGCAAGGCAGCAAGTACTACAAGGAGATCCCGCTGGAGGAGATCCTGGCGGTGGAGGCGGCGCGCGGGGATGCGGCGCACTGTTTCGAACTGCGCACCGCCAACGTCGACTACCTGGTGGGCGCCGAGGGCGGCGCCGCCCTGCCCCCGCCCGACTCCGGTGTAGGTGCCTACCTCGCGCGCCCCTGGGAGACCGCTCTGCGCCACGCGCTCATGCCGCACACGCGCTCCGGCCAGTGCGCCTACACCGTGCCGGCTGGTGACGCCGAGACGGACGCGGGCGCAGCGTGCGGTGGGGGGGACGGCGCGGGGGGAGCGGGGGAGACGCGCGGAGCAGAAATGGCGCAGCTGTACCGCATCCACCCCGACGAGGTGCTGGGCTCGGGCCAGTTCGGCGTGGTGTACGGCGGCCTGCACCGCGCCTCTGGCCGCCCCGTCGCCGTCAAGGTCATCGACAAGCTGCGCTTCCCCACCAAGCAGGAGGCGCAGCTCAAAAACGAGGTGGGCATCCTGCAGGCGCTGTCGCACCCGGGCGTGGTCACGCTGGAGCGCATGTTCGAGACGCCCGAGCGCATCTTCGTGGTGATGGAGAAGCTGCGCGGCGACATGCTGGAGATGATCCTGGCGGCGCCGCGCGCGCGCCTGCCCGAGCGCACGGCCAAGTTCCTGGTGGCGCAGGTGCTAGTGGCGCTCAAGTACCTGCACGAGAAGAACGTTGTGCACTGCGACCTCAAGCCCGAGAACGTGCTGCTGTCGTCCTCCGCCGACTTCCCGCAGGTGAAGCTCGCCGACTTCGGCTTCGCGCGCATTATCGGCGAGAAGTCGTTCCGGCGCTCCGTGGTGGGAACGCCCGCCTACCTGGCGCCCGAGGTACTACGCAACAAGGGCTACAACCGCTCGCTGGACATGTGGTCGGTGGGTGTGATCGTGTACGTGTCGCTGTCCGGCACCTTCCCCTTCAACGAGGACGAGGACATCAACGAGCAGATCCAGAACGCCGCGTTCATGTACCCGCCCGTGCCGTGGGCCGAGATCTCGGCGGAGGCGGTGGACCTCATCAACAACCTCCTGCAGGTAAAGCAGCGCAAGCGGCTGTCGGTAGATAAGTGCGCGGCGCACGCCTGGCTGCAGACGGCGCAGGCGTGGGCCGACCTGCGCGCGTTGGAGGCCCGCGTGGGCCGCCGCTACCTCACGCACCCCAGCGACGACGCGCGCTGGGAGCGCCGCTGACTGCCGGGCTCCGCCCCCCCGGGCGGCGAGCCCCGGCGCCCGGCGGGCTGGTGGCGCCTGCTACGCGTGCGCTGAGTGCGGCCCTGGTCGCACAATGATATGCTTATGTTTTATATTTCGTATCATATCTGTAGCTGATAAGACTAATTGATAAAGTATTCGATGTTTGTGTGTATGTTTGTGTGTGTGTGGTTGTGTGTGTGTGTGTGTGTGTGTGTGTGCGCGCGTGTTCGAAATCTCGACCACGGAAATATATCGGCAGCTTAAAGTGTCTTCGAAAAAGTTATTTTAATAATTTTTTGTAATAATAATTTGCATTTATTGCGTGTTATAAACTGTAGTTGAATTTACACTCGTTTTGAAACATTCCTCCATTGTGCGGACATGCGCTTGTCACTCAGCCTCTAGCTGGCAGCAGCGGGCATCCTTGCTAGTTGCTAGAGTTGCAGTCACTAAACCAATACTAATAAAATATGAATGTCAATAATAAGACTTATAAACATATTTTGTTTTTCTATTTTAATAAATTATTGTCAAAATTCTGAACTCAGGCAATTAAAAATATTGCATAATGGATGATGAGTGTTTGCGTTTTAACGTAGTTAAGTACATACAATTGTCATGCATTTACAGCTAAATCGCGTATTGTGGAATGTATGTAGCAGTATCGGGCTAAACTGACGTTAATATAATATTCTTCTGGTGTAGGGTGTAGGCTCTACTAGAAGCAAATATATTTTGATACATTTATAATTTGTGATTTGAGATAATATTTACCTATTTATATAATTAATTTTATAAAATATATTTTTATTGTCATCCAGTTGTAAGGGCATAATATTTATGTGATGTATTCGACTGTGTTGTTTCCGCTAACATTCCGCATAAAATGTTGTGAACATCATCGTTGTGTTTTGTTGTGTATTATTATGTAGCCGCGAATGTTTTGTATGTTGCGTGAGTATTTGTATTTTGTATATTTTGGGGAGTTGTTGTTGTACTTTTGAAAGTTTAAATATTTAAACCGTCGCTTAAGTTCCGCGAGCACTGATGTATACACGGCTAATACGAATGTCGCCTTGTGTCGAATATCACATTTTCACAAATAAAATATAAAAAATATTGAATAGAGGGTAGATGAACCTTATAACAAATAATTATTAAATTTGATGCGATTTAAATTTAGTTGCAAATAAAAAATATTCCCATCTCTTTCTCGCTAAATGATTTACATACATACATTTTTGTGGCGATAACAGTTTGTGACGTCACAGGCCGATATATCGCTCTCTTTCTAATTGCATACAAACAAATGGATTACATCTTCGTTATTATTTAAGATTTACAAAAATGGGATTTAGATTGTTTACTATCACGTTGTCTAATACTAAATAGACGAAAAAATTTGTTTAGTCAACTTGCCTATAATTGTCAAGCTAAACGGCAAGTTGCGCCACAGACATGTATACATTGTTTACTAATGCATTACGAGTGTATACATTTTAGTGGCGCGTCGAGCTCGCGACTGTAATCTGTATAAGTATGTGATGGGGAGGACACGACAAACGGTAGGAATTGAACTAACTTATTGTTACTATACAGTACATATTAATAATATATTATGTTAGATGTGTTAGGGTAAATGTTAAGTGTTGAATTGTACTTTGCATGCGACGGGACGGTCGAGTACCTACCGACCTACAGATTATATTTTTGTACACGGGTTCCTCAGAGGTTCCTCAGAGAAAAAACTGTATTTAAGTGACACAAGCAGTTTAAGACAAATACAGTTTGTGAACTTAGGTGTCAAATTAGACAATACAAATACAAATATGAAATTAACATAAAAAAGTTAATATAAGGTTGTTCAAAGTCAGAGTGATCTACTGCAAGTGTCAAGACGTTTAGGCAGAAATAAGTAAAAACTTTCGAAAAAAAATATATATTTTACTTAATAAAGTTACATTCCGCTCTCTAAAGGCGCTGAGGTAGGTCATTTACCTTACAGAAATAGGTCATTTAAATAGGGAGCAAAGACTTTGCCTAAATAACATCACAACAATCGGCCGTGTGAGCGTATAGAGCGTAATGTATTATTATTTTTTTTTATAAAAAAATCGCCATATTTAATTTATTTTTCTGCCTTAAGGTGAGTGAAGGTGAGGTGGCTTGACATAAGCAGTAGATCGTACGCCAGGAATATCCGGAACTAATTTTGAACAATCTTATTTACAGCTTGATAGTTTTAATATTATGAAGTAAAGACGCGGCCTAGCTGCCCCGTGCCAACGAGATCACCCTGTGTCAAATAAAACTTTACACTGACCAAACTACTTCCTACGTCTATTTAAAGTTACCTTTAAACTATGTACCTATACTTCAATCCTCTTAGTTGGTACGAAAGTGATAATGGGCCCCTTTATAAAGTTTTATAGCGTGATCAAGAAAATAAAAGGCATCGCCATGTTGCGAAAGTTCACGGATTTAAATTTTAACCAATCGTATCCCAGTTTCCGTGGTATTGCTGCAATAAAAAATGAAGTACTTTCAGTGCAGGTTTTTCATTTTCCTGGTCAGCCTTTACAAGGACCAGTTCTGTCGGTAGTGCGGGGCCCCGCTCAACTCAAGCACAACTCGAGCTAGGTGTAAGTAGGCGTAAGAACCGACGGCCTAGTACTTTAATGATCTAATATAACGTAGGCCTAACGACGGCGTTGTACAGTCGTTGTGTTGTTGTGTTGTTGTGTTGTTGTGTTGTTGTAAGGTAATATTATAATAAAGATGTGTAGGTATTTGTTGTCAACGCTTTCGAACATCAGGACAGGGCATTGGTCAAAATCAACACGAATTTGTTTTGACCTTAAAATCCCCAACCCACCTTGGGTCTTCGGTAACCTCACTCACTCGGCGTAACACAAACCAAACGTTATTTCACGCCGGTTTTCTGTGAGGCCGTGATATTTATCCGGTCGCGCCGGCCCATTCGTGCTGAAGCACGGCTCTCCCACGTTTGCCTCTGGTTGTGAATGTTTAATGGGTATTTAAGCCTGTATTTAACGTTCTGAAATACCTAATGCTTAAAAGCATGTGGGTTGTGGCAGAAACTTCAATCTTCTCAAATCTGTCTCCGTCTTCGGAAGCGTTCGTCGAGCAGTACCTACTGTTCGACTATATTATCATTTTACTATGTTATCGGTGAGAATATTTGTTACATAGGTAGTCACAAAATATATGTACATGTTCTATCGAACAAGTTGCCGCTCGACCAGGCATAAGATGAAAATGCGCACGCACACATATGTGTCAATACGTAGTTCAACCACGTCAGCAGTTTTTGCGGTCACTTCCTTTGTGTTTAAATATTTTGTGCGTTCTAGTGCGTGGAAAATGTTTAGAAACTAGTCGAGCAGGAACTTTGTCGATATAGTACAACAGTAAGAGGACGTTCAATATATGTACATGACCTTTATGCCAACGGTATTAGGATCACTGTCATAGAATCTCCGAGGTAAAATAACTATGAACGGACTATACAATGTAGTGTCTCGTTTCTCCATGGAAAATGTTCCAGGTTAAGAGAGATTTATGTACCTGCATTATTTATTGCTTGTTTCAATATATTGTATCATGTATGTACGTATGTATTCTAGAAATTTAATTTAATTATTTGTGCAGCTTAAATAAGTATTAATAGCAACAACAATATATCTCTGTGTGTCACAAAAACTCTGATGTTGTAGTGACAGAAAATGGGTTTTACGTTATTAAATTCGAGTAGGTTAAAATAACCAAACGTTGGCCCCCTATCCCAATTATTGACTTTATAAACTCCATAATATTTTTTAATGTATTTTATTGTTTATTTGTGTATAAATGATCGGTGGACAACACAGAGTATGCACTTAAAATCTATGGGGGCCAATAACTACATAGATAGACATTAATAGAATAAACAATCGCTAACTGTGCCTCTCTTATCACGACAGGCTTTTTGTAACATTCTGTATAATTGACAAGAGCTAGGCCCGGCGCTGTATAATATATACCTACGAATGTGCCCTCTATTCCCACCTGTTCTGTTGAGTAGTTCTGTCGGAAGAACTAATGGGATTTTTTTTTACCATTAGTACTGTGATTTATAAGACTATGCATTACACCCTGCTTCAGTCTCAAATATTCCCAACTGTTCTGTTACGTAGTTCGGTCGATAGATAAGACCAGTGAACGTAAACAATTTACTTTCACAAATATGTAATAATGCAGTTTCTCTTATAACAAACATATCATAAAGTATTAAAAAAATATTAACGTAGTTTCTCTAAAAACAAAGGTATCCCAATGTCACCGTTAAGTAATTGCATTTGGTACACTCTGATCATCGCGTCGTTTTCGACCTGCAGATTTGTCCTTCGTTTGGCTTTTTTCTTGAAATTTGCCATTTGGATGGCTTTAACAGAAAAAAACGATGCATCTTCTTCTATGTTTTTCAGAAACAGATAAACAGTCGCTGGCCTGGTTTTGAACGTGCCGTTAATGGCACGATGCCAGCCCTCAACAACATTAGTTGTGCGATGGCGCCGACCAAAGGCAGTCCATGACTTGATGCGCCTAGGTTTCATCCAGAAATTCATATATTTCATAAACTTATCCAAGACGCACCTGTCACTAAAATCCAGAACTTGGGATTTTACATATTCCCATCCTTCCATAACACGTTCTTCGGGCAATAGTGGAAGAACGCTGCACAAACTTACGATTCTTCTCTTGCGTTTGTCTTTAATGCCCAATTGCTTTGATTTTCTCCACAGTTTATTTGAGAAATGATAGGAACATCCCTGATGATCGGCATTTGGGAAAACATCAGCAATGGCTTGAATGGCGGCTTCCTCGAAATCAGTAATGAAAGTGGAAGGTTTCCAATCTGGAATCTGTGTTTTTATTAGACTGAAAAGTGTTATAGGCTTTTTTGGTTTTGTGACTAAGAAGTGCATATATTAGAGGCATCACATTGATAGTATCTTCAGAGCTTTCGAGATCTGCATGAATAGTATAAACCTCTTTGAAATGTACCGGGCAAATTTTGAAAGTGCCGTCTGCTAAGAATTTTTTTTTTTCGCGTAAGCGAGTCCCCCTTGCTTCCTTAGTGCCAAAAATTATAATACGGACGCCCTCGCCCTCGTCGTTGTAATCTGCCAACAAAAATTTAGAAAACGGCATAGGTTCTACTGCAGGTTTCTACTGCATTTACAGTTTGCATGGAGACGTGAACAGAACTACTGGGAATTCAATTCCCATTTGTTCTGTGAACAGAACTAATGGTAAAGAAAATCCCATTAGTTCTGCCGACAGAACTACTCAACAGAACAGGTGGGAATAGAGGGAATGTGCTCTGTAACTATTACATTAACTATAGTAAAATATCATTTCCAATGCAATCTTCCAGTTCTGTGATAAGGTATTTTGTATTTTTTACCACTTTTTTTTACTTTTGTTATATTATTTCTTTCTTTTTTTGATTTTTTTGGTATATTATACAATATACAATACAATTATACAATATACCGATTATGAGATTCTTAAAGTACATCACAATATTGTAATTGACGTTATGTAATATTAAATATAATAAGAATAATATATTATACAGAATCTAACTTCATATACTTTTTTTGTTGTTTATTCTTTGCCACCCCCTTGTGTCTACCTTAACCCTTAACCTTAACCTTACCTAATGATCTTCCTTGTCCTCGCCGAATCTAAGGCTGGGACTATATAAGAGTTGGTATAATCAGTTACGGATATGTTGGGCATATGACAGTCCCCGGCGGAGCTCCGGGCCCCGCGCTCCAACGTCTGTCCGGCCGCATCGACCGCGGGAGCGTAAAAAACAATTTTCAACAAAGTGATAACAACGCTGAAAATAGAACTCTGCGCTAATGCCTAAAAGCATTATTGTAGGCTGAAATCGGAACACACGACAGCATTTAAAAAACTTGACGCTTGTAAGTTCGATTTTCAGCTCTATCTTATTAACTCAATAGAACTAAAAATACATAGTTATGAATACAAATATTATCTAACTGGCTTTTTAACGTTCTATATATAGCAGAGGCGGTGCAAGCCGTGGGCGACCACCCACCTGGCAGTCAAGCCACAGGCAAGGCTCTAAAAATGCCTTGCGCCTAACAACCGATTTCATAAAAAAATTAAAAAGTATGGAAAAAAGGTAAGTAATAAAGTAAGGAAAGAAAAAAAATACTAAATAGTAAAAATAGAAATTATATTACGTTCTTTACAGTGTTCTTTAAACCAGTAAAATAAGGAAAAAAAATTGCGTGCTCGCTCCGCTCGCGCGCTTTTTACATAATCAATATGTTTTATTATTTTGTACTGACGGTCTGTTTGAAGCTATTGATTTGATTGAATTTTCCCAAGTGCAGTCTTTCAGGGTTTAAAGTTTATATAGATTTTAATTGTTCAAAAAGTTGTACAAAACCTACATATTATAATATTTTAAACTGACGTTCTGTTTTATTTAGTTTATTGATTTGATTGTGTTTTCCCATGTGTAGTCGTTTAAAATTTAAGTAGATTTTAATTGGTCAAGTTGAAAAAAAATGTTGCTTAGCGAGCGAGCAAAATTTTTTTCAACTTTAAACATAAACAACATATATTATTTCCGTTCCATTCCGTTATAATCTGTTGATTTTATTGTATTTTTCCGAAGTTTACAGTCTTTCTGGTTTTAAAGTTGAACAGATTTTAATTTGGAAAGTAGGAAAAAATGTATGCTCGCTCGTTTTTAACATACAGAAAATATTATATTTAAAGTATCGACGGTCGGTTTTAGACTATTGATATAATTGTGTTTTCAGGTAGTAAAATAGCTTATATTTTGCTCGGGGGCCCCGCGGCAGAATTTGCTACGGGCCCCGCTCTGGCTTGACCCGGCACTGGCATATGATCTGCTTATGTAAAGACATTTAGGCAGAAAAATAATTAAAAAAATTCGAATAAAATCCTACTACTATTATAAACGTGAAAGTTTGTAAGGATGTAGCTCTGGAATCTTAACTGTAGCTTCTCAGTATGTTCTATCAAATGTATTATATGTTAAAAAAAAATTAAACCTATTCAAAAAGAAAAGTGACAACCACAATAGAAATACCCGAAATAAGCATAAGCTTGATGTACCTACCTAATACGCCTATACAATAAGATCCCAGAAAGCGTTCAAAATTTTTCAATCAATAAATTTAAAGAAGTAGTTAAAGAACGTTTATGTGCTTTAGCATTTAGGCTTTAGCCTATTATAAAGTTAATGATTTTATGAATGATAGCACACCATGGGAATGAGGTGACCCCCTGCAAGGCTACTTCTATATAACATATATTATTGTACTCTTGTTATGTAGTTTTAGTCATAACATTGTTATATATGCCTTTTATATATTTTAAAAGAACATTTTTCCATCTTTTTGATAAAAGATGGCCCCGCGCGAGTTTCTTACGCCGGTTCTTCTCGCCGGGCTAGTTCCCGAACCGGTGGTAGTCATCATATAGATCGACGTTCAAAAGTGTATGAAAATACCTATTTTGAATAAAAATTTTTGACTTTGACTTTTGATGGATGTATGGGTGGATAGATGGATGGATAGCCAAAATATCCGTAATTGATCTTACCAAACTTATATTATGATCTGGAATCCGGTAGACCCGGGAAAATTCAGAGCACCAATAGAGCTGAAACTCGAACACACAAGTGTCGAGTCAAATATAAATTTCATATACAAATAGTTCGACACTTCGATTTTCAACTCTATTGTATTAGCGCAGAGTTCGATTTTTCAGTGCGCTGAATTTTCCTAGGCCCACCGGATTTCGAATCATACTATATGATTCGAAATCCGGCTATATGCTAGCCTAACCTACCTAAATCTGATCGGCTCAGACGATACTAACTGTGATTGTTGAGGCGACGACGACGACGACGGGGACGCGATCTTGTACCGTTAGCAGCGCAAGTGTTATGTGACAGTTGCCCCTGTTATGGTGCGGGTTTACACGGTTCGCCGACTCGAGTCTCGACACACGAGAAGACGCTCGCAACATTTTCCCCGGTGTGTAATTTATGTTCAAAGATTTGAGTGTATTAGGTGTAAACAACGAGGTTATGGTCTTGGATCTTGATGGATTTTCGATAACATAGTAGGCATATAAAATGACAGTATTGTGGATTTCAGCTGGTTTCAAGTTTCAATACAAAATATTATGTGCGGCACCACGGGCGACATACACCTGTGCGCGCGCACCGCGACTCGCGCGCGCTCGTCCGCCGTCACACGTCTCCTCACACGCGACACACAACATGCTCATCGTGCTGCTGGCCATCGTCCTGCGAGTCCGCGCCGAGTGGGTCGAGATAGCCCAGAACAGTTACAGGAGAACATCCTTCAATAATGTTTCTGTTACAACGGAATTTACACCAGAGTCCTACAATATCTACCCAAACGCGACTCTCGGTGGTCCGGACTGGCGTAGAGGGTATGTGAACAGAGTAGGGGACGTGAAGAGAATCCCGGGTGCTTCGCAGCGCCGACCTGCGCATGCGCAGGACGCCGGCGCGGGTGCGGTCAACAAACAGGAGTACTACGACATCGATGGTCCAGACGAAGTGAATATCCATGAAGAAGTAGCATCACATGGCCAGGAGCATACTGAAGTTCCAGTAAGATTAAATAATCTCGATTACGAATACGGTGTACCTGTAAATTCAGAAGGAAATAAATGGGAGGATATGAGAAGACCGCCATTGGAAAAAGAGCAGACAGGAAGCGTAAAACAAATTAGGAATAAAAAACCACAAGACACGAGAATTCTTGACGAGCAGTCAAAATATCAAAACGGGCAACGAGTATACCTGAATCAGGAAGTCATCGGTGAAGAGCGCCTGAATTTACACCAAATGATGCATCATTTTGTTGAAACTTTGAAGAAACCGGACGAGGAACTTTTTAACAAGAATATAACAAAACACGTAGAATTAGATGTCAAAAACACTTCAACGCAAACGATTAGTTGCGAAAAATTAAATCAAGAAACAGATTCGGAAGAACAGACAGATATTCCTAAAATAGCACTCGATAAGAATAAACATTTCCCAGGCATATTGATGGTGTTCAAAACTGTGGCAAATATAATATCAAAGAACACACAAAGAAGCGTAAATAGCAAAATCAAATACTTAGAAGATTTGAAAAACAAACTTCTGTATAACATCCGTAAGTTCTATTTTATATTATTTTTGAAAAGTTGAAATAATGATAATCTCGTCCCTCTGGCCGGTTGGCGTCATCAGCGCGTAGCCGGGGTCAAGTTGGTGGCTCCAGGTGGCCTGCACTGACCATATTATCTCCATAATATACCTAAAGTCCGTTCAGAGTTAGTTTACTTCAGAGTTTCTATGAGAGTAATTCTTTTGTCGTTGGCATTTATGCCCTGTCAGGGTATTAAACCCTTTAGGTCCTGTCAGACAACAAAAAACTCTGAACAGATTATCTGTTCAGAGTTTTTTGTTGTCTGACAGGACCTAAAGGGTTTAATACCCTGACAGGGCGTAAATATTTTTTATTATTCCGCATATTTTGTACATTTAACTTTTAAGCTCATATTTGCTGTATTCAGCTTTTACATATTACAGAGGAGCGTATCGACTCGGTGTGGCCTGGTTTAGGGCGATCGGCGCGGGGGGCGGAGGCGCGCGGGCAAGTGGAGCTGCCCTCCTCCGAGGGGGCGCTCATGACCATCTCCTTCCTCACCTTTGCCGTGTTCCTCATTAAACTAGTGCTGGTAAGGCTAATCACTTTTGATATTTATCCCCAATTAAATGATTTTATTTTCGTCCTATAGCATTGCATATAGCTACCTGATTATGTACATACAATGAATGTTGACTACCTACCTAGTGGTAGTTACTAGTTAATAAGGTCCAACCGACATCTCGGTCTCGGCCGTAGCCGTAGTAAGTAATGACTAACGAATTACGATCAGTGAATTTAAATTTACTGCGTTCGGGGGCGGCGCCCGATTCTAAGCTACCTTACCTAGTGTGACAAACTATAACCTATTACTGCACAAAACAAAAGATCTGTAATCTCTGTAAAGGCCAACAGAATGTTTGCTGTAATTAAGACTTCAAGTTCGGAAGAGGAATATTAAACAAATCGTTCAGTTAGTAGTAATAAAAGAAATAGAAGTAAAATATTTACTTCTATTTCTTTTATTTGATTATTCAAACCTTAATCGTCTTAATGTAAGATCACTAACACCTGAAAAAATAAAAGAAATATCTTTTAAACTTGACAGCTAAGTAGTAATTTAGCTAGAATTTCTAAGCTGATATTCTGAAATAAACTCGAAAAAGGCAAAATTATGATAAAAACCTATTTGAACAGGTAAAAGATATCAATAGGTAATTATAATATGGTTTATAAATTAGGAAAGCCTTGTGTAGCTGTAGGAGTCATCTCAAACAGCTATGATAATTATTAGTCTTCTTCCATTATTTTCTTAAGTCTTCAAGAAATAACTTGACTTTTTTTACTACTTTTGAACTGAGCTAAAAGATCGTATCCGACTAGTGGGCTTTCATTAACACCATGAAAGGTCGGAATTAATACAAATTACCACCTCATACTTCATGGCAAATGCTTTTATTTGTAGCCATACACCATGCTGCGTATCGTGTATCGTTCAATCGGCGCTAGCGATTGGATCAGTTAGAACTGTGGAACTAACCATGTGTAGATTGCCATGACAGTTGACACTGTTTTATTTCAATATGGAACTGATCCAATCGATAGCGTAAAGTCGATCGGATGATAGGTAGTATGGAGTATACCAGGCTACTGTAAGAATATTAATGAAACTATTCTTCTGTAATCCTCGATATAACTACTTTCAAAATTACTTGCATAATCACTGACATAAGCTTCCCACTTCCTCATTCATAAAATACTTTAACTGTTAGCTGACTTACGGCCCGTTTCAATAACCTATCTATCTATAACTATTTGTTAAAAACGTCGCCATTCAATCATTTAAGGGTTTTTTGCGATAAAAGTTTGACGTTTCTAACAAATAGTTATTGGTAGATAGGATATTGAAACGGGCCACTAGTCATTTTGTGTCAAGTGATCTTTTAAAAGTATCTGACAAAGATTGATTAACTAATTAGTCGTTTGAATATATTGGAAAAATCGGGGCTCGGGCTTTTATATTAGGTCTTTACCTATGAAATTGCCTTTCATCATCATCATCATTGTGTTCAGTTCTTCGCAGTAGACATCTGCAGTAATGCTCACACCGTTTGGTAAGAAGCTGTGATGAATCACACCGGCGCTAGACCACCAAACAGTGACCATCACTTTTCTAGGGGTAAGTTTTCGTTTAGGGCATTGTTTAGGTGCTGAACCAGGATCCAACCAACTTGCTGAGCTCTTGTGGTTATCAAACAGAATCCATTTTTCATCGCAGGTAACAATGCAGTTCAAAATTCCTTTATTTGTGTGTCTGTTGAGCAGTGCAAGGCACGTCTCGACGCGTACTTCGCGCTGGCGATTGAGTTCGTGGGGCACCCATTTGTCAAGCCGTTTTACCTTGCCAATTTGACGCAAATGGACCAATATTGTTTTGACGCTAACGTCGAAAGCTGCTGCTAATTCAGCCGTAGATTGTGTATCATCAGCTTCCACAATCGCCTTTAATTCGTCATTGTCGACTAAAGTCTTCGGAAGACCGCGAGGCTCATTTATCAGGTCGAAATTACCAGAACGGAAGCGAGGAAACCAATTACAGGTGGTGCGTTGGTTTGTAGTGTTAGCTCCGTAAACGTCGTTGATGTTGCGTGCCGCTTGTGCCGCGTTGCTGCCACGAGGGTACTCATATTCCATAATTACTCGAATTTTTAACGTAGACATCCATGATGACGAAAAAGATTGAAATGCGATGAAAATGTAACACTAATCAATAAACAAATGGCTACTTTTGGAAAAAGAACTCCATGTTTTTAAAATAAAATTAATTTGACATTAGAATTCTTAGCCAAACAAAGATTATTTTGATTTGAAATGGCCAGTACTGCAAAATTGATTGATTTGAATTGATCGATTTGTATTATTGCGTGAATATAATTTAGATAAAACTGCATACTTAGGTTTTTTTTGTTAATGTCCCAAATAGGAATCGAAACCTGGTATATAAAAATACATTTGTATTATTGCGCTTTGATAGTATTGATGTCGTGGTACAAATTCCGCAAAGTAATAAAGGACGGCACAAGGGCACAAGGGCGGGTTTTAACAAAATACTCCTTTTTAACCAAGCTTTGTGTAAATTCGTTCCTCATTAGGAAAGCTTACTATCGATCTCTTTTTATGTAAAAGGTAATAAGTAGGGCTTGCAAATATTCTAAAATTTTGATATTCCAATATTCGATTTTTTATGGGCACTATTCGAATAATATAAAAAAGTTGGTTACGCGAAAATCAATAAATTAGTCCTGTTTCACTTTGTACATCACACTAATATTATAAAGGCGAATGTTTGTGTGTGTGTGTGTTTTGGAAACCTTAAAGAAAATTTAAGATTGATCAATTTAAATCAAATAAAAATAGCAGTTACCGTTATTACTAAAGCTACTGGTACCGTTAGGCCCCCCGGCCCCTGTTCGTTCTAAGTTATTTAACATCTCACAACTCACTTTTTTGTAGTTTAACAATTTTAAGAAGTTTATATTTATTTAACTGATTGAACGATATAATTAAATTATTTTCGTCAATCTTATCAAAATATCTTTAAAGCTAGATATAAAATAAAATGAGTAAACGGTCTTTAACTCTGTACAACTTCTTCTGAATGTGATTGATGTGATTGAATGAAATGATTCGCTTCTGAACTATTACCTACTCTATGGCAGAAACGCAAGTATATTGTCAGCAAGTATATCAAGTATATTGATATTGCTTTCCTTTTTTCTTACGTCATAAACTGTCAAGTATTTTTTTGCAATTATTTATTGATAAAAAATATATTTTTAAGAAAATACTTTACTGATAGTAATAAATGTTGTAAACTTATGTGTGGAATCGAGGTGGAATCAAAGATTTTAAAACTCAAGATAGGCTATGACGTACATTTGACAGAACAAATCATTTTTTTTTCTTTTTTTTTATATATGGCATCGGCTTATAACAATTTGCCAGTGTCAAGTTAAAAAGGCGGAAAATAGAACTTTCATTTAAATTTTCAACACCGTATTCCTAAATCGTCAAGTCTAAAGTCTAGTCAAAGTCCAAATAAATAGTGCAGTAAATGAGTCATGTCAGTCGATTCAGTAAAGTGGTAGAAACCTTTAATGAAAGTTCCTAGAGAATTTTGAAGGAAAACTCAAAATAGCACGTTTTTAGAAGTTGTACCACTTGTCCACACTTGTGCACGTTAACGAATATTTAATGGTTAATATTCTACCAATATTACACATTAAGAACCGAAATAACAGAAATTTATGAAAAAAATGCAAAATCCAAACGTCACCCATTGAATTCCCCGGCAAAACTGAGAACAAATCTTCGTGCAATAAAAAGTTGCGCCATCTTGGTTTTCACCATACTTCAAATGTCAGCCTATCCCTTGTGTCAAGTTGCCAAAACAGAAGAGAAAAAAAATGTTAGCCATCTTGTTTTCACCATACTTCAAATGTCAAAATGGCCCCAAAAATCTCAAAAGTGAGGTCATTTAACATAATTTTAATGAGGCAAAAAGTGTATGTATGTATGTGTACTTTTTGCCTCATTTAAATTATGTTGACATGTCTCGTCTCCAATATATACGTCTAAGTGTGGAAGGAAATTCCTTGACTTTTATTCACTTTTTTGTCATGGTTTTTGGCATTTTGGGCAAGGTGCACCGTGCACGGGATACGTAATACGTGCTATTCGTTAACTCGCACCGTATCATAGACGTATATATTATTACTTCGCATACTAACAAAAAACTGTCCGACTTAGAACTGTTTCGAGTCTTTACTTTTTCTCGCTCATACCATATCTACCTCTCTTTTTAATTAAAAAGAGAGGTAGATATGGTATTATGTATATCTATGCCTTAAACCTTTATCTTCTGATTAATTATTATAACATTTTTTGTGCAGTATTCTTTTATGTTTTTCTTTCCTACTTTAACCATTTTATAAATTGTCGGTTTCGGTCTCGGCCGTAAATTGCATTTAGTCTCGTTCTCGGTCTCGGCCGAGACAAAAAGCATTCTTAGTAGTTAACATTCTAGGGATAAGTAATAGGTCTTTACCTATGAAATTGCCATTCTGCAGTACTGGACATTTCAAATCAAAATAATTTTTGTTTGGCTAAGAATTCTAATTTCAAATTAATTTTATTTTAAAAACATGGAATTCTTTTTCCAAAAGTAGTCATTTGTTTATTAATTAGTGTTACATTTTCATCGCATTTCAATCTTTTCCGACATTATGGATACGTTAAAAATTCGAGCAAGTGGCAGCAAGCAAAAAGCACACGCAAAAAGTGGCAGCAACGCGGCACAAGCGGCACGCAACATCAACAACGTTTACGGAGCTAACACTACAAACCAACGCACCACCTGTTATTCTGTTCGACTTTGGTCGACAATGATGAATTAAAGGCGATTGTTGAAGCTGATGATACACAGTCTACGGCTAAATTAGCAGCAGCTTTCGACGTTAGCGTCAAAACAATATTGGTCCATTTGCATCAAATTGGCAAGATAAAAAAGCTTGACAAATGGGTGCCCCACGAACTCAATGATCGCCAACGCAAAGTACGCGTCGAGACGTGCCTTGCACTGCTCAACAGACACACAAATGAAGGAATTTTGAAACGCATATGTTACCTGCGATGAAAAATGGATTCTGTTTGAGAACCGCAAGCAATCAGCAAGTTGGTTGGATCCTGGTTCAGCACCTAAACAATGCCCTAAACGAAAACTTACGCCTAGAAAAGTGATGGTCACTGTTTGGTGGTCTAGCGGCGGTGTGATTCATCACAGCTTCTTACCAAACGGGATAAGCATTACTGCACATGTGGTCTGTGAAGAACTGAACACAATGATGGAGAATGGAGAGGCACATCTCCAACCAGCATTAGTCAATCGCTCGTCTCCGCTGCTCCTGCACGACAAGGCGCGACCTCATACTGCACAGCAGACGGTCTCCAAGTTGCAAGAACTGGGGTAGGAAGCTCTCCGTCATCCGCTCTACTCACCAGACCTTACGCCTACAGACTACTACTTTTTCCAGAATTTGGATAACTTCTTGGCGGGTAAAAAATTCAATACCCGAGAGGCAGTACAAAATGCTTTTGAAGAATTTGTTGCCTCCCGTCCAGCTGATTTCTTTAAGAAGGGCATCAATTAACTGCCACTGCGTTGGCAAAGATGCATTGATTGCATGGGTGATTACTTCGATTAATACAAATAAAAAATACATTAAAAAAATTCAATTTTTTCATACAAAACGAAAATTTCATAGGTAAAGACCTAATATTATTGTTTATTTAGCCAACATCTTGTTCAAAGTTTTTGTTTTAGCAAATTATCCACACATACAAGAACAAGACGATGATGATGACGCCAGCCGTGGTCACCGCGGTGGGCCGCGCCGCCGCCGCAGCGGGTCGCGTTGCCGCCGCAGCACTCGCCAAAAACTGAACTGTATTGACTAAATAAATACATAAATAGATTTGCATTGCAACGTATATTCTATTTAAATAAAATCAATATGTATGAAAGGTTGTAGACTCGAAATAATAACGTAACGATACGTTATGAAATGAAATGATTTTTTTTTATTTCCAAATGAGACTTAACAAGCTTTTTTCGGAAAGTCAACAGAAGAAGCTAACACTGGTTCAACCCTAACCCACCCAAGAAGATCCGGCGCAAAAAACTAGCACGAGACCATCTTTTAGCAAAAAGATGGAAAATTGTTCTTTTGAAAGAAATATCTTGACATGTAAATTTAAATCTGTTAAATATAAAATAAAAAAAAGTCACAAGTACTTATGTACTTGTCTTTATAGACAGCCTTGTAGGGGAGCATCTTATTCCTACAGTGGAGTCATTTTAATAGGTAACATTTGACGTCTATCAGTTTTATCTTCATAGTGAGGTGACCTGCTTAAAAACATTGATTAAAGTGAATGAATCGATACGAACTTGAAACACATGTGAATTTTAAAAATCAGCAGGCGAATCCATGTCCAATTATTATTTTTTCATTCGTAAATTTAAGGAACAAAATAAGTACATAATTTAATTTTTTTATTTTTTGTATTTTTATAGTTAAAAGAATAATAAATATAATTATGTTTTATTATAATCACAACTTTATTATTAATTTATGGTAATATTTATTCACAAGTAATCATAGCATTCGATTCTACTTATCAGCTTTCGATTTTTAGAGTAACATCCCTAGTGTTTAAAATAAAAAGTTTTGCCGGGGAATTCAATTGGTGACGTGTGGTTTTTGTAATTCTTTCATAAATTTGTGTTATTTCGGTTCTTAATGTATAATACTGGTAGAATATTAACCATTAAATATTCGTTAACGTGCACAAGTGTGGGCAAGTGGTGCAACTTCAAAAAACGTGCTATTTTGAGTTTCCCTCCAAAACTCCCTAGGAACTTTCAGTAAAGCTTCTACCACTTTACTGAATCGACCGACTTGACTCATTGACTGCACTGACTATTTATTTGGACTTTGACTAGACTTCAGACTTGACGATTTAGGAATACGGTGTTGAAAATTGAAACGAAAATTCTATTTCCCGCCTTTTTAACTTGACACTGGCAAATGGTATTAAGCCGATGACATATATTAAAAAAAAGGGTTAACTGACGCAATATTGTAACGACGTTCAGTTCTTCAAATCATAAATTGTTTAATAAGTTTAGAATGGTTTATTAGTGAAAGCAAATCGTAAAATTACTCGTATCGGTCATTATCACAATAAATATGTAATCGTAACTGAAAAAAGTTAAGCAACTGTGCAGTTCTAACAAAACGAAAAAATATATTATTTTATGCCGCCGTTACAAGGTTACGTTGTTGAATTTTGATGAATTGTCAAATGTTACCTATTAAAATAACTCCACTTTAAGGTGTGCAATCGTTAACAAAATCATTTACTATATAAAGAGCTTTAGCACACGAAGTTTCTTTGACTACATTTTTAAATTTATTAGTATGGTTTTGAACGTTTTCTGGGATCCTATTGTATAATAATAATAATAATAATAATATCTATGGACGCTTCACACCACGTCACTCCCCGTGCTAAGTATCCGTAGAACTTGTGTTACATGTACCAGGAAACGGGAAGTATATTTATTACTTTTATACTATACATATACATAGGCTGCACTAAAAGTATCGGGAATGGAATATTTCCATTGTTCCTGTCATATTAAAATCTTTTTAATTTAAAACTCCTTGGTTTTAAAAATCGAATACCGTTTATTTATTTAAAAAAAGATTCTCGGTCTTGTCATAAGGTCTTGTCAAACTTGTTTAGTCGTTGAGAAAATGGAATTGACTCGAGAAAATTCTAGAGCGATGATTTATTATGACTTTCGAAGTGGTTTAACACAAAAACAGTGTGTTGACCGGATGATTTCTGCATTTGGTGATGAAGCCCCATCCAAAACCACAATTTATCGCTGGTTTGCTGAATTTCAACGTGGACGTGTCAAGCTCAGTGATGATCCCCGTCAAGGTCGTCCAAAAACTGCAGTCACCCAAGAAAACGTTGATGCTGTGCGTAAGCTGATTGAGGAAGATCGACATGTGACATACCGCGAAATTCAGGCAACTTTAGACATTGGCATGAGTTAAATACAAATAATCTTGCATGAACAATTAGGTGTAAAAAAGTTGTTTTCCCGATGGATACCGCATTTGCTCTGTGAAGAGCAAAAAGCGGCTCGCGTTACTTGGTGCGTCAGAACTCTTGAAAGATTCCACGCAGGATCCTCAAATGCTGTATACAACATCGTATCAGGTGACGAATCCTGGATATACGCGTACGAACCCGAAACAAAAAACCAGTCACGAGTTTGGGTGTTCGAAAATGAGTTAAAGCCAACAAAAATTGTTCGTTCACGGAGTGTTGCAAAAAATGTTGCAACCGCCGCATCATCCTCCATCACGACAATGCGAGTTCTCATACCGCGCACAGAACAAAAGAGTTTTTAGAGCAAGAAATCATAGAATTATTAGACCATCCGCCGTACAGACCCGACCTAAGCCCTGATGATTTCTATTCTTTCCCTAAAATAAAGAATAAATTGCGTGGTCAGAGATTTTCATCACCTGAAGAAGCTGTGGACGCCTACAAAACGGCCATTTTGGAGACCCCAACTTCCGAATGGAATGGTTGCTTCAATGATTGGTTCCATCGTATGGAAAAATGTATCAAATTTCGCGGAGAATACTTCGAAAAGCAATAAATACATTTTTAAATAGTAATGTTGTGTCACTTTCTTGATTGCCGAAATTTTCAGTGCCGCCCTCGTATTTAAGATTTTTATTATATTATACACATATTTAATACACATCCATGACCCAGGAACACAGAAAAACTTTTTGTTCCTTCGGCGGGATTCCAACCCGAGACCCCCGGCTTGAGCACCAACGCGCTGAACCACTGAGGCACTGAGGTCGTCATAAGGTTTAATGGATAGGCGTATACATTAGACCTTAAAAGATTTACTTACTTTGCTAAGTCTTATCACTGGTACATCTATCTTATGCTTATTTCTAGTGTTGATACAATGATTATCACTTTTCTTCTTGAAATTGCTTAAATTTTTTGTAACATATAATAAATTACCCAAAATATACTGAGAAGCTACGGTCAGTACAACTATTACTTTAAACTTTTCTCAGAGGTTCAAAAGGGGACATTTTATAAATAGCACGAATAGCGAGCTTCTGCAGCACAATAATTTAATTTATGTCGGTAGCATTTCCCCATAAAAGTATGCCATAAGACATTCTACTATGAGAGTAGCTGAAATAAACCAGGCGTGCCGTTTCTTCATCTGAAATTTCTCTAATTTTTCTGACTGCATATGCTGCAGAACTGAGTCTATTTGCTAGATTACCAATATGATGACCCCACTGTAATTTACAATCTAGCGTAATACCTAGGAATACAGTGGAATCTACCAAGTTCATTTTCTTATCATTGAGTATGTTCAATTTGTCGCTTCAGATTGGTACACAATGCTGACATTCTGGCCAATCGCATTGCGTGGCACATAGCCGGGCGACTCTGGCGCCCCCCGTAGTCGAAAAAGTGGAACGAACGAAGCGGCTGCATTGTTGTAGTAATGTAGTCACAAGTTCGTACAAGATGAAAAACTCGGCAAGTCAGTATGAACAAGTTTGTGCAAGATAATGTCAAAGTCAAAAGTCAAAGTCAAAATTTTTTATTCAAAATAGGTATTTTCATACACTTTCTGAACGTCGATCTACGTGATAGCCTACCACTGGTTCGGAAACTAGCCCGGCGAGAAGAACCGGCGTAAGAAACTCGCGCGGGGCCATCTTTTATCAAAAAGATGGAAAATTGTTCTTTTAAAATATAAAAAATGCATATATAACAATGTTATGTCTAAAACTACATAACAAGAGTACAATAATATATGTAATTTAGAAGTAGCCTTGCAGGGGGTCACCTCATTCCAATGGTGTGCTATCATTCATAAAATCATTAACTTTATAATAGGCTTTAGCACACAAACGTTCTTTAACCACTTTTTTAAATCTATTGATTGAAAAATTTTGAACGCTTTCTGGGATCTTATTGTATAGGCGTATACACTGGCCTTTAAACGAGTTCTTAACTTTTCTAAGTCTAGTCACTGGTACATCAAGCTTATGCTTATTTCGGCTATTTCTATTGTGGTTGTCACTTTTCTTTTTGAATAGGTTTAAATTTTTTTAAACATATAATACATTTGATAGAACATACTGAGAAGCTACAGTTAAGATTCCAGTTTCTTTAAACTTCTCTCTTAATGAAGTGTTGGGGGCCAGCTTGTAGATTGCCCGAACAGCTCGCTTCTGCAGCACAAATATAGTATTTATATCGGCAGCATTTCCCCACAGTAGAATGCCACAGGACATTATACTGTGGAAGTAACTAAAATATACGTAAAAAAAACTCCTAGAGCATCCTGCGACCTCTACCAAGCATCAAAAATATAACTAATCAGATCAACGCCAGCATCTGTTGTAGAGCGACCCTTCGTAAAACCAAATTGTTTATTATGTAAAATGTTATTAATATTAAAGTGTGCTAGTAACTGAGTAAGTATTATTTTTTCATATATTTTACTTAGTGTTGGCAAAATAGATATAGGTCGGAAGTTAGATGGATCCGACTTACTACCAGACTTAAACAAAGGTAAAACTTTACTATGTTTCATTAGATCAGGAAATACGCCACTTTTTATACAATCATTAAAAATAGTTGCTAAGTAAGGTGCGATAATATCGATTATAGATTTAATAACTTTCATTGATAGACCCCATAAATCTGCAGTATTCTTATATTTAATAAATTAAAATTTTTAATAATACCTTGCGGTCCTTAATGAGTTCGAGCGTTCGTCTTTCAGTCGCGTTTTGACTTGCCTCGTCTTCTTCGTCTCTATTTGACGCTTACGCAATTTAACACGAACGATCAAGAAGTCCAAACGTGTTCCTGATATTAATTATTAATACTATTTAATGAGCTTGCACTTAGGTTGAAAGTTCATTTGCGTTTTGAAATTCGTTGGAGCTTGAACGATAATAACTCATATAAGTACTCATTTATTTCAAGAGATTACAAAGTTATTACTTAGCTAAATTAAGTGAAGTAAAGTGACTGAAAAAGAATTTACAAAATGCTGAGCTCCCTACGCGAGTTAATATCGTAACCATACAATATCTGCAATTTATGAAAAATTTACAGTGTAAGTACCAAACAGTTTTTATCCGGCACAGCGCATCAGCATTGCCCCACTGTGTGATAGTGATCAGTTGAGCTATCTGTAGATTGTTTGCAACAGTTTGCAGTTGCCTCAGTTGTTTCAATTGTAAAAAATTACTAGTTTAATTTGTTTTAGTATTTGATTGTAAATTTTTTTTGCCCTATGGTAAACACAAAATATTTTACTTACACTTAAGTTGTTAAGTAGGTAGGTACCTAAACTTTGAAGTGTTCAGTTTTCTTTGGTTTTCGTTCTTATGCTGATAGGTACCTACTTACCTAATACAATTTTTCTATACCTAATTACCTACTATAGTTACTTACCTAATATAGGTATCCAAGTTTATCAATGAGTAAGTCAGTAATACCTAACAAACATCCATTACCTGGGTGTGATAAAAATAAGATAGTGTGCAAATTTAACAGTTTATTATTGTTTTTTATTTAGGTACTATCTTATTTTTTTATTTGCAGTATTACTGAGAGTTCTATGATGGCGGACACGAAAAAAAAATGCAGACAATACAGTTTGGACTACTTGAAGTTCGGATTTATTGCATCTCCATCAAATCAACACTTGCCGATGTGTCTCATATGTGAAAAAGTATTCAGTAACGATGCCATGAAGCCTTCAAAAATGGATGACCACTTATCAAGAGTACATGCTGACAAAAAAAGTAAGCCCTTGTAATTTTTTCAAGCACTTAAAGAAGAACTAGATAAAAGACCATCCATGAGATCGATGTTCGCGTCATCATCTATTAAAGACGATGATGGTTTACGAGCGTCCTATAATATATCTTTACTAAAAGCGAAGTCGGGGAAACCCCACACAATTGAAGAGCAGCTTATCTTACCAGCCATTGCGAAGGTCCTTGACAATGTGTTGCACAAACCCGCACATGATATTTTAAAGAGAGCATACCTTTGAGCAATAACAGCGTTCAGAGACGCATAGACGAGATGGAACGCGAAGTGGAAAACATTTTATGCAAGTTCTTACAGACCAACAGATTCTCTCTCCAGATGGACGAGTCTACATTACCCGGCAATGAAGCTCTGTTGTTAGGATATGTTCGATATATCAAAGATGAAAATATGTGCCAAGAACTGCTTTTTGCTACATATTTAGAGACTAATACCAGAGGAGAATTGATTTTTCAGGCCGTGGAACATTTTTTTACTGACAAAGCTATTCCATGGAAGAACATTGTTTCTGTTGCGACTGATGGTGCACCGTCTATGGTTGGTCGTCATAGTAATTTTATAGCTCACTTAAAGTGACAACAGCCTGATGTACTGGTCATTCACTGCGTGATTTACAGGCAGCATTTAGTAGCAAAAAAGCTGAGTCCTAGATTGCATAAGTCTTTACAATGTGTGATAAATGCTATCAACAAGATTCGAAGCAATTCTTTGAACTCTCGGTTATTTGCTCAGCTATGTGAGGAAAACGACGAAGTCTTTACTCGATTACTTCTGCACACTAAAGTTCGCTGGTTATCAAGAGGCTCTTGCTTAGAAATATTTTCAGCCATTTTTGAATCTGTGCTGGTTTACAAGAAAAGGATCCGAATTTGAAAGAAAATCTGAACAATTGTAAAACAGATATTTTTTTTTTATTATTATTATTATTATTATTATTTTAATATGGCATCGGCTTATAACCATTTGCCAGTGTCAAGTTAAAAAGGCGGGAATTAGAACTGTCGTTTCAATTTTCAACACCGTATTCCTATATCGTCAAGTCTAAAGTAAAGTCAAAGTCCAAATATATAGTCAGCACAGTCTATGAGTCATGTCAGTCGATTTAGTAAAGTGGTAGAAGCTTTACTGAAAGTTCCTAGGGAGTTTTAGCGGGAAACACAAAATAGCACGTTTTTAGAAGTTGTACCACTTGCCCACACTTGTGCACGATAACGAATATTTAATGGTTAATATTCTACTAATATTACACATTTAGAACCGAAATAACACAAATTTATGAAGTATTACAAATCCACAACGTCACCCATCGAACTCCCCGGCAAAACTCCCAGATATTTATTACTTGATTGATATCTTTGGAATGTTCAACAACGTTAATTTGCAGCTGTAGGGTGACGATCTTAACTTGAATAAAACAAAATCAATAATATCGGCCTTCGTGGGTAAACTAATCCTTTATAAACAAAATTTAGGCAGAAAAGAATATTCGCAGTTTCCGCATTTGTCAAAATTACTAGAAACGCTTCAAGATGATGACATTTTATTATATGTCACTCACTTGGACGCATTACACAAGGATTTTACGGAGAGGTTTGAGGATCTTTTAAATTTACAAATTCCTCAATGGATAATAAATCCGTAGAAAACCACAGCCATAGAAGAAGCCAATGTGATAATGCAAGAAGAGTTGATTACCATCAGCACATATGAAGAGCTTAAGCAGAAGTTCAACCAAGGCTATCAGAAGTTCTGGTTGCAACGCAACATTGAAACACAGTATCCTACATTGTGGAACATTGCTGAAAAATACCTTATCGCTTTTCCATCATCATACCTAGTTGAAAAAAGCTTCAGTGTGGTAACAAACATTTTGACGAAACAAAGTAACCGTTTGAAAATCAACGAACGTGGAGATTTAAAGCTGCAACTCACCAATATTGAACCGGATGTAGCTAGATTTGTAGATAGTCACCAGGTTCATCCATGACACTGAATGTTTTATTTTCTCTTTGTGAATTAATACTTTTTTAAATATAATTTCCTACCTACTTAAGATTCTTTAAGTACAACTTTACTGCCTTAACCAAGTGCAAGGTTTACAGTTGGTACCTTAGTACCTAGGTATTTTGTATCAATAGGAAAAAACTAAAGATAGGCCCCCTTATTCATAATAGTCTGCTAACTTAAAGCATTGCTAATTACTCTTCTATTGACCTAAGTCAGAATGAAAAATAACACTCTGTAGCAGCTGTTTTAAGTTAGCGGACCATTACGAATAAGGGGGTTGATCTTAAAAGTATGTAATTTGGCCATGGGGGTCTGAGATAACAGTTCATTTTGGAAAATTTGTCCAAAATAGTGTGGGGATTCCTGATCTAGATCATATATGGGCAACAACCGGCCTGCTGTAAGATATGATCCGGCCGCGAAACATTTTGAAAAAACCTAATTAAAAAAATATTACATTAGGTACTTATACTCACGGGAGTGACAGTGAGGCCGCAAACATCAAATCCTTATCTTGCACAATGGTAAGCCTACTTATTTGATGTGTAATGAATCCATTTCAGTAATATAAGAATTCAATATAAAGAGGCATTACTCAACTAAGCATGTTACGCTGCACTCACTGACAGGACAATTAAGAACAGACAAAATCCAGAAGCTTACCGCAAATTTGGAAAAACAGCAACAAATGTTTCATAAACAAAGAACACAACCTGATAATGTTGTGAAAGCTAGTTTTATAGTTAGCTCAAAATCGGCATAGGCATTAAAACCATGTGCCGAAGGAGAATTTATCAAGGAGTATATGTTAGAAGGTTGCGGTATTTTGTGTCCTGAAAAGAAAAATGAACTTGAAAAAATTAGTTTGTCAAGACGAACTGTTGTTTGACGATTAGAAATGATGGCTAATGATATAAAAACACCATTGACTGACCGTATGGCTGGTTTTGAATTATTTTCCATAGCATTAGACGAGAGCACAGGGCGAGAGTCAAAATTAATTCGAGTACACTGATGATGCACCTTCTATGGTCGGCTTACGTAAAGGTTTCATCGTAATTTTGAATTAAAAAGCAACAGAATTAAATGTGCAAAAAGATGATTTGATAGTCCTTCATTGCATTATCCATCAACAGAAATTGTGTTATAAGTCCATTCGACTCCAGAATGTTATGAATGTGGTAGTAAAAACCATCAACTTTATTCGATCCCGAGGGCTTAACCATCGTCAGTTCAAGGCATTTTGGATGAAATATCAGCTGAATATAACGACGTAACATATTGTGAAGTCAGATGGCTGAGCAAAAGAAAAATGTTGAAACGGTTTTACGAGCTTAGAAATAGGATAGCAGACTTTATGATAATAAAAGATTAACTTAGCATTTCTGGTCGATCTTACAAGCTATTTGAATGATTTAAATTTGAAGCTTCAAAAACAAGGACAGTTAGTAAATGATTTGTACAGCCATTTGAAAGCGTTTCAGATCAAACTACGCTTGTGGGAGTCACATATGCTGTCTGATAACAGTTTCCATTTCAACACGCTCTCTGCGTATGAAAATATTGCTTATGCTCAATATGCTGAAGAACGCAAGTTACTCGGAAAAATTCGGAACTCGTAACAAAAGTCGGAACAATTTTCGAACAGATTTAGCGACTTCAAAAACATGGAAGACTGTTTCAGTTTATTTGCTACTCCTACAAAATGTAATGACAAAAATGACAAAATGAATGATGAAATAAAATGCTCCAATACACTTACAAATGGAGTTGTACGAGATTCAAGAAAACTCACTCCTAAAATCCAAATTTGAGACGTAGAGTTGTGCGATTTCTACAAAAAATACCTAGAAAAAGACAATTTTCCGCAGCTTAGAAAATTCGCAAGAAGATTGATTTGTGCGTTTGGCAGTACTTATAAATGCGAACAGTTCTTTTCATTGATGAAAGTTAATAAATCAACACATCGTACAAGACTGACTGACGATAATTTGGAAAATTCTTTACGTCTTTGTATCAGTGGAAGTAATCCAAATATCGATGGATTAGTTTCCCAAATTCAAGCTTAAGTGTCTCATTGATTTCGGTGTATTTAACTTTCGTAGTTTATAACAATTGCAAATTTAACGATTTAATAATTATAATGTACTTACCTTTTTTTTAAATTTCATTTTGTTATTTTAATAAATTGTACTATAATAACATTGTCGTAATATTTCATGTCTAATATCTATCGCAAAAAATATTATCACTACTTTAAAATGCACTAAGTACTTTTAAGCGCGGCCCGCGAACGTATTTGCACGCACGTAAAAGAGAGTGCGTCCGCCATAGAACATTCAATATAGTAAATATACTTACCATTTTAATTATACACCTTGGCAAAAAAGAGTATGACGCGGTGGCAGCAGGAACTAAAAACATTTTCGACTGCATCATCTTTTATTAGTTTGGAATGACATATTTACGTACATGTATTGAATTATAATCTATCTATACATATAATAAAATCGTAACTGGTCGCTGTCTGTACATGGAAGATATATAAGAAAAACTATTACAGACTTTATGAACGACATAGAACCCAAAACAAAGGTTTTTAGAATTTTTGTCTGTTTGTCTGTACGTTTGTACACGCTAATTTCAGAATGTACTGAACGGATTTTGATGAAATTTGGTATGGTAGTAGTTTAGACTCTGGATTAACACATAGGCCTCACTTTTTTTTGCGGAAAAACGAACGGTTCTCGAAGTATTCGTTTTTGCGCGTACGAAGTCAACGGCTTGACCGATTTTAATGCGTTTTGGTTACTCCTCTCCATTTAAAATTTAATTAACCGACTTCCAAAACAGGGGTCCGTTATACATTCGGCTGTTTATAATGTTTTTTTTTGTATGTCAAACGATTACTCAGTCACCTGTTGACCTATTTTCTAAAATCTTTTTTGCTGTAAAGGGTTTTTTTAACACCAAAGTGGTGATCTGATGATGGGATCCATGAGGAATCGAGGGAACTCCTCTAAATTTATATAGACACATATAGTGATTTTTAGTTTTTCTGAAGTAGTCCAGGTATATGCTACCAAAACAAAGATTTTGCAACAAGGTATACCTGGATCCAAAAGTACTGAACAGAACTCCCGAGTCGTTATAGATATATGTTTGGGAATTTCGGCGTTGTTTAAAGAACTGAAAGCATATGCCACTATGTCAAAGTAATCATTATCATCAGATAATAGGTACTTCTCATAGTCTTTTACACCAACACGTATATATTTGAACATTACTCTGCCGTTTGTCGAAGCATTTTCATGTAAAGCAATGTTAAGAATATAATTCGAAATTGGTCCATTAGTCACCAGGGTGGAAACCTGATCATGGCATCCATGAGGAATCGAGAGAACTCCACAGTAATCACCATCATCATCACCACCATCTTCTTACGATACACCAACATATGATTATGGTGACATAGTCACTCCTCATAGTTTTGTACACCGATATCAATGTATTTGAAATTTTGCTATAGCCAAAATTATATTAATGACCATCATCATCACTATAATATTATATTTAATGCTGGCTGCTACATTTTTTCCGTTGACTATTACAATAGTGTCTAATCATCATCATCAGTGGTGATTGTATATTTGGTCCACAGATCGGTAATGTTTATTTGGGGAAATACCACGCCCTCTCAGAAACCGGCATAACAAATCGCTTGAGTTTGTTTTGCTGAGAGAGTGAGAATACCGGAGGCTTTTCTTAAAATGTGTTAATAATAATAAATATAACTAAAAAGGGAAATAATAATTATATTTATACAATTAATGAAACCCGACTTCCAAAGTAAAAATGCACAAAAAAAGTATGAAATAATACTTCTGTTCTAAATAATTCCCCTTTTAAATTCGGTTAAAATTTTAACTATTTCTCTATTCAATCTTCATATTTTTGAAATAGGTACCAGTAGGTGGGAAGTTTTATGGCAAAAGCTAGTACATGAATATAATATATCTCTTTATAAAGACGATACAGTAAAAAATGTTTTAGTTACTGCTGTTACCGCGTCACACTCTGTTTTGCTAAACTGTACTTAACCACGTCCACTTTTGTTTTGCAATCGTTACGTCATAAAATGGCGGACTGCGTTTTCGTGGGAATATTTTTTTTTTATATTTTTAAATAGTTCCTTTGGGAAGAAGAGTCAAGAAAGAGTAGAAAATAATAGGGTCGCCACCATCTTTCGAATGGCCACTCCATTTCCAGGTTCATTTTTCCCTCATTTACTATAAAAGATTTTGATACTTTAATAAAATACAGTTTTGGAAAATACATTGTCCAATAAATAATATTATATAATTTGCATGTAAAATTTTCATTATACTCTGTTAGTGCTTAAGCCACCAAATTTCATCAAAATCCGTAGTTTTTGCGTGAAAGCGTAACAAACATTTATCTACCCATCACAAACTTTCACAATATACATTACTTCTCGCTCCGAACAATAGACATTATTATTCATATTCATATTCATTCATATTAATTTATTGGCATCAAAAGTAGTACATAAGTTATTACAGTTATTTTCATTCTTAAAATTAACACTCCTCACTATTATTAGCATGCAAAGGTATAATATTCATGGTTATAAAATTACTATTAAATACATTAAAAATTTATAATCTATTATATTCTATTACTACATTTAATTCAATTATACAATTTAAAAAATGAAACTTACATTCATCATATTTGAACATTCAGGCATAATAGTTAGGAATTCAAATTTTAATTATTAGTAGGTAAAAGGTATCGTATAGTCATTTTTTCTTACAAATCATTCTTACAATCTAACAATTTCATTTTATTAATATTTTGATATCTATCGTGTGAATTAATAACATTATATGGAAGAGTTGATATTTGTCTTAATCTATGTTGGACATACACATATCTATTTAATTTGTTACATACATATTCAATGTGCGTCTTCCAGTTAAGGTTCTCATCAATATGAATACTTAAGAACTTAGTACACTGAACTCTTTGAATATATTCATTTTTGTAATTAATATTTAGATCGTTAAGTTTAGTACCATAGTTATGAAATATACATATAAACTGTCTTACTAAGATTTATTTTTAAATTATTATTATCAAGCCACTCGACTACCCTCATAATTGTATTATTAATGTCAATGTATTCATTATAATTTATTATTATCGATATGTCATCTTCAAACAGGATACTTTTTTATTTGTGATGTCATTTATATAAAATAAAAATAGCAGTGGGCCAAGTATACTGCCTTGAGGAACTCCCTTATTGTTGACTACATTGCGATTTAAATGATTTTAAGATATTTTTATTATCAATAGATGTTATTTCTACATAATATTGTGTTCTGTTAGAAAGGTAAGATTTAAGTCAATTTAGCGTTGGACCTCTTATTCCCAAATTATCAAGTTTACTTAGGAGGATCTTATGCGATACAAAATAAAATTCCCTAGTCATATCAAAGAAAATACCCACTACAGATTTCTTTTTATTTATTTATAAGCTATGACGCTGCTAAAATCGTGCACTTATCGTTCTGGAGTCCAAACTGATAGTCTTTAATTATATCCAATTTTTTATGAAAGTCATTAGTCGTTTGTACATAACCTTTTAAAAAAAAATGCCATTATTGATACTAAAGTTATGGGACGATAATTCTCGATTTTTAATTTATCGCCTTTTTTGTTTTGACGGCTTGACAATGGATGTTTTTAATAAATCTGAAAAACAACCAGTTTCAAATGATATGCTTATAAGATGTGAAAGAATTGGTACTAACTCTTTTTGCAATTTTTAACAATTTTCGTAGATACCCCATCATATCCCTAGGCACTAATATTTTTTAATGATCTGATTACACTATCAATTTAGCTACATGGAGATAGAAAAATAGTGCTTACAATACGATTGTTTGTGTTCGGTAATACCACGTCATTATTATTGTTAGTCAAATTAATCAGGTAGTTATTAAATTCGTTGGCGATACTAAGGCGGGTCAATAAGTCCGTGACTTTTTGAATTTCTAACCTCCTTACTGAAAAAGCAACACTACTCCTGTCAACAGGCATCTGTCAGTTGACTCCTATCAAAATTTGAACTTGCTGCGTCAGTTAGTTTGTGTTTTACAGCTATCTTTATCAGACTATCCAGTAACTTAAGGAAACAATGGAAAAAAGTGAATTTCGTGTGCTTAATAAGCATTATTTTTTGCGAAAAAAAACCATTACCGAGACCAAGGCTAAGCTAGATAAATACTATGGGGACTCTGCACCATCGATTTCAATGGTAAAAAAGTGGTTTACTGAGATTGTGGAAGCCATAGGCATCTCGCATGGCTCAGTGGTTTCAATTTTGAATGATCACTTGGGCATGAGAAAGCTTTCCGCAAGATGGGTGCCGCGTTTGCTCACAGTCGACCACAAACGCAATCGTGTAACAACTTCACAGGAAGGTTTGGCGTTGTTTAATCACAATATGGAGGAGTTTTTTAACCGTGGACGAAACATGGATCCATCACAATACACCAGAGACCAAACAACAGTCAAAACAGTGTGTTTCTAAGGGTGAATCGGCGCCAAAGAAGGCCTAGGTGGGTTTGTCAGCCAATAAAGTTATGGCGACTGTTTTTTGGGATGCACGTGGGATAATCCACATTGACTATCTTCAAAAGGGAAGAACAATTAATGGGGAATATTATGCCAACTTATTGGACCGCTTCAATGAGGATTTGAAAAAAAACCGACCTCATTTGGCCAAGAAAAAAGTTCTTTTTCACTAAGACAATGCAAGGGTGCACACATGTGCAGTTGCCATGGCAAAAATCCATGAATTGGGCTATGAATTGCTCCCACATCCACCCTATTCTCAAGATTTGGCTCCGAGTGACTACTTCTTGTTCCCAAACCTGAAAAAATGGCTCGGTGGAAAAAGATTTGACTCCAATGATGAAGTCATCTCGCAAACAAAGGCCTATTTTGAGGACCTCGACAAATCATATTTTTTGGAAGGAATAAAAAAAATTGGAGAAGCGTTGGACAAAGTGTATAGAGCTCAAGGGGGACTACGTTGAAAAATAAAATGATTTATTTATCAAAAAATTGTTGTTTTATTCCAAAAGTCACGGACTTATTGACCCGCCCTCGTATCAATTGGGTCAGTCACTATAATATTATGTTCATTCTTTATTTCATTTATAATGTCGTGGTTAATTTTGTCATTTATTTCATTCTTTATTAATTTCCAGGAAGCTTTACAAATGTAATTATTTATAATTTAATAATTATTTACATACCACGAACATACATATAACAAATGTTTTTCGTGGTATCTAAATAATTGTCATTAAATATCCTTAGCATATAGACCCAACATATAGACGGTCCCAATGCGTCGAAATAAGTAGAATAATAAATAAAAATAAACTTTCTGTGAGATCACAGTTTAAAATAAATGCTTTCGGTGTTCCCCAAGGACGCCTACTAGGTCCTTTCTTATTCTTACTGTACATAAATGACCTACCTAAAATAACCCATCATCCAACGATACTATTCGCAGACGACACAACTCTCATCGTGAAATGTAATGACAAGGTCACTTTTGAAGCTGAATTAAATACTACTCTGGAAAAAATAATTAAATGGCTTAATAATAATAATCTCAAAATCAATATTAACAAAACACAGCTAATTCAATTTTAAACTTACAAAAGTAAACAGAACACATATTTTGGAAGTTGACTCAATTAAATTTTTAGGACTCATGCTTGACAAGAACTGTAACTGGAAGGCCCATATAGATTATGTGTGTAATAAGCTGGACCAGTTCGTTTATGCTTTACGTAGATTACGTCAGACGGTAAGTGCTGAGGCGGCACTAACCGCGTATCACGGCTATGTATCATCGGTCCTCTCTTACGGTCTGCTGTTGTGGGGTAATTCGGTAGAAATCGGAAAAGCATTTCGTATCCAAAAAAAATGTGTGAGAGCTATTTGTGGTGCCTGGTATTTGGAAAGCTGTAGACCATTGTTTAAAATTACGTTTGTTACCACTAGTCTGTTTGTATATTCGAGATCTCTGTATCTTTGTTAGGTTGCATCCAGAATACTTTAAACAGAACTCAGAAGAGGGTAGAAAAAATGAAAGATACAAATTTAAACTTTACCGCCCTTGGTGTAACTTGAATTTTTACAGAGATAATGCATACATACAAGCTATACACATATTTAATCATTTACTTAATCAATTCAAGGAATTGCCTACAATTTATAAATTTAAAAGAAATCTGACATCTTGGCTTATGGAAAATAGTTTCTATGACATAAATGAATTTATACTACAGAACAAAAAATTACCTGTATCAATTAGTCAACATTATCAAAAATCTTAAATTCATTTAATAACTATAGTGCAAGTAATATTATTGATAAATAAAAATAAAGTTGACATTTATTTATATGGCTTTGAGGTGATTTTTAAATTATAATACATTTGTCATTGAACTTGATTAATTATTTATCTTGTGACTTAAAATATTTTGTGACCTAATGCATTCTCAAATTAACATTTAACTATTTATATGATTTTTAACTTTATTATTTTAATATATATGTAATAAACTTTCTGTTAACATAATGGTCAAAACCAATTATTTATTGTATAATCTATAGATTGACCAATTGCTTTTACTTTTTATTTAAAACTATATTTTATAAGTAGACTCTGGAGATTGTATATTTTAATTTCACACACCATGCTATCATGGTAGAATGTATGTTTTTTTTAAACTTACCACCTGCATATGTAATACTATGTACCTACTACATTCAGTGAATAAATGATTTGATTTGATTTAGACACTTGCGCAATATTTTTTTTATTAAATCTTTTATATTTATTTTTATTTTGATTTGTCATAAGTTTGTAAAACATGTAGCGAAATTTTCTTTTAGTTCTACTACTTGTTTTTATTCCCTTAGTTATCCACTTTAGTTTTTTATATTAATTTGTCATTTTAATTCTTTTTAAAGGAAAACTCATTTTGTAAAATAATATAAAGTCAACGTAAAAGGAACGCAATGCATGATTTATGTCCGTTTTTGTGTATGCATCGCAAAACGACAGCTGACTGATACAGTATCTGAATTTTTTAAAGTTTTCTTGACTATAGTCTTTTTTCTTAAAATAAGTATGTCATTGTAACGTAAGGCATCACTTTTACAGGTATATGTAACATTTGGGCTGTATTATGATCCGAAAGCGCAAGTTCAAGCAATGAATTTGAAGCATCGTTAATACTTAATACTACTTACTATAAGATCAATGCACGATTGCTGTCTAGTTGGTTCATTAATGTGAAGCGAAAGGTTATAATTTTGTAAAAGGGATTTCAAATCGCAAGTAGCTTTACTTTGTTTCAATGTGTCAATATTTAAGTCACCAGCTAAAATAACATATTTTTGGATAACTTTAGTACCTAGGTCAAACAATATGGAATCTAATTTGCGTAAAAACAAATTGACATCAGAATTAGGTGTTCTAGTTATATAGAAAAATAATAATAATACTACATGAAGAAAGTTCAAGCCCACAGCACTCGAAAATTTTATCTGCGTGTTATTAAGATTTTATAAGGCTATTTCGCTTTTGTATGGGAGTGATGTCTCTGATAAGCAGTAGTTATTTGGCTTGAACTATGATACCGGAATCTTTCCGAACGGAGAAAATTCAGAGCATTGAAAATATAACTCTGGACTCATACAATAGAGTTGAAAACCGTCCACAATTGTGTTGAGTCAAATGTCAATGTCAAATGTGTCAGTTGTCAAATTTTGTGTCCGATTTTCAGCTCTATTGTATTAACGCAGAGTTCTATTTTCGATGCACAGGAGTCTACAGTCGTAAGAGATTCCGGTAATAAAGTCCCAGCTTTTACTTTTATGTGGTTTTGGTATATTGAGTTATAATCATTAAAGTATAGGAAATCTAATAGAAACCATATTCCTGCGTACCATAATCCTACTACTAAACACACCGGCATATTTAGCGGAACACAAAAAAAGGTCCATAATTAAAAAAATATGGTTTTATTTTAAAATCTACTTACTACACTTCTTTTGTTATTTAAAGTTTCATTTGTTTTACTTAAAATGAGATCACATTAAGAACAGATTTTGCGAGTAAAGGCTATTTGTGAAAAATGGTACATTTTTGAACTTTTCATGTAACCGGGAAAAGTGAAAATTAATATTAAAATAACAATTAATTAAATTAGAAAAATGGTGATTAATATCGCGTATTTCCTCCACGTGCTCTTATTAAATTTTCTACCCGTCTAGGCATACTGAGAATGATGTTATCGATGGCCTCCTGGGATAGTCTCCGCCATTCCTCAACTACGGCGATTCGCAATTCACCCACGGTGGCAGGAGCTGGAATTCTGGACTTAACTTTTCTTTTCAGCAAGTCCCAAACGTGCTCTATTGGGTTCATATCCGGTGATCTCGCCGGCCACTCCGTAACAGTGATATTCATATCATTAAGATAAGCTTGAGTTACCCGAGCGGTATGCGGCCGAGCATTATCCTGCATAAAAACAAAATCGTCACCTATATATGGGGCAAATGACATTTTCTTCTAAAATTTATTTGATATAGCGGTCCTCAGTCAGACTCCATCATTATCTAGTCTGTGCGAGCTCCTAAACAAATGCCCGCCCAAACCATTATTGATCCACCACCGTATGCAACTGTAGTTTCAAAATTTGTCTGAATGTATCGTTCTCCTTTACGTCTGTATATTCTTTGCCTGCCGTCAATTTCATTTAAGAGAATTCTGCACTCATCACTAAACAATACCTTACTCCATTAGTCCGCGTTCCTAAGTCGATGTTCCTAAGCAAAAGTTAACCTGTTTCTACGATGATTTACCTCGAGCCTTGGAGCCTTGGCAGGCACAAATGAACCCAAACCAGCTTCTTCGAACCTTCTTCGTACCGTACGCTCACTTACGGTTACACCCCGCACTGCTTCTAACTCATGTCGGGCTTGGACGGCCGTCAAACGGGGGTTCCTACGTACACGAAGCCGAATGAAACGATCATCCCTACTCGACGTGCATATTTTTCTGCCTTGTCCTGCTCTTCTCACATAAGTACCGTCTCCCTGAACCGTTGGATACTGCGATGGATCGTTGAACTGGTCGACGAAGATCTCTGGATATCACTCTGTAGGTTTGACCAATTCTTCGCATTTCGAGTGCCCTGGCAATCTCCGTTGGGGCTTAGTCAGGCATAATTCAGTCCTCAACTCCAAAAAGATACGCGATTAAAAAAAACTAACAAAAAACAGTATTTCAATGAAATTTTAAATCAAACTCAGAAGGAAGAAATACTCGAAATTCGCTCCAGATAAGGTGTATTTGAATAAAATTAAAACAATTGCATAAAATGTGATGTTCAGTTGTTTTCTTAATTTGAAAATATTTATTTTTATTTACATGACGTATAAACCAGCTAGCAACCTTATATGATATTGATATCAAACCTTTATTTTATGTTCCGCTAAATATGCCGGTGTGTGTATTATAAATGTGAAGGTTTGTGAGGATGGATAGATGGATGGTAGTTTGTTACTCTTTCACGCAAAAACTACCCACTGAACGCATTTTGATGAAATTTGGTATGGTAGTAGCCTAGGCTTTGGATTAAAAAAACATAGGCTACATTTTATCTCGAAAAAGTACAGTGTTCCCGTGGGATACTGTATTTACGCGGGCGGAGCCACGGGCAAAAGCTAGTATTATAATAAGCATTCATTGTTCAAATTCTCAGGAATTGTATGAAAACAGACATACAAAAACAAAATGTCTATTTGCTAAAAGGGATACAATGGTGTTTTATTATTTAAGGACTAGGCAGAGCCTGCTAATTTGCCTAATTGCCCAGGCCTACTGTTATTTACAGGAATAAGAGTGTTTTTACACCATCCGAACCGATATCAAACCGATAATGTGAAAGACAGGTCTGTGTTTCATACATTTTACTTGCCCTTGCATGGCTATTGCATAACTACTACTATAAGAGAGCGCCGTAGGCAAACATCTCATCGGCGCCCCTATATTCAAAATATTAGGCCCTTACATATTACATACATACTCGCCGGACCTTGCTCCAACAGATTACCATTTTTTTTCTAAATTTGGATAACTTCTTGCAAGGAAGAAAATTCAAGGATTCTGGCGGGAACCTTGAAAAAGCGCGGTTGACTATAAAACTTAATTTTAAATTTTCCCTATAAATAGTCTTTTTTATAGTTAAAGTGAATTTATATATTGCTATTAGCTGCTGAAAAGCACAATAGCAATGGAGGTAAACGAGGAGGGCGGATCTCACCCGCCCGCCTCAAAAAAGCGGCCACGGCCTACGGATGAAGGAGGCGTAGGCGTAGGTTCTGGACGATCGGACTGCGGCGATGAGCGAGATGCATATCTGCCTTATTACAAACCGAATTATAAAAGACTTTATCCGGAAAACTCAACCAACACAGACTTTAAAGTGTATGTGGAATCCACAAACGACGATAGGGCAACAAGAGCCCTATAAACTTAAACCATATTTTCGCAATAATAACTTTATTAATAACACCACTTTCTTCACAAAATATAACATGAAGGCGTTCATACCGGCAGCGCAAATTGAAAAAACCGGCATCATTAGATTTGTTCCAGCGAATATATCTAACAAAGAACTTTACACAACACTTTCTTCAATTTATGAAATAGTGGCAATAAGAAGGTTTCAAAGAAAGTAGGACAAGAGCGCATTGCATTGCAGACTGTAAGCATCACTTTTTTATCTAATGTACTGCCTAATAAAGTACAATATGATTTATTCTCGTACAGAGTTTTTGAATACATTCCACCATTACTACAGTGCTATAGGTGTTTTAAATTTAATCATTCAGCAAAGATCTGTAATGGTAAACAAAGATGTAGTATTTGCGGAGGTGAGCACTTGTATAAGGAATGTGATAAGCCAACAGAAATCAGCTGCATAAATTGCAGTGGGCCTCATCTTGCGATATCTAGATTATGTCCTATTAAAACAAAGAAGATCATTGAAAAGAAAAACAACATATCTTATGCAAGTGTCGCCTTAACAAAACAAGTCACCACCAATGAAACAGATTTCCCTTCACTCCCACCACCAAAACCACAACCTGTAAATAGTAATGTTATTGTAAATAAGTCTGTAAATATCTCTGCAAATAAGTCTGCACAAGATCTAAATAAAGTTAAAATAGTCCATTCTAAAGATCTTAAAACTCAAATAATTTCCAACAACGATGTACTTATGGCCCTAGTGCAGACGTTGGTGGAATTAGCCAATAAAGATGACAGTACACCCACTAATATTAAAAATATTAAAGATGCATTATTAAAAAACTTAACATAATGGATTGTGTAGGGCCTAGTTCTATACAATCCAAGCTATGTATTGCGCAGTATAACATACAAAGTGCAAATAATAAAAAACCATTATTAATCCAATTTTTAAAACAACAAAATATTTATATTTGCCTTCTTAATGAGACATGGTTCAAAGATAATAATTTTAAAATACCAGGATATAATATTTACAACAAAAATTCAAACAATGCACATAATGGAGTTGCAATACTGATAAAACCATACCTTAAATATAATATATTAAATACCAGATTTTATGAAGATATTCAAACAGTTGCTGTATCTGTATCAACAGGACATAGTAGTTTAACAATTCTCTGTATATACTGTCCACCTTCAAGTGGGCATATACGAATTAATAGACTCCGTTACATTATTAATGATCTACTCAAGCCCATATTTATGAGTGGTGATTTTTAATGCTCATCATATTGCATTTGGTTGTCAGACAACGAAAGGTAGAGGTCAGGAGCTATTTAATTTAATTGATGACTTAGATTTGTGTATTTTAAATGATATTTTTATTTTACCTACAACTATAAATCGCCCTGGACAAACTGCTTCTGCCATTGATGTAAGCTTCATCAGTGGCAGCCTCGCACCACTATGTGAATGGTCTGTACATGATGATACACTGGGAAGTTACTATTATCCAACAATAACAGAGATTTCATTACATATAGATAAATATCATCTCAATTCCCCTATAGATAGGTTCATATATAAAAAAGCTGACTGGGCAACATACAAAGTTCTTTTAAAAAACAATATTTAATGATTTGACACTTCAATCACATGATCCTATTTCAACTTATAATAATTTCTGTTTTCATTTAGATACTCTTAAAGAAATGTCAATCCCAAAGCTCACTAAAACGAATACTTTCATAAGCAGACCACCATCTCCCTGGTGGAATAGTATATGTGAACAAAGTGTTATTGCTTCATATAATGCACTCAAACTATATAGAAAAGAGCCTACTATTGAAAATTATATTTATTATAAAAGAAAAGATGCCCAGGAAAAGAGAACAATTTCAGAACAGAAAAAAATTGGATGGAATAACTTATGTAACACTTTTAATAGAAATACTCACATAAGTAAAATATGGAATTTATTGAAAATGTTCAAAGGCATAAGACCTAAGAATAAATCATATACAAATGAGTTTATATCTCCACTCTTGGATAAATTATCAGATAATAACACCTTAATTGAAGTAGATCAACTGAACATTCTTTTTGAAATCAACAATGATAACCCAAATTCTAAATTTTTACTGGATCCATTTTCATGGTCTAAATTTTTAGCAAGCTTGCACTCAAGACGAAATACAACTCCTGGCTTAGATGATTATCCTTACATGGTAATTAAAAACTTAGATGTACGAGGGCGGGTCAATAAGTCCGTGACTTTTGGAATAAAACACAGATTTTTTGATAAATAAATCATTTTATTTTTCAACGTAGTCCCCATTGAGCTCTATACACTTTGTCCAACGCTTCTCCAATTTTTTTATTCCTTCCAAAAAATATGATTTGTCGAGGTCCTCAAAATAGGCCTTTGTTTGCGAGATGACTTCATCATTGGAGTCAAATCTTTTCCACCGAGCCATTTTTTCAGGTCTGGGAACAAGAAGTAGTCACTCGGAGCCAAATCAGGAGAATAGGGTGGATGTGGGAGCAATTCATAGCCCAATTCATGGATTTTTGCCATGGCAACTGCACATGTGTGCACCCTTGCATTGTCTTGGTGAAAAAGAACTTTTTTCTTGGCCAAATGAGGTCGGTTTTTTTTCAAATCCTCATTGAAGCGGTCCAATAAGTTGGCATAATATTCCCCATTAATTGTTCTTCCCGTTTGAAGATAGTCAATGTGGATTATCCCACGTGCATCCCAAAAAACAGTCGCCATAACTTTATTGGCTGACAAACCCACCTTGGCCTTCTTTGGCGCCGATTCACCCTTAGAAACCCACTGTTTTGACTGTTGTTTGGTCTCTGGTGTGTTGTGATGGATCCATGTTTCGTCCACGGTTACAAAACGGCGCAAAAACTCCTCCATATTGTGATTAAACAACGCCAAACCTTCCTGTGAAGTTGTTACACGATTGCGTTTGTGGTCGACTTGCGGAAAGCTTTCTCATGCCCAAGTGATCATTCAAAATTGAAACCACTGAGCCATGCGAGATGCCTATGGCTTCCACAATCTCTTGCACTTTCAATCTTCGGTCGGCGATCACCATATCGTGAATTTTTTCGATTGTTTCGGGTGTAGAGACCTCAACTGGGCGTCCAGGACGTTCGGCATCTTCAGTGCTTGTACGGCCACAACGAAATTTGAAGAAACAAACCACTTTTTTACCATTGAAATCGATGGTGCAGAGTCCCCATAGTATTTATCAAGCTTAGCCTTGGTCTCGGTAATGGTTTTTTTTCGCAAAAAATAATGCTTAATAAGCACACGAAATTCACTTTTTTCCATTGTTTCCTTAAGTTACTGGATAGTCTGATAAAGATAGCTGTAAAACACAAACTGACTGACGCAGCAAGTTCAATTTTGATAGGAGTCAACTGACAGATGCCTGTTGACAGGAGTAGTGTTGCTTTTTCAGTAAGGAGGTTAGAAATTCAAAAAGTCACGGACTTATTGACCCGCCTTAGTATCTGCCCAAAACTTGTTTCTTAACATCCCCATTTGCTTTGACATAATAAATCTATTCCACAGTCATGGAAAACACAGTGGGTTGTCCCAATACTTAAGCCCGACAAATCTCCTGAGTTTGCTAGTTCTTATAGGCCAATTTCCTTGTCGTCCTGTCTTGGTAAAATATTCGAAAATATGGTGAAAGTCCGTCTTGATTGGTATGTTGAATCCAAGTGTTTCATTCCACATATACAATATGGCTTCCGTAGAGGGCGTAGTAGTGCAGACAGTTTCACCTCTTTAATCACTGACCTGAAAAATGCAAAACGTAGAAAATTAAACACTGTTTGCGCATTCCTAGACGTTCAAAGTGCTTTTGACAGTGTTGATCCTGGTATACTAGTTCAAATCATGTCTTGTTGGGGTTGGGGTTGTCAGGTTGGGTGTGCCCGGGTACTTATGTAAGTGGATTATTAATTTTTTGAACAACAGAACAATCTATGCTAGGCATAACAATATTTTACATGGACCCAAATGTGCCTCAAGAGGCACAATGCAGGGTGCCACACTATCTCCACTACTGTACAATATATACACAAGTGAAATTTGTAAATATGTAAATAATAGGAATGTAAATATTTTACAATTTGCTGATGACATTGTATTATACATCAGTAATTACAACTTATATATTGCAATAGATAATATGAACAAATCCTTATTTCAACTATTACAATATTATAATGATCGTTTACATTTAAAAATTAACCCCTCTAAAAGTAGTGTTATGTTTTTTGGCAAAGAAGCCCCAAATTCAAATATTATTTACAATAATGAAATTATAAATAGAGTCACTTCAAAGAAATTTTTAGGAATAATACTGGACCCAAAGCTAACTTTTGAAGAACATATTAAATATATATCCAAAAATGCTCACACAGGACTAAATATTATCAGATCACTTTGTGGCGTAACATGGGGTGCAGAACCTAAAATATTGTCAATATTGTATAAAAGTATTGTTAGAAGTCACTTAGACTATAGCTCACTCGTTTATATGAATAGTTCTCATGTAAATAAATTAGATATATTGCAGAATAAGCTTTAAGAATAATATCTGGTGCTATGTGCTCAATTCCCATAAGGGCCATGGAAGTTGAGACAAAAGTGATGCCTTTGATTTTGAGGCGAATCTTACTTGCTAAAAGATACTGTCTCAAACTAATAGCATCAAACAACACTCAAGTAATAAACAAAATCGTACCTTTTATAGATAGATCCCCAATAAGACCATTAACAACAGCACAAGGTCTACTATCGCCATCGTCCCACGCGAAAAACATACCATCCTCATCACCTTGATGAGTGGCAGTCTTCCACCGTGCGCTTTTCGCGTAACTTTTTGCCGCGCACTGTAAAACTCGTGAACGAACTGTTACCAGCAGTATTTCCGGACCTATACGACCTGCAAACCTTCAAGAAGAGAGCGTATTCCCTCTTAAAAGGCCGGCAACGCACCTGCAGCTCTTCTGATGTTGCGAGTGTCCATGGGCGACGGTAGTTGCTTACCATCAGGTGACCCGTTTGCTCGTTTGCCCCCTTATTTAATTTAAAAAAAAAACTATGTGGTAATTCTCCAACACTGTCCGATATATTTCTGGAAATAGACAATATTTTTTCAAAAATTAGAAAACAGTTTCCATGTCCATGTTACTCTTTCTCTTATCAGTGTATTTCACATCCAATTAATGTAGTTCAACAGACAATAAACAATAATTCGGAAATGCTTCAATTTTTGGAGGAAAATACAATGTACTATGTTATCTACACTGATGGGAGCAAGTGATTATGTACATGCTGCTCTATATGATCCACAAGCAAAATTCTCTTCAAGTTTTATTCTGCATGAACCCTGCTCTATATTTACGGCAGAGGCATATGCAGTGTATCAGGCATTTAATGCGTATTCGCGAAATCAATAACATTAATTAATTTGTAATAATTTCTGATTCCTGGAGTTTGATCACATCTTTAACTACCCTCACAGTTAAATTCAAGTCTAATTATATCCTTTACTTCATTAAACAAATAATTCACCAATACCACAATAAAAATATCCAAATTTTCTTTTTATGGGTGCCTTCCCACAAACGTATCTCTGGCAATGAAATGGCTGATAAAACTGCATAATATGAAGGAGTTAATGCTGTTGACGTTAGAAATACAATGAGTGTTCCTATGTCCGATTACTTGCAATGTATTGACCAGAATACTCAAAAGTTGTGGTTAGAAATGTGGAAGAAAGATCAAGATACGAAAGGAAAATGGTATGGAAGCATACAAGAAAGCTTACCTGCAAGACCTTGGTATCATCGTATGCAAGATGCTACTCGAGACTTTATTACTATCATAAATAGACTGCGTTTTGGTCATAATACTGCACCGTCACACCCTGCTCGACTCGGCATTATTGCAAATAAAACCTGTTCACATTGCAATTCAAGTGATGGAACTGTGGAGCACATTATCTTCGATTGTCAAAATTTTTTGATCGACAGACTAGTGTTGGCCAGTGAACTTAGTGACATTGAAAATAAGTGTGATTTATTGACCCGCCCGCCGCCATTAAAACAATTGTTACAAGACGAACTTACTTACAAGCACATCTACAATTACATAAAGAATACAATTAAAACAATTTAATGGAATGTGCTATTATACGTAATATACGTCTATGAATAATAAGAGTTGACCTAAAGGTTGTAAACACCGGGTCATAAAATCAACAACTCCTATGAGGCAGTCCAAAGCGCTTTTAAAGATTTTATTGATTCCTGTCCGAATGGTTTTTTTAGTAAAGGAATCATGAACTACCTATGAGATGGTAAAAGTCCATAGAAAGCAATAGTATATACTTTGATTAAATAAATATAGTACGTTTAAAAAAATCGACTTTATGTTCCTCCTTTACACGACGCCAATTTCATATGTAATGACCTAATAACTCGTACTTATAGTTTGACCGAAACCGCTCTATCGCACCTTAGCAAAATACGGTGAGATGGGGGCCAAGGAAAAAAGAGCATGAGCTAACAATATGAGATCGATGTTGTCGGACATCTTACGATACGATATGATTTCGGTTTAGAATATTGTTAAGCTATATGTATGGTACGACTGGCATGTAAGCTTCAAAATTATGAAATTATCTTTATAATAATTTCTGATTTACACGCCCGTCGTCGTAAGAATGAAATTATTGAACAGGATAATTAACTAACTTTAGTATATTATAGTTACTTAATTCGACCTCGATGTCTGCCGTAAGCGCGGAAGGTCCCGGATTTATTTCTCGGTCGGGCAAATTTGCGAAACGAACGTCGTCGTGAATTGTCTGGCGCTTTTATTAATTTTAATTATTTATAAATACCTGGTAAATAAAAAAATCAAGCTACGAATTATTTACTTCAACCAGTGACGGATTAAGCCAGCGCGGGCCCGCAGCAAATTCTGCTTTGTACACAGGACTATAAACAGCTCCAATTTTTATTGTTCACGATCTATGACTTTGTGAAATATTTAAGTTGACAATTAATTCTTATATTTCATTACAAGAAAAAACTTGTGGCGTGTACTTTTGGATATTCCATAAATTAATTAATTCCATTTCCATTAATTTTTTTTCGGCTGCGAGGCGCGAGGCCCCCAAGGGGCCTCGTAGGCGGTTACTCACATCGCCCACGCCTTGCGCCGCCTCTGCTAATATGGAATGTAAAAATGCTAGTTAGGTACTTTTTTGTATTCAGAACTATTATTATTCAGCTCTATTGGGTAAGGTACAATGGAGCTGAAAATTGAACTCACAAGCTTGTTTTTTAATTGCTGTCGTGTGTTCGACATTCAGCATAGCGTAGATATATATTTTCAGCGCTGTTTTTACTATATATGAAAATTATTTTTTACGCTCCCGCGGTCGATGTGGCTGGACAGACGTTGGAGCGCGGGGCCCGTAGCTCTTGCTGCCTCCGCCTATATGGCTAATCCGGTACTGACTTAAACACTGATAAGAACAGGGTTCAATTTTCAACAAGATCAGATTTTTTATATATACTTAAAGTAAACTTAATGCACTCTTGTAACTTAAAGTTAGATATAATTTGAAATAATTGAATTATTTGCAGAAATTATTTAAAGTAAAAAATAAAATTATTAATTATTATTTAATTTAATTAAGAAACTATTTTTTAAATTTGCTAATTTACTTATTAATTACTTGTTGTTACAGCTCAAATGACAAACTAAAAAATTACAGTCGTATCTTTCCAACTTAAATCAGAGATCATGTACATGTGTTGTTTGTAGGCGTAAGTTTTAGTCAGTCCCATCCGTTAAGTTTATCTTTTGTTATAAATTGATGCAAATTGAGGTTGTAAGCAAAAATAATAGTTTTTAGTACTTAATAGTTTTTAATAGTTTTTATTTAAAAAATAATAGTTTTTTGTGTAAGTAGATGGCTCACTTACTGGCGCAATTAATTTTATTCTATATTATATATTTTTTCTTTATTTTACAATTCCGCCCGCGCGCCCTTTTGTGCCCCTAGGCACATGCCTATTTTGCTTTAGGGATAATCCGCCTCTGTATATCGGCATTCGATACCAATATCGGATCGGATAATGGAAAAACGCTCTTATGGAAACAAATAAAAAATAATTTTTGAGACAGTTTTTATTGTATGTCTTCACAATTGGCCGGAATGAAGTAGAAATATCTTCCTCGTATTGTTACAGTCACACAAAGCTGTCTCACTGGCATACCGCACGCTCTTCTAATTCTCGCGTCTAAGTGCTTCAATCTATTCGCCTCTTCTTTTGGGGGATTTCCGAAACCTGATAAAACCAATTAGTAACAGGTTAATATTTTTATCGATAAACTGTAGGTCTTGTGTCAGTAGTCACTAAAAATACGCAGAAAAACAAAGCTTTTATATTCCACAAATTATTACTCATTACGTGACTACGTGACTTTAATCATTAATGCATGATAAAGTACGAATAAACTTAATGATTAACCATTAGATATTCGTTTACGTGCACAAGTGTGGGCAAGTGGTACAACTTCTAAAAACGTGCTATTTTGTGTTTCCCGCCAAAACTCCCTAAGAACTTTCAGTAAAGTTCTACCACTTTACTGAATCGACTGACATGACTTATCGACTGTTCTAACTATATATTTGGACTTTGACTAGACTTTAGACTTGACTATATAGGAATACGGTATTGAAAAAACGAAAGTTCTACTTTTACAATTACAATTTACAATTTTACTACGAAACCACCAGTGTTGTTGAAATCTAATTTTTTAATTTTGCTTCCCATTACACTCCAGAATACCTTCTGGAGTGTAATGGGAAGCAACAAAATGGACTTAGGGAAAAATTTGCCCAAATTGTGTGAAACTAAATTCGGATGGCTTGTGTCTGGTAGTATTTCGCATAAATCTAACTCTCCTTTATTTCTACTCATTTTTGCCATCATTCCAGTGTCGCGCCCGTCTTAACAAAATTTTGGGAGCTTGACAGTATATTACCAAAATATTCTCACTCTCTTGAAGAGAGAATGTGTGAGCAACATTTTGCTCAAACCACCTATCGTAACACTGACGGTGGTTTCGTAGTAAAATTGCCTTTGAAAGGGGATCCAAGCTCTTTAGGACAGACTTATTTAACTGCGAAGAATAGACTTTTATCCTTAGAGATACGATTTAAGCGAAACCCCGAATTTAAAAATAAATATTATAATTTTATGAAAGAATACGAGCGTTTAGGTCATATGTCTTTTAATTCCGGTAGTTCTTCCCCTGATATTGTTAACTATTACATTTCACATCATGGAGTAATTCGTAACTCTAGCACCACTACTCAACTACGCGTTGTCTTCGATGCATCAGCACCGTCTAGTACAGGAGTGTCTGTTAATGACATTCAGATGGTCGGTCCAGTAGTGCAACACGATTTGTTAGCTATACTAATACGTATTCGTCAGTACAAGTATGTGGTCTCAAGTGATGTAGAGAAAATGTACAGATCTATAGATATTTGTCCAGACAAAGATTTCTTCAACAAATTGTTTTTCGGTTCGATCCCACAGAATGTCTTAGATTAGGATGCTTTAAATACAGTTACCTACGGTAACGTCTGCTCCCTATCTAGCTACTAAATGCTTGGGAAGTCTGGCTGATAGCGTTGAGGATGGACGTGTCCAACGCGCTATACGGCGTTCCTTCTATATAGATGATACTGATGATGATTCTATACGCCTTAGTGGTGGGTGCACCATATCTGAAACTGTAGAGGTTACAAACAGGGTAAAATCTGTCCTTGCTTCCGCTAAGTTTAATTTGCTAAAGTGGCGTTCAAATTCATTAGAAATCTTAAATCAAATAAATAACTAATCAGAGACTACAAGTGATACTTTATTTTTCTCTGATCAAAATCTTAATAATCTTTATCAGTCAATAATCAATCAAAAATATCAATAATTTTTGTCAGTCCAAAATTCTAGGACTTAACTGGGTTTGTAGTACTGATTTTCTAACTTACTCGATAAATATAATATCTACACAAAAGGTCACAGAACATCCATATCCTTTCTGTTATCGACCAGATTTTCGATCCCCTGGGCCTAGTAGGTCCGTGCGTTGTCGAAGCCAAGATTCTCATGCAGCGACTTTGGCTAGATAAGTACGACTGGGACAACCCTGTATCGCTTGAGGTATGTATCGCTTGGTTTATATTTGAAAACAGTATAACAGCTTTAAACGACTTAAAAATTCCACGTTGGGTTTTGCATGAAGACTCTATCATACACGAAGTACATGTTTTCACCGATGCATCTGAGAAGGCCTATGGTACTTGCGTGTATATTCGATCTTGTAATAATGAAGGAGTTACAAACGTACAGCTCCTACTCTCTAAAAATCGTGTAGCACCTATCAAACCTACATTTATCCCAAGGCTTGAACTTTGTGGAGCTCTATACCCACAGTAAGGCTGTGTACTAAAATCCAAGAATCGCTCACCATACCCATTCATAGATACAGATACTAGTGTGACTCTACCATTGTTTTGAGTTGGCTCTCTACTCCATCTAACCAATTAAAACCTTTTGTAAAAAGTAGAGTCAATGAGGTACAAGAGAGCACACGTGGTCATACCTGGAGCTACGAGGGCGGGTCAATAAGTCCGTGACTTTTGGAATAAAACACAGATTTTTTGATAAATAAATCATTTTATTTTTCAACGTAGTCCCCCTTGAGCTCTATACACTTTGTCCAACGCTTCTCCAATTTTTTTATCCCTTCCAAAAAATATGATTTGTCGAGGTCCTCAAAATAGGCCTTTGTTTGCGAGATGACTTCATCATTGGAGTAAAATCTATTTCCACCGAGCCATTTTTTCAGGTTTGGGAACAAGAAGTAGTCACTCGGAGCCAAATCTTGAGAATAGGGTGGATGTGGGAGCAATTCATAGCCCAATTCATGGATTTTTGCCATGGCAACTGCACATGTGTGCACCCTTGCATTGTCTTAGTGAAAAAGAACTTTTTTCTTGGCCAAATGAGGTCGGTTTTTTTTCAAATCCTCATTGAAGCGGTCCAATAAGTTGGCATAATATTCCCCATTAATTGTTCTTCCCTTTAGAAGATAGTCAATGTGGATTATCCCACGTGCATCCCAAAAAACAGTCGCCATAACTTTATTGGCTGACAAACCCACCTTGGCCTTCTTTGGCGCCGATTCACCCTTAGAAACACACTGTTTTGACTGTTGTTTGGTCTCTGGTGTATTGTGATGGATCCATGTTTCGTCCACGGTTAAAAAACTCCTCCATATTGTGATTAAACAACGCCAAACCTTCCTGTGAAGTTGTTACACGATTGCGTTTGTGGTCGACTGTGAGCAAACGCGGCACCCATCTTGCGGAAAGCTTTCTCATGCCCAAGTGATCATTCAAAATTGAAACCACTGAGCCATGCGAGATGCCTATGGCTTCCACAATCTCTTGCACTTTCAATCTTCGGTCGGCCAACACCATATCGTGAATTTTTTCGATTGTTTCGGGTGTAGAGACCTCAACTGGGCGTCCAGGACGTTCGGCATCTTCAGTGCTTGTAAGGCCACAACGAAATTCAGTAAACCACTTTTTTACCATTGAAATCGATGGTGCAGAGTCCCCATAGTATTTATCAAGCTTAGCCTTGGTCTCGGTAATGGTTTTTTTTCGCAAAAAATAATGCTTAATAAGCACACGAAATTCACTTTTTTCCATTGTTTCCTTAAGTTACTGGATGACTATCCAGATAAAGATAGCTGTAAAACACAAACTAACTGACGCAGCAAGTTCAAATTTTGATAGGAGTCAACTGACAGATGCCTGTTGACAGGAGTAGTGTTGCTTTTTCAGTAAGGAGGTTAGAAATTCAAAAAGTCACGGACTTATTGACCCGCCTTAGTACGTACCGTCAAAGGACAACCCGGCGGATCTTGTTTCCCGTGGTCTAAAAGCCAATTTTATACAAGATACTCCTCTCTGGTGGTCTGGACCCTCATTCCTCCTTCACGATGAAAGTAAATGGCCCAAAATGCCAAACACACAGAAACATGATCTACCGGAAATAGCGACTCATTTCATTAGTGATAATTATTGTAGTGATCATTCATATCATAATGTTCATCATTCAGAGACATCTAGTCATTCAAAAATTATTTATAACCTCTTATTAAAATATTCTAGCCTAAATAAAATTCAAAGAATATTTACATATGTACAAAGGTTTATTTATAACCTAAGAAATAAACATAAATTGTGTGGCAATCTTTCTGTTACAGAATTAGAAAATTCATTAAGATCAATAATTCATTTCTCACAACTTGATATGTTTCCCGGGGAATATAAACTTTTAAAGTCTAATCAAAAATTGCCACGCAAAAGTAGATTGCTTCCACTCACTCCCTTCTTAGATGAGGGTGACCTCATCAGTGTGGGCGGAAGGCTTAGTAACTCTCTTTACGATTTTAATGTTAGACATCCCATTATTTTATGTAGTAAGCATATTCTTACTAAACTGATTTTTCACATGCAACATTTAAAGCTTGTACATGCTGGTCCACAGTTGCTACTGACACACATTCGACACACGTACTGGCCGCTAGGTGGTAGGAACTTGTCTCGGTCTATAGTTAATAAATGTCTTAAATGTTACAGACATAAGGCTCAAAATGTACAACCTATTATGGGTCAACTTCCTTCATCTAGGACTAATTTCGAGTTTCCTTTTTTAAACAGTTACGTTGACTATGCCGGTCCAGTATTGGTTGCCGATCGAAAGGGTAGAGGCTGCAAACTTACAAAGAACTACATGTGCATTTTTGTTTGCTCAGCTGTAAAAGCGGTACACCTGGAGCTCGTCACGGACCTCACTACTCAGGCGTATATGGCCGCTTTAAATAGGTTTGTGGCGCGTCGAGGCAAGCCCCGAAGCGTCACGTCTGACAACGGGACAAATTTTGTGGGCGCATGTAGAAATTTATAAATTTCTTGAGTCGTCAAATGTTGCATCTGAAATGGCGCAAGAGGGCATAGAGTTTATATTTACACCTGCATACAGCCCACATTTTAATTCACTGGCTGAAGCTGCTGTCAAGTCCTGTAAACATCACTTAAAACGACTATTTAATCTTACTCATTTTACCTTTGAAGAGATGACTACATGTCTCACTCAGGTGACGTTGTGGAATTTGTAAAATTTCATAAATTTGTGTTATCTCTGTTCTTAATGTGTAATATTGGTAGAATATTAACCATTAAATATTCGTTAACGTGTACAAGTGTGGGCAAGTGGTACAACTTCTAAAAACGTGCTATTTTGCGTTTCTCGCCAAAACTCTCTAGGAACTTTCAGTAAAGCGTCTACCACTTTACTGAATCGACTGACATGACTCATTGACTGTAGTGACTATTTATTTGGACTTTGACTAGACTTTAGACTTGACGATATGGAATACAGTGTTGAAAATTGAAACGAAAGTTCTATTTCCCGCCTTTTTTACTTGACACTGGCAACTGCACTCGTTTTAAGATAAGCCGACGTCATATATTAAAAAGAAAAAAAGGTTTGAACGAAAAATCTTTGTCGCCTTTTTAACTTGACACTGGCTAATTGGTCATAGTCCATAGATGATAAGTATTACTACTGAGATTATTGGTTTTAAGCCGTAATACCATTTATTATAAAAAAAAAAGAAGAAGACTGTAGTTTTGACATTTGTGGACATATTTTGACAAACAAATAAATAAAAAAAATATTTAAGCTGTTTACAATTTTGTGATAGAAATTAAGGAAAAGTTACAATAAAACTAATAAATATAAATAGTAATAATGAACATTGAAAGTAAAGAAATGCTCGTAGTAAATTCAAGTTCAAATCAGTCGCAATCGAGCCAAAGTTTCGCTGAAACGTGCAATGTAATAAATGGTTGGTTCGTCTTTTAAACACTTGGTATTGGGGATTAAAAACTTATAATACCCGTATATAGTGATCCTTTCAAATCTAGTAAAGTAGTCATTTGAATCTCAAATAAAATAACTTTTCAGGTGTAGAAAATATGTCAAATATGTGCCGAACATGTGCAAACGTTACAGAGTTTGTTATTCCCATATTCGTCGATGAAGGATTACACAATAACTTGGCCCAAAAAATTCAGCAACATTTGCCAATAGAGGTATAATGAGAAGTATTATGAGTAAGTTGTTTATTTGCCATTATAAAACATGAATTTAATTTATTCCAGATATCAGAAGATGATATTCTACCACATGTTGTGTGCTACCAGTGTGCCAGCACAATTCTGGCATGGCATGACCTGGTGGAGTGTTGTCTCCAGGCAGATGTGAGCCTACGACGGCGACTAACTTCACTTACAGTATGTATTTAATATTTATATACAAGTGCAATAATTTAGTTATATGAAGTCTATTGAGGTAACCATTACTCATTTTAAAGTGGTATATTTTTTAACAACTATTACTTTTCACAGAATGAAACCAAGTTCAGAACAAAGTCTAACCAAAGAATAGAAGATAATAAAGAAAGTTGTACAAAAAAGTAAGTACATAACATATATTATCATGTTTGATTCCATGTGCTGTCTTATCATGTATGGTATTGTGGATATTGTTTGTATTTGCAATTTCAGGGAGGGCAGTAATATTTTATCCCTAGTATATGATATTCTTCATAAGTACTTACAAGTTATGGAAGTAGATGAAAATAATATGGATATAGACTATGTGTGCCAGTTTTGTGAAGACAAACCAGTAGCAAAAACTATAGATAACTTAGTGGAGCACCTCCGGTTGTCACATAGTTTGGAGCTCTGTGACTGTGAGACTATACAGAACTTTATTAGAGAAAATATAACTTTTGAAGAAACTTTGCATGCAGAAGACCAAGAAGACTGTATGAGTATCATAGATATAGACAAAGGAAACACAAATGAAAGTGGCTTGGAATTACCAGCATACTTCTGTCCCTGCTGTGACAGTGCCTTCTCCTCCCCGACTAGGCTGATGCATCATATCAATGGACACTTAGATATATCAGTGGAAAGTGTAATGACTTGCTGCGGGCAGAGCTTCGATAAGAAATCCTTTGTGCTCCATCTGCAACGTCGTCACGTGGCGCGCGTCATCGCCGGCCCGCACATATGCCGGAGCTGCTCCTACAGCGGGCGGACCGTGCCCGACCTGCAGGCGCACGTGGCGGCCAAGCACAGCGCGCGCGACACTGCCGGGCCCGAGGTGCGCCGGCGTCGCAGTCACGTGCCCGCCACCTGCCCCCAGTGTCACAAAATGTTCTCTAACAAGCATAATATGCTAGTGCATCTGAAGTCGCACGACGAGACCGAGGTGTTCGCCTGCGACAAGTGCAACAAGTACTACAAGACTATGAGCGGCCTGCGCGTGCACCGGCGCACTGTCCACGAGGGCGTGATGCAGCACGTGTGCGCGGCGTGCGGCGAGGCCTTCCCAACGCGCGCCGCGCGGGACGTGCACGCGCGCCTGCACTCCGGCGCGCGCCCCTTCGCCTGCGTCTACTGTGGCAAGGCCTACCGCGCCAAGAACACGCTGGACCGCCACATTGACATGCATCTAAATGTCAGAAAGTACTCATGCCACGTGTGCGACAAGAAGTTCCGGAAGGGCTCCCACCTCGCCCGCCACGCCCGCGTCCATGACAGAGACGCGCAGTAACTGGGGCTTGTTTGTTCCAGATGCGTGCCCCGCCCTGAGCCGGCAAAGAGCGAGACGTACGTGGACTGCGCCGACCTCGCGGATGACGACGACGAGCCCCTGTCGAGCGTGGCCGGGAAAAAGTCCGCCGAACTATATAGGAACTTCTATAGCGCTCTCCTAAATTTTCGGAATCATTTCGCGACCGAGCACGAGGGGAGTTCCACGGACGATTCCAGCGACTCCGACGGAGGTGGGAGCGCCGCGGGGACCGGCAACGAGTACGATGACCTCAGCCGGTGCAACATGAGACGGGACAGGATGAGCGACGAGACTCGCATCGAACTCGCCCGCGCGCAGACGAGGATCGACGGCAAAGTGTACTTTGCGTGCGGGGCGTGCGGCAAGCACCTAAGCTCCGCGCAGACTTACCTGTTCCACCGGCGCATCCACACGGGCGAGCGGCCGTGCGTGTGCCACGTGTGCGGCAAGCAGTTCCGCACGCCCGGCGGCCTGCAGCGCCACCTCGCCGAGACCCACGAGCGGCGCCGACTATACGCCTGCGCACAGTGCCACAAGACCTTCGCCAACTCCCAGAACCTCAAGGCGCACGCGCGCATCCACACGGGCGAGAAACCGTTCGTGTGTGCGCAGTGCGGCAAGCGGTTCACGCAGAGCGGCTCGCTGCACGCGCATTCGCGCGGTCACAACGCGCTGCACCCGCATCGCTGCGCCGAATGTGGGGCACAGTTCAAGCTGCGGGCCGGGCTCGCGCGCCATGAGCTGCGGCATACGGGTGAGCGCCCGCACGCGTGCGGAACGTGCGTGCGCACTTTCCGCCACCGTCACGAGCTCGCCGCGCACGCGCTCACGCACACGGACGCCCGCCCGCACGCCTGCCGCCTCTGCAGCTCCGCCTTCCGCCAGCGCAAGGCGCTGCGCCACCACTGCAAGCGGGTCCACGAAGAGGACGTGTCCGGTCTGATCTGTGACCACGTCGGCCCGTACGAGTGAAATCGATGTGTGAATCTAAATTAAAGATCTCTTTTGTGAAAAAGACTCCCAAAATTGTTTGTCCCCTGAACCCTAAATTTAAATCGTTAACCCACCTTTATACTCTTTCAGTGCGAAAGTAAAAGATGAGAACGGGGACGAGAGTCGATCGAGCGTCGTCGCACAGCAAAAAGCGGTTGATGCGGCGAGCGACGAACCGGAGATGCCGGTGACACACCTGAGCAACGGAAAAAAATATGTAGCGTGCTACTTGTGCAAGAAAAACGTTCTGGCCGCGTCCTGGCGCCGCCATCAGCGATCCCACCAGAGCAGCAAGCCGTACAGTTGCCACGTGTGCGGACTGGGCTTCAGCGACCGCGGCAACCTCGCGCGGCACGCGGCGGAGCGACACCGCCGGCTGCGCCCGCACGCCTGTAACCTCTGCGACAAGACCTTCTCGCGCAAGTCGCACCTGCAAGACCACGCGGCGTCGCACTCTGCCGCGCGCGACCACGTGTGCGACGTCTGCGGCCGGGCCTCCAAGTCCGCCACGGCGCTAAGGATGCATAAGAGGATGCACAATGACAGCTTTCGGTTCCACTGCGTGTTCTGCGACGCTCGATTCAAGAGAAGGAACCAGCTCGTGGCGCACGCGTCCGTGCACACCGGGGAGAAGGCCCACGCGTGCGCCTGCGGCAGGAGCTTTCGCTTGCGGAGCCAGCTCAACGCGCACGCCCGCACGCACGAGGACGGAAAATTCCATAGAGATTAGTGTACGAAGCCCCCGATTAGTACATCCGTGATATCGAAGCTGCTCTTTTGCAGGTCCGACGATAAACGAGAGAATGTCGCCCGACTGGTCGACCCCAACGTTCGCGACGGGGTGTCGGCTCCTTCCCCGGTGCCCCCAAAGAGTAGGTGCACCTACTGCCGAGTGGAGTGCCCCGAGGCTCAGCTCAAGGAGCACCTGATATCGATGCACTCGGAGCTGCTGTTCCGCTGCGATGAGTGCGACAGCTACGTCGACCGCCAGGACTTCGTCGCGCACATGTCGCACCACGCCGTTGAGTACGCCGAAGACGCCAACGACATAGAGCCGGCCGCGGATGCGGAGGAGACACGGCTAGCCGAGGAGACCAACGAGGATGTCCATCCGGCAGGCGACGTGCCCGAAGACGAGGACCCCGGGGGAGAGATACATAAAGATACCGGGCGTATAGACGAAAATGAGGACGGAGAAGCGAGGGATAAAGAGAGAGATGGAGGGTTCTCAGAAAATGGGGACGACTTCTCGGACCACAGCGACGTGGAATACTTTTGCCAGTTGCCCAAGTCCGTGTTCGAAGCCATAGAGGACTCGCAGGACACACAAGCGGCCGACGACGGAGATCGCCTCTCCCAGAACAACGCGAGCGAGTATAACGATGGCGCGACCCGGAGCGTCGACGAGGTGCCGCGCACGTCGCCGCCGCTCCCGGGACCGACCGACGGCAAAAAAGATAAAAAGGAGCGAGCGTGCCCCATCTGCTCGAAAGTGTACACCGCTAGCTCCAGCTACTTCTACCACCTAAAGCACTCGCACGGAAGCGACCGGCAGCACGAGTGCGACGTGTGCGGGAAGAGGTTCAACGCTAAGCCGACGCTGGCGCAGCACCTGCTCATTCATGCAGCGGAGCGGCCGTACGCGTGCGCGCAGTGCAGCAAGACATTTCGCGCGCGCGCCGGCCTCTACGTGCACGAGCAGACGCACGGCGGCAGCAAAGCGCACGCATGCAGCGAATGTGGGCGCTCGTTCCGCTGGCGCGCGCACCTGGAGCGGCACCGGCGGCGACACGAGGGCGGGCGCGAGCACGCGTGCGGCGCGTGCGGGCGTGGCTTTAGCGTGCGCGCCGACTTGCTGAGACACGCGCGCACGCACGCCGCCGCCGCGCTACCGTGCCCGCACTGCCCGCTAAGGTTTGCACAGCCGCGTTACCTGCGCGTGCACGTCCATAACAAGCACGCCGCCGAGGTCGGCTCCGTGGCGCCGGCGTGAGCCACTGAGCTGCCGGTCAAGCGAATTAGTGCTAAACAAAACAAGCAGTGTTGTTGTAGTCGCTGGTGATGCCAGGTGGGGTTACGACTTGTGGAATAAACACTTTTCTAGTAATAAATCTTTTATTTAAATAAACCTTCATTATTTACACAAAAAAGTAAAAGATGTAAATTATCAAGGTTCTAATAGCTGCTGTTGATTTCTGTGTTTTAACAATAATTAATACTAAGGCGGGTCAATAAGTCCGTGACTTTTTGAATTTCTAACCTCCTTACTGAAAAAGCAACACTACTCCTGTCAACAGGCATCTGTCAGTTGACTCCTATCAAAATTTGAACTTGCTGCGTCAGTTAGTTTGTGTTTTACAGCTATCTTTATCAGACTATCCAGTAACTTAAGGAAACAATGGAAAGAAGTGAATTTCGTGTGCTTATTAAGCATTATTTTTTGCGAAAAAAAAACCATTACCGAGACCAAGGCTAAGCTTGATAAATACTATAGGGACTCTGCACCATCGATTTCAATGGTAAAAAAGTGGTTTACTGAATTTCGTTGTGGCCTTACAAGCACTGAAGATGCCGAACGTCCTGGACGCCCAGTTGAGGTCTCTACACCCGAAACAATCGAAAAAATTCACGATATGGTGTTGGCCGACCGAAGATTGAAAGTGCAAGAGATTGTGGAAGCCATAGGCATCTCGCATGGCTCAGTGGTTTCAATTTTGAATGATCACTTGGGCATGAGAAAGCTTTCCGCAAGATGGGTGCCGCGTTTGCTCACAGTCGACCACAAACGCAATCGTGTAACAACTTCACAGGAAGGTTTGGCGTTGTTTAATCACAATATGGAGGAGTTTTTGAGCCGTTTTGTAACCGTGGACGAAACATGGATCCATCACAACATACCAGAGACCAAACAACAGTCAAAACGGTGGGTTTCTAAGCGTGAATCGGCGCCAAAGAAGGCCAAGGTGGGTTTGTCAGCCAATAAAGTTATGGCGACTGTTTTTTGGGATGCACGTGGGATAATCCACATTGACTATCTTCAAAAGGGAAGAACAATTAATGGGGAATATTATGCCAACTTATTGGACCGCTTCAATGAGGATTTGAAAAAAAACCGACCTCATTTGGCCAAGAAAAAAGTTCTTTTTCACCAAGACAATGCAAGGGTGCACACATGTGCAGTTGCCATGGCAAAAATCCATGAATTGGGCTATGAATTGCTCCCACATCCACCCTATTCTCCAGATTTGGCTCCGAGTGACTACTTCTTGTTCCCAATCCTGAAAAAATGGCTCGGTGGAAAAAGATTTGACTCCAATGATGAAGTCATCTCGCAAACAAAGGCCTATTTTGAGGACCTCGACAAATCATATTTTTTGGAAGGGATAAAAAAATTGGAGAAGCGTTGGACAAAGTGTATAGAGCTCAAGGGGGACTACGTTGAAAAATAAAATGATTTATTTATCAAAAAATCTGTGTTTTATTCCAAAAGTCACGGACTTATTGACCCGCCCTCGTAAAACAAAAAATAACTAAATACAAACATTAAATAAGTTTAAAATGTGAACTGTATTATGTGGTAATAATATCTGGATTACTAAAAATATTTGACACAAAGAATTAATAATAAATAGGTTCTTAGAATTTAATATACATACCACTAGGTTTATTTATACTGAATATTTTATGAATGAATATGAGTATTTTATGTATGAATATGAATATTTTTATTGTTTTCTACACAAAGGTTTTGGTATGAGCTACAATAACATTTCGCCTGGACATTAACACATAACCTTCGTGAGAGACCTGATGTCTGTGCTAGGATAAACCTGTGTTACAGAATCACCAGGCTCCCTCTTCACAAAAATGTACAATTCAGTGAAGTATGCTTAATTTATAGTACCATGTTGATTTAAACAGATATGTTAGTAAATGAATAGTAAAATAAATTACTTATTATACAATATAAATATATAAGATTGAATTAAATACTTATTTTATATTGTAGACATAATATATAAATTAATACATTATGTACACCTTTTATTAATTTATTCATACAAGTATTATCTAATCAATCCCGTCATAGCAACATATTATATTTTGTATGTTACTAATAATTTTTCTGTATTGTGGTAGTCTAGTGAATGAAGCCAATTGAACAAGGTCTTTTTGCATTGGTATCTATTTAAATTGAATATGTTTAAAGTTTTGTTGGCCTTATTATACAGGTATTCACCAAAAAAAGGAAAATGTAGGTAGTTGGGAAAATCCAGTATTAGTGCGTATAGTCGGGAACACTACGCATTTCCGTCGTTGTTGCTCAAATTTTGTTGAGTCAAATTTAGTATGCACATGTTGACGAAGAATAGTTGCCAAAACAAAGAGCTGACAAACCGATAGTACTCGACATATCTCATATACATCTTTCGTGGGGTTGCACCCCGTTGAACGTTGAACGGCAGACAACGACTAACTTTTAGAACAGCCCTTTGTGCTCGCTCTATTTTCAGCATATTTGTTTTTGGGGATCCACCCCACACAGACAAGCAATGTTATGATAGACTCACAGAGAGCAAAATAAACCATTTTTATTACAATATAATCCACAACATGTCTTAAATTTTTGAAGTTATTCTAGAAGTGCGATCTATATGTGCTTGGAAATTTAGATTACAGTCAATGAATGACGCCAAGATATTTAATATTAATCAATCTATTAATTTTGGGGCATGAGCACAAGGTAGAATGAGGAAGATTACATGAGTGAGCAATAATTTGCAAGTCACAGTAATAACACACAGGACTTCTTGCACTATTACCACTTTAATAAGTATTTTACATTAATTTTAATATATTACACGACCGGTTTCGACAAAGTCATCATCAGGTTTGATCACTTAATCGAAACCGGTCGTGTAATATAATAAAATAAAAAATAAAAATAAAAATATCTTTATTAAACACACAAGGGACATGACACAGCCAAATTTTAACAAAAAACAAGTAAATTATACACTAACGCACTATATCATTCAAAGAATACGAAAAGAGACAGTTTTAAAAACACAGCTGATTAAGGCTATGCAATGCCCACACCATGTGTTTAAAGGGATGCCACTCAGGCTTCGACCGCGGCAAGCCGTGGCGCCTGATCTTCCGTGACCCCCTTGTAAGTTCGCGATCTCACGACGGCACACAATCATAATTATTGAGTTACAAAAATAAAAAAGGTAAAAAAAATAAAATAAAAATAAAACACAACGCATATATACATATAATAGTATAGATACGATACTAATTACATTGTTATTATCGCTTCAAGCTGTTTATTTCACGGCGCACATAGTCACCGCACACAATCAGTCAGTCGGCGCAGAGACGCGTTCAGCGCTCCTGCCTCGACACGGGCGGCACGACAACGACGCTCGATATAATATAATATTATATAATTGAAAATATCGTGATTGCGAGTAATAATAAGATGAAATAATATTTTTAGTAAATATAAACACAATCATATAATATGTAATTCATAAATATACGGGAAGAATAATAAATAAAGAATACTCTGTTATTTACTACATTTATGCAGTGAGCAGACATTGACGTTGGTGATAAGAATTTACACCGCCATAACTACAGCTTACAACACTTCGGTAAGTATAATGAAAATTATATCACACTTAATGTAATATACGTATATAAGATTGTAGTTATTGTAGTTATAGGGAGAGTATAATATATAGATAGGGTTTGCATTCTGCGATTCGAAATTAAATAATATATTACGGATAATATAATTGATATACGAGTAAGTAATAACGACACAGTTATATATAAATTAAATACTAATTGGTATATTACAATTCAGTTGTCATTAGTTTTGAAGAGACTGGTAAGAAGAAAGTTGTTGCTGCATTATAAAGGCTTTGTATTTTAACTTGAACCCCTGTATTGTTTGCAGAGCTCGGATTGGTGGCGGCAGATTGTTCCAGACCTTACTCGACAAATACCGGAAACTACCTCTGAATGCGGAGGTGTGATGCAGAAGATTAATAAGAAGATAGGATGATCCCCTAGTTGTGATAGTCAGCTGTTTATCTCCTGCCCACTGTAGTTTATTATAGAGATAGGTTGGTAATTTAAATTTTACTATCCCAAACAGCAGCGTGGCAAATTGCAGTTGCCTTCTATTATCCATTCTAAGCCAACGCGTTTCGTTAATGTAAGGGGATACATGAGCACGAGGAGGGACGTTATGACAAAATCTGGCACAAGAGTTCTGAACCTTTTGTATTAGTTTTTTTGACTTACATGACAAACAGGGGCCGACTACCACATCAGCGTAATTTAGTTTAGATAAGATTAGGGACTCACACAGTATAACACGTATGTTGACGGGCAGAACATTTCTAATTTTATACAGTACCTTTAGCCGGTAGAAACAATTGCTGACGGTTTTTATAACATGCTTCTCGAACTTCAATTTTTCGTCCATTAATACACCTAGATTACGAGCCTCGTCTACTCTTTCGATTAATTCTCCATCTACATATACTTTTGGTTGCGATGCTTTTATTTTTTGAATTTGTAGCCTTGTTCCCAATGTCATGTACTTAGTTTTCGCCGGGTTGAGAACAAGTGCATTGGCCTTAGCCCAATCTGAAATACCAGCCAGATCACTATTCAGCTTACTAACAGCCTCAATTATTTTATTTGGCCTGAAAGATATGTATAATTGTATGTCGTCGGCGTAGATATGGAATTTGCAGTATTTTATGATTCGTACAATATCAGCACAGTATAACGCGAAGGCCTCTGGTCCAATAACCGACCCCTGAGGTACTCCCCTACTTACATCACATGGGTCTGAACGTGACGATATTCCACTACAATCATCAATTATCTCCACAAGTTGGGTACGATTGTTTAAATAGCTTGAGAACCAATCGAAAGAATTTTGATCGAAACCATAATATTTCATTTTAGCTAGTAGTAAAGAGATGTTAATAGTATCAAACGCACGTGAAAAATCAAGTAGTACAAGTATAGTACCCTCGCCTGCATCTTGCGCAGCAAGAATATTATCTACTACGTCCATGAGCGCCGTGGTAGTGCTGTGACTTCTCCGAAATCCCGACTGAACCTCAGGCAAAATACGGTTTGTGTCTAGGTACTGAGTCATTTGGTTACAAACAACCTTCTCGAGAACCTTTGACGCACAAGCAAGAATGCTTATAGGTCTCAACTCCTTTAGTTCGCTAACATTTTCCTTTTTAGGAACGGGTTTAACCAAGGCTAGGCGCCAGGCATCAGGGAAAACACCAGAGCTCATTGATTTATTGATTACTTGAGTTAAACTATTAAGACAAGCAGGATAACGACAGACTGTCTGTATCATATCAAGCGTAATGCAATCAGCACCCATAGCGTTTGACTTAAACGAGTTTAGAATCCTTTGAACGTCATTACTACATACAGAGGTGAACGAGAAAGTAGAAGAGTTAAATCTATTCGATGTAAAGAAACTTAGGGAAGAAGGTGTAGAATTATCGCCTGGGATATCTAGAAGGTGTAAATTTATTAAAGTAGGATTTTTGAGATGTAACGGAAGAGAAAGGATTGTTTTACTGTTGCTAATAGTTACATTCTCTTTAAGGCGGTTCCACATAAGTCGCGGCTGTTTGATATTGCAGTTTATGCACGATTGGAAATAAGCTGTTTTTTCTCTAGCCAGTGCCAGAGCCACTTCTCGCTTGAGGTTTTTATAAAACTCAATATGCGTTACATTTTTACTTTTGCGTGCTCGCCGATGAGCCTCATCTCTTCGCCGCATCATTAATTTAATGTTGTAAGTGATCCATGGGTGTTGTTTTTGTTTTATGTAAAAAGTTCTAACAGGTGCAAGCAAATCAAATACCCATAAAACACTACTATTAAATTCACGCACCATATCATTAATATCTGCCTGCTGTTGTATTGTAGACCAGTCTATAGTACCAACGGCTAATTCCAAATCATCTGCTTCGATATTTTTTATAGCTCTGTAGTGCATTATTTTTGGGGTAAACTTTTCTTTGCGTATGTTACTAGTGAAAGATAGAAATGCATGACTACTGAGATCCGGAATATAATCAACACAAACTTGAAATTGGTCTGCATTCGAACAGACCAAGTCAAGTAAGGTTTCCGTATCAGACGTAAAATGTGTAGGCTGATTTGTATACTGTCGCAATTGATGCAAAGTTAAGAAATCCTCTAACAAAAGAAAAGAATTATTATTTACATGTAAATAGTTAATATTAAAATCTCCCATTAAATATATGTAGTCGTAAAAAGACAAGGTACTGATAGTGTCTGATAGGGCATCAAGGAACACGTTGATTGACAGCCATGGAGGTCTATATGCCGTACCCACACAGATAATCCTTCCGTTAGCCTGAAAAGACAGCCACATCTGTTCTACGTTATTTGTCACTGGGTGCGTTAGGACACGTACCTTTAAAGTGTTTTACAAATAGAAACCGACGCCGCCCCCGCGAGCTCCCACACTCACGGGTCTAGGTACGTGGACTAAGCGATAACCAGGGACCCGAGGCGCGCGGCCCTCCTCGCCAGAACGTAGCCAAGTTTCATTTATAGCTACGAGATCACAGTCATGAACATTCATAGCCACCAAGAAGTCATCATGTCTAGAACCAAGAGATCCAGGATTTAAGAATCCTAATTTAATATATTTTGTGTTTATCATTTTAGAAAGTCACTATATAGGTGGCATAATTGTATTAAGTGGTAAAAATATATAAAGTTATAATAAATACGTTGTAGATTGTTTTTATCTTTTATCTCTTATGAGGATTCGATAAGGAATAATTTAGTATATTTTACATTTTTAAGGATTGCGATTATGTTATAAATATGCGTGTATATAATATGTGAGTTATATATGTAACATATCAAAGAATTACTTAATAATAAAGTAAGACAATGTGCCGTGTGACAGTAACATAATTTTAGTTCAGTTGTTGGTTTAGAAGGGTAAGGCATTGCATATTCGCAATAGTACCACAATGCTTTTTTAATTATAGTCATTAGGCGTAATTTAGTGATGCGTTGCAAAATATACAAAATATTAAAATTTAAATGTGGTAGCCGAAACAAAAAGGTATATATGTATGAGACTAGTGTATGACAATATAATAATAAGTCTAAGGACTTTGACCAACAGAGGATAGTCCAAAAACCCGTTTCAAGTCGCTCTCAGCTCGTATGCGGTGCACTACAGAACCTGGATCCCGCCTGGCAAAGATGGCCCCACCACGCGTCCAGATATATCGCCAGTTGTTACGTCGTCCCTCCTCCCGGGCTAGGTGGAATATAGTACGGTTCAATTTTGTTAGGCGCTCGTTTATATATATACGACGAGGCACTCCATCTACGACGCCTGATGTGTCGACGCGACGACGAACCCGCGCTGCCTTCAGGATATTGTCACATAATAATTTTCGTGAAAATCTGACGACAATGGGCCTGGAGTTCGGGCGGTCACTATCCTCAGCGCTGACTGCTACTTTTTTCCCGCCTTTCCGAACAGCACTCACAATATCATATTCGCCAATATCAACGCCTATCTTTTTGGCTACCAATCCAACCAGATGGACAACATTTTCCCCATTTTTTTCAGGCAGGCCCGATAATTGTACGTCGCATTGTAAACTCTGCTGATCTCGATCATTCACATCGAGCTTTAATCGCTCGATCACTTCAGTAACGTCCGGGCCCGCCTCGCAAGTGCATGTGTGCGCTTCGATCCTTTGCTCCACTGCAGCTAGGCGCGATTCAACTATCTAACCTCCCTCAATAGTTTAATCTCCTCTGCTAGGGAGTTTGGAGAGTGAGATCCCATGGTGTTAAGTGGTGCGTCGACATATATATCCTGGGGGGAGTTTTGGCTTTTCAGTGAGGGAGACTCGGTGCCAACGTTGCAGGTACGACAAAGCAGTTAGCTTTGCACATTGGATGCACTTGAAATTAGGCATATTTATCAAGTTTGCAAATGCGATTTGTAAAAAAAAAAAAACAAAAAAAAAAAAATATACACTGTGGGTAGGTATGCACTGAACAGCTGACTCTCACTATAAACCGATACTAATTTTCAATGTTTTATAGTTATTTTTCACTTTTTATGCAATGTACAAAATGTTACTAGGATAATTGTTCTACACCGATCAATAATATATATTTGTAAAACTTATAAAGCAAATCTTTTTATTTTTAAAATAGTTAAGATTATCACAGTGCCGTGTGAGATCGGCCAAACTTCTCTAGAATACTGATAATATTTTTATTATATATATTATTATTATTTCCACCAAGAACCTGTAGGTTCTTGTTGGAAATTCATACGGTACAATCAATAACATATCTAATTTGAAAGTCAATATCTTTCCGAATAATATTTTATATATATCACACAGGTCAATAATGTACATTAAAAACATGGAAGGTCCAAGAATACTTCCCTGCGGTACTGCGTGCGTAATCAGAAGATCCTCACTGATCTTGTCCCCGATTTTTATTCTCTGTTTTCTCTTTTTAAGGTAACTATCAAAAAGGTTCAGTTGATGGTCTCTTATTCCTAGACATTCTAACTTCTTTATAAGTATCTGGACAGACACTGTATCAAATGCCTTCGGGAGATCTAAAAATATAGCAATAACTTTTTTGTTATCATCGAGATTTGTTACAATAAAGTTTGTCAGTCATGTATAGCGTCATTAGCAGAGCGACCAATTCTAAAACCGAATTGGGAAGCTGATAAAAGTGAATTATTATCCAAATATTTAATTAGTTGGTTATTAATAATTTTTTCTAGTAATTTTGACACTGTGGGTAAGATGAAATTGGTCGATAGTTATTGGTACAGGATCTGTCCTCAGCCTTATGTAGGGGATGAACTTCTGCCAATTTTAATTCGTCAGGAAAAGTGCCTGTGTTAATTGCAATATTAAATATGTATACTAAGGGAGCTATAAGAGTGTCGATATTTTTTGAGAAAGATGCTCGATATATTGTCTCTTCCAATCGAGCATTTATTTTTAAGATTTAATATTAACTTATTCAACTCTCTTTCGTCAGTTGGAAGGAGAACAAATGAATGCTGATGGGACGATCTTGGATAATATGATGTTGTATTATTATCCATCGATATTTTGGCCGTCAGGCTTTTACCCACGTTTATAAAGAAATCATTAATGCTATTTAGAGTAGCGCTATCTTGTAATAACGGAAAATCAGAGTGATTATTTTTATTAGTTGGAATATTCGAAATTGTTTTTATTGTGTCCCAAAGTTTTTTATTATTTATTTTTGAAGCTTTTAATATTTCATTTCTCTCAGTCTCGTTTTACTCTTTTTAATAAACCTTGACAAAAATTTCTATACTTTTTATACATTGTTAAATTTATAGGATTATCCGGATTATTTTTAGCCATACGGTGAAGTCTATCTTTGTGATTGTTTACTGTTTAGTTCATTTACTGAACAACATGCAGCTATGTTATATGTATTATATTGTTATTATTTTCACCTGTGTGGAGACCGATGGACCTAGCTGAATTTCCAATATAAATAAATATAGCAGCTTTTATTACAAGGCTAAAAAGAAATGTAGAACAACATATGTTGAACACATTCCTCACACATGGTGTTCACTATTATTGCACACATTCTATTAAATTTATTTTCAACCCGAAATATTTCAACAATTATATTCATATTTATATATTTTTCTAATTTTTCTCATGTTTATTAAAAAGTATTATGATAGGTAATAATTAGTAATTACTTAGATTGGGAAAATAAAATTTAAGCAATAACATAGCATAAACTAAATTAAAATATAAATATTTAACTTACATTATATTATTACAGCTGTAATCACAGGCATTTTACATTAAAAATAATATATATATATATATATATATATATATATATATATATATATATATATATATATATATATATATATATATATATATATATATATGCATCATGATTTAAATAATATTAATTATATCGGACAGTAATATTAAGCATTAACAGTAATTAAGGTATGTATGTCAACAAAGAGGGTGAACTTAGATCATGGAGTTAACAAAAACGCACAAATTCCTACAAAGATGTGGCTGCTGCCAATCATATTAAAGCAATTCGCCATTCATATTATTCAGATGCTACTGTAGTTTAAATTTATTATCATATGTTCTATTAGGTAAGACAAATAACAGTTTGTCCTGCTAATGTCTTTATGTTCCAGTGTATTTTTGCCACATAAGTATTAAAATGACTTGATGTTTGCCAATTAAACATTTAAGAGAGTATCCGCCGATGTTCACTGGTCGTGTAGCGGCGGGTACGCGCGCTCGGCGGCGGGCGAGCCGCTGTCGTTCACGAGGCGCTGGCGCTCGCGGTACATGGACACCTGAATGTTCTGCAGCTGGTGGTAGCGGCACAGCTTTAGCGTAGAGAACACCGACAGACCCACCCACGTCGCGAACGCGCCCCACGCGCCGAACTGTGCACATGGTGGTTAGTTCAAAATTGAATTTAAGTTACAAGTCTGTACTCTGGAATGTGAATCTTTAAAAATGATTAAACTAGATAATGCCCGTGACTTCAAGTGCACAAAAGGATTTTCCATACATTTTAATTTATTTTATTTCATATATAATAACTAAAATATTACCTGAGCACTCGCCAGCTCAATATAAAATCCATGTGTCTTGATGTTGTCCTTCTTGTCTATGTCCTGGCCACTGGCATCCTCACAACTGAAATTATGCACATTACAATTATAAGTATCTGCTTAACATAATAGCTAATAGCTTAATTAAAATGGACATATTATCACTTGATAAATCAAAGTGGCACACATACCTCGGAAATCTCTCGACAATATTGTCACACCACGTCATAAACCCGAGAGTGACCATCACAGCAGCGGAGATGGCCAGGCCGCACAGTGTGATGCACAACACGGCCTCAATAAATGCGGACAGGAAGGAGCTATCTATTCCCTTGTACATGAACATTGACATCCTGAAATATAACATGATTATATCACACACTAATAAAATATCATTATTATCAGGTTTAAATTATTATTATTTTTACTCTTTTTTTACTTTTGCTTCTTATAAATATGCAAAAAAACAAAAAATCATGGTTATAATTTGAGAGCACAGCAGTCTATTAAATCTTCTAGTAACAAGTTTACTCAGAATACCTTTTGTTCATTAAATTTCTACTATGGACTGACCTGTATATCTGAACACAGGACACCAGGAACATCACAATGCCAACTACAATGACATAGTTGCAGTAGGCGCGGGAGGCCCATGTCACGAGCAGCTGACCATCCTCCTCCTGCCAGGCGCCCTTGGAGAATAGAGAGCAATGGCCACTGCGGATTACAAATATGAGTGTTATCCTTACAGCTCACAATATTGCTACTAAACAAATGTGATGTGATGTGATAATATAACATCTACTTATATTAACATTACGAACACAGTTAAAAGCACACTATTAAACCAATTAACTTATATTGAAAGTGAACAATAAAACAACAAAACATTAGATACAATTTTCCAACTTTTTCTAATTTAAAACTCCGCAGCTAGCAAACTTCTCCTTCCTCTTTCAACATTCAGGCAATTTATAATGCAAAAGCTTTACAATATAAGAAAGTAGTTGTATGAATACATACGAGAAGTTATAATAATAATATGTTAATAAAATAAATATACTGAACAGTTGTACTACAATAAAAGTAATTTAGTGCATTAGCGTTTGTTTGTAGACATAAAAAGAGAACTTGTGTTACGGCCTATATTTACCAGACAATAGAAATATCTTTTATACATAATATATTTAAATTTTTTATTAACTTCCGGGATTCGAACACTCGACCGCTTGACCGCCAAGGCGCTAAACACTCAGTCGATACTATAGAATAGATTAAGTATACCTAATCCTGCTCTAAGACCTAACCAATACTTACTTGAATTCATTTTGATGCATGCTCATTGGTACTATTATACACAGTGAGAATATAAGGCCGATTACATAGGCTGCAATTTGACTCAGTAATAGAACGTTTGTCAATGCCATTTTACAGTTTTAAAAACTGATTGTAACGATATAGGTTCCAAGTAAAATGTAAACACCCCTGGTACTGGAAATATTTTCCAACAAATTATAAGCATATAAAATTCTAAGTACTTTTATGTAGTATCGTAATTCGCCAAGAATATGGTTTTTAAGACAAGTGAAAACAACAAATCACAATTATTGCATATATTGCCTTTTCTCAAGTTTTCTAATTTGTTTTGTGTATATATTTTTGAGAAGGTTTTTTTGCATTTTTGTTATTGACAGATCAACTTCTTTTTTTAATGGCGTTACGACTTAAAACCATTACCCAGTGTCAAGTTAAAAAGGCGGGAATAGAATTCTCGTTTAAGTTTTCAACACCGTATTTCTAAATCGGCAAGTCTTAAGTCTATAAAAGTTCAAATAAATATTCAGTGCAATCAATGAATCAAGTGCAAGTGCAAGATGCAGAAAAGTGGTAGAAGCTTTACTGGAAGTTCCTTTGGAGTTAGGAGTTTTGGAGAATACACAAAATAATACTTTTTGAAGTTGTACCACTTGCCCACACTTGTGCATGTTAACGAATATTTAATGATTATTATTCTACCAATATTACACATTAAGAATCGAAATAATACAAATTTATGAAATATTACAAATTCACAAGGTCACCCATTGAACTCCCCGGTAAAACTCTTTTCGCCTTTATAACTTGACACTGGCTGGCTAGGGAAATACAAAAACAACAACGTCACATTGAATTCCCTAGCAAAACTCTTTTTTTCTTATTTTATGATAGACCAATGGATTGACTGGCACAAAAGTCAGTGATTTTAAGATTTAAGGATACCATAGACGATTTTTTCGTTAGTTTATTATATAGGTAACGATTATTACGGGCTCACATCTACACGATGATAATGTAGTATAATATGTATAATATGTTACATCTTAAATGTACAAATCTAGCACCATATTCTAAGGATTTACATTTTTCAAGATAGGTAGGTACCTACCTAGCAAACGTTTAATAGGAATGTTGCCTTGTGTCGAATACCACATTTTTACAAATTAAATGTTAAAATTGTTGAATAGAGATTTATAAATCAAAAAGAAATAGATATTTCAGTTAATGCGATCAAAACTTATAAGCAAATAAAATATTGCCTATCTTTTTCTCGCAAAACGATTTGTTACGTCACAAGTTGCTACTACCGTTCACCATACATCTATAGAATACAAATATATGGCGGGTGCAACACGTGACGTCACAGGCGGATCTATCGCTCTCTTTCTTACTATAAATTTAATTTGTTTATATCTTCGTTATTTGTAAAGATTCACAAAAATGGGTTTAGATTGTTATTAAGATGTTGTCTAACATAGAATGACGAAAAAAAAATTATAGGCAACATGCCTATTAGATAATCGAGCGTTGAAGTTGTATTTGGCGTTTGATGCGTGTGGTATGCCCGATGATTTAAGAAAGGTAGGATATGCCACTTTACTGGATTGACTGCATTGATTTTCTTGGACTTGACGATTCGGGAAAAAGTACAATATTCGGATAGAATACATAATTTCTATCATTTTTTACTATAGCGTCCAATCTGTGCGCACAATGGTTACGTCGTAATAAAATAATAAAAAAAAAAAATTATTATTAATTCTTTGGTGATAAAAAAGGTTGGAGTGTCATTATTTATAAAAAATATTAATAAATAATATACAAAATAAATGTTGTTTAGTACTTGATAAATATTTTTTATTTTTATTTTATGACTAAATATTTTTTCCAACACTATTCATCAACCTTACCACTGTGTTTTACTATCAAGTTTTTTCATAACGTAAGATATCCATGCTTTTAATAGTGACACTCCAACCTTTTTATCACCAAAGGATTTTTTTTATTATTATTATTACGACGTAACCATTGTGCCCACAGATTGGACGTCTTAGTAAAAAATGTTAGGAATTGTGTATTCTATCCGAATATAGTACTTTTTCTTTTTGGCCGGCATTTTCATTTTTTGGTCCAAAAATGTATGAAACGTGAATGATGTTCTTTGTGTTATTTCAGTTCTTGATGTGTAATATTGGTAAAATATTAACCATTAATTATTCGTTATCGTGCACAAGTGTGGGCAAGTGGTACAACTTCTAAAAACGTGCTATTTTGTGTTTCCCGCCAAAACTCCCTAGGAACTTTCAGTAAAGCTTCTACCACTTTACTGAATTGACTGACATTACTCATAGACTGTACTGACTATATATTTGGACTTTGACTAGACTTTAGACTTGACGATATAGGAATACGGTGTTGAAAATTGAAACGAAAGCCTTTTTAACTTGACACTGGCAAATGGTTATAAGCCGTTAGCCGATGCCATATATAAATTAAAAAAAAATTAAAAAAAAAGCAATTGATCTTGAGTTTTGCCGGGGAATTCAATGGGTGATGTTGTGAATTTTTATAAACTTCATAAATTTGTGTTATTTCCGTTCTTAATGTGTAATATTGGTAGAATATTAACCATTAAATATTCGTTAACGTGCACAAATGTGGTAATTTCTATTCAACTTGATTCAACTCCTTGATGGGCAACTTCGAAAAACGTGCTATTTTGGTAGTTTTCCAAATATAAAGCATTATGCGACTCAGTGGCACACAATGCTGCATTGTGCTGATGCTTAATTGAAACGTGAATTAGTTTTCACATGCACCAGCAGAGTGCGCCAAGTTCAGTGTTGAAAAAAAAGTGGAATACGTAGATGTATTATTAGTTATCAATGGTGGAATATAAAAAAAATAGTCAATGTTTGTACCTTCATCCATACTTATATTTATTCTTTTAACACGGTCTGAATTAACTTTAATTCTTTCCAAAAAAACTACGACGAAACGAAAGTTATAATATTATTAAGTTATAATATATAGTATACGAAATTATAAATAATATTTCGATTAATGCCAACTTAAAGAAAAAACAAATGAGTTGGTATCGATTGCACGCATCATGCGAAACCAGTACTTTGGAGAGTGCTCGATTGTGCGAAGCGTTGCTGTAGTTGAAACATTCAATGTTGAGCATTATGCCGCATAATGCACTTTCGTGCTGCAATTGGAAAACTACCTTTGTGTTCCGCCAAAACTCTCTAGGAACTTTCAGTAAAGCTTCTACCGCTTTACTGAATCGACTGACATGACTCATGGACTGTACTGACTATTGATTTGAGATACTAGGAGACTTGACGATATAGGAAAACGGTGATGAAAAAAGGCGGGAAATAGAACTTTCGTTTCAAAAGTTCTATTTCCCGCCTTTTTAACTTGATACTGGCAAATGGTTATAAGCCGATGCCATATATAAAAATAACCATTGACGTTTCTTTGATGTTTGACGTCTCTATATATATATACTGTTTTATCTATGGTTTGACGTTTCTTTGATGTTTGTAGTTTGATGATGTGTTTCAATTTTGTTCGTAAAATGATCAGAAATTAATTAATTACCAAATTTTAACATGAATATGTTGTTCTTTTTAAGTTAGTTTCATTTTGAAAAGCAACATGAATTTTAATGCATCGAGAAACGGTAATGTTTTAAAATCTGCTATTGTTACTATGACTGTTACGTTTAATGACCATATTAATTATAGTGTTTTAAATATGTACAAAAGTAACTGGAGCAGTCGTCAAGCTCAAATACGTTAATTTCAGTTGGGCAGGGTGGAGGGCCGCGCAAGGCGAAGCGCGTGAGTGATGTGTCGGCTATGGGCTCGCCGGCCCCAGCCTACAACCCGGCGGCGCCGCAGTATAACCCGGGCTACCCGCCCATGGGCCCGCCGACCGCCTACACTTCCAACAACCAGTACCAACAGGGCATCCAGCTGGAACCTGGACAGGAATTCGGATCTGCAGACCCCGTTGCCAGTAGGTTGGATAAATAAAATTAAAGACAACAAAGTAAAGTGGGGTTGAATGTGATAAAAAACTTCTAACGTAACCTAACCCAAAACTACACAAACGTTATTTCACGCCGGGTTTTGTGAGGCTGTGTTACCACTCCGAAGATGTTTTGAATGTGATAAAAAGTTCTAACCTAACCCAAAAATACACAAACGTTATTTCACGCCGGGTTTTTTTGAGGTTGATGTGTTTTTTACAATTGATAATTTTGTATTAAGTATTAACACATAAAACGAAATAAATATATAATTATAATGAGTTACCAGCACATATACACATTTTAGTGATAAAAACAGATTTACGTAAGTAACTTTTGTGAAAAACATGAAAAAAATATTAAAATCTTATCACAAAAATGGCTATTAAAAGTAAAATAGTCATTTCCTGGCTCTAAAAATGGTACCAAAATGAAGGGGTAAGTACCACAAATCCCATTATCTGAATTTCTTATAGAACACTTCTTCAAATCAAAGACAATATTCCCTGCCATTAATTTCAGTGAAATTGGTTAATACGACATTAAAAGGACTGATAAATTATGGTTGTAATTGCTGATAGACATTAAAACCCATATTAAAATGTTCATATTACATTTCAAGTGTTCATGTGGCATCTTGGTTTTAAAATATTGTTGGGTTAGTTAAATAGGTGTGTACCTGACCTGACTATGGCAAAGCCAAAAGGAAGGGTAATGATTTAGGCAGTCTATGTATGTTTGTTCCACCGTAGCGCTTAACTACTGATCCGATTTTGTCAAATTAGATGTCAATAGATACATAATAATAGTCGTATAGGTAACATAGGCTATTATAATTTACGTAGTCAGGTTTTCATAAAAAATTATAGTTGTTTACTTGACTGATTAGTGCCATACTAAATTTCATCAAAATCTGTTTAGTAGTTTTTGCGTGAAGAAGTCACAAACATGTTGGTTCTTCTCAGTGGGTGATGGATGTTTGGTGTTTGCTTTAACCTTCGATCAACGTCTTTGTGATCCAATGTAAATGAACAAAGATTTAAAGAATATTTTTTTTATTATTACTTCAGATTTTGGCTACATGGGAGGATATAATCAAGTGCCAATGGCCTCCCCCGCCCAGCTGGGCTCCATGTTACAACAGCCAATTGTTCAGGTAATCAAGAATATTTTTTACAAGCAACATGCATAAATAAAATCTGTGGAATTAAAATATTTACCAATAAACTGCCAAACAGTAATATCAGACAAATTCTCCTTTAATTGTGTAAATTATTTAAGCCTATGGTAAATTTTCACTGACTTAACTTTCAAAAAATATTTGCAACAGATTTTAGTTAAAAATTGAAATGCTGAATTATGGTAACCGTAAATGTTATCCGTAGGACATGGCACTGCAGTACGGCAACCAGCTGGCGGAGCAGGGCAAGGCGGCGGTACAGCACCAGCTCGGCCGCCTGGTGCCCGTCACCCGCCTGCGATACTACTTCGCAGTTGACACACGCTACGTGCTACGGAAACTCGTGCTCATTTTGTTCCCGTTCACACATAAGGTAAGTTGTCAATAAATAATAATTATATTTTGAAGAAGAATGTTTTGTTTGTATTGTATACACACAAAAATTCTATAAAACTGAAATACTAAAGTAAGTACTCCAAGATTCTTTTTTGTAATGCAATATTTAATTCAAATAAATAAAAAGTACGAAAAAAGAAGGGTTTTAGTACGCTAACACACAGGGCCGGATTTAAAATTAGTTTAAATTTAAAATTATTAATTATTATTAGTAAATTTAATCACAGAAATTTTACTCAAAATTATAGTTTTTATATCTTATTTTTTTTTAATAGAATAACTAATTGCTTGCTCATTGCATAATATTTATTATATATTATATACTTCAATAATATAAAAAAATATTTGTTTTTGTTCCAAGAATCCATAGACATCATTGATCGAGCGCCCAGTGAAGCCAATCATATATCTTTGTAAGAATAATGAAATTTGCACTAATGATGACTTATGATTTTATTACATTTGTTTGTCAGGCAAACACTTGTAAATTGGTCGATTAAATCTTCACAATCTAAACGTTAAAGTAGACGTACACGTACATATTCTATGCATAGAATAGCCAATCTTTTGAGGCTATTTGCAGTCACTGTAAAACGTAAGTAGTTCTTATCTCGTTTCAAACCAGAAATAAAAAATGATTAATTAATAGAATTAATTAATTATTATAATGTGCAATTTTGATAATTGTAAAAAAATAATTCTAAAAATATTTTTTAATATCCAAATTTTGCCGCCCCACAAAATTTGCCGCCCTGGCACTAGCCCTGACTGCCCCCAGTGTAAATCCACCACTGCTAACACACGCACCGCTGCCGCCGCTAGGATTTGTATGTCATTTTTTCCGCAGCGCCGGCGGTGAATTCCATTCAAATTCGGCGGCACGTGTGTAATATATATATGTATACCCATACACGGTCCGGTTTTCCTTCAGTTCGGACTGATCGGATGCAAAATCGTATCGTCTGTGTGCAATTTCGAGATCGCATCAGTCTGCCGTATGGACTGAAGCGATTCGTTCCAGTATTGCCAACTCTGTTTTTGCGAAACTACTAAACTCGCGTCGTTTTCTACTAAAAACTATTAAAAGAGTACATTGGTAATGAGTAATAACTATAAACTTAGGAAAGTTTTCCCTAAAAGTTTTTTTAGGGATATTGTGTTAACAAAATGCAGTGTTTTTTTGTGTTTACGAAAAACCCCTGCATTTTCAGTTTTAATATTAAATTGAAAATATGATAATTTTACCGTTAAACAAAAAAAAATATAGTAGGAAAAATTACGTATATAGAAATTAAATCGGTAGTTTTAAGCGACTTACGGACGCGCGCTACTATGTGATATGATTAGGTGTCATATAACACATAGTAGGAGGCCATTTTGCATAATATTATGGTTAGTGTCTAGCTATTTTCTACAAAATCACTACTAACAATTAAATTCCTACTAAAGAGGAAATAAAATACTAAATTAAGTAGTAAAACTTTGTAAAACATCTAAGTTGGCAACATTAATTCTGACCTGAGCGGATGGACTGAAGAGTAATAAAATTGGACTGAACGGTAATAAAATTCGAGTGTAAAATAAAACCGGTAGTGCGAGCTAGCAAGAGGAGTTCCGTACAAAACGGAAAAAATCACGTTTGTTGTATGTGAGCCTCAAATTTTTATTTTATTCTGTTTTTAATATTTTTGTTATAACGGCAATAGAAATGCCTACATCATTTGTGAAAATTTAAATTTGCTGTTCGTTTTTACGTTTTTACCCTTTTGGTACGGAACCTTAAAAATGGCACGTGGTCTAAAGAAAATTTATTAAAGTTCATTGAAGTATTTAAAACTTTAAGGCCGCCACAGACGAGAGAGACGAGAGGCCGATCGTTTCAGTTAGATCTGACGTCAGTTCGGCCTGAACGGATTCGAGCACATACACGGAAAAAATCGCATCCGACCGAACTGACGTCAGTTCGGCCCATAGATTAATAACGCCTAGATAGTCTTCAAACAAACGCATCGTACAAAGTGAGGCAAGCAACAGATAGATGTATGATGCGTTACATTACATACCGACACGCATACAAAACTTTAATGTTGTGGAATGTGTACAGTTTTAAGGAACATTTTTTTACGGAAAATATTGCTCTTAAAATTGGAATTATTGTAATTGTTTTTCTTAATATCGTGAGATGTAAAAATATAACTTATATTTCATTTTAAACCGAATACACCGAAATGTTATATGATATGTCCGAACAATTTGACTTGTATTTAAGCCAAATATTTAAAACATTAAGCCAAATATTTAATACAAGCTTACGCCTACATCTAGCTGTTGCTTGCTTCACTTTGTACGATGCGTTTGTTTGAAGACTATCTAGGCGTTATTAATCTAAGGGCCGAACTGACGACAGTTCTGTCGGATGCAATTTTTTCCCTGTATGGATGCTCGAATCCGTTCAGGCCGAACTGGCGTCAGTTCTAACTGAAACGATCGGCCTCTCGTCTGTGGAGGCCCTGAAGGCCCTGAGAGACATGATTGTCCCTGCCACTCAAATGGCTATATTATGACTAGCTTAATAAAGTAAAAAAGAGAGTAACATTTTTTTATTATTTTAATACTGCTAAAACAACGTGTCAAATAAATGAGTTATAATATTTAAGTCTCGGTATGAAATGAAATGACGTTTAATGAAATGTATGTCACTTACATAGATTTCACTGTGAAAGTAGCAGCTCTGAAAGAGTTAATTTTGACTTCAATACATTTTTAGGGTTCCGTAATACTTATAGTTTCGCTCTGTCCGTCCGTCTGTCTGTCTGTCCGTCTCTCCGCTCTTCTAGCTTATGTAATTATTAATATAAATGGATAAAATTTGGTATAGTTATAGATTATGTATAGATCTTAGTTTTGACATCATAAAAGAATAATGATTTATATATTAATTAGGACTTTACCTATGAAATTGCCGTTTTGTATGAAATAATTTAAACTATTTTTTTTCATGTATTTTTTATTTTTATTAATCGAAGTAATCACCCATGCAATCAATGCATCTTTGCCAATGTAGTGGCAGTTTATTGATGCCCTTCTTAAAAAAATCAGCTGGACGGGAGGCAACAAATTCTTTAAAGGCATTTTGTACTGCCTCTCGGGTATTGAATTTTTTTCCCGCCAAGAAGTTATCCAAATTCTGGAAAAAGTAGTAGTCTGTAGGCGCAAGGTCTGGTGAGTAGGGCGGATGACGGAGAGCTTCCAACCCCAGTTCTTGCAACTTGGAGACCGTCTGCTGTGCAGTATGAGTATATTGTTTTGACGCTAACGTCGAAAGCTGCTGCTAATTCAGCCGTAGATTGTGTATCATCAGCTTTGATTGTGGAAATCGCATTTAATTCGTCATTGACCAAAGACCAAAGTCTTCGGACTACCGCGAGGTTCATTTTTCAGGTCGAAATTTCCAGAACGGAAGCGAGCAAACCAATAACAGGTGGTGCGTTGGTTTGTAGTGTTAGCTCCGTAAACGTCGTTGATGTTGCGTGCCGCTTGTGCCGCGTTGCTGCCACGACGGTACTCCTATTCCATAATTGCTCGAATTTTTAACGTATCCATGATGACGAAAAAGATTGAAATACGATGAAAATGTAACACTAATTAATAAACAAATGACAACTTTTGGAAAAAAATTCCATGTTTTTAAAATAAAATTAATTTGAAATTAGAATTCTTAGCCAAACAAAAATTATTTTGATTTGAAATGGCCAGTACTGCAGAACGGCAATTTCATAGGTAAAGACCTATTAATTTAGTGGTGGCTCTCCATACATGTAAAGTGGGGACGAAGAATATTTTTTTATACATTCTATCCCATCGTGTGGAGTAGGTATCGTTTATTAGGTCTTTTATAATAAAAACAAGATTTAATGCATTACTTTTTTACAAAGTCGGTTCCATTTCAGAGTAATCGGCCTCCAAAGTTGTTTATAAGTTGACCCCCCCCCCCCCCTGCCATTTCTAAACTATAGGAGACAGAAGCTTGTAAGTCATGCTAAAATTCTTTAGGAAAAGTATTTTGAGCGAAATCGGACAACAACTTTTGAAGAAATTCAAAGAAAACCGATTGTGCGTTAATAGTTACGGTTTACGGTTAAACTTCTTAGATGTGTCGTGACATGCTCTTGGTTAGGTTATTATTTTTTTGTCTGATCAATCGGTCTATTATCTCTTTTTCTGATTGGAGCGTTAATTCATAAAGGCTTTGGACTATTGAATGAAAGTCCACGGGTACAATCTCCTGATTATAAACTTGATGCTCTGACCTCTTGAGGGCTGTGACTCAAATATTTTTTGCGGTATTTCAAATTGGTTTTCTCCAAAATTGTATGGTTTAAAAATGTTTACTACTGTTTTTCGGATAGTACCTAAACGAAGAATTATGCCAGTAAATTTTTATCGCTCCGATTTGTTAAACCCTGTATACAGCACTTGCACGAAGGCGGCCTTATACCATGTAGCATTATGTGCCGGCCAATTCTCCCGGTGGTGGAGAAACACGATTTCAAATTATAATTTACATATTGTGTTGATGACTATGTTAAAACAATTTCAAAGCAATATTTGCACGTTTTAGGAGTGGATGGTGAAGTACGACCAGGACAGCCCGGTGCAGCCGCGGTACGACATCAACGCCCCGGACCTCTACATCCCCTGCATGGGCTACGTTACCTACGTGCTCCTCGCTGGGTTCATGCTGGGTAGGGTCGGAGTTAGCTGCTACCTTATTCTACCAATTTTTATAGGTTGTCTCAAGGTGAACTTTTGTTAATCAATAAGTCGCGCTACTCATTGACAGATTTGTTCACAGAAAAAATATTTAAAAAAGTAGCTTGAGTACACTAGATGGTTCCTGCCGTTCCCACTAGATGGCTCCTGCCGTTCCCACAAGATGGTTCCTGCCGTTCCCACAAGATGGTTCCTGCGGAAACCGTACAGTTTCCTACGACATAAAGTAGCCTTTGTCCTTCCCCGTGGGCAAATTTTATATCTGTTCCAAATTTCATCAAAATCGGTCCAGTAATTCCGGAGCCTATTCAATGCAAACAAACAAATCTTTCCTCTTTATAATATTAGTATAGATAGCATTTTTAAATCAAAACTTTTTTATACTTTTCTAGAACACAATAATTATTCTTATAATATTTGAATTCGCAGGTCTGCAGCACCGGTTCACGCCGGAGCAGATCAGCATGGCGGCGTCGAGCGCGCTGGCGTACATCATATTCGAGATGGCGGTGTACCTGGTGACGCTCTACGTGACGGGCGCGGGCGCGGCGTTGCGCACGCTCGACCTGCTGGCGCTGGCCGGCCTCAAGTACACGAGCATGATCGGCGCGCTGCTCGGCGCGCTCGCGCTCGGCCCGCCCGGCTACTACGCCGTGCTCGCGTACCTCAGCCTCGCGCTGTCGTACTTCCTGGTCAGTGTGAACAGTTGAACACAGTTTACTAGCTTACCTTTTTAAATCCTATTTTATATTTTTGTAAACAGTTAAACACTATAATGCTACCAATTTAAATGTCACTTGTTTGCCGCGCAATAAAGAAATATGATGACACCTTCATTGGGTCAAATTTCAACTTTTGTTTAGTTCTTAACAAAGTATAGTCGTGTATTGTCCGCATATGCAGTATGTAGAATTTAATAAAATTGTTAATTTTTTTTTTTTTTTTAATTTTATTTAATTTTAAAATTTATATGAATTTTTAAAATTTATATAAATTATCTACTTTTTTACCTAATATTTTCAGGTGAAAACCCTCCGGCTGCAGCTGCTGTCGGGCTCACAGGAGTCGGAGAAGCCGTCGTACGGCTACGACCAGAGCTACCCCGCCAACCCTTACGCCGGCGGCTGGCGGGCGGGCGCCGGCGGCGGCACCAAGCGGCGCGTGTACTTCCTGCTGTTCGTGGCGCTGACGCAGCCACTGCTGTCGTGGTGGCTCACCTATCACCTGGTGCCGGCCGCCGCGCCGCTCGCGCCGCCGCCGCCTGCGCGATAGCACACGACGCCATGGCTCCTGGGCTCCCTCAATATTTGTATCACTGTGTGTGCCAAATTATATGTCTAACATTCAAGTCAATTCACAAACAAAAGTATATTGTTATTGCATTTAAAAATTATTTTATTGCAAATATTTGACAATAAAACATATAAGTGGTTGGCCGCAGCTGTCATACAAATATTGATTGCATTTAGTCATTACTTAAATCACTGGCTACATAGAATAAAATTAAAAATGAATAGGCTAAACTGTGATGCAGTTTTTACAACCTGAAGTCGTAAACATTACAAATACCGATAGATGGCCTGGCGATAGAAGGCTTATCAAAAACTTAAATGAACCTGTTGTCGCCATCTAATTAAAACTTGATTTTATTATTGTAAATAAATCGGGTATTTTTCAAGACAGGGCATTTTCTAATGTTTATTTTGCATGTTTTTGGCATATTTTAAAGTTTCATAAAATCTAACTTTTCTAGGCGAAAAAACCATTATAAGACTAGACAATATTAATGAATCCCAGTACCAAGTTACATGGTCGATTGCTACCAATTCAAATGCACTTATTTACCGTGCAATAAAGAAATACGATAACACATTAATTCGGTAACGTAAATCATATTTCATCAGTGAAGTACATGTGAAGTACGGTATTTGTTATTGTATCTACTGATAGCGCGTAACATTGTTTTGTACTCGTAAACCAATATGTTTTGTACTCGTTGTAAATAAAAACCATATGTCCAATCATTCTTTTACTTATAAGTTTGTGAAACACATTACGCAGTCCATATGCTATTTTCACTGTCCTGAGACCAAAGAATATAAAAATAACAATTTCTTGTGTCAGTGAGACAACAATTTTGATACTTCGAAAATTGCTGTTCCGGGCAAAAAAAAGGATTTGTAGCTGACTGAGTGAACTGTCTATCCATGGGGACTAGAGGACCACTGTATTATCTATGTAGAGGACTTCCATGGGACTTCCTCTAGTCTCAATGTGTCTATCATTATCTTCTTTTTGTTACTGCCCTATATAACAGGTACATAATGCGCAACAATGACACATTCATGTCCTGATAATCAAAAGTGAATAATAAAAAAATGACCCACTTTAGTTCTCTGTAGTGCAAAGTCCGCACCGGGTCCGCATCTGCGCTGTCGCTGACATGGCGCGGCTGCGAGTGCGAGCGAGATGGAACCTCAAACTACCTTGACCTACATTCGTGTACAAATTCCGATATCATCCCCCCAATATTTGAATTTCAATTAGGTAACACGAATAAACAACACATATCGTAGCAAGTGCTATACAAAAGTAATAGGTTCGTAATATATTTAATATTAAAAATGTAGGTAATACGTGGGAAATCGATCATAAAGAATCGTACTTAAATTTTCTATTGAGTTTTGTGACTGTGCATCTGTTAATTTAAACCTTTTGACTTTTCAGTCTTTTAATGATAAAACTTTTTGGAGTCATTTTATTAAATTTAAAATAGATATATTTTTTCCTATTTTAAATCTTTTATATTTACAAAAGGCGCCAAAATGTTATACCGAGCGAAGTTAGCAGTGAGTTTTAATAGGTGAAAAGCTTTATGACATAAGCAGACCGACTAGTGATGTAAAACATGAACTAAGTATTGAAGATTAAATAAAAGTTCGATTTTTACAAAATAAAAATTTAAAAAGTATATACGATAGCAGATGAACCGGTGTACTGCCTTTCAACCTTATAACTATATTACATGGCGATAAAGTTCATATGAATTAAGGTTCATCTTATTGGCGACCGTTACGTGGTATAAGCATAATTTATTTACATCTTGTTTTTCGACACATTAGGATTTAGGACACTCATTATTCGACACATTGATATATTATGTCCACGTCCACGTAGGTATGAGTTTACTTATCACTTATCATTAAGATAAGTAAATCTGGGGGCACGGTAGTGCCCCACCAAGACGAGCCAAGTGAAGCACAAGGGCACTATCAGACTACCTTTTCTCGAAGTGTTTCGTCGATTTTCAAACTACTATTCTAGAAACGAAACGTATTTATTTTAAATCTACGGGTTTGTATCTTGGCTAGGGAAATATCTTTAGCCAGGATACCCAAACCCGTAGATACCAAAAATGTAATAATGCAATACTGGTAAAATTTAATGATTTAATGATGATTAAAAAATGAATTTAATAAGTGGACACTCAGATTTTTAGTGTCATGGTGCGTTAAAAGAACTGGAAACAAATAAAATCAATGTATTATACATATAATGGCTTAATCTAAAATAACAAACCATTTGTATTAATTAAAAATAATAATTGTTACATTCGCGACGAAGGGTACATCACTTTTCTTATCAGCTGGTAACTGTCAATGTCCAAACTTCAAAGCAATGCTACCAACAGAAGAAGTCCAACTATATGGTGTATATATTTTAACTTTTAAACTATCTACCAAATCGTTTATTTTTTACTTTATATAATTGTTAGCTAGTGCTAAATGAAATAAATATACACAGTTCCTTCGTTTATTTAATAAAATTAATTTAATAAATACACCAAATGGATCTGTAAGCAACTTCACGTTATATATTGGCAAAACAGCCGCAGAGCAGTACCGACAACGGACAAACGTGCACATATAATTTAGACGTAATAGCTTTAGTGTCACTCCTCATACTATATTTTAATAATTTGCCATTTAAATTTTTATTCCTCCTTTTGTCCATAGTGTTTTTGTTGTTTAAGTGTAAAGTGAATTTATCGGTAGTTAAATAATGTATTGTGCCGTAATTTTGTATACAAATTGAAGCAATTACGTAATGGGAATTATGCTAGAGAGGTTTTTCGTATTGCCCTAAAATCCAACATGGCCGCTGACACAGGAATGGATACTTGTCCCAGTCCGGATCCGGAAATTTCGGATTCCAGAAAACGTCCTCTCGATGGTGACTCGGAAAATGGGGACATCAAGAGGTCTCACTTCAGCTCGGGTGAGTACTCTAATTTTTACGACGGATTCGTAATTGATTACGTATTTGGCAAGCGATATTAACATTGACACAGTGGCAGTGAGGTGACCCTGCTATCAATTAAATATACCTACCTACTACCGTACAGGCTAGATTCTCTTTCAGTTATCGATGCGACATAATAATGACTGTCAACACTGCAGTTTGTGACTGGAATAATTGATAAAACATTAGAAATGGATCGATAACAGCTAGAATGTTTCGATTATAATGTTTTGAAGCTAGATCATTGTAAAATGCGTACGTATCGTCTATTATAGGTCGGAGCTGATAACGATAATGCGTTTGCCGCAATTAGAATATAATAGCCCATGTTTATTGTAATGAATGCAGTGTTTAAAGTGAGTCGTTGTTTTTTAGTTCAAGATTTGGTGACGGCCTTGCCCATGGCTAACGGCCATGCCAATCCGTCTCATTTTGGTGAGTCGTCATGATTATCGCTCCTCATCGGCTTGTGGTTTTGGTGCCGCGCATGTTAAGGCGCGCACACACTTTCGCTCGTCCACTCTGTCAGCCGCCACCGCCGGCACTCCGACCAGTTTGTGATCACCCTAAAAGCCCATCCTAATATATCGACTAAACTGGTCGGATGCGACGTTACCCCAGAAATTAAGCCACCATCCATTAATGAATACATTACAATATGTATGGGGTAAAGGTGAGCCGCTGGCAAGCAGAGGTGGCGTAGACATTAGCGCCATTCTCATTGCACAGTAAACATTGCATTGATGTCGTGAGCCTGTACTTAGCCTCACCGACCTCACCGTCCACTCATGCCTTAGTCGTCGCATTGTCGAAGTGATCATCTAAGTGTATAAATCTGTTTGCATTACTTCTAGGTTCACTCGCAATCTCTTCTTGAAATTTTATTTCATATCTGATCGCTTTATTTGCTTTCTTTATTTGGACAACATCAAAACTAACCCAATTACAATAACAACACTTATAGAGTGTCTAATCTATCTGCAATAAGTTCATGTAACGAAGTCTCACCGTGTAGGCTCTAGATTGGCACTTTTTTAAATATTTCAAGTTTGTCCTTATCCTAAGCTAGCAATCTCATTAAGTTACCAGAATGAACTAAAATTAAGAATATCTGTAAATTGTAATGTGTACTAGTTATGGCCAATAGAGACACAGTTTATAATCCATATTCCGCCTTAAAGAATATGTCAGTAGCTGTTTTTAATTATCCATTCTAATGTATGAAGATATGTGAAGGTTGTCTACAAAGTTTGCTTGAACTTTAAGAATTGTATTAATTTGTTAGCTTCTAAGGTTCAGATTTGAATGGTCTTTTTTGTATAAATTCAAGGTCGGTAGGTGCTTTATTGAATCACTTAAGATGAATAGAAAATGTGTTTAATCTGTGCAATGTCCTGTACAATATTTTTTTTTTCAAATAAAGGTTGTTTACTTTATTGGTTTTTTTCTTTCAAAATTTTTTGCATAATCATGTTTATAAGCCCATTCATCACAGTACAGGTAGTCTTAAACAGCTTCCAGTAGATATTACATTCTTGATTTCTAGCAATCCTCTTGTCTGTCATAAAATTGCTTATTTAGATGTACAAAATGTTTTAGTCTAGTAGCTGTTCTATTTCGAGGTTCTATTCTGAAATAAAATAATGACTAAACTGTAATGATAAATCGGAATTATAATTGACCTCAAGGTCATCTGCCATGAGATGTTTTAAAATTCATCTAGCTTCAATAGTATTTCAGTATCGCACTATCCTTCTAATTGTATCTCAATGTTACTTTTATTTTGATTTTATAAGTCATTTTCACCTCATATTCTCTACAATTTAACACACCTAAACAAGGAACTTTTCAGAAATGTGTGAGAAAAAGTAGCATCGTATAAACTTTTGACACGTTTGCTCTTGGGCTGCGGTGCAGCTGTGTTCCAACTATCTGTTAAAACGTTAGCACGATACCGAATCATTCAATAGCCTAACCAAGAGTGAAGAGCATGTCTTAGGAGGGTTCCGTAACTATCAACGCGCTATAGGTTTTCTTTTAATTACTTTAAAAGCTATTGTCCGATTTCCGTTAAAATAATGATTCTAAAGAGTTTGAGCATGATCTATCAACATGGAAACTTACAAGTTTCTATCTCCTATAGTTTAGAAATGCAAGGGGGGACCAACTTATAAACCATTTTGGAGGCCGATTACTCGAAAATGGTCGACATTGTAAAAAAGTCATGTATCAAACCTTGGCTTTATTTTAAAAGATCTATTCAACGATGCCCCACACGAAAGGGTAGAAAAAATATTTTTCATCCCCACTTCACATGTATGGAAAGCCACCCCTTAAATATAAAATGATTATTCTTTTATGATGCCAAAACCGAGATTTATACACAATCTATAACTATACCAAATTTCATCGGTTTATATTCATAATTACAGAAGCTAGAAACGCGTACAGACAGACGGACGGACAAAGCGGAACTATAAGGGTTCCTTATGTGTTACGGAACCCTCAAAAGTCGACTAACGTTCATGGTTCGTTTACGATTCAACTGAAACAACTTAGCGCGATTGCCTTGCTGTTGCAATAGTTACATATGGAGTAGGTTAAAAATGCTGGGTATTTTGGAAGTAAGGGCTGCAGAGACTGGTCAGCAACGGCTTTTGGCCGATGCATTTGGTCCCTCTCTGAAATAAAATTTAAAACATTGACTTGACCTCGTTTAGAAACCCCAGAAACTTCGATGATAGCCGATATTGTAGGGACTAAACTTTATGGCACTCTGGCAAATAACCCGAATAAGCGTAAGAGAGGTGTCAAAAGCTTTGACAGATTCTCGACTCGCGGTTATCGTTGCGAATTATTGTGCGAGCTGCTGCGTCGGCGCCACCGATCAATTCATAAATCTTTCACCACAGTCAACAGTGTCAGTATAAAATGTTTAATGACCTGTTTAAATATTTGTTACCTAATTAAGGACACTTTAAACCTAGCCTGGTGAAAGTAATATCCGTGCAAACCAGTTAGACAGGACTAACAGCAGACGAGAAGATGCGACGACTACCATTAGCTTAGCATGACCACCATAGAAATACGTTTTGTCTACACAAGAATAGACGTACTGACAGTTAATATAGACAAAATTACAGCTTTCCTTTGACGATCTGATTTCTGATCTGACGATTCATTTTCTCTATTCTTCCGTAGAAATTAACTATTTCTACGGTGCTTAAAGCGTGCAGGTCTCAATATTAATAGAAACTAAATAAGATAGACAATGAGATAACAGAAGCTATAATGTGCCTACTGTATATTATATTATTGTAAGCCAATAGTGAATAGTTATTGATGGAGGAGGCTTGGAGCCAGACAGAAGTAAGGTCTAAAATATTGGAATTACATGGTTGAGTATAGAAATACTATATTTAAATGGGTACGGATATACAACTTACGAAGACACTGCACCGTGTTGCTGATCTCTTATATATTATCCCTAAAAAATATCAAATGTAATTAAAAACCCAAGTTAAAGTCGTTCGTGTACACTAAAATGATAAAGTAGTGTGTAGTGTAATAAAACATGATAATTTTGGGTCGGTAAGCTGCCGTAGCAGTTATCACATGAGCACCACATGATTAGTGGGCGATACATTTCGCCTGACCCATATTATTTTATAGCTCAGAATTAATATTTTATTAATGAATGCGTAATAAGTGTTTGGACAAATTAGACTCAGGAGCGTTGCAGGAATATGAGATCTTGTTTAAAGTTAATTAAAAAAGTTAATCTGTGTATTTTGAATAATTATTTTATTAAAAAAGGTAAATTAAAACTTATGTGGAGGAAGGTGTCCAGAAAGCTATTTTTTTAAAAATAATGCTTAGAAAGACATAACATTCATATAAATGACAACAACACACACTGCCTTAGATTATTAACTACACCACACTACCGTGCTATTGATAGATACAATTTTGTTACACGTTGACGTTTGTTTTTTTTTATTTATATATGGCATCGGCTTATAACCATTTGCCAGTGTCAAGTTAAAAAGGCGGGAAATAGAACTTTCGTTTCAATTTTCAACACCGTATTCCTATATCGTCAAGTCTAAAGTCTAGTCAAAGTCCAAATATTTAATAGTCAGTGCAGTCCATGAGTCATGTCAGTCGATTCAGTTAAGCGGTCTACCGCTTAACTGAATCGACTGACATGATTCGACATGATCGACTGAATTAAGCTTCTAAGCTTTACTGAAAGATCTTATGGAGTTTTGTCGAGAACACTAAATAGCACGTGTTTAGAAGTTGTACCACTGCACGTTAACAAATATTTAATAGTTAATATTGTACAAATATTACACATCCTCATCACCTCCCGGGCGTCCCATCACCGTTGTACGGTTGATTCGACAGTTGAGTAATAAATAGTACCAAAAAAAAATTCAATTACGTTCAAAAAATATATGTTGGTCACTTTTTAATGTATTTAAATAAAAAAAATTGGCAAAGGACGACTAATATTTTTATGTAAAATAGTCAATTAAGTTTTTATGTCTTACAAAAATATTTAAAAAATTGACGAAAGACGACTCCAAAGATGGAGGATATTGTGTCTAATTTATAATAACAAAATAACTTGTTTTTAATATAATTAGTCTATTTATAATGTGTTTAAATGCTTTTTTCGACAACAAAGGTGTGATTTTACAAACTTGTGCGATTAGACGTTCGAAATAAATCCACTTGTTAATTGTTTTAGGTTATATTAAATACTTATTAAAGCAAATTTTACGTAGTATCCGTATATACTAACATAAGCTAGTGCACTCATACGAATTTTCGTCTAAATCTGCATTTTAGCGCTGACCGGCAACTTAGGTCATACGTCAGATTTGAACGGGACGCCTGATGACCTAAGACATAAACACTAGGAGGCGCCCGAGAGGTGAACTGAAATAACACAAATTTATGAATACAAAATCTACAACGTCACCCATTGAACCCCGGCAAAACTGATGACGTTTGTTAATCTGTAACAATTTTTTTTCTATCCAGAATTCTTCAAACGTATTAAAACGAAAGTTCAAACTTAAAAATTGGGCTAATTTCGACTATTTCGCCCGACTTTTAGTAATATTAAATACGTCGTTTACTGCAGACTGCAGTAGAGATATTTTTCTTTATGGTTTATAAAATTACTTTGAAATATCTCTATCGTTGGACGCGGAGTTATTTAGTGTCTGTTCAGCGCTGTTTGTTACAATTTCCTCTATCCAGCCACATTCATATCCGGCTACCGAGCCGGCCGTGAGACGCCAGACGGGCGCGGCGGGCTATGGTCTATGGAGCTAGATCTCGATGACTGCTTTGAGCTGTATCCTGTCAGTATTTTCAAAGCCTGCAAATATCTATTGACTGCGGTAATCGTTCATGAATGATATCCGTTTTCAATCACTATGGTAATATAAGTATCTATTGTTTAGTTTGCTAGCCAGGAGTAGGATGCATACATTCCGTCTCAAAAACTTCTAAATACAAATCGCTAATACAAGCTCATGCAAAGACCGACTTCAGCACCTGATGCAGAGACTGTTCGTCTACCTAATATCATCGCCATAATCCTGCTTCGGGCTTCGAGTAAACAAAGCCCCTTTTAAAGTTTTCATAATGCACATTGTACGAAAAAAGAGAACAAACTTTACATTTTTGAATGGTTAGGTCTGCAAGGCCATCCAGGATTCGTTAAGACTTTAGACGAGTGCTTTAGCGCGTTGCTATGTAAAGCACGCGACTTCCAACGATGAAAGTCTTGAGATACCTACTGTAGGTAATGTATCATTTTCACTCGTCACAGGGGCCAAAACAACTGAAATTGAACATCTATAGATTCGTAGTGATATTGCTCAGGGATGTAAATAAGGACCAGGTAGAATACAAACAGACCTAATTAAGAAATTCATCGACTATACATGTGTCATTCGAGTGCCAGCGCGTAGGAAATTATTTATGTTGAAGGTTGAGTTATCTGATAAGCGCAAGTGGCAAATACGTGATATTATAAAGTAATTTGTTGTTATCTAAACACTAGAGCAGTATCGCTGTCAGTGATAGAGACAGTAGAGAGGTGTAAAGTAAATATGTCCCAGCTCGGTTAGATGCACGTGCTCTACATATGTCACTTCCTAGTTAGGAACTTGTACTGTTTTGTCTCGTCACTCGCGTACGGGTCGTCGTCGTCGTCGTCGTCGTCGCCGCGGTGGTTGTCGCTGCCGGCAATGGGCCGTTATTTTGTAATTAGTGTAACAAATAATAATACATCATGTTATACAGCCCTATCCTCTTCCCAGCGCTCGGAGCCCGGAGTCAGACATACCCAATTAGCGAGACATCTATCATCGCATTGAAAAAAAGAACATTCTAGTACACGCTAACTTTTGTTTAAAAGTTATCGAATTGAAATAATACACTTTTTATTTGCTAGGACTAGGGATGAAACAGGCCGATCACTGATATGAGGACCCTCCTTAAGTAAACGTCTCGGAACTTACCAAAGATTACGTTAGAATTGGGAATGATCTAATTAATGCGGTGCTGGAACAAGACTCCACCCCCGGCCGGCTTTTCTAGGTCATTTTCCGGCCCTGCAGGCTCGACTTGAATGCTCCGAATCTCGGTTACTGGGTTAAAATTATTTTTGTTTGAAAGTAATGCTCCTTATATACTTAACTGGTAAGGCTAGAATAACGCTCCGTTAGTTTTGCTACGAATATGCCAGTCTATACTAATATTGTAAGGAGGCAAAGTTTGTTTGTTTGCATTGAATAGGCTCCGAGAATACTGGACTAGTAGACCACGGGGAAGGACATGGGCTACTTTTTATCGCGGAAAAATGTACGGTTTCCGCGACATTAACTTTTGTGCGCACGAAATCGCCGGCTACACCTAGTCGTCGAATAAACCAATAAAATATTATTTCCTACTGCTTCCCGAATATGTTCGTTCGATGAACGCGAACATTTAAAGTTTAAACAAGGAGGGTTTTTAAATTCCTGACATCTGACAGCTTTTTGACACTACAAGGACCGTCGGGCTACATAGCGCCGCCTGGTGACAGAACATCATTTTTATGGCGACGTGTCGTTACACAATCAACTGACTGCCCCTAGATCAACGTTTTTGGCAAGCATAGTTTGATATATTATGAGTTCGCAACTTTTGATAACTCAATTACTTGGCAGAGCAAGGCGCGAATGAAGACTCCTCAAGTTCCAGTGATTTAGGCGTCGTATTAGAGACCAATAAACACGATGGCTGTAGTTAAACCGTCGCGTCGTGTTGATCGTGCGACTTAACCGATTATATCACCGCGGCACCGGCTGGCCGACAAAGTGATCGTGTTCTACGTTAGCACAATATGTATTTATTATTTACATCGGGAACTGACTATACAAAATCAGCGTAATATTCACGAAGTAACTATTTACTAATCTGTAGTCATATTTTAAATTAGCCATTGCTTGCGATTTAGCTGGCTTAAAACAAAAATATATTTGTAATCTGATGTAGTGTATACTTCACCAATAAATGTATACTTCACCAATAAATGGACCACCCAACACAGAAAATAAAAATTAGAAATCGATCCAGTCGTTAACATTTGTGCTTGATCGTTCAGTCAAATAAATTTCCGTCTTTTGTAATATTGGAATGGATTAATAACTACATATTTACATCGAGAACCGCGAAATATCAGCGTAATATTTTAAAACTTACGATGCCCACGTCCGGATGTCTGCAATTTATGGCCAAGGTTGCCGGGATGCGGAGTCGCCATATTTCTGCAAACTCTGTCCCGCTGCTGCGACACTATATCAAAATATCATCTGATAACAGCGTTCCATTTTGCATGGTAAAGTTTCCACGTGACAATAAATTTTGGCGCCGGTAAGTTATTGTTTGAGCAACTTTTTGTTTCTACAAGGTGTAGGATAGAGATCTGTTTTTGGTTCAGATGCATTCAAACACATCCAGGAGAGGATTTGATCCCAATTAGGCGATCTTTGTAGACCTTCAATTCCAATTTTTTATTCACTTTCGTCTGTTAATTTATTAATATCAATTAAATACATCATACAATATCTAAGAATAATGTTTGTTTGGGTCTTCTTATAATGGAGTACATACATATACATGTAAACGGATTATGTATTAGGAATGGCGCGGACGGCACCCCGGTGTAACGTATACAGGGATATAGATGTATCACAGTTTGCAACAATGATCGTAGTTACGTGGGTATAGTTTATACATGATTACGTTTCCAATTTCCGTCTAACGCCTTCGTTTTGTTCATTGGTAATGCTGTCGAATTCTGAAGAATATTAGTTGCACACAATTATCATCCTCATGTGTTTTGTGTTGTACGGTTTAGTAGAGGATATGATTTAAATGTTAAGTAGGGAGTGAATCGATTAGGTACGGCTTCGTGACCTTCGGCCGAGGCCAGCGGTACGTACCGTGTGTACTAGACCACTGGCTGTTACCCACTGGCTGCTGGCCGCCGGCCGCCGGCCGCCGGCCGCCGTGTAACGTGTACATAACACTTAACACCTCGCTGTATCGGAGCCGATAACGTGGCGTCCTCGTGACGTAGCACTAGCTCGAACATTTTCTCATGAATATTACAATAATTGTAATTAATTGAAATTTATTCCTGTATTGTATGTGCGGTGCGTCGTTTCACTTCACACAGGCCTTTTGAATTAGTTTTATTTATGGTTACATGGACGTTGAACATAATTTAATTATGTAAGACTGCGGTGTCACCGAGGCTAGCGAGTACATCGCGTTAGTTAGAGGTAACATTTAAATGCAATAAAATTTACGACATAGCAGTAAGTTAGTGTCACGGAGACCTTGTGTGACCTTGACACCTTGTTTTTCTGAGATCATCTCAAATAGTTTTAGACTTAATATTGTACTAAGCTGACCCGTGCCCACTTCGTTGGGCGCGTTTTACTTGTGATGAAATTATGATTGTGGTTCGGTTAAAATTGAATAAATTAAGTTTATTTTAATTGTTCAAAACTTCTCTGTATACCTACTATATTAGATGTAATGTAATTATTTGGTACCAAAATATATTACTGTCTTTCAGGAGATCCAACCCGAGATAAGGAAACTTATAATCTAAATATTTCCTTGCTGATAAAGCAATTTATTTCTAAATAGATTGACGTGTCGTATATATGAAAAAAACCCGCCTAATAGAAATAACACTGAATAGATTACGGCACGGTCGCGGTACCATACCTATGTCGTATTATCTCTTCAACCGTTCGTGCAAATTATATAGGTACAGTAAACGGAAAAAATATTTTGTTTTAAACACTTAGACTATAAATTCACTTAATTTGATGACAAACATGACTTAACTATTTAAATTATTTTTTTAATATAAAAAACTACTTTTTAGACTTATATTATATATGTATATAAAAGTTAGACATGCTGTCGCTGACTTTTTTGTAGGCATTATCAAGCTCTACAACTTTTCTCTAGAACTTTATAAGTCCCATCGGTAAGGCAGCTTTCGTAAGAAACGTTTTCGTTCGACCGTTTCTTTCTCCGACTTATTTTGAAAATCCGGCTATCACGAAAAATTCTTTTAATTTTTCGGGATATATAATATAGCCTATGTCACTCACAAATAACGTAGCCTTCTATTGGTAAAAGAAATTTCAAAATCGGTTTAGTAGATACATAGATTACCCCCTACAACCTCACAAACTGACAAACTTTACCTCTTTGTAATATTAGTATAAAATATATTATATGAAGGTGGACACTGGACACGGTTCGTATGCTCGTCTGCTCGTCTGCTCGTCTGCTCATCGGCCAAACGCATCGCGGTATCGCGATTCGTGGCCCAGTTTCGCAAGCGGCTGTGTGAGCCATCGCTAGTAAATATTAAAAATATCTGGGCCATAAAATCAGTTGGACCAGTTTTAAATAACGCGATTCTTTTTATAATGGCCACATTTGCAGGAATATAGGCGAATGGTCTGAATGAATCTCGTTCTGTGGTAGGCTGGTAGCTAATTATGTTGTTATTGTACCCTAGAATACAATGCAATACGATTATGTATATAGTAGAGTAAAAGCCATGAAGCAGTGTTCACTTCTGGAGTCTGTACGAGTAATAGAGTAATAGATTAGATTGTTTAGAAGGGCTGCCTACTGCGGGCATAAATATATAAAAGTATTTATTTCAAGCGTATTTCAATAGTAATTAAAATAGTAAAATTAGTATTAATGAATTATGAAAAATATTAAAAGTAATTATGAAAAATATTTTTTCATCCTACTCCATCGTGTAGGCAGTGGGGTATCATTGAATAGGTATTTTAAAATAAAGGCAAGGTTTGATACATGATTTTTTTACAACGTCAACCATTTACGAGTAATCGGCCTCCAAAGTGGCTTATAAGTTGGTTCCCCCTGGCATTTCTAAACTATAAGACTTAGAAACTTGCAATTTTCCATGCTGATAGATCATGCTAAAAACTCTTGAGGGAAAACTATTTTGAACGAAATCGGACATATAATATTTGAAGTAATTTGAAAAAATCCTTTTAGGCGGATAACCGCCTAAATGGTCTTTTTCATGGGTCTAAGGATAAAGTTACGGAAATTTCAACTTGCTGTATCTACTAAGCTGAGATAGCTAGCTATCTCGAGATACAGCCTGGTGACAGACAGATGGAGGGACAGAGCGAATTTTCAGTAATAGGGTCCTGTTTTACCCTTTGGGTGTTGAATTTGTGGTTTGCCCCCCTTAACTTATTTATATAATAGATACACCAACAAGGAACAAACATTGTTAAAAGCTAATATCTGTGCTGCAGAAGCGAGCTATACGTTCTATTTATAAGATGTCATGTTTTGAATCTCTGAGAGATAAGTTTAAAGAAGTAGGTATTCTGACCGTCGCTTCTTAATACATTTTGGACAATGTGTTGTATGTCAGAAAAATCCAAATAATTTCAGAAAGAAAAGCGACAACCATTGTAGTAATACTAGAAATAATAACAAGTTAGAAAAATCGGTGATCAGACTTAGCAAAGTAAGTAAATCGTTAATAGGTTCATGTATACGCCTTTACGATAGAATCCCAGAAAACGTTCAAAATCTTACCATCAATAAATTTAAAACAGTTGTTAAAGAACGTTTGTGTGCTAAAGCTAATTATAAGGTCAGCGATTTCATTAGCGATTGCACACCTTGGGAATAAGATAGCCCCCTGCAAGGCTGCTATTATGTACATACTTAAGTATGTACTTATTACTTCTGTTATATAGATAAAGTTACAACACTGTAAAAATACTTCTTTGAAAAGAACAATTTTCTCATCTTTTTGCTAAAAGGTGACCCAGTAATTTTATTTGTCTTATCTAAATCCAGCCACTGGTTTAAAATTGAATTTATATCTTTAGTCTGGGACTACACGTACCGGAATCCGGCGGGCCCGGGAAAATTCAGAGCACTAGATAATAAAACTCTGCACTAATACAATAGAGTTGAAAATCGAAGTCTGGAGATTGACATTTGAGAGTTCTATATCCAATGCTCTGAATTTTCCCCGGCCTTCCGGATTCCGGATCAGATAGTACCAGCCTTAGAATCTGTGGTCGACAACTCGGGGCTGGGGTATCGCCGGCAGCCGCCAGCCGCAGTCCGCAGACCACTTAGCTGCGCCAACACTGCGGTCTGCGCCACTGAACAAAAACGCGAACTCTGCACTACACAGTACTGAGTATTACAACTAAACTCAAGATGAACAACAATGAACGGCGCGGCGCGGCCGGACCACTTACAACCGACTACATTAGATATTGCGTGTGTAGTCGGCCTGTTTGTCGGAATATAAAAGCGCAATCGATAAAATAATTGGAAATTGTTACATTCCATACACGTCATTTATTTTTCGCAAGTCATTAGAGTATTTTCAATGCTAATGGCTATATACATTTGCCAATGGTAATTACTTATTGTACTGACGTTGTGCCCGTATTGAGTATTCGAATGTAGCAAATAGATGTAAAACGTTACAAATTGTTTTATTACGCGTCTGGAGCCTTTAACCAAGTTGCCATCGCTAATTACGACGACGAAGTTCGAAAACAAATATGTATGTTTATATACATTTTTGTTTTCGAACTTCGTTGTAATTAGCCATTGCAACTTAACTAAAGGATAAGGTTATTCAAATTTAAAGTTTTATTCCAGACAAATCTTAAAAAATGTTTATGAATGTCAAAAATCAAAATCCGCCGAGAAGAACCTTTTAATTCTTAAGATATTATTAACCTAACTAGAATAATCTCTACTTCTATACTATATAATATAATATAATATAATATTAACAGCCTCCGTGGTCTAGTGGTTAGAGCTTGGCTCTCGACTCGGAGGTCGTGGGTTCGATCCCGCATTGGAACAAAAAAATGTTGTTTCCAAGTTTGGTTAGGACAATTCAGGCTGATCACCTGATTGTCTGACAAGAAAGATGATCCATGCGTCGGATGGGCATGTAAAAAGTCGGACCTGCGCCTAATCTCTCGCCAGTCGTGTCGGTTATCTGTCCCACTGGGTTACGAGAGTAAAAGGAGGAGAGAGTGTTCTTGTGTACTGCGCACACACTTGGGCACTATAACATAACTCCTGCGTAGCTGGCCTGGTTTCAATGAAACAGGCCACCGTCACCGAAATCGGTGTGGGAGCTATTATTATTATAATATAATAAAGAGGAAAAGTTTGTTTGTTCGCATTGAATAGGCTCAGAAACTACTGGACCGAATGAAATTTGGCACACGCCTTGGACAACGGGGAAGGAAATTGTTTATTGGGGCACACATTGCGGGCAACATCTAGTAGTAATATAAGGGTACGGCTTCTTATCTATCTTGAAATAATGAAAATAATTATTTTGTGTCGGCACGTCAATTATCGGTTTGTTGCTGTTTTCTCTTTAAAAGGATCGAGGGTCCTCCGGTCTCCGCACCTCCCGCACCTCCCGCATCTCGATTCGAGTCAATTGTGGAGTGTGTTGAGAATTTTATTTTTGCGTCATAAAATTGTTTTAACGAGGGTTTTGCTTAAAACGTTATTGTGCGTACAATGTTACGTGCTAACCCGAAGAACAATCGTTTCGGCGTAATAGCCCCTCGGCGTCGATTGCCGCCCGACGAAATCCGAAATGGTAAAAAAATAACATCGCTCCACCTCCGGGGCTCGTACTTGCAAAGTATTTTACATTCTGTAACAAAATTAAGCGTTCTCTTTGTACGTATGGAACTTGGGGGTGGCTGTTCTCGGCGAATGTTTAGAATTGTTTCAGGAAAACTCTCCAACTTTGTGTTTCAATTTTACAAAGCTTTCACAGTAATTTATGGGCGGTTTTTGTAAATTTTTTAAAAATCGCTCATTTTTTACTTCGCCTGAAAAGTCTCCGTATATTTACAAGGCAATCGGAAGCCCTAAACAATCCATCAACACTTCAGTTTCCTTGATTACAGTTTGGTGCTCTAGTTTTCCACAATGGTCGGAGTCGGGCAAAACATCCGACTTTCAAGCTTAGATGTACTTGTAAACGAGTAATTTATTCTGAGATTATAACATATCGATCTATCTAACTATTGTGTTCTGTACACAAGTGAGTTTTCGACAAAAACTTGAAATTACGACAGTCGTGGAGTAATCGCGTGCGTCGTCCCGCTCTGGTTGATACCGCGATAATGTGTGACCTAATTGATTTATGTAATTCATAATAGCTCATATCCCCTCCTACCCTTGCCGCCTCTCCTGTCCGCGGTCCGCAATCGCCGTGTGCAATCATGCGGTGGATATAATATAATTGACAGCAGCTTTCGATAGGTACTCACTACTTTACCTTTTATGGGTCGTTAACTGAAAAGTGCGGAACACCTTATATAAATTTTATGGCTCTATTATGCTATCATGCCCCTTATTGTCAGCTTACCTCTTTAATACTCTATTATACATTTTTCAACGCAGCACATCTTTGCTAAAACTACAATTTTCTACCAATTCTTAGTAAAACCCCTCGTACGCCTCCGTGGTCCAGCGGCTTAGAGCTTGGCTCTCGACTCCCCCGGAACCGTTCGACCCCGCGTTGGAACAACAAAAAAGTTGTTTTCAAGTCTGGTTAGGACAATGCAGGCTGAGCAACTTGTCTGACAAGATGATCCACGCTTCGGAGGGCATGTAAAAAGTCGGTCCTGCACCTCATGTCTCGCCAGTCGTGTCGGTCAACCGTCGCACCGGATTACGAGAGTCAAAGAAGAGAGAGTGTTCTTATGTATTGCTCACACAATTAAGCAATACAAAATAACTGCGTAGCTGGTCTGGTTTTAATGAAACAGGCCACCGTCTCCGAAATAATACAATACTCCGTATATGAATGTTCCTTTTACGTATGCCTTTTAATAGTATATTTGGAACTGTATATACTGGTAGATATATTTCGTAAGCTGATTAAACCCGCAATCTCTTAGAGTATAATAAATGTTTATCAAGTGTGTTTTGTTATCGTCTACTTCGGCATGTTCGTGATTACAGAGGATTGGCATCAATGTTCATCCTATTTATTGTGATTTGTGAGCATGTCGTTAAAATATGAAAATTGTCATCGTCCTAAGAGAATTTCTATTTCGGGAGAAAGTGGTGGATAGTCTGTACTCTTTATTTTTTTCTTGAAGTGATGTTCTGTAGGCACGATGAAAGTGTTTTTGGATTTAAAATGGTGAATGAAGTTACACTTCTACGATCTACCACCTACAGTACTCTGTAGTCTGTAGTCTCTGTACAGGTACACGTCATATTTTTTAGGGATGTATTTAACTAATGACTATTTAATTGTAAAAATGGTTATCAAAAAAATCTAAATAGCTATCTAGTTTAATGATTATTTTTTCTGAGCCTCAAAATTAATCGTGTCGGTCATTATTTAATCTATTTGGTACACAAAAATCAAAACGGCTATCTAGTTTAAATATTGCTCACCTATTCTGAGCCTCAAAATTAATCGTGTCGGTCATTATTTAATCTATTTGGTACACAAAAATCAAAACGGCTATCTAGTTTAATTATCGATCATCTTTTCTGAGCCTCAAAATTAATCGTGCTGGTCATTATTTAATCTATTTGGTACACAAAAATCAAAACGGCTATCTAGTTTAATTATTGATCATCTTTTCTGAGCCTTAAAATTAATCGTGTCGGTCATTATTTAATCTATTTGGTACACAAAAATCAAAACGGCTATCTAGTTTAGTTATTGATTATCTTTTCTGAGCCTCAAAATTAATCGTGTCGGTCATTATTTGATTCTATTTAGTCTATTTTTGTTGAGCTTCAATAAAATCAGGAATGGTAATTTTATAATTGCAACTGGCTTTTGTCCGCGGCTTCGCCCGCGTGGAATAGTGTTCTTAGAGAAAAAACTTCTTCAGCGAATAGCTCTGCTCACTGGATTATACTTCTATATACAATATTGAAAATGTTTATATTTGATAAAATGAATATGGCGGGAAATTTAAGATACGTACCTAATTATAGTCTAATTTATCGTTAAATTTGCTATTCAAAATTGGAATGTTATTTGACATTCAAACAAAACTTATCAACTTGGACAATTCTTTATTACTGCAATAGTTGTTTTTTTTTCGAATGCTATGGGAATGGCCGGAAGGCCGTTTAACGTTTAAGCTTCGTTGGGCTATGACTGCTGGTTGGCTAGTCGTTTTGGTGGGTAGACGATGAGGAAGTTTGACCCCCTCCTACATCAATTTTAAATCTGTAATATTTTCGAAAATATTCATTTAAATTACATGCTATAAAGAGCCATCTTGATCTATATTCAATGCATAATGTACTTAATTGGATAAATATTAATGCTGTATTACTTAAAATAGCTTCATAAATAAGCCATTATTTCTTGTAAAAAGTAAAGGATAAAAAATGATGATTGTGGGTTATCCCTGGGAGATAGACATAATATACCATCGCGGACTTTTTTGTAGACTTTTTTAAGGTGTACAATACTGTAGTACATTATTTTGATCTATCTCGTAGGGTTCAGCCAGCGTTTCGCAATGTAAGCGCAAAAAAATGTGTTTATTTACGACATTAGAAACCTCTAAAATTATCAGTGTTTCTCTATTATATTATGCATGTTATATACAAATAAACCTTCCTCTTGAATCACTCTATCTATTAAAAAAACCCGCATCAAAATCCGTTACGTAGTTTTAAAGATAGATCTTTAAAACTACGTAACGCTTTTAATTAGCATACATAGGGACAGACAGTAAAAACGACTTTGTTTTATACTATGTAGTGATTGGATAATTATTTAATATGATAAGATCTATTAAAAGTTATGATAACGTACTTTTTTTTTCATATTTAAAGACGTTTTGAACCTATTAAAAATGTTCTAACCTAACCTAACCCATTTTAGTTTTCAGAGTTTCATAGTAACTAGAAGGAAGAGAAATCAACGTCAAAACTTATAAAAGCTAAATACTAAAATATTTTATTCGAATCTGACAGCCAGCTCTACCATCACTCGCTCAATCGTCAAATCAAATCTTCGCGTGCGCACTTCCGCGACTTCCTGTTACACACATCCGTCCCATTTCACGAAATCACACCCACAAATTCCAAGAAAGCGAGTGTAAAGATGTTACTCATCAATAAAGAGTAAAGATCAATTATTATTATTATATTTTTAGTGTACATCTATTGATGACTGTTTACAATTTTCCGTGGATCAAGTTACGTGGCCAAAATAATTTAAAAGAGTTTCAAATATTATATTAATCACCAATTAAGTAAGTAATTTATTTGATGCGCAATTAAATAGTGTCCTTTCTAGGGGTCCGTAATACATAAGGAACCCTTAAGGCTTCGCTCTGTCCGTCCATCTGTCTGTCTGTCCGCGTTTCTAGCTTCTGTAATTATTACAGTAAATAGAGGAAGTTTGCTATAGTTATAGATTGTATATAGATCTCGGTTTTGGCATCATAAAATAACAATAATTTTATATTTTAGGGGTAGCTCTCCATATATGTGAAGTGGGGATGAAAAATATTTTTTTATTCTACCCCATCGTAGGGGTATCGTTGAATAGGTCTTTTAAAATAAAGGTAAGGTTACATACATGACTTTTAAAGTGAAACTTTTATTACATCGTCTCAAACCTTTTCGGCTGTGTGTTGCATGTCGCGTGACGGTCGGCCGCGGAGTAGGGATAAAGTGAAAGGCGCTCGTCAGAGCAGCCGAGGCCAATATGGCGGCGCCTATAGTTCGCATCAGCTGACCGTGTAGTGTATAGACTAGTACTCATTTGTGCCAGTGCTCCACGCTATTTTGTTATTAAGTTTCACTTTTACCGTGGTTTCATAAAACCACACAATCCTTTTTTTACAAAGTCTACCATTTTCGAGTAATCGCCCTCCAAAGTGGTTTGTAAGTTATAGCATTGCTAAACTATAGGAGATAGAAACTTGTAAGTTTCCATGCTGATAGAGCATGCTAAAGAATTATATCTTTAGGAAAATTATTTTGGACGAAATCGAACAGTAACTTTTGAAGTTATTTGAAAAAACCTATTACGCGTTTATAGTTACGGAACTCTCTTCATACCTGACATCATGTCCTGACATGCTCTTGGTTAGGTTATTTATGGTGGTGGATGGATAATAAACTTGTAACTTTAGAAACGGTTTGTAGCGATGGCAGGCGAATGAATATCTTTGGATATTCCAACCACAACCAAACCCAACCAAAGACCAATTATACTTTTTCAGGATTTGGGATATATGTATAACAGGATATCCATCCTATTTTGCAGTTCTCGTAATAGGTTTACTTAAGGTTTTATGTATTTTGATAGTTTTATATGTCAGTTTTTGCTAAAACCAACTTGTGTTTTGTAAGTGTGCAATTTATCACAGCGCGGCAGCGTCTGGTCGTAATACTTTCATAAGCAATGACATACGTTTTTTCGCCAAATATAGCAAATTAATAAACAGGCGATGCTATTACCTCATTATTACAATGTTTTGGCTTTATCGTGCCACTGACATTTTATTATTGCGCGACAGAATGTCGTAAATCGTAATTTTAGTGGAAATTATTAGAATTTAGATAATAGGGAACACTAAAATGGAAAAAATAGTATGGTAAGAAGAAGAAGTCAATTCATGACTGTTGTTTGTTGTTTTCAAAATATGAATATTTACTTACTAGATATTAGATTTATTAAGTACTTATCACTTGGATATTACATAAAAATGAATGAATTGAATAATATCTTTAAGAACTTTTCCTTATCTAGGTTGTTTTCGTCGAGGTTTGTAAATAAAACAAGTATGCGAAATCTATTTCAATGTACTGACTGATCTTCACAACAGTATTAAGTGCTTAAACAAGATAGGTACTTACACTTTCTCCTCCCATCGCCTTGCACCACTTTTTCCTAATACTTGCAGAAGGGGCATATAAAAATAAACTTTGGCAGGTGCAGTTTTTGTGTTATTTTCGCACATAGGGAGGACACAATATTTATAACATGGGTTGCTGTTCTTTTCCATAGTAATAAGTTGATTATATCATATATTTTTATAACTTTGTGAACTTTTGTTGCGAACTCGTGTATCACTGACTGTATGTCAAAGTCAAACAATGATTTTAACTGTCAACTTTCTTTTATATGTACGATGACGTCACAATTCAAGCGCGCGAAAATGGCGTAATTAAATCGCCCAAAAATTATTGTGATTTTAAAACCTTTTAAACAGCCTAATGGAATAATATTTTGGATGTGTTGTATTACGTATACATATTTGCTAATGTTGTAACCAGTAGACGTAGAACTTTTAAAAAAATACATACATATTCCCTATTATTAATTTATTACTATACAGAATGTTTGGAAGATGGGTGCAAAGCTTTAACGCCTTGTTAGTATAGACCATTTAGAACCGTATTTGACCATTCTTAGCGTTCGTAACGTACGAATTTTTTTTTTTTAATTTTTGTTGAAAAAAAAAACAATTTCGCAATTAATTGCAAATAATGGCCAATCTGGAAGATAATCCAATTATTTTTTATTGTATTTGAATTAAGTAATGTGTAAACAACCAAATAAGACTTGATGTACACATCTGTATCATGAGATAAATTTGTAACAGGGGTTTGAAGTTAATTATTTATTTAACATTTTAGACAATCCCCGCTGGACGTAGGTGGTAATATGAACAATCCCCCATTTAGACCATATTTGTTGCGGATTTTGATGTCAAAACCATCGTTTGAACACTAAAATATTTGGATTCCTCACTGGAAGTGTGCTGATCGCCCACGGGACGTCGGGGTGGAGACTAGCGAGTGAGCCTGTCGGGTCACTCGGGTGGTGACGGGTGACGGGTGACGGGTTAGCTCACGGCGCGGATCGTGGCGTCACGTGGCGTGCGGCCAGCGCAGGACTGCAATGCGGCGGACTGACATCCCGCAAGTCCCGCAACAGATACACCCCGGCCCCGGCCTAACTCACTATACGAGACTGATGTATTAATTTGTGGCTGCATTCATCTAACGGGGAGAATATATTCGTTATATTCGTTCAAATTACTGAGACAAGAGACGACTCTGTCATGATCAGTTGACGTATCGTATGAAGTCGTCATTTTGAGACAAATTCGCGTCTATTTTTAAACGACTTAAACCAAGCATATAAAGAAAAGCTGGTTGGGTTAGCCGTTAGCCGCTACTCGTTAGGTTATGCCTACAATATATAGAATACAGACGAACAATGCTACCGTATGCGTAGTCGCTACTCGCTATGCAGTAATTACTCTAACTCTCATCCACTAATTAAATATTTATGCAATTCATAATAATTAACGCAGCTCTTGTGCATAATGATTTTATTAATTATTTTTAGAGTAGGTAATCATCATTATTATATCAATACGTGGAGCAAAAACTTTCAGTACAGTTTAACGAGAATTTAGACAGAGAGACACACTACCTCAGATTATTAAATTAATAACACACTACTGTGCGTTTGATAGATCATACGATTTTGTCACACGTTTGACGTCTGTCAATCTGTCCCAAAATTTAGTTTATTTTTTTCTATTTATGAGGCAAAATAACCCTCATAAAGTTATTTTGCCTCTTGAATAGAAAAAAAATCTACCTTTGAAAAAATATCTACTAGAAGTCAACAATTTTGAAGCACACAATTTGTTTCTTTTAAAAGTGTACCTATATTTTGTAGTTTTGCCACTATCATAGTGGTATTTAATGATAGACACGAAATATTCGTGGTCTTCAATTTAATTACATATTGAGAGAAAAAACCTAAACTGCTTAAACTTGTGCAATGACATGTTAGAAGTTAGAACTACTTTCTACGAGTAATATCAACTAACTGGCAACTTCAATATTGAATAGAGTAAATACGGAAGTATTTTTAACCGACTTCCAAAAAAGGAGGCGGTTATATGTTCGGCTGTATATGTATATATTTTTTTGTTGTATGTTCATCGATAATTCCGCCGTCAGTTGACCGATTTTCAAATTTCTTTTTTTTATGTAAAGGGTATCTCCGAAGTTGGTCCCGTTTTCAAAAAAGTGGTGACCTGATGATGGGATTCAGAAACTCCTCAAAATTTATATAGACACATAAATAGTGATTTCTACTTTTTCTATGTATGTATGTTTCTAAAAAGTAAGATTTTGTACCAAGGTATACCCTGGATCCAAAAGTACTGAACAGATCTCCTGACTCCCTATAGATACATGTTTGGGGATTTCGGCGCGGCGATATAATAGGTACTTCTCATAGTAGTGTACACCGACACCGATATCTTTGAATTACTCTGCCGTTGATGGACCGATTTTCAAAATTGTTTTTTTGATGTATTGGGTATAATCCGAAATTGGTCTCATTGTCACCAAAGCCGTGACTTGATGATGGCATCCAGGAGGAATCGAGGGAACCCCTCGAAATTTTTGACTTTTTCAAAAGTAACCCAAGCTATTTTCTACAAAAGGGCTACGGCCTAGCATTTTTTAGGTAACAGCTGATGTTTTTTTTCAAGTAAGAAAGTTGATCCATTGTAAAAGTTACTTATATTCAAGAGTATATTCACTCCTGAAAGTTTGGATACTGACTGGAAAAACATTCTGTATATTGTGTCTTGATCTCAATTTTGGTAGCATATAAATAAATATTTTATATATAAATATTTTATTCTTAAAAATCACTTATCGACTTAAAAATAAGAAGATTGAGTAGAGAAATAGTTAAATTTTAGCAGAATTTAAAAAGACAATAATTCATTCTTTCAACAATAAGAATTATTTCATACTTTTAAGTGATTTTTAAGAATGTTATTGCTTTTACTTTGGACGTCGGTTTATATATTATTATTATTTTTTCTTTTAAGTGATGATATTATTTTATTATTATTAAATAGTACCTGGGAGACCTAGCTTCGCTCGGAGTTTTATTACGACGATAAAATATTTAAAAAGTAATAAAAATATAAGAAAATAAAAAGAATCACTAAAATATTAATCTGACTGGGATTCGAACCCGAGACCAACTCGTAAACAACGCACAAATTACCATTCCACTATCCAGCTGAGGCTAGTTTGTATCGCGGCGAAATGTTCGTGTTCGGTTCCCGCGGGCCGCGAGATTCGCGCGCGCGACGTCGCGGGCGCGGGCGCGGGCGCGGGCAACGGCCGGTATAGTCGTAAACGTCGATTTGAAGCACTTGTGTACAAAATACCTCCACGAAGTTAATTACTTGGAGCACGAGGTCCCACACTTTTTTACACACATTTCATAAATGAAATCCTTAGTCAAATGTGCTTGCTGCTCGGCCGGCCCCGTATCTTAGATTGGTTTGTAGTTAGTGATCAAGTTAGCCGTTCAGTGCTTTTGGACCCAGGGTATACCTTGTCGATAACTCACTTTTTGGTAGAATATGTTCGAGTTACTTGAAAAAAGTAAAAATTACTATAGGACTCAGTATAAATTTTGAGGATTTCTTTCAATTCCTCATGGATCCCATCACCAGGCCTACCATTTGGTGACAAAGGGACCAATTTGGGAGTCAACTATTTCAAATAAACAGACTTTCGAAAATTGGTCCACAAACGGCGGAGTAATAACGTAACATGCATACACAAAAAAAAAATCATACCTCCACTATATAACCTCCTCCTGTGTTTTAGAAGTCGGTTGAAAATAATAATCATTTTATACTTTAGGCTCTCCATACATGTTAAGTGGGGATGAAAAATATTATTTATTCTACCTCATCGTTTGGGGTATCGTTGAATAGGTCTTGTAAAATAAAGGCAAGGTTTCAGACATGACTTTTTTACAAAGCCAACCATTTTGGAGTCCTCGCCCTCCAAAATGGTTAACTTTAATAAAAACAACGTTACACACACTACATCAGATTAGTAACTCACCTACTAAATGCATAAACTTAATAAAAACAACGTTACACACACTACATCAGATTAGTAACTCACCTACTAAATGCATAAACTTAATAAAAACAACGTTACACACACTACATCAGATTAGTAACTCACCTACTAAATGCATAAACTTAATAAAAACAACGTTACACACACTACATCAGATTAGTAACTCACCTACTAAATGCATAAACTTAATAAAAACAACGTTACACACACTACATCAGATTAGTAACTCACCTACTAAATGCATAAACTTAATAAAAACAACGTTACACACACTACATCAGATTAGTAACTCACCTACTAAATGCATAAACTTAATAAAAACAACGATACACATGCTACCATGCGTTTGTATGATACAGTAGACAATTTGTTTGATTTGACACAATTGTCAATCTTTTTTTCCAGAGATAAAATTCACATATTTTTTATTGCGTATAGCTAAGGGGCACCCTAATAAGTAAAATAAAAATTGGCCATATTTCGACATATAGGTAGTTTTAAAAATGTAATGAAAACGAAATGAGATAAATCGGTACATAACACCGTTAATTTTGTACTGATAAAAGAGAAATTAAAAAAAATATGTTTTCTGTACTGTATCTTAATCCATCACGCCCTCAGCGACATCAAAGTCAAGTGTGGTGAACTATATCTGTACCTTTCATCGGTCAAGGGCTCTCCGGCTTTGTGGGCCAGCCTATAGACAATAAAAAGGGAATACTGTACGTAATGGAAGCTTCGAGGTTTTTTAGACTAGGGGTAGAGTATGTTCAAATTTAAAGCTTTAAACGGGTAGATAATCGTTTAACGTTAGGCGAATGATGTGATTGACATAGGAGAATCGTCAGGTCAGAACCATGGGATGGAAACTCCGATATTCGAAGTTCAGAGCATGCTCAAATTTGTAGCTCTGAATGGCTGGATAATCCTTTAACGTTAGCCGAATGATGTGATTGATATGGGAGAATCGTCAGGTCAGAACCATGTGATAGAAACTCCGATATTCGAGGATCAGAGCATGCTCAAATTTGTAGCTCTGAATGGCTGGATAATCGTTTAACTTTAGACGAATGATGTGATTGATATGGGGGAATCGTCAGGTCAGAACCATGTAATGGAAACTCCGATAATCGAGGTTCAGAGCATGCTCAAATATAAAGCTCTGAACGGCTAGATAATCGCTTAACGTTAGGTAAATATTGTATGGAGTAAATCAGGACTTTGATGGTTAAATTCTAATATTGATTGCACATTTTCAGAAACTTAAAGGAAAATTATTTTATGGACTCGCAGTAGTAGTAGTGCGCGTTTATAAATAAAAAAAATCGCAACGCAGCTCGGCCATCCTGCGGTGACCGCGCGGTGACTACACGAAGGCCGAGCGCCTGTTTTCATTTACAGCAAATTGAGCTTTAACGACCTAGTCGTTACTTCGTCCTAGTCGTTACCACAGAGTACAGATTCTCAATAATAACCTAAGCGCGAGGCGGCCGCGTAGCTGGAATAAAACAGTGGTCTTATCACTTATCGAATAAGTTTAATTATAAGTTATCGAATGAGAATTGTATGAAAATTATGACATGGCACATCGTATTTGTAACGTTATCGAATGAAAATTGTATAGGCAATTTTCATTCGATAACGTTAATAATACGTTGTTATCAATTGTTCGTGTCAAGCCCACCGGTGCTCCCGTGCCTTTGTGCAGTCACCGCGCGCCTCGTCTAGATGGGGCCTTAAGGAGTTTATAAATCGTAATCTGTCTGAATGCCTGTCGATCGTCGACAATAAACGTCGTTAAAACGCACATGAATCGATTGTCGGGTGCATCGGTTATACAACATGCAATAACAAGTAAATTGCTCCATCGTGCTCCGGCAGAACGTTATGAGCCATAAAGAAAACACGCCCGGGTACGGATAGCATAGACAACGGTATATTTAAAACAAGTTTCCTACACTAGTAACTAATTACCAATTTATCGGTAGAATAGGTTAGGTATAGGTAATGGTAAAGACGGTGATAATATCTAAGATTGTGTTGCAAATAAAATTAAAAGCATTAATAAAATAATACTTGTTTATCATGAATTAAAGTCCAGCTCGCAGCGTTCGTGTTCAGGAAACTCTGAAATATTTTCTCGTTTAAAATTACACTATAGAATTGCAGTGTGTATTTGATTATAATACATGGCACGAAGTTGTGGTCTAAATGGGCCTAGTCTAAAGGCTCTGTGTCGCTCAAAGAGCTGTGGAGAGGGCTATGCTCGGAGTCTCTCGACGTGATAGGAGCAGAAATAAGGAAATATGTAGCAGAACTAAAGTTACCGATATAGTCCACCGCATTAGCAAGTGGAAGTGGCAATAGGCTGGACATATAGCCCGTAGAACCGATGGCTGTTAGGCCAGAAAAGTTCTCAAGTGAACACCACGATTTGGACCACCTTGCATCAGGTAGACAGACGACCTGAGAGAGGTCGAGGCAGGGAGTCGGTAGATGAAGGCTGCGAGAGACCTGGTGCGGTGCAAGTGTTGAAATTCATTAAATTTTGCTGACCTTACTAAACTCACACGTTAGGTAGTGTGATAATAAGTCGTGTTAAACGTGTTGCAAGATTTAGATTTAAAACGACTGCATAAAACCTTTGTCCCCGTGGTGGATTAGGTTAGGTAGGATATTCTGATTACCTAGCTCCAAGGAAGCGTATACTCTTGCTCGTATAATAGAAAACGACGTCACATTGTAAGTTGTCTTTCATGGCGGACCTACTCACCCATAGCACAGAGTAAAAATATATACTTACGTACCCATAGGTCTGCAATGGAATTGTACACTGTTTATGAAATAAAATTGAAATTTTAAAGACCAGTAAAAAGAGCGGTTTAAATTAAAAATGAAGATAATACTCATCTTCAAAGAAAATAATGGAGCCGAGAGTTAACGGAACGTTAACGTGAAACGGAGAACGAGTCCATTTGTGTCATAATGTCGGAGGAACAATAGCGTCAGTCAGTGCGGGGGGACGGCAGTCAGGTGGACAGCGGGGTCGGATGCGACTCAATTGAAGTAGGCGGCGGCCTTGGGCTCCATGCGTTGGCCCATTTATGGTTGCCGGTCGCCGGTCGTCCCGCTAGCGGAGTCGATTTTCGTTTGTTTCTAGTTGCTACTAACAAATTAGCGAAGTGAAACATTAGGTTTCTATTGACTGTTAATCGCAACTCGATAGAATTGACCAAGGACTAGTCCATGCTGATTGGTTTTTTACTTGACGTTCTTGAAAAAAAATTGATCACCTATTAAAAGATCTTTCGTTCAGAAGGAATCGATTACTTCCAGTAATACTGAGTTGTTTAGCTGTGCTATATAGGTGGGGTTATCAGTAACTCTTCCTCTACTTAAATGTTTAAAATTATTACCAATTTAGCGGCTGCTTGCTGCGCAAACGATACGAGCATATCATTAACAGAACGTTCCATCCTATTTAACTTTTCGCTAAGTTCCAGTGGCCAGGAAGCTATATCTAATGATAGCCATACACTAAGACATAGGTATACAAGCTATTGGACTGATTTCCCAGCCCCGCCAGACTGTTATATTTTTACTGATAAAATGTATGTCATATTGTAGTATTAGTTGTGTACAATGAACGTTTGTACACCCGCCAGAGGAGAGTCTGGCGGGGCTGGGATCTCGGTCCATATCGTCCAATCTACCTGATCAGTTCGTTATATATTAGTCAATCTATCAGATCAGTTAGAATGGGCGTGGATTGGCTTGACGGTCTATACTCTTATGTGTCAATATGGAACTGATCTAATCGGTTTGATCAAAACGTTTAGACGATCGATTGTGTACATGACTAATGTAACATCTCCAAACTGCGGGCGCTAAGTCCACAATCCCCAAAATTGATTTGCCAGCTGAAATAAATTGTACCATTTAGAGATGTCGCTGATTATATAAAGCTAGTTGTAAAGCATTTTGAGTGTCTTTATTTTCGATAAAATAGATTTTGCACCGAAACATCGTCTCCCAGATTATGGAGTGTAAAGGTTATCTGCAGAGCCATTGCTGTGTTATGACATTGTTATATCGCGGCGATATAATCTGGGTCCGTTTATTTATAACATACTTTAGCGTTATTGATTGTTTCAATAGGTATTCTCTATTCCGGGGCTCCAAGGTTCCCTCGGCACAATCGAGGCATCAATAATTTTATAATGTACAGACGTATTCTTAACAAGCATGATTGTTTTGTTGTTTATGCTAATTGTTCCTAGCTTCTTGAATTGTCTGCACACTTCTCGCTTTACCATCTAAGGTGCTGTCGCAGCAGGTTGTTCCTAGACCATACTTGCGTAGGTCAAATTTGTTTGCTCTGAATCTGTATCGATGACTTCGTCAGGATCTAATTGTTTACATCATTTCACATTATGTACTCACAAATCACGGTAATAAAATAATACAAAACAATAAAATCCTACAGTATCTGGAACTTGAGACATTACATACAATTAACTTCACTACTTAAATCGATCACCTCTGACTTACGTCAGGACTCCGGCGTCATAATCATGTTATACCTCCATTGTGATATAACAAAGACAAGAAACTCTGAGCGTTCTAAAGCGAGGTATGAAGTTAAGTGTGAGTGATGTGCAAACCCGTGTCCAGTCTATTCATATAACACATGCACCGGAGTGGTCTACAAACACAGTAACGTGCACTTCACACTGAACTACGGCTATTTGCGGCCGACGTCCTACGGCCCGCGAGCCGTGACGTCGCATCTGCTCGCTAACATCTACTCTGTCTATATCATCCCGTGCCCTCAAATTAAAGGTGATTAGAGAAAAGCTCTCTTGCAAACATGTTAACCTTGTTTAACAAAGATCATTAGCTATTTTCTGCAAATATTTCTCTAGTCACCTGGCGCTTTAATCTTCTGATATTTCAGTGCATTATACAATGTACAGTACTCGTTTGAAAGCCTTGAAAATAACTAGCTATGCTAGTTGCTAGAACATTGTTTTGAATAACTTACCTTAGAAATGTTTAGCACTTTTATGCACCGAAATATTGGTTAAAGCGCTTCAGGATATTTCAGTTGGTATGTTCTAAAAGAGATGTTATTGTTCTCCAGCTGTGGAGCCGACGTACCACTTCAAAGTGCTGGTGCCGTCCATGGTGGCGGGCGCCATCATTGGCAAGGGGGGTGAGACCATCGCGCAACTACAGAAGGACACCGGCGCCAGGGTCAAAATGTCCAAGTCGCACGATTTCTATCCTGGTGAGTTTTTTTCTGTTATATTCAAAAGTCCTTTTAAGTCTGATGCGGTATCTTGCCTATTTTTGAGCCGCTTGACATGCTCTAGGCCTAGTAGAAAGTTAGATAGATAAACTCTTTCTTGCTCACATTAAAGAATACAATCAGTAGACTAAAACTATACTTATAATCTAAATGTGGGCGGGCGGCCTTATCGCTATAAGCGATCTCTTCCAGGCAACCCCTCAGGCTGCAGCACAGGAGAGGTAAAATAACTAAATAAGCCGGGTAATACGAAAAGTCAAGAATAACTATCTAGAAAATTAAGCAATACTTACATAATAAATATAATATATATGCTATACAAATAATATATAATTCAATTGTTCAAATAATAAATAGGTACACTTATAGTTAATTTAGCGAGCGAATTTGTTCAGAAGATACTTATTCAGTTTGGATTTGAAAATAGCAGGTGACTTTGACTCTCGAATGTCACGTGGTAGGTCATTCCACATGAGCGCAACCTTTACAATGAAAGAACCACTGAAGTAACCAGACTTTGTAAATGGCACATGAAGTTTCTTACTATATCCAGAGCGTAGTGCACGGATTTGGTCAGTGCTCCGATAGTGAAAACACTCCTTCTGATAATGGGGAGAGCGAGGATCAAATAGGACATTAAACATACATTTATGAACATGCTCAACCCGACTGAGCCTGATGACGACTGAGACTGAGCCAACCAAGTCGCTGTCGAAACTCAGAGACATGGTTGAACTTGCACAGTCCATATACGAACCTAATGCAAACGTATTGTAAACCTTTCTAATTTATTAAGATATTCTTCATTAAGGTCGATCATACAAACATCCGCATAGTCTAGTATTGGTAGAAATAAAGATTGCGCAAGCTCGACTTTTGTCTTTATGGGAAGTAGGTTCTTCCAACGCCTAAGCGCCCCCACCGCAGCAAAGAACCTACGACTGACTTCAGAGATGTGGTAAGTCCATTTAAGTTTAGGTAGGATGAGTAATACGCGTAGCGTAGAAAGTAGAATCTACTCGTAAAGTTTCACTGCATTAATTGCTGATTACTCGGACTACGGCTGAAATAAAATCAGTAACCTCTTTTTATTACTCTCTGAAGCCGTAGCGGCTAAATGAAACCCGGCAAATAGCGATACTGTCAACCACTGCGCATTAAAGCTCCACGGCGAAGAGAGTAATTTCAATATTCCTTTCACGATATAACGTAAAGGAGGCCCGAGCTTTGTCGCGTCGCTTTCAGACGTTAAGCCCGCTAAGTAGGCCTCGAACAATGCGGCCCGTCAACTGGGTCACACCACTCCTTGATATATTACACCCCGGCTGGCTCTAATCCCCACGTTAATTATACCATTTGACTAACTCCGGGATACTCAGGACCCTGAGGAAAAGTGGCGGTTCCCGGTAAACAATTCAGCACTGCGAAACTTGACCATCCATCATTAGCATCGCGTCGAACTAAAAAATATTCTAAAATTGAGATAAAACTTTACTCCATTCGAAAAAATCCAAAGGGGTTAGGAATTATTTGAAAACGCTTGGTTCTAATAATATTGTAGTTACATTTCGTAATACAGTTGTTTTGATGACAGACGACCATCATCAAAGTAGACAACAAACACGTGTAATTGTTCACGGGACCGTGAGCTGGACGTCAAAGTGCCAAATGATAACGACGGAGCGGAACGTGGCCGCGTGGCCATCAGTACCGTGCGCGCACTAATTGATGTTTCCGTCACCACGACATGGCATATACTCATTGATGGGTAGCTCTTATATGCCGCTGTATACGTCATACACGTTACACACATACACAATACGCTCACGCCTGTTTCCCAGGTACACACACTACACAGAGACTACAGAGCAGTTCTGTTACCTGTAGTTCTACAACCATATAGTGTGTATATAACTTCCCACACCGATTTCGGTGACGGTGGCCGGTTTCATTGAAACCAGGCCAGTTACGCAGGAGAATTTTATAGTGCCCAAGTGTGTGCGCAGTACACACTTGGGCACACTCTCTCTTCCTTTACTCTCAAAACCCAGTCGAACGGATAACCGACACGACTGGCGAGACATCAGGCGCAGGTCCGACTTTTTACATGCGCATCCGAAGCATGGATCATCTTTCTTGTCAGACAATCAGGTGATCAGCCTGCATTGCCCTTGCAACTTTTAAATTGCAATTGCAATTATTGTTGTTCCAATGTGGGAATCGAACCTACGACCTCTGAGTCGAGAGCCAAACTCGAACCACTAGACCACGGAGGCCGCAATCGTGTGTATATACTGAATACTCTGTTCATACTCAATTTAATCTAAACGTAAAGAAGAATAGCAATAGAACCTATAATGCTACCTACCAATTTAACTTATTTACCGTGCAATAAAGAAAGACAATGGCACATTAACTTGGTGGAATTTTATGTTTTTGTTTACGTTTATATTTAACTGGATCACAGAGTATAAATAGCAAATAAAACAAAATTATCCGTAAATATTAGGTCCTTACATATGAAATTGGCGTTTTGTCGTACTGGCCACTTTGATCTGAAATATATCTTCTTTGGTTAGGAATTATAATTTAAAATTTACACAGCTATTTACTCATGCATTTGTGTTTCGAAAACCGTAATTCATTTGTTTTTTCCTCTTTTGGTTTTTTCTTTGCGTCACTCTGTTTACAAAATGGAAAACTTGAAATATCGTATTATTTTCGAGTACGAGGTCCACCGTGGCACCAGTGCTGCAGAAACGGCTCGAAGGATTAATGATGTGTATGGCGGCGGTGTCGCAAAAGAAAACAAGTGCGTTTTTGATTCCAACGTTTTCGTTCTGGAAATTTCGACCTGCAGAACAAACCCCGTGGACGGCCAAAGTTGATAATGAAGAATTGAAGGCTATTGTGGAAGCGGATCCATCGCAAACCTCGTCCGAGTTAGCTGCAGGCTGCGGTGTTAGTGATAAAACTGTTTTAATCCACTTGAAGCAAATTGGGAAGGTGAAAAAGCTTGAAAGGCGATGAACCTCATGAATTGAGTGCAGCAAACCGAAAAACGCGCATTGACGTGCGTTAAAATACTCAACCGGCACAATAATGAAGGGATTTTAAATCGAATCATTACCTGTGATGAAAAGTGGATTCTGTACGATAATCGGAAACGCTCATCGCAATGGCTGAACCCTGGCGAACCAGCCAAAGCCTGTCCCAAGCGAAAATTGACTACAAAAAAGTTACTTGTGAGCGTTTGGTGGATAGTGCAGGTGTCGTTCACTACAGGTTTCTTAAATCTGGCCAAACGATTACGGTAGATGTCTATTGCCAGCAACTGCAAATCATGATGGAAAAGCTAGCTGCTAAACAACCGCTTTCATTCGCTCTAGGCCACTGCTGCTTCAGACAACGCTGGACCACACACTGCACAATGGCCAAAAGGCGATGTAGGCCGACTCAAGCGACATCTATGCGCTGCACGTTGCAACTTTGACACGAATAATCACAGATCTCCTTAAAACCCGATATGTTCGGAGTTATGGTGGGAGATCATAGGAACCATATCTCGTTAGAGATAAAGTTGAAATTAAATCTTGTTTTTAATAGCCGGCTGGCCAACTAAAGAACAATATTATTAATATGAGTTGTCCGATGACAGTTTGAAGTAATTATGGGCTATTTTTCTGTGACATTAACCCGTAACTTTGTAGCTTTCACCAATGAGGAGTCGTTATTAGATAATATCATTTGCATCATGAGACGAATGAATTTTGAAAATGAGCTCGGCGGTACCTCAGTCGCGCGTCCTTGGATGTAAAATCATGTTATTACCTTAATATTAATTATTTTTAAAATTATATTGAGCAGTGAGAAGTGATAAATATAATTCGTCTTCATTTAAAGTTTAAACTAATACGTGTATATGTACTTATATGTTAATATTGAATATGAGACTACTTGTGTTGTGTTTATTGTTGGTGATAAATCGTATGAAATCGACTTTTACGGTAAGCGGAAAGTTGGATACGTACCTACTGTCAATATTAATTAGTAGAAATCATAATAATAGATCATCATACATATGATTAAGTACATACCTATTTTGTATTTTAAAATATACCTAACTGTAGGTATAAGAATACCATATATAATATAACTATAGGAATAGGAACCGTAGGTATATAATAAGAATAGTTACCTAAGTATTTACAATTTACAATTCCTCTCGGACACGACACAACTCTACACGCTTGTGACCATCATACATAATATGGTGCTAAATTTCCTTTAAAAAAACTTTCACAACTCACGTCTAGCGACTAGAGCTTCCCTATGAAGTAAAACTACCCTTTGCCACTGCTACAGACTTGCTCAAGGATACCTAAATAATATGCAGTAAAGTAATAGAATAACTGTCGAAGAGCGAAGAGCTGTGCATTATGTTCACGTTACGATGTCATCTCTATAAATAAAATAAATAATAAACTTTAATACAACGCAGGTTGAAGCGAACCTCACGGCTCACATCGACCAGCCCACGGCCTTGACGCACCTATTTGCAAACAAAAACTAATTTACAACAAATCGTCTGTGGCGTCAACACTGTACTGTGACTTTATTATTTATATATTTGTCAATGTAATTGTGGACTTAATTTATCATTAACGTAATTATTATATAATCATGTTATTAGGTGACACAACAAAAATGTAAATTTGAATGTAGTCGAGCGATTAATCAATTGTCTGACAAGAATATTGTCCCGCAAAGCTAGAAATGGGCTTAATATAGTTGTTTGCCTCGCTAGCTGCTTGTCGGTCATGTTTCAACCCTATAGATACATCCAGGTAATAGAGACGAGGCGGGTATCTATTCCTTTTAGAATCTCCTAACGTTAAAAGTTAATTTTGTTCACGGACCGAGGCCTAGGTTCACCAACAGACAACAGCACGTCCGACGTACCTAATGCTTTTAAAGCTCTTGCAATCTTAGTAACTTCCAAAAAAAAATGATCATCTGAATCTAAGAACTCCAATTGCACCACAGACAAGAAAAAAGACAGTATTGTTTCTTCTTTATCTAGAATTCTAGATGTTTAGAATCAAATTAACTCGTTTGTAGCCAGCTAACTGGATTGAACCGGAATAGATTACAAGGCCAACGCTATTAATAAATGTTTATATGCCATATACAACATTGCGCGAGAAACCTTGACCTGATGACCAGAATAATTGTCAGAACTGCTGAGACGTTAGAAATCGAGAGTTACAGGCTCGCAGCCTGCCGCTTGCCTGACCTACAGCCTGTGACGAGTGACGAGACACTTGAATGGTCCGCTCGACTGGTACAAACGATCTTAAACGCTGTCAAGTGTTGCGACTTGCGTATATTGAAATGCTGAATATTTGCGACCCTAAAAACTGAAGCTCTTTGAACTGAAGAAGTATCATATTCATTAGATAAGCCCTAAAACCCATGAAAGAGTAACCTTTTCTTAAGGCGAAAAATGCGGTTAAAAGTATACAAAAATAAAGTAAGTTGAGGTTTACTTATTCAGGATCCATTATGTGTATTTGTCAAATGCAATTACAAATAAAACTACAATAATAATTGAGTAGCGAATAATTGCTCTGTGCGTCGAGAATATACACTACACGGACTACACCAGTATTGCAATATAAATGGACTTCGCTTGCTTCTGAGAGATCAGCGTACTAGTGACGAATGAATTTTACGCTTCATTATTCGGTCATTGAGACAACACATTATCCAGTACAGAATCACGTAGTCACGTACACGAATATGGAAATCGTTATAAGAACCGCTTTACTATTTCATAATGAGCTAATCAATATGACCTTTTACGGGCAAGGAAAACGAAAGTGAGGTATTCCGTATTCGTCAGCATGTGAGCGATGAACAGTTGCGCCCACGTGTAATTTCACTGTCTAAGTCAGCGTTTCTTAACCTTTTTTTAGTCCACGGACCCTTGGAAAATCAAGCACAATTTCAACGACCCCCTTAATACAAAGAAATATCAAACATTTTCGGACTATTTATTTTAGTAATGTATATTAAAAAAAAAGTTAATGTTTGTGGTTGGTTGGTGATGCTTTTTCGCAACTAAATTGTGTTGTTGTTACTTCTAAGTTGTAATCTTAAATCGGATTCCTAAACGTAGAGATTACTAGACTTGGTACTTACGTTTAATTTTACTGCTATTTTTATAATAACTTTGGGTAAAGAGTCCCCAAACGATAAGCTTGCATATCGCTAGCGCCAAACGCTGCGATTACGGCACTTTAATTAAACAAGTCCTCCGAGCAAATGGGACCCGAAACCCGCTCCGGCGCTACAACATCTCTCTTCGTTATGATAGCAGACAGACCCGCCGACTTACGTAAACTATCTAACTGAATTGAAGCTGTAAGTTGTAATGTCTTCAAAGGCCTCGGGGATAAAACACCAAGTTCTTTTGAAGAAAAACTGCCGCTTACGTTCCATATAAGGTATTATTTATGATTCACACATAAATAAGACCCGCCTCCCTCAAGACACGCTTGGTACTGTATAGTGTATTGTTAAATACCATCTTCAATGCCCCATATTTAATCTATTGCCTCTATCTATGCCTCTCGTCTGATCTTGTCTGAATCTGAACATTAAAATAGCCATAACTATCGATCGGATCCTACAATCGGGATATCAGTTACCAGTTTACCATATCATAAAAAATATGCATTTTATGTTTAGTTTTATCCTGTCCCTTTAGGTCTATATGGTCAAAAAATTGCATAGTGCATTGAATAATATTGCAATAAAGTTTATTTTATTTACTTTACTATAAGAAAAATGATAATAACTTTGTTTTGCCTCTCTAAAATAGGTATTATTTTATTAAAGATATCCTATTAGCGCTAACTGCCTCGGTAATGTCGGTGTTAGCTGGGCTATGGGCATGACATCAGCGTTGAGTCACGCTCGATTACCGAACCTCTGGCCTTGTCAACCTGTTCGGCGTCTCAGCGCCGCGTCCGCGTCAGCGGAGCTCCTAACCGCGACACTTTCACTGATGGCTGATGTGAGCAAGCGATCGCCGTGTATGGACTATGGATATCATAATGTTCCATTATGGCATCCGTATAAATGAAACCTAATGATAGTCCGTTCAGATCCAATTTTATTTAAATGTCAGCAAAGAGAAGATTAGAAAACAACGCTACAAATTATAACGCAGATCATACTCAAAGTCGTAATGTTATTTAAAGGCCGCTGAAGCTCACAAGACAACGAACTTATTGACAAATCCTACTTCTATTATAAATGTGAAAGTTTGTGAGGGTGTTTGTGTTTCTTTTTCACATAAAAACTAATGAACGGATTTTGATGAAATTAGATATGCCTAAACTACTAGTTTAGGCTCTTAATTAACATTTATGATTTAACACACAGGCAGTTAATTCTAATCCTGAAAAAGTACAGTCTTCCCGCGGGAGACTGTATTTACACGGGCGGAGCCGTTGCGAAACGCTAGTGTTAATTGTATATTTAATTTAATTAAATTCGTTTATTTGCTCAAATAAAAAGTTGTCAATAAAATGTTTAGGCTCTGGTAGGTACTTTTAGCTATATACTAAGGCGGGTCAATAAGTCCGTGACTTTTTGAATTTCTAACCTCCTTTACTGAAAAAGCAACACTACTCCTGTCAACAGGCATCTGTCAGTTGACTCCTATAAAAATTTGAACTTGCTGCGTCAGTTAGTTTGTGTTTTACAGCTATCTTTATCAGACTATCCAGTAACTTAAGGAAACAATGGAAAAAAGTGAATTTCGTGTGCTTATTAAGCATTATTTTTTGCGAAAAAAAACCATTACCGAGACCAAGGCTAAGCTTGATAAATACTATGGGGACTCTGCACCATCGATTTCAATGGTAAAAAAGTGGTTTACTGAATTTCGTTGTGGCCGTACAAGCACTGAAGATGCCGAACGTCCTGGACGCCCAGTTGAGGTCTCTACACCCGAAACAATCGAAAAAATTCACGATATGGTGTTGGCCGACCGAAGATTGAAAGTGTAAGAGATTGTGGAAGCCATAGGCATCTCGCATGGCTCAGTGGTTTCAATTTTGAATGATCACTTGGGCATGAGAAAGCTTTCCGCAAGATGGGTGCCGCGTTTGCTCACAGTCGACCACAAACGCAATCGTGTAACAACTTCACTGGAAGGTTTGGCGTTGTTTAATCACAATATGGAGGAGTTTTTTAACCGTGGACGAAACATGAATCCATCACAACACACCAGAGACCAAACAACAGTCAAAACAGTGTGTGTGTGAATCGGCGCCAAAGAAGGCCAAGGTGGGTTTGTCAGCCAATAAAGTTATGGCGACTGTTTTTTGGGATGCACGTGGGATAATCCACATTGACTATCTTCAAAAGGGAAGAACAACGGAGTTTTAGTAGAACGATAAAATAATAAAAAATAAATATAATAAATATAAATAATAAGAATCACAAAAAAACAATTATCTGACCGGGATTCGAACCCACCACATTCCGAATTACCAAACAACGCAAAAATTACACATAGTAGGCATACCAAGGTGCCAATCAGACTGACGTAAGAGAGTCATAATTATGGAAATATTATTACACGACGAAAAAAAAATGCGCAGTTTCTAAGGGATAAGACCTAGCTAGATCGATTTTTCTCCCCCAAAACTCCCTGAGTATTAAATTTAATGGTGATAACTGTAGCCGTTGCTGAGATTTCGATTAAAACCAAACAAGATTGTCGCGTTTTAAGTATAAGATTTTTCTTTTTTTTTTCCAAAAAGGTTAGGCTACAGGGCAAACACTTAAACTGATCGTCTTTGTTTTAGGCTCAAATTGTAGCTGACTAAATTGTACAGAGGAGTTTTTCTCAAATTTTTGATATCATTCTTCGTTTCTAAAATATCGAGCACCAAAATAAAAAAAACTATTTTTTTTCACTATTTCAGCCATAACTTATTTCGTTTTTTCTTTTTCCGAATAATTCTTTTTGCACATTACAGCTCTCGTAAATAGGTGTCTTTTGAGCCTTTTTTTCATATCATATCTTCAAAACTGTCCGAGAGATAAGGGGATCGCACTTTTTCGTGAAATCGGGGCCTATACTGGAGCGAACGAAAAGACATTTCCAATGTCAAAAAAATTGTATAGTAAAAAAACAATTTTTCGGAATCCTTTCACCAAAAGTTTACAAAAAGAGGTCGTGCATTAAGGAACATTTTCCTGCTCTTATGTAGCTTACTTTGTTGTTTCAAAATACCCAAAGATATCGAATAATCACCATAAAATTTGATTAAAAATAATCCAACTATATTTAAAAAAAACTGGTCGCTGTTAAGTCGGTTTATGGACGATAATTTTACGTGATAACATCAACACAAGCCGAACGCTTAGGCCGATCGTGCCTCTCTATCGCTTGTTCCGCGCTCTAGCTTGCACGTTCGGCTCAGGCGGAACGTGACTCCGGCGGAACGTGACAATTTTTCGTGCGTGCAGCCGGCGTTCATCGATTTATAAGACGTTATCACGTCAAAAGATTTGGAAAAAGCATAGTCTTCTCAAAATTTTCACACGGTATTTTCCTAAATATGCATGTATCTTAATACGCAGCAATAAGGTGAGTTTAACGGTTCACTGTCAAGATTTATTGCACAAATCATTTCTAAAGAATTAGTGTCGATTTTTGCCGGGGAATTCAATGGGTGACGTTGTGGATTTTATATTTCTTTTATAAATTTGTGTTGTTTCGGTTATTAACCTTCCTTAACCTTCAAGAAGAGAGCGTATTCCCTCTTAAAAGGCCGGCAACGCACCTGCAGCTCTTCTGATGTTGCGAGTGTCCATGGGCGACGGTAGTTGCTTACCATCAGGTGACCCGTTTGCTCGTTTGCCCCCTTATTTAATAAAAAAATATATATATATTAATGTGTAATATTGGTAGAATTAACCATTAAATATTCGTTAACGTGCACAAGTGTGGGCAAGTGGTACAACTTCAAAAAACGTGCTCTTTTGTGTTTCCTCCAAACTACCTAGAAACTTTCAGAAAAGCGTCTACCACTTTACTGAATCGACTGACTTGACTCATTGACTGCACTGACTATCTATTTGGACTTTGACTAGACTTTAGACTTGACTATTTAGCAGTATGTATATACGGTGTTGAAAATTAAAACGAAAATTCTATTTCCCGCCTTTTTAACTTGACACTGGCAAATGGTTTTAAGCCGACGCCATATATTTAAATAAAATTAAAAAAAAAAATAGTGTCAGTGCAAACTCATCTATCAAAACAACTGACAAAGAATGAATTTCGTAAACGCGTCCATAAACACTTGTCAAACAGAGTCAATGTCAACTCTTATTTACTAGGTTAACAATTACCTAGAATCTAGGTAATTGTTCTTGAAAATCTTGACTAGCGCCTATGTCCTCTATCTAGGTCCTAGATAGAGGACATAGGCGCTAGTCAAGATGTTCTATTAAGTATGTGTTGCCTGTTGGGTGTGCCATAAAGGTACATTTTTAACTTAAGTGAATCGCGTTAGAGTTCTCATTCCTATTCAACATGCATTCGTACTCAGAAATGGAAAATACATGTTTTCCATTGGGAGTACGATGAATTAATCATCCTAGAGCCTAGTGTAGAATGTAAGTTTTGGTAGTAAACGAAAAGATTTAAACGAACATACTTAGCATAATCATTTCCATTTTTATAATTTTAGTTATAAGTACTTTAAGCACAGAACCTAACAGCTCTTACAGTAATTAAACTTCTAACAATTCTTAAACAATATTTGACATTCAATTTCTCTCATGATGTGGGCCATTTTACCCAATTGTATTGAAAACTGACAAAATAGATGAATTTCTAATATGATGATTTACCCGACGAAGAAGACGAAATTCGACGTGCACTGCGACCACACTTTATCTAAAACGAAACAAGTTATGAACGTAATACGGACTCGAAATGGCCTATTAAGATCTGTCGGTCTATACATGTTAGCAATTTAGACCCTGAAGGGGCTTTAGTTGCATCAGGCTGTGTAGTTCTATTTGAAGGTCTGAGGCTAATTGCGTCAAGCGTGAAGCGGTTGGTGCGGACTGCGGTTCTGTCATTGTGCATTCCTCTCTACGTGACGCCCGCGCCAGCTGATTGCGGATACTCGTTACGTAACGCCTAGGATCCGCGGGCGTTGCAATATCACCCTTGTGTCGGGGAAGCAAGGTGCACGCGTCAACACGTTCACTGTCACTGTGTCAAGACACTCGAGACGAATGTTTTGTTATTTTTAGGTCAAGGAGTCACGCCAAATTCAGAGTAGTAAGCACAAATATATATTATGTGTACACAGTACACAGTACACAGTACACGTACACAGTACACAGTACACAGTACACCATACACACGTAAACAGTTAGCTTACATAGTATCACACTCCATTGTACTGGTCTTTGGATTTTCAGTTCAGTTCTCAACTCAATTACTCCAGCCTTTCAGGACAAAGAGAGTTTTAGGGGCAAGCGCACGAACTGAATAATAAATATAAACATGTAGGTCCCAATTACTTTTAAATTGAGCCCCTTGTTTCGGTAGTGAAATGGACTTTTTATAAATTGATGTTTTATTATAACTAGGTCCATGGAAAAGTGAGTATCTGTATCTATGTATGTTCGTATCAATAAGTGTCGGCTTGTCGGCCTGAATAGTACCACGTTGTCACCTATTTATCCCGCGTTGCCGAGGAGGCTTCCGGATCGATACTATATTAAGGAGGAAAACAGCTCCTTTCCAGCAATATCTTACGAATACGTATAAATTCATATCATATTTAGCTCGAGTAGTTTGTACAGACTCTTCGCGGCGCATCGACGATAGTGGAACTGGATCTACGTTGAAAAATAAAATGATTTATTTATAAAAAAATCTGTGTTTTATTCCAAAAGTCACGGACTTACTGACCCGCCCTCGTACATTATAACCTACTATCTACATATCATATTCATAAAAATTCTTATTAATTCCATTTAATTTAATACAATAATAATAACATATCAGAACTGTTTACAAGATATCAAAAATAATTAAATAACAAAAATATTAACATAAAAAACACATAGCATACTGCATAATATTTAACAATAAAAATAAAAAATAATTTTAGTCTAATTTATATTATCGCAACACGGCATGAGTCATGACACAATCGCTAAGCTTAGAGAGCTTAGCGATTGCCGTCGTCCCGACTCCCGACTTAGCAAGTTAAATGAAAGTCCAGATAAAACAAGTTCTGCCAACTGACGGACTCTGCGTGTATCTTCGTCTTGATCACTGTGTATCTCAAGTTTCAGGACTAACAACACTCATTGCATATGATTAAGTTTTGTCACCAACTTACAAGAGTAGCATTAAGAAGACAGGTAGAGAAGATATTACAGATGGAGCTTTTAACTTCAAAGAAATCGTATAATCTGTAAATGTCAGACAAGTGACAACACACATTCTATAATTCATAAGGAAAAGATTTGAATTGAATGAAATTTGAAGAAAATTGCGGCTAATGGCTACTCCAACGCAAATAGAGTAAATATTGTTCCTAAGGCTTTTCTGTTTACTTAAAGAAAACGTTATGACCTGTTTTTCATTGTTTATCCAGTTCCACTATCGTCGATGCGCCGCGAAGAGTCTGTACAAACTACTCGAGCTAAATATGATATGAATTTATACGTATTCGTAAGATATTGCTGGAAAGGAGCTGTTTTCCTCCTTAATATAGTATCGATCCGGAAGCCTCCTCGGCAACGCGGGATAAATAGGTGACAACGTGGTACTATTCAGGCCGACAAGCCGACACTTATTGATACGAACATACATAGATACAGATACTCACTTTTCCATGGACCTAGTTATAATAAAACATCAATTTATAAAAAGTCCATTTCACTACCGAAACAAGGGGCTCAATTTAAAAGTAATTGGGACCTACATGTTTATATTTATTATTCAGTTCGTGCGCTTGCCCCTAAAACTCTCTTTGTCCTGAAAGGCTGGAGTAATTGAGTTGAGAACTGAACTGAAAATCCAAAGACCAGTACAATGGAGTGTGATACTATGTAAGCTAACTGTTTACGTGTGTATGGTGTACTGTGTACTGTGTACTGTGTACGTGTACTGTGTACTGTGTACTGTGTACACATAATATATATTTGTGCTTACTACTCTGAATTTGGCGTGACTCCTTGACCTAAAAATAACAAAACATTCGTCTCGAGTGTCTTGACACAGTGACAGTGAACGTGTTGACGCGTGCACCTTGCTTCCCCGACACAAGGGTGATATTGCAACGCCCGCGGATCCTAGGCGTTACGTAACGAGTATCCGCAATCAGCTGGCGCGGGCGTCACGTAGAGAGGAATGCACAATGACAGAACCGCAGTCCGCACCAACCGCTTCACGCTTGACGCAATTAGCCTCAGACCTTCAAATAGAACTACACAGCCTGATGCAACTAAAGCCCCTTCAGGGTCTAAATTGCTAACATGTATAGACCGACAGATCTTAATAGGCCATTTCGAGTCCGTATTACGTTCATAACTTGTTTCGTTTTAGATAAAGTGTGGTCGCAGTGCACGTCGAATTTCGTCTTCTTCGTCGGGTAAATCATCATATTAGAAATTCATCTATTTTGTCAGTTTTCAATACAATTGGGTAAAATGGCCCACATCATGAGAGAAATTGAATGTCAAATATTGTTTAAGAATTGTTAGAAGTTTAATTACTGTAAGAGCTGTTAGGTTCTGTGCTTAAAGTACTTATAACTAAAATTATAAAAATGGAAATGATTATGCTAAGTATGTTCGTTTAAATCTTTTCGTTTACTACCAAAACTTACATTCTACACTAGGCTCTAGGATGATTAATTCATCGTACTCCCAATGGAAAACATGTATTTTCCATTTCTGAGTACGAATGCATGTTGAATAGGAATGAGAACTCTAACGCGATTCACTTAAGTTAAAAATGTACCTTTATGGCACACCCAACAGGCAACACATACTTAATAGAACATCTTGACTAGCGCCTATGTCCTCTATCTAGGACCTAGATAGAGGACATAGGCGCTAGTCAAGATTTTCAAGAACAATTACCTAGATTCTAGGTAATTGTTAACCTAGTAAATAAGAGTTGACATTGACTCTGTTTGACAAGTGTTTATGGACGCGTTTACGAAATTCATTCTTTGTCAGTTGTTTTGATAGATGAGTTTGCACTGACACTATTTTTTTTTTTAATTTTATTTAAATATATGGCGTCGGCTTAAAACCATTTGCCAGTGTCAAGTTAAAAAGGCGGGAAATAGAATTTTCGTTTTAATTTTCAACACCGTATATACATACTGCTAAATAGTCAAGTCTAAAGTCTAGTCAAAGTCCAAATAGATAGTCAGTGCAGTCAATGAGTCAAGTCAGTCGATTCAGTAAAGTGGTAGACGCTTTTCTGAAAGTTTCTAGGTAGTTTTGGAGGAAACACAAAAGAGCACGTTTTTTGAAGTTGTACCACTTGCCCACACTTGTGCACGTTAACGAATATTTAATGGTTAATTCTACCAATATTACACATTAATATATATATATTTTTTTATTAAATAAGGGGGCAAACGAGCAAACGGGTCACCTGATGGTAAGCAACTACCGTCGCCCATGGACACTCGCAACATCAGAAGAGCTGCAGGTGCGTTGCCGGCCTTTTAAGAGGGAATACGCTCTCTTCTTGAAGGTTAAGGAAGGTTAATAACCGAAACAACACAAATTTATAAAAGAAATATAAAATCCACAACGTCACCCATTGAATTCCCCGGCAAAAATCGACACTAATTCTTTAGAAATGATTTGTGCAATAAATCTTGACAGTGACCGTTAAACTCACCTTATTGCTGCGTATTAAGATACATGCATATTTAGGAAAATACCGTGTGAAAATTTTGAGAAGACTATGCTTTTTCCAAATCTTTTGACGTGATAACGTCTTATAAATCGATGAACGCCGGCTGCACGCACGAAAAATTGTCACGTTCCGCCGGAGTCACGTTCTGCCTGAGCCGAACGTGCAAGCTAGAGCGCGGAACAAGCGATAGAGAGGCACGATCGGCCTAAGCGTTCGGCTTGTGTTGATGTTATCACGTAAAATTATCGTCCATAAACCGACTTAACAGCGACCAGTTTTTTTAAATATAGTTGGATTATTTTTAATCAAATTTTATGGTGATTATTCGATATCTTTGGGTATTTTGAAACAACAAAGTAAGCTACATAAGAGCAGGAAAATGTTCCTTAATGCACGACCTCTTTTTGTAAACTTTTGGTGAAAGGATTCCGAAAAATTGTTTTTTTACTATACAATTTTTTTGACATTGGAAATGTCTTTTCGTTCGCTCCAGTATAGGCCCCGATTTCACGAAAAAGTGCGATCCCCTTATCTCTCGGACAGTTTTGAAGATATGATATGAAAAAAAGGCTCAAAAGACACCTATTTACGAGAGCTGTAATGTGCAAAAAGAATTATTCGGAAAAAGAAAAAACGAAATAAGTTATGGCTGAAATAGTGAAAAAAAATAGTTTTTTTTATTTTGGTGCTCGATATTTTAGAAACGAAGAATGATATCAAAAATTTGAGAAAAACTCCTCTGTACAATTTAGTCAGCTACAATTTGAGCCTAAAACAAAGACGATCAGGTTAAGTGTTTGCCCTGTAGCCTAACCTTTTTGGAAAAAAAAAAGAAAAATCTTATACTTAAAACGCGACAATCTTGTTTGGTTTTAATCGAAATCTCAGCAACGGCTACAGTTATCACCATTAAATTTAATACTCAGGGAGTTTTGGGGGAGAAAAATCGATCTAGCTAGGTCTTATCCCTTAGAAACTGCGCATTTTTTTTTCGTCGTGTAATAATATTTCCATAATTATGACTCTCTTATGTCAGTCTGATTGGCACCTTGGTATGCCTACTATGTGTAATTTTTGCGTTGTTTGGTAATTCGGAATGTGGTGGGTTCGAATCCCGGTCAGATAATTATTTTTTTGTGATTCTTATTATTTATATTTATTATATTTATTTTTTATTATTTTATCGTTCTACTAAAACTCCGAGCAAAGCCCGGTCTCCCAGGTACTGTATACTTATGCGCCACGGCGACAATAATTATTCAAAATTCGATACGCGTGTGGAAATTGTGAGTTCAATTTGTTGGTTCACAGGCGTTATAACGAGGATACTTATGTTAATATTCTATTAAATAAAGTAACAATATGTCCTGACTTGACTGATTCAACAACGCCAAGGCAGAACTACTGAAGCTAGAATCGTAATTTCTTTGTGTGAAACATTTATTAATTTTACATTGAGTTAGTTTATAAATATAACACAATTTAAAATATATAAAGCTTATTCGAAGTGGTCTCCATTGGCTGTAATACATTGCATTTAAACGTTGAGGCCAGTTATCAATAGAAGCACGCACTCTTTCCATGGAAAAATTCTTCACTGCCAATCGTACGGATTGTTTTAGGGACTCCAAATTATCATGGCGTTTAGAGCAAGCCGTGCTCTCTAAAACTGACCATAAATCATAATCTAGCGGATTAAGATCGGGACTAGACGACGGCCAGTCTTCAGCTCTGATGAAGTCCGAAACGTTCGTTTCCAACCAAGACAAGTAGGGCGAGCTTTATGACCCGGCGCCGAGTCTTGCTGGAAGGACCATACTTGGTTATTGAACATGGTGTAGTTAAGGGGCTTCATTACCTTCTCAAGAATGGTATCTTGATACACTTGTGCCGATGTTTTGATACCTTTTTCACAAAAGTATGGCTCAGTCACTCCTTCATAGCTAATACCCCACGAAACCATCACTGAAGTCGGATAGTGCCCACGTTGCACTCTGTCGACTAATTGGGAAGCTTCCTTAGAGCTTTGAGCATAAATACGGTCATTTTGTTTGTTAAAATGCTGCTCAATTATAAAAAAAATCTCATCCGTTAACAAAAATTTTCTGTGACCTCCCTTTGCGTACCGCTTCAGTAGTTGTTTCGATTTTACCACTTTTTGATTTTACCACCCTATTCTTTTTAAAATTATTATTTAAGAAATTACCAGTAGGTCTCTTATAGGCTGCAAGTCCTAAGTCATATTTTAAAATACGCGACATGGTTCTAGGTGCTACTTCATCTCCCGAGATAAAATCTTTTGCTTTCGGACAGGATTTCTTCGAATCTTTTTATCTGCTCATGCACGCCAAATTCTTTTCTATTATTTCCTGTACCCGTGGAAGAGATTGTTACCTAGTAATAAGGCCGCCATCGTGTGTGTATGCCAACCTGTGTATATTGTTATTTTTATCTCTTTTATTTTATATTTTTTATGCGCACAATAAAGAATATTTCATTCATTCATTCATTCATCTTTTCCTTGTCCTCCAATTAAAATTGTTTTTTTGTTGTAAAGGCTATAATTCGAAATTTGTCCCTTAGTCACCAAAGTGGAGACCTGATGAGGGGATCCAGGATAAATCGAGGGAACTCTTCGAAATTTATTTGGACACATATAGTGATTTCAACTTTTTCAGAAGTATTCCAAGCATATGCTACCAAAAAGTAAGCTTTTGTACCAAGGATGGATCCCTGGATCCAAAAGTACTGAACGGAACTCCTGAGTCCTTTTAGATACATGTTTGTTGATTCCGGCCATCATACCACTTACAGTAATCATCATCGTCATCACCACCGTCTTCACACGAAACGCCAACATATTATTATAATGACATCACTCACTACTCATCAGAGTTTTGTGCACCGATATCGGTGTCTTTGAAATTTTGCTATTGCTAAAATCATATTCGTGATCATCATCATCACTATAATATATTCATTTAATGCTTACTGCTACACATTTTCCGCCGACTACTACAATAGATAATAATCATTATTTAATCATAAATTAATTTATAGTATCTAATCATTATCATCCCTGGTAATTATTTAGTAGGTAGGTAGGTTTTTTTAAAAATTTAAACCAGTTTTTGATAAAGTAGTACTCTATTTGTGACAGTTGCTACTTTTGTATGATATTGTTTCATTTGATCGCAAAATCAACCAAAAAACGGCCAATTTATGTCAAATTTGTAAACGCTGTTACAAATGTGTATCGAATGCTGGCCATAACGCCCGCATGGCCGCGGCTCTGTAGGCGTATTATGAGGTCTTGTAGCAGTATTACTTTAACATTACTTTCAGATTTCGCGCAAATTAAAAATATCTTTTTGTTTATATCAATAGAGATCATGTTTGCTTATATGAAATTCAAAAGTAATGTTAAAGTAACACTGCTACAAGACCTCATAATAGGCCTCCTGGCGAGAAATGAAGCGATTTGTCACACATGGTTCGTTCAGTCCATCCGTTCAGTCCAGAATTAATGTTGCCAACTTTGTTGTTTTACAAAATTTAGTATTTTATTCCCTCTTTAGTTGATTTAGTAGTTAGTAGTGTTAAGTATAAAATAGCTAGACAGTAATCATAACATGCAAAATGGCCTATGTTAGGCACAAAAAGGACAAAACATTTGACAGCCGATCACAATAGCACATCGTGGCGCGCGTCCGTGAGTCGCTTCAAGCTACCCATTTAATTTCTATATACGTAATATTTCCTACTGTGTAGGTTTTTAGGGGTTCCTAAGTTTAGTAGCTTTTTTTTAGTTTTAGGTTTTTTTTATTCTTTTAGTAGTTTTTAGTAAAAAAGCGACGCGAGTTTAGTATTTTCGCAAAACAGAGTTGGTAACACTGTTACGAATCCCTTCAGTCCATATCCGTTCAGGCCGAACCGAAGGGAGACCGGACCGTACCTATACACTTTTATCTTGCTGTTATTTAATTACAAATTAAAAAACAGTAACATAAAATAAACTAACGATCAAAACTGGTTTGACGTTTATGAAAATACCATTTTGCAGTTTAAACATATCGGGTCTCGAGACTGGTCCTTATATATATATATATATATATATATATATATATGATATAATACACAATGGACTTGTTTACACAAAGCAATGATTCAATACTCTACGTGTTGCGAATGCTCTCTCCTATTGATTTCCTTAAGATTTGACGAACAAACAAAGCAATAACTTCCTATGTGTCTGTTGTAAACAGTTGCTCTGTGCTCACGTTTCTCTGTAAGCAGAAGGCAATGATGCGGCGCGTGCATAATTGGATGCCGTCGCTAATCCCGCGGCCCGCGGCCTTGGCGCTGCACCGCGCACGTGCAGCGCAAAATAAATAGATACAGAAGACTAGTCACTAGAGTATACATTCCACGTTCGAATAACGCTCAGTACAGTTTTACGTTCTTAATGTCTTTCGGGATAGTCGTTTAGATCGTTAATCATTCCTATAAAAAGCGCTTATTGTAGAGGGACACTACAAAATTAGTTGCACTGTGCACAGACATCACCGACACAATTTTCCGCATCGCTGTCAAACGCTGCGGAAAAATACAGCGCTCCTAAATATCATGCAGCGGAGCAAAGGCAAAGAATATTTATTACTAACGTAAAGAACCGTCATTCGACAGACTTACACGATTGACAGCTCGCAGCTATGTGTGCGTGACCAGGCGTAGGCCGGGGTTGCGCGCGGCGAGCGGGGCGTAAGTTTTTTCCAGCTAGGACTTTCCTTCACGGGGCTGGCCGCTAGTCGTTTCTTGCTTGGACATAATTGACAATATAATTTCATAATATGTATGATAGATTTGTCTGGCGTGACGTTTAAAATTATTTCGGTGCTAACCTTAGGCTTACGTCAACATGGCTGACATTTGACGGTGCTCGACCGTCATTTGTAGATAGTGTCGCCCCTGTGGCAAAAGTGCAAAAGTGACGTATACTCCGTAGTCCGTTCCGATTCAATGTAATCATAATGTAAACAAAAAATGAAATTCGTCCAAAATAATGCGCCACTGTATTCCTTTAATTTAATGCGTGGTGAATAAGTGACATTTCAATTGATAGCATTCTATCCGCCCATTGCGGTTTGTTTACATATCCGAGCCGAGTACGACCGACCGAGTTTGGCTCGTAGTTCTGATAAATTAGAAAAATTAAAAAGAATCACAAAAATCTGACTGGGATTTGAACCCACCACATTCCGAATTTTCGAACAAAGCAGAAATTATACATACGCATACCAAACTGCCAATCGACTGACATAATAGAGTCAAAATTATTGATATATTGTTGCACGACGAAAGAAAAAACATAGATAGCTTAAAAATGCACAGTTTCCCAGGGATAAGACCTAGCTTGATAGATTTTTCTCCCGTTAAACTCCCTGCATACTTAATTTCATGGTAATTCTTGCATTCTAGCATTAATTCTTTGCGTTTTCTAGATACCGATTATATATATACAAGATTGCCTCGTTTGAAGTATAAGATAAAATCGGAACGGAGTATAGAGGTTGCCTTCCGCGTCTATTTACTCTGTGTGTGCAGCCCGCGCCCTCTGCACAAACAAAGACAGTATTCAAAGATGCACGGAATCCGATGATTGATGAAATCCCGTCTGATTTTGGAACAGCTTTTCTCGCTCTACATATTTTTGGCGCTAGGCTCCCGATATTTTCTGATACTCGTATAGTGCCACTATTTTTTAAGGAATTCTTTACTCTATAAAAGTAACTTTACGACCCACACAATATGTTAGAGAAACTGTTACATTTGTGCGATAACTCTACACTGCTGTTTCGTCATTTCGTGTACTTGAACAGATACGTTGCAAGCCATTAATCCGGTCTAGATGTAATGAGATTATAATATAATGTTCATACCCACTGACTGCCAAATTGTATCATAATATATACCTTGGAACGCTGTTTTGCACAATCCCTACACGTAACGCGAACGCAAATAAGTAGTAACAAGATCACGCCGGACTCCGGAGTAATTCTCTATACTAATGCTAACTACAGTGCTGACGAATGACGATATACACAAATTACTTTATGTGTCGCTATAGCCTTCAGGCTCCTTTACGTCGCGTCGCGTCTTGCACTGTGGGCTGTGGCTGCAGTTAGCACTCTATTTGCATTTCGTACTTCACTAACGCCCGAAATTAATAATCAATCTTAATCTCATTTTAGCTATCTGAGATCAAGGTTTCAATACATTTCAACGATCCTAGGATTCACTTCACGTCAATTTTTGTTTGAGAATCTGAGATTGAAGTCAATCTAAGATTTTAGATACGTTATTATATTTCGGGCGTTAATCAGTTATAATCTACGAATGTTATTTGAACTTCTACAGTATTTCTTTCGTCTTTATTTTACTCATTTAAGTTTGATTGAAGGTCACGTACCTCGTTAATCATTTACGAAATTGCAAAAAACAATATGTATTCTTTAGAGTTTAGACGTTTAGTAAATCTAATAGTTTTATTAAACTATCTTGCAAATCTTTTTTTAGAAGCTACATTTGCAGCCCGCTCAATCAGATACTGGCTCGGCACAGAGTTGCGAAACGTCCTGACGTGTCCCCTTTAATTTATGGCAGGTCTCATGATATATCGTATTCATCAGCATCGGCCGTGAGCTCTCCTACATGCGCACGATAAGCGAGATATTCGACAGATACACGCCCACTGCCCGCACCGCGCCGCGTGGAGGGTGTGGAGGGGGAGGGAGTGTCGCATTTAGCTACATTTTTAAAGATATTGTCCATAAAGTCCATTCCTTGTGGGACCTGGGGTCTTCTTGCGCCAAAAATTGATCAAGCTGTATCATATTAAGTCCCCGAAGGATTAGGATCGTTATAGTAAAAATTACGATCCATCTAATAAAGGCAGTACAAAATATATCTTAAAAGTATGACAGCTAGAACGGCCACCAGGCTGGCTCGAGCTTTATCCGAAGCATTTTAAATAATAGAAAAGCTCTGATCTTCTTTTAAATGAATTGATATATTTTGACCTAATTATCGGCAGCGGTAGGTAGCCCTATCGTTCTAATCTAGCGCTAATGACGTTGGAGTATGACCAACGGTAATGGCCCAATTGCGGGCGAATATGATCGCTAATGCGGCGCGGGCGTCCAAGGTCAAGGGAGCTGACGCGTTGCATAAGACCGGTCCGACCGGTTCCGAGATCATACATCAAGTATGGAATGTGCGCGAACTCCGCACGCACGAGGAAAACACTGCGACTTGAAGTTGGCCGCGGGAATTTCGTTTTTGAATCTAATGGAAAGATTCAGCAGTAATCCCTCACAAATATGGCTCTTCTGGCTTCATATTCATTCCTCAGCGTCCTTTAAGATAGCTCCTCAACTTTTTTGATAAGGCGGTAGATGGTCATCAGCAGTAGAGTCGTCCAGACTTCAGCTATGTATATCCTTAACACCTTTGAAGAGTCTTATAAGACAGAAGACGGTCGTCTGTAGTAAATAGCAATTACGCGTGAAATCTACACATTTCCTGTGTTAATCCAAATGTAAATTTATAGCCACAACAATACACCTGTTGACATTACATGGCGGGTGTCCGAGACGCATGACCAGAATATGTAATGTGATTTACGAGCTCCATAAATACCTATCTAGTATCAGTATACTACCCACTAAAACCGGATTGTCGTATCGTAACTCGTAGCTTATCCATAGACTTCACATTGAGTTATATTCATCACTAGAACTTGTTATGGGGAGTTTATAGGTTGGCTTTTCAAGGCGAGCGTCGATTGAACAACTTTTTGAGGCATCGATGTAAAAACTCTCGATGAAATCCTCCTCTCGTGATCGGCTCAAAGCGGATGAGATGGATCTTCAGGTCTCTGGGTAAATAGACCTACGAGTTGCTGTCGACTTAACGATTTCCGTCTTAAATAGCACGACGGGGTGATGATAAATCCCCATGGGACATGGGTATATGTGTACCGTTGTACACTTGTGCAGATATTGTGGTGTGAGTGAACATGTGATGTTCGTACACCCACCGCGCCGCACACGTTTTAATATCTCCGTTCCGCCCACCGCAGCAGCAGCTGTCGTTCTATTCAATGCAACGTCATAATTCAACATAATATATTAAAGTTAGCCTGACAAGGGTTATCGATTATTATTGTCATATTACTCATAATATGTGTTCAAAATTTGTAGCTTAGTCGAGAAGTTATGTTTTAATTTAAACATTGGCAACCATTGCCACTCGTAAGTCGTAACCCTTTGTAATAGTTTGTTTTCTAATAGTTTCTTTTCAGCTATCTCTGGCACCCGGAGTTGCATGCATGCATAGCATGTTTCCGGATCTTCAACAAAACTATTAGAATTCAGAATGTCAATTTCTTCAACTAACCAGTTATAAGTAGGAAGGATAGGCCAGGCTTTAACAAAAGGGCAACAATGTATATTATTTATCATCGGTCTGCTATAAGAATATCCTGTAAATAACATTCAAACTTCTCGCCCATTGTTTGCGAACAGCGATGGACGTTGAACGATCGCGTTAATTGTGCATAAACGCTACAGTAACTATGTATGCAGAACGAGGCGAGCGCGCGATATACCATAGCCCATACAACTAAATATTAACGTTCCCTAGTCGGAATAGGGTCACGAAGTGTATTTAGTAAACAATAGTGAGGAACTCATTCCCCTGGGCTAGCCGGCTGTCGAGATAATAATGCTTTCGTTTGGACGTCTCCATTCAGCAATGGCACTGTGGAGTTAATGAGTTTTTAATAGCAACCCTCCACGGTGGGAGCTCCTCTTTTTGTACAAATTAATGTCTTTTATTTCGGCAAACAATTGACGAAGGCGCCCGAATAAAAAATTAGAACGGGGCAATTAGGGCACAGCGACGCAAAGTGATACGCACGTGCGGGCGTGCTGCGTACGGGCTACGACCCGCGAGCGTGTGTTTGTACATGTATTCATTGTAATAAGCACGTAATAGGCAATTAGTGTAAAAGGCCTCATTTTCCTATATGAGCTTGTTCACGTATCGGTTTCAAAATCGATAGTTTTCGCACCTACAAACATTTGCAATATTATGTAATGACACTTGATAGCTTCGCCGTTTAGGTTTTCAGTATGATGCTTCAAAGCGATGAGTTCTGAGTTCTGATGAGGCACTTCTCAGTATTTTTTTATTTACTTTATGCTTTGTTATCTGCTCGAGAAGTACTCCAGCTGGCAGTTCTTAAACAGAATATGCTTAGTCGTAAATGATCTAAGCTAGGGTGATGTAAGACTCGTACAAAATTTGTGGCACCGGTGGCGTAAGGCCGAAGGCGTGGTCGGCTGCGGCTAGCTTACTCCAGTAAACCGGCGCATGGCAGCTCAGCCTCCAAGTTCCGACGCAATGTGATCACTCACTTAATCGAAACTCTATCTACTTTAAATGTTAGCTTAATAGTACATTATTGAGGATGGGTTAACATCATTGTATCTACTAAATGTACGAGATACCTAGTTTTACCTAGGTTCAATCATAGCAGACACAATTAATTATATAAAAATTATGAAGATAATATTACAGGAAATAATTATAATAATTATTCATATTATGTGATGATAAATGGTATAATTGTGTAAAATTAAAATTCGTCCTTACTTGTCCGAAGGCTTCACAGTTCTTTCTGCTCAGCTTCGCAGCCAGCCTACCGTGTAATTATTAACATAAAATTAAAACTTTATACAAAGAGCATCATTAGAGTGTATTACGTAGTACATTAGTGTGTACTTAACAACATCATCGTTGGGCTTGTGTATCTTTGAGTCAGGCTTTTGTTTTAATAGCAGTGTTAAATTGAACGTAATGGTACTTGGATAAATGCTCCATCCGACAAGAATTCTGCATAATATTATGTAGATTGCGGCTGTGGGTGTGTGGGTCCTACCCGTCTCACATATTGCTCTGTACATACAACATGCAGATTACTTCTTGTTACCAGCGTTTGTTCAGCTAATTGCGATAATAATACGGTTGTTTCTATTCCAGGCACGACGGAGCGGGCTTGCCTGATAACGGGGTCGGTGGAAGGCATTATGGTGGTGCTGGACTTCATCATGGAGAAGATCAAGGAGAAACCCGAGCTGGTCAAACCCTTCCCCGAGGGAGTGGACGCCAAAATGCCCCAAGACAGGGACAAACAGGTATAGAGTCATTGGGGACATAAGCTTTACATGTCAGATACAAACATGACATGACAGGGAATGCTATGAAATATGAAATATTTTTACTGCTAACAAATTATGCAACTACAACAGAAACTATAGATTTTCGCAACAAACTAATATTACTGGCAGTGGTGGGATAAAAACTACCAAGTCTCTAAGTACTGTCTCTTCTAAGCTCCCATCACATGCCAATTTTTGCTCCAAATGTTGCTTCGTAATACAAAATGCTAATGGGCATCGATTGTCCGATACCCGGCCCCAAGCGGCGCGGCAGACGCGGGCCTTATCAGCGGCGATAAGGACGGCGCGATACTCGATACGACATGCAACACCATGAACCGACAGTGATATGGGGCTCATGCTTCATGTCAATGTATACGCCCCAATTCCCATATACAAGATATAATCGAATGTTTTTTGTGTGCCTGATGGCTCTGATAGTCGGTACGTTGGCACTCTCTCGGAAACACAACACAACGTATTATTTCACGCAGGTTTCCTATGAAACCGTGGTTCTCCAGTCAAACCGACCCTTTTGTGCCGAAGCGGGGATCCTCCACGGTCAACATGTAACTGCAATCTCTATCACACTCATATTATAAATGAGAAAGTTTTGTGTGTGTCTATGTGTTTCCATGTTTGACTGTCATTCACGCAAAAAATACTGAACAGATTTGAATGAAATTTGCCACACTAACAGTAGCCATACACCATACTGCCTATCAGTCCAATCGACATGACGCTACCGATTGTACAAGTTAGAACTTGACATAAACAGTATAAACTGTCATGCCAATCCACGCCCAATGCCCATACACGGTCAGTTCTAACACGTTGGTTTTAAGTTCTAACTAATCCAATCGGTAGCGTCATACCAACTGGATGTATGGCTACACTAATATTGACTTTAGAGCATACAGACTCATGTACTGCATGAGCGCGCTGCGCGGTGCGGAACAGTGACATGTTGACCGCGGAGCGCGAAGGGTGTTTCGCAAAGATGAGTTGCAAGATGTAATCCCCTGCATGTTCCCATGAGCACCACGCTTCATCAGATAGCTCAAAGCCCAATACCGTTTGTATGTGAACGTTATAATCGTGTCGTCAGTACTTTAATTGTATGTACGTGCGCTCGTTGAATATGCATGACGTCTCGGCGGACGTGCCGACGTGCCGACGCGCCGAGAACCCGGCGAAACGAACTGAGCAAATACAACACTTGTTTATAGCAAAGTAAATAAGTTGGATCAAACTTGTAGACTAAATTATATTGCGGTGAAAGCCTTACGTATAATTCATTCAATCCGATGCCAATAGAGAAAATGGCGCGGATATCCTGAAGGGATCTTTCTCTATATCTGTAACTCTATATATAGAGCTACATCAATGTTGCTCATGGCCTGAACCCCTATCCACCAACCCCTAGGTCCACCAACAGCGAAATCCGCCGGAATATTGTTATTTAGGGCTAGTCTATTAGGCTAGTCTATTAGGGCTTTTTCAATAATTCCACAATGAAAATAGAATAATTAGAAGAAAGTACTTATCTCGAAAAAGCCGCAAGACGGGACAAATATTGTGTACTATAATAAAATCAATTCGTACATGGAATGTACTTTTGTACATTATTCACCATATTTTTTTTTTCTGACTAGATTAGAAGCTTATGCTTTCAGAATTGTCCGACTTTTTGACCTACCACCCGCTCGGGAACTAACCCAGCGAGAAAAACTAGCGTAAAAAACTCGCGCGGGTCCACCTTTTAGCAAAAAGATAATAAAGCTAAAAATATCGTCATACGTTTTCAGGTGAAGATCCTAGTGCCGAACTCGACGGCGGGCATGATCATTGGCAAAGGCGGCAACTACATCAAGCAGATCAAGGAGCAGAGCGGCAGTTACGTGCAGATCTCGCAGAAGGCCAAGGAGCTTTCGCTGCAGGAGCGGTGCATTACCGTTGTCGGTGAGTGAACCTCGCACACCACACAGTACATCCGCAGATCAAGGACCAGAGCGGCAGCTACGTGCAAATCTCGCAGAAGGAGGAGGAGGAGGAGAGATCGAGAATCGAGGCACGTGTGATGTAAATGTAAATTAAGCGTATACCCTGATATGCAATTTATGGCTCAACCAACAAATGTATACACACTAATTACGTGCTTATTTACCGATGCACGTAGTGAACGTCAACAATATTATTTTTTTCTCTGGGTTGGAATCTATCTAGATTTTTAGTATCTACAAACGCTTAACTCACGCACAAAAATACCCACTAATATGTCACGAAACTTCTCATTATTTCCCTATAATTTCCAGGCGAGAAGGAGAATAACAAGAAGGCGTGCCTGATGATCCTGCAGAAAGTGGTGGACGACCCGCAGTCGGGCTCGTGCCCCAACGTGTCGTACGCGGACGTCGCCGGCCCCGTCGCCAACTACAACCCCACCGGCTCGCCCTACGCCGTCGCCACGGAGGTGACAGAGGTGACCCCTAAACACGCTCCTACCGCCCTTACCGCCGACCGCCGCGCGCAGTACAGGCTACATGTGTTCCAAATTTACAGCCATTGCACTCTGAGATGTGTTCTAAAAGTCTCTGAAGTGATTCGGTACAAATTTGATGTTTCGGAATTGTGTGCATATATACTGCAAGCATAAGCTGTACAAAATTTTAAATACGTAATTTAAGGTTGGTCAAAATCAGCTACGGATATTTTGGGCACATGTTCTACTGATAATGTGAATATGTTTAGGCAGAAAAATAATTAAAACCTTCAAAAAAAAAATATTATTATAATTAAAATTACATTGCGCTCTCTAAGTCGCCGAGGTCATTAATCTCACAGAAACAGGTGATTGAAAGTGGAATCAAAGAATTTACCTAAGTAACATCAATACATCAGCTGTGTGAGGTCAATGACCTAACAGCGCCGTAAAAAGCTTAAGACAATTTTATTTAGTACATTTTTTCAAAACTTGATTATTTTTAATATTATTATAATCAAAATTACATTGCGCTCTCTAAGACGGTGAGGACATTAATCTCACAGAAACAGGTGATTTAAAGTGGAAGCAAATTCTTTGTCTAAATAAGATCAATACATCAGCTGTGCGTGATCAATGACCTTAACAGCGCTGAAAAAAGCGTAACACAATTTTATTTAGTACATTTTTCAAAACTTAATTATTTTTCTGCCTAACGTCTCGACATAAGCAGCAGATCACACGCCCAAAATATCCGTAGTTGATTTTGAACAACCTTATTTATAATATAGATATAGACAAAAATTGGTGTTCTTTAAATCTGGTTCGATTTCCAAAATAATTGTTAGTGAACCAAAATTTAGATAGCGTGGCGATATAACGCGACAAAGGCCATTATAATTAGTTGAATTAATATGGAAATTGAGTTTTATTGGAAAGAAATTATTTTTAGCCGCGGGCTCAAGTGGGCGCCATCAGGCAACTTACAGCTTATTAGCTGGCGGGCGGCCAGATACCGCTTGTCGCCGCGCCGCAGCGGGCGGGGAGCCGCGGGCGTGTTTAAGTGTCGCGCTCGCACGCCACCCGCACCACCCGCCACTACACCCACTACACATACTGCACCCACTGCACCCACTACACCCAGTACAGACCCGCGACACACCACATACTCATAAACACATATTATGTACCGACTACAGTGTATAATATGTGTAATTTTTCCTTTATCTTTTCTTTAATTTCTTCCTTTCTTTAACTCGCCCGTCGCCGACATCTTCCCTTGTTCCGTTTTCACATCTCAATTTCCAGACTGGAAACGGAATTTATTTATAATTTTATACCTTTTATACATCATTTACATATTAAACTTAAAATAGCAATTTATTTTCAGTTTTACTTATTAAAACAGTGTAAAATCAGAATCAGAGAATTACATAACCTTTTATTTTCATTTTAAAATTTTATTCACACTATTATTTTTCTTTTAAAATATTTATATGTATATAACTAATATAAAAAGTCTTAAGCCAACTGTTTTATATGGATTGGACCAGTAAACGAGTAGACGGATCGCCTGATAGTAATCGATTACCGCCGCCCATGGACACTCGCAACACCAGAGGAGTTACACATGTAACTTCTCTGGTGTTGCGCACTTGCGTTCCAGGTGCTTAAAATCACCGACCGCTTGGGCCTCCGGTAACTTCACTCACTCAGCGAAACACAACGCAAGCGATTTTCACGCCGGATTTCTGTGAGGCCGTGGTATTTATCCAGTCGAGCCGGCCCATATGCTATAAGATTATACACACACAAACTTAATAATGAATATTAATCTCTTCAAACACAAAAAAGGCCGATGGCAAAATAAGCCATCGAAAAGTGATATGTAAATATGGATAAAGCTGGAGACCAACATATCGTGTGTCTCCGTCAGAAAATGTAACAATTATACACAATGAGAAGGGTGAAGCCCACGCGTCATACTATACAATGTTTTCTTTATTCGTTTTCAAAAAGCCTTTCGACTCTTGATAAATGACTTCAGAATTGTATAGTTGACGTGCTTTAAAATATAGCCTCGGAGGTCATAAAAGCACAATAATAATTAATTACTTATGTAACGCGAGGCAATAAAATTATATTAGGTTCTTTAAATTTTCATTGACAGATGAAATAGTGATGCAGTAATAATTCTGGTCTTAAACAAATCAACAGTAGTGTGCGAGTCGAATTAAGTGTGTGATGTGATACTTTGTCAGTGAAATTATATAAGGGTTTGTAGAATTTTAATCGACATAAGAAAAAATTATGGAGAAACAATTATATTTTTAAACATAACAACATGTCTTTAATATTTATGAAACCTGTGTGTTGTGTATGACACTTATAATAATAAATGTTGTACGTCGCACACTTGTTGGGCGTGGTATCGGTGGTGTAGTGGTGGTATACTAGTATTCACTTGGTGGGGAGCTCAAACACCCACTGCCATTCCAATACCGACCACCGACCGAGTAGGTCTGTTATACAGCAGTCTAGAAGTGTTTCTGTTACCCACTCCTGTATGTAGGATACATTGTGTGTGACCGGTATCCCTCTCTGTTCCAGAGCCACGCGCTGGGCGCAGGCGTGGCCGGCGTTGGCGTGGGCGGGGTGAGCGTGGGCAGCGTGCTCGTGAACGGCTCGGGGCTGGGCGCGCTGGCGCTGTCGCTGTCGTTGGCGCCACCCGGCACGCCGCCCTCGCAGCCGCTGACGCAGCACACGCTGGATCACATCAAGGTAACGCCGTGATTCACAAGTTGGTAGTAGCAGTTCCACTGAGAAAATCAACCGCAGACCATCCTGTATTATAGGTGTGTCATCACACTAGGTCCTAGGGGCTTCATAATTAATAATCGCGGAATAATAAATAAATAAAACTTTTATTTGATCAATCGCCAATCGCCATGGATACGCGACGTATCGCAGTGAATTTCAAACGCGTCGTCCCCCTTCCAAAGCTCTCGTTAACGTCCGATATGATAACGCTCGCAATGTTCACTATACTCTGAAATTACATTTCTATGCACTTTACTTCCCTTATCCTGTTTGTAAGTTAGTAGAGACGGTTATATTCTGACGGTAATTTGCCGACTAAGATTTAAAAGCGGAGTATATTCCAATATTATGAAAATCTGCACTCGTGTTACAGGTGGCGCTGCGGCAGGCCGGGCACTCGGAGGGTGGTCTCAGCGAAATCGGCGCGGCGCTGTCTCTGCTGGTGAAGCACGGCGTGCTGGGGCTGGCGCTGCCCACCGCGCTGCCTGCCGCGCCGCTCCCGCCCGCCTACTTCCCGCTGCCCACGCAGGACTCGCAGGTGTTCGGCCCGCTCGCCCAGGTGCAACTGGGTGAGTAGCCGCAGGCTCCTACACTGTAGAAAATATGAAATACATTATAAGTAACAGATCCTCTAATCAGATTCTAATCAAATCCTGAATTCAGATCCAATCTTAATATCAACAACGATAGTCCACTATAATGCTACCAATTTAAATGACACTTATTAACCGTACGTAAAGAAATACACTGACACACCATTTTGGTCGAATTACTATTTTTTGTTGACGTTTGGATTAAATTGGATTTGAACAGAGTATCCGGGCAGGGTAGTTTTTATAACCTAACCGGGAATATAGAAAACTAAACCATTGTGCAAAAATTTCACGAAAATGAAATGAAAAATCAGTAATGTCATATCTTCAATATTTTAACTAATTACGTCTCTGTTTTAGAGAAATTTTGGTAGTGTTGCTGCAATAAAAATAAAGCGCCCTCGGTAGAGGTTACTTATATTCCTGGTCACACCTCACATCATTACTTTTATCACAAGTGCAAGTTTTTAATGACTATAGCGCGACTAACGCCCGAAATTAATCTTAATAATCTAAATCTTATTATTCTTATATTACTATATTATATTATATTAATCTTATTAATCTCATTTTAGCTATCTGAGATCAAGATTTCAATACATTTCAACGATTCTAGGATTAACTTCATGTCAATTTACGTCAATTTTTGTTTGAGAATCTGAGATTGAAGACAATCTCAGATTTTAGATACTTTAATATTTTCGGGCGTAAATAAATAAAGGGACCGAGTCAAGTGAAGCTTACATTTTATGTTGAATTGACGTATCTTATGTAGAATACATCTGTCTCTGTCTCTAAATAAACACAAACGAAGTTACGTCAAACTATTGATATTTCATCACTAAACATTATTTAAAACATATTTAACCTGTTGGTTAAATGTTTTTTACTATAAAATATTTATGATTTTTATAAAATACCCAAAATAAATTACTAATTTTTGCATTTAACCACATGACTAAAAACAAAGTCTCAAATGTGACGTCATATTCTTGTACTTCTTTTTTTTTAAATGGCCTCCCTAATTCCATCACTACCGTCAGTAAACGTCATTTAAAAAAATTGTATCTCATTTGTCAGTCGAAGTTTAGTGCAGGTTTTGTGCAGAATATCAACGTTTCTTTTCGATAATAGTACCTAGTATAGTATTATATAAAATGCATTTTTAAAATAGTAAAATTACAAATGTTAACACCGAGCATTCTAGAATTTGACATGTTTATTGTGATTTGATTCTGGTTGGTTACGAGAATCTGACGTCATGACTACACAATTTAACGTTTTGGCGGGTTTATTAATTATTTCAAATTTTATGCTGATTTGCAAGGGAAGAAATTCACAAGGAATGGTCCAGATTGCAAATGTGTATAAGTTATTATGAACAATTTGACATATTATTTAAAAACGTGGAAAATACCATAATGAAGTAAGCCATTCAATCAGCGCGGACCCGTCACTTGGTCAACTTTGTCATTTACACTGTTGACTCACTGCCGACTCAACGCCAGTAGGCTATAATTACTTATAATACTCCAATTACTTGATAAACTACTGTGATATTTTTTCTTGGATATTGTTACAAATGTAATTTGTAACTTTAACTAAGCTTTTTACGTAGTCACGATACATACCTATGTATACGGGCAAAATTTTCAAAGAAACGTAAGCGACAAATCGAGCCGTAAATTTGCTGTTTACATTTCTTTGTCAATTTGACACGTATGACAGTATCTACTAGTGTTACTAGACGTCAGTAGAACTAACCTGTGTCCATTCATCAAAATCATTCAACTAGTATGACAGACCAATAGACATACATAGTTTACAGTAGGTTATATAGAACAGTCAAACACTGTGAGCGGAGTCTGGACAGCTAGGAAGTCAGTGAAGGCCGCACACACCTGCGACTCGATCCATCGATCCGTCTTCTTGTTACCCCTTATGTCATAGAAGTCCGCTATCCGGGCTCTGCGCCACAGCTGCTGTAGTCTGCATGTTCATACTTCTACTGTCGTATTGCTGATTACTATTTTACCGGATTGGCTTCTTTATACATCTATTTTAATTTTCAAAATTTTGAACATTGCTTCATGTCTGTCGGCAATACCTTAACATCGTGTAGTGGGCAACATTGAACTGGCGTCTGTACACCGCGACACCGGGGTTGCCAGGGTGATCTTCGACTAATGGGAAAGCAGATAAATTTGTATGAAAATACTCAGGCACATTGGTTATGGTTTAATGAATCTGTCGTACTACATGTCTCAAGCTAAATGTTTAAGGAAAGTATCCTTCATTAATACAATGTTATATGTTTAACTTCTGTTTACCTATTCCGTCTCTATATGTGAGGACCTGTGATGGTATAGTAGGCTTACTAGTGATTAGAATAGTTTTATATTGTTATCACTGATAGCTGTTGGTCTTCCTAACAAAATAAAATAATCAAATCAAAAGTTAAAAGTTACATTCCTACAGTAACAAAAACAGTAACCATCCTAATTATATTTTAAATACTCAGACAGTTCTCGCTGTTTATGATAGAAAGTGTAGTTTTGTTCTTCCATTAGGACTTAGGAGTCCGGCGTACTGTCGGACCAGTTCAATCATTGTCTACTGCACATTTGGAAAGAGCAAGTCTTTAGTATTTAGAAACTCATTAGCTGTAAAGTAGTCCCACTTGCCATGGGAACGAGTATTACTTTTTGTTTTTACATTTGCACTTGTCATTACAATATCCAACCCCCTTATTAATAAAAATATTTACGCCACGGATAAGCCAATCCATGTTGCCGTCCTTGTCTGTCAAGTGGCTTTTTCAACGCATCAGACACAGACAGCAACATGAATTAGCGTATCCGTGATGTAAATATTTTTATTAAAAAAATGGGGTAGCTGTTTGGAAGGTGGAACTGGCAGCGACGTGTCCGCGCGCGCCGATTTGCTCTTTTCACGCGTGTGTCTCTTCCTTCGACCGCAGCACAGCGCTACCGACTCTCAGCGGAACTAATGTCATGTCATCACATGGGTTTTGCTGGTGTACGATTTTTTGTTGCGATTTTCTTCTAATTGGCTTCCACTCCATCGTTCTATCGTAGCTCGACTAGTTCTAGAGTAGGTCCAAATTTCACTATCATCCTTCCGCGGGCCGCGGTGCGAGCCGCCCGGCCCGTCGGCCGCCGAGCAGCGACGCCAGCGCTTGCAAAATCAGAACGAACCTTCGCGGGCTAAATTTAAAATTGGGACACATCGCGACGTGCATTAGCATCACCCGGGGGCGCTGTGTGCGGGCGCAGGGGGCGGGGCGGGGGACGGTGAGAGCTAACGTGTGTTCCCGCGACAGCGCGAAACGTTCTAATGTAAGCGGCTGGTCGGCTGCGCGGAGGCTCGGCACTGGTGACGTTGGCAGGCGGCGCGCGCGGCGGCTCGTTAGAGCGTTTCGCGGAGGTTGCATTCGAGGCGCTTCGGCCCGCAGCCGTGGCGCCCATCTCGCTGTCTGGCGGCGTGCCCTTCCCGTCCGCCGCCGGTCTGCTGCCGCTGTCCAAGAGCCCCACGCCCGCCGACGCCGGCGCCAAGGACTCCAAGAACGTCGAGATCCCAGAGGTCATCGTCGGAGCCATCCTCGGTGCGTACCGCATAATACTATACCAAGAGTTTGATTCTTGAATATATTTTTTTAACGTTTGCTTAGTATCAGTAGTTGAGAATTATATCGCAATATGTGTGTTATTAATCGTGTACACGTGTGGTTGCAGGTCCCGGCGGGCGCAGCCTGGTGGAGATCCAGCAGATGTCGGGCGCGAACATCCAGATCTCGAAAAAGGGCACGTTCGCGCCGGGCACGCGCAACCGCATCGTCACCATCAGCGGCACCAACACCGCCATCGGCAGCGCGCACTACCTCATCGAGCAGAAGATCCAGGAGGAGGAGCTCAAGCGCACGCGCCACACCGCGCTGTCCGGCCTGCTGCAGTAGCGCCCGGCAGCGCCCGCAGCGCCGCCCAGCGCCCGCAGCAGCTAGTCACGCCCGCAGCCGCCAGTTACCTGATAGTTAGTCGCCGAGCCCCGCCACCGGGGCCAGCCTCACCAAAGTCGGTGTATCATATTATTATTATTATTTTATATTTTATTTTTTGACATAAACTAGTACGATGTGCAATGCAATATGATGTAATTTAGTTTTATGTGTCGTTGTTTTATCGTGGACTCGTACGTCGGTTCGGCACGTACGTCGGTTGTTTTCATTCCTCGTTTCTCGCGGTTATAGATCTTTATTTTTTATACGTTTATATAGTACCTATTCGTTTGTGTTCTCGCCGGGCGAGTGTTCGTAGTCGTTTGTCGGTCTAAATTAATGTCTCAACCGAGTACAATTTTAAATAATAATAGAGAGATTCGTGTCCATAATAGAGTATATTTAAAGGTTTTAACTCAGAGTTATATATATTACGAGAGGACAATATTATAAAGTTTTATTTACAGTTACGATTAAAAGTTTAGGGCGCCCAGGGCGACCGGCCCCGGGCGTCCGTCGCGCCGCTCGCCCGCGCCGCGGGACCCGCCCCGGGCGGCGGCGCGCGCGGTAATGTGCTGTGATTGTGTTGACACTGTCGAGGTATTTCGTATGCGCGGTAGTTTCAGTTCGCTTACCTCAGGAGTGCCATCGTACGCCGCGCTGTCCGCAGCGTCGAGTACAAACTTAAAGTCCGTGATAAAAATATAATACTATACGAAACGGCTCAAACGAGTGACGCATAGGTGTAGGAGAAGGAATTGAGGCGGCCGGCGTACTCGCGCCCGGCGTCCTCGCTCCCGCTGTCCGACGTCTCGTGAGCCGTTGCCGGTCTATTATACGTGTTATGTAGGTACATTGCGGTAGTTTCATTGAAGTAGTTAGAACTAGGCTATATTCAATCTTATTATGTAGGTACACTTCGACATCGCGTCTCCTCTCTCGTGCGCCTGGGGGTGTGCTCGGATATCGTCCTGTGTCAATTATGCGGCCGCGCGCCGCCGGTCAACGAGGTAGTGAACACGTCAATTATATACACGCAGTACACGGGCGCGCCCCGGCGGAGCCCGGCGCCGCGCCCCGCGGCCGTCTGCCGAGGATGCGCAGTAGTCAGTCCAGTAGCGCCACCTGCAGCGGTCCGCCGTCTGCTACACGCAGCGCCCGCGCGAGCCGGAGCTCTCATCTGTCTGCCACCCAGCTATCTCTTTCTCCGTCTCTTTTTTAATTTTCTCGTTAGGTTGACTCGCCACCCGCGACTCGGCGGGGGCGACTCCCGGCGCCCCGGCCGCCCCGCGGGGGACGGCTCGGACTCCCGCTTCGTCGAGTCTGTAGGTAGTCCCCGGACGCTGGATTAGTGTTAACGTTGTTATAACTGATGTTGTTACAATATTGAGAGTATATTGTCGTGGTTTCCCCGGTACGTCGCGGGCAGAGATAACGCGGGGTCCCCGCCGCGGCCGGGCTTCTGTGATAGCGCCGCCCGCCGCCGGCCGCTCCGGTCGTGCTCCGTCGCTCGCCGCCGGAAGGTTTCGATGTCGTAGGCGAAGATAGCTAGTTGTCATGCGCCGGGCCCGGCCGACCGGCCCCCGGCGCGCCTCACCCTCCTTCTAATTTTAATAGCTAAATGTTGTTAAATTTGTTGATAGAGTGGTTTATCGTAATTACTATTTATATAATGGTAGCGTAGTCCGAGGAGGTCCGGAAGGCTGTGCGTTAGGAACTCAACTCCGGCCGGCGCCGCTCGCCGCCGCCCCGCATCTGTATATATTCGCTCGACATTCGTTTCATTCGTCTCTCCTCGCTCATCGTCATCAATTTATTAAGACTGAGGAATCAACTCGCGCATATCGACATCGCCGGCGCCTGCGCCGCCCGCGCCCCGCGCCGGCGCGCAGGGGTCGCTGTAATATATCGTTTCGTCATCTGGAGTCTCGTTCGGTTCATGCGGCGCGGCCGCGCGCGGCGGCGGCGAGGCGCGCCCGCCGACCCGTGCTGAACTGTGCGAACTCGCTGGGATTTGTGTTACTATTGTTATGCATAATACGATTGACTTTGTAAATTATATTTTATCTCCTTGTTGTTATTGTGGGGTGTGTGCAGTAGACAGTAGAGGGTTAGGGTAAGGGGGGCTTGGGTTCGCACGCCCGGGGTCGGCGGGCGGCGGCGCTCGCGGCCGGCCGGCTTCGTGGTCACCTTTACACATGTTGAGATTGATAATATGTTAAACTAATTCTATTGAATTATAATTGTTGCATATGTAAGTGTAACGTGATGCATTATATGATGTGTTATATATTATATTTGTTGCCGCGACCGGTCCGACCGGGAACGTAAAATATTTTAATTATTGATTATTTTATTATTTTGTTAAACGGGTCAGCAAGAGTTACAATATAATTATTGAACGATAGTAGTATGCAATGTTTTAAATACGGTATATTTTAGTCAAAGTTTATTATTTAGTTGTATCAAGATGGTTTTCCGATTTACTGTTGTTTTGCAATGTTGTACGATAGGAGGTCGAGGAGTGCCGTGCTAGTGTTAAAGCTCGAGAACCAACTAAAGGGTACCTTGAACATTGTCTAGAATTATAATAACATTAAATAAATACAAAATAAATCTATACGGCTTTTATTTCACCACCCCGTCCAAAATGTACGAGTGGCGCCGCTGTCGCCCGAGAGTCACCGGCAGGAGTCTTATATTTAACTGTTTTGTTTTTACATATGGCAAGCTAGTTAATTAAAAATGTAATGTGAAATAATTTTGTGCAGTAATACGAGGTACTAGGTATGAGGTAGGTGGGACGTAAAAAAGGAGCTAGCATTGCTTTATTTATAAAGTTTATTGAGATACATAATTGTGTATTTGATTGTTGATCAATTGAGATTCATATAAAAGTACACTTTTTGGACGGAATTACAAACAGTACAAAAGTATCAAAACATAAGCACAAAATGGAATGTAAAATGCTCAGTCCTTGAAAGATAATTATTATTTTATATATAATATAATCTCTTACTGCACTATATTCAAGGATAGGATTTCACTTCTACAAATGTTTGTGAATGACTTTTACATTATTGTATACTCAGAAGACAACAGAAAGTCGTCCTCCTGTACTCATTAATAATAAATACATTAGCATGAGAATTTATTACCCTTTGTTGTGTGACCTACATCTACCTACATCTACAGACTACAATATAAAAATGTTTACCTAAACTAAAAATGACATGACTGAGATTAATGTTATCTACATCTAGTTATTCTTAATAAAATGCTAAAAATAATTATATAATACAACTAAATATAATACACTTCCCATATTAATGGAACACAACTTTAAAAAATTCAAAATACCTACCCCAGGTGCAATTATTATTGTTGATTAAAATATTTAATTGTTGCATATAAAATACAAATCAATAAATACCTAAGTAAGACTACAATAAACTGGTACGAAAATGTTAATTAATCATATGTACAGAATAATATTTCATAGCTAGGGGATTTCAGTGCCTCGAGATGTGCAGCAAAGAGAATTTTTACCAGTAAATCAGTTAAGTTAGTATAATGTAAGTACTTACCTACAATCTACATATTATGTAATTTTATAGAAATACAAATTCTAGTGTTTTCTATATCTAGAAGGTAACAAGTTAACACTACATAATAGATAGAGAAAATTAATAAAAACTAATATGTAATTCACAAATCACACAGATAATCCAAATGTTGGAATTAATTGGGAAGATTAATAACTATGCTAACTGAGGCCAGCTATTATATATTGGGCCCGAAATATTTAAAAAAAAATTCTGGTTGTCTGTAAAGTCGGTTTACTGACAATAGTTGAACGTGACAATGTCAACAACAACAACAACAATAATAATAATAATAACGAGGTAAAGGCAAAGCGAGCTAAAGCTGGTACTTTGTAACCGTACTTGGTAACGATAATGGGTAACAGGTAACGTATGAGTCATGTTTTTTCGTGCGTGCAGCCAGCTCCATCAATTTATAAGACGTTATCACGTCAAAAAGTAATGTAAGTAATGCTTTATAGAATTGTTGGTGATTACAAATTATCAAGAGGTCTATTTAATCTTGAAACAAATGTTGAATATTTTACCTATGAAGTAACAATTTAAATACATTACATAGACAACACATGGTTATATTAGTGCATTATGAAAGCAGTTTATCGTCTTTGGGTTAATTATAAAGCTAGGGTGACCCAGTGTATACTCACTCACTCTTTATAATGTCACTTGTTTTTCACCTATATACAATATATCTAAAACAATTTTCAGGTAATTGCAGTTAAGTAGTGAGTGACACACGCTCAGTTATTTTATATTATCTTCATTACAACTTATTCACAGTATGACCAACTTCTTAATGTTTTTTGGATATCATTGGGTTTCATACATTGTCTGACATGCCATAGAAATACAATGATTTCCGAGATACCATACCAAATTAATTGTATTGTACATTTTTATTATGAGATAACTTCATACTGTGGTATGTGAGGTTCATAGTTAAAATCATTATAAAAAGTGAAACTCAAACATCTAGTCCCGGGCCCATTAATCATTGGTGATAGTTCATTAAGGAGAGAGGAGAAGGTGGGCCTCTCGTCCGGGTCCACTTGCCAACACTGCAGGCACAGCTGAAACAGCTCATCGCCCACGTAAGACGGCTGAGATGGTCTCATGCCTCTCAGTACTCTAGCCGCTACGTCTTTACTTACAGTGCTAGAGTAGGGTGTAGCACCCAATGTTAGAGCTTCCCAAACTAAAACACCATAGGACCACACATCAGCTTTGGTGTGGAACCTTGTCTGCCGGAGCAACTCATGAGAAGTCCACCTAGTGTAGTCTGGTGTCTCATGTAGTGGTCGAATGTGAGAAAGCCCAAATCCTGCTAGTTTTGCAATGCCACCATCTCCTATCATTATGTTACGACAACTCAACCTTTTGTGGCCAATCCTTTTACTGTGCAGGTATTCCATTCCACATGCCACATCTGCGCAAATCTGAAGGACTTTGGTTTCTGTCAATAAACAGAATTTATTATTTTGCATATCCCTATGTCTGCTCTGCAGTAACATTTCTTTTAGGTTAATCTTGCTGTCTTGCAGCACAACAAATAGGGTTGTATTAGTTTCACAAATCCCTATTAATGAAATAACATTTTCATGTTCAGAAGACTTAATGAGTGTGTCCAACTCTTGAAGCATCACTTTTTTATCTGCTTGCTCTAGTTCTCTATCAGCTATGACCTGTACCAGCCCAAACATATGCCCGCTGTGCTGCTGTACTTTACCTCTGGTGAACTTCCCGTAGGTTCCCAAGCCTACAACACATGAAATATCTATATCGATCAGGTTTCTAGGGATGTTCCACAGTTTCCTTTTTAAATTACCATAGTAATCAATTCTTTCATCTTCATCTTGTAAAAACCCAGAGTTTTCAATTTCCAGACATGGTTCACTCAAGCTCAACGGCATAGACTGAGAGCCTCTCTGAAGGCGGGCCACTGTTATCCTTTTTCTTAGGATTATTAGCAGGCCGATGCCGATCAGCAGCAAAACAACACTGATAGCTATGCCAGATGCCAGGGCCACAACCATAGGAGATACCTCCTCAGTCTCGGATACATTCAATATAACCTTCTTACTAGCATCTGCATATCTTATTTTTCTCACATGGTTCTTCTCACTGACCACACCTAAAAACACTTCTATATCATTGGTAAGAGGTAGGGGAGCATTGAGGAACCCATTGTAAGTCACATTGTCTCCAATGATGAAATCACTCTGAATATCACCAGGATCTAATTCCGCTGTGATGTAATAGGGGAAGTTTCTTTCCTTTCCATATGTGTAACTCCCCAGATTCTCCACAATGAAGCCCTGTTGGTACAGCTCCACTGACACAACTATGCGGTACATGCTGACAGGGCCATTTGTATTTAGTGCTTGTGGGATATGGACAACCATTTTATCGCCATGCCTCTGCTTGATTTCTATATCGGGAGGACTCGGGGTGGGTGTGCCTATGACTGTCTCTGCTGTCTTTGTGATGTTGGGTCCCTCTTCTTCGTAGTTAGTTGCCGCAACGCTTATTGAGTATTTGGAGCCGGGTTGAAGGTTTGGTAATTCGATTTGAAATGTTTCATTACTGACTACCCATTCTAGTGGCAGAACAATGAAATCAGCGAATGTTTCGACCACCGTGGCTCTGACCATGTAGCCGGTGATGCGAGTAAAGGCCTGCGGGGGAGTCCACCGCGCCCGTAGCGCCGTCTCCGTCACGTTGGTCACGTCAAGGGACATGGGCGGGCCGGGAGCCGACACCTCAGTGTCGTACACGCTCGCGACGTTGTTGCCGCCGCATTTCTGCGATTCATTCTTTGGACAAGGCGTACCACAGGCGTCTAAATCTAATTTGAATTGCCCCGGCACGTTGGCACAGAAGCACGACGACTCGTTGGCCACGAGAGCGTATTTGTAGTAGACTTCCTCACATGACGTTAGGCATACGTCGACGGATTGACCGGTGTGTATATTTAACACGTCGTCTTTTAGCTTATAGCAGCCGATGTAGTCTCCACGGTCCATATAGACACACCTTAAGGAAGTAACCGCTGCGGCAGCGATCAGTAAGCACAAGCGTTCCATTGTTTACACTCGACTCACCGCAGATTGAGTCATCCAATGGGAAAAAAGTTAACACCCATTATTGTATTGCACATCATCATATTATGTAGCATTCATATCTCCGTAGAAAAAGAAGAGAAAAGTTGCACATAAGTAAGAAACGCCTATAATTTTAAATATTATATCGATATCTGAAAAGTTGAGTTTCAGTCGTTTTTTTGACAAATATCTTTATTATTTTTTATTAGTATTTTCCTTCTGTATTTTTTTTTTGAAGATTTAATGGCCTGGTAACAAGACTTTTCCTTCTGTAGTTACTAAAGTCCATAGATAAATAACAGACTAAGTACTGTGAGGAGTTTTACCAGGGAATTCAATGGGTGACGTTTGGGTTTTATATTTTTTTCATAAATTTGTGTTATTTCGATTCTTAGTGTGTAATATTGGTAGATTATTATCCATTAAATATTCGTTAACGTGTACAAGTGGTACAACTTCAAAAAACGTGATATTTTGTGTTTCCTCCAAAACTCCCTAGAAACTTTCAGTAAACCTTCTACCACTTTATAGACCAGGGTAGAAGCCTTTAAAAATAATAAAAAGTGAAAAAAAATAATAGCAGGATAAAACCCATTAGAAAAGGAGGAGAATATTATAAAAATGAAAGGAATAATAATTTACGGACGATCTGAGGTCTGGAAGGGGATGGGGGTTAGTTTTAAGGGCAAAAAACGGTTTATCTCGATTTCCGGCAAAACTAAAAGTCCTATGGAAAAAAGTCAAATGGCAAAGTTGTAGGTAATAAAAAGATCTAAAACTTTTGCATTTACACATTTTTCACATAACCTCAAAATTTATGTGAAAAATTCAAAAAACCAAGTTTTTGGTTTTTTATTTCTTTTACAATTTTTTTTTCACGAAGTTTGGTGAAAACTTACCTTTTTATGTCCCAAATACGCTGTAATTTATTTGATTAGAAATATTTATTTTTTCACCTTATTTTGAATTAATATCGAAAAAGCACCCTAATTTTCAATTGAAAATTAACCCGTCAAAATATCAGCTTTTTTCAAAAAGTTGGTATGCTTTCTGTTCGTTGAAATCTCTACATTCCGATGGTGAAAAAAAATATATGTTACTATAGTAAATCTTCTCAGAAAATGCAAAAAATCGAAAAACCTCGAATTCGAAGTTTTTTTTTAAATTATATAAAATTTAGAGCTATTTATTAAAATTTAAACTTTAATTACTCGAAAAACGTAAGATTACATATTACATTCATAAAAAAAAATTGCAAATCAAAATATACTACTATAATTAACAAACAAATAAGTTAATAAAATTAATATTTAATAAGACATCTACAATATTTGGAGAAAGTTGTCGAATCTTCTTTAAATTATATGCGTAGATGCCTATTTATAACGATTTTAAGATAACTTATATACCTGAGTGACCTACGAAAAATTTTAGCCCATCAAAAGGTATTTCATAGAAAAGTGGGGAAGGGGCTAGGCGGGTCTGGGTCTTACTACATACATACCTATTATTTCATAGCAGCTGTAACAATCGTTAGCCTAGCCAGTATTCGAAATACAGTACAGTATACAACATCGTTTATAAAAATACACGTGCACGCTGAGTTTCTTTAAGATAATTGTGACAAGATTATTTTAAAAAGAACCTTTTCGAATCTGCATAGGAAGGTAAATAATATCTCTATTTTATCTGTATCAATCAACTCAAACATAAAAATAGTAATATTTTTTTTTAAAATAGTATGCTTAACGTAACATAACCTAAAGATAAAAATTGAATGATATTTTAGTACAAGATTAAAAAATAATAATCTCTTTAATTTTGCACAAAAAAAATTAGTTACTCCCATGTAAAAAAAAATATTTCAAAATACATAAAAAATATATTAAAAATCTATAAAAAATATATAAATATATATAAAATGTATATCGTAAATATATTTGTAATAACTAACTTTTGGCCGATTTTCATATATATTTTATACATTTCAAATATATTTCAGATATATTCAAAATATATTTTTTTTATATTTTAGCTATGTTTTTTATGTCTTTTAAGATATATTTTGAATGTATCTCATGAATATAATTAAATATTAATTTTATTAACTTATTTGTTTGTTAATTATAGTAGTATAGTTTGATTTGCAATTTTTTTTATCAATGTAACATGTAATCTTACGTTTTTAGACTAATTAGTGTAAATTTTAATAAATAGCTGTAAATATATACATATAATAATTTAAAAAAAAATTCTAATTCGAGTTTTTTTTCGATTTTTTGCATTTTCTGAGAAGATTTACTATAGTAACATTTTTTTTCACCATCGGAAAGCAGAGATTTCAACGAACAGACAGCATACCAACTTTTTGAAAAAAGCTGATATTTTGACGGGTGAATTTTCGATTGAAAATAAGGGTGCTTTTTCGATATTAATTCAAAATAAGGTGAAAAAATAAATATTTCTAATCAAATAAATTACAGCGTATTTGGGACATAAAAAGGTAAGTTTTCACCAAATTTCGTGAAAAAAAAAATTTTTGTAAAAGAAAAATAAAAAACTTTTTTTTGACATAAATTTTGAGGTTATGTGAAAAAAGTGTAAATACAAAAGTTTTAGATCTGTTTATTACCTACAACTTTGCCATTTGACTTTTTTCAATAGGACTTTTAGTTTTGCCGGAAATCGAGATAAACCGTTTTTTACCCTTAAAAACTCACACCTATCCCCTTCCCGACCTCAGATCGCCCGTAAATTATTTTTCCTTTCATTTTTATAATATTCTCCTCCTTTTCTAATGGGTTTTATCCTACTATTATTTTTTTTTGGTTTTAAAAACTATCGACCCTGGTCTGTTACTGAATCGACTGACTTGACTCATTGACTGCACTGACTATCTATTTGGACTTTGACAAGACTTTAGACTTGACGATTTACGAATACGGTGTTGAAAATTGAAACGAAAATTCTATTTCCCGCCTTTTTATTGAATATTCCAAACTGACAGATAGATATTATTTCTTGGCGACAATTTGAAAATACACATTCATTTAATTTAAGAATAGACACATATTTTCCCTAATGTAGGTAATTCAAAAAACATAATAAGCAGCAAAACGAGCGCTTACAAAAAAACTTAAAGGAGCGTACAAAATTCCCATTTTTAATTTTTGTCGGTTTCGGGGGGTGTAGATGTTGTGTAGATTCAGAATAGAATTTTGAAATTTACAAAATGGCGAATATTTATTTCCTGTTAAATTGATACGGATGTCGTCTTCGAGGTTTTTAGGGTTGCTGAATATAAAAATGATATCCATTTTGAATTTCAAAGATAACATTTGTTTTTAATAAAATGAATCTAGGTGTCCTTTTCTAGGTTTAAGGGATGCTAATTACAAAAAAAAACATTTATTTTGAAATTTCAAATTGGCCGATCACTTTTAATTTCTGTAAAATTCTTCTATCTCAAAAAATGGTGCGTCCTACTGAAAAAGTAATAAAAATTTCCTCTCCCTTAGGAACTACGGAACCACATATTTTCTCCATGATAGGAGATTTTTTTTTTGAAAAACCTGAAATTTCGAACATTTCTATAGCTTAATACATCGCTCGCATCTCAAAATAGGGATTACCATATTTCTTTCTATAATCTGTTCTATCTCGAAAACGGTACATCCTACTGAAAAAATAATGAAAATTTCCTCCCCCATAGTAACCCCGCAACCACATATTTTCTTCATGATGGGAGAAAAAGAAAGAAAATCCTGAATTTTCCAACATTTCTATAGCTTTATACATCGTTCACATCTCAAAATTTGCGGGCATTGCCAAATTTCTTTCTATAATCACTTCTATCTCGAGAACAGGTACTCCTACTCAGGGCCGGATTTAAAATTAATGCCGCCCTGGACACTGAAGAAAATGCCGCCCTATAACAGAAATTATAGTTTTTATATCTTATTTTTTAATATAATACCTAATTGCTTGCTCATTGCATAAATTTTATTATATATTAAATACTTCAATAATATAAAAAAAATATTTTTTTTCGTTCCAAGAATCCATAGACAAATCATTGATCGAGCGCCCAGCGAAGCCAATCATATATCTTTGTAAGAATCATGAATTTTGCACTAACGATGACTTATGATTGTATTACATTTGTTTGTCAGGCAAACACACCTGACTTTGTAAATTGGTCGATTAAATCTTCACAATCTAAACGTTAAAGTAGACATACACGTACATATTCTATGCATAGAATGCCAATCTTTTGAGGCTATTTGCAGTCACTGTAAAACGTAAGTAGTTTTTAACTCGTTTCAAACAAGAAATAAAAAATGATTAATTAATAGAATTAATTTATTATTATAATGTGCAATTTTGATAATTGTCAAAAAATAATTCTAATATCCTATTTCCTATTTTATTTATATACTTTCCAAATTTTGCCGCCCCACAAAATTTGCCGCCCTGGGCACTAGCCCTGACTGCCCCTAGTGTAAATCCACCACTGCTCCTAATAAAGTAAGTAATCTGCTCCTGTAATCACGTATTTTCTTTATGATATTTTTTTTAATCTAGAATTTCCAAAAATTTCTATAGGTTACATAGCTGGTACTACATAACATACTGTGTTAATAATCATAAATCCTAATCAGCATCCGCAACAACTTTTAAATTAGTACTCATGTGACATGTCATGTAAAAGGACACCCATATTTAATTGTAATGAAAAAAAAATTACGCCATTTTGTAATTTCAAAATAGATTTAATTTTCATATTATTCTGAACCCCCAAAAACCTTCAAAATGACACCCATACCAAAGGAAAACAAACTCCAACAGTATCAAAAAATGCGAATTTCCGTAGCCTGCAAATTGAATTTTCAGCAGTCAGTAATTCATCAACCTAATGTAGTTTTATATCTGCTTACATCGTATATTATACGACCAACTCGGAATTTATGTCGCTAACTTATAAATTTCGGTGCCAATTTGGATTAAATTTCGGCACTTTTTATCTGCCGATTTTTGTATTTTTGTCACCGTTTGGGCTTTCGCCAGTTTAGTAATTTAGTCGTCAACATATTAATTCGCTGCCAAATTCAGTAATACAGTATGCTCATGTTCAGTCGCCTACTTATTTTTTGTTCGCAAGATTAATTATATCGCATTTACAATATGAAACAGAGCGATATATCGGCCTGTGAGACGTCATGAGTTGCACCCGTTATACATTTGTCATTACAAATTCGTGTCAATCTAAATACCTATTTCGTTTAGATTTATGTATCTATAATCAACGATTTTAAATTTTAATTTATAAAAATGTGATATTTCACACTAGGCAACATCCCTATTGAGCCATTTTTGTCGCATTTCTTCATTGTTGGGAAACCTGTAAAACCAGTATATTATCAATAAGGGCTTTACTCGACTACACACTACGTCTTTTTCTCAGTACTCGCTACAATTCTAGGTGAGTCGCTAGTTTTTATCAAAACGTAGTTCAGATAAAACTCTTTAACGTCACTTGATTTAATATTAGCACAAAAATACTAGATTAATTTTACAATGTTTAGGCTGGGATTATAAGCTCCGGAATCCGGAACACCGGTGAAAATTCAGAGCACTGAAAATTTAACTCTGCGCTAGTACAATATAGTTGAAAATGGATGCTTGGACTGTTGAGCTGTCATTTATGTCATTGACATTTGATTAAACACTCACGTTTTCGATTTTCAACTGTATTGTATTAGCGCAGAGTTCCATTTTTAATTCTCAGAATTTTCTACGTTTTCCCGGATTCCGGAGCCTCAAAAGATTGGCATTCTATGCATAGAATATGTACGTGTATGTCTACTTTAACGTTTAGATTGTGAAGATTTAATCGACCAATTTACAAAGTCAGGTGTGTTTGCCTGACAAACAAATGTAATACAATCATAAGTCATCGTTAGTGCAAAATTCATGATTCTTACAAAGATATATGATTGGCTTCGCTGGGCGCTCGATCAATGATTTGTCTATGGATTCTTGGAACGAAAAATGCGAATTTCCGTAGCCTGCAAATTGAATTTTCAGCAGTCAGTAATTCATCAACCTAATGTAGTTTTATATCTGCTTACATCGTATATTATACGACCAACTCGGAATTTATGTCGCTAACTTATAAATTTCGGTGCCAATTTGGATTAAATTTCGGCACTTTTTATCTGCCGATTTTTGTATTTTTGTCACCGTTTGGGCTTTCGCCAGTTTAGTAATTTAGTCGTCAACATATTAATTCGCTGCCAAATTCAGTAATACAGTATGCTCATGTTCAGTCGCCTACTTATTTTTTGTTCGCAAGATTAATTATATCGCATTTACAATATGAAACAGAGCGATATATCGGCCTGTGAGACGTCATGAGTTGCACCCGTTATACATTTGTCATTACAAATTCGTGTCAATCTAAATACCTATTTCGTTTAGATTTATGTATCTATAATCAACGATTTTAAATTTTAATTTATAAAAATGTGATATTTCACACTAGGCAACATCCCTATTGAGCCATTTTTGTCGCATTTCTTCATTGTTGGGAAACCTGTAAAACCAGTATATTATCAATAAGGGCTTTACTCGACTACACACTACGTCTTTTTCTCAGTACTCGCTACAATTCTAGGTGAGTCGCTAGTTTTTATCAAAACGTAGTTCAGATAAAACTCTTTAACGTCACTTGATTTAATATTAGCACAAAAATACTAGATTAATTTTACAATGTTTAGGCTGGGATTATAAGCTCCGGAATCCGGAACACCGGTGAAAATTCAGAGCACTGAAAATTTAACTCTGCGCTAGTACAATATAGTTGAAAATGGATGCTTGGACTGTTGAGCTGTCATTTATGTCATTGACATTTGATTAAACACTCACGTTTTCGATTTTCAACTGTATTGTATTAGCGCAGAGTTCCATTTTTAATTCTCAGAATTTTCTACGTTTTCCCGGATTCCGGAGCATATAGTCCCAACCTTAACATACGTAAGGAACGAAAGATTGCAACCAGCATAACTTTCACTTCGATAAGTATATACACAACATTTTTTTACCATTTTGGCTGATAAATCATCAAATAATTAATAAAAACATAGTTACAGGAACACAGGAAGTAAGAAATAAAAACTGAAAATTTAAATTTTACTATTATCCGGTGCTCAGCTTAAAATATGTGTAATGGTGTATCTATTGTCTTGCGAATGATACCTACCATCTTAAAAAAAGGAAGAGGCTAAAGAAAAATGCATTTTTATTTTGTAGTACATAGACCGAGACTCAGTCTGACTTTTTTAATTAAAATATGATATATAAACATTTGTTATCTGAGATTTTTTAAGTTATTTTTTATGAACACCAACATTTTTTGGTTGGCAACATGCAAGAAAGAGACACAAGGCTCGGATTTGCCACTATGTAATGTGTTACGTGCATTGTGAAATGCAATTTATGACCTTGTAATACAGTTCTTTTTAGCAAGTACAAAATTCAGAGTGCAATCCAGTCTACTAGTAGATAAAGTATCTATTCTAAAGACGGAGCCATAGTTTTTGAATGTTCTTACTATGTGTTTTTTTTGCTCTGTCTTACTAACGATGTGTCAAATTGACACTGTCCATAGTAGTGACAGAGAGAGTTCATATCGGTGTGTAAATACATGTTTCGCGTTAGTCGGTCACAACATGTGACCGACTAAGGGCGGGCGCATACTCTCAGTTTCCTGATTAGGTTTCCTGATCAGGAATTCTGATTCGGAAACCTGAATGCTCCATTTACATACAAAATGTTTAACAAGGCGCACACGTCCTTACTATTTCCGTACGGAAAAAAATCCGACGTTCGTTTCGGAATTCATTCAAACTCCAAACGCAGCGCTCACATACATTTCGTGTCGTTCGCCGCACACGAACTGACACGTCACACGTCACAAACACGTCTGAATTTTCATTCAGAACCGCTCTAGCATTGTGTCGAAAGGACATGTTCCTACGATTTTGCGAACAAAATGTATGAGGCCCAAAATATAATAATGTCTGTGGAACAATCAATCAATCAATCATTTATTCACAAGATGTGGTAGTGATGGTGGTTACAATAATTATGATATGACACTATTGATATGGTAGGATGTGTAAGAACTATTTATAATTATTGTAACCATAAAGTTTTAAAGAACAATTAGTACAAGTACAATTAAATAAAATTACGTTTCAAAATTAATTTGTCATCACATAATTGAAACTAAACATTAAATTATTATTAATTATGTCAACATTTAAGCAAGGTAATCATATAATTAAGTTGTTGCACTGTCAAAAGTACATTTTTTATGTCATACTTTTAATTTAAGTTCTTACCATCCCTATTACTTAGTAATTCAATATTTTAATATACTAAATGTCAAGTAATTCCAGAATCAGAATTTAATGAATAATTATGATCAGTTCACGTCGGCGGTCAGATACTTATAACCTAATATTTTTGATTATGTAACATGTAGTCATTTATGTTATAAAAGCAATTTTCTAGAAGCCATATGGTTAACTTTTTTTGTACGTATTAAAAGATAAACTGTGTTTAAAGTTATCTGGTAACTTATTATATATGTCTATGGCCTGTATAAATACATTGTTTTTATATAATATGTCTAAGTTACATATTGGACGATAAAGCTTATATTTAAAATATATGATTTTTCGTTCTACGTTCGATTTGAGTTCAAAATATTGTGGATATAAACTAACAAAATACTATATATAATAAAATAGTTATTTAATGTACATGCAAACTAATGGTAGTAAATTGTATTTTTTTAAAAAGCGGTTTGCAACTATCTATAGTTGAGGCACCAGAAATAGCTCTAATATTTTTTTTTTTACTTTAAACACCTTTTCAATCTCTACTGATTTGCCCCACAGCAATAGACCATATGAGAGAATAGAAGAAACGTAACCGTGGTACGAAGTTAGAGCTGCTTCAGTACTAACGGTTCGCCTTAATGTTTTTATTGCGTAGACGAAACGATCAAGTTTGTCACTGACATATTCTACCTTCCAATTACAGTACTTATCTATCATAATACCTAAAAACTTTGCACTATCTACTTCAATAATTTTCTTGTTTTCATATTTTACTAGCTGTTGCTCGTGGCTCCGCCCGCGTCAGTATAGTATCCCTCGGGTACACTACTTTTTCGGGATAAAAAGTAGCTTATGTTTTAATCCAGAGTCTAAACTACTACCATACCGAATTTCATCGAAATCCGTTCAGTAGTTTTTGCGTGAAAGAGTAACAAACATCCACGCTTTCATATTTATAATATTAGTAAGGATGTTTAAATTAATTTCTCTCTTTTCTCTAGTTTTTAAATTGTATGATTTGTGTTTTTTCAGTGTTGACGTGTAGATTATTATTATTAAGCCACTTTATGATATTTTTAAGTGTTTAATTAATTTCTTGTTCGTACGTTTCTCTATCATATTTAATGACGAGAGTATCGTCGCAAACAAAATTGTTTCGTGTTGAGTTATATTAGGAAGATCGTTTATGTACAGCAAAAACAGATTAGGACCTAATAAGCTACCTTGTGGTACTCCGTATTTATTCAACTTATATTCGTATCTACTAGGAACTTTACTTTTTTTGTTATTTCCACACATTGAAAGAGACCCGACAGATAGCTACTGATCCAATCATTGGCAACACCTTATAATCCATATTTGTCTAATTTATAAAGTAAGAGTCCATGATGGACAAAATCAAAGGCCTTGCTCATATCAAGGGAAACACCGGTTACTGGTATCCCGTTATTAAGTGATTCCGTAATTAGTTTTACTAGATTAAAACATGCTAGGGAAATGTACTATTATTGGGAAAACCGAACTGTACATTTGTTAAGATATTTTCTAGTAATGAAATCCTTAAGCCTCTTTAGCATAACATTCTCAAAAATTAAATTAATGTGATATGTTACATTCGCTGTATATCCTTTTTTAAACAATAGTTTAACTATTGATTTCTAATTTAAGATATCGGGAAAGCGGCCTTCTTTAAATGAAAGATTAATAAAAGTAAGTGGTTTACAAATACATTTTGCACAGTTTAATGATTTTAGTGTTGATTTCATCGACACCAACAGAGTTGGTATTGTTGAGATCCTTTATTATTGTATATACTTCTAAGGGATCCGTTGGATCCAGAAATATCGTATTTGTAAAAAAACTAGGACCCCACATGGTCGTAGTTTCTTTTATATAGGAAACGTCAAATTATAAATTGCTATTGTTTGTCATATTTATTTAATGTTCATTAAATACTTGGCTAATGTCAGATGATTTCATCTTTGTTCGAATTTGTATCGCCAATATTTTGGTTTATGATATTCCACACAGCTTTATACTTATTTTTATTGTTTATTATATATTCTTTTCTTTATTGGAACGAAGTTCCTTATGGCGCGTTGCGAATTGTATTAGGGCTAGACGGATTGATTAGGCACGACACTTTTTGCCACTCGAAATCACAATGTAATAACGACTATTAAGAATGATACAAAAAACGACCTTATCACCTTTATAATAATGTAAAATTTTGAAATTACACATTGTGACTGTTATGACTGTTACATATTGTGACTAGCTAGCAGGGCCTTAGGTATGCGAGTGGTGGGACAGAAGAGCGCTTGATGTTATTTCTCAGTACGGAGCCGGGCTTCGCGGCGGCAACACTGCAAGCAGCAAGCAACCTCACCCCTGTCCCTACCTAAGGCGCGGCCAACTAGTTCCGCGCGCACTGTATATACTTAGTTCAACTATTTGTTTTCTATAATATAATATATTATATCTATACAGATAAACAAAATTGAAGTGTCTGTTTGTAATTTCAAATTAACAGCTTTTATTTTCACTTAATGCATTTAAAAGTATGATCGGTACTTACAATAAAATATAAATTGTTAACATTTTTCTGTCCGTCTGTCAGTCTGTGTGTTTGTTCCGGCCAATCTCTGTATATATATAATATAAATATATAGTTGATAATGAAGAATTGAAGCCTATTTTGGAAGAAAAAAATTATATATATATATATATATATATATATATATATATATATTATAATATATAATATATATTATAACTTCGTTCCATCCGGGTGTCCCTTGACACCTTTCAAGATTTTTTGTAATTTTAAAATTTGAGAATTCCTTTTGTAGGTTTTGTAACTTGCTTTATTTTTACTTTGCATGCATTTTATGTACCAGTATCCTTTTTTTGTGCAGCACCTTTTCAAGCCTTTAAGTAAGCCAAGTAATTTTAGTTCTTGTATAATTATAATCTTTTTTTTTTAAATTCATAAAACTTTGCAAAGGATTACTTAACATTATCTTTCTCATATACTTCAGTGAAAGTGAGTGAGGAGACACTTTCATAGAACTTTTTAATATTTTGTTTATTAAGGTCCCTATTTTTTTCGTTGTTTAAATAGAGTTTTTTATTCACGTGCAAAGTAAAAATTTGACATGTTTCATGATCTGAGAGTCGTATATATATTAAGTAATATATTTCGGTCCGAAATTGCTTTCCGTTGCTAGCAATTTAGTCGAGGCACAATTTTGACGTGTCGCCGATTTGATGTGCATCTCTATGTTGAAATTTTTAAAAGTACTTATAATAATCTACACACTTTTAATTAGGTATTAGGGCATCTAAATATATGGGATAAAAAAATATGGGATAATGTAATATTTGAAGAATTCTCCTGCGTGTGCTCGTAACTTTGCTTTTTTGAGATAGTATTGACTCTCCGTTAATCTCTAAATGTTCAACGGATGTTCCAGTAACGACGTTTTATCTTTTTCTTGTCTAAAGCCAGTAAAAGTGTAATAGCAATCAATTCATCATCGTCGTCCATTTGTGGTTTCACAGAAGCATCTCTATTCGAACTGACCGTGTAAATTCCTAATACAAAAACTAATGGTTTGCGCTAGGCACGCGGAATTCCGATTCGAATTCCTGATCAGGAAACCGAGCGTATGCGCCCTGCCTAAAGCTAGGACTATAGCACCGGATTCCGGAACACCGGTGAAAATTCAGAGCACTGAAAATAGAACTCCGCACTAATATAATAGAGTTGAAATTGGAAGTTTCGAGTGTCGAGCTGTCATATATGACATTGACATTGGACAACACTTTTTTGAGTTTTTAAATATGGCATCGGCTTATAGCCATTTGCCAGTATCAAGTTAAAAAGGCTTCCAATAGATCTTTATATTCAATAATTTTCAACACCGTATTTCTAAGTCGTCACGTGTAAAGTCTAGTCAAAGTACAAATAAATAGTTAGTGCAGTCCATGAGTCATGTCAGTCGATTCAGTAAAGTGGTAGAAGCTTTATTGAAAGTTCCTAGGGAGTTTTGGAGGGAAACTCAAAATAGCATGTTTTTAGAAGTTGTACCACTTGCCCACACTCGTGCACGTCAACGAATATTTAATGGTTAATATTCTACCAATATTACACATTAAAAACCAAAATAACACAAATTTATGCAAGAAATGCAAAATCCACAACGTCACCCATTGAATTCCTCGGCAAAACTCCGACTCGACACTCATGTGTTCGATTTTTACAGAGTTCTATTTTCTATACTCAGAATTTTCTAAGGCCTTTCGGATTCCGGAGCATAATATAGTCCCAGCTTAAGGCATATGCTATATGCTCCAGGTAGCAAGTCGAAATCCAGTAGGCCGGGGAAAATTCAGAGCAATGGATATAGAACTTTGCGTTAATACAACAAGAGCTGAAAATGGAACACGCAAGTGTCCTATAATGATGTAAACAAATATTTCTATGGCCGTGTACGGTGCGTCTAACAAACCAATTAGCAGATTTAAAAATATTTTAATTGCAACTACCTTAGAGTATATACATGAGTGTCGAGTCAAATGTCAATGTTATATATGACAGCTCGACACTTGACACTTTGATTTTCAACTCTATAGCTTTAGCGCAAAGTTCTATTTTCAATGCTCAGGATTTTCTACGACCTTCCGGATTCCGGTGCATATAGTCGTAGTCTTAAACGGGGACTATACGAGGGCTGCACCAAAAGTATCGGGAATGGAATATTTCCACTGTTCCTGTCATATTAAAATCTTTTTAATTTAAAACTCCTTGGTTTTAAAAATCGAATACCGTTTATTTATTTAAAAAAAGATTCTCGGTCTTGTCACAAGGTCTTGTCAAACTTGTTTAGTCGTTGATAAAATGGAATTGACTCGAGAATATTCTAGAGCAATGATTTATTATGACTTTCGAAGTGGTTTAACACAAAATCAGTGTGTTGACCGGATGATTTCTGCATTTGGTGATGAAGCCCCATCCAAAACCACAATTTATTGCTGGTTTGCTGGATTTCAACGTGGACGTGTCAAGCTCAGTGATGATCCCCGTCAAGGCCGTCCAAAAACTGCAGTCACCCAAGAAAACGTTGATGCTGTGCGTAAGCTGATTGAGGAAGATCGACATGTGACATACCGCGAAATTCAGACAACTTTAGACATAGACTTTAGACAGACATGAGTCAAATACAAATGATCTTGCATGAACAATTAGGTGTAAAAAAGTTGTTTTCCCGATGGATACCGCATTTGCTCTGTGAAGAGCAAAAAGCGGCTCGCGTTACTTGGTGCGTCAGAACTCTCGAAAGATTACACGCAGGATCCTCAAATGCTGTATACAACATCGTATCAGGCGACGAATCCTGGATATACGCGTACGAACCCGAAACAAAAAACCAGTCACGAGTTTGGGTGTTCGAAAATGAGTTAAAGCCAACAAAAATTGTTCGTTCACGGAGTGTTGCAAAAAAAATGGTGGCCACGTTTGTCTCCAAACCCGGCCATGTTGCGACTATTCCTCTTGAGGGACAAAGAACGGTTAATGCAGAATGGTATGCTAACATTTGTTTGCCACAGGTCGTTTCTGAACTCCGTAAAGAGAACTGCAACAACCGCATCATCCTCCATCATGACAATGCGAGTTCTCACAACGCGCACAGAACAAAAGAGTTTTTAGAGCAAGAAATCATAGAATTATTAGACCATCGGCCGTACAGCCCCGACCTACTATACCGATACCTATACTACCGATGATTCTTTCCCTAATATAAAGAATAAATTGCGTGGTCAGAGATTTTCACCACCTGAAGAAGCTGTGGACGCCTACAAAACGGCCATTTTGGAGACCCCAACTTGCGAATGGAATGGTTGCTTCAATGATTGGTTCCATCGTATGGAAAAATGTGTCAAATTTCGCGGAGAATACTTCGAAAAGCAAGAAATACATTTTTAAATAGTAATGTTGTGTCACTTCCTTGATTCCCGAAATTTTCAGTGCCGCCCTCGTATACTCCGGAATCCAGAACGATAATGTGTACATATTGAATTTATGATATATAATGCGTATATGTCGTCAGTTTCGCTACAATCACAAGTCATGGCCAGCGTTATTAATTTGTTGATGAAATACGTTAGGTATTTTGGATTTTCATCATGCACAATGCAGTCCAAGCAAAGAATATATAATAATAGTAATGTATGTTATTCTTCGACCGACTTCCGAGTGTCGAATGATCGTTTTCTTTTATTGGACGTTTAGTTCATGTGACCGTCTATGGTGCCCTTTAAATAATTCTACAATTTAAAAATTATATGATGGTTTTTAATTTTGCCAGTTTTGGAGTTTTGCCGGGGAGTTCAATGGGTAACGTTGTGGATTTTGTATTTCCTCATAAATTTGTGTTATTTCGGTTCTTAATGTGTAATATTGGTAGAATATTAAACATTAAATATTTTTAGTTTTTTCTTTTCTTTTCTTTCAGTAAAGCTTCTACCACTTTACTGAATCGACTAACATGACTCATGGACTGCACTGACTATTTATTTGGACTTTGACTAGACTTTAGACTTGACGATTTAGGAGTATGTATATACGGTGTTGAAAATTGAAACGATAGTTCTATTTCCCGCCTTTTTAAATTGACACTGGCAAATGGTTATAAGCATCGGCTTATATAAAATAATAAAAAAAAAATTGACAGTTTGACACAGTTTTAAATTCGATGTCGTTACAACGGTTGACGATTTCGTAAACAAGTTTAAGTATTAAATTAATACTATTAATGCTAAATAACTTCAATTTATCATAATAAAATAATAACTATGTCTACGCGTTCTGGAAAACGTAAGTAAATTACGTTTTGTGTTGCAAACTTATTTGTTTTCGTTTTGAGAGGCAATTTTTGAAAGACGATATTTTTAATATTGAATACAATACAAAATTGATAATAATATTAGTGGACTGTTTTAGGCATTCATAGTTCTCCTCAAGATGATAATAATGGCGAACTTAAGACTTCACGCAATGGAATCAAAACACGCAGCAAGCACATAACTAAAGATTCTGCGGATAAACAACTGACAGAGAAGAAACTAAAAAAGCATTACGTGAAATATCCTACCGAAGAATTAATCGACGAAAGTGATAGCAATGTTAAAAGTAATCAGACATTACGCAAGTCTCGGAGGAACACTCTTAAGGAGCGCAACGTCAATGATACCTCAGCCGAAAAAAGTGAGTTGTGGCATTCTCAGAAAACTACGCGCAGAACTAAGAGATGCGAGGACCCCGATGATAATATCACGCTGCACGCAGCAGAGGATGCTGACGATAAGAAAAATAAGAAAAAGAGCAAAAAGAAAAAGATGGCTCTGGTAGTCAATGAAAATAAATTACACATCGTACATAATGAAATTATCCAATCTAAAAAGAAATCTAACAAGAAGAAATATAAAAAGAAATCTGGCTCTTTTATAGTTGAAGAAGTTATGGAACATCCAAAAGTTTTAAACACAAGTGAAGCATCAGTAGATTCTTTCCACAGCGCTGCAGGCAGCCCAAAATATTCCGAAAATTGTGAGGAGCATAATTCAAGTGTAAAGAAATCTACACCAAAGCAAACAAATTATTCTACTGAAAGACAATTAAGTCCCAGTGTTAATAACTCTTCAACTAAAAACAAGTTTATTAATCATACAGTAAACCAGAATGTTTCATGTGAACACCAAAACGGTTATGGTTCAACTGATGACCAGCCAGAGACTCTGAGATTGAGGAAACGTAAATCTAGTTCTAGTATTGCAAATGCAGCTATTGAAAATAATGAGTCAACAGAAGATTGCACTACCAAACAATTGAAAAGTATTAGGAAGAAGAAAAGAAAAGTGTTAAAATCTTCTTTTGAGGAGAATGATCTTATTTCTAACTCATGCAAATTAAAAGTTAGTAAAAATACTTTTAAATGGGATGATGCAGCTTATACTAAATTTGATATGAAAAGTAAAGCTAACACCTCATTCGATAAAATAGTTAAAGCAATCACTACATTTGATAACAAGAATAAAACAAACACTACTTATGATAAGGAAGATTATACAGAAAACTATACATTTGATAAGAAGGATGGACTTAATGATATATTTGACAATAAAAATGAACCTAACAGTAAATTTGATAAGAATGATAAGCGTAATAGTACCTGTACTAAGGAAGTTAGAACTAATATGTCATTTGATAAAGAGAATGAAGCTAACGCTACATTTGATAAGGAGGATAAATTTAATTGTACATTTGACAAGAATGATAAGAGTAACAGTACCTTTATTAAGGAAGATAAAACTAACATGGCATTTGATAAAGAGAATGAAACTAACACTACATTTGATAAAGAGGATAAAGTTAATACTACATTTGGTAAGGTAGATGAGGCTAACGGAACATTTGATAAGCATGATAAAGCTAACAGTACATATGATAAGGAGGATAAAAGTAACACTACAATTGACAAGGAGGAAGGAACTAACACAACATTTGATAAGGAGGATAAAGCTTATATTACATTTGATAAGAGTAACGGAATGTTTGATAAAAATGGTAAATCTACATTTAAAAATAAAGAAAGTACTGATACAACATATGATAAAGAGGATAAAGCTAATACTACATTTGATAAGGCTGACAGAACATTTGATAAAAAGGATGAAGCTAATACTACATTTGATAACAAAGACAAAGCTGACAGTACATTTAATAAGGAGGATAAAGCTAACAGTACATTTGCCAAATCAGGTAACACATCAGAATCAGGTGAGAAAGCAAATAAAAATGGAGAAATACATGATAAAATATTGAAAGTGGACTCAGAAATGTCACCAAAATGTAGAAACTCAGCAGTTAAAAAAAGGAGTGGCATTAAAGTTGACAAAACTAAAAGTGATAAAAACATATCCTTAGACAACATTTCCAAAGACAATTCCAATGACTCCATACTCACCTCGGATACTTCTAAGTCATCTCATATAAGTGTAACCAGTGATGAATCTCAGTCTGAAAATATTTTGAATAACACCCCGTTGCTAGTTGAAAGTAGTTTGGAGGAGGAAAACATTTCCAAAAGTAGCAGCAGTCCTACACCATGTGATGTAAATACTCCAATACCCCCGTTAAAACGAGAGGGCACCTTCACAAAGGAAAGTCCAGAGGTTAAAGTCACATCTAAAAACAAAAAAAGTGTAGATAAAACTCCCACACGAAGAAAGTCTCTGCCTTCACCTGGCTGCACTCCGTTCCCTCATGCTAAGTCTCTGTCAAAAAACAAGAGTATTTTGAACATAACCCGCTCAATTGAAAAATCTAGAAGATCATCAATAGCAGAAATGGTTCCGAGAGCCACCAAAGTAATGTTCTGCAGCCCTTCCAACAATCCCCTAGTGGTCTCCCAAATGAATGGAAAAATTATTAAATCAAGCCTTAAAGGATCAAACAAAAGCTTCATTTTTGAAGATAACAGTGAGTAAATTACATAATATTGTGTATTTGCCAGTTCGTAATATGTAATGTGTTCAATTAAATAAAATCTTTATTTTGAGCATTTGCTTAGGTAACTTCATAGCAATTAAATATTTCAGGCTGTTCTTCGCAACCGCGTGTAGCGGGCCGCAAGCGCTCGCAGACTGCAGACCGCACTGCTGGGGCGGAGCCGCACGCCAAGCGCTCGCGCCTGGCGGAGACCCTTGCAGCTGCCGCGCCCTCGCCCCGCCCGACGCGCCTGCGCACCAGGACGCTTAGCGCCTCTGGTAAATATTTTTTTTTAACTATAGAATTTTTTTCCCTTTAATATAATTCTAGAGATATAGTTAAGCTTATCCCTTATTTAAACTTTGCTTTGCATCATTTACTCGATCAATCAATCAATACTGGATCAATTATAATTTTTACTTATCCAATGGAATATGGCCTGTCGACATGTTCACATCACGACTTCTTCAACATGAAATAGCGCGGTGTCGTGGCACAACGTGAATAATGGTTCAATGTGGCGAAATTTTTCATGCAACTGCGATCTGGCGTCGTGACGTGCATATTTACGGCGACGTGAATTTGCACGTGATATCCGCGTACCGTGCCGCAACACCGCGCTATTTTATATTGACGTTGTCGTACTGTGGACATGGGAACAGACCGATACCCTAAAATATAAAGCGTCAGTTACAAACAAAGAAGTATTAAAATAAAATGTCATATGACGATGACGACCTCTGTGGCTCAGTGGTTAGGACGTTGGCGCTTAAGCCGGAGGTCGGGGGTTCGAATCCCACCAGGGAACAAAAAGCTTTCTGTGTTCCCGGGTCATGGATGTGTATCAAATATATGTATGTGGTACAATAAAAATCTTAAATATAAGTATAAAAGTATTAATTATATTTCTGTTGTCTGGTACCCGTAACACAATTCCGTATCATGGGACCAGATTGGCTTGGTGTGAAAGCGTTAATAGATATTATATTACTAAATGATTTCAGTCAAGTGTCCGGATGTCACTGCGGCGGAGAAGGTAGACAGCCCGGCGAAGGAGCGTGTGCGCACGCGACTGCCCAACTTCGCAGCGCTGCATGCGCGGCAGTTCGCGCGCATGGAGTCACTGGACGAGTGTCAGCGCCGGCGCGCCCAGCGCGCACGACTGCTGCTCACGCCGACCGGGCCCGTCGCCGTCGACCGCGTCAGCCCTAAGGGTATGTAGTCAGTTCACTAAAGAAATGGAGCCATTCCAATTCAGATCCAATTTAAAATAAGACCTTCTGGACAAGATCGTTTCGCATCTGGACGCAAAGTATGGTGGCCTAATACTTCAACTGGCACGAAGTCTCCGCGCATACCGTTTCGCGGCGAATTGGCCGTTTCTGGATCTGGACAAGTTCTAAATGTAAACAAAAATGTTAAATTCAACCAAATTATTGTATCACTGTATTTCTTTATTGCATAAGTGATATTTAAATTAGTAGCATTATAGAGTCCATTTACGTTTAGATTAAATTGAATTTGAACAGACAATTTTACATCCTTGAGGTTTTTTATGTAATAATTACCGCCGCGCATGGACACTATTGATATTGCGCACTTGCGTTCCGGTCCTTCAAATTGCCAACCCTGCTTGGGCCTCCGGTTACGCTTTATGTCACCCCGGTTTTTTGTTAGGCCGTGGTATTTATCCGGTCGACCCGGCTCATTCGTGCTTAAGCGCCTTCCCCACGTTCAGTTATTGATGACTGATTAGAATATAGAAGATGTATGTGGAGCGATACGCCTTAACATTATCTTGTAATGTGTGAGTCAGCTAGGCTGTCTGTTATCAGATGATTAAAACTTCCAATACCTTCGATAAACATGAAGGCTGTGGCCGCCGTATACATAAATATTAATAGATATCGTGCCCCAAAGGGAGATCTCCGACCGAGCGAGTTGCTATGCTCGGTCAGGCCGAAGCCCACTTGTATTAATTTCAGGTGTTGTATATATAGTGCCGATCATAGAAAACTTCGATAGCGCGATTCAGGATTGGGCGCTAATTGGTCCGCCAAATCACTCCCCCCCGAAGACCCGAGGTCGAATCTTGAGTCGTCTTGCTTGAGTCGCCAGTGCCAGAGTCCCAGTGAGTCGGAACTGTGCTGCTGCTGCACGGGCTCCAGTGAGTCGGAGTGCTGCCGTGCGGGGCCGATGCTACGTGCTGACCAGGAGAGATGTGCTCTGCTTGCTGACCGGTCGTTGTAGTGAGAGTGCCCGCTGAAGCCGATGAGGGTTCGACCAGGCCGCGGTGCATTGAGGCTGGTGGTCGAGGTACCCGATGAGGCTGAAGCTGGCTGGCGTGGTGCGGAGTGGTGGGGGAGTGATGATGATGTCCAGAAGGTGGCGTGTTCTGTCGAGGGTCACCAATGTGGTATATGGTCGTGCCCCAAAGGGAGATCTCCGACCGAGCGAGTTGCTATGCTCGGTTAGGCCGAAGCCCACTTGTATTAATATCAGGTGTTGTATATATAGTGCCGATCATAGAAAACTTCGATAGCGCGATTCAGGATTGGGCGCTAATTGATCCGCCACAGTTCTATCGATAAATCGTAATAATAAACATTTGATGAGCCCTTGCGCTGCTAATAATAAAAAAATGTTAAAACTCAGGCGTGATGGTCATTGTACCGTAAAATTGTCAGGTCAAGCGTTTCCCAACTTTTAAGTATATGACTCACACAGCTTTTTCGTTACAGAAATCCAAGCTCCGAAACAGTCCGAGTCGATTGCAGTCCAGAAGACCGAGACGCCGACGAAGGGCAAGCCGCCGCCGCTGACCGCCGGCTACTCGCGGTTCGGGTTTAAGCTGCAAGCCGACGTCAGCGGCGACCCGTTCAGTTTCACGGCGTCGAAGGCGCGGGCGGTAGTGGCGGCGGAGGTGCGGGCGGGGGCGGCGCTCAAGAGACAAGCCACCATGCCGTCGCTGGCTGGCACCACACGCAAACAGCTTGCCCGGCAGGCCGTCATGAGAGAGAAATCCTTCACGGACAAGAGAGACGGCAACAGGCTGGAGACTAGGACGGTGATCAAGGGCGTGCGCACCAACCGCCGCTTCGAGCTCCAGATGAAGATGAGGAACATTAACACATAGATATTATTGTTATTTTTATATAGGTCATGTTATATATATAGTTTATTTTTATATAGGCACTGTATTACTACTTTCACAAGGTCCCTCGGCAATCATCATATTTATACATAGCAGTGACAGACAATGTATGGAAAACGAAGTTTATCGAAAGACATTAAGAACGTAGTTGTACTTTACAAAAATTAAGGTCATTTGTCTTTGCGGGATTTGTTATGTATTTAGCCAGGAACGAACAATTGACTATTTACTGACTAAGTTTCGCCTGGACATGAACGTGGAGCTACTGGATGTAATCAATAAAGACATAACCCAGCTTTACGGCCATTTTTACACCCGCCGCCCTCGCACTTAGGCTACAAGTGTCTGATAACTAGCATTTGTTGCAACACTGTGTTAATGTAAGATAGTTGAGAGATATTAAATCTAGAAACAGTATTAACCACTTATTGTTTTATCTGATATTACAGACGTCAAGCAACCGCTCGTAAATATTAAGTTCATCAAAGTCAATTTTTTTTATTCAAAATTAATATTTTTATACACTTTCTGAACGTTGGTCTACATGATGCCTACCACCGGTTCGGGAACTAGCCCGGTGAGAAGAACCGACGTAAGAAACTCGCGCGGGGCCATCTTTTATCAAAAAGATGAAAAATTGATCGATTAAAAATAAAAAAAGGCATATATAACAATGTTATGACTAAAACTATATAACAAGAGTACAATAATATATGTAATTTAGAAGTAGCCTTGCAGGGGGTCACCTCATTCCCAAGGTGTGCTATCATTCATTTTATCAAAACATCATTAACTTTATAATAGGCTTTAGCACACAAACGTTCTTTTAACTATTTCTTTAAATTTATTAATTAAAAAATTTTGAACGCTTCCTGGGATCTTATTGTATAGGCGTATACAGGCCTTTAAACGAATTCTTTACTTTACTAATTCTAGTCACTATGAAATACCACGGGACCAGATTTACGTGGTGTGAAAGCACCATGTAGATATTTTATATTATAGACTTTAAAAGCATTCAATTACGAGCCGCGGGTTTTTCCATCTTCGATAACATTATATTCATGGCCAACACAATGTGGCTCTGAATTAAAAGACTACGAGTTTTTTGTCAAAGCCTCCGCAAACAAAGAAAAATAAAGCTACTATCGTAGATACATTATATGCGGACATTTATATACCGAGTAAATAGCAAGAAGCTGGTAGATAGTTGAGTAGCATCGAGACAAAACTGATGGAGAGTAAGTAAAAGCTACCAAATGAAGGACTTACTATTTGGTAGTGTAGTACAATATACATGGTTTACCCTAGGCTACATTTAAAGAAGGCATAATACTAACACAATTGGGGAAAATCTAACATAATAACGTGCAGACAGCAGAAATTAATAATAAACTTTAGTAAAGAGTCCCATGGTGACATGAGCGCCCTTCACGACATGAACGTATTTTTAGTATTGCCCATGCTGAGCACATCTTCGATGGTTCATTTTTGGACGTTTGTAGGTAATTCTCCAATCTCCATTCATGAGCAAACGCACGTTATGCGAACGTTTCCAAATTGTTCATTGCTATTTTGTTAAATTACATATTATGTTACTTATTATTGTATGCTCCACTTCTAGCCAGACCTGTACAGGTGTATGTTATGACTTATGACTTATGATGGATGTGCGAATGTTATACCAACAAATGATAACTAAATCTTCCTGTAAAAATTACTTTAAAATAACTAAATGAATTTGATATCTGTACAAATTAATGTAATTTCCTACGTTGTTCGCCAAACCGTGGATTAAAATTATTGCGTTCGTAACTTCAATATCACAAAATTTTATTGTTCTCACAGGAAATACTAACGGAACATAATTTGTGACTTAAAAATAATATTATTGTAACATATGTGCCTTTAACTATGCACGTACTAACTGGATATATAACAGAAGTCAATAAATAGGTAACTATATGTTACATAGGTAAGTCATCGCTTCGATGGCATGTCACTTACCATGCCTTAAGTCCAATCCCATACATTTTGTTTTAGAACTTTGTCGTCGCAAATATTGAATGCATCTTGACTAAAGGCCCTGGTATGCGATGAGGTAATTTTATAGATAAGCCAAAACAAAATAATGTTACCGTAGTCGCGGTCGATTCTTAGTTCCTGGGCTCTAGAATCTAGGTACTTGCTAGTTGGACGCTGTTATGCAATACTATGTCAGCCCTCTAGATCGCTATTTTGAGAAAATCGTGTTTAATTAAATTTAATAAAAAGATAATTTCAACTACATATTTGCATATGTGTCAAAAGTTTTTATTTCAGTTTTTCAGTACTAATATGATTTAATGCACTTAACAATATTGTGAAAATTATAGTTTATCGCCTGAGAAAGCGATTAGTATTAACATCTTGATTTTAGTAATTTTGTAGGTTGACACAGTATTGCTTATCAGCGTCCCTTATCCTAAAGAAAATCCCTCTATCTAACGAAACCCTGCACTTTGCCGGGATGAATAGTAGTAATAATAAAAATAATAATAATACCCTTTAGTAGTATAATACCTTTTAGTAGTACCTACATAATATGTAATAGTAGGAAGTAGTATTGCACAGGATTTCTATTTTATTAAACGATTTATATTACTTACGGGCTACGATTGTGCTGCCTGTTGCTACCCGACGGCAGAATTCGGGCTTATGTACGGCGTTCGGCGCGGCGTACCCATGATAGGAGTTTCTTTAGGGTTCCGTCAATATCAAGAGGTTACTTATTTCTAAATTTAGATATAGGATTAGCAAACGAGCATACGGATCGCCTGATGGTAAATGATTTAACCGCCGCCGCACGCACTTGTATAAACCACTGAGTAACAGTTACTTATATCGGGAGTTACTAGTGCGTTTTCTGGAATTCAACATGCTCTAAACTAGGTGTTCGATGTAACTTGTAACACTCGGGGTCATATAATAACTATGTAATGCAGACATCAGCTACAACATATGTGCGGCGTCGTCTATCCTCATCGATCGAATTCAGAGTTCAGTGGCCGACTTATAAGTTTATGAACGCGACGTAACTTGAGGTAGTGTGTGGTACATATAACATAACACACGAAGTGTGTTATGTTCTCGTAAGCGTTTGGGAGTGTTGGACATTTGTCACGTCTGACTGTATCGCGATAACACAGCCATGTGCTACTGATGTTCTTTGCGTTAGTAGAACTACTACAGAGTACAGACTACTGGTACTATATCCTTAGCTGCCGTCGCAGAAATTGGAGAATACGTTCTATTATATGATTGAAGAAGGCCTATGCTATAAGCCTGTAAATTACCTGCTAAGTAGGTCCTAGTTGGTCAGCTATATACTTAGATCATAATATTGGCAAGGAGCTAGCGATAGATTGGAGTTGCGCTTTCAGCCGAGAAATTAGATCACTTTATACTGGAGACGTTAATATCAAATAATAGAAAGTGGCACAATTATAAATCCTTTATCGTAACGTGCGTATAATATTTTAAGATGTAACCTACTTCTACTAACTGTAAAGTTAGAACAGGTAGATTCTCATGGTTGTTATAAATATTTTTGGTTATGTTTCATTGAATTATGTTCTTAAGAAACTCTAGTCTTTTCGAGACTGCTGCAGAGTTCTAACGACACCTACCTAACGAAAGAGTGTGCAGGGCCGTGACTATAATCAGCATCAGTTACAGACTAGGTGACTAGCGATGGCGTCCAAACTTTTAAAACGCTGAGCCGAGGCGAATCGATTTTCCGCTGTCTGTGCCAAGATTACCGCAGCGTGCAGACGGAGCGCCAGCGTCTACCCGCCACTACGACGGAAAACAACCGCACCCGGTATACCTATCACACCAGTTACCTACTATCTACTGATACTCCTTATACGTACTCATAATCAGAGCTACTGGTCACAAGTTGGAGTTCTGCGGAGCGGTAAAGGGACGAAACATTTTCTTATGATGTGAGATGTATTGTAAGGTTAGAGGTAGTAGGTAGGTACATATAATAAAAGTGAGTAACAATAAGTACCAATTCCTAGTGCCTATTAGTAATCGTAAGGTTCAATCACACCGAAATGGCAGCGGAGCAGCATTTATCTTTATTACAATAAAACGCAGTTTCGTTTGAGACAACCGTCGCCGCTAGCGACCGCCGGCGGCGGCGGTTGTCTCAAGCGAAACTGTATATTATTATTTTAATAAAAATAAAGTTTATATGACAGTTATGCTGCCTGCCGCTCCGCTGCCATGTCGGTGTGATATGAGCCTAACACAATATGTTCATTAGATCCCTATTCCCTACTTAGAACTGTGATGTGACGGTGAATGGTGATTGATGAACATGTTAACCGTCGGATTGTTAAAATCCATGGCCTGGATTCTGATTCATTGTTATTTCTGGTCAACGATAATACCACAATTATACCTCGGTAATCTATATCTACCACACTATACCACAATTATACCTCGGTAATCTATATCTACCACACTATACCACAATTATACCTCGGTAATCTATATCCGCAGAAATGACGTAACGCGCAACAAGTAAACGGCAAGCCTAAATAATGTCGGCGTGGGTGTTGGTAAACAATGTCGTGACTCACTGTCACTGCAGGCCTGCCACCCCCAGGGGCACTAGTTCTGTGCCAAATATTGATCCACCATCATCGCTAGGCGCTAGCCTAAGAAGCCCACGTGATGGCGTGTGGGGACACGATCAGGCATAGTAGCAGTATCAGGTGGTCATTGATCTGGTCTGCTACATTGCATTATTTAGATTCCGTTCAGATCAAATTTAATCACTTAAAAAATGTCACTTACGCGCAAAAAGAAAACACGCACATTTTGCTACGATAAAAAGTAGTCGTGTATTAATCTAGAATCTAGATTGAGTATAGAGCCTACTACCATACCAAATATCATAAAAATCCTTTTAGTAAGTACTTAGGTAGTTATTGCATGAAAGAGTCTTAACTGTCAAACATCCATATTAATATTATGTTCATACTTACCTACATAAAAACTTTCTCGTTTATAAATTATACCTACTATTATTAAAGGATATAAACTACTGGGGGTCTAAAATGGCCCCTTTAGGTGTTTCATATTATGTTTCATACATTTTTTTTCCATACAAAAATCGTGAAATTGTAAAATGGCTACATTGATTCATCTGATGTCAACATAAATTTTGGCAGTTTTCAATAGAAATGCGTAAAATGGCGCACATAATATGAGTTGAAAAAAATATATGAATCACCTAAAGTGGCCTTTAGACCCCCAGATCTGTACAGAGTATATCTAAGTGGCCGAAGAGCCAAATTTTACTTATCTACCAACTTATAAATCGGACGTGTGCGATATGATAAGCGCGTGACGTCACCAGCTGTAGGTTAGTATGTAATCAAAAATATAACGACTCGACAGCTGCTGTGCTAATATTGTATTACAATAATTTACAACATTAGTTTTCGAAGATTTTCAGTCTAGCTGTTGATGACGTTGCAACTCGTGGACTGCTTAGGAACATACTGATACTGGACTTAGCATACTGGGTAGGGTCTTCCATATATCATTGTCTCGTCCTATCGAGCAAGGTCAGATTTGAAAGGGCGAAAGCACTGAATGGACAACAAGTAAATAGGCAAATGCGAAATAGCCAGGTTTTAGGTAGGTAAGTAGGTACACTAATAACTAAGGATTATTCGTTCTAAATAATGGTAGCGAAAATCGCAAAACACTTTCAAACACTATAATATATTTCTATGTTCTATGTACTTAATAGCAATTGTACCACTTTGTAGTGGAAGAAATATTTGCGCAGATAAATACGTGCCGTTTACGTGGTCTACGAGTCACATATATATACCTACATGAGTCGCCAATCGCCATTTTTACACACATAAGTACAATGATACACTAAGAAGTAGTAGTAGGCTAGTAAGGCACATCTTACATTGGACGCTCTTGTATTCGGGGTAAAAATTACAAACTTATTAGTCCGCAAATAACATGCAAAATTACAGATATTAAGCTGACCTCAGTTTAGTTTGCAATCAGATGGGAGAGCAATCAAGCTAAACCACGTCCCATAGAAAACAGCTAACGTGAAATAACGTGTTATTGAGTGTGGGTAACGAAACTAGAGGCTCAACTCGCAAGTCCCGCCCGGTCCCGCCCGCCCGCGACGCACTTTTAAGCTTTGGTTTTGCGGGTTTCATGGGCGGCGATTATCGCACCTAACAACCAAAGGGCAATCTAATGCGAGATATTCAACTTTAAAGCGCATTTTTTTGTTAAAATAGAGCGGCCATTTTTAAGAGCTGGCTGGAGAAATCTGAAAAAATTCATGATGGTAAGTAGTCCATGTGATGATCTTTGAAGGAAGGCTATAACGGCTTACATAACGTTTCTTAATTCCGGAGTTATAGAGGCCTTGTAAAATGCGCTTACCTGGAAAACTTCGTACAAAACTAATAATTAAGTAAACATGTAAAATATTGGTAATTGGTTAATACAATGTTTGGAACCCTACACGTGCGCGAGTCCAACTCGTACTTTGCCGGTTTTTATTTGAAGCTATAGAATGACGTCATTGATCCCATAAGCTGAGAAGCGGAATAAAACGTTAAATTTTTTAAAGGAATAATGTTCAAACAACATTTAGCACTATAAGTTGATTAAATTATTTCATAAATAGCCAGTTACTCCCGCTATATCGACCACCTGTTATACCCGTGCGTGTGGCCATTGCACGGCCTAGTTTCAGTTATATACAAAGTACTTTGTGGCCTAGTCTATAAGACTAGTGTTTTTCCATCTAAGTATTAGAGGTTACCATAACAAACTAGGTATTTCGAATTGTTAATTTGTCACAAGAGCTATAAGTACCTACCATTATTTTCCCTGTCTTACCTTATCAGTAATTAGTTTTTATATTTGCTGTGAGGCTTCGATAACGTGGGTAGTAAGTAGGTACTGCCTATAATAATAAAAAAATATTTTACAGTTGTTACTTCTGTTTGATTACAATTATGTTGTGCTGTAAATACGCCGGATGTACTAGATAATACATGAAACGATAAAAACACGTTACTAAGCTGCTCCTATCTTGTTTTACACAACATTACCTATCTAAGTAGGTACCAACTTAGATGCTAGTGTCTATTGTTGTAAGAAAAACGGATTTCAATCGCAGATCAAATAATAATGCCCATGCGGCATGCCACAGCTGACGGCAGTCCATGTTATGAAAGCGAGCATTGAATAAAATCTGTTCATTCGCTACTCGAAGGCTTTCCAGCACAAAAAGAAGTTTCTTTTGTAGCTCAACATCGACGATGACATGCACAGATAATGCAGTTTGTAATATTTATATTATAAATATTGAATAAACCTCCTATCCACTATATACACTACCACATGCCATCACAACGTATACGATGGTCGACCTTCTATAGAACTGAATAAGACGTACTTATCTACTAATAACACCATAATATCTGGCACAATGTAAGTAGCCACCTAAACTGGGTCACGGTCTCTTGGGAAGAAATTGTCGTTTGCTTATTTCAATTAAGTGGTTGACGTTAGGATTTTCGCCCACATGAAAAATGAAATAAAATAGAAAAATCTGCAAATATTTACGACTTTCTTACCCAAATGGCTATATATATTAACGTACGCGTGTTATGTGGGTATAGATATAAGAGAGGAGATATGAGGATGTAATGGGGCGCACTTTTCACTATAGGTTTCTGAGCTTGCTCAACTCTGCACCAAGGTATAATCAATCGCAAACCATTCAATGTCATCCTGGATATAATATAGTATTTCAAATTCTTTATGATAATAAGTTCTTTGTGTAGGTCATAATTTAATTACTTACTTAGTTATAAATATAGAAGTCGATATTTTAAGACAACAAAGGTTTATAGGTAAGTATGTAATTCTAATCAGCGATTAGAGATGCGCTGAACTTAAAGGTCAAAGGCAAGCGCTTGTTACTTTATTATCCTAGTAGCCATAGTAATAGTATTCATCTATGCTGGTACTAGCAGCCACGGATGCACACGATTGTTTCATAAGTGGCCAACAAATAACACTTTAGATAGCAATATTAGATGGGAATAAAATAAGTTTACTCCTGTCTATACTCTTCGTCCACTAAACTAAGCATAACGAGAATTTAGGCAACATCAGGAGATTAGCAATTATAACACTTTTGCTTAGGCATCTTGTTAATCTATTATTATTAGTGTGAAATAGAGGTCACCTTCGCTAGACTAGTCAGTATGACGAACTATGACGCATTATACGGACGAGCATTTTCCTTTTATTCTCAGCATGATATTTATTAGCTGCATATAAAATGAAAGCTACGTTTCCTCGTTAGACGATAAGCGACCACTTCCACACGTATACTTATGTAACCTAAATTATGCATCAAGGTGAAGGCCGGTGGCATGAAGCGCGCTGCCGGAACGAGACAGGTTTGATACAATTGTTAACCTTAAAGCCTTTAAAGTTTTACGTCAGAGCTGTATAATTTACCGCGGTCTCGCAGTTATCGTGCATCTGCGGTCTGCCTCAAGCACGTGTAGTGTGCACTGCACACTGCCACGGATAAGATAAATGAGGTTGGATTGGCAACCGTGATACTTTTACTTGAAAACCAGCGTCGCCGCCTGTCTCCCATCAATGCACTCCAATACATAAGAAATAATAATACATACACGAATTACGCACACTAATTAACAAATCACACCTAGAACAGAGGGCTGCGATTTGGTACTCACACTACGTTGAGTCGGTAACGTTACGACACAACTACATGCTCAAAATTCACACGCACGCTAGGGCTTGCTATGGTCGATAGGAATTTTCGATAATGAAAATGGTCAAACTTGAATCTTGAATCAAAGTTAGATTTACGATTTATGAGCCCTAACTTTTGAATGCGGCGGGGGGAGTAGCGGGGCAAGTATGGTTGCGCGTGTACAATATGTGCATCCCCACTATTTTTGCCGAGGGCTCATCGTAAATCGTAAACCGTCCTGTAGCTATTGGTAATTGAATGAAAAATTTTAATAACGGGAGCACTAGTAATTTTATACTAACTAAAACATTGTGTCAAAGGCGAATTTAATTGGTATTGGGATAGAAAATGAAAAAAAATATCAACATGTATGTCCTTTATTTGTAATCAAAAATAATTAGAAAATCAAAGCAAAAAAAGAAGTCGATGGTCGATAAATATTATGTAGCAAAAAAATGACTAGCAAAATTTTACTACCGAGAACAGTAGTAACTCATTCTGAAGAAAAATAATTTGTCGATAAATCATCGATCACTGACTGCACTATCCAGGCGACCGAAGCGGACGTGACGCGAACGAGTCGAAAGGCGCGGTAATTTGGCTCGCTTCGCAACCCATTGCGCGTCAGATGTGTCTTCTCGCGAAATATTTGCGTACTTCACCAGCAATGTATATTTTCTGTGATTCTTGGCTTAATTGTCGTTTCTACTTAGAATTTCATAATTCGAACTAGTTTTTTGGGAAAAATACTAAAAAACTAAGGTTTTTATGCTTACCGATGAAAAGAAATTCCTCCTTGTTTGATATTTGATGTCTCTTTAATTTGCACATAACAATCGCACAACACGGCATTTTCAAAGGATTTTAGCGCTGCTCCGTACTGCGAGGCAATCAACAAGCGACTAAAAAGTATGAACGCGTGTTTCGGTTGAAGTATGATTGTTTAATCATACTTGTGGCGCGTCTGCCCCGCGCACATTGCCAATCCAACCTCATTTATCTTATCCGTGCACACTGCCGTGTACGGTGTGGTAAATGATCTATTTGGTAAAAATACACGGGGGGCCACAGGCATTGCATTGCGCATGCCATATGGTTAGGTATTGCAATGAATACCTAAACCATCTGAAAGAACATTAATACACAAAACATCGGTTGTCTGTAAAGTCGGTTTACTGACGATAGTTGAACGTGACAACGTCAACAACAACAACAATAATAATAAGGTACCGGCAATACGAGGTAACGCTGGTACTTGGTAACGATAACGGGTAACAGGTAACGCATGAGTCATGCTTTTTCGTGCGTGCAGCCGGCTCCATCGATTTATAAGACGTTATCACGTCAAAAATGTACAAACATTACCAATTGATTACTAGGGCATATTTTAAACCTATACATATAAAACAACTCACCTGAACCTTTATATATAACCTAACCCTCATGTGTTTAAAAGTAGTAAAAGATTCTAAGATAGGTACCAGAAAAGAATAACAAACTGTCTATTTATACACTTCATATAAACATAATAATATGAATAACCTTTGAATAAACATTTAACCTTAGAAATAAGGCTGTATATTTTTAATTTTAATAGCTATCAGACCATAATATAATGAACCGTGACCATGCATAATTTAATAATATTAAACTTGATGAAGGAAAATTGTTGAGAAGTTCCCAATAAAAAGTCAAACTAGTTTCATATATTATTTACATTTAATGTTATAGTTAAATCTCGTGAGCAATACAGACTTTAATTTATGTTTGTTTTCACTTGTTTGAAGCTTTACTCGTTGTTGTAACAATTTTTCATTTTTGAACAATTTTGCAGCTTCAGTCTGTACTCTGTTTACAACAGGGTGTTAAGTATACTACCTCTGTTTACACTTCACTTGCCTTTGTTTTAACTGTGGTAATAGAACTCTTTAAGTATTTCTGCTTCACAATGTCTCTATATTCAAGGATAACAATTTATTTGCATTAAAAAAAACATAAAATTTGTGTTAATTTTGAGGAAATTCCTACAGACCTTAAAATAGAGCAAAGCCGCCTGCTATCATTATTACTTGTTCTCTCCACAAGACATTCAAGCACCGTGCGAGTTGTTAGTTGCTGTGTAAATGAACACACAATTTCTTATACCATCCTATTTTCTACTACTGTACCTATACAATTCAAGGTCTCTGATATGAACAACTTTTAAGTGTATCACTTAAGATTTGTACTACTCATTAAAATAATATAAAGATTGATATCATACTCATATTTAGGCCATTCTTTGACCCAAAATAAATTTGAACTTCATACTGGTCATAATTGTAGCTTTTAGGAAATGCAGCATAAGGATGAAATTAATTTATTTTAAATAATTATATGAATACTTTATCTAAGTTTTGAAGATTTTTAAAAGCTTAGTAGTACTTATTTTAATTAAATTTATCCCATGAAAACAACCGAGATACATTTTAAATAACAATTAATTAAAATTAACAAGTTTGCATAACAATGGCAACCATTTCAAACTATTGAATAATGGTAAATTACACTTTGACAATTTAAAAGACTTATGTTACGATAAGAAGTAAAAAATAATATTTTATTGAAGACTTAGAAGTGTAACAATACTGATAACAGAACTCCAGTCCACATCCGACAGCCATGTTAAGTAAGAACTGGCAAGCTTCCTGCCTCTGGCACATTTCCATTGCTTGCATTCCATACAAATTACAAACACTGTGTGACCCGCTGTCTGCCTTCACAACCTTATTCAGTTGGCAAACATTTGATCCTATCAATACTAACATAAACTGCTACTTTAATACAAACAAAGATCAAAGAAATTAATTTAGTAAAATATTACACCATTGTAAACACAACACCATCATGATGTTGATAAACAGTGACTTGATATCAGAATACTATAGTGACTAATTTACTGAGGAACTTTTTAGAAAGCTGTAAAATGAGAGGCCTACATTTTGTAAGATCATTTCGATTTTCTAATATAAACTATATAAATATGTTACACTGTAAAAATATAGCTTTTTTTATTGTTAATGGAAAAAATAGATTTTCTACAGTGGGCTAGGTGTAGATTTTTTCAACAGTTACTCTAAAGTTATACTCTAAGATCCTATTTAGGATATATACTTTTTATAATAATTGATCAATTTGACAAATCGTGAGTGATCCTCACTTGCGACTTTTAGTAATCTAAATATACACACTATGTTTGTTTTGTAAGCATTGTGATGTTATGCTCCAACCATTTAACTTAAAAAGACCTTATTTAATTTAAATATGTATTATATGTACACGCTTTATACAGCCAAATTATTACAAAAATAGGTATAAAGTTTAAAAAACGTGAAGTATTCATTTATGCAAACAAAACGGATTTAGCAGGAATGTTTTTAATGGAGTTATGACTCACTTTCCACCGAGTTCGCTTTGGTACCTTCATAAATGCAATCTTCTTGACACCTATTGGTGCCCACGTCCCTGAAGTTTTACACGCTGGCAGCTCGGCCGGCCTTGGCCGCTAGCTAGAGAGCGGCAGACTCTGGAGCCATCAATGGAGACAGAGGACCGGCGACACGATGGCCGTGTTCCATCTCGAATCGTAAATCGGGAGAAGACTTCCTTACACCCACTGTATTATCTTCGGGCAGAAATGATGCAACAAGTAACGCACAGATGACAAGGAGAGCACCGAGCACAAATGGAGGTCCCGGTACCATTCTGACATACCTTTCATCTTCTGGCTTATCACCACCTCCATCATGTACGGTGTGGTCTTCATTCAAATTTACATGAAATAGGTAGAAAATAACACCAAACATGGCAGGCCCAAGTCCATTACACAAACCCCGGACTCCGGTCACCATCCCCTGAACCACACCTTGTCTGTCAGCTCGACTGTTCACAGACACATAGGCACTTATTGCTGGGTAAGTCAGGGAGCCAAGAGCAGCCAGCACTCCAGCCGCCCACATCATCCAGGTGCGACTGCCAAAGCCATACCACATGAGCTGCATCATCTCGAACAACAGCCCCACCATAATTGTGTGTTTAGCACCGAGGTACCTCATCAGAAAGCCGAGCACGACTTGCACTGCAATACTGAGAATACCAACAATCGCAATAAATATTGCCACTTGCACCACACCAAAACCCATCACTAGCTTTAGGTACACAAATATACACGAGTACTGTCCGGCCTCGGGCAAATAGGACAGGAACACGGCCACACACAGCATTAGCACCGTTCTCTCGGCCCCCACCTTCCGCAGGGCGGCGAAGGGGTCCGCCTGCTCCCAGCTTATGGACGCACCCCAGCCGCTGGGGCGCACCTTCTCCGGCAGGCTCTCCGGCACCGCCACCATGATGAAGAATACGTCGAGCACCGCGACCGCCGTGGCAGCGGCGACGACGAGCGCTTCGCCGTACAGGTCCATCAGATAGGCTCCCAGCGCGGGCGAGATCACCATACTAGCGGCGAACGTCGCCGACACCAGCCCGTAAGCGCGCGACCTTTCCGCCTCCGTCGTCACGTCGGCCACGTACGCGAACACGATGGAGAACGTTACCGCGAACACGCCACTAATGCTGATCATTGCGAAGAACCACCATGTGTTGATTGTCATCAGGGGTATGGGCGCGCACGTAAAGAACACCGTCACCAGCAGGAAGAATTTCCTTCCCCATACGTCGGAGAGTGCTCCTATCAGCGGAGCGGAGAGGAACGAAAAGATTCCTTTGATTCCCATGATCAGTCCGTTCATGAGGAAAGTGTGATCCGGAAATGTTGCATTCAGAACGGAGATTATCGGCATCGTCAGCAAGCCCCACGCGAAAAACTCCAAAAAGATCACTACCAGAGCGTGGAAAACGGAAGGCTCACCGATGCCCGACATTGTCATAATCCCGTCTTTCATAACAGTTTTTCTGTTTCGTATTACCATTTCTACTTCAGATTTTGTCGTCTTAGTAGGCGTCATTTAAGTTTATGATCGATTATATCCTAAAACACTACTTAATAAGCAACATATTGAATATTTATATCACTACATTGAAGAAATCTTTGTGAAACGGGCAAGTACATGTAACGTCAAAAAATTACTGAAAATTGAAAAACAACTCAATAAGTGTGTTGCTATTTTAAAAAAAACATTATTGATATTTGTTAGTTTAATAAAATAATTAAAATATTTGTTTTTATTATAAAATACTTTAATATGTACATTTATTTAAATATTATTTATTGTTTAGTTACTTAATATTCAATTGTAAATAAGAAAAAAAACTAAAAATAAACCACAGTCCACGTCTTGCCTTTTCTTTTATCAATGCCGTCCACGGCCGATGAGGCTCTTCTAAAAAAAACTCAAATATCATTGACAGATTGACATTTGACCATTGTCAAGTATCGAAATTTGTCTACATTTTCAACGAAAAGAGGCGTTTCAAGTTTTGTTAAAATTTTATTCCTAAACAGCATTCTTAATAAAAAAAAATTATATAATGGTAAGTGATGTTTTATAACTGGCCTGCCTTTAATACAGGAAATACTTATTACCTTTTTCTTCCAGATTCGCTTCATTCTTATACAGAATAGAGCTGGGAAAACTAGACTAGCAAAATGGTACATGAATTTTGATGATGACGAGAAACAAAAGCTTATTGAAGAAGTCCACGCAGTTGTTACAGTCCGAGACGCCAAACACACAAATTTTGTTGAGGTATAGATTCGTAATTTGATTTTTAAATTCCCCACCGACCAGTTTTTCCATGTACATTATGTATTATGTATTTCCATGTACAGTACTACAAGTATTGGATAAATGTAATTTGTAATTCCTATTTTAGTTCCGCAACTTCAAGATAGTATACAGAAGATACGCCGGGCTGTACTTCTGCATATGTGTGGATGTGAACGACAACAACTTGTGCTACTTGGAGGCTATTCACAACTTTGTTGAGGTGCTTAATGAATATTTCCATAATGTGTGTGAACTGGACCTCGTCTTTAACTTTTATAAGGTAATGTTGCAATTTTTTTCACCTATTAACCTAACATACCCTCGATTAAATGCTCTGCCCCACCCACAAAACACAATCTCTTGCCTGATATTCAGAGGTGCACTTGACAGTGTCATAGAGAAAAAAATAAATTCACTAGGGTCCACAGTGAACCAACTTATGTTAAACAACTTATTCTGATGAAAACTAGGTTCTCATATTTTCAAAGCAATTTTTAAAATTGTATAACTGATTTTCAGGTGTACACAGTGGTTGATGAAATGTTCTTAGCAGGAGAGATCCGGGAGACATCACAAACTAAAGTACTGAAGCAGCTTCTCATGCTCAACTCACTAGAATAGTCTAAGGAATGTAATCTGTTAATATTATGGTGTTTGTATGTATGTTGTCCTGCTAGGAACTTGTAGTAAATTATTTAGCTACTCATACCATAGTTATTGTAAATTGTGCAAAGAGGATCAAAATCAGATTTTGACTAAGTACATTGTATGTGTATTAACCTACTGAGCATTTTATTTTTTTAATTATTGAAATACATCAGGAAATGGTGGAATTTTTAGTTTTTCTGAACAACTACTAAGAAATGCGCACTTCCACTGAATTGGCTACAATGACGTCTGTCGCGATCCGTGCAAAAACAGCTTAATTGTACTCATACTTCATAGGTATTGCATAAGTATTCATTCTCCGATTCTTGACGCTTGTGCCTCGCATACATTAAATATTTTTGATGTGTTTAGAGGGGAGGTGACAACGACAGATGACGTCACAGCTACTCCATCCATTCTCAGGCGTGTTTTTGGAACTAATGCACTGAAATTACTGTATCTTTGTCATTTTTGGTATGATTTAAATAATTTCTTTACAGTATTTACTGTTTTTTTTTCGCCATAAGTCTGCATACCCCGCAAAAAATATACCAATCCTCATTGAGATCGTCTTAAACAATAATGTATTTAAAGTTAGCGGTCAAGAGTTTGGTGTTATAGTTAAAATTAAATGTAAAGATAAACCTGTCAATAGTTCATAATTACAAAAAAATTGCAAATTAAACCATTATTATACACAATAAGGGAATACACAACAGGTGGGATACAAAAGTGCACACTTATTTGTAACTATTGAGAACATCTCAGGCTTTAAAACATATTATGTAGAAGTAAACATTGTATATTATGTACTTTAATTATATGTTTTATATGTTTAAAAAAGATTGTTTAACTTTAGTGTTATATATAAAATACTTATTTAATATAAAATGTGTGATGATTGGAGAATAATATAACATGAAAGTTAACAAATTATGTTGTAAAATTCTTTTATTTTACAAAAGCCATGCATGCCGTATGAATCATAGCTATAATATTTTTTAAACACATTGGTTAAAATATTTTTGAACTGTAAGAATGGCATATTCAAAGAGATTAGGTACTCATTGTAAGACTTAAATTATGTAAACTATATATGTGGGTCTGGGAAAATTGTACAATTATACAAGTGTAGTCATTGCACAAAACATCCTAACAGTGTTTATTGTATTGATTTATTAAAAGTCATTTCAAAAAGTATAATATTCTTGATATTATATTATAATAAATTTAATTCTAAGAATCAGCATGTTTCTCCTTCTAGTCTATACAGGGTTACAGGAAAAGTCGACGTAGATCCGTTAAGGGCGTGTAGTTTGCATCGTTTCATCGAAACACCCTATCCTAAACTTAACCGTTTTCGAGATATACGACTTTAATTTTTTTCATAAATTTGCCGAATTTTTAGATACAGTGTAAACTCCATGTAACGTCACTCTATTTAACGACAAACTCCCTTAAGCGTCGAAATCAATTGGCTTTGGTTGGTTTAGCTTGTCTTTCATACCATGTTTCACTCTACATAGCATTACACCCACTCAATAACGACAACAATTGAGTAATAAAAAGTACCTTTTAAGTTGCTAAAATTAGTAAAAACTGCGCAGCTGTGTACGATCTATTGTCGCTTTATTATCCTAGCCCGCAATAAACTCGACTGTCGGCATCATGCATACCGAACATTCTAAGAAATTCGTTCTTTTGTTTACAAATTGGGATTGCTTGTACGTGTACACTGTTGTTGACCATGACTCATAAGTAGGAGTGATGGATTATCTATACCTTATCATATTCTTAGTTGCTCACAAACTTTCGAACTGTGAACATGGCTAATAAAAGAAAATCACTGTGTATTGACGAAAAAGTTTCACTGATACGCGCAATAGAAACGCGAGAGAAGATAAGTGATGTTGGCAAACGCTTTGGATTTAGTCGCTCTACCGTGTCCACAATATAACTCTCCATTTAACGACAACTCTCTATAACGCCATAAAATGCACAGTCCCTTCGGTGTCGTTATATAGAGTTAATACTGTATTTGATTGTATACTATGAAATTTGTAGTCAAAATCGCATTATTTTTTGCTTTTTACAACTAGGACAAGATGCCTTATGAGATGCCTTAACATGACTATGCCTACTATGAAGATGCCTTAACAATTTTGGTTATTGAAGTCATAACTTCAATAACCAAAATTGTAAGTAAATTAACTTAATAGGTTGTACTAAGACATTAAAAGTTATAAAACAATAAATAAGTACACAATAACATTTATTACTTAATAACACATGTTTAAATTTCATGTTCAATATGACCACCCCTGTTTTGCACACATTTTCGCAGTCTTTTTCTCAGTCCACTTTTCACTAGTACGCCAGTTGTTAAATTGCCTCTTATTTCATTCGCCCCGTTAATTATTCTAGTTCTCAATTCTTGTACAGATGATATCGGGTTGGGCTCACTGTACACTAGACTTCATGTGCCCCCATACATAAAAATCCATGGGGGTTAGGTCCGGACTTCTCGGTGGCCAGGGTATAGGCCCACCTCGCCCAATCCATTTGTTCTGTTAATTTCTATCTAACCATTCTCTGACACCTCTCCTGTAATGCGCAGGGCAGCCATCATGTTGGAACCACATGTCTCGGCGCAGAGTGAGTGGCAAATCTTCTAGTAAATCATTGAGGTCTCCTCTCAGGAAATTTTCATAAAATTCCACATTTAAATTATCAGGGAGAAAATATGGGCCAATCAAATGATTGGAAATGATACCCATCCACACGTTCAAGCTGAATCGGCGTTGTGATCCATTAACCCTCTTCTGTTTGGATTTCCCTGTTCTTTCGGGGCCCAATAATGGACGTTATGGTAGTTTGTGATTCCGTCTTTGTCAAACTTTGACTCATCCGTCCACAAGATTTTAAAAAATAGTCGGGTCTTCTACATCTGCATTCAACATGAATCGGCAGGAACCCAATCGTCTTACGGGATCATCTTGTTCAATATCCTGTACAGGCGTGTAGTGGTATGGGTATAGGCCCGCAGTGTGAACGTTATACCACACTTTCCATTGCGAGACTCCCAGTTGAGCGGCAACAATATTTGTAGAGGTGGTTGGATTCAATCGGAATCGTTGCACTATTTCGTTGTCCTGTTCTTCGTCATCATCAATAACACGTGGCTTTCCTAAATCTGTCCGTCGTCTCGATACGGAGCCAGTTTCTCGAAGCCTTCGATAGAGTCCTTCAAAAACTCTCACATCCGGTACTCGACGGCCGGGATAGCGTCTTATGTACTCGTTATAATATACAATTGCAGTATCCGTAGCTAACTAGCATATCTGCATATTCCTGGTTCGTGTAGGTCGTCATCGTCAACAGTTCCGTATCACAAGCAAAATCAGAGTCCAGTAAACAAGCACAATAGTCACAAATCGGAAGAAACAGTCCAGAAACACAGCCAAGTCGAACAGAAAACAGAAAGCAAAACGACAACGCATCTACCATGGACGAATCACATAAGCAGACTAACAACCAAACACAAACAATAGGGCATGTTGTATTCTCATCCCAATCTCCTTCGGCATCGGCACATTATCTTTCTCACTCACACCTGCATAAATCGTAAGTTATCTCGCTTGCACGCCCCGAACCAACTCAAAGGACAATAGGCAAGGGACCGAGAATTGCTACCTGGATGCTTTAACTATAACGCGGTCACATTAACTTGACGCATCGCTGGAATGCAAAGCCCTGCCCGCTTCCCCCCGCGTTCCCTTAGCTCGCCCGGCAAACGTCAGTATGGTCAGCATCTCTGTTACCGATACACGCGTCGATATTTTCCTTAGTTTTCTGTTGCAGTTTTTGGACATTAAGCTAAGCTTTTTTTTGTTAAGCTTTCGTTATTGTTTTGTTACGTTTGGACTATTGTTATTGTTATTTTTCGACTATTTATTTATTTATGAGTCATCCGACAGCCAAAGCGAAGAAGAAGTCAGTGATGATGATATCGTACCAATTGTGATTAAATAGTTTTAAATAAATAAATAAATATTTTTTATTTCAGATACCACCCGTATAGTAAATTGAGAGAAATTAAAAAATTAAATAACATTAAAATTAAAATACTGTATACTGTCTATAAAATAATTTGAAATTTATAGTAACATTCACTAAATTAATACATGATGCAACGTGTTGCAAGATTAACAAATAAAATCTATGCTCCAAAATCAAACGTATAGTATTTTTTACCTACATGCTTTTGTTTTCGCACCGTACTTGAACGCCAAAATGACGTCATCAAGCCCATGCGTCAAGTTAATGTGACCGCGTTGTAAGTGTTTTTTCTATGATTTTTGACAAAACCCTTGATTGTGATACCTTGTTGAATAGCTGATGAAACGTAGATATTTTAAAGTAGATCTGCAGAACATCTTTCATAATAATTTTTTTGGATATCCTTTAAAGAAAAATAAACTTAATAAATAAATATTACTTTTTTAAACTTTCAATGTCTTAGTAGGACCTGTTAAGTTAATTACTTACAATTTTGGTTATTGAAGTCATAAGGCATATTGTCCTTGTTGTAAAAAGAAAAAAATGATGCGATTTTGAGTACTAAATTTCATATTATACAATCAAATATCAAAAAATTCGGCAAATTTATGAAAGTCGAATATCTCGAAAACTGGTAGGTTAATAGGATAGGGTGTTTCATAGCCAAATCAGTTAGAAACGATGCAAACTACACGCCCTTAACGGATGTACGTCGACTTTTCCTGTAACCCTGTATACTCTATATAATTTCATGAAGTTACACAATACACAGCAGCCAGCTTTACAACTGTAAATACAGTGGGTGCTATAGCGTTTTATGAATAATTTCGCGAAGTGTAATACAGGGCACATTTTTGCAATATTTTTTTGTCCAAAATCTTATATATAAAATTCTCGTGTCACAATGTTAGTCACCGAACTCCTCCGAAACGGCTTTACTGATTTTTACCAAATTTTATATGCATATTCAGTAGGTCTGAGAATCGGCTACTGGGTATTTTATATATTGATAAGTGCATTTGTTGAATAAAAATAGTAAATTATTACAACTCGAGACTGACGGCGACCATATTGTTTGTGTGACGGGATAGCGATCGACGTTGCCATGGTGACATACTTATTTAGTCACTTAGATAAAATAATATGGGCGAAATACTTAATATGGCAAAGCAACGTTTGCCGGGACAGCTAGTAATTATATATGAACGACTCCATACTTTAGATAGTAGTATAATCAAAGATTTCAAAACTCAAGATAGGCTATGATGTACATTCGACAGAACAAGTCATCATACAATAAAAAGTTCCGCCATCTTGGTTTTCACCATACTTTAAATGTCGAAATGGCAAAAATCTCAAAACTGGGGCCATTTAACTTGAGACACTTTTTGCCTCAACATGCCTCGTCTATAATATTTGGTCCTTACATATTTAATTGGCGTTTTGTCGTACTTGGCCACTTTGATCTCAAATATATCTTCTTTGGTTAGGAAATCAAATTTTAAATTTATACCGCTATTTACTCATGCATTTGTGTTTCGAAAACCGTAATTTATATGTTTTTTCCTCTTTTGGTTTTTTCTTTGCGTCCCTCTGTTTACAAAATGACAAACTGGAAATATCGTATTATTTTCGAGTACGAGTTCCACCGTGGCATCATGTTGCAGAAACGGCTCGAAGGATTAATGATGTGTATGGCGGCGGTGTCACAAAAGAAAACATAGTGCGTTTTTGCATCCAACGTTTTAGTTCTGGAAATTTCGACCTGTAGAACAAGCCCCGTATACGGCCGGAGACCAAAGTTGATAATGAAAAATTGAAGGCTATTGTAGAAGCGGATCCATTGCCAATCACGACCGAGTTAGCTGCAGGCTGCGGTGTTAGTGATAAAACTGTTTTAATCTACTTGAAGCAAATTGGGAAGGTGAAAAAGCTTGAAAGGTGAGTACCTCATGAATTGAGTGCAGCAAACCGACAAACGCGCGTCGACTGCTGGATTACATTACTCAACCGGCACAATAAAGGTTTTTTAAATCGAATCATTACCCGTCATGAAAAGTGGATCCTGTACGATAATCGGAAACGCTCATCGCAATGGCTATTCCTGGCGAACCAGCCAAAGCCTGCCCCGAGCGAAAATTGACTCAAAAAAAGTTACTTGTGAGCGTTTTGCGGATTAGTGCCGGTGTCGGTCACTACAGCTTTCTTAAATCTGGCCAGATGATTACTTACAGCAGATGTCTATTGCCCGCAACTGCAAATCATGATGGAAAAGCTAGCTGCTAAACAACCGAGGTTGGTCATTCCCTCTAGGCCACTGCTGCTTCAAGACAACGCTAGATTAGAGGAGCTTCAATTGGAATGTCCAAGACTTTCACCGTACTCCCCGGACCTTGCTTCAACAGATTACCATTTTTTTCGAAATTTGGATAACTTCTTGCGAGGGAAAAAATTCAACTTCGATGGGGCAGTCCAAAGCTCCTTCAAAGATTTTGTTGATTCCTGTCTGAATGGTTTTTTAGTAAAGGAATCAATGAACTACCTATGAGATGGCAAAAGTGCATAGATATTATATAGCAATGGTATATACTTTGAATAAATAAATATATTATGTTTAAAAAAAAACTACTTTATGTTCTTACTTTACAAAACGCCAATTCATATGTAATGACCTAATTTATACGTCTATGAGTATAATTAAATTTTGGATTGATATAATATCTAGCTGCAACATATTATGGTGTATCCTTCGTTTTTATTATCATTCATTATTTTCATTGCCTCCCTTACGAAAGCAATTTGAGGTTTTCACGCCAAAAGATAATACGTATCAACATATATTTTATTTAAACTAGATTTGTATCTACAGTGAATGTACAATACTTTCATCATGATCAGGTCGCCGCCAACTTAATACCGACTTCGGCCAGTCTATACTCCAGTTCTCTGATGAGATAGGGCGTGCGCTCATGGGCGGGGGCGCGCGCCCACTCGCTGCTGTTGAGCGCGATTGGTGCGAAGCCCTGGCGCTCCAGCACGTCCAGGACGAGGCGGAACACGCCCCGCAGCCGGCTGCTGTTCATGGAGTAGCAACCCTGGTTGAAGCTCATTATACACACCCTGAAAGAACCAGTCATGACATCAGTATGTGAAATACCTATAATTTGATTGAACAAGATAGGATGATCAATTGATTATGTTATATGTAACACAGTTTATGATATTAACTCGGAACACATTCTATGAGTTGTTACTTTCAAAATATAAATAGAAAAAATAAGTTACATATGAAATACATACACAATTGAATCTTTAGGGATATTGAGTCGCTCAATAGGAACTTTGGTGGTTTTTTTGAGCGATGGGAACTTCACAAGAGAGCCGTTGTGGACACACACTATTATATCTGTAACAAACAATGTACACTGAATTATACATTTAAATAGAAAACCTACATAAAATGTTGTGAATTTGCAGCTGTCAATAATAAGATGGAAATTAAGAGAAAAGCTTCGACACGTTGATCGTGCCGCAGCTGGATTTACTGAACTAAGTAGGTATACTTATTTACTAATTTAAATTAAATATTAAAAAATAACAATAAAATAAAATAAAACTACTACCCGACTACATCAATTAAATAGCCTATGTTACTGGGACTATTAATAATAGAATCTATTGATACCACATTTATTAAAATCGGATCAGTAGTTTAGTCACTACAGTGGAACAAACATAGATATATACATACATTGCCAAAATCGTTACCTTCCTTTTGGCTTCGCCGTAGTCGGGTAATAAAACTACCGACTTTTACGGATTTGATTGTAGATTTCAGTTTATCCCGATGTTTCAGAATCGGCTATACGTATACGGGACGACGAGCAATAAACAGAAAATTAATCCCATATAAAATCAGTAAAAGGACTTTCATTTGTAACAAGCGATATTGCCGTATACCTACATATTATTAAGAAATGAAATAACACGTACTGGCTAGTATCCCGTTCTCCAGCAGCACGTTGGCGGCAATGTGGTCGGGGCCGGGCAGGCCGCGCGCCAGGTACTCCGCCAGGGCGTCGGTCGCCGCGTGCGCCTGGTACTGGCCCCTCGCTCTCTCGATTATCTGCTCCGACAGCGTGTACCTCTTGTCGTGGAACGTGTTTACAGCCTCATATAACGTCAGCAGTTGAAGGTAGTCCAGAACGTTCTCTTCTCTAGACAGATACTCCTCGAGAAAATCCTCTGAGAATACTCTCTGCAGGACCTGGTCAATATAGCAGTTCAGCGATGCCAATTCCAAGCATATTTTGGTCCAAGGAAGTGCTGCTTTGGTGGCGTTGAAGATGGGGTTCGCGAACATCTGCGCCTTTAAGGGCTTCCAGTGCTCGGACTCCGGGACGTAGTTGTTGTTGGATAGGTAGTTGATGAAGGCGAAGAGCAAGTTCGGCCTGGCTCTCGTGAGGGTGCCCGGCTCGGCCGCCGCCACGTTACACATGTATGCGGCGAGGCCCAGGTGCGTGTGCGCCTACAACGAACGAGTAGTATGACGATTGATGACTATTTCTTTGGGCATATGATTTACTGCATGTAGACGGTAAGGCAGAAAAATAATTGTCACACTAAAAAAAACTCATCAACGTGTCTCTCTGCTGTACGCAAACTCGTCCATACATAAGTACCTACCTATTTTTTTTTACATTTAGTTATTTTCTGCGTTAACGTTTTTAAATAAGCAGTAAATTGATTATTCATTTTTTTTTAATCAATTTAGTTGGTTGAAAATATAACATGTGTAAAGTGTTTAACTTACAATCCTAGATAAAATCCTGGCAATGAGTAAGCTACGATCGAAGTCCAATTTCTTTTGAATCACGAAGTCGGCCGCCGCGTCCAAAAATTCTTCCTGGTAAAATTCCGGATGCTTATCTAGAATCCTCGGTTTGAACTTGGCCAGAGTTCGGAGGATATCTTCGTACGACAACTCGTCCATATTTCGGACCATGATTTCGCAGCTCATATCGAGAAGCTGTTTCCTGGTGGGGTACACTTCTGCAGTGCAGTTGATATGGCACAGAGCCCAGACGATGGATCTCGCCATGGGCGCGGATATGTCTCGGTCGTGCAGTAGGAGGCCTGTGACGATGTTATTGATACACCGATCGGGCAGCTCATGGCGGCAGGCGAAGACGAGCATCTCCCTCAGGAGGGGAAGGTCCTGAGGGTCCAGCTCCAGGGGAAGTTGTATCTGGAACACAAGTGGCAGCGCCAGCTGCAGTGCGTCGACCAGGTGGCTCTTCCCATTGAACTGTGACAGCAGAAAGTCTAGGAACATAATCTGCTGGGTGTTCATTTGGTTGATGTGACATCTGACCATCTGCAGAAGAGTCTGCACGATGAGCGAGTCCACCGGCACATTAAGGAATGACAGAACTTTGAGAGCTTCAATGGTGTCTCCTAACTCCAGCTCCCGGGCTCGCTTATTTAAATTTTGACAAAGTATACCAAATGCAGGGTCTTTCACTGTGACATCAGGTGCAACTTCATTTCTGCAATTAAATTTTTTCACAATTTTTCTGCAACATTATTCATCATCCAAAACTTTACGATTTCTTGACCCTAATAGTAGTTAGTTTTTTCTTTGTATAAAAAAAAATTATTACATAATATCACTAAGCTCTGACTAATATCTCAATACACATTCCATGATAAATTATGACCCATTCATCCTGTAGTCGAAATTTAGTTAATAAATACTTACTTATTAGACTTATGTATGTGAAATAGACAAGACAGCGCTTGCACTAGGTGTCTGTGAGTCATGGTTGGCAAATGTGTCTGGACCGCTGCTAACACATCACCAACATTTGTAGCCGTCTTTAGATTTGCTGTCACGGGGTTAGGTTGCTTTGCTATATCTGGCACTGCAATTATTATAGCTATATGAGAAATTATATAAATATATTTTATATACAAGTAAATTGAATATTAAAATCATATTATAAATTATTAAACCTGAAGAAGTATACAATCAATAGATGAGTATTGATAATATAAGTAATTCTTATGCAATTTTAATTGTTAAATAACATTAGTAGACAATCGTGTAATGAACTAAAACAAAACAAAGCTGGGTTGCAAGTTGAACTGCCAAAGGGAAGAATGGGATAAAATTTAAATTGTTTAACATTTTCGTTATAGTTGGTTTGCTCCAGATACCTCGATTTAGAGACTCATATCATGCCTTCATTTATTAAACTTTTTAGTATTAAAAGGAAATCAATTCTTGGCTCAATAGGCTCCGAGGAGTGAAGTTACTTCATATACGAATTAATAAAAACCAATGGACATAAGATAATAATATAATAGGTTTTTCAATAGAGGCAGTAAAAACATAACACCCTAACAGATATCAAAATCAATATCAAAAACATCTTCTAAAAACAGAACGCAGGTCACAACATCTAACACTTAAGAGGTTTTATATTACCTCAATATTTAGAGCAATAAGTATAGCATCATATTGCACTAATGTGACACACACTTAAAATGTTGAATTTATATCATCTGTACTTACCAGTGGACAGCCGTGCCAAGCCTAGAGTGTGATTAAACTTTGTACTTATGAGTGGAATATGCAAAAACTTTACGACTTGTATAGACATGGTGATTAATATACTTTACTTTTAATTACGAAACATAAACAGAAGATGGGAATGTCATTCCTGAAAATAACAGGTGAACTTTTACACTTTAAACTTAAGTAAAAATAGGCTACTATGTAATATAAGGGAAATTAAGACATACTGACACAAAATAATAGAAGTTGCGTAGGTACTCAATAAATTTTAAATATTTAAATATTTTATTTTCATTAAAATTTATCCATTATATAATTTTTCATTTAAACTGATTAGAATTTTTATTTATTGTTGCGTGGTACATAGTATCTAAATTTTCACGCAATATAAAATGAATGAGCTTTACAATTTATTTCATAATATTTAAAAAAAAAAAACAAAAAAATTACAAATTATTAATTTATGATCTTGCCCATGTTTTCACTTCTTCTTCTTTTAATTTTGACAACATGATTTTTTTTAATTATTCAGTTAACAATTAGCATATTATATCTATTAATGTTTAATACAGGTAGTTTTCCAATTATTGCAGCACGAAAGCGCATTATGCGGCATAATGCTCAACGTTGAATGTTTCAACTACAGCAACGCTTCGCACAATCAAGTACTCTCCAAAGTAATGCTTTCGCATGATGCGTGCAATCGATAACAACCCATTTGTTTTTCTCTTTAAGTTGGCATTGATCGAAATTTTATTTATACTTTCGTATACTACATGTAACTTAATAATACTAAGTATAACTTTCGTTTCCTCGTAAAGGAAAGAATAAAAGTTAATTCAGACTGTGTTAAAAAACTAAATATAAGTATGGATGAAGGTACAAACATTGACAATTTTTTTTATATTCCAGCATTGATAACTAATAATACATCTACGTATTCCACATTTTTTTTCAACACTGAACTTAGCGCACTCTGCTGATGCATGTGAAAACTAATTCACGTTTCAATTAAGCATCAGCACAATTCGGCATTGTGCGCCACTGAGTCGCATAATGCTCTAATTGGAAAACTACCACACTTTATTATTAACTATACGGTCAATTAAAGTTATCTACTAAAATACAACTGAAATATACTTATTTAGACTTAGTACTTAGGAAGGAAACATAATAACAATTACATCATGAGTCTGTGGGCATATGGTGGAAAGCCCCAAAGGGAGATCTCCGACCGAGCGAGGTGCTATGCTCGGTGGCCGAAGCCCGCTTGTATGAATTTCAGATGTCGTATATATAGTGCCGATCATAGAAAACTTCGATAGCACGATTCAGGATTGTGGCGCTAATTGGTCCGCCACGAGTCTTAAAACGAGAAGAAAATGTAACAGAAGGTAGAAATAACGTAAATGATAATAATTAAGCCACTATGATTTAACTTAACTTAATTTAAACTTAACATTTTTTTATAATATGCATGATAACACAACAAAGATATGTAATATAAATAACAAAAAACTATTATCTATGATTTTATTGATTCTTTAGAGCATACATTTTACTATTCACACAATATTCCTTTTACGTATAGTTCATTTAGGTTTATTTAATGCACTCTCCAGACAACATACATTTTACTCTGTTCATAAATGACTTTTTATCTCCCTGAAAAATGTCAACGTTACAAAACTTTTTGATAAAATCTTTTACATTTTAGTTAGTACAGCATTTTGGCCATAAGATATATGATGTGAGGGCACAGCTAGCATAACGGTGTTTCTCGTGCGGTAAGTAGGGGTATTGAATGTTACTTGTGCTAGTAAATTTGGGCTGTCGATACGTTCTCGCAGTATGTCAAAAAGTAGATCCATATTCATTATAGAACGTCTCTCTTCAAGAGAAAGTAATCCATATGCGTGACAATTATCAATATAGTTACGTTTTTTAGTTTTTTTTTTACTTTAAAAGTTTACATGTGCTAGGAACATCTTGTGGATTCTTTCGATTATTTTTATATGGGCTGCGTAATAAGGTTGTCATACTTGACAAGCATATTCCATTATACTTCTGACATATAAGGATATGATTGAATGGTCTACTGGTCCTTAAAATAAATCCTAAGTTTTTGTAGGATTTACTAGCAATTGTATCTATATGCTTAAGCATTGTCATTATTAAATCAAATAAGACATCAAGATCCCTTACCTCGATAACTATTTTAATGGGAACACCATCAAAGCTGTAAGTGTAAAAGATAAGACATTTTTTTCGACTGTAAGTTATGCATTGGCATTTATTTATGATAACAGAAATTTTATTAAGACGGTAATAGTAACACAAATTGTTTAAATCATTTTGGAGCTTATCACAATCATATATGGATTTCATGTTTAAAAATATTTTCTTGTCATCAGCATACGACAAATGATAAGTGTGACGTAAGTGTAAGGGAATGTCATAAATGTACGCGTCATAGAAAATTGGTCCTAAATGTGAGACTTGAGCCACCCCCGAGGAAATTTGAATGTAATCCGACTTGTATCCACTCATAACTAACGCTTGAGAACGTTTGGATAAGTAAGAAGATGCCCATCTCAGAAGATCTCCATGAATACCCATATGCAACAATTTTTGTAATAGTATAGCATGGTCCACTCGGTCAAAGGCTTTTTCGAAGTCCGTATAGACCACATCTACCTGTCCATCCTGTCTATCTTTTTTCATTTGTTCTAAAACATATTAAGTATGAATTGTTAAATTAGAAATAGTAGAGCGGCCACGAAGAAAACCATGTGGTATGGTATCAGGTATTTCTTTCATAATAATCGCATATATAATAGGTCTTTACCTATGAAATTGCCGTTCTGCAGTACTGACCATTTCAAATCAAAATAATTTTTGTTTGGCTAAGAATTCTAATTTCAAATTAATTTTATTTTAAAAAGATGGAATTCTTTTTCCAAAAGTAGTCATTTGTTTATTGATTAGTGTTACATTTTCATCACATTTCAATCTTTTTCGTCATCATGGATACGTTAAATACGGATACGTATTCGAGTAATTATGGAATATGAGTACCGTCGTGGCAGCAACGCGGCACAAGCGGCACGCAACATCAATGATGTTTACGGATCTAACACCAACGCACCACCTGTTATTGGTTTGCTCGCTTCCGTTCTGGAAATTTCGACCTGAAAAATGAACCTCGCGGTCTTCCGAAGACATTGGTCAACAATGACCAATTAGAGGCGATTGTGGAAGCTGATGATACACAATCTACGGTTGAATTAGCAGCAGCTTTCAACGTTAGCGTCAAAACAATATTGGTCCATTTACGTCATATTGGCAAGGTAAAAAAGCTTGACAAATGAGTGCCCCACGAACTCAATGATCGCCAGCGCGAATTACACATCGAGACGTGCTTGCACTGCTCAACAGACACACAAATGAAGGAATTTTGAGCCACATTGTTACCAGCGATAAAAAATGCATTCAGTTTGATAACCGCAAGTGCTCAGCAAGTTGGTTAGATCCTGGTTCAGCACCTAAACAATGCCCTAAACGAAAACTTACCTCTAGAAAAGTGATGGTCACTGTTTGGTGGTCTAGCGCCGGTGTGATTCATCACAGCTTCTTACCAAACGAGGTGAGCATTACTGTACATGTGTACTGTGAAGAACTGAACACAATGATGGAGAAGCTGGCACATCTCCAACCAGCATTGGTCAATCGCTTGTCTCCGCTGCTCCTGCACGACAACGCGCGACCTCATACTCCACAGCAGACGGTCTCTAAGTTGCAAGAACTGGGGTTGGAAGCTCTCCGTCATCCGCCCTACTCACCAGACCTTGCGCCTACAGACTACTACTTTTTCCAGAATTTGGATAACTTCTTGGCGGGAAAAAAATTCAATACCCGAGATGCAGTACAAAATGCCTTTGAAGAATTTGTTGTCTCCCGTCTAGCTGATTTCTTTAAGAAGGGCATCAATAAACTGCCACTGCGTTGGCAAAGTTGCATTGATTGCATGGGTGATTACTTCGATTAATACAAATAAAAAATACATGAAAAAAATTCGTTTAAATTTTTTCATACAAAACTGAAATTTCATAGATAAAGACCTAATATTTTAGAAAACAATTTTTTCTGTTAATTTAGCAAGCGGATTTGATATAGACATAGGTTGATAGTTGGTAATTTTCCCTTTTTAAACACAGGTATGATGTGGGCTTATTTTTCAAATAGTCGGAAAGTCACAGTCCGCTAAAGTACGTTGAAAAAGTAATGCAATAGGTGATGCTAAGCTATCTGCACATGAACGTAAAAATGTAGGTGGAATGAGTCACAGCCTGGTCCCTTAGTGGTATCGAGAGATCGAAGTTTTTTATGGACATAACTTTCCGGAATGTAAATACAAGATAAGTTTTCGTTGTTGAGTGATGTATTAGGTAATGAATAGATATAATATTGGAATGGAATATCGCCAGTGGCATATCTAACAAAAGCACTTTCAAAGAAATTATTAAACGTCAAGAAAATTGAATGTCCATCACTTAACTCACAGCCATTATATGTAAATTTCTGGGGATACATAGATCCACCTCTTTTTGGTTTAACATAAGTCCAAAAGTATTTAGATGCATACCTAATTTTGTGTTCTACATTATTAGTGAATTTAAAAAAAACATATTTTTGGATTTTATGTTGCCCCGGCAACATAAAATCCTAAGTAGCTTATAGTAAAAAGCGCGGGAAACTTCGGAAAAGGCGGGTATTTTCTCGTTTTTTTTAAATTATTAAAATACGATCAGAAGGGTTAATGTTGTAAATAAATAAGTATTTATATAATTTGTTACGTTTATAATTAATTTTAGTGTAGTTAGCTGTATATATTTGGTAAGTTTTCTTTTTGTATTATTAGTAGATAGGTTCTTTGTATAGTATAAATAAATTAAACTAACTTATAGGTTCGATGAACGAACCGCCCGACCTCATGTCGGGGCCGGGTCCAGGGCCCGGTCCTGATGTAGGTTTGAATATAACCATTTATAATATGGAATATGAAAATGTGATGATTGGGAGCCGCAACCGGCCTAAGACTACATTTTCACAAGATATAATTACAGAAAATATTCCTAATGCTAAAAACAATGTTTCTGAAACTGTTGATTTGCAAAAGGCTCGTATGCTATACACTGCTACCGATGCATACCCTTATGTTGTCCATGTACAAAAATTTACATCTTCTCCATCAGATGGTTTCACCCTACACACCCCTATTTTGGGAAATTTCTTTAAAATGAATAAAATAAGTAGTATTGTACCTGGAAGCATTAAAAAATTGGTAGAAACCGATGCACAGTTGCTTTTAAATCGTATATTGATGCAAACAATTTTGCAATAAATGAACATTTAGAAACAATTAAATTAAAAGCTTTCATACCACATTTTAATGTATCTAGAATGGGAATAGTTAAAAATATTCCAACAGAATGGTCAGATGCAGAAATATTAGAAAATTTAGACACTCCAACAGGATTTGGTGAAGTTTTAAAAATAAGGAGAATTACTTATAAAGTTAAAGTTAACGATATTATAGAATGGAAACCATCTCAGTCAGTGATTATTAGTATTAGACCTTTGATGGTCAAATTTTACCACCAAGTGTTTATATATGTTTTAATTCTTTACCTGTATATTTGTACATATATCCTACAATTTTAATTGCTGTAGATATGGACACACTAAAACTATTTGTAGATCTACTCCAAGATGTTTTAAATGTGGACAGGATCATTCGGCTGATTCATGTATGTGTAAGTTGGAATACTGTGTAAATTGTTTTGGATGTCATTATGCTACAAACAAAAATTTACCAGAATATAATAGACAGCGAGCTATCAAAAATTGTATGGCTGAGAAATATATTTTATATGGTGAATCTAGAAAATTACAGCCTCCAATTGTGGTGGGAAAAAGGTTCTGATTAATTCATCTCAACTCAAAATAATAATGTTCGTTCATATAAAAAAAACTATACACGCTCGCCACAAAAACCGGGAAAGGTTTATGATAAACATTTTCATAATAAGATCATAAATTAAAACCAAATGCCATCTTCTGAGAATGTTTGTGCATATATTGACTCGGAAACAAAAAAGGTATTATCAGACATTAATACAAGTACTAATTTAAATGTATTATCTTCATTTATTAGAGCTTTACAACCAAATAATATATTAAAACTGTCCAATGTTGCTTCTTTAAATAAAATGATTAATACAAGTGATGTTGAAGGAATTTGTAAAATTTTTGCAATATGCAGATGATTTATTCTGTATGCTATTCATGCTAATGTAGATGTAGCTTGTAGCTCATTAAATCAAAGTCTTGTTGCTATTTGGCTTTTTAATAACGGGCTAGATTTAACAGTTGATAAAAGTAGTGTTGTAGTTTTTACTAAAAAGTTATCTATTCCGAATGTGAATATCAGCTATAATAATAAATCTATTCTGGTTAAAAACCATACAAAATTTTTAGGAGTACTTTTGGAAAAAAAATTGAACGGAAATCCACATATTGAATATGTAATTTCTAAGTTTTCAGATGTCTTGCGGGAGTTTGGTGGGGAGCTCATCCATTCTGTTTAAAGCTTATCTATAAATGCTATAATTAGAAGCGTCATAGACTATGGTGTATTTTTATTAGTAGGGTGATAATTAAAGTGTTATTAAAAAAATAGATAAAATTCAATCCAAAGATCTTCGAATAATAAGTGGTCCTATTAATGCCCTACAAGTAGAATGTACTGATCCTTGTATCCTTTGTCTCAAAAGACAATATTTATTTGATAGATTTGTTTTTCGTTTAAAACAGTACAAACTCCATCCATTATTAGAAAATCTGAATCAATTAAATGCCGTCTTAGAGATCCTTTTCATAAAAAGTCTTTGCCGTGTCTTATTGTAAGCTTTCGTAAGCTCCTTTCTATATCTGCTTCTATTTATCAATCCGATTTACTTCCTCTTTTTTCATATAATTTTGAAAGTCTGTTGTTAAAACCAGATCTGAGATACAATCTTGGTTTAGTTAAAGATGAATATTAACAATTTTATCGATAGCGAATATATTAATTGGCATCACATTTTTACTGATGCTTCTAAGTTAGATATATCAGGGAATGTGGGAGTTCGTGTTTATCACTCAGTATAAAATTCATCAAAAAAATTAAAATGCCTATGCAAAGTTCCGTTTTTTTTCTGCAGAATGTTTATCCATTTTCAAAGCCTTAGAATATGTATTAATCTTTAAATTAACAAAGTCCATTATATTTACAGACTCTAAGAGTGCATTACAGGGTATTGAATAATTCCATTTCGTAATAAACTATTTAATCTTCTTCGATATCAGGGATTAACTATACAGGGTTACATGGAAAGTCGTGCTGAATATTAAAGAACGTTATTACTTAACCGTTAAGGTATCCGAAACTTAACCGTTATGGAGATATTGAATTTTGATTATTTTTTTCAAAATTCTCATAACAATTTTTTTCCACTCACGAATCTTAGGCTATGTAAAGGCAGATGATATAGGTAAGGATGCAGTGCAGAGTGGTGAAACTCATCCATTTAAATTTATCCTTACGACCTTCTAAATTTACCGATAATTCATTTATACGATGACTGGAATAAGTATTGGGAGTTTACTGGTCAACATAAGGGTAATCGTATGTATAAATTGCAGCCTATAATACCAAAAAAGTCTTGGTTTAATAAAATCAATAGTTCCAAACTTGTAATTTCATCGATAATAAGAACGCGATTGGGACATATAATTATGTATTACTAGTCATTTAACTAAAATTGGCATTTTAAATAATGATGCGTGTGATTGCGGTAAGGATACGAGAACTTTAGATCACATATTTTTCTCGACACCTTTGCGTGATCATACTTCGTTTTTATCCTCTTAGCGCTCCCTTTATGTTCACTTTCCAATTTGTATGATGTGTTTAATATACAGGGTGTATTCAGACCAGTCCCATTAACTTTGTGGGCTTATTAAAGGCCATGAAATAGATCCATTGATACAATTCATTTGATTTTAATCGATTGTTTTTGTAAAAGTTAAAATTTTCAATATGCAATGTACAACGTACGTAGGACATAAACACAGGGGCGGAGTTGGCGGTTGGAGGCGGGTGCGCGAGGGGTAGGCCGCGCAAGCACGTCCTCCGCGCCCGCGCAGGTGCGAATAGAGAAAATCAGCTGATACTAGCAGCTGTACCGTATGAATTAAATAAACCACGAAAATTGCATAGATTAATAACATCTTATTTAAAGTTAGCTAGCTCCGTGGCCTAGTGGGTAGACCGTTTGATTCGCACTCGAGAGAGTGCAGGTTCGATTTCCAGGTTGAGGCGTGTACCAATGAGACTTTTTCAGATCTCAAGTACATTATACGGACGCTCTAACGGTGAAGGAAAACATCGTGAGGAAACCAGCTGTGCTGTGCTTGGGCAACCATACGACATTTAAAAACCAACTGTCCCAGGCAATATAGTATTTCAAGAGTGGTTACTTCGCTCAGAGAATACTGTATAAATCATACAATAACGGATGGAAAGGACTCAGTTTATTTAAAGTTCTAATAACATTCATGTACCTGTTTACTAACTTTTGTTAAGTTAATATTTAATTACTTTAAATTTTTTGTTCTGATTAAGAAAAATAAATGAAAATGAGATGAGGTACATACAATTAGATCGAACAGCAAGTAGCAACTGGCCTACCGTGCCGACGTCTAAGTATTTTAGCCACACTGTGGGCTCCAAGACGAGGATCCCGGTGCACCGTCTAAAATTTGCTCCTCGATATTTACGTCCAGCTACCGCCCACCGCTGGAGACTCAATGGGCCTATTTTATAACAATGGCATGCCTGTGTAATGGTCGAATGCATTTTAGTATAAAAAATCACACACAAGTCACAAACACGAAAAACAAGTCAAAACAAACAAAACAGTTAATACTTATTACAAATAAAACACTTATTAAAATAAACGAAAGTCAAAATAAACAAACGAAAGTTAAAACGAAGATAAGAAGTAGATAATTGAAAAAATAACACGGAACGTCACTCGAAAACGCGGGTTTACACTTACAGCCAACTGACCAAACTGAGAAAATGATTTTATGTAAAAAACATAGGCATGTGTCCAGAAATGTATCAATAGTTTTTCATATCGATAAATTACTTTTTAATTTGCATACGCATTGATTTGTATGAACTTATTACAAAATCTACTGGAGGCTCATGGCACGTAAAAGAGCGAAGAGAGAGGCGCGTGGGAGACGATAATCGCGTACCATCAGGCGATCTGTCTGCTCGATTGCGGGTCATAAATCATAAAAACCCAGCATGATATAAAAAATAGTAGTTTAAAAACGTAGTGTTGTGTTGTTAAGTTTTAAGTGAAACGTGTAATGATTTATGGTGCTAGAAACGATTTTCAAATTTCAAAATGCAACAAAAACACTTTCTAACAACTTTAAGTTTTAACTTTTAACGTTACACTTTGCCGCGGTCACCTGATGGTCGATGGATTCCTTGTACTTAGTACTAGGAGTAGACTTAGTACCTACTACATACTAGCAGTCATTCAGTACTTCTTTCACGTAAGTAAATAGCTATTAGCCATAGTTTTACTTATTATGATCGGTGTATGTAATTACGTACGTAACTTATTATCATTAATAATAATTTACTAATGCGACTTCGGGCACCCTTTTATACACCTACTTCGTTTCATTGTTACCTACAGTTCAACCACGTTTCATCTTTCGGTTATTGTCGTTTTTCAAACACCGTCTATAATTTCGATAGAAAAGCGATGATTGCCGTTGGACATTAAGAATTTAGTTGCACTGTACACAAGGTTAGTATACACTCGTTATTTGTTAAGCAACATTTCGTGTGTGATTTACGAACCACACTGCAGGCAGTGTAGAGCAGGGATTCCTAAAGTGGTTTCCGTGGGATAATCATCAAAGTTCCGCCAAAATTATTTGAAATTATGAAATCCAAACATCCGTCACTTTTGTGTGTGTACGGTTGTAAGTCACTGCAATCTGCATACAGTTAAACATCGCTGAACGCGTGTACTAAGGCAGGGGCACGGCGCGGCGGCCGGCCCGTGCGTCAGCTGACGGGTCATTGGCCGGCGAGCGTAATGAAGTTAATTACATTGCGTAATTCATTACGCTTTTGCATATTTTACTTAAGTAAAAATAATAAAATTTTAGATTTTAATAAAAATCTACTTCTAGACAGCTTGTTCTCATGATTAAAAGGTATAAAATTAAAAAAAAAATTAATTGAAAAAATGAATTTTCTAAAATAAAATAAAAAAAAAAACTTTTTGTAATGAGAAAATGTAGTATAATCATATCCCAAAGTTAACGGAAGCGCTCTTCTGGCACCCTGTATAATCCTGTATAATATTTTAGTGTTTTAAGTGAATTTATAATAATCAAAGATTTAAATTTGTAAATAAGTATTTTACTTAATTTTTGTATTATTGTACGAAATAATTTGTATATTTCATGATATTATTTTCCTGATGGTATCCTTATCAAAATTTCCGTCCCTTGATTCCATGTTGCTCCTATCACTTAATTTACAGCGATTAGTTTCCTTACCTTTAACACTTGACACTGGCAATAGTTTCAAGCTAGTCGCTATATAAAAAAAAAAGAAAAAAAACTAGCATAAATTCGTCGTAGTTCGTCGTCACTTGGATTTTTATATCTTTTCCATCTCCTATAGGCGGCAGATTTTGACGTGACAACGTCTTATAATTCGATGGAGCCGGCTGCACGCACGAAAAAACATGACTCATGCGGCGTTACCGGCGTTACCTCGCTAAACATGACTCATGCGGTGTTACCTCACTCTGAGGCGTTCCATTTCTTATGACGTTGTCACGTTCAACTATCGTCAGTAAACTGACTTTACAGACAACCGATTTTTTTTCTAAATATATGGCGTCGGCTTAAAACCATTTGCCAGTGTCAAGTTAAAAAGGCGGGAAATATAATTTTCGTTTCAACTTTCAACACCGTGTTCCTAAATCGTCAAGTCTAAAGTCTAGTCAAAGTTCAAATAAATAGTCAGTGCGGTCAATGAGTCAAGTCAGTCGATTCTGTAAAGTGGTAGAAACTTTACTGAAAGTTCCTAGGGAGTTTTGGAGGAGACAAAATAACACGTTTTTTTATGTTGTACCACTTGCCCACACTTTTGCACGTTAACGAATATTTAATGGTTAATATTCTACCAATATTGCCATTGAACTTCCCGGCAAAACTCTGATATTTATCTTATGCCCGTCCAGAATCCAGACTGCTCGCCAAGTAGGCTGAGGTTAGTCGAATAAGACAGTGTGGGCACGCACTTCACTTCGCCTCAAGCAACCTCACCTCGCTTCGTCCAACTTCCGATTATTGTCGGTAAATGTGCCCGAGTCAAAGGGCTCGAAGTAAGGCGAAGTTGAACACGAAGTGTGTGGCTACACTGCTCGGCCTACTTCAGTCTTACTTACGGTTGTCGATAGATCCAGTGCACCACTGTTGTTGTAGTTGTACACCGGGTTTGTCGATGTATTATGATTATGCATAGCTGGGCATTAACTCGTTAATCCGTTAATCGTCAATTAACGAAGTTAACATTTTGATTAACGGATTAACTTTTAAGTTAACTTTTAAAAATATTAACGGACACGTTAACTTCCGTTAATATGCAGAAGTCCGTTAATCGTTAATCCAATGCCTAATAGTTACCGCACGGCACCGACAAGATTGTTTGTTGTTATTATAAATTACTGTCAGTGATCATTTGCGTGTTGATAATTGATGAATGAATTAGAACCTAAACCAACAGGTTTTTTTTATAAGTTCACTAACGCAACGATATAAAGATGCAATTTTACACATATTAACGAATTACATTACAATTTTACACATAATAACGATTAACGTTAACTTGCGTTAATTCTTCCGAAATGTAACGCTTTAACGGTTAACGAAGCTAACTTTTTTTGTAGCAGATTAACGATTAACGAAGTCAACTATTTGATTAACGGTGCCCGGCTATGTGATTATGTATTACTTATAAAAGAAAAAAATGCCTTTTTACTGAATGTTTATTCGTAAATAATGTAAATTATGTGATGTAATTATAGATCTAGCCATAATTAGATAACGTTTATTCTTTTTTGTTAATGACTGTTTGTAAACTAAATAAATTAAAAGAAAACTAAAATAAAATAAAAAAATAATATGCTTACTTAAAATGCGCTAAAGTGTAGGTACATTGCAATGACAACAATCATCCATGTTGCTGTGACTCCGAGCGACTGGTTCTTCGTGAGGTTGTCCGAGTGTGTGGGCACGTACTTCAAATTCGGGTAACTTTGTCGAGTTTGTCCACCGCCACCGTCAACGGGACGTCAACGATAACGAGAAGACGCCGCCGATTTAGCGACACATACATTTACAATGGCCGTATGTCCACTGCACGCCCGTCACCCGAGCGCCGTCATCCCGTCCGCCGAAATATCGCTTTGTTCCGCGCTGCCGCTAGAAATCAGCCCGAGATTGAGACGGGCCGAAGTGGCGGCAATATATAACACGTATAAATGTGTCCACGGCCACCGTCACCCGGGCGTCACCGAGAACTTATGAACAAAATAAAATGGCCAAGAAATTTAAATACGCAATTTACTCATTATTAGAACTTGTCAAACGTTAATTTAATGTTTGTGGGATAAAACTAAGGATGCATAGATACAAAGATAAAATTTTGGAAAGAAATGCATGACATAAATGTCTTTCTGGAGCCGAACATTATGGAGATGGGACAGAAAATTAAAGACGTAATCAGTACAATGTACGTTCATATGAATATAACACACAATAAGAGCAAACTGAACTACCGAGATCGTCGCGGTGGACAAACGATTGCCGTCACGTCGCCTTAATCTTGGCCTGAAATAATCTCGTTCTTAGTTACGTCTCGTTGACGCTGGCGCGGGCGGTGGACAAACAGTGTAACTCGGCGAAGTGACGGAGCCAGTAGTCTAGACAAGGTTTTATTCTTGTTCTTCTTGATCCTGTTAATATATAGGTAGGTAGTAGATACATATTTAAATATGTTCTGATAATATCAAATAAAAAAATTGTAATGTCAATGTCATAGTAAAAAATCGTTTTAGACTTTGACAACGAATACGAATAGAACAAGTTGTTTTCTTAAATCCTGGAAAATATTTGTTGTGTGTTGAATTTACCGATACATTATCGTGAAAGAAATGTCTACAAAAATGAGCAAAGAGTGCATTATTGACATGAGACCCGATCGCGAAATTCGCAAAACGATTATATCTCTGGGCGATTATAATTTAGTTCCGTACGAGGACGCTCGATGCAAGATCAGGTTGAAAAATGTAAAATGTGAAAACGGAGCGAGCACCGTCGATTTCGCATCGGACAGCCGCATATTCGGTCCCTCCTTCGACGGAAACGTGATAATCGGGGAGAGCGATTGTTTCATCGACAGAGACATAGAGCTGATACTTCAGCAGATGTGTTGCGGGGAGATATGTAGTGCGCGCCTGACCTACAAGAACAACATAGGGACGCTGATGAAGGACGTGTCGTGTGTGATCGAACTGGTGGATGTGACGGAGGAACAGCTGGTGAGCGACTGGAGCTGGGCGCGTCTGTTCGAGTCCGCCATGCACCACAAGGAGCGCGGCGTGCAGCTCGTCAAGGACAAGCGTATAGTGGACGGTTTCCGCCGGTTTAGCAAGTCTCTAAAAATGGTTGTCGCTATTGAACCAATCAATACACAAACAATAGACGAAGAAAGAGTTAAAGAAATAAAAGATTTAAAGGTGAATAGAGATGTTTCTTTTTGTCCTTGAAATTAACAATGTTTTTGTTGACTTGTTACTTTCGTTGGTAGTCTATAAAATTTGCATTGTGTTTTTTTGTATAATATTGTCTATTAATTATTTACATTGTCTTTTCAGTTAAAGCTGTACAACAACTTAGCACACTGTCAGTTGCAATTTCAAGAGTATGGCGCAGCTCTAGATCTGTGCAGTAGAGCCCTGTCGCAAGACCCAGAAAACCTCAAGGCACTGTACAGAAGGAGTATCGCATACAGCGGACTGCACATGTACGAGGAGGCCTGGGGTGACATCCAGCACGCACTGGCAATAGACCCCAATGACAAAGCCTCACAGTTAAAAGCCAACGAGATCAGGCCTCAGGTGGAGCGAGTGAACAAAGAGTATGCTACTGTAATAAAAAAGATGTTTAGTTAAAGAGATTTTATACTTTTGTTGTACCAAGTAAAGTTGATTTATACTTTGGCACTCACACAAGTTTGTAACTGACAATTATTGTTATTGTATGCCCATGCATACATACAATACCCATGGTATTACAAGCAAATCAAAAAATAGTAATAAAAAATCACTCCAATATCTGACTATAAAAAAACTTATTAGTTGTTAACTCAATGGAATAGACAAATAATAATTTTAATAATATATTCTAGTCAATAAGTTAAGTTAATATTAAAGTTTCAAAAGATGGAAAGATTTTGAGTGAATTTATGATAGTGGGATTATATCATGTCCATGATAAATAAATTGTAAAATTGACTTAAATCATCCTGAGTCCATAATGAGACACTTATGCAACTAGTTCTAAAACATCTGTAGCTTGACAATTGATGTCCCTAGGCGAATGTAACACTATAATATTATAATTCTAAAAAAAAAATGGAATAGTTTTGCAGCATTAAAATAAATACAAACAATAATCAATAATATAAGTTACTTTCTTTGAGACAGTTACTAGATGTGTTGGTACTTGGTATAATGCCAACCTGTCTCCACATTCCACTGTGGCAACATGAAACGGCACGGTGCAGTGTCGTGGCACGTTGCGTCGCCGCGGCGTGCTAGTTAGAATTTGATATGGCCCGGCGATCCGGCGCGCGGCGTCGCGACCGCAATGTGCATTTGCACGTTATGTCAACACACCGTGTCGCGACACCGCACCGCACGTCGTGACGTGGATATGTTGTCAGGCCGTAAGTGCTTGTTAATGTATGTTTTATTTGTATGTACTGTATGAGTAAGTTTAATAAGTTTGAACAGTGTTTTGATACTTTGGCTATTAAGATTTGACTGTCGTAACGATTGTGAGTTTGGTGACGAGGTATTGGAAATCACAGAGCACAAAGAGCATAAAATATATTTTAGTTGATAAGTCTTCCGCAATAGACACAGGACTAGATGAACAATGTCACCAGCTTAAATCATAAACAGTAGGTACATAGTAGTAACAATTGATGATGATTAAAATACTTTTTATGAAATTGGATTTAATTAAGGGTAAAGCGAACAAATCGTGTGCCCGTTATGCCCGGTTTCTGAGGTGAATTACTCTCGGTAATTTATATATTCAATAGTCCTTGATTTGGCATGCTTACCAAATCAAAAGCGCTATTGAATAGATAAACTACCGATAAATTAAGCTCAGAAGCCGGGCATTATTACTACTGCCTAGAATAAAATAGCTGTAAAACAGCTACTGCACATTTCAACTGTTTTCCTTAAAGTTCGTTCACTGCAGTTTCAGCTGGTCTCCTGCAATTTCGGAAATCACACAACTTTAAGACCGGCGACACACCTGCAAGTCACCTGGTGAAGCTATTCTTGGGCGCTGTTATCCTTTATGTTCATATGGATCTTTTATCGGGTTCCCGTTTCCTTTTTTTTAAATAAAAGATTTGTGCGGCTCCGCTCGCGAAAACTACTACGTCACTAATTATTTTATTTATTTTTATATTGCTATATATGTCGTGATGTCATATTGCACACACACGTGATAAATAAAACATTTATTTGTTTTATTTACGCCCATATATGATATGGGCGTAAATCGCCTATATCGGTATTGTTCAAAGCGACTACTTTCTTTTTTATGTCTGTTGAAAAGTAGTGTGGGTCTAGACCAGGGGTCTCCAAACTTTCCAGCCTTAGGGCCATACTGATTACTCCAGTAAGTTCCGAGGGCCAAAACCATATTATCATTGTTGCCGGTGGTAAAAAGTGAAATAGTCCACTGATGAAAAAAAAGTCCGAAAAAGTACGCAACGTTTAAAAAAGGCTGCAAATCGGACTAAAGTCCGCAAAACGGCAACACTGCATATTATTAATTTTTCTGCCATAATTTGTAATTTCTAGATTAGTCGTAGAGTACGAGCCATGAGGAGTAACGTGACACGACATCTGGTGGACACAAGCGGAAATAGGTATTACCTTCTATCGCTAACAGATGGCGCTAATAGCACGTACAGAATAATCTCGTTGGTTCGAGAAAGTTCTGGTGTCTTCCACTCACTTCTAGATGGCAGTAATTGGAATATAATTATAAGAAGGCTAGTGGCGCAACCACAAGTCAGTTCCTATGAACTGTTGTGAAATAAAATAGTGCGTACCTCCTTAAAACGTGTTTGTGCGTGTTTAAGTTTAAGACATCTTTTTAACAGTATTTTGATTTGAATTGTTGCTTTTGTGTGTGATTTAGTAGTATGGAAAAGAAGCGAAAAATTGATTGTGAATGCAGAAAATTCAAAGATCAGTGGAACATTCAGTATTTTATAATGGAGTCCAGTAACAAGGTGCTATGTTTGATTTGCAATGAAAGCATAGCCGTTCTCAAGGAATATAACATTAAACGTCATTATAAAACAAAACATTTTCAAAATTACTCAAAATATACAGGAAGTTTGCGGACAGAAAAATTCGAAGCTATGAAGCGCGGATTGAAATCGCAGCAATCTTCATTAACAAAACTCAAAACTGAACAAGAGGCTGCAACTCGTGCCACATTTCGTGTGGCTCTTGAAATTGCAAAACGTGGAAAACCATTCACCGATGGAGAAATGATCAAAGAATGCATAATTGCAGTAGCCGAAGAAATGTGCCCTGTGAAGCGAAAAATTGATAGTGAATGAAAATTCAAAGATCAGTGGAACATTCAGTATTTCGTAATGGAGTCCAGTAACAAGGCGCTATGTTTAATATAACATTAAACGTCATTATGAAACAAAACATTGAGTTGAAATGGCCATTAATCAAAAGAACCTTCGATGGAAAAACTTGAAATGTATTACAACTGACGGAGGCAAAAACATAAGTGGGAAATATAAAGGAGTGGTCGCTCTTGTGTCAAAGGCTGTAGAAAATGATGGTGGTTCAAAACCATTAGTCTTACATTGTATCATTCATCAACAGTCTTTGTGGGGAAAATGTTTGGATATGTTTGAAGTTCTGAAACCAGTCATATAAACTGTTAATTTTATCAGATCTTCTGGGCTGAATCACCGACAATTCCGACAATTTATTGAAAATATTGGAGAAAATGACTTACCTTATCATACTGCCGTACGTTGGCTTAGTGGTGGGAAAGTCCTTCAGCGCTTTTTTGAACTTCGAGCAGTGATCGAAATTTTTTTGAATGAAAAGCATCGCCCTCTTACTGAATTACAAAACAACGCATGGCTGTGGAAGTTAGCATTCTATGTTGATTTGACAAAACATGTGAACGAACTGAATTTGAAATTGCAAGGAGAAAACCAGCATCTTCCTGATTTATACACTAATATCAAATCATTCCGGAAGAAATTGATACTGTTTCAATCACAACTACGAAGTAAATGTTTTTCACATTTTAAAACATGTGAAATATTCAGCCACACCACTGAGACTGAGTTTCCTATCGATTTTGCAATCGAAACTTTGAGTGCTTTGAAAATAAATTTTGATACTCGTTTCTCGGACTTTGATGCCATTGCGAATCAAATTAATATTTTTCAGAATCCTTTTGATACTGACATTGAAACCCTAGCCCCGGAACTTCAAATGGAAATGATTGATCTACAGTGCAGTGATATAATTAAGAACAAATATCAAAACTCATCTTTGTTGGAATTTATAAGGGTCTTCCACCGACACAATTTGATAATTTGCATAAATTTTCTCGTGGGCTGTTTTCTGTTTTTGGTACTACTTATTTGTGTGAGAAGACCTTCTCCAAAATAAAGTACACAAAAAATGTTTACAGATCTAAATTAACTGATGAGCATCTTAAATCTCCTTTATAATTGGTACAAGTAAAATTAGTCCACAACTACATATTGTCAGTGGAAAATCTCAATTACATAAATCTCATTAGTATTTCATATGTCATTATGCTTGTTATAAGTTATGTTTTTATTTAAAATGTATAAAAATATGTTAGTTGGATTCATTTCAATAATTTGTTAGTTATTATATATTGAAGTTAAATTTTCTGCATATTATACAATATGTCTTTACTCATTACAATTCTGTGTTTCTTTATCCAACTTATCACAAAAACAATAACAATAAGCCTACAACAATGTTATGAGTAGTTAGCCCATGACCATATCAATGTAGAAGTCATATTAATAATTATTCAACATAAAATTAGAATACTTCAGTAAACTAAATTTAATGTGCTATAAAAAATATGTTCTCTAAAAGGAGTTTTCAAGTATGCTAGCTCTCCGCGAGCCGGACAAAATCTGTCCGCGGGCCGGATGTGGCCCTCGGGCCGTAGTTTGGAGACCCCTGGTCTAGACTGCCGCGACCTGCGATAAAGTTATGAAAATGAAAATTGAAAACATGCCTTTCAAATGAGACTGAGCAACTTTTACAAAAATAGTCTTTCATTTTGAAATTTGACTCGAGTTGAACTTATCTCGAAGCTAAGTAGGGGTTGAAGTATAGTCCGCTACTCCGCTCACTGTTCGGAGTTTCTAGAAAGTGAACCTTATGTCGTCGGCATAGAGGTCCTGTTAGAGGTAAACTGTATTCCCGTTTCCCAGTATCCAATAAATCTGACAGCTGCGATGACGTTCTAGGGTTCATCAGGCCCATGATGTCACCGGTGGGCGTGTTAGGACTTAGCTGACATGATGACATCATATTGTGCCGACAGCCGACCTTCAGTGTCCAGCCAACTGTCTCAGGGCGTGCACGAATGTTCGGTCGATGTATTCTCGTGTAAAAGTGTTAAACTTTCACTATCACCCACATAACGTGTAGCTTATACCACCAGTGTTTTAATAAACTATTCGCTTTGAAGGAGTTAAGTACATACGAGGTTCAGTTTGTTATTTCTAGTGATTGAGTCAGATGTGTTCGAAGGACGAAATCCTTACGTAGATATTACGCACCTTTTAAATAATATTGTTGACAAATACCAGTCTTCGTTCTTTTAACGGTAAGTTTACAATAATTTAATGCGTTTTGTTATACCGACTTCTGATCAACGATAGCGTCCCAGTGAGTAAATAGTTTGTCGATTTGCATATTGCTATTTGTTCTATGTAAATGACCTATAGTAACGTTATAAATTTTATTAAAATACCTGAGAACTTAAGTACCTCAAATAAAATTTAAATAATCATCTTAGTTTTCATTTTAAATTTTATTGCTACATTAATAATATGGACGCTTACTCACTAGGTGAATCTAGACCCGCGGTAAGTAGAGGTGTGACTCCATTCAGATCTAATTAAATATATACGTGAACAAACAGATTCAGGTGGGTCAAATAATGTGGCATTATATTCTTTATCGCACAGTAAATAAGTGACATTTAAATTGGTGGCATTATAAGTTTTATTGTTCTTTATGTTTACGTTTGGAGTAAATTCGATCTGAACTGAGTTTAATCGGATAACTTCTAATAACCAGACAATATTTTTTATATTAAGGACGAAATTATTTATTTTAAGGACTTTTATAGGGACATAATACATTTTTATAAATTCTACAGACAATGGAGCCGTTGGAGTCAGGTCGAGGTATCCAGGTGGTGACCCCAGGGGAGGACCACACGTTCGCCCTAGACGAGAAGGCTCTAGAGGAGCTGCTGCTGCGCGAGGACGTGCGCGAGCGCACCGCCGTCGTGGTCTCCGTCGCCGGCGCCTTCCGCAAGGGCAAGTCCTTTCTGCTCGACTTCTTCCTGCGGTACTTGCATCATAAGGTCAGTCCACACTGCCTCGCTGCGAAACATGTAACCGCTTTCGTGTAATATCGCCCTTCAGGAAATGAGGAAAAGCCTTTACCTTTAATAATTGTAATTCTAATTTGGTCCTATTAAGATTTTTGCTTGCGTTCTTAAAGCTAGCTTTTGACAATTTCAGTACATGATGAACGGCACTGGCGAGTGGATGGGGTCGGAAGACGAGCCGCTGCGCGGGTTCAGCTGGCGGGGTGGCTCCGAGCGCGACACCACAGGCCTGCTGCTGTGGTCGCAACCCTTCAAGGCCACCCTGGACAACGGGGAAAAGGTCGGGAATTAAAGTTACTTTGGTCAGATACATACGTCTTACAGTCTGGAGAGTATATTGAGTGGTCTCTTGAATAATTCTTTTTACTAACGTTTTAGGTGGTGATCTTCCTCATGGATACCCAGGGAACATTCGACAGCGAGTCGACGGTACGCGACAACGCGACAGTGTTCGCGCTCTCCACCATGTTGTCGTCCGTACAGATCTACAACCTGTCGCAGAACATAGAAGAAGACGACTTGCAGCACTTGCAAGTAAATTCTTTGTAGTCTTAGACGGGTAACAACAAGCTTCATCGTGAAAGATGTTTCATGATCAAGCTCGTTGTAGACCAGCCTGCCTACCTTAGCGCTCGAAAGTCGCATAAGTGTGTCGATGTTCAATCAACTTATGGTCCAGGCGTTAGCTGTCAGTCTTAAATCTTAATGCCTTGGTTGTCTTTTGAAATTGCATACCTTACGACCTTCTGCAGTTATTCACGGACTACGGGCGGCTGGCGCAGCAGAGCAGCGGCGGCAAGCCGTTCCAACGACTGCAGCTGCTGGTGCGGGACTGGAGCTTCCCATACGAGCACGCGTACGGCGCCGACGGCGGGGCCAACCTGCTCGCTAAGCGACTTACGGTACCACAACCTTTACCCTCTTTAAGAAAAGCATACAGAAGGACACATCTTGGCTATAACATGAGACATGCGACATGCATGAATACTTTTAACTTTATACTTTTATATGAATGATTTTGTATGAAAATTGGTATGTAATGACTGACACCATGGAAGACCAACTTTACATGTCATATTGATATTGAGATATTGAGACCTCTCATTTATTGATGGACTTGTTATTAAAGTCGAATGGATTTCGGGTCTAAAGACGATCCACGTGCGACAGCGACATATTATGATGATTTCTGATTTATATTCGGCTTCATTCAGATCCACGAGGGCCAGCACGAGGAGCTGCAGTCGCTGCGGCGACACATCGCCGGCTGCTTCGAGCAGCTCGCCTGTTTTCTGCTGCCGCACCCCGGCCTCAGCGTCGCCACTAACCCACACTTCAATGGCAGCTTGCAAGGTTAGTGAAATACGTAATGCAACCTGTTAAATGCCTTATTTAAGCGGAGCGCTGTAAGTGTTCGATTCTCGTTAATAAATGTATATAGCACGTGACCTTCGACCAGATTATACTAAAATTTTATATCGTTGATTAAAATACGCGTGATTACGTAGTACGTACCCAATATTGTTACGTCATGTTATAACACTTAAACGTATCGTTAAACAACACTCTCTGTATAATACATTTTGGAGACATTAAAATAAACTGTTGTTTAAATAATTTATCAACAGAAATAAGCTCCGAGTTCAAGCAGTCGCTGCAGCAGTTGGTGCCGATGCTGCTGGCGCCGGAGAACCTCGCGGCCAAGAAGATCGGCGGCCAGACGCTGCGAGCCAAGGACCTGCTGCTGTACTTCAAATCCTACATGAACATCTTCAACGGCACCGACCTGCCGGAACCTAAATCTATCTTGGAGGTACATACTGTACAAGCATTAGGAACCCTTAAACTTACTTTTTTATTTACTTTAGATTTTAATAAGTTCCTGCATACTGTATAATATAAAGATTTGACCGCTGCTGCGCTCTCAGATCCCCACCAGGAATGTAGGGAACCTTGCCATTTTGAGAAAAATTCGCGAAGCTAAATTGACATGTATTTAATGTCAATTGGAAATAGTCGAACGAAGCCATTGATTGGCAAATCACTACATTTCCACTTTATTCTTTATTGACAACGTTACGCTTAAGACTTGGAGATGGCGCGGCCCATCAGATGGCACTGATTAATTTAATTGTCATTGATATTCGGCTATTTCCGTACACATTCGACTGGGCAGACATCCCCGGGGCAGTTTAGATGCCGCTAAAACGCTATAATAAAACTTATTAACGAAACTTTACACACAGTTGCCAGAATGTTGGCAAAAGTTAGCTTCTCTGCTGTTGTTCGTGTTCAAGGGTATATATACTACTAGCTTTTGCCAGCGGATCCGTCCGCATAAATACTGGTGGGAAAATCCACGGGAACCGTACATTTTTCCGCGACAAAAAGTAACCCATGTCCTTCCCTTAAATGTGGTTTAATCTATATCTGTGTAAAAATTCATGAAGATCGGTTAAGTAGTTTTTACGTGAGAGCGTAACCAAAAAAACTCACATTCACGTTTATAATATTAGTATTAGTAAGGATATAGTGTAGCAACATTCATTGAATTCCAGGCGACGGCAGAAGCCAACAACCTGTCGGCGGTGGCGGGCGCGCGCGAGGTGTACGAGGCGCTAATGGAGGAGGCGTGCGGCGGCGCGCGGCCCTACCTGCCGCCCGCGCGCTTGCAGGACGAACACCACCGAGCCCGGGACAAGGCGCTGCACGCCTTCCACTCCAAGAAGAAGATGGGCGGCGACGACCTCGAGCAGACTTACTGCGACAAGCTGGAGAAGGTACGAGTGATATTGTACCCATAAAAAGAGGAGACGCTCCCAACCAACTTAAATTTTTGGCTCTTTTAAGCCCACAAAGCGACAACTTTTTGTCTAGTATTTTCGGCCTTAGCTCTTGTTCAGAAATTTGGTACGCATGTGATACGCGCTTCAACTGGATGACCCAAGGCGCCCGACGTATCTCAAGGGTGTCACCGCCAGTACTTCGCGCGATTTACGTGCGTTATCGCGACGAATTTGAGTGAGATGAGATGAGAGTTGATATACGGTGCCTTGTACAGGAGCTGGAGGAGCAGTACGAGCAGTACCGCGCGCGCAACGAGGACAAGCGGCTGGTGCGGCGGCTGGGCACCGCACTGGTATTGGCGGCGGCGGCTCTAGCGGCGTACGCGGCAGGCGCGGCGGCGGGCGCGCTCGGCCTGATGTCACTGGTGACGGTCGCTCAGGCGCTGCTCGCGACTGCTGTGCTGTTACTGCTGACTTGGTTCTACTCACGGTCAGTTTAACTATAGATTTTAGCTTAGGTTTTCCCAAGCTTCAAAAGATTTTACAGGAGATATCTAGACATATAGTTTACTTTGCAAATATGTAATAAGTTTACAGTAGCTACAAGCAAGTACATATCAAATAATTGTTTTTTTTTCAGAGCGACTGGAAATTTGGCCGAATTAGCTATGAAGCTTGACGAGATAGCGGATCAAGTAAGTTGTTTCCAATTTTTTCTTATTTCATGTCCATAATAATTGAGTTCCGCAAGAGGATTAAGAAATACATATTCCAATTTCATTGAACGTCTAATAGTGTCTAATGAATGCAATAGCATTAATTTCTAGTTGTGGTTTTTATAATGACGTTTGAGGTAACACCAACACTACTGCAATGTATCGTCTGCAGGTGATGCAACAGGGTCTGCAGCTGGCGGGGCAGCAGGCGGTGACGGCGGTGCTGGCCGCCACCACCGACCACAAGAAACAGTCGTAGTATATAATATATAGGAGCCCCCTGCCCGCCCAGCGGCGCCTGTACAATGAACACGCTTGGTACTTTAGTGTACTATACCTGTTGGCTATGGAATTATATTTGGCTCCTGGAATCTCAACAGCTGTAAACTGTAAATACAAACGATTTCTTACTCAACTCAATGGTAATCAGAATAATTAATTATACCAGATGCCTTAGTTAACATTTTATATATACCTGTCTTTAATCGAAAGTGTTATCTATGTAAATACCTTAAATGCTAGTCAAAAGATAAGGCATTATTTTTTTAAAATTATTGTGAGCTGGATGCCCAGTCCTTTGCTCATAAGGCATTATATATGTTGTAACTTGCCAGTGCTATCAAACATGTCAGCGCATGTTTTTGTTATGGCAACAAATTATTGATAAGTACTCTGTTTATCGAATATTGACGCACTCCCATGTGTGTGTAAATTTTGCAGTAAGTACTTACAATAATTATATTGTAGAATGATGTGTATATATCTGATGAGTAATATTTTAAATTGAATATATTGGATTGCTTTTATATAAAATTTCATATTTTTCTATATTATCAAATACTTTAATAATAAAATAAAGAAAAACTAATAATAACAGAATATAGTTTTAATTTATAGGCTATATATTTTTAAACTTTACTAAAAAAAATGAAAACTAAATTTAAAATTCAAACAAGGTACTAAGGCGGGTCAATAAGTCCGTGACTTTTTGAATTTCTAACCTCCTTACTGAAAAAGCAACACTACTCCTGTCAACAGGCATCTGTCAGTTGACTCCTATCAAAATTTGAACTTGCTGCGTCAGTTAGTTTGTGTTTTACAGCTATCTTTATCAGACTATCCAGTAACTTAAGGAAACAATGAAAAAAAGTGAATTTCGTGTGCTTATTAAGCATTATTTTTTGCGAAAAAAAACCATTACCGAGACCAAGGCTAAGCTTGATAAATACTATGGGGACTCTGCACCATCGATTTCAATGGTAAAAAAGTGGTTTACTGAATTTCTTGTGGCCTTACAAGCACTGAAGATGCCGAACGTCCTGGACGCCCAGTTGAGGTCTCTACACCCGAAACAATCGAAAAAATTCACGATATGGTGCTGGCCGACCGAAGATTGAAAGTGCAAGAGATTGTGGAAGCCATAGGCATCTCGCATGGCTCAGTGGTTTCAATTTTGAATGATCACTTGGGCATGAGAAAGCTTTCCGCAAGATGGGTGCCGCGTTTGCTCACAGTCGACCACAAACGCAATCGTGTAACAACTTCACAGGAAGGTTTGGCGTTGTTTAATCACAATATGGAGGAGTTTTTTAACCGTGGACGAAACATGGATCCATCACAATACACCAGAGACCAAACAACAGTCAAAACAGTGTGTTTCTAAGGGTGAATCGGCGCCAAAGAAGGCCAAGGTGGGTTTGTCAGCCAATAAAGTTATGGCGACTGTTTTTTGGGATGCACGTGGGATAATCCACATTGACTATCTTCAAAAGGGAAGAACAATTAATGGGGAATATTATGCCAACTTATTGGACCGCTTCAATGAGGATTTGAAAAAAAACCGACCTCATTTGGCCAAGAAAAAAGTTCTTTTTCACTAAGACAACGCAAGGGTGCACACATGTGCAGTTGCCATGGCAAAAATCCATGAATTGGGCTATGAATTGCTCCCACATCCACCCTATTCTCAAGATTTGGCTCCGAGTGACTACTTCTTGTTCCCAAACCTGAAAAAATGGCTCGGTGGAAAAAGATTTGACTCCAATGATGAAGTCATCTCGCAAACAAAGGCCTATTTTGAGGACCTCGACAAATCATATTTTTTGGAAGGGATAAAAAAATTGGAGAAGCATTGGACAAAGTGTATAGAGCTCAAGGGGGACTACGTTGAAAAATAAAATGATTTATTTATCAAAAAATCTGTGTTTTATTCCAAAAGTCACGGACTTATTGACCCGCCCTCGTACATATCTTTCTCAACTTTCTTAATATTTTTAAAATGATTAACTAAAAATAATCCTAGATCTACAAGTGCTTGGGGGTTTATAAACCATAGTCGTAGTAGTAAATAAAAAAGTCAGTGCTCTGCAATTCGGTTTTTACTTTCAATCTCTTAAACCATAAAAAGAATTTTCAATTACAATTATAAATTATAAAAACAAAATGTGGAAAGAGAATAACTATGATAAACAATTATTACAATGCCGCTTTTCAGAAACAACGAAATTAGACTCTGAAAAACTTACAACAAATATAACGGTCACATGATAATAAAAACATTTTCAAATTGGCACATAGAGGACTTACAGTCATGGATATGTATTCATTATTTACAACCGTGACAACACTCCGCTGAGACTGGGCTCCGTCCTACACCATATGTCGAGCAGATAATATGAAACTTATGTAGAAACTACATTTATTACTATTTTTATTTTTAATAATTAGACATTAACTTTAAAACTTAAAAGCCTTTTCATTAAAGAACAATGTATTATTATAGTCCATACATTAATTTCATTTAGATACTCTAATTAAAAATAAATAAATATGAGAGACAAACTATAAACTCTCCAGCGCAACTGGACAGATTCGAGAGTGGACAAATTATCAAGAGAATGGATTCACAAGAACGGCCCATGTTTTCCGGTAAATTGTCTTTAACATGAGGAAGAGAGATGTAGTTTAAACTCTAAATAGTCAACTCATGTCCGCTAAAAAGTATTCCGACTTTCGTAACTTTTTTCAAGTTGGCGGACTTGAAATTGATAGAAAACTAGTTAGTTCTATGGGCTCTCGTAAATTTTTATGAACAGGAAACATTAGCTAAGAAATAATTTAAACAGGACTAAACTTAGGGCTCTCGCAAGTTTAAAATAGGCATTTTGTACCTGTAAATTGAAAGAGAGAAAAAAGATTATAGTATAGTAATAAAGACGTTGTCAGGTAGGACAGAATTTCAGGTTCAAGGAAACCCAATTTTACGTGGGCGACACCGCGGGAAAAAGCTAGCAAACTAAATATTTTCACGACTGTACTTTTGTCCACTTGCGAATCTATGTGCAGATGCCCCAGAGGGACTATATATATAGCAGAGGAGCGTGTTGGGCTCAATTTTGCCATAGGATAGTGGTTATAAGTAATAAGTTCTAAAAAAAATTCTACCCTAAGAAGTATAAAATATTGCTTATCATAAATAAGTGTCACAGAATCTAAAACACTAGTGAAGAAAAAAAAATATCTTTGATTGTGAATATTTGTCTAAAACATTATTCTCGTCTTTAAAAACTTTGTAATTGGACTAGTAACTGGGGCATCTACAAGTAGCCCAGTCTCAATACAATGTTTCCTACATGAAGACATTCAAATAGAGATTTAAGTACATTACAAATTTCGTGCTATGCAACAAGTGATGATAATTTCGATAAAACTCATGAGAACTGAAGGGATTCATTGTAAAACTATTGTTTGTGCATTATCCGGGTACAGAGAATGGACAGCTTACGTCTTGCTTAACTATCTGTGAAGGAAACTTTTGTTTTATACATAAATTAATATAGATTTATGGCCAGTTATGAGATTTAATGAGACATTTTTATTTTTTTATTTTGTACCTTTTTTTGGTGATAAAAACTTATTGTAAATGCAAGATTGCACACAGTAATTAACATTCTGCTTTAAAATAACTATTTTTCAACAGTAATAATGTGCAATATTTTATAAGTTCACAAAACTGTCCATTCTTGTGTGGTCATTAGGACACACAACATTATTAAGTTATGAACATATTAAAATGTGTAATGTGTGTATGTTACATTTGTTACTCTCATAATTTATTTAATACTTAAAATAAAAAATCATTATTCTAATGTTATTGCTTTATTAATATACTGCTAGCTTTTATGTTGGTATTATCCAAAGGGAGTTTGATAGTGTGTAATTAATATAAAGTTACTAAATGTGGCAAGTCACACATTTAACTCTAGAGATTAACAAAGCAATAAACGAACATCACTATAATATATTATTAACAATAAATTTATCTATGACTGTACACCCACCTCCACCGGTCCACTGCTCCCATAAACTTTGACAAAACTAACCATTTATTTAAAAACGCATATAAATCTCCTATTGGACTACATTCACTAGCACATTGTCAGTTCCACGCGCACATTGTTTCACTCCGTCTAATTATTGCTTGACAAAATTTGCACGAAAACATCACCAGCTGGACACATCTTCAAAACTTTTACATCGAGCATCACTTACCCGAAACATAATTTCACAAATATTGTAGTTGATCCCATTTTGAACTCGATACAACGGAAACCACTGGCTCGTTCCGGCTTTACGGGGCCGGCGATTCTCCTCATTACTATTCATAATTTTTATCGCCTATGTTGTATAGGGTCATCAATAGTGGACTATCCAAAATAATTTAAAACCTACGTCACAACCCTGTACGTTTGGCAAGTCGTGACCTCCGCTGCGGCTGCGGGGGCGCTGAGTATTGCAGGGGAGCGGGCGCGCGGGCGGCGGGCGGCATCACAAGCTCTTGTGCTTGCCGTTGGCGCGCAGGTCGCCTGCGGACGCGGACGGGCCCAGCGTGCGCTCCGCCGCCGCCGCCGCCGCGTGCTCCATGCCCTTCTCCAGACCAGCCTGGTACACCGGCTTCATCAGCTGCAATATTTCATTGTCACATTAGTATAGTTTTATGTTTAATAATTTCCACCCGGATCGATAAAATTGTAGATATACTGACATTATCCCACAGCCAGTTGGCCATGTCATCGATGGAGACTCCGAACTCTCTCATCTCGCCACTATACCTGAAGTCGAGACAAAAATACGTCAAATAAAGTAAACCAATAGTAAAGCCCAATATACGTTTACACAAATCTCACCTGATATACGCCCAGAGTGCAAGCGTGAGCAGCGAGATGCCCATGACGAGGTTGCAGAGGTTGGCGATGGGGTAGAGCCCCACGAGGCCAAACACGCCGCTCAACACGTAGAAGAACAGCGCTATCGCGAAGAACACGGACGGCGTGCGCGCCGCCTTAAATATGTTCTTGCTTTCGTTGTGTGCTTTGAACTGCTGGAACTGTTCTTCTAGGTCCTGTAGAAAACACAATGTCATTTAATGTACTGATATTCCGAAGCTTATTCAGCATTTATTAATCCGTAGTTAAACAAATTTGTTTGAGTGCATATAATAATAAATCAAATAGTAACTAAATTTAGTAATTTTAAATCGAGTAGTAAATATGCACTGACTAGTATCAGCTGGTCGCAGTAGGACTTGCTGAAGTCGTCGCCGCCCATCTTGCGTTTGGAGTGGAAGGCGTGCAGCGCCTTGTCCCGCGCGCGCGCGTGCTCGGCGTCCAGCAGCCCGGCCTGCATGTAAGGTCGCGCGCCGCCGCACACCTCCTCCATCAGCGCGGTGTAGGTGTCGCGCGCCGCCGCCACCGCCGTCAGGTTGTTAGCCTCCGCCGTCGCCACCAGCATGCTCTTGGGCTCAGGCAGCTCGTTGCCGCGATAGATGCCCATGTACGCGCGGAAGTACGGCAACAGCTCCTTGACGCGCACGCGCTGGCCGTTGATGAGCTTGGGCACAAGGTTCTGCGGCGCCAGCAGCATGGGCACGAGCTGCTGCAGCGCGCGCTTGAACTCGCCCTCGATTTCGGCGAGGCGGCCGTCGAAGTCGGGGCTGGTGGCCACCTTGAGGCCGGGGTGCGGCATGAGGAAGCACGCGATCTCGGCGAAGCACGACGTGATGTGCTTGCGCAGCGACTGCAGCTCCGGGTGCTGCTTGTCCGACACCTGCAACGATCCATTCATTTTCCCTAAATTCAAACAAGCACAGACCTGTATAATAGCTCACACCGAAACGAGACGGTTACGCGACGCTGTATTTTTAAAATAGTAATTCAAAATTAAACTTTAGTCAGTACACAAGAAGATACAAGTTCCATTGCAAGAGCGGCGCCGCGCTGTGCAGAGCGGTCTGGTTTGACATTGGAACGCAATTAAACGTGTATCATTTTGTGTAGTGAATTAAGTTCAATTTTGAAGCGCGATCTTAAAAATGTAGCAGCGCGTATCGCGTCGTTTGGTGTGAACTATCGCTCAGAGTCAATAGCGAGGATGGTTTATTGTTAAAATAATACGTGTATTGTGGATCATGAATTTGACTACAAACTGATTGGTAGTAAATTGTTAATATAAATGAAACTCTACATTGGTGACAGTTGATTACTTTAAATTATTTAAATGTCCAGTGACAAACTGTCGAAATTAATAATATTTATGTATTATGTACTCTTATAAGACTCACTTTAAAATAAAATTATTGTACATATTATTTAATCTTGACAATATAATATTATTTGAAACTAGGATTTTCCCGCGGCTCCGCCCGCGTATATATAGTATATGGTATCCCACGGAAATACTCTAAAATACTCTAAATACTCTCTCTCTCTCTCTACTAAACTACCATACCAAATTTCATCGAAATCCGTTCAGTAGTTTGCGTGAAAGAGTAACAAACATCCATCCATCCTCACAAACTTTCACATTTATAAAGCGGCTTTCAGACTACGCAATAATATAATAGCAAAAAGGCATGTTGCCTAAACATATTTTTTTCGTCTATTAGATGTTAGACAACATGATAATAAACAACCTAGAACCCATTTTCGTATATATTACAAAATAACGGAGATACAAACAATTTACTATATGAAAGAGAGCGATATATCGCAGGATCGCAGCTTCGCCCTGGAATTTATCCAGGGAGCTAGCGGTACGAGTGCATCGTACCGCTAGCTATACTGCGGATTCATCGCACCGCTAGCTAAATCCTGGCTACTGCACGGTTTGGGGCTTTCACTTCGCTCTCTGAGCTTTACGCTTAAGACGGCTGTCTGGCCCCTGTCACGCGCTGCCCGCCTCTGGACGACCCGCGTCGTGGCGAGTTCCTGGCCAGAACATTAAACCTGAAAGCGCCACCGGAAGTTGGGTTCCCGCGCCACGTGTGTCACACTTCACCGTCTACAGGTCCAGCTAAGTGCCGTGTGGAAATTGAGCCCCTCCGATCCCCAAAGACACTAGAAGCTAAGCCAAACTTTACGGCCTTCTGACCACGACCCTTTTTTTTGATAATAATAGGTCATTACATATGAAATTGGCGTTTTGTAAAGGAGGAACATAAAGTCGATTTTTTTAAACATAATATATTTATTTAATCAGTATATACCATTGCTATCTATGCACTTTTGCCATCTCATAGGTAGTTCATTGATTCCTTTACTAAAAAAACCGTTCGGACAGAAATCAATAAAATCAATAAAATCAAATAAAATCAGTCTATGGTAGCGTTGTCCTGAAGCAGCAGTGGCCTAGAGCGAATGACCAACCTTGGTGTTTAGCTTTTCCATCATGATTTGCAGTTGCTGGCATTAGACATCTGCTGTAATCGTCTGGCCAGATTTAAGAAAGCTGTATTGAACGCCACAAGCACTAGTCCACCAAACGCTCACAAGTAACTTTTTTTGAGTAAATTTTCACTTGGGGCAGGCTTTGGCTGGTTGGCCAGGGTTCAGCCATTGCGATGAGCGTTTCCGATTATCGTACAGGAGCCACTTTTCATGTGTAATGATTATATATGGTTATTACTTATAGAGTATGGTAATGATTCGATTTAAAATCCCTTCATTATTGTGCCGGTTGAGTAATGTAACGCAACAGTCAACGCGCGTTTGTCCGTTTGCTGCACTCAATTCATGAGGTGCTTTCAAGCTTTTTACCTTCCCAATTTGCTTCAAGTAGATTAAAACATTTTTATCACCAACACCGCAGCCTGCAGCTAACTGGGACGTGGTTTGCGATGGCTCCGTTTCCACAATATCATGCAATTCTTCATTATCAACTTTGGTCTCCAGCCGTCCACGAAGCTTGTTCTGCAGGTCGATATTTCTAGAACGAAAACTTTGGATCCAAAAACGCACTGTGTTTTCTTTTGCGACACCGCCGCCATACACATCATTAATCCTTCGGGCCGTTTCTGCAGCACTGGTGCCACAGAGGGACGCAAAGAAAAAACCAAAAGAGGAAAAAACATATGAATTCCGGTTTTCGAAACACAAATGCATGAGTAAATAGCGGTATAAATTTAAAATTTGAATTCCTAACCAAAGAAGATATATTTGAGATCAAATTAAATAAAATAAAAAAAAAAAAAAATAAAAATATCTTTATTAAACACACAAGGGACATGACACAGCCAAATTTTAACAAAAAACAAGTAAATTATACACTAACGCACTATATCATTCAAAGAATACGAAAAGAGACAGTTTTAAAAACACAGCTGATTAAGGCTATGCAATGCCCACACTATGTGTTTAAAGGGATGCCACTCAGGCTTCGACCGCGGCAAGCCGTGGCGCCTGATCTTCCGTGACCCCCTTGTAAGTTCGCGATCTCACGACGGCACACAATCATAATTATTGAGTTACAAAAATAAAAAAGGTACAAAAAAATAAATAAAAATAAAACACAACGCATATATACATATAATAGTATAGATACAATACTAATTACATTGTTATTATCGCTTCAAGCTGTTTATTTCACGGCGCACAAAGTCACCGCACACAATCAGTCAGTCGGCGCAGAGACGCGTTCAGCGCTCCTGCCTCGACACGGGCGGCACGACAACGACGCTCGATATAATATAATATTATATAATTGAAAATATCATGATTGCGAGTAATAATAAGATGAAATAATATTTTTAGTAAATATAAACACAATCATATAATATGTAATTCATAAATATACGGGAAGAATAATAAATAAAGAATCCTCTGTTATTTACTACATTTATGCAGTGAGCAGACATTGACGTTGGTGATAAGAATTTACACCGCCATAACTACACCTTACAACACTTCGGTAAGTATAATGAAAATTATATCACACTTAATGTAATATACGTATATAAGATTGTAGTTATTGTAGTTATAGGGAGAGTATAATATATAGATAGGGTTTGCATTCTGCGATTCGAAATTAAATAATATATTACGGATACTATAATTGATATACGAGTAAGTAATAACGACACAGTTATATATAAATTAAATACTAATTGGTATATTACAATTCAGTTGTCATTAGTTTTGAAGAGACTGGTAAGAAGAAAGTTGTTGCTGCATTATAAAGGCTTTGTATTTTAACTTGAACCCCTGTATTGTTTGCAGAGCTCGGATTGGTGGCGGCAGATTGTTCCAGACCTTACTCGACAGATACCGGAAACTACCTCTGAATGCGGAGGTGTGATGCAGAAGATTAATAAGAAGATAGGATGATCCCCTAGTTGTGATAGTCAGCTGTTTATCTCCTGCCCACTGTAGTTTATTATAGAGATAGGTTGGTAATTTAAATTTTACTATCCCAAACAGCAGCGTGGCAAATTGCAGTTGCCTTCTATTATCCATTCTAAGCCAACGCGTTTCGTTAATGTAAGGGGATACATGAGCACGAGGAGGGACGTTATGACAAAATCTGGCACAAGAGTTCTGAACCTTTTGTATTAGTTTTTTTGACTTACATGACAAACAGGGGCCGACTACCACATCAGCGTAATTTAGTTTAGATAAGATTAGGGACTCACACAGTATAACACGTATGTTGACGGGCAGAACATTTCTAATTTTATACAGTACCTTTAGCCGGTAGAAACAATTGCTGACGGTTTTTATAACATGCTTCTCGAACTTCAATTTTTCGTCCATTAATACACCTAGATTACGAGCCTCGTCTACTCTTTCGATTAATTCTCCATCTACATATACTTTTGGTTGCGATGCTTTTATTTTTTGAATTTGTAGCCTTGTTCCCAATGTCATGTACTTAGTTTTCGCCGGGTTGAGAACAAGTGCATTGGCCTTAGCCCAATCTGAAATACCAGCCAGATCACTATTTAGCTTACTAACAGCCTCAATTATTTTATTTGGCCTGAAAGATATGTATAATTGTATGTCGTCCGCGTAGATATGGAATTTGCAGTATTTTATGATTCGTACAATATCAGCACAGTATAACGCGAAGGCCTCTGGTCCAATAACCGACCCCTGAGGTACTCCCCTACTTACATCACATGGGTCTGAACGTGACGATATTCCACTACAATCATCAATTATCTCCACAAGTTGGGTACGATTGTTTAAATAGCTTGAGAACCAATCGAAAGAATTTTGATCGAAACCATAATATTTCATTTTAGCTAGTAGTAAAGAGATGTTAATAGTATCAAACGCACGTGAAAAATCAAGTAGTACAAGTATTGTACCCTCGCCTGCATCTTGCGCAGCAAGAATATTATCTACTACGTCCATGAGCGCCGTGGTAGTGCTGTGACTTCTCCGAAATCCCGACTGAACCTCAGGCAAAATACGGTTTGTGTCTAGGTACTGAGTCATTTGGTTACAAACAACCTTCTCGAGAACCTTTGACGCACAAGCAAGAATGCTTATAGGTCTCAACTCCTTTAGTTCGCTAACATTTTCCTTTTTAGGAACGGGTTTAACCAAGGCTAGGCGCCAGGCTTCAGGGAAAACACCAGAGCTCATTGATTTATTGATTACTTGAGTTAAACTATTAAGACAAGACAAGACAAGACAAATTGGCCAAGTACGACAAAACGCCAATTTCATATGTAAGGACTAATATATTTGTTACGTTGGAAAATCTGTGTTTTACTAAATACACCCGTAACAATATAGTATACAGCTCATAGCAACAATATCGCGCACCATACATTGTTATGGACACGTTCACACTGTACTGTACTATATAATAGGTCTATACCTATGAAATTGCCGTTCTGCAGTACTGGCCATTTCAAATCAAAATAATTTTTGTTTGGCTAAGAATTCTAATTTCAAATTAATTTTATTTTAAAAACATGGAATTCGTTTTCCAAAAGTAGTCATTTGTTTATTGATTAGTGTTACATTTTCATCGCATTTCAATCTTTTTCGTCATCATGGATACGTAAAAAATTCAAGTAATAATATATGGAATATGAGTATCGTCGTGGCAGCAACGCGGCACAAGCGGCACGCAACATCAACGACGTTTACGGAGCTAACACTACAAACCAACGCACCACCAAAATGATCCTCGCGGTCGTCCAAAGACTTTGGTCGAAAATGACGAATAAAAGGCGATTGTGGAAGCTGATGATACACAATCTACGGCTGAATTAGCAGCAGCTTTCGACGTTAGCGTCATAACAATATTGGTCCATTTGCGTCAAATTGGCAAGGTAAAAAAGCTTGACAAATGGGTGCCCCACGAACTCAATGATCGCCAGCGCGAAGTTCGCGTCGAGACGTGCCTTGCAATGCTCAACAGACACACAAATGAAGGAATTTTGACTTGCATTGTTACCTGCGATGAAAAATGGATTCTGTTTGATAACCGCAAGCGCTCAGCAAGTTGGTTGGATCCTGGTTCAGCACATAAACAATGCCCTAAACGAAAACTTACCCCTAGAAAAGATGGTCACTCTTTGGTGGTCTAGCGCCGGTGTGATTCATCACAGCTTCATACCAAACGGGGTGGTATTATGTTATAACCTATTATAACAATACTTAAAAATTTTGAATTCTGACCTTGATATTGATCTCGCTCCTGTAACTTAATATTGCTAGTAAAGTACACATTGTAATACCTTTTTAGAAACTACACATACTAGACAATTTATTAAGATAATGGGCAGCTATAGCGCCATACTTTTTTTTTTCACAGTAAATGATCAAAGTTGACATTAAGAAAAAAATAGTTTTAAAAAAAGCATAAAAAGATGATTATGAAAACTGTTTACGTTAATAACACCTAAAATTGTATTAAAATTAAATAATACACGTCTTCACTCTTCAGGAGTATAATACTAAAAAAATCACACAGAAATACCTAAATTTGATGAAATGGCAACGGAATGAACGAAAAAAGTAGCGAAATTTATAAAAAAAGTATAAATGCTCCGCCATTTTCATATGGTTAGAAACCCTGGCAAGTTATTATAATATATATATATATACTATAAATTCTTGCGATAATATCGCGTAATGTGAACGCCATGCTATATAGTATAGCATTAGGTCCTTCTTTGCTATACTAAATAGCAAAATAGTATAGCGTAGTCTAAAATGAGCATCATTGTAGTCGGATTGATGTCAAATAGTGTTAACCTACTTTTTACAATATATTTAGAATATTTTATATACATTTTATGCGCCTTAATGTTCTACTCGTGCAACATTCAGTAATCAGTATACCTTGAGACGGCGCTGCAGGATGGTGCGGCCGCCGTCGGCGCCGTAGGGGGCCTCGTAGGGGAAGCTCCAGTCGCGCACGACGAACTGCAGCCGCTGGAACGGCGTGCGCCCGCCGTCCTCTAGCGCCAGACGCCCGTACTCTGTGAACAGCTGACGACCACACACGTTAACCTCTCTCTATTCACTGCGGTGTCTCGTAATTAAATTGCAAATGTGATGTAATTTCTCTAATAACTAGGCAAAAATTTTACAAGCATGAACGTTTGATGAATAGGGCGCGAAACGGTGAAAGTGTGGCTTAGTATAAAATGATGCACTTCATTATAGATAATATGACTTATTTCGAAATAAAAAAATCAGGGGTTCAGATGTATGGAATAATATCGAAAAATCCCTATATAACCAACCTGCAGATGCTGCAGATCATCTTCCTGTATGTTCTGCGACAGGTTGTAGATCTGCACGCTGGACAGCATAGTGGACAGCGCGAATACCGTGGCGCAGTCCCGCACCGTCGACTCGCTGTCAAACGCGCCCTGCGTGTCCAGCAGGATTATGGCGACCTGCAAACCCCAAGTTACATGTTATTCATACTATGTTTGTACGGTGCAACAACCGTACATAGCATCATCAGCATTTTTGTACATTTCACGCGTACGCTCATTTTAGGTATATTTTAGGTTTAAGTCAGTTTACGCAAAACCGTCGCGCATTGCGGACTGTGTAACTCATTAGCATATAGCATTAGCATTTTATCCTGTATCTTACTAAATATACATATTAGCAGCAGCAAATTAGTTTTACTCAGCAAACAGCAGCATCTATAGCAGCAACAGCATCTCAAGGTGTACGAACCGTACATCTTTATGGTCCTTCGAGCCGGACATCTTTATGGTCCTTCGTTAGAAATTAGAATCAGCGTCGCGAAGTGTTTAGCAAGCAGCACCTCAAGCAGTAGAAGCCGTGACGTAAGTTCCAGCAGCAGCGGTGAGTGACCAAATTTTTTTACACTCTATCAAGAAACTAATTCATCAATCATCATGGAAGGTTTATTAGCAACTCAAAACCAGATCATCGAAGCCATGCAGCAACTTCTTACCAATTTTAAGAAAGACGGTGTCGAACGCAAGACACCGGCTCATATTAGTAAGCGATTATCCACGTTAGATCTTTACTGGAATGATTTTCAAAGCAATCATATTAAATTGTGTGAATTCGATGATAAACAGTCGCATGATTATTTTATTAAGAATATGTACCAGAAAACCTCCAATTTTTACAATGATGCGCGTTCTTTTATTACGAGTTATTTACCAACGGCGGGAAAAGACCAGCCAAGTCCCATTAGGCCAGGAGTATTAGGGTTCCCGTCTACATCCGTAAGTCAGCAGCAGCAAGCAGAAGGAGAAAGGACTCCGCAAACATCATTTAATCCGGGGGTATCAACAAAAGGTACATCTAGTAAACTCGAGGAAATGTTAAGAAAACAAAATAGCAACTTTAAAGCATTTCACCGAACAATCAGTGGCTTAGATCTAGAAAGTATGTCCGAAAAATGGGAATTCGAGGATGCGATGAGAACCGTGCAATCAAGATGGTCTACGATTGATTGCCTACATTGGGAAATCGACAGCGAAGCGTATGGCGAGAATAAAGAATACGAAGAAGCGTTCAGCAAATATGAAAATCTCTATATCAGCATCAAGAAGCAAATCAACACCAAAATGTGGTCCGAAAGTCATCGCGAGCAATCTACTCCTCAAATAGATGTTCCTTCCTTTTCTGGCAGCTACCACATGTGGGTCTCTTTTAAGGATTTATTTATGGAAACTATACATAAAAATAGGTGTCTTTCTAGCGCTCAGAAAATGCAAATTTTGAAGAGCAAGCTCAAGGGGGAAGCCGAAAAATTAGTCCAGCATCTTAACATCACCTCCGAAAATTATAATATTTGTTGGGAAATTTTAGACCGCCGTTACAGCAACCAAAAATTAATTTTCAATTCCCATATTAATATTTTAACTAGCCTTCCTGTTATGCAACATCAATCATCATCAGCGATAAAACGCATACATGATACTCTGAACGAGTGCTTGAATGCTATCAGAAACTTAGGGGTCAACATAGACACCTGGGATCCTATAATTATCTACATGATTTCTCAGAAATTGGATTCCGACACACATAATGACTATATTGAGTCACTACGGAACCCCAGGGAGCTACCATCATTATCTGACTTTCTTAAGTTCCTCGAGGCGAAGTTTACGGCGTTAGAGTCATCGAAACGTAAACAAGATCAACCTAAACCAAACAGCCAGCCACCTCATAGAACACCATCACCTAAGGAATTTAAGAAATCGCATATCTTTAAGTCCTTTACTAGCCATCAGAACCCATCAGTTGAAACACAGAACCCTAAAAATGTTATTTCATCAACATCGTCAAAATGTCCAATCTGCAATAAATATCATGCTATTCTCTATTGCAACACTTTTGCTGATTATCGACCCGAATTAAAATTAAAAACAATTTCGAAATTGTCGCTGTGTCAAAATTGCTTATACGATCATAATGGCAATAATTGTTTTTCAAATAAAAGATGCAAAATATGCAATTTAAATCATCATACTTTAATCCATGACGCATTTTCAGTGCAGAAATTACAAAATATTTCATCAGCAAGCAGACCATCAAAACAGCATAGAAGCAGCTCAAACGTGTCCTTAGAAGATACACAAGAAACTTTATTAGCAACGGCTTTAGTAGTAGTCCAAGCCGCAGAGGGCAATTCGTTAATTATGCGTGCGCTTATCGACCAAGGCTCGCAAACATCTGTAATTACCGAAAACGCCGCCCAAAGATTAGGATTACCACGACAGCAATGTAAAGGAATCATATTAGGATTAGGAGCAAAAGAGAACTCTTGCAAAGGTTTTATGAATATTACCATAGGTTCAAATTACAGCGATTATACTTTAAATACTGGGGTATTCATAATGAACCACGCGGTCAACAACCTGCCAAATAAGTCTTTCAGCAAACCTTCGTGGTCTTTCATTGATAACATTCAGCTCGCCGATCCTGAGTTTTATCGACGCCGTCAAGTTGACCTATTATTAGGCACCGATGTCTACTCATCTATAATCATGGACGGCATCATAAAGCAAAACGAATCCCTTCCAGTAGCCCAGCAAACGCACTTTGGATGGATTCTATGCGGAAATGTACGATCTTTTCATTGTAATGTAGTCATGGTCGACATGGGCAGCATCCAAACATTTTGGTCGATCGAAGATGTTGGAGAAGAAACAGATAATATGTCGGAAGAGGATTTATTATGTATTCAGCAATACAAAAATACAACAGCAAGGCAGTCGGATGGAAGATACGTTGTTCATCTTTCCTTACATCACGACGCTGATGAAAAATTAGGGTTCTCAAAACAAAAAGCATGCGCTCAGTTTTATCAATTAGAAAGAAAGCTGCAAAAAGATAATAACTTAATCGAAAAATATAAAACATTTATCAATGAATATATATCCTTAGGACACATGCACTTAACAATAGAACGTAATATGAAACTTGTTTACTTTATGCCGCACCACGGAGTTCAGCGGACTGACTCATCAACTACGTCATTACGAGTCTTTAACGCGTCTAGTAAAACATCTTCTGGATATAGCCTGAATGACGTCATGTACCGAGGTCCGAATTTACAGCAGAACATCCTACTGTTAATCATACGGTGGCGACTATATCCTTATGCATATACAGCGGATGTAGAGAAAATGTACAGACAAATTCTGCTGAATGAGCAAAATTGTCGGTACCAGCAAATAGTATGAAGGGAAGATCCTAACCATACAATTCAGGAATATACTCTGTCGACTTTAACATATGGGACAAAAGCAGCTCCTTTTCTAGCGATGATGACCTTAAAACAATTAGCAAAGGACGAAGGTCATCGTTATCCTTCAGCAGCCAGGGTCCTAGAGGAAGAATCATATATGGATGATGTCCTTAGTGGAGAGTATGACGTCACATCAGCGAAGCAGCTTCAGCATGATTTAATCGAACTTCTAAAAGAAGGATTTAATCTTAGAAAATGGTCAGCGAACGAGCCATCATTGTTAGAAGATGTGGATGTAGCCCAAAGCATACCGAACACATACGACTTCAAACATCAAGAGTCTACTAAAGCTCTCGGTCTAAGCTGGAATGCTTCACAAGACAACTTTCGCTACATGTATAAGTTAAGTACAGAATTAGATTACAGGCCAACAAAACGCGTCCTCTTAGGAGAAATATCCAAAGTCTTTGATCCGTTGGGATGGCTAGCACCAGCGGTAGTCCAACTTAAATTGCTATTCCAAAGCATATGGCTACTAAATTTAGGATGGGATGACGTCATACCGGACAGTCTATACTCAGATTGGTGTAAATTGCGTTTGGATATAGAGAATATTAAGGACGTAGTAATCCCGCGGTGGATTGGATCTGGAAGAGACAGTGTAGCGTGGTATGATTCGACAGCTGTACTCGGCTGGCTGCACGGAGATCCATGCCGATGGAAGCCATTCGTAGCAAATCGAGTTAAGAAAATTACTCCGATTTTACCAGCAAACACGTGGAGCTACATCAAATCCAACGAAAACCCAGCTGATTGTGCTAGTAGGGGCATTAGCATCAAGAAACTACTAAAACATGACCTATGGTGGAACGGTCCCACCTGGTTACGTATAACAGCAGCAGTAAGTACTCTGAAGCAGCAATTATGTCAAACTTATGACACAAGTTTAGGAGCTAAGAATGTACTAGCAAATATCGCTATCAAAACCGAGCAACATCCATCAACCTTCGTCAGCAATTTCCTGAAAAAATATAGTAGCTTTACTCACGCCACACGGATTTTAGCATGGATAATGAGAGCCTTTTCGGCAAAGCAAAAAACATCGTAATGATCGGTTTCAGAATTACGCAGCGCTGAATTAAAATTAATAAAAGATATTCAGCATTTTGAATTTTCTCAGGAAATACATGATTTAAAAGGCGTCGGACGTTTGGATTGTAAGAGCAAACTATTATGTCTCAACCCGTTCTTAGATGACCAGGGTCTATTAAGAGTCGGAGGTAGACTCAAGAATAGCAATTTGCCTTATGATATGAAACATCCTTTTATTATGCCACACAGCAGCCATTTAACAAATTTATTAATAGACCTAGCGCACAAAGCAACGTATCACGGAGGAGCTAGACTGACACTATTTTGGTTACGTCAGCAATACTGGATTATCGGTGGTAATAGAGCAGTCAAAAAGCGTTTACATCAGTGTGTAAAATGTAGGAGACATAAGCCACTCAAGCAAGCACAAATTATGGGAGATTTGCCCGGAGCTAGAATAAACCCTACTAGACCGTTTTATCTTACTGGGGTGGACTTTACGGGATTTGTACACGTAAAATCTAGCAAAGGTCGCGGCATCAAAACTACCAAAGGATATGTGGCTGTATTCGTATGTATGGTCACAAAAGCTGTCCATTTAGAATTGGTGTCCGACTTATCATCGTCTACATTCCTAGCAGCTTTACGTCGTTTATCAGCACGAAGAGGTAGTCCTTGTCACATTTACAGCGACAATGGAACAAACTTCGTAGGAGCTCGCAAGATCTTAGATAGAGAATTGGTCGACCTGAAATCTATCTTAACTAAGCAATTCTATAGCGACCTTAGTGAAATGCAAATTGAGTGGCATTTCAACGCTCCTTCTTGGCCGAGTGCGGGAGGATTATGGAAAACAGCAGTTAAAAGCCTGAACCACTTACGCCGAGTTCTTGGTGAACAGAAACTCACCTATGAAGAATTCACCACCCTCCTCTCTCAATTAGAAGCTTGTCTCAATTCAAGACCACTATGTCCTTTATCGGAAAATCCTGACGATTTAGAGTACCTAACACCTTCTCACTTTTTAGCAAGCGGACCTATCCTAACTATAATTGACACTGAGAAAGACGAGAGAACAAGATGGCAGTCAACGCAGAAAATATTTGACGATATTTGGAAACGATGGCGTACAGAATACTTAACACAACTGTCCACCAGAAGCAAGTGGAAAGCAGCTAAACCTAACATCCAAGTAAATGACATTGTCATCATTCACGACGCTCTCCTACCACCAGGAAAATGGGCACTCGGGCGTGTAATTGAATTACATCCTGGAGCTGACGGATTCATCAGGGTCGTAAGCCTGAAAACAAAAAGCGGCACAATAAAACGACCTATAGTTAAACTCTCTGTTTTACCAGAAAATAGTTTACTGCAGAGAATAGAAGGAACAATGGAGAATCAGCAGAAAATGTTTAATCAGCATCTAAACAATTTAGACATAACAACATCTATTTTACGGACGGAAATAAGCGCAACACAAGCAGCCAACGATTTTATTTTAACAAGCATCATCGCTAATAATATACTCTCCAGTTTAAAAGGAATTCAAGATGCATTATTCGATACCATTACAAATATGAAACAATTTAACGTCCATCTTCTCAGCCCTTCCCAGCTACTTAGCGAGCTCAACACAATTAGTGGGCAGCTGCCCAAGGACTTAGCGTTACCAGTCACCAACTTACAAGCCGAGCTATCGTCGATTTATAAAATAATGACAGTTAAAGTAAGAATGACACAGCAATATTTTATTTTTGAAATTGAAATTCCCCTCATCAATAAGGAAAGCTATGAAGTTTACACGATGTTTCCCCTGCCACAAACACTGGGTAATTCTATGGTCAGCGTAATACCTATAGCCAAGCACGTCGCTATGAATTTCAGAAAAGATACTTTTATACCAATATCTGACAGCGACTTTGATAAATGTTTTCTATACACATCAAGAAATGCGTATCTTTGTGCATTACAAATGCCCGTCTACCAAAGACAGTCGGACGACAACCTGTGTATCAAAGATAAACAAAGCCACGTGTGTAAGACGACACTTAGCGAGTGCCAGACGGCATGGACACCTATTAAAACAAATACATTCTTAATAAATTGTTGCGGTCATTGCACACTACGTTTCATATGCAAGGATCAAGTTTCCAGCGAACAGGTGACTGGCGCCAACGTCATCACTTTGTGGAACGAATGCACGATTAAGAGCGCGACTTTTATGCACCAGAAATCGCACCCTTAAATCACTTGATCAACATATCGTTGCCCCCGATTACGCGCGAAGAAAGCGGGAGCTACAACCACTCCCTGCTTGCTCTCGGGGAGCGCATCAAGCAAATGAAAGCAGCTTCGGAGCAAATGGAGACGGAGTTGTCATCACACGACATTCATCACTACGCCGCCATATACTGTTTAGCAGCAGTAGCTTTACCAGCAGCAGTGGGCCTGTGGTGCGCCCATCGGCAGCGGTCAGCGGGGCCGGCGCTGGCGGTGCGAGCTGCACCAGCCGCGCCGACCGCACTATCCCCGGTCGAGCCGCGGTCGGCGGGGCCGGCGCTGGCGGTGCAAGCTGCGCCAGCCGCGCCGGCATCCTCTCCGTTTGCGCAACTGCGCACCAGCATTGACCCGAGTGTTAGTGTTAGTGTCAGTGTAAGTGATAAGTGGGTGAGTGAAAGTGAAATAAACAAATCAGTATCAAAGTATTGTGTTAAGTGTAATTCTAATGTGTCAGTGAACAAAAGCACATCTCCGAAACTAGAACGGTGTAGTTTTAAGAGCGACCAATAATAATACTATTGTCGGGCATCACCTGTAATAGCTTTAGTATATTATTGTTCCATCGCCTTGTTATTAGGTTAGCTCATCGACCATCTCATCATCCAGCACCCACCGCTTCTGTCGCCCGGGAGCATGTACGGTGCAACAACCGTACATAGCATCATCAGCATTTTTGTACATTTCACGCGTACGCTCATTTTAGGTATATCTTAGGTTTAAGTCAGTTTACGCAAAACCGTCGCGCATTGCGGACTGTGTAACTCATTAGCATATAGCATTAGCATTTTATCCTGTATCTTAGCAAATATACATATTAGCAGCATCTATAGCAGCAACAGCATCTCAAGGTGTACGAACCGTACAATGTTCGTTAAGATAACTTAGACCTTCCATAGAGACGTTAATTTTTTGGAAGTAGGAAAAACACGTACAGTGAAATGAAACTAAATTAAATCAATGTAAATGCTAAACACTATTTACATGAGCAGGTCTACGATGGAAGAACATTCGCACCAGCTAAGGAGTTCCGAGACGAAATACAATATAAACGCTATTGTACGCCGGGTTTCTGTGCCATCATGGTATCCGTTCGACCTGCCCATTCATGTTAAAACATGGCTCTCTTATGAATAATAGGGTGTAAAGGAAACATACCTTCTCCCCGTCCTCGAGCGTGGCCTTGAAGATTTCGGACCACATGAGGATGCCGGTGGTGTCGCGCTCGGAGCCGCCGCGCCAGCTGAACCCCGACAGCGGCTCGTCCTCCGACCCCAGCCAGTCGCTGCCGCCGCCCGACCCGTACTAACACAAAAGACACAAACATAGGGTGTTACAAGTTTCACGTGTCTGTGTATGCGTGGTGTATGTGTGTCTGGCTGCAGCATCGTATAAACGAAACGAAAAGCCCGATTTTAACGCGGTTTCTTATTTGAACATTTGAAAGCTGACGTGATCGAGATGGTTATTAGCTATAGCTCATCATCATCAGCTCGCTTACTGCTTGCCCGGAGACGGGGATTTCCTAATTTTTTAAAGCTCCTGTATACATGAGTGAAGAGTTTTGCTGACTGACCTTATGGTGCATGTACCGCAGGAAGAAGTCGAGCAGGAAGGACTTGCCCTTGCGGAAGGCGCCGGCGACGGAGACCACGACGGCGGTGCGCTCGCGCACGTCCTCGCGCAGCAGCAGCTCCTCTAGCGCAGCCTCGTCCAGCTCGAAGGTGTGGTCGGGGCCGGTGGTCACGACCTGCACGCCGCGCCCCGTCGATCGGGAGGCGCGCCCGCCCGCCGCCGCCGGCCGCTCCGTCACTGCGGCAACACACCCGTTACCACGTCTTGTCGATAGTCAGCTCGATACAAGCGAGAAGCTGTAAGGGTAGAATGTAGATCTACGTCTGGCCCGCGAGAGTGCGCCCGCGCAGATTCCACAATTCCACAAGGCGCACACGGCAGTCGGCACAGCAACACGCTCTCATTCTTCCTCTAGTAATTAACGATTCTAAGCAATAGAAATTTTAAAACATAAAAAATATAAAGCCTATGTTACCCGCGGCATTATTACGTATCTCTAATCTATAGGCACCTCTCGACCACGACCTCATGTCTTTCGGCAATCGTCGTTTTTCATACACCGTCTGCCATTACCTAAGCATTTGCAGAATTCCTTCAGTCTCCAAAGCCAAAAATAAATGTAAATGGACTACGATCTAATTTCGATCTGTAGTCACTAGTCATATTGTGCATTATCTGCAGCCGACCACTATGTAAAGGTACGCTTACATGGGCAACAAAAATTGATCAATTATAAGCATGAAATAGACGAGCACATTAAACAATATGGGCCAAAGGAATATTGGCGTTTTTTTTTATTGCTCTACATTGCTGTTGCGAGATTGATCCACCCGTGTTGCCGAGCAATTATTGCTCAAAAACTGCCCGTATAAACGCAGTATAAACAAGTAGTGTCCACAGGTCATCAATTCAGTAGGTGGATGCAGCAGTACTCACTACTACTCACTACTCAGTAGGCAGTGGGCACTAGAGAACATTGGGTGTATCTGCGGAAATAGATCCGAAGGCCGACCGTCGCGGGTGTACACTCGCCGCTTACCACTTTTGGGCCTTATTACCGTAGTAATAAGACCGATATGTGGTACATTGGGTTCGTCGGCGACGGTGTGCCCGCGCCGAGTTGTAGGCCTCGTCTATACCTTCTCCATTCAGATCCAAATAAATCCAAACGTAAACAAAGATAACAATAGAACACTTATGCCGGGTTTCTGGGGTATTTTGTCGGTAGTTTATCTATTCAATAGCACTTTTGATTGGATGACGCGAACCGGGCAATAATGCTACCATTTTAAATGCCACTTATTTACCGTGTCGTAAAGGAATAAAATGACACATTAAAGGACACGTCAAAAATTCATACAGCGTCGACAGCAATTAAATGTTTGCCAATGGGTTCACTTTCGATCATATTTGATAACACCAAAGGAGCAACCCTGAAAGCTGCTAAGCTGGGTATAGAAGTAACTAGCAAGAATAAAATCCAAAATCATAGGAGGTGGAGATGTATTTGTTGGTGGAGGAACTGTAGGAGTATGTAGCTAGGCCGCTGTTGTAGGTGGGGAGGTATAGGCATAGATTAGAGTTGGAACGGAGCTTTGTCTCCGCCTCCACAGTTACGGAACTTCCGCAAGAAATCATACCTCATATGCACATTGGAACTGTCGGCGTAATATGTGCGAGTATAGCTACAACTTCAACACCATAAACTAGACCTACTACCTAAACCGACCAATATATGTAATACATTACAACCACGTTTTTAATGTCTTTCGGGAACCGTCAGTTTTCTGTTTGTCGTTTTCATTAAAAACTGATATTATTCTTGCTTACATTTTCTAGACCCGGCGTTTATCGGGATTGCCCTTTTGGTGACAACAAATATGATTTAAAGTGAACACATTGGCAACCATTTATTGCTGTCGACTCTGGGTCGATTTCGAACTATCACCTTTGGTAGAATTTACTATTTGTGTTTACGTTTAGATTAATTTGCACCTGAACAGAATAGAGTTTAGGTATCTAGTAATGTTTAGTAATTCGTTTATACTTAACTATATCGACCTTACATTAGACGTCCGGATTGAATCACTCTAACATTGAATGCAACGAGGAAAACATGTGAGTTTTATTGTTTCGGTCAAGCTCGTATTCATATTGAGAAAAAAATTAGCATCCTAATTACATCTTACTTAACGCGCATTCCTCCTGATTTCGTATTCATAATTCAGGAAAATTACTGAGACTTCGCAATCGTAAGCTAAGGTAGACTTTCTCAAAGTACTCATAGAGTCAGGAAAACCAGCGCCCTCATAATTAAGAAGAGTTTATAAAGCTTATCTTGTCTCAAATTAATCGCATCCCCAATACTACTTTCTCTAAACTAAATACAAAAAGAAAAGAGGAAACGTAGAAACGTGGCAGATAGAGATCACTTCAAACTAGCCGTATAATGTACGAAACGAAATCACACTCATCCAGTTACGTCAACATACAAGTATTATGAGCTGATTCAGAGGCAATGGGGTCTGAGACTGTATATGAAACCGGACGCACGAATCGCGATATTAACTTATGATGCCTTTGATACTACGAATGCATAAGAGTATAAATATTTTATGCGTTCCTAGTATTATTATTATCATAGTAGGGACATTCGAGAGATTTAGATGATACCGCATTTTTATGCAGGAACCTGCAGGAAAAAAGATAACTGTAAAATTAGTCTATGAGTTCACAGACATTTAGAAAAGTAAAGACAAATACGGTATAAAGATACGGAAACACACTTGATAGCTTAAAACTACAGGTGATTGTAGTCTATGGCACTAAATTACAAAAGTCTAAGAGGTTGCAGAGAGCATGTTTTGAAAATGCTAGACGGGAGATACACAGAGACAGGTAGTAAGGTAAAGCATAGGAGTCCAAGACAATGTCTGTACGAGAGTCAACGGTCAAGCGGCAACTTACTGGGCAGGTCTGCCAACTGCAACTTCAATCTACCCACCACCTGGTTGACTGAAACAATATCAAACTGTTTATTTCATCTGGGACCAATGGAGACAGAAGTAGGACCTTAATCTCAAGTTGCTGGTGTGTCTACGCCCAGCGGGATCCTATGTCCTGGAGAGTGGAGACTAATGAGTGATGCAGAGAATTAGATCTGGATATTATGTTCTACTGAATTATACTGAAAACAGAATTTGTTCCGTATACAAAATGGAAATATTTTTAATTTCTAACCTACCTCCAGCCAGTGGGATATTTACCAAAGTTACGTCTGATGAACTATAAATTGATATTAACTTTTAGATATGTTATTGTTCTGTTCACCAAAACAAAAAACATTCTTCGAAGCCCTTATTTCAGCCACGTTCAAGCTGCACCTCCAGTCAGCGGACTTTTTCTCTCAAGGCCATTTTTTTGTCACTTTTACACTAAATTAATAAAATTTAAACTATTTACGACTACTATAATATTACTTAACTTACCTATTGGTATATCTTGTGTTAAAATTAAAAGTTTAAAATTTGAAAGATAAAAATAAATTCTACCCATTAGGTACTACCAACACAAATCCCGGGTAGTGATATTGTGTTCATCACATTTGCGTACAGACTATTTGCATTTCCTATAGTAATAATAAGTATTTATTGTAAGTTGTAGTTTATGAACATAGGAACAAAAGATGCAATAATATTATACATCGAATTCGGGGGATAAAAGATAATTAATATAATATAAACTAACCTATTGTTCAATAAATTGCCCTAGTGGCGGTTTGCGAAAAAGCGACATCTATTTGTGGTGATGCCAATTACATAATGAAATTAATAACTAGTTTGTTTGGAAACGCAATATGGTAACAGATAAATTTGAGATGTCGCTTTCACGTTACGAAAACCAAAAACATAATAATTATTTTTCATAGTATAAATATACTATATTATTACTAGAGGGATATATTTCACATCTCAAGTAACATTTTTTGACGTGACAACGTCTTATATTTCGATAGAGCCGGCTGCACGCACGAAAAAACATGACTCATGCGGCGTTACCTCGCTCTGAGGCGTTCCATTTATTATTATGACGTTGTCACGTCAACTATCGTCAGTAAACCGACTTTACAGACAACCGATTTTTCTTCATAAAACTAGTACTAAACTGCTGAGCTATAGAAAAACAAAATAACTTTATACTCCAATCAAAAATAAATCTATCTAATGGGCCACTAGATGGAGCTTTTACCCCTTAAATTGATAATTAGCAGCATGATAACCATAGATTAAAGATATGATGACAACGATTACCACAGATAAGTACACATTTTGCACATGAATTCTCTGATTTTCGGAGTCATAACTTTTTATTCCCAAGTCCTAAAAAATAATATATTTTTATTGTTTAATAACTTTTTAAGTAGGTATTAAAAACCATATAATTATGTTCGAAATTTGGCCGCTCTTGATGGAAAATCAGACAGGATTCGCCAGTGTCCTTTTATTTATTTAGTGTAAAAGTGACAAAAAAATGTCCTTGAGAGAAAAAGTCCGCTGACTGGAGGTTTCTTTGCAGCTTGAATGTGGCTGAAGTAAGGGCGTTAGAAGAATGTTTTTTGTTTTTGTAAACAGAACAATTACATATCTAAAAGTTAATAAAAATGTATAGTTCATCAGACGTAACTTTGGTAAAAACCCCGCTGGCTGAAGGTAGGTTAGAAAGGTTTATATTTCCAATTTTTATACGGAACAAATTCTGTTTTCAGCATGATTCAGTATAACATATCCAGATGTAATTCTCTGCATCATTCATAAGTCTCCCAGACATGGGACCCAGCTGGGTGTAGGGTATACACTGTAGACACACAAGCTGCTGTACTTGTGAAGGGGCAGTTCAAATTAATTATGACCGCAGTCCGGCTAATCTAAGGCTGGGACCATAACACTAAAGGTGTAGCTTCTCTACATGAATAAGTGTCCGTAAAAAGCGTTAAATAGGGGTGCTACGGTCGCAAGGGTGTACGGAAATGTAAATCTTAGCAACTACGCGAGTAATTAGAATTTTCATGATTTACAGAAACTACTAGTCTTAAAAAATTGAAATAACTAAACTCAACTTACTTCACTCGATCTATTATTGCTTAACTTTATATCACACCCTCTTCTGACTCTACCGCCATTATGGCCAGTTTTGGAATTATTATTACTTAGAATAATATATTTATATTATTTTGTCGGACACTTAGCATTTCTACCATAGAGATGATACTCTGTAACTCTATTTTCCGTGGCTGTGACTATATTATACGGAATTTCTCCGGTTGGAGAAAATTCAGAGCGCTGAGAATAGAACTATGGGCTGACAATAGAGTTGAAAATCGAACACATTGAACACATCTATATTTTCTCTGACCAGGGAGATTCCGGACAATATAGTCAATCTCCCAGTTCCCCAATTAGACTTGAATATGCTTATTAACCATGGTAGTTTTTTTTATCATTACAAAATATATTCTTGGTTCTAAAAACGTAGAGGATGCGGCACTCTTTCATACACCATTTAATACAAAATATGTACATACATTAGCCATTATGAAGAACATAGTTCAAAGTTACATATAAACATTTTATTTTCAACAATTACGAATAATTTGATGGTCAATTAAAATATGGCGGTTTATGTTTACATTATAATAAATGTTTAAATGTGAAATATTTGTTGAGTAATCGCTAATGCTGGGTTTCGGAGATTTTTGTCGGTAGTTTTTCTATTTAATAGCGCTTTTAATTCGTTAACGCGTTTACGTCATCCAATCATTAGCGCTATTTAATAGATAAACTACCGACAAAATCCTCAGAAACTGAGCATAAATGGAGTATGAAACAAACTCAACTAATAATATAATATAGTGACTAACATATAGAGAATTTCTTGTAAATATAACGAAAACATGATTCGCAAGGCATACAGCTGGTCGTAATGCTAAAAGAGGGGTACGAAGACAAACCAAACCATTTAACAGCGCGTTTCTACGTCATAACTCATAAAGCATGCTAACAAAAAAAAGTAGAACTTTACATGCACACATGTATAATGTAGGACATACGAATACTAAACACAAGCGTCAATAACAAAACCAGATAAATTGAATCTATTAATACCGCTACATTACATTCGGCGGACCGCGCGCATACGATATTGCCAGATAGAGCAGATAAGAGTGGGCAGCGAAAAGAAAGTCCACATGTATTACCGATACGTGTCGAACGCTCTTATCACATTTACGTATGTGCCACTTTCGGCAGCTCGCTTTCGACGGATAACCGCCTAAGTGGTGCGTATACATGTGATTCTAAACACGATCCGTGAAGGTGGGAACAGGCATAACGCGTTTAGATAAAGAGGTTGATTGAGACAATTATTGACAATACGTCAATAGTATATAGGTATAGACTTTTATCTCTGTAGGAGCTAGAACGAACATTGCTAATCTACATAATTTCCTTGCATTGTGGGGCAATCTGCACGCTGTCGGGCCTAGTTCGCATCGAGCCATTAAACCGTGGACTTATCATCATTTTAGCAATTAGCATTAGTCAATTATCAATATCGTATTTTCTTTTACTTATCAATCATTTATCACTATCAGCAAGTGGCGACGGCTGGTTCCCCCTATAGGGGAGACCCAGCCTGTGTTATACGTAGGAATTTGGATGAGGGTCTTCAAAAGGTAAGTGAAGCCGATAGGAATGAAGTTATAGGAACCCCCCGCCACTGCTATCACCAAAAGGCGTGCAGCAACTCCTACAATCTCAGTCCCCCACTTTATGTGTACGCGTGATACTATGAGTTCACACCGATTTTTCGTCGCATTTTATAAGAGCTAAGAGAATGTACTATGTCCTAACGATACTTATCGCTTTCACAGCTAGGACGGGTGTTTAGAATTTTGATACACATGTACCTCACACGAACCTTCAGAGTTAGACAAACGTATTGTACAAGATCCTTTTTTTAAATTCTAAACAATACTACTTAAAAACTAAGATAAGGTCATTAATGTACGCAGTAAGTTTATTAAAACTAACTAAGAATTTGAAATGTTTGGAAATAAGTTTTTTGATAATGCGCCAAGGCAAAGAAATATCAAATGAATTTGAACACTGACAATTTCGAATAAATTAGTTAAGTCGGGAGCGCAGTGAAATGAATATGGACTTGTTCGACAAGTAATGACGCCACTTGCCAAATTAAAATCAGAACTGAAGGTCACAGAAGGGTGCAGAGTGTAGACGCAAATAGTACGTACAAAACAGGTTGCTATGAAACCGACACCGGCTTCTATATTAACTATGCACCTCCGTTGTTCTGGTTTGGCCAAACTAGTAACGAACTCAGTACCTAATTAGTAACTCGTAGTTTTGTATATTCAGAGATACCAATGCAAAAACATTAGACGCTCACTTGTCAGTCTCTAAATATACTTTTCTATGTAGGAAAGAGCAAAATATCCGCCTAATGGAGTGCAAGAATTTCAACAATTTGCCATTACACGAATTATTCTCTGAACTAATTAAAATGTCTCACTTGTATCGTAAAAGATATAGCAGTCGAGCTTTTATATAACCATACATAGAGTGTAGAGACTACCTACCTATTGCTACTGTATAGTATATTATGGCTTCTTGTTGACATTATCAAGCAATGTTTGTTTCTATTCATTTTTTTGCCATTTTTTTGCTTTCCAGTAGTGGTAAGTGCTTACACGCGGAAACCACCATAAGTACTTCAGGTTTACACACGGGTTTTCCGACATAGAGACATGTATTGGACATTTGTTCTAAATTCATTAATCGCAAACCGTTATCGTGTCAAACATATTTTCAGATGAATCGAGAGCAGCGGGTCATTATGTAAAACGCTAAAAATGTTTGGAAAGTAGCTAAATACACCTGTTTGATATAACAAGGTGGCATGCTGCTGGCGGAGCTCCAGGTGCGGTTATTGACACCCGCTGGGCTGCCGCCAACGCGCCATGAGATAAATACTGCCGCCATTCTCATAAAATCGCATCATTTCACACACATCACGCGAAAGACGTACGCGATAGGAATATGCGTAGCGTAATGCAAGTTATGCAACTCAATTCGCTATTTATTGGCATTCGTTGGTAGTTTATTCTTAAATTAGGCCTCCCCTTGTTTTAAATTACATCTCTTTGCATGTAACTCATATAAAACTTTTGTTTCTAGCTATTCTAGCTTATTCGGCTAGTTTTTACTTTTTCTGGCGCGCAATTTTGTTGATAGCTTCAGATGTTACAAAACAATGGATCTAATCGGATTGACTGTGTGGATCGTCTGTGAACACGCGCGGTCGCCGTATATCCTCTATAGTCTATAACATTGAGAACCTTATTGCCCCAGTTATAAGATCTAAATTTGACTTGGTCTGTCTGTCGGTGGCTGCTACTCATGAACAATGAACATACAACACTCTATTGTGTGTCATCATTATCTATTATATTAGCACAAATTGCCCACCACGGATGTCAGATTTGATTTGACTACTGGAGGTGTTCATGTGAGACTTCAATGCCTTAAGATTTTGAAATTGTGCTGCGCTAACTTAAATGAAGTATTTAAACAATTTTAAGAGTAAGTGCCTAGTGCCCGAGGTTAACTAGAACAGCAAATACGTTTTCATATCATCGCACTTCCGTGTTACTGTATATTAGGGTTTTTTCGCTGTCTGGTACTGATATAATATATAGTATTGGTACCAGACATCAGATAGCATGGAGAAAACATTAATTTATTGCATTTATTGCCATTGGGTTACCTAACGTTCAAGACAATGCAAACATAAAGTCAAAGCATGTAATGACATTGCAACCATTTTGTTTAGCCATAACATGTAACTATCTGGTTCTATATGAGTTGATTGTAGTACATACAATTATCAACAAATATTTATGAAGTAGGTCTTTTGTAGCCATCTTTAAGACTTATTTTGTAAAATTTTGATTCTATAATAATAAAACTTTCATTAGAAAAGTAAATGAATATATAACAAGTAACCAATGTATAATTTGGTATGACACATTTTCTACACATAATCTGTGTTTAACCTGGTTAGTAACAACAAATAATTCATATATTCATCTAAAACTTTGTTGAGTCGTGATCTGACCTTCTATTTTGGTGCAAAAAGTATCAATTGAAAACTTGAATATCAGATGCTCAAAATACACAATCTACAATAATGATATTGAATATTTAAATCAGTCTTTTCATTAATTAGTTATTTTAGTCATTCTGAAAAAGTTGCTGACCTAAAAGCATATACATATTTATAAAAGTGAGACACAGCATGTTTAAAAATGGGATCCCATCATAATAATAGCTGCCAATTATAGCATTTATGATTTAAATACATTATTCATAGTTCAACTTGGTGAATATAAAAGTGTTATGCACGTCTACACCTCCCCGCGGGTCGCATAACTGGCTGGTTATTGGTTACATATTATTGAAACATCTACGTTGGCTCATATCTATTGAACTCATTAATTGGATAATGTGCTGCTGTCTGTAATAAGCTTTACAACATACAACAAACAGCTTGTCAACATATCTTATTTGCTCAGCACAGTATATTAAGATTTGAAGGAATTATATTATATAATATTATTAATATTTTTATTATCACAATAATAAATAACAAAATCAATAAAATACCTTAAATTCAATATTTTATATAACTAAGCAGCTAGGAATTGATGAGTTCATATTTAATGTTTTAATAATGTTATTCAACAATAAAACAACACTTTTTATGTGTAATACATCTTGAAGTTATTAAGAAAAAAATATTGGTCTAAAATTCAATTTTAAGGAGAATTTAATATGAAATTACAATTTTTTTTAATTTTTACGATGTAGTTACTAAATATATTAAATTACAAATAGTCGATTTGAAAGTATTAAGTTAATTTTAGACAAAAGTAATGTTTTACAGAAATAGCTTTTGCCCATGGCTCCATGTGAATAGTGCATAGTCAAACATGGACACATAAATACCTCATCCCACTGAAACACTACATTTTTGAGATAAAAAAGTGTATTATATATTATTCCAGAGCCTAAACTACTACCATACCAAATTTCATCCAAATACGTTTAGTAATTTTTGCAAGTATATGTCCCAAACATCCATCCATACATCCTCACAATTTTTCACATTTATAATAGTATTTTATTTATAATATTATGATCAAACAAAACACATAGCAAGATAAACAAAAGACCTGTTTGTAATGTTTGACAATGTAGCTAATATACTAATGAACATGTATTTTTCTTGAATTCTTGTATATACCTCAAACCTCGATTATAAATACTTCAATTAGTGGAGTAAGGAGTTTAAAGTTTATGTAGCCCGAGCATGTAACAAAACATCGCAGATAGTTCAATGTGCGAAGATAAATCGTCACAGAATCGTAACAAAATAATTTACCTGATGAGAGTGTCCTGTCCGATCCCCCGGTCATTTTCGACAGTCTTCACACCGCACTTAAAATGTTATGCAGTTATATATCTCCGTGCCTTCAGTTTCCGCACCAAAATCCGAGCAGCAATTAGAAAAAGAACTCGTTTCAATGTCACAAGTTACACGAGGGGTAGAACTGGGTACGAAGAATGGTCGAAAACACACACTACAACTCACTCTGATATAACTAAAATATTTTAGCAATTTTTACCTTTTCCCTCATGGAAATTTGTTTCTCGATGTTTATTATCTCCGACATCAGCCATGGCCAATTTATTTATTTCAAGAACTGACATAACTGAACATAGCGAGATGCAATTTTTCCAACTCGACGCAAATTGACAAATGACAAATGACAAACAACTTTGCACAAAAAGTAATGTCATTGTTAAATCTACAGATAAAAATAGTTTTTTAACCGACTTCCAAGAAATAGAGGCTATTATACCTTTGGCTGTATGTTTGTTTTTTGTGTGTCCACGATCCTTACTAATATTATAAACTTAATTTACAATACAACTTAATACATTTATAATAATATTATAAATGTGAAAGCGTGGATGTTTGTTACTCTTTCACGCAAACACTACAGAACGGATTTCGATGAAATTCGGTATGGTAGTAGTTTAGACTCTGGATTAAAACATAGGCTACTTTTTATCCTGAAAAAGTAGTGTTCCCGAGGGATACTGTATTTACGCGGGCGGAGCCGCGGGAAACAGCTAGTAACGAATAAACGGTATACTTCGAAGTTGGTCCCGTTTTCACAAAAGTGGTGGCTTGATGATGGGATCCATGAGGAATCGAGGGAACTCCTCAAAATTTATATGGACCCATTTACTAATTTCGACTTTTTCTGAATTCCCTTTTTAAATATGGCTGAAATTCCCCTTTTAAATTTGGCTGAAATTGTAACTATTTCTCTACTCTGTCTTCAAAATTTTGAAGTCCAAAAATTTTGAAAACCAGCCAACTTGAACGTGTTCTATTTTAAATATTGTTTTATCAGGATGTTGTTTGTGAATGAATTATTTAGAAATAAGTTTCATTTAATATTTTTTTATTGATAATTGGCAATGGTTTAATGCTACACCACGGACCACCAATAATTTAAAAAATATTGAAGTCGATTGTCGGTGTCATATTTCAAAAAAAAAGGGTAAATTGCATTCGAAAATTGTATGAACACGTATTTTTAAAAAATATCAGCTTATAATTTTATTAATATAATTTTTATTTACAAGCGCGTTCAAAAAAGTGATTGCATAAATTAAGAAAATGCAGGTACCTATACAATTATATTACTACTATTTGTACTTAAACTTTGTTTAGCATAAAGTTGGCTGTTTTACTTTTAGAATCCAAATGAAGATACAGAATGGAACGATGTTTTACGTGCAAAGGGCATCATTCCTCCCAAGGAGAAGGAAGTTTCGGAGCAAGATATAGTTAACATGATTGAAGATACCATACAGAAGAAGAAGACGGAAAGTATGTCATAGGTTATAAACAGATGGTTTAAAAGACTTCTAATTGTAGAATAATTTAATTTCTCCAGGGCTACAAATCATATAGTCAAATTGCTAGAACTGCAATTTAGTAATCTTAATCTTCAACCTATAAAAAAGTTTGAATAAAATGTTAAGTACATAGGTACCGTTTTCATTACAGAAGACCAACAACTCTCAGAACTAGATTTAGATGGCCTCGATGAATTAGAAGACTCAGAAGACGAGGCAGTTCTAGAACAGTACAGACAAAAGCGTATTGCTGAATTAAAGAAGTTAGCAGAGAAGCCAAAATTTGGTGATATTAGAGAAGTCTCAGGCCAGGATTATGTACAGGAGGTAAATAAAGCAGGCGAGGGCATCTGGGTGGTCATACACTTGTACAAACAAGGGTAAGAAAAAAGTAAATTTACCATGAAAATAATTCTATTTATTTCCATCAACATTTCTCAATAAATTATTAGTCTAAAAAATCTCTGTCATTTACCACAAATAATATTTCTAATTGTATTCTTTTTTCTTTTATTCTTACTTGTGTTACAAGTTGGTCTGTCTCTGAATAGCCAATTTATAATATTTCATTGTAATTTATTGAAATGAAACCACTCCAACATTAACTTATTACTGTTATTGTAATTGCAGAATCCAACAATGTGCCCTAATTAACCAACACATAAGGCAGCTGGCGGCCAAGTATCCATACACTAAGTTCTTAAAGGCCGTGGCGCAGACCTGCATACCCAACTTCCCGGAGAGGAACCTGCCCAGCTTGTTTGTTTACTTTGAGGGCGACATGAAGAAGCAATTTGTGGGGCCACATGAACTTAGAGGAACTGCGCTCACTTGTGATGGTCAGTATATAGCCTGTATTCAAAACAAAATTACATATTTAATGAGCTTTATCAGTATTCAAGTTTTGTTCCAATGCTGGTACAGAGCCCAGAATATGTGTAAGTGTGTGTTAATCATGTAATTTTACTGATGCATTTTGTCATTACTTATGTAATATTGTAAGCTTACGTTGGGTAAAATATATCATTCTGATAAAAATATACAATCTAATTAAATGTGGTAAAAGTTTGTGTGCAATATACAAATAGCAAACAACTTATTTATGTACAGACAACAGTACAATATTATTATATTCATGTTATTTGGGAAACTTCATTTTCCATACATGGTCTGGCACTGCTACAGAAAAATGATGATTGCCAAGGGACATTAAGATAGTAGTTGCACTGTACTGTATGTTATTACATCACATCATTTTAATCAATATTTATCAACTTCAGCTTACCTTTTTTTCAGCAATGCTACTACTTTTTAAGTGTTATTTATAAATAATAATGAATTGAGGTGTATGTATCCTTAGCACAGTCGTGGAGTCCATACAAGCAGGCTTCCTGTATGAATATTGCTTATTTATAATACATGTTTATTTTTAAAATACAGCACTTGTCATTTCCTCCCAAAATTCCTAACTGTCTCCAAGAATTATTTATAAAGGCCTCCCACAACGTTACATCCTTAGTCCCCTTTTCTACAGTATATTAGGTCTTTACCTATGAAATTGCCGTTTTGTATAAAAAAATTTAAACAAATTTTTTTCATGTATTTTTTTATTTGTATTAATCGAAGTAATCACCCATGCAATCAATGCATCTTTGCCAACGCAGTGGCAGTTTATTGATACCCTTCTTAAAGAAATCAGCTGGACGGGAGGCAACAAATTCTTCAAAGGCATTTTGTACTGCCTTGGGTATTGAATTTTTTTCCCACCAAGAAGTTATCAAAAATTCTGGATAAAGTAGTAGTCTGTAGGCGCAAGGTCTGGTGAGTAGGGCGGATGACGGAGAGCTTCCAACCCCAGATCTTGCAACTTGGAGAATGTCTGCTGTGCAGTATGAGGTCGTGTGTTGTCGTGCAGGAGCAGCGGAGAGGAGCGATTGACCAATGCTGATTGGAGATGTGCCAACTTCTCCATCATTGTGTTCAGTTCTTCACAGTAGCCATCTGCAGTAATGCTCACCCCGTTTGGTAATAAGCTGTGATGAATCACACCAGCGCTAGACCACCAAACAGTGACCATCACTTTTCTAGGGGTAAGTTTTCGTTTAGGGCATTGTTTAGGTGCTGAACCAGGATCCAACCAACTTGCTGAGCGCTTGCGGTTATCAAACAGACTCCATTTTTCATCGCAGGTAACAATGCGGTTCAAAATTCCTTCATTGTTGTGTCTGTTGAGCAGTGCAAGGCACGTCTCGACGCGTACTTCGCGCTGGCGATCATTGAGTTCATGAGGCACCCGTTTGTCGACCAATATTGTTTTGACGCTAACGTCGAAAGCTGCTGCTAATTCAGCCGTAGATTGTGTATCATCAGCTTCCACAATCGCCTTTAATTCGTCATTGACCAAAGACCAAAGTCTTCGGACGACAGCGAGGTTCATTTTTTAGGTCGAAATTTCCAGAACGGAAGCGAACAAACCAATAACAGGTGGTGCGTTGGTTTGTAGTGTTAGCTCCGTAAATGTCGTTGATGTTGCGTGCCGCTTGTGCCGCGTTGCTGCCACGATGGTACTCATATTTCATAATTACTCGAAGTTTTAACGTATCCACGAAAAAGATTGAAATGCGATGAAAATGTACTCTAATCGATAAACGAATGACTACTTTTGGAAAAAGAATTCCATGTTTTTAAAATAAAATTAATTTAAAATTAGAATTCTTAGCCAAACAAAAATTATTTTGATTTGAAATGGCCAGTACTGCAGAACGGCAATTTCATAGGTAAAGACCTATTATATGCCTCTGATCTCGATCTTTCTGTTATTAGTTTCTGTGAGGTCCTCCAGTGTGCTGCTGATTTGTCCTTGTATATAGCCTCAAAGGATATAGCGGAATGCTCCACTCTCCTCAAACATCCTAATGACTGGATGGATAGACATTGTCTGTCCATTTCGGCCGCTAAAAGTTTGGTTGTTGTTTTTACCCGAGCCAGAATTGTACCTAACATCAGTATACAATCGAATGAACAGGTTTTCCCTTACTCTTATAAGGAAAAATTTTAGGGGTATATTTGGATTCGAGACTAACTGGTGTCCACCATATTAACCATGTAGCGAAAAAATGCGAAAAAACCCCCTCACTCTCGGGTGTCTGTTAGGGTTCACATCCTTACACGCAAAAGCTGATGTATAATTCGTTGGTTAGAAGCCACATAGATTATGGCACCTTTCTAATAGAACCCTGTAACAAACTGCCATTAATGATCTTGGACAAAATATAGGCTAAGTCATTAAGAATTATAATTGGGGTCACGAGATCCTCATGTAAGACAGAAGTGGAATAATTAATATCAGGAGGCAGCACTTGTTGGATAGATTTGTGTTTAAATTGTTCCAATATTCCAATCAGTTCCGCTCCAGGTGTAAACTGCCCTTAGTCCTGAAAATAAGACAGCTTCTCCTTATGTGCCGCACAGAGGGTGTCCAGGTGGCTCTAGCTTGGATACCAGGTCATAGTGGAATCACTGGCAATGAAAGTGTAGACGCACATGCTAAAGATGCTGTAACATCAGGTGGACCTAGTCAATATAAGGTTTATTGCCAGGATTTAATTCCCCTAGCTAAAAATCAGATGAATATCAGGTGGCACAATGAGTGGGCCAGAACTAGTGAGCATAAGGGTTAACAGTCAGACCGTGGTTTTTAAATTTAAACAAGCAAGTGAAGCAGTGTGCTCAACAATTTGCAGAATCAGACTGGGACATTTTTGTTCGCCTGTTTTCTGACCTAAGATTAGGGTAAGGGATAATTCACCCTGTGAGTGTGGCCTAGCACTCTAGATCATATTTTATTCTACTGTCCAAAAAACCTATCCTCATCATATGATTCCCTCCCTCCTAGAATTCCTCGCCCTATCAACCTTAAATCTGTTCTGTGTTTTGTAAATACTTCTTGTATTGAAACTTGATATACATATATTCTTACTAACAAAATAAAACTGTAAGGTGTGTGGTACTAACCCTCTATGTTTGTGTTTGTTCTAGGTTTAAGTTTATTCAACGTACTTCCTCCAGTACACCATACCCACTTGTTTATTCATAAAACCCACTCATAAGGCAGAGATTTCGTCAACAAACTCTGACATTAGCGAATCACTAAGGAGCCATTTTAAAGAAGAAGAAGACAGCACTAAAACATAATAATAATTTGTGCCCATTGCACCCAAAACATTGCATTAACACCTTGTGACGAAACAATTCCGGTGAACGCACAGAATGAACCTTATATTAATAGAAATAAAAACAAATGAAAAATTTTCATTATTTCAAGGAGTTTAAGGTTCATATAAGCGCAGTAAAAACTAAGTATTGTTGTTCTGCGTCTTAATAGATATTTGCTTATTACTATTCCGCGAATCTCACGCTTCGCCACTGATCCGTAGTATTCAAATTACCAAAGTTTGTATGTATGGATGTTTGTTACTCTTTCACGCAATAACTGCTGAACGATTCCTGCGCGATTTCTTTTTACTTGCATGAAATATTTTATGTCTAAAGCGTTTTTATTTAACTATTGTCATATTTTACTATTGCAGAGTTGGAATATATCCTCGGTCAGGTTGGTGCAGTGGACACCAAGATCAAAGAGGACCCCAAACCGAGGATAAAGGACAAACTGTTCACAGACCTGGGGTCTAACGACTGGTGATGACAGTATTGTGTTACAACTGTTGGGTTTTGTATTATTTATTTATTTATTAGAGTTTATTTACTCAAAGCTTTTAATTAATCGACTTAAAGTGAATTTGTATTGATATTTTATAAATATACTTTTTTTATAGTCTTGTTTTGCTTAAAAAAATTGGTACCCAGGTTCCCTACGACATTTTTTTCCTGTACAGGAAATAAGTAAGTATTTTGAAAACAACATTAACCAGTATAATTATGAAATCAAACTTCTAATAGAGAAAACTTAGAAATATATTTACATGTTACATACAACACAATCACGAAGTTGTGCTGCCCCTTCTTCTGCTGTTGTCCTGCAACGAATGTAGCTAGACATCCGCCATTGACGTACATACCATTTGCATGTACAATACCACCGTCTGCCACAAGTTTGGCATGTAGTAAAGTGTAGTCTGACCATTTATAAACAACTTGCACTGAGGGCGCTTTTAATTTTTTTATTGCAGCAATAATACGAAATTCTGGGATGTGATTGTTAACCAATCTCTGAATCTCGATTAATTGACATTCATGTCATTTCAATTAAGTTATGCACGAATATCTGCAACATGGCAAGGGGTTATGTAGGTATTTCTGGTCAGGCTTTAGTATAGTTAATAGTGAAACCGGTCTAGTGTCGTAGTGTCTAGCAGCCGCGGTGATGGTTGAGCGTCGTTAGTGCGCGCGCGAGCGGCAGGTCGGCGGGCAGGCGGTCGGCGGTGGCCAGCTCGAACACGCGCAGCAGTAGACGCGCCGCGTGCTCGGGCAGCGCCGCCGCCAGCTCCGCCAGCCTCTCCAGCGCGCCGCCGCACACGCCACCCTCGCCGCTCTCCAGGCACTCCAGTATCGCGCGCAGCGCTGAGGGAGCATAATTATATTATATTAATAGCTCCCCACACCGATTTCGGTGACGGTGGCCGGTTTCATTTAAACCAGGCCAGCTACGCAAGAGTTATTCTATAGTGCCCAAGTGTGTGCACAGTACACAAAAGCACTCTCTCTTCCTTTACTCTCGAAACCCAGTGGGACGGATAGACCGACACGACTGGCGAGAGATCAGGCGCAGGTCCGACTTTTTGCACATCCGACGCATGGATCATCTTTCTTTTTTTTTCTCACTCTCTTGTTTCTAATGTAACGCCCCCACCTAGTGGAAGCTTCCTTTAAGCTGCCCGATCCCAAGAAATTTCGTAAGGCTAGGTGAGGACGCACTAGTCTTATTCTGAGAGATGCCTGTTAGTTCATACTGTAAACCTTAATCAAGATTTAAACAGATGTTTCAATAAAGCAATGATGCCCTTACCCCCTGTAAACTTGGAATAATTTGTGTAAATTATATCTTATGCCACCTGCATGGTTTTTGCCTTGTGTAGGAGCTTAGGATATCATGAGTATATTATGTAACTGTTGTTTTGTAAACTTAGACCAGTGTGGGTTAAGCGGATAACATCAATGTATTGTTTTACTAATCTCTATTTTGTTTCTCACTGTAACGCCTCCACAGGGTGGGGGGCTTCCAGAAGCTCCCCCCGATCCCAAGAATATTAACGTAGGGCTAGGTGGAGACGCACTAGCTTTATTCTGAGAGATACTATATTGGTTAAAATGTGATTGATCCCAGGCGGACAGTGTCAATGGCGGACTGATCCCAGGCTAATATTATCATACAACAAGTTACATGTTGTACCTGGATAAGTGTCAGGCACAGCCGGCAGCAGCTTGACGAGCAGCGAGAGCGCGGCGGAACGCAGCGGCGGGTATGAGTGCGCAGCCAGCGGCGCCGTCGCCCGCAGCAGCGCCGCCGCCGCCGCCGCGCCGCCCCACGCGCCGCCGCGCCGCACGCCCCACGCCTCCACCTCCTACGAGACATAAATATCATGAGACATGACACCTTTGTGGCATTGGATATAAATAACAGCTATGCAAAATACTATTTTCGATTAAAATACTGACATACATTAATTCACATCGTCACAATACACAATATTGCCATCGGTTATACAAATATATTTTTCTGAAGGTAAAAAAGTAAAAACCTTAATGCGTAATTTAAACAGAGTATGGTAGGGTAATGTATTGAAGTCTGTACCTGTATATGCCACAACAGCTCCATAGGCGCTGCGGTGCGGCACCGCAGCGCGTGCAGGGCGTGCGGCGGCGGCGCAGTCGATGCGCTCTCGGCGCCTCCGCCGCCCGTGGCCGCGCTCAGCGCCGGGGACGAGCTGCAATATGATACGGAAGCATGACTTAATTTATTTATATAGGACTAGCTTTTGCCCGCGTGTGTTAGTGTTCTTGGAGAATAAACTTCTTCAGCGAATAACTCTACTCACTGCAACATACTTCTGTATACAATATTGAAAATGTTTGTTTGGGTTTCGTACCCAATGGGTAAAAACGAGATCCTATCACCTCGACGCGACGTGCGAGACCGCTTGATATATATTTTTCGAGCTTGAATATAAATTTTACTATAACCTCTAAATATAAGATATTCATTTAAACTGTATGGTTTAAAGGGCTACTATAATGTGTATAAAGTGAGTAACGTATTTGATAAGGCATACTGTGTAGGCCTCAAAATGTGTTTATTTACGACATTAGAAACCTCTAAAATTGTCAGTGTTGCTCTAGTATACGACGGGCGGCACTGAAAATTTCGGGAATCAAGGAAGTGACACAACATTACTATTTAAAAATGTATTTATTGCTTTTCGAAGTATTCGCTACGAAATTTGACACATTGAAGTTGGGGTCTCCAAATGGCCGTTTTGTAGGCGTCCACAGCTCCTTCAGGTGATGAAAATCTCTGACCACGCAATTTATTCTTTATTTTAGGGAAAGTATAGAAATCATTAGGGCTTAGGTCGGGGCTGTACGGCGGATGGTCTAATAATTCTATGATTTCTTGCTCTAAAAACTCTTTTGTTCTGTGCGCGGTGTGAGAACTCGCATTGTCGTGATGGAGGATGATGCGGCGGTTGCAGTTCTCTTTACGGAGTTCAGAAACGACCTGTGGCAAACAAATGTTAGCATACCATTCTTCATTAACCGTTCTTTGTCCCTCAAGAGGAATAGTCGCAACATGGCCGGTTTTGGAGACAAACGTGGCCACCATTTTTTTGCAACACTCCGTGAACGAACAATTTTTGTTGGCTTTAAATGTTTTTCGAACACCCAAACTCGTGACTGGTTTTTTGTTTCGGGTTCGTACGCGTATATCCAGGATTCGTCACCTGATACAATGTTGTATACAGCATTTGAGGATCCTGCGTGGAATCTTTCGAGAGTTTTGACGCACCAAGTAACGCGAGCCGCTTTTTGCTCTTCACAGAGCAAATGCGGTATCCATCGGGAGAACAACTTTTTTACACCTAATTGTTCATGCAAGATTATTTGTATTTGACTCATGCCAATGTCTAAAGTTGCCTGAATTTCGCGGTATGTCACATGTCGATCTTCCTCAATCAGCTTACGCACAGCATCAACGTTTTCTTGGGTGACTGCAGTTTTTGGACGACCTTGACGGGGATCATCACTGAGCTTGACACGTCCACGTTGAAATTCAGCAAACCAGCGACAAATTGTGGTTTTGGATGGGGCTTCATCATCAAATGCAGAAATCATCCGGTCAACACACTGTTTTTGTGTTAAACCACTTCGAAAGTCATAATAAATCATCGCTCTAGAATTTTCTCGAGTCAATTCCATTTTCTCAACGACTAAACAAGTTTGACAAGACCTTGTGACAAGACCGAGAATCTTTTTTAAAATAAATAAACGGTATTCGATTTTTAAAACCAAGGAGTTTTAAATTAAAAAGATTTTATGACAGGAACAGTGGAAATATTCCATTCTCGATACTTTTAGTGCAGCCCTCGTACTATGCATGTTATATACATATAGACCTTTCTCTTGGATCACACACCGCACACTGCACACAATCACACATCAAAATCAGTTGCGTAGTTTTAAAAATCTAAGCATACATAGGGACAGACAGGAAAAGCGACTTTGTTTTATACTATTTATTATTATATAGGAAGATCCTATCAATAACAACTATATGTAACTGTCTTAGATATTGGGAAGCCAATTACAGGTCCGCACATACTGCATAGTTTAACGTTACTTTGAAATATAATCGAAACAGTCATCGGGTATACATAAACCTAGCTAAGATATTATATTTTAAAATAAATATTGTAGGGGCTTGTAAAGTTATATTATAGCATACAACTTCAGTTAAACAAAGCTAAGAAATTCACAAAAACTCGTTTCACTGACTCAACTCATGCACAAACAGTCGTTTGTCTCTGACTTTAATGCTGCCTTCATTTAAACGAGTTTTACTAGCATTCAGTTTTTGGTGTGACCAGCATCATGTACTCACGCGATGATGTCCCGGTACGCAGCGAGCAGCGCAGCGGCGCGGGGCGGGCGCGCGGCGCGGTAGCGACGCAGCAGCGCGCCCACGCGGTGCGCCAGCTGCCCGCCGCCGCCGCCGCCACCGCCGCCTGTCTGCTGCCCCACCAGCTCCAGGAAACACTCCAGGATCTTGTGAACCTCCTCACTGTCACATACACGATATAAATTGTTATGAAATTACGATACTCAAATTTTGTCAATTATAGCCGGTCAATTAAAGTTAATCATATAGCTACCTGGTATTTTTAAATAAAACAGTAACTAGTATATCTATTATAAAAAAGATTTACTATTACAAAGTTTCATGTGATTTTACCTTTCCCTACTCGTCGTCACACCAGTTATCACACCAATGTGACAATCAAGAAAATAAAAACTTGTTTGTCACACTACTGATTTTTCCACACCATGTATACTACAATTGTTAGTGCTGTACCTATGGTACACACTAGCATCTTTTTCGTAGTAATTAGTACAATCTATGGCCCTGTGGATGTCCAGTGATTGATATATTAATGCAACCTTATCTAGTGCTGGGCGGTAGGAAACGCAATGTTTGTGATAATAATATAAATCAATATAAATAATTGCACATCTAAACATCAACAATTTTGCAAATTGTGCTTCGGTTTACAATCGGATTTCTGTTTAATTAATAGAAAACGTGGACAAGTTTTGTTATTTAAGAGACAATACTATAAACAAAAAGAATATAAAAATTTATCTCAGATATGGTTTTGTCGTAACAGGCGTAACAATATAAAGTGCTCAGGATCTGTCACAATAAATGTATGTACCATATACCTACCTACCTTTGTACGTGATTTTGCCAATATGAATGCTTCGAACGGTAAATAAGCATAAGTACCAACATTTGTAACCGCTATGTGTGTCTGTCTGTCTGTGGGATTTGAAACTCGACCGCAGACGACACCAGCAAATGGAATCTAGACATTTTTTTATTGTGGGTGGGGTTATATACCAGAGGGCGCTACAGCAGCCAAATAAGTGCGCGCGTTGGGTTTTTTTAAAAAAATTTAAGTGCAATTATTATCTCATTTATTCATAAATGTTTTTAAACTTTCACGGTCACTATTATAACACTTATACATTTTTAACCGTTTTTTATATCACGGTAGGAAACCCGGTTTAAAATGTATAAGTATCATTTATTCATAGTCATCGTTTTACTTCACAGGGAGAAAAAGTTATAAAAACAGTCGAGCACAAAAATACATGTCAACCAAATGAGAACGATAATGAAATAGCATTTACGATCCACAAAATACATGAAGTGGCTGGTACTTCTGCGGAGCCAATGCCTAAAATCTACGAGAAACATATAAGATCTTTAAAAGAAAAAGGGTTAACAGTACCACCATTTGATATCGTAAAGTGCAGCCTTTACAATGCACGAAAACGGAACCTAAAAGTCAGCAAGACCGTTTTCAAACATATTGAGGAAGTAGGTACAAGACGTACCCGTTACATTTGAGAAATATCTCGTTGCTGACTATCAATATGAGAATACCGGACTATTAATTTTTTGTTCTGTAGATGCAAAGGAATTATTAAAAAGTGTGAAAGAATATTTTGTAGAAGCGACATTTAAGAGTTGTCCAGAGCCATTTCCACAATTACTTTCTATACTTGGCGAATTGGGGAGCACGTCTCAAGCAACTTCCGTGATACCGCTTATTCATGTGCTTATGAGTGATAAAAAAGAGTCGACATACGCTGCATTGTTCGACATCCTGAAATCAAAATTTCCCGACTGGTATCCCAATCTATTTCACAATTCACGCTGATTTTGAGATTGCCGTAGCAAATGCCTTAAGATATTTTTTTTCCATATATTACGATAAAAAAGTGTTACTACCATTATTGTCAAAGCTTATGGCGAAAAGCAAAATCAATTGGTTTAAAAGGTAAAGTACATAAAAGAATTGTGGGATTATGTACTGCATTGCCGCTAATTCCGTTAGAAGATATTAAAAACAGATGGGAGTACATAAAAAATAATCTAATGAATTGAGCGGAGAAAAGATGAAACAGTTCATAGCATACATGGCCCGACAATGGCTGAATGACGAACAACATATCGCCGACTGGAATGTAGTTGGTCAAACGCACCGAACTAACAACGTTTGTGAAAGTTGGCACTCCCAATTAAATAAAAAGATTAATAAAAACTACGTAACCATACTCAAATTATTAACAGAAGTATTCAATCAAAAGGAAATTAATATTAAAAAAAGAAGGCTCGACCAAACTGACAAAGATAATTTTATAACTTCCTGCCAATTAAAACTTTTAAGTGGTGAAATATCATTAGGACATTTTCTTGAAACATTACGTTGAAAATATAAGCTAATACAAATTTAACCTTTAATTTAACTAACTAGTAGTATAACTTCTTTTGTAGTACAACTAGGACAGCACTAGTTAGGAAATAAATGCAATAAATGGTGTGGAAAAATCAGTAATGTGAAAAACAGTTTTATTTTCTTGTTTGTCACACTGGTGTGATAACTGGTGTGACGACGAGACGGGAAGGGATTTTACGTACCTAGTAACATTCGTAATCGGTGCAAATGTATGGATATTACCTGGCGTGCGGCGAGAACAGGTCGGCGTCGGGCAGCACCTCGACGGCGGCCAGCAGCTGCGCGTGTCGCTGCCGCAGCCCCCGCAGCAGCGCGCCCGCCAGCGGCAGCGCGCGCGCCCCCGCGCCACACTGTCGCGCCCACAGCGCCCGCGTCGCCGCCTCCAGTCGCACGGCCCTGAGACACAAGTCATCATGGCGGTCACTGTTATATCACACTAATATTAAAAATACGAATGTTTGTGAGTACTGTGTATGTATGATTGTCTTTCACGCTGAAACGTCGAAACGGATGAGAATTAAATTTGGAACACAGATAGTTTACACACACATGGATTAACACATAGGCTACTTTTTATCCTGGAAAAATGTAGCGGATTTTCCTTATCAGCGAACGAAGTCGCGGGTGTCGCCTTATCGTCATCTAAAGACCAGTAGGTGTGTAGGGGAACATGTTGTACCTTGACTTTTTCTATATATTCATGAGATTTTGAATTCTGATATCTCCCTAGGCTTCGCTACGTCTCTGCCATAATAAAACAAAAACAATCACATTTATTTTAAATGCGTACGTTTGTTTTATTTATCAATTAGTACTAGAGCAGTTGTGAACGTGATAATTACTAACGTCATATTAGGAACCTATGAAATTGCCGTTTTGTATGAAAAAATTTAAACGGATTTTTTTCATGTATTTTTTATTTGTATGAATCGAAGTAATCACCCATGCAATCAATGCATCTTTGCCAACGCAGTGGCAGTTTATTGATGCCCTTCTTAAAGAAATCAGCTGGACGGGAGGCAACAAATTCTTCAAAGGCATTTTGTACTGCCTCTCGGGTATTGAATTTTTTTCCCGCCAAGATGTTATCCAAATTCTGGAAAAAGTAGTAGTCTGTAGGCGCAAGGTCTGGTGAGTAGGGCGGATGATGGAGAGCTTCCAACCCCAGTTCTTGCAACTTGGAGACCGTCTGCTGTGCAGTATGAGGTCGCGCGTTGTCGTGCAGGAGCAGCGGAGACGAGCGATTGACCAATGCTAGTTGGAGTAGTGCCAGCTTCTCCATCCTTGTGTTCGGTTCTTCACAGTACACATCTGCAGTAATGCTCACCCCGTTTGGTAAGAAGCTGTGATGAATCACAACGGCGCTAGACCACCAAACAGTGACCATTACTTTTCTAGGGGTAAGTTTTCGTTTAGGGTTTAGGATCTAACCAACTTGCTGAGCGCTTGCGGTTATCAAACAGAATCCATTTTTCATCGCAGGTAACAATGCGGTTCAAAATTCCTTAATTCGTGTCTGTTGAGCAGTGCAAGACACGTCTCGACGCGTACTTCGCGCTGGCGATCATTGAGTTCGTGGGGCTCCCATTGTAGCATAGCTACATTTTAACGCATTAATATAACTTATAACGACGCTCCTAGCGTCATCTATTGGCTGTTATTGCTAACTTTAATAACTAAAGTATGTTAGACGACGCCATCTATTGGCAAAGGTTTTGTAACTAGAGCTTCATCTCCAATATTCCTTTTTTTGTGGCAGTTGGATTATGCATTACTGCTAGTTGTCAGTTAAAAAAAAAACATTATGTCAGTAGGAGTATATAAGGGCTGTCGCGAGATGACAGGGCCTTTTTTTCCTCCTGCTAGAAGAAGAAGAATTTTTATTGTTGAGGTTTTTCCAGTATCTTATATTTCTTAATCCCGTGTATCACGGTGAGTAATTAAGTATATCTGTGTTGTGAATATTTGGAAAATCATGCTTGTATTAAAACGCATTATTCTTTCATGTAAACTATCATCTTGGTAAATTAGTTGTCAATTATTTGATTAGCCATACCACGTGCTCAATTTGTAGTTTCATCTTTCCAATTTAGCACTATTAAAATGTTAGGATGTTTGTATCATATTAGTTGTCCTTAATATCATCTTATCTTTTTTTTATTTTGCCTACCTTCTTTGTAATGGTCACACAGCCCGTGATTTTGATCGTTGGGGTTAAGATCACACAGGCTGTAGGACCGGACTCCTACCGACACGTTATCGTGAATATTTCAGGGAACTTGGTTTCGGGCACAAAAAACTCCGCCAACTACAGCATTCGAGGTACCGTCTAAAAAGGACTTATATCTAGCTGGAGTTCAGAGTGCTGGTAGACATTGGACGGGGATTTATTTTTTTGAGACGATCTATCTACGACGAACGGACGCAGCGGTGACGGAGAAGCTTCCAGAAGTTGGAGCCCTATCTCGCATCCGCCACGTGCTAGACACCTGGATCCTCAGCTAAGTTCCCACGTGGATTAAAGCCCCTTAGATACCCTTCAGACACCAAGAGGCTAGATCAGACCGTACGGCCTTCTGCCCACAACCCCCTTTTTTTAATAAATATATTATTGTCACGGGAAATCTCTCTTTTAATTTCACCCGTAACACCATTTGTCAAGCTTTTTTACCTCACCAATTTGACGCAAATGGACCAATATTGTTTTGACGCTAACGTCGAAAGCTGCTGCTAATTCAGCCGTAGATTGTGTATCATCAGCTTCCACAATTTACTTAACTTACTCTTCTTACTTCTTCTTACACTTTAATTCGTCATTGTCGACCAAAGTCATCGGACGACCGCGAGGTTCATTTTTCAGGTCGAAATTTCCAGAACGGAAGCGAGCAAACCAATAACAGGTGGTGCGATGGTTTGTAGTGTTAGCTCCGTAAACGTCGTTGATGTTGCGTGCCGCTTGTGCCGCGTTGCTGCCACGACGGTACTCATATTCCATAATTACTCGATTTTTTAACGTATCCATGATGACGAAAAAGATTGAAATGCGATGAAAATCTAACACTAATCAATAAACAAATGACTACTTTTGGAAAAAGAATTCCATGTTTTTAAAATAAAATTAATTTGAAATTAGAATTCTTAGCCAAACAAAAATTATTTTGGTTTGAAATGGCCAGTACTGCAGAACGGCAATTTCATAGGTAAAGACCTATTATTTAAAATATATGTCTATAGAGAATGTATGGATGAAGACAAATGGTAGTATTTTATATTTATAAGTAACAATGCTTGTAGGTAAACTATTTTTCCGTCTAACTATTTAAAAGTTTATTGTTTGTGTTTAAACACGCAAAGAAATACTATAATTTATATGTCGGTTTTGTTAACTATTTAAATTAAAACTAATTCTATTTATTTCTTCGTTAAATATGTCACTTGATTAAGATATCGATAAAAGATAAAGAATTAATAGTGTTTTCGAGTATTTACTTTTTACCCGAAATTTTAAGGAACAACATGGTAATGACCAATGTACCTTGGCCAGTATTAATTTTTTTTAAACTTCCTAAAGACATTATATTGTTAGCATGTTATATATACGTTTCTCATTATTTGGAAATGTGTGTAACCCACCCAAATATACAAACATGGATTATATGCATTAAGTCAAATTGGAATAAATAACGAATAACTAAAAGACTAGCCGAGTTACAAGAAGCCTTTACATACTTATGCGAGTTTTCCTTGGAGTGGGGCGCGGGCGCTGCCAGCGCGGTGAGTAGCGCGTGGCTCACGCGGTCGGTGGCGCTGGTGGAGCGCGCGGCCGCCGCGGCCACTGCACCGCCGGTCGCCGCCGCCTCCAGCGCGCCGCGCGCCGTGTCGCCCGCCCGCCCCCCGCTCTCCCGCAGCAGCTGCAACACGCGCGGCACCTGCGCATACTTATGTTTATTAATACCTCGTAACGAAATAAACGTTACTCACTAATCTACCCATAAATGAAAAAAATTCATTGGCAAAAATATGATATAATAAGATGTCGGCTTGCATGGTGGACCTATATTGTCCGCCAGGCTATTGCGGGTTACTTCACGTTACTTAAAAATTGATACGCGCCAGAAGCTGCGATTAACTCTTTTGGCCAAGTCACACAAACTTGTTTACAGCTTTAGCACTCGTATATGAATGCGATACCTTGAGGTAGAGCAGCAGCAGCAGCAACGGATGCGCCGTCTGCGCGGCCAGCGCGGCGGTGAGAAGCGCGGCGGGCGCGGGGCAACAGCGCAGCAGCAGCGACAGCCGCGCCTCCACCCGCCGCCGCGCCGCCTCCACGCCGTCCGCGCGCTCCGCCGCTGCCGCCTCCGAGCTGATGTACTGCACCAGCACCTCCAGCTGCACAGATCAAAACATAATATAGTGTACAGATCGGGCACGATACAAGTGATACTTAAATAAACAAAATTATATTTTAAATAACCCCCGAGCTGATGAATTATAGCTAAGAACACCCTCAATGATGTCGGTTTTCAAAAAAAACTAGATCAAAATCAGTTCAACCGTTTGAGAGTCCGTGGTGCCTCCGCCAAAACGAGCCAAGCGAAGCAAGGGTACTACCAGACCACCTTTTCTCGAAGCGTTTCGACGATTTTTTGTACCCACATAAATCGGTTTTAGATTATAAAATATTCTTTCGGTCCATACAAGGTAAATGGTGTGCTATTGTCATCTTGTTGTTTTTAGCTATGTTCATTTTTGTATAAAGTATTTCTAGGAAATATAATTTGTACATGACGTCATGTGGTTGGTTGGCTTTGTTTCGATTTATTTCAAGCCGTTTCTAAACACAACGATCTTTATTTCCATAGTCACTACGGTTCATATATGGAATATTTTACAATGTTCGGACGTCAGGCGTTCACCTGGTCGTGCGTGAGGCGCAGCAGGTCGTCGGGCTGCTGGTGCTTGGGCGTGGCGCGGTCGCGGCCCTGCCACACGCGCGGGCTGCCCACCAGCGTCTCCGCGAACCGCAGCACTGCCGGCGCCGACCACCCCCTGCGCATGCAACATTATTAATTAACATTAATAATTAACAAATTTTAAGTAATCCTCGAATTGTTAAGCAGTGAGCGTGCTTATGATGATGAATGGGTGCTAAAAACACTTTCGTCTCGATCATGGTAGCTTTCAAACAAAAAAAAAAACTACCTTTATTAAAATAGGTTCATCTATTTGGGAGCTACAATGCCCGTGGCATTGGTGACAGTGACAGGGACACACAAAAAGACAGACAGATGCGTGAAACTTATAACACGCCTCTGTTTTCGTTGGGGGTTAAAATGGAAGAAAAGGAAGCATAATTTTTATGGTATAAAACCGCCAAAAAGAACTGTCATACAACCGTAAATACATTTTAAGCCCCGCCCCCCCTTGGCCCTCCGGGCTCCGATACCTTCGCAGAAGCGGCGAAACTCAATGCAATGTTTCACGCTGATTTTCTTTGAAGCCTCTTATCGTCTCCGACCGAGGTCTATATATCCTATAAGTTTGTTGCAGTACTCTTCCGTCAGAGGTGAATGATACACGAATGTATACGAAGGAATGAATATTTATTTACAAAACCTTAGCTTATTTATAGAAAATTTTCTATTTAAATAGCCAATCAAATATTAGATAATTAGCACAACTAGCACACTAGCACAAAATGAAATCCAATAAGAATAAAGATAATTAAGTAACAAATATATCTTACATCCCGCTCGCACGCCGAGTGTATAAATAGTATAGTAATAGTAAATCGGGTCGCGAGCAGAATTCGTAGTTGGCCGCTTGCGGGCGAGGGCGCTGCATGTATGCTCCCATAAAATTAGGTAGCTAAACACGGACGGCGGTTATCAAACTGGTTTATTGACTGCATTCGCACGATGTACAAACACAAGCGTACGGCGCGTACCCTAACCCTCCCCAGGGTAAAAACGTCAGTATCTTACCCTTTAGGCTGCAGCAGCGTGCGCAGGCAGGCGTCGAGCGTGCGCCAGGACGCGCGGTGCGCCAGCAGCGTCACCAGCAGCGGCCGCCACGCGCCGCCGCCCGCCACGAACATCAGCCGCACCTGCGCCTCCTGGCAATTACACTAGTGTCAGTTTTTTTTTTTTTTTTTTTTTTTTTCCATCCCCCTAACGTGATCCGGGCTTGTTATATATCTTTAATTTTATTTTCTTTCTCTTTTTTCTAGTTCTATTTCTATTTTTATAATAATCTTATATCTACTTATACAATTTTCTTATAATTTTTTTTTTATATTTACAATGATTTCTTGTTCCTTACAATAGTAGAAATGTCAATATGAAGTACAATGTACTTGTCAATTAAAAAGTCGGCGAAATATATATAAAAAAAAGAGCAGTGTGTAACAAGTCAATAGTTACAATAACATCCCATGATACAATAAAATAAAATAGAAATACAATATAATACAATTAAATACAATTAAAATTTTCAATTTAAAATTAAAATGACAATAACAGTATAGATCAATTAATATAGAATACAATTAAAATACAGCACAACGTTCAACTAACCTAATATCACAATTTAAAGACCTACCGCTAAAAAGAACCTAACACTAATTTTTATCACAGTTTAAAATATTGCAGTGTTTCTTATTCACTACACCCACGATCCTCTTTCAAAAAGAGAGGAAAAAGTCCCTCTTCTTTCCCCCCAGGATAGAAGGCAGATTCTCACCCGTCATCGATATGCCCAATTTTTGCTCAGTATCATTTCTACTGCTAGCAAAAATCGGGCACTCGAGTAACAGGTGAGGAACCGTCTCCTCAACTCCTGGCTGACATGAACACGACGCGTCCTCCTTCAACTTGAACCTGTTCAAGTAGAAGGCGAATCCGCCGTGTCCAGTCAGTGTCTGTGTGGTGTGGTGTGTGATATCTATCTTGTTTACTATCTTGTATGCAGCAGCAGCGCTTGGGAAAAAGAGCTTCGTGGTTCCGGCCGTCCCTCCCACTTCGTATCTCCTGTCCCATTCCTCAACCGTATCCTCTCTTAAGATACGCTTGACGAATGAAACAGGACACAGATCGTAGTCAGGTTTCCTTTGCAATCGCAGCGCGGCCTCCTTGGCTAGTTCGTCAACCCTCTCATTCCCTCTCAACCCTGCGTGCGCCTTAATCCAAAACAGGAACTAAGGGTGACTGCCTGGAGAGCCGATCTGGAATCGCTAAGGATACCGACCTTCGCCATTCCACTCTTGCAGGCTATACTTACAGCTCTCTGGAGCGCTAGAAGCTCGGCCTGGTAGACGGTGCAATACGGCGGCAACGCAAGCTTGACGGCCTTCGTCTCGGCCTCACCCTTCCATACGGAGAGTGCAGCTCCGACTCGGCCCTCAATCTTGCTGCCGTCCGTATAGATCCTATGGACGTGGCTGTTAACCACGTCTGCATAAGAGTCCTCATCTACCAACCCGAACCTCAGCTCTTCCTGCTCTGCCGGATGTGGGTCCTCGATCGCTGGAGCCATTCGCTCCACCTCCCTGTCCCTCAACACCGGGTGTGGTACCCCTTTCTTGATCTCATAGAGCCTCGAAGCTTCGAGTATCCTGAGATCAAGAGGGAGTATCCCAGCCAACAGCATCGCAGAGTTCAGGGAGAAGGTCCGATATGCTCTGCAAATCTTCTGGGCAAAACCCCGTTGGACGGAGTTGAGCCTTTTCTGGACCCCCATCTTTTCCACGGTGGGTGCCCACGCTGCTGATGCATACAAAATAGTCGGCTCTATCACGGCTGTATATATAATTTTCACTATCTGGGGGTTAAGCCCCCAACCTACTCTGGCAGCTTTGGCTAGCTGCTTGTACCTGTTTATAGCCTTTTTACATACATTTCCTACGTGGACGTTAAATGTGATACCGCTGTCTATTGTAAAACCTAATACCTGTATATGGTCATAATATTATAAATAAACACCCCCCATAGCGAGTCGGGGCACATCATATTTTATCTTTCGCGTGGTAAGCAGTGCGCATGTTTTGTGGGGGGCGAATTTCAGCTTGTTCAGCTCCCCCCACTTACTGATTTTCTCCAACACCCCATTTGCCTTTCTCTCTATCTCGAGAGCAGTCTCTCCCTCAAACACTATCACTAAGTCGTCGGCGAAAGCCTGACTAAAAACATCCATCTCCTCTAACATCCATAGCAGGGGGTCCAACAAGAGGTCCCACAGGATTGGTCCACCTATGGATCCCTGCACGCACCCCTTGTTGGTCTCCCTGCTCACTTCCATACCCGCATACCTTACATTCACTCTTCTTTCACTCAGGTAGCTGCTGATCACCCGCCTCAGGTTCCCCGGACACCTACCTCAGCTAACCTAACCTTTATGGCCGGCCACCAAGCACTGTCGAAGGCCCCCTCTTATATGTCCAGCGAGACCACAACAGAAATTTTCTTCTCCTCCCTCTGCTTTCTGATGTGGTTCACCAACCTATAGAGGGCGTCTTCGGTGCTCCTTTGGGGCATAAAGCCATACTGGTTAGGGCTGATCTTGGGCAGCAGGTAGAACCTAAGTCGGGCGACCAGCATCTTCTCGAAGATTTTGCCGAGAACAGGCAGGAGGCCGATCGGTCGATAGGCTTTTGGTACCCGGTACGATTCCTTGCCCGGCTTCCTTAGCACTACTACGGTCGCCCGCTTCCACTGTTTGGGGAAGCAGGCGACGGTGAGGCACCTAATCAGCAGAGCAAGGAACCATTCCGGGTCACATTCCACAGTGTGTTGGCAGATGTCCGACGTGAGTCCATCCGCCCCTAGTGTCAGTTACTGCGTACTACGCTCACTCGCAAGGAGAAACACTCCTTCCATCGTCATCATCGCCGCGTCATTAGCATACTGTGGTTTGGCAAACGAAGATTTTCTCACGATAGGTTTGTTTACCGTTTGGATACTTGAGAAAATCATCCGACAATAAGCCGCGACCGAACTTGCACCCTATCGAGGAACCCTTCTCTATCTACCTCGCTGTTAGGCTGAGTATGTACGTATGGGTGAAGCGTACGTACTACCACAGAGATAATAATATACTATGTACAACAGAGGGACAATCCCATTGGTCGATTTGACCCCACACTAGGTCGCGCGGCGCGAGCTTGGTACTACAACGAGTTTTATAATTGTCTGTATAATGTTATTTACTAATAAAACTTACTAGATGGCACTTTACGTGGAAATTATAAATGACACTATTTTCAGAGAACGAACATAACAAAACATAACTAAGTATATTATTATCTACGTACTAACGTTATATATTATTATGTCTGTGCTTTAAAGATAAAATGTAAAATTAGCCCCCATACGCGCGCCTGCGCGTTGCGTCGTCGTTTTTTAACTAGGCCATCTATCGTGAATTGACGACATTTAATTTGAAGAGTCCCGTAGTGCCGATGTACTTTATCAATTCAATTTTAAAAAAAGAGGGCGTTGTATGAATTAAATATTGTTATAAATTCATATTTTATTCAGTAATCATTGAAAATTTTGAAAAATAAAACTAAATAAATCACTGACGTAAAACAAAACAAGTTACATGGCGGTTTAATTGTGCTTTTAATATGATTTACTTTTCCATGGTTCACAATGCTTACTCGTAGTGACATCTTTACGTACTGAGCATGTACTTCATTTTCCAATGTATGAAACTGACCAGACATGGTACTACGTACATTAAAATGACTATACATACCACGGTAAACAAAGAACAGTAGGACATCTAAGGCCGTCTGGCGAGTTATTTGCCTAGTCTCGCGTTGGCGCAAGGGCTGTCAAATAAATGCTAAAGTAATGCGGACTAACGCGAGCCGTTATACTTCAATGCACGTGATCACGGTACGTATACGAGGTGTGTGCTTGCGTACGGATAGGCGCCTGGCGCGCACGCACACATTCAAACCGATCGCGGCACATTTGTATGAAGATGTTCTACTGTTCTGTTTACCGTGATACATACGGTACACATACACGTAAGTGCGTATACGTAAAGAGTGCGTACTTCGCACACGATACACATTATTTATTAATGTCTCGTGCTCACCTGTCGGCCCAGCGTCTCCCGCTGCAGCTCCGCCAGCCAGTCCAGCAGCAGGCCGCAGCCGCGCCCGCGCGCCGACAGCACGTGCTCGCGCGCGCCGCACATCAACTCCTCCTCCATTTTGATCTACCACAACGTCAAATATGCTACGATCATTTATGGAATAAGGTCGAAGATACGATTTTTTTAATGGAATTAAATCTCTTAAAGAGCAGGCCGATTGCCTGATGGTATACTTCATTCTTATCTAATCTAATCTAATCTAAACGTAAACAATGAGGCTATAATACTACCAATTTAAATGCCATTTATTTACGAGAAATGTATTTTTTTAAATTTATTTATTTATACCACATAAAAAGTAAGTTTCATACAGTCTGCTGTTCTAGAACTTACACATCAAATTTGAGTTTTTTTTTCATTTATCAAATATTAACCTCAATATTTCTGAATATATAGATTAAAATAAATATTTTGCGTGGAGTGAAAGCCCCAATTGTCGCCACCCGAGTACACCAGAATAATTAAAAATGCCATTATTCATTACGCGCAACATTATTTCACGACGATTTTGTGTGAGGCCACGGTACTTACCGGCAGGTCGTAGCGGCCCTCCTGGTTGTTGGTGAGCAGCTCGGTGATGGCGTCGACCACGAGGCGTGTGTCGGCGCGCTCGATCACGCGCGTGCCCACCGCCTCCAGCGTGCTCGCCGTACACGACTCGAACACTGTGAACGTACGATACGGTCTACGGACGATAGAAGTGCACCGTGTAACCTCCAAAACGATGTGGTCCATTCTCGCAAACGCAAGTTATATACGTAGTCCGTAAGGTTGGGGAAAATTCAAAGCACTGAATATAAAACTCTGCACTACTTACAATAGAGCTGAAAATCGAACATGCAAGTGTCGAGTCAAATGTCAATGTCATATATGTCGACACTTCCATTTTCAACTCTATTGAATAAGCGCAGAGTTCTAATTTCAGTGCTTTGAATTTTCCCGGACCGTATAGCCCAGCCAAAATGTCGCGTTTTCAACTGGTTTCAAATAGCAACTATGCTAGTAATATTTATATATTTTCTATTTAATATATATGTAAATAATAAACTAAGTTTTTATTTAAAGTAGTGTTATGTGCTAGATATTTAAATATTTTAGAAGAAATTATTTTGAAGTCTGATTGAGATTGTCAAATTTTATTAAAATAGAAAAAAGTTAAAAGCAAAGAATATAAAGATGTATAAAAGATTTTAATTTAATACCATACTGGAGGAATAACAATAAACATAATTGTCGTTTCTCGTATTTATAGGTATGATAATAATATGTTATTTAATGTAGTTTTTAGTTTGTTTAAAAGTAATGTTTTTGATATCGACTTATAATAAACTCGTATTTACAGAGAAACAAAATAGTTTATTTTTCCTCCAAGATATTATCTTATATATTATATTGTATCTATTTTTTTGTTTTTAACTATTTTAGTCTATTATGTGTTTAATAAAGATATATGTTTATGATTTATTTTTATTTCATACTAGCTTGTGCACGCGACACCACCCGCGTAATTACAGTATTCCACGGGATAAAAAGTTGCCATTTCATTTGAATGTAAATAAACAAACAAAAAAATTCCTCTTTATAAATATTCTATTCTATAACTCTTTATTAATATTCTAAATAGGAATATTTAAGCACCTTTAACGATCTGCTCTTTAGTGGAGAGCGGCGGCAGCGGCGGCGTCGCGGCGGCGGGGTCGTGCGTCGCAGCGCCCGACCGCAGCGCCTCCACCACGGGCCCGCGCAGCAGCTTGCATTGCACGAGTAGCGCGCTGTAGATCTGAACAGAAACCGACAAATTGTCTAAATACTAGAAGTTAAACACTTGTTTGTGTGTGTATTAGAAACATATTAATTCAATTAAATTAAATAACGTTTATTTCGGGCGGCATAGGCCCATATTATAAATACCTTACAGACTAACATACATATTATTATTACTATGTACTTAAACTACACTTGATCACGTGTTGTCGGCGATATGTGTATGTGTAGTGGTGCCGCGACTACAGACGTGGTGGAACTACGTATTTCCGCGTGAGTATGATTATTACATTTGGTTGGTAGATATTGCGGTGTAGTGTAGTGGGTATTGATGTGGTAGGAAAAAGGTATTTGTGTATTATTTCTTTATGTAATATCCAACATACTGCCCTGTAACAGTGTCACGTACTTGTGAATGCCACGGTGTATCGAGTACTACTATAGTAAGTATCTACTTAAGAAACCCTTTTTCCTGATACATTTCAGAATTCAGCACTCGTAAATATGATATGGACTAGGTCAGACCACCAATAGGCATGATAACTATTGCATATGGTCGTTTATCTACTAAAGTATGATTAATATATTTACAAATATTTATTAATGTAATTTAAAATGCGAGATTGATTATTTATTAATTAAAATACAACTTTAAAACACACATGGCGGACCATGTTCACTCAAACACGAATCAGATAAAATGAGGTAACTGAGGTGTGTTCCATTAGCTGTTAAATTATCCACAAAACGCTACGTTTAACAATTTCTCTAAAAAGTTGTTTTTTTTTTTGTAAAATAAATTGTATTAAAATTTCCGATCCGACAACTGACAATCAACCTGGAATGTGAACGAAATTATGAAAATTTCCTTCTTAACACCCGTTCGGAACGCAGTAACAGTCGTGGGCCGTTTTTGCGCTAATTTCTAAATATGCAATTAAATTTCTGTTAGGTAAAAAATACCTTGATTTATTGTAGATATATTATGTTTTGTTGAAATAACATATACTTATGAATATTAAGGAACAGTTTTTCAAAATTAGCCATCGTGCCTATTACAATTTGGTAAATTACACAATGTGGGCGGTACCTCAATAACTTCGGCGGGCGCGGCCAAGGCGAGGGCGCGTAGTAGAGGCGCAGCTAGCGCGGGCTGTCGCAGCAGCGGCGCGGGGTGCGGCAGCGCGCGCACGTACTGCAGCGCCGCGCGTACGCACGCCCCACCGCTCGCGCGTGCCTCCATACACAGCATCTAAAGGAAATTATATTTTTATATTCGCAAAATTTACCTTTCAACTACTGCTATATAGTCTGATCATTCATATAAATAACATGACTTGCGAAGACACAACTTGTATAATAATCCGTACATAACAACGCGCAATACATTTTTTTCAAATAGCTACAGAAGTCAAAGTTCGATTTCGCTGAAAATAATTTTTCACGTCAGTATTTAACATGACCTGTTAGCATAGAAGGTAAAAAATTCTACATTTTATTATTAGGATATGTCAGAGGGGGCCCAAAGAGTAAGCAGCCTACAAAATGGTTAATACATTTTGTAGGCTGCTTACTCTTTATAAAGTCATGTATTATCTTGCTTTTATTTTAAAATACTTATTGACATTTATGATTATTCAATTCGCTTCATGGAGAGGTTTGTTATATTTCAGGTTATGCTATAACAAGAGTGATGAAGTGCCTCGTACGTGGTGCAGGTGCGTAAAGCCGTCGAGCAGGTCGGGGCGCGGCGCGGCGTCGAAGGCGGCCCGCAGTAGCGCCGGCACGTCGTCCGCCCGCAGCGACGAGGCCGTCAGCGGCTCCGTCCACGCGTCCTCCTCCTCCGCCGGCAGACTCTGCTCCGCGAACAGCGCCTCGTCTGTCAAGTACCATTCTCCAATGAGCTTCAATAAGATCGCCAAATGACACGCAGTCCTCATGACAGTTAGTCATTAGCGTCACATATAAAATGTTGTATTTTTAAAAGCTTTTGTCTTATGACATCGACAATCGACATTCACTAACGAGTCTTGCAAACCGCAGGAAAATGTTTGACCAAATTTATCTTTTTAAAATAATAAATAACCACATTGACGCCTCACACATTTTGGAATGTATCGATTTTAAAGTACCTCGACCTGGTTCTCGTTCACAAAACATATTCGGTTCCTTTGTGTAGATCAGTTTATACTAGTAACTGTTTTCTAAAACGTAGCGTTAAGACTTACATTGAAGAAATTAAAGACCTTGATATATTTAATATTAGCTTGCCTATTTATAAGTTAAAATTACAAAATCTATTAAAAAATATGTAATTATGTATTTATAAAAGCCGTATATCTTTCTGTAAAATTAAATTAGTAAAATTCTATGGAACTATTAGTTTTTAAGTAAAAATTGAATTAAATTAAGATAATTTAAAAAACTGTTTGTTTCCTAAATAAAGTAAAATAAAAATAAAAAATAAATTTTGAGCTTCAGAAGTCTTAAGACTATTTATTAGGAAATACCTGGCGGGTGCGTGGGTCGCGTGAGGCGAAGCGCGGAGGCGAAGGCGTTGCCGCCGGTGGCGCCGCGAGCACGCTGCACGCGCAGCAGCTGCGCCATGTATCCGCGCTCCACGCCCAGCCGCACCACCGCGCCCGCCGGGCACGCGTCCAGCGCCGCCAGCAGAGCGCTGGGAATAGATTACACAGCAATCTTCAAGTAAGAATATATAAGTGACTTTGTACTGGTGTCGTGTACAGAATTAAGCAATTTTCCGAAAACGCAGGCACAATACGCATACTTTACGATCTTTACTTCATATAAATTACGGTAAAATTACTGATGACTTTGATGGTTAAACATTTAATTTTGATTTAATTATACTTTTTTTGCAGTTTTGTGAAAAATGGGATAAAAAACCGCAGGAGTTACCTCATGGCGGGCACAGGCATGCCGAAGGTCTGTATGAAGAGCGCGAGCTTATGCGCAGGCAGGCCGCGCAGACCAACCTGCAGCAGCGGCGCGCGCGCCGAGCGCACCAGGTGCAGGCGCAGCCAGTCCGGCAGCAGCTCCTCCTCCGCCGCGCTGCCCGCGTCTGCCGCGCCGGCCGCCGCCTCCACCCAAGTGCTCTGCAGCCACGAGTACATCTCCTGGTTCTCGTCCACTGCAACACACGCGCGACGTTACTTGTGGCCTTAACATGGTGACAACAGTATTAAAATGCATAAGAGGCACTCTTCTCACGTGCGGAGGGCCCGTAACAGAGTAGCTTGAGGTGCGCGTGCGCCACGAGCGCGTGCAGCTCGGCGCGGCGGCCGCTGGCCCACTGCAGCAGCAGGCGCGAGCCGCCGCTCCAGGCGCTGGGCTCGCCCTCCTCCTTCGACGGCTCGGACTCCACGCCACCCTCCAGCAGGCCTCGCAGGTGACGGTAGAATATGCCGGTGAGCGCGTACAGCGCGCGGTGCTGCGCCGCCGAGCGCTCGCCCTCTGCCGCCGGCAGCACGTAGCCCATCACCGTCGTGCGCTCCATTATCACTTGGCTGAGATCCTGATACACGGCGAACGATAAACGTTTCAAGTTTAATGTTACCAGGTGCTATGCCATACGGTAACGTATCAAACACTCACCAGTACAAGGTCGGTGGGCGGGCGGTCGGCGTGCTTGGCCAGGAACACTAGGTAGGCGGCAACGTGCGCGGGCGCGCACTCCACCAGGCAGGCCGCGCGCACGCGCCGCAGCGCCTCCGCCATCAGCGCGTCCCAGTGCTGCAGCCCCTCCACCAGCCCCAGCCACTCCCTGCCGGGAGGGAGATCAAAGACGTTTGTCAGTTTTACCACTACTATCAAAACGAAATCCGAGTACCAAAACGAAATAATATTTATCTATAGGGTAAAAACGGAATCCTAATACTACGACTCCACTGTCTGTCTGTGTCACTACAAATTACGCAAAAAATACATTTCTCAGGCGTTCTTGCTCATATTATAATAAAAACTTTAACGAAATTGACATATTCTTTTCAAAGCTGTGCAAATCTAAGAAACAAGCACTTGAATTGTTCGAATTGTAAATCTGAAACTATTTTAATTTGGGTATTTATTCATATTATGTAAAGTCGTTTTGTTCTGTTTGTGATAGAGACTGTTACTTGTGCGACGTTTTTTCAATTTTAATTTTTTAATTAATTGTTGTAGCAATTAATAGTAATGTAGGTTCTGTTGTTATCAAATTTGTAAAAATTTTTGTAAAAAAACTGTTTTTACATAAATAAAAAGTAAAAAAAAAAAAAAAAAATATTAATAAAGCAAACGTGATTTTTCTTGCCGTCCTCGAGATTAATAACAGCAACAGGTATACGATTGAATTTTCAGAATAAAGTTATAATATAGTCACTATGTTATAGACTTTTCTGTTATAGCGTATATACAACATATTGTATATATGTAGGTACGGGCCCTTCGTGCCGCTAGTCAGACTCGCACTTGGCCAGTTTTTTCCTAAAGGTAATGTATACCCAACTCACTCGGGACTGACGTCGGCGTTGTAGTCCATTTCTGTACTGTCGTCGGACGGCGACAGCACGAGCTTGAGGCCCTTAAAACCAATAAATTATAATAATATAGCACTTTAAAAATGACGAAAATTAAAAAAAAAACAGAACATCAGTAGTGCGCGTACCCTGTTGGCGGCGGCGCGGGTGGGCGCGTGGTGGTGCGCCAGGCGCTGCATGTAGTAGTGCAGCACCGCACGCGCGCCGTCCGGCTGCTGCAACGTGCGGCGCAGGTGCGCGGCCAGCTCCGGCGCCTTGCCGTCTGCGCCCGCGCCCAGCAGCTCGCACAGGCACTGCACCGGCAGCGCGTGCAGCTCCAGCCGCTCGTGCCGCAGCAGCTGGTGCAGCCAGGGCAGAGCGCGCCGCGTGCCGTGCCGCTCCACCAGGCGCAGCAGCAGCGCGGGCTGGCGGCATAGCAGGCGCGCCAGGCGCAACTGCTGCGAGAGCGCGGCGAGTGCGTCGAGGGCGGCGGCGGGCGGACGGCGCGGTGGGCCGGCGGGCTCCAGCGCAGTGAGCTGCGCCAAAAGGCGGGAGGCGTGCTCGCTGACGGGTGTCTTAGCGCCGCCCGCAGCCGCTAGGTGAGTCTCCAGCCCGAGTATCGCCGCCCGCTCGGCCTCCGCGCGCTCTGCCTCCGCCGCGGCGCTGCCCCACTCGATTGATGGTTTTCTAAACGATTTAATAAAATTAGGTCTAATAGCAACGATCGTTTAAATATAAAATCGGAAGCGAAGGACGTATCGAGTCTTACGTATCCTCGTTTATATTTACCCGGTGATGCAGAACTCAATAAGTGCGCGGAGCGTGGGATAGGCGTTGGCAGCGCACTCGGCGAAGCCCTGTGGGTTGTGCGCGGCGATCATGACCAGCAGCATCCATCCGCGCCAGTACAGCGAGGTGATGGCCAGCGGTGGCGGCGCGTAGCCGGCGGGTAGAGTGATGTTGTCGGGAGGGTGGAACTGGCACAGCTGGAAGATATAGTCGGCCACCTCCAGCTTGTCCACCTGCAGCGGCGCATCATCGGGCGGAATGGCGCACGCGCGCCTCACCAGTTGCTCCACTAGCTCGAACACCTCTGTACTTGACACCGGGATCTCCTTCGATAGCCCGATGAACACGAGCCGCAGCAGCGTGTTCTGCGGCAGCGGAGCCTCGCAGCACAGTCGGTACGTCAGCGCGCGCTCCGACTCGGGCGGCCAGTTGTCCAACTTGCTGTACGCCTCGGGCGGCTCCACAAACATAATCTTGTGGAGGGCGGCCAGCAGGTCGGCACGCGCCGGCCTGTACACGGGCACCGCCGTGTCCAGCAGCCACGCTAGCGCGTGCTGCTGCAGCGCGCAGAGCTGAGAGCGCTGGCGGCCGTGCTGCGCAGCTAGCAGGCAGCACAGGCAGAACAGGTCGGTAAGCGCGTGGAAAGCACGCTCGCGCAGCTCGGGCGGCGGGTCGTGTGGCGGCGGCGCGGCGAGCGCGCGCGCTAGTGGCAGCAGCGCGGAGTCAGCGCGGGCGGCGCGTACCAGCTCGCGGGTGAGCGCGCGCAACGGCCGCAGGTAATCGTCGGCCCGCAGCGCCAGCTCAGCGTAGGTGTCGGCCAGCGCGGCGGGCGCCAGCTGCGGCTGCGCGGCCACGAGCGCGGCAAGGACGGCCATGTTGTGGGGCGCGCGCGTTGCCGACAGCTCATTATATACGGTGTGCGTGACGACGCCGCGCAGCAGGGCGGGGCTGTCGGCCACCATGTCGCGCAGGCAGGCCTGGTAGGCCGCCTGCAGCGGTTTGGTCTTGAGTCGCATGCGCGCCAGTTGAGCTAGCACCTCGTGGTCGCGAGCGGCGCTGGGCCCAGCGGCGCGTGCGTTGGCGCACACGTGGGCCAGCAGCTCCTGCGCCGCGCGCCACAGCTTGCCCGAATGCAGCCACGCCTCCAGCCGAGACGCCGCGATCATTCGTATCTGCAAATAATATACAGTAGAATTGTTTACATCCACTAATGTTCACTCAAACATAACTTTTTAAATGTTAAAATTCTTAAAAGTGAATAAATTAGACAAATGTTAGCACCTCAGGGAAGCCACACGTGGCAGACAGCAGTTTGAGGAAGCCCTTGCCGATTGCATCGGGTGCGGCGCGTCTCTGTATTTGTTCCTTGATGGCCTCCAAAACTAAAGTCTCCACGGTCTCATAGCTGCTGGAATACCTACATAAACAGTTAAAAAACAAATATAAACTGTAGTCTTTTTTAAATTAAATTATTTTATTGATCTTGATCCAAAAAACTAAACTAGAAATCGGGCTAGATTCATTAATAATAAAACTGATAACCTTAATGCCCCGAATCAGGAAGATTGCAAGAAAAGACTGAATTGCTTAAAAAATATATTGATCTTACCTAGGAAACACAGAGTATTCAAGTTCAGTGTTATCAGTTTCTTCTTCAGCATTCCCCATGAGTGGGGAACCGGCACCCGATGGAGACATGGTGCCTGTGCAAAAAACATCTAGTAAAGAATATTCGGGAATGCTAAATCCTTAAAAAATAAGTTACTTTAATGTAAGCATTTTACCAGGCACAAATGAAAATGTATTTACCTATAGAACTTTCAGTGGGTACCAGATGAGGAGGGGGATGTTTGGTGTCAAATGCGGTGATAATGTTCTCCACCAGACACTTGCACCATGAACACTCCACCCACCATCTTTCATTCAACGCATCTTCTATGTACACCTAAAAGTTTCCGGTAATATACACATCACACAAAATATATTTTCATGTAAAATTATACCAAGAAGAGACCAAATGACTTGCACTGTCAAAAAGTTATTTATCAGATCTCATCTAGAGCCTAGCTTCTGACTCTACACATCCTAACTCTACTAAGCCTAATTTGACAAACTCTACATCTTAGTCAAAATATGTGGTTAGCCATTTTGCTACATTCAAATGGCCGTAACGTGAAAAAATATGTATTCACTGTTCACTATTTTTCTGGTATATATTAGCTCATGTAGTAGTGAAAAAGCCAAGCCACACACATTGACTAAGATGTAGAGTTTGTGAAGTTATGTCTTGTAGTAATTGTAGTACGAACTTCCATCCCGTAGCAACTAGTTTATGAGGTTGGGAACAAAAGTTCCAAGTTTTAAAAAATTATGCTGTTTGTGTACTATGGCTTACATACCAAATTTCAGCTTATATAGACATTTGGAAGTACCCTAGGTATTTGATGATCATCAGTGGGTCAAATTGGGGGTTTTTAGATATCAATAAAATCTTAAGTATTAGACCTATGCAAATTAAACTTCATGTTTAATAAGTCTATAGCTATGTTTGTGCGTTAGTAAGCTGAAGCGAAAGAAATGAAACAGTAGATTAACTTTAACTCAGCAGCTATATTGTTCGATAAACAGTTAGTCATAAGGAACAATAGCACATTATCAAAAAGGCAAGACTTATAAATCGGTATAATCCAAAGTTGGGTTTGGATTTTGTTATGAGGGTTCAATAAATCAATGAAGCTCTTCAAGAAAAGGTAGTCAGGTACTGCAATTGCGCTTTATTTGGCTCGTCTTAGCGGGAGCACTGCCATGCCCAAGATTAGGGATAACATTTTAGAGTAAAATATAAACTTTTCTTCTTATTTCACACTCAAGGTATAAAAAAGTAGAACCTAAATTACCTTTATGAATATATCAGGCCAGCTGTTGTTGTCTTTGTGACCAGCATACAACATGTTACACGCCAGTACATACACTAGCGGGTTCCCTTTGCTCTTGAACGCTGTGCCCTGCTCTCTCTTCAGAAGCGTGCACAATGTTTGAGTAACTGTCTCATGTGCAAACATGTTTGGTCGTATTTTAGTGAGATACAGCAAGCTCATACAAAGAATTGGATCTGGTTTAGAACGCTGAGATTTCAGTAAGCGTATAGAGCCCGTCAGTAGACCCAACTGTAACAACAATGCAGTTTTGTTTAAAGAAAAGTAACAAGAGCAAATAATCTATTTTATATTGCAGTGCATTCAACATGTATACATAACCAACCAGTTTATCAGAATTGTGTGTGTCCAAGGCTTGCAGCACATTAAGAACCAAGTCCACAGGGTCAATCTCTAAGGACGTGCCACATGTAGCTTCAGCGGGAGACCCTATTCGAGCCCTCTTACTCGGAGGTTGAGTGCCAAAGCTTGAAGTTTCACGTTTTCTTTCTCCAACGCCTATAAAATTATGAAAATAACAATCATAGTACTTTTTGTGGTTATATAGGAATTTGTAAGAAGTCTCTATAACATACCGCTAGTGGATGGTTTGTGTATGTTCCTTTTTTCTGAATCCCTGGAGACGACGACAGTAGACTTGCTCCCGAGTGCAAAAATATCCTGGGGATGCTGTGGGGCTTTACTCTTGCCTCCCCGGCCACTCGACGACATTTTCCCTCGATCCATGATTATATATTTTTTATAATATTAATATTGTTACCAAGATAATTAAGCACTCAAGACATGTTTTTATTAAATTTAACAATTTTATTTAGAATAAATATTCAATTTTAAATCAATTTTCAGTAGACAGATGCCAGTATGTATGTGACATTGACAGTTGACACTGACAGTCAAAGAAGTCTGACAGATTTTTTTATTTATTTATATATTTGGCATCGGCTTATAACCATTTGCCAGTGTCAAGTTAAAAAGGCGGGAAATAGAACTTTCGTTTCAATTTTCAACACCGTATTCCTATATCGTCAAGTCTAAAGTCTAGTCAAAGTCCAAAAATATAGTCAGTACAGTCCATGAGTCAGGTCAGTCGATTCAGTAAAGTGGTAGAAGCTTTACTGAAAGTTCCTAGGGAGTTTGGCGAGAAACACAAAATAGCATGTTTTTAGAAGTTTTACCACTTGCCCACACTTGTGCACAATAAAGAAAATTTAATGGTTAATAATCTACCAATATTACACATTAAGAACCGAGATAACACAAATTTATGAAATATTAAAATTTCACCACGTCACCCATTGAACTCCCCGGCTAAACTCCGTTTATTTTATTTTATTTATATGGCATTACGGCTTAAAATTATTTTCCAGTATCAAGTTAAAAAGGCGAGTATAGAATTTTCGTTTATATTTTCAACACCGTATTTCTAAATCGTCAAGTCCAAGTCCAAATAAATAGTCAGTGCAGTCAATGAGTCAAGTCAGTCCATTCAGTTAAGTGGTAGAAGCTTTACTGAAAGTTCCTAGGGAGTTTTGGAAGGTACACAGAATAGCAAGCTGTTTTCGAAGGTGTAGAACTTGAACACACTTGTGCACGTTAAAAATATTTAATGGTAAATATTCTAGCAATATTACACATTGAGAACTGAAATAACGCAAATATAAAGAGGACACACAAAAATAAGAACGTCACTTTTCACATCCTCGCCAAAACTCCCAAGTGTGACAGTTTTCTCCACGTTTCGTAACACGGTGACAAGCTTTTTTTATGAATAAAAAGTAGCACGGAGAATGGAGTACAATACTGAGGTACAATATTATGTATCATTTAAATCTAATTCATTAAAAGTCATCAATATAATTATTTTTTAAAAGGGCCTGTTATTTTTTACTTTTCAGTTTGTTTCAGGAACAAATTGACACGTATCCATGACTGTTGAAGGGTGAGGACGGGTTTCATACAAAATCTGCCACTGCTCTTACCCCTATATTTTCCCTCCCTATATTTTTTTCCATGGGACACTTTTATTTTTTTTTAACTTTTACACAGTGATGATGAATATAATTTCGGGAATAGCGAACAATCAAAGACAACGGTGTAATATTGGTGTAAAAGTCTATGAAAAGTACATAATCATCATAATATGATGTTGTATGGTGGCGATGATGACGATGATTATTAATATAAAATATAACTTCTTTTCTTCTGTTCTTTAAAAAATGCCGAAATGCCCGAACGTTTGTATTTAAAGACTGAGGAGTTCTGTTCATTGCTTTTGGATTTAGGGTATACCTTGGCACAAAATATCAGGCCTTGGTAGCATAATATATTTTGGCTACTTAATTCAAAAATAGTTAAAATCCCTATAAATTTTGAGTTTTCTCAATTTCTCATGTATCCCATTTGCCATTAATAGAGATGTTGCCTAGTGTCGGATAACACATTTTTACAAAATATTTTTTTTTATTGTGGAATAGAGATATTGTACATAAATGTAACAGAAATAGATAATTAAGTTGACGTGATGAAAATATAAGAAAAATACGTGTGGCACTCGGGGACTGCCACGGTAAAGTTATTGCATAGTAAGTCTACACGTCTAGTCGCACGCACACAAACACCATGCCGAAGTCTGCCGAACTGAAACGACGTTAGACGACGCACGGCTTTCAACGCCGTACCGCTGTGCCGGTCGGAGTGGCGGGTGTTAGGTTTATTTTCGTTATGGAATTTCTTGATTCGGTCGCCGTGCTCAAAGCGATAAAAGCTATGCAATAGCTTAAAAAAATATTGCCCATATTTTTCCCACAAAATTATTTGTTACGTCACAAGCTGCTACACCATACTTTTTGACAAATGTATGGCGGTTGCAACACATGACGTCACAGGACGATATATCGCTGTCTTTCTTATTGAAAAATTAAATTGTTTGTATCTTCGTAATTTTTTTTAAGTTTACAAAAATGGGTTGGTTCTAGGTTGTTATTTGTCAAACATCGGATAGCCGAAAAAAATTATTTTTAGGCAACATGCCTATTGGTGACAATAAAACCAACTTAAGAAGTAAAACCCTTTACAGTAAAAAAGTTGATAGAATTATTAATATTGGTCAACTCTGCAAAAAGCTACGCGTGGTCTACTACATAAAAAAAATACGAGATAACTTGAAAAGCTCCTCCGTTATTTCGTCAGTTAAAAACCATTCATAACAAATTCATCACTGATATAAGACAAGAGGTTCAGGAACTGTGGTAAAACGTGGTAAAACCTATTAACCAAGGTTTTACCACCTTACCTTACCTCGATAGCAAAAGCCAAAGCAAATAAGTGCTAATCGGTAGCCGCAAGGTTTTATCTGTTAATTTTAGAGTAGGTAACTACCTGGGTAACCGAGCCTTGCTCGGAGTTCTGATAAATTCAAAAAAATAAAAAGAATAACTAAAATATTTATCTGACCGAGATTCGAACCCATCACAAATTCACATTCCGAATTTTCGAACAAAGCAAAAATTAAACATAATACTTATTATGCATACCGAACTGTCAATCGGATTGACGTATTATAAAGTCGAAAATATTCAACTAAGTATAGCTTAAAAATGTGCAGTTTTTCAGGGATAAGACCAAGCTAAATAGATATTTCTCCCCCAAAATTCCCTGCATACTAAATTTCATGGTTGTAATGTAGGTTATAAATTATAATGAAGGTAGGATCATAGGAAATTCCATCAACTATACATAACCAAAGTGGATTAAAATTTTAATCAGAAAAACACAGTTAGGTATAAAAAGAAACAAAAATCTATTTGAGTAATCAACATGTAAGGTAGTATAACATTTTAATGCTTATTCTGTTCTAACGCTATTATTAAATCAATTAAAAAAAAATCGGGGTCAGTTCACACCGTGACGATACGCGACACTGCATTTTTATGATAACTAATCAAAATTTAATTTTGTTCACTAGTCACTACATAAAAGATACACGTTTTATAATATGACAAATCGTTCACTACACATGCGCTGTGCAGCACGGTGCAACCTGACATTCGACCTTTTACAATGAAACGTCTTCTTGTGTAATGAATAATGTTCAATTTTGTATAAGTAGCTGTGTTAAACATGTAGCTGTACGTCGTGTATCGTTTCGTTCCGGTGCGAATTGACCTTAAAGTAAACCAAAAAGTAAATCAAATTTAAGTTTCATTATTCATCAACAGAATAATTATTTAGACTTCTTGTCATTTTTGTTCTTAAAAAATCGACGTTCTTTATTTTTCACGTTATCCTCTCGGACTTGAGAAAGTGAAATGAGACCCTGTGTACAGAAAACATAATTATTGAAAGTATGTCGATCGTCTGTAAGCCGCTATACAAACATACAAATAAAAGTTAGTAAAAAGCGGTTTTCACCTGTTTGGGGACAGGCGATTTCAATTTGAGTCCACCCGGAGGCGCGGGAACTCCTCCACGACGTTTGAGCGATGCGATAGGACGCGGAGACATGCGCTCACCACGCGATATCGCGTGGAATCGACGATTCACTTCTAAAGCCTACGACCATTAGTTAATCAGAGTGAATCGTTGAATTAAGAGCTATTGAAGGCAACTTAAGCATCGGAAGTCGGACTACATGGACCCGGAATCTCTCCGGCAGCCGGCTTGAACAGGGCTAAAAATAGACCTGAAAATGGAATACACTAGCGTCGACTTTTTAAATTGCTGCATGTGTTCGATTGTTAGCTCTATTGTATTAGCGCATTTTCCGGATGCATGTATTCCGCGCCCAAGTAATTTATCTACACAACCAATTGTTGGTGTGCCTTTCCTTACCCCCGAATTTGATATATTATATTGTTGCTTACATCGAGGGTGTCGCCTTCCATACTGCTGTCACTGAACAAGTTGAACAACATGTTGTCCAGACTAGGCTCGGCGCGAGGGACTGCGAACTCCGGACCCTTAGTCTTCAGGACAGGCGACAGTAGCACAGCTTGCTGTTCAAATAAAACGTGTAACATGTGAAAGTTTCTGAAGATGGATGGATGGATGGATGGATAGATGGATGTTTGTCATTCTTTCACGCAAAAACTACTGAACGGATTTTTGTAAAATTTGGTAAGGTTGTAGTTTAAGCTCTACTTTTAATTCCGAAAAAGTATATAGTGTTCCCGTGGAATACAGTATTTACGCGGGCGGACGGATGTCCCGCGGGCCGCGGAACTAGCTAGCAATAATTTAATAACTACTATTCAGTCGTCGAAACACGAAGTAAATACCTTAGACGGTGTGAACATGACAGCGTTGTCGTCGAGGTCCGCGGGACGCGGCGGCGCAGGTCTGCCTGTCAGCTCCTTCTGGATGTTGTCTATGGTGTTCTGCATGCCTTGGATCTTCTCCTGGAGACGCTCCTAGAGCAATAAAAATAAATATTTTGATATCCTTAACAAGACGGTATATACACTTTACTTTCTAAACAGCATTCGAAAACCCCAATTACACAATATTATAGCAAAGCAGTAAACTGCTAAATTACCTTTTCCTGTCTAATCTCCTTTATAATTGACATTTGCTTCGTAACAGACTCTTCTTTGTCCTGGAAGGATATAAAGATAATAGTTTAGGAAAAAAAAAAATTTAACAAAAACATTTTATAAGTAGGTATCCAGATCTAGGGATTGACCTTGACGGAAGCTTCGAGGTGGTCTATTTTGTTGGCCATCTTATTGTGTTTTTCTCGCTCCAGCTCGCGCTCCCGGTCTGTCTCCTGACTAAGCCGCTGCAGCGCCGTCTCCAGCTTGGACCGCGTGTCTGTCCCGGCCTTCATTTCAACCATAAGCTTCGTGATGGTATTGGCCTTGGAATCGAGTTCCTTATCTTTAGAAGCAAGTTCATTATTTTTTACTTCCAATTCCTTTTTTATTGCATCAACCTCAGTTTTCGTTGAATCGAGCTCTTTGCTCTTTACGCTGAGTTCCTGGATCTTGGTGTCGAGTTCTGCGTTCTTTGTGTCAAGCTCAATATTTTTAGTTAGGAATTCGTTTGTTATTTTCTCTAGTTCCTGGTTCTTGGAATCAATTTCTTTATCCTTATTCTGAAGCTGAGTTTGTAGTTCATGTATCTCAGCTTCCACTGTATTTCTACGAAAAGAAAATGTACAAATGAAGCACATAACTACTAGTAAATAAAGTATAACTATTACATATACATTATAATAATAGTTTTTACTTATAAATTTCAAAGCTACGCTTTAGCTCCTCGCTGTCGTTCACTTCATTGCTAACGGCATTTTTCAGTTCCTCAATGTCTGCAAGTTTAGTGATAATTTCTTGCCTACATTGTTCTAATTCCGATACCATATTACAAATTTCATTGTTCTTTTTATCAACGTGTGCTTTCAAGTTTTGAATTTCCTCGGTATTTCTATTGATACTCTGAAAATATATTTTTTCTTAGGTAACATTCATCATTTTGTTTATTATATTATTTATTATACATCCCGTATCGATATGCCCAATGCAAGTTGTTTGTGAACTCGCCTTGTACACATAAAAATGATAATAAAAGTTTGTTCATTCACCTTATCTCTATTATCAATTTCCATAACGAAACGTTCTTTTTCCTCGAGTAATGCTGCAACTTCTTTCTTAAGTCCGTCATATATTGTTGAGGCGTCCTTAAAAGATTTATTGAGGTGGGTTAAGGTAAATATTATAATATTTTAATTAAGTAATCGCGTGTCTCTTGCTTAGCGAATCTTACCTCCACTTTAGCCTTCATTTCTTTAATGAGTGCAGCGGCTTTTTCGTGTTCTTCTTCCATCGCCACCACCTTATCTATCAATTCATTGTTCTGATCGCAAACGCTTTGGGTGTACTTCTCTTGATTCTGCAAAGCTTGCTTTAACTCTTTTTCGTTATTTAGTTGTTCCTTTAACCTATTGACATTCACTTATTTTTATTTAAAACCAAAACCTTACTGGTCTATTCTGATATATTTATTATGTACTTATTCGTTATTTATACGGACTGAATTTTTCAAGCAGACTTACTCTTTTTCTTTTTGTTGAATAATGTTCCGAGCTTCGTTTCTCTGAGCATTGTATTCCGAGATCAATTGTTTCAAGTCGTTCTGCAGACGGGCTATGGTGTCATCTTTCTGTAATTAAATATTTTGAGTCAGAAGTTCAGAATATAATTACTATGCGATCACAAAATTTACAAAAATGTATCATTACCTTTTCAATTTCGAGCTTATATTGGTTTAAATTCTTATTTTGTTCATTGTTAGCTTTTATCAGCTCTTGTTCTTGCGCTCGCAGGGTCTTAACTGTACCTTTCATATCATTAATTTCGGATTCTGCTTGTTGTTTGAACGCCGCGAAGAACTGAACAAGGTGATTCTGGTGCTCGTTCATTATTTTTACTGCAAGATTATTTTCAGAGTGGAATCATTGTGTTATACATTGTGTGTACATGTTTATATTAATAAATACATGTTGCTCGCGACTCCGTACGCGCACAGTAAATCCCGCGGGAACCGGACGCGATAAAGAGTACTGAGTAGCATATTATTGTGCATACTCTATTATCTGTGGAAAATTTCACCAAAATCGATCCGGTAGTTTCGTAAGCTATTTAATGCAAACAAACAAAAAATACATATTAGTGTAGATAAGATTTCGTATTCTTATTTAAAAACTTGGACACATAGCATCATACTATGATCATAGTATCAAGTGTACCCGGCTGACTCGACGGTATCACAAAAAAAAAATGGCTTATAATATCACCAGCGTTGATCACACGATCTCTCTGCTCGTTTACCTGTACGGCGTTCGAAGAAAAATGTATAGTACCTTTTTCTTCGAGCGCCGCAACTACATTCGTATTGTTTTGCTCAGCCTGCTGCTGCTGCGTCTTCATGTCTCTGACTATCTGGCCCGAGCGGCGGTAGGCCTCGCACAGCGCCGCCTGGTCCGCCTTGCACCGCGACAGCGTCGCCTTCAGCCGCTCGCTGTACTCCTGCAGCACCTCGCTGATCTCGCGGCAGCTGGTCACCCTGGTGACGAACATTTATGCTGTTTTGGGTAAAAAACGCGTGAGCTAATTTTGACATAAGTACTTACATTTATTGTTGCTAACAAGATTGACAGAATCTCAAACAGTTGTATTATTTTGCGACCATGACAGATATTGCATATTATATCAAGATAAGTACTCGGTGGATATTGCGGACGCCAGACAGCAGCATACACACTTTTGTAAAATTACTCCGTTCAAACCAATGATATAAGAAAGGTAGGTTCAAACCTAAACATTGAATACCATAAAAGCTTAAAAGTAATGCTAACAACAATTAATATGTCACTTACTTACCGAACAAAATCATTTCGTCGAAGTTCGATCCCTTTACGCTCGGTACACCTAATTCGCAATCTCGCGGTACGTCTAACTCAAATCGCGAAGTAGGCAAAACGAGAGTTAGCCTTAAAAGTTATAACCATGTAGGCCTACAGGTAGCCCGCGAGATAGGCTCAATGGAACATTAGAGTCTTACAGCTAGAGTAACTTTTTACATATATTAGTTGGGACTCAGAATGTACCTACCCTTTCAGTATGGTGGCGCGGACCGTTATTTAGTCCGCCACCCGGATATAACGTAGGTATTATGTCAGTACATAGTACCTACGTTATATCCGGGTGGCAATCCTCCTGCTCGTTAATGACATTGCCCAGAAAACGAGCAGAAGGATTTCCTGGTGGTCAGCGATTACCTCCGCCCGTGGACTCTCGCAACACCAGAGGAGTTAAACTTGTAACTCCTATGTTGTTGCGCACTTGCGTTCCTGCAGGTCCTTAAAATACCCAACCCCACCAGGCCACCACCACCTCCTATAACCTCACGCTCTCGGGGAATCACAACGCAAGTGTTGTTTCACACCGCTTTTCTGTAAGGCCGTGGTATTTATCTGGTCGAGCCGGCTCATTCGTGCCGAAGCATGGCTCTCCCTCTGGAGATTATTGTCATGTGACACTTAAAAGTAATCAAACATTACAACATGCTTCTAATATATACAAAGTTTAGGCATAGGGCGAGGTAGGCCACATAAGATTTAGGTGCACAGCGAAGTAGTTCTTAGGCGAAGTAGGCACAACGCGAGATCTAAGGTAAACAGCGCGTAAGCCCAATAGCTATTTGAAATTGACGTTTAGGCATAACGCGAGTTAGTACTTATACCAAATGTAAATTGTTAGAACTTAATATTTTGTGTACGATTTGATTAAAATGCATCTGAACAGAGTATGTATAGTACTGTATAATATTATAATACTAATGGATACTTGTTAAGCGTGTCTGGACGCAGACGAAGTTCTTCCTGGTACTGTCCGGAGATGGTCTCGTGCTGCATCTGGACTTCCACCATGTTCTGTTGCAGGCGCTCATGATTACCTTCGACTTGCTGTAGTTTCTCTTTTAAATCCCAGTAAGCTGTATCTTGGGCAACCTAGTTTTCAAAATAAATGTAGTTTAAAATGTTACTTTATGCTTATATCGTGTATTTGTTCTCGATAGAAAGATTTTCTTCTAATACATGCACTAAAAAGTCCCCATGAAAAATATTTAATTTTTGGTGTGTATGTAACGGATCCACCGTTTTAGAATTAAGAAGACAAATCTACCTTCAATTTTATTATTTTTGCAGTTTCCCGTGATACTTTATCCCTAAGTTTTTCTGCATCTGTGTTAATGCGTTTTCTACACGATATTTTATTTATGTTATCTCCCATATCCATAATATTTTGGATAGAATTATTCGACGTAGAAAAATCGTTTTCAAAATAATTACGTGCGAATTCCGCGCTTTTAAAATTCAGGAATAAATGATGTCCCAACGGCGGCGGAAGGCGGGAAATATCTTTGTTTTTTTTATTGAGGAAGCTCTAGGTGGCAATGAAATTTTTAAGAAAACTTGTTAAACTTGTTAAAAATCAAAATTTTATATTTTATTTAGTGGTACTGTAAAATATAAAAAACAGACCTTTCACGGTTATTTTACCTCAGAGTTTCTATCTGAGTGATCATTGTGTCGTCAACATTAAGTCGGGCTGAAATGTGGGCTGAAAAATCAAGACCTCGAGTGCGCGTAAAAAAATATAATATTTAGCTGTACTGTCGCTGTCACTTTGACAAATAGATGTAGTCAAGTGTCAAAATTATTGGGACTATAAGTGTCAAATTTTACGTTCAAGTTCAATTTATGAAGGTAGAATAAATTCATTTTACAATAAATTATTAGACATTTATTGATATGTAAATACAATAAAGTACTTTACCATTTTATATAATACGCCACCTAAACAAAAATGATCCCGAACAATATTTCCTAAGTTATGTAATGGCTATTGAAGGTTAGTTTTTCTTTCAGATGCTCACCACATCACTACTCGGTGGACTTAGGGCCGCTCGCTCCTCGGTGGTTATCACCAGGAACTTGGCAGCAGCACAGAAAGCTTCAGACCCTATTCAGCAACTTTTCCTCGACAAAATCAGAGAATACAAGCAAAAGAGCGCGTATGTATAGCAATTTACATGTAAAACAATTTGACTGAAACATACAAAGGAATATAAAATTGAGTAAATAGTAAATACTAAATCTGGGGTTTGTCTACCCGATATTGTTAAATTGCATTTATAAATAAATAAAACTTAACTAAGCTACTTCAAACCTACTTCTTTTCTATTAAACTTACGATTTAGAATTTTGTTGAATAGGTATTGTCAAAATGCTTAAATATACAGTAGAGCCTTGCTAATCCGGACCTCCGTTACTTCCGTGCACACTGCACACTGTAATCCGGACAGATGAGAGGATTGCTCTTGAGACTCGCAGGGAAGGCGTTACTGGTGCAAGTCACAACATGTCAATATGCAATCACTTGCAGTCACTCGACAGTCTTTTAGTTATCACCTTGCAGTGTTAGTTACATGTGTATTCACTGACAAAATAAAAGGCACCGACAAGTAAACATTCCCGCAGGTGTACCACTTTTGAACCTTATTACCAAGTAATTATGTTGAGACATTATTGTGTATTATAATCCAGACAATTGTCATCTTGTTTTTTCCCACACCAAATTGGCAAGGCCCAACTGTAATGGCTAAACAATAATAGTAATGTCAATTTAATTTAGTCAATAAAGTTCCTCTTGTATCTTGCAGTGGTGGCAAACTGGTTGAACCCAGCCCGGCTATTGAGAAGGAACTGAAGGCTGAGCTAGAGAAGCTGGAACGCCAGTTTGGAGGTGGCTCCGGTGTCGACATGACCGCATTCCCCAACATCAAATTTGACGAGCCCAAACTCGACCCCATTGATGAGCAAGCTGCCAAGTGAACACTAAAGTATAGAAACTAGCCATAAATTCAAAGTAATTGTTGTACATGTAACTAAATAAAAGAGAGGTTAAGCGTAGTACGTACATTCTTTCAATTGCAGAGTGCCCCAATGCCCCAATAAGTATGTCAACTACAACTACACACTGTTCAGATTCCAATTTATTTTTTTCAACCAAATTATTGTGTCAGTGTATTCTTTATGGCATGTTAAATCAGTGACATTTAAATATGTGGTATTATAATGTACTGATGTCATTTTGTTTACACAAATATTAAATTGGATATGAACAGAGAGACTATTAATTTTAATTTTACTTATGCTTACCAACAGCATGCATTATAAAATAATTATTACAATCAATAAATTTTACAAAAGAAATAACCAATATTCATAGATCAATTATTGGTCTCGCTGGGCGCTTTCCCAGCGAGACCAATGATTTATCTATGTCGATATTCATAGTTTATAATCAGTAGTGAGAGCTTTAGGTATTGTAGATTTATAGCTTATTGAATTGGGTTTTTATAATAAGTATAGTGTATTATGTAGAACTATTTGGTGGATGGGGTAAGGTTTCTATAGATGTAGTCATTTTTAGCAGTATTTTTTATTATTTTGTTTATCTTTATTATAATCATTCCTTGTGCATAGCTGGATCAGAATATTGTAACTTGTTTACATACAAACAAAGTTTGAGACAAATGTAGTCTAGATAATATGATCAGTTCAGATGACTGTCTTTATGTAATCTCGTGAACTACTGTACTAATAAAAATATTTAAACAGTGGATTATGGCGCGTCTTATGCTCATGTTTTTTCGTAATATTACACAGAAAACATGAAACAAAAACATTTGTTTTCATATATGTTTCCAAGCTGTCTCCCGCTATACAAAATGTTTTTGATTGAAACAAAACATTTTGTGTAGACAAGATAATGAGTTCCGATAAGGAAGAAGGCACTCGCAGTTTTAGCGATTGCAGATGCAGAATCTAGGAGAAAACACGAGGGGTGTTTCATATAATATTTTTTCAACTCATGTGCGCCATTTTACGTATTTCTATTGAAAACTATCGAAATTGATGTTTTCTAATATGATGATTGATCAGATTAATATATAGCCATTTTACCATTTCACGATTTTTGTATGGAAAAAAATATATGAAACATAATATGAAACATTTAAAATGCCCCCTAGCCCCCCAGATTTCGAGTTAGGCCATATTTACTGACCCGTAATTTTAGTATATGTATCTGAAGACCGATTCGGGATTGATAAATAATTTCTTCCGTATTTCTATTTTTAATGGTCATGTAAGTGGTGTAATAGTTGATAAGAAATTAAACATTCCATCCCCTCTCTACCCGCGCGGGAAAAGTTTTCCGTCCGTCTCGGAAGACAAAGCATTGTGTATTCCTACACAAATGTGTATAGCAACGCCCCAATGTTTCGATGTTTTGTGTTATGTTTCGAAAAAAACACGCGCAGGAGACGCACCTTTAAGGAGGATAATCTATAATATAATACCTATATAAATTTAATTAATGTATATTCTTAAAAGGAAGTTAGCGGATAGACAGACGGACGGACAGAGCGAAACCATTAAGGTTTCCTTGCAGTACTACGGAACCCGAAACATGGAATAGGAATACATACTCGTATATACCTAATATTTTTGTAATTGCTCGTCAATCCGTTTGAGTTTCGTGTACGGATAAATAATAATCTGTTATTGACATAATTGAAACCCTGCATGAACATAAAGAACCGACAAGCTGCTGGCGCAACTGTCCAGTCCAGTCAATTCGGTCGGTCTAAACTTCTAAAGAGTATTTGGAACTCGAAGTTGCACTTTCTATGTAGTCGGGAAGCTATCTTTTTCGCAAGGGCAAAGGTTGCAACTTGCTGAAGCCTATTATAGCTTAGACCTTAGAAAATGTATTGGATTCGATTAGGATAAATGGTGGTCGAACGAAGTTGACGAACCTAAGGGCTCTGCCCAAGACTCAAGTAACATTAGGTAAGGTGTGCTTGTAGTTCCTGAAGTTACCTCCGCCTCGCCTTTATTGGACTTAAATATCGAATTTACTGGGCAAGGTACTTTGAGCAACTTCTCATTACGGAACCGTCTATGCGCGTAGCTCGATTCAGGCTTGGTCAGTTCTTTAAACATCGATGTCTACAGTGACCTTAACACGAATTCATTGATCATGTTTTTCTCCTATTTAAAAAACCACAGTCAGTTCGTAATATCATTTTATGTAAATCCCAATGAAAATTATTCGTGTTAAATTTTCTTTTTGCAGTTTTATCCAGTTTGTATATTTAGACCGAAAAGGGCTAAGCATAAGTTGAGTGCACACACAGCCGGCGGGCTGCGCCTGCCGCCTGCCCTCCCGCGAGTTATAGTATTCTGTGCGCCTGCCGCCTCCCACTCCGTGACTCAGTCCTCACTCCTCGCTAGTCAGTAGGCAGCGCGACGCCGGTACACATGGTCGTTTCGTGTTAAACATGGCAGCCGGCTTCGTCGGCTCCACCAAGAACTTCCCGTTCTCCTTCGACATCGATGTCGAGGATGAGGACCCTGGCCGCACCACGCCGCACCTCAGCAAGAGAACCGGTGAGTGGAAACTAACATTCGACTGTAGTAAGTACTACCTGTAGATCTATTTATTGTCATTGTTTTTTGATAATAGGTATAACAAGTGCTGCTAAGTGTATTATTCTTTATTGAACGCAAAAAATTGTGGCAGTTAATATTTTCCATGGCATTTGAAGCGCAGTTAAACAAATGAAGCTATATTGCGTATCGCGAACGATACGTGAATCTTGATTGCGTGTTGTTATCTTGGATTACTTCAACACGAGTCCCCTTTATTTTGATTGGCATAACCTGTAGGTTTGCGATGGCAGTTTAAACGGGGCTGGCTTGACGGGGAAAGTGGTCATCTCAAACCAGCGGGGTTGTAGCGATCGATACCGCTACAGCTGCATAGGGCTGCCAGATTTGGGAGTTAGGAGCTAAATGACCACTACAAATCTCGAATATTTAGACCAAATATTCGAGACTTGTATCTATATAATATTTGGTCTGGTTCAGGTATTGCGAAATAAGTATCAATTATTAATACGAAAAACTCACATTAGCTTTTTTAACATCTACAGTACGACTTCGAAGTATGACTGACCTCAGTGTCTTTCGACGTCGTTTTCAGGGTTCCGTAATAATCAAGGAACCCGTATAGTTTATCTCTGTCCGTCCGTCCGTCTGTCTGTCCGCGCTTCTAGCTTCTGTAATTATGAATATAAATTGATGAAATTTGGTAAAGTTAACTATTGTGTATAGATCTCGGTACCGGCATTATAAAAACTGTTACACTATAAACATTATTATTGAGTAACATTACATTTTAGGGGTGGCTCTCCATACATGTGACGTGGGGATGAAAAATATTTTTTTGTTCTACCCCATCGTGTGGGGTTTCCTTGAATAGGTCTTTTAAAATAAAGGCAAGGTTTCATAAATGTTTTTTTTTACAAAGTCAACCATTTTCGAGTAATCGGCCTCTAAAGTGGCTTATAAGTTGGGCCCCCCAAATGCCAATTTCTAAACTATATGAGATAGAAACTTGTAAGTTTCCATGGTTATAGATCATACTAAAAACTCTTTAGGAAAATTGTTTTGAGCGAAATCGGACAAGAACTTTTGAAGTAATTTAAAGAAAATCTATTGCGCGTTGTCCTGAAATGTCCTGACATGCTCTTGGTTAGGTTATTCATACTGATACATACACACACACACACATCGTCTATCATTTCCATAGGAAAACGAAGATTGAACAAGAGCAAGGCAGGACATGTCTAAGGAGAGTTTCGTTACTATAAACGCGTAAATTTTTTTTTCAAACTACTTCAAAAGTTACTGTCCGATTTCGTTCAAAATAATTTTCCTAAAGAGTTTTTAACATGATATATCAGCGTGGAAAATTGCTAGTTTCTAAGTCTCATAGTTAGCCAGGGGGGGACCAGTTTATAAACCACTTTGGAGGCCGATTACTCGTAAATGGTTGACTTTGTAAAAAAATCATAAATAATACCTTGCCTTTATTTCAAAAGACCTATTCAACGATACTCCACACGATGGGGCATGATGAAAAAATATTGTTCATCCCTTTAGTTCTGTTTGTTAACGGATTTTAAAAATTTAGTTTTTGCCATTAAAAAAATTCAACTCGGGATAAATCCGACGCTACATCTAGGAATATTATTCACAGATCATAATTTCCGTCCAAGTATTATGTACCTGGTTTTCCTCTGCCCGGGCTCCGTCACCCGTAGCAATATTCCGGCCGGGGTAAGTGGCAACCCTAAACTTACGGAACAGCTGGTTGTGGAGGCTTGGCGCCTGGCGGGGCTTGACGGTCAACAATGGAGCATGTATGTAGGCTCACCTAGTGCCCCCATACTGGCTACTTCAAACGTGCAAACTTTAGAAACAGACACGGACAGAAACGTAAGAATCTTATACTTCAAACCAGACATTCTTGTATTAAATATATACTAGCTGTTGCTAGCGAAAAATCAATATAGCTAGATATTATCCCTGCGAAACTGCGCATTTTAAACTATATCTGTTTTATCTTTCGTCGTGAAACAATATATCAATAATTTCAACGCTATTATGTCAGTCCGGCAGTATTGGCAGTTTGGTATGGGTATGTATACAGTATAACTAGCTGTTTCCCGCGGCTCCGCCCTTGTAAATATACTATCGGGTATCCCGCGGGAACACTTTACTTTTCCGGGATAAAAAGTAGCCTATGTTTTAATCCAAAATCTTAAACTACTACCGTACCAAATTTCATCGAAATCCGTTCAGTAGTGTTTGCGTGAAAGAGTAACAAACATTCATCCATCCATCCATACATACATCTATCCATCCATCCATCTATCACTAAACTTGCACATTTATAATATTAGTAGGATTTTTGCTTTGTTCGAAAATCTTGTCGAATTCGGAATGTAGTAGGTTCGAATCCGGTCCGATAAAAATATTTTGTGATTCTTTTTATGTATTTTTTTATTATTCAGAACTCCAAGCAAAGCTCGGTTACATATAATAGGTACTGAATATTATATACCGTGATCGAGTACCTAAATACCTAATATGTAAGAGTAAATTTCCATTTACTGATATTTATTCCCTCTTCAAATCCAATTTAATCTAAACGTAAACAATGAGAAAATAGCGTCAAGCATGCTATAATGTTACCTAATTTAAATGGTACTTTGCAATGAAGAAATACAATGACAATTTGGTAGAATTTAATCTTTTTGTTCGATTAGATCTGAACACTGAACAGAGTGCACTAATATAATATTATGTTCTAAACTTGCGGTATGATTCTGCTGTAAACAAGATAGTTACATTAAAAGTAAAGATTTAGGTATACCGCAATGTAATCGCGCAATTTGCGTTTAGATGTGCGCCACTGTGCCTTTGTGCAGGTGCACGACAAAATAAATAAACAAAATTATTTTTTTAAGTAACCTCCCAGATTATCAAGTAGTAAGCGTGATAAGCGTGATGATGATATAGTTAAGAACACTCTTGATCACGGCAGGTATCAAACGAAAAAAAAACAAGTGTCATTTAGACCACACGATAGAAGTAAAACTCGCAAACGAACTACTGACTGAGATACGATATATATTTCATGCACTGGCTATGAGAGAAAGAGAGAAAGAATATGTGCGCGCACTGCTCTCTCTTGCTCCTATAGTAATATACGAAACGTAACTCTCTCTTTTCATCATCACTAACTTATATCTCCCTCTCAACTTCCTTTCGCCTCGCCTGATCACATTTTTCGTAACGCTCTCGTCACGCATTCACTAGCTTACTACCCAAGTCAACTTGTAGCCGACTTCAACATTTTGAAGATTGAGTAGAGAAATAGTTGACGACCTCTGTGGCTCAGTGGTTCAGCGCGTTGGTCCTCAAGGGGGTCGCGGGTTCGAATCCCGCCGAAGGAACAAAAAGTTTTTCTGTGTTCCTGGGTCATGAAGGTGTATTAAATATGTGTATAATATAGTAAAAATCTTAAATATATGTATAGTATAAAAGTATTAAATACCTATACTTCCCGTTTTCTGGTACCTGTAACACAAGTTCTTCGGATACTTAGCACGGGGCCAGATTGACGTGGTGTGAGCGTCCATAGAGATTTATTTATATAGTTATAATTTTACCCATATGTAAAAACTTCTACAAACTACAGACTTCCAAAAAAGGAGGCGGTTATACGAGGGCGGGTCAATAAGTCCGTGACTTTTGGAATAAAACACAGATTTTTTGATAAATAAATCATTTTATTTTTCAACGTAGTCCCCCTTGAGCTCTAAACACTTTGTCCAACGCTTCTCCAATTTTTTTATCCCTTCCAAAAAATATGATTTGTCGAGGTCCTCAAAATAGGCCTTTGTTTGCGAGGTGACTTCATCATTGGAGTCAAATCTTTTTCCACCGAGCCATTTTTTCAGGTTTGGGAACAAGAAGTAGTCACTCGGAGCCAAATCTTGAGAATAGGGTGGATGTGGGAGCAATTCATAGCCCAATTCATGGATTTTTGCCATGGCAACTGCACATGTGTGCACCCTTGCATTGTCTTAGTGAAAAAGAACTTTTTTCTTGGCCAAATGAGGTCGTTTTTTTTTCAAATCCTCATTGAAGCGGTCCAATAAGTTGGCATAATATTCCCCATTAATTGTTCTTCCCTTTTGAAGATAGTCAATGTGGATTATCCCACGTGCATCCCAAAAAACAGTCGCCATAACTTTATTGGCTGACAAACCCACCTTGGCCTTCTTTGGCGCCGATTCACCCTTAGAAACACACTGTTTTGACTGTTGTTTGGTCTCTGGTGTATTGTGATGGATCCATGTTTCGTCCACGGTTAAAAAACTCCTCCATATTGTGATTAAACAACGCCAAACCTTCCTGTGAAGTTGTTACACGATTGTGTTTGTGGTCGACTGTGAGCAAACGCGGCACCCATCTTGCGGAAAGCTTTCTCATGCCCAAGTGATCATTCAAAATTGAAACCACTGAGCCATGCGAGATGCCTATGGCTTCCACAATCTTTTGCACTTTCAATCTTCGGTCGGCCAACACCATATCGTGAATTTTGTCGATTGTTTCGGGTGTAGAGACCTCAACTGGGCGTCCAGGACGTTCGGCATCTTCAGTGCTTGTAAGGCCACAACGAAATTCAGTAAACCACTTTTTTACCATTGAAATCGATGGTGCAGAGTCCCCATAGTATTTATCAAGCTTAGCCTTGGTCTCGGTAATGGTTTTTTTTCGCAAAAAATAATGCTTAATAAGCACACGAAATTCACTTTTTTCCATTGTTTCCTTAAGTTACTGGATAGTCTGATAAAGATAGCTGTAAAACACAAACTAACTGACGCAGCAAGTTCAAATTTTGATAGGAGTCAACTGATAGATGCCTGTTGACAGGAGTAGTGTTGCTTTTTCAGTAAGGAGGTTAGAAATTCCATAAAGTCACGGACTTATTGACCCGCCTTAGTACATTCGGCTGTATTTTTTTTGTTTGTTCAACGATATATAATTACTTTGGAAGTTGGTTTAATTTTTTGTTTAAAAATAATTATTATTTTCCCTTTTTAGTTTTTATTATTATTATTATTATTATTATTATAAGCCTAAACTGTCCCACTGCTGCCTCCAGCTCATCGCGCCATCTTTTTCTAGGCCGGCCTCGGCGGCGGCGTCCGTCTTCAGGTGCCCACTCTGTTGAGATCTTTGCCCAGCAGTCGGAATGCATACGGCCAACGTGACCCGCCCAATCCCACTTCAGCTTGGCAGCCTTGACACCTACATCCTTGATACCTGTTTTGGAGCGCAGTGTGCTGTTCCTTATTTTGTCCAGAAGTTTTACTCCTAACATACTGCGCTCCATTGCTCTTTGGCAAACCCCGAGTTGGGACTTTTTTAAGTTATATTTGTTAAATTATTATTAATATATTTTAAGAACGTTAAAAATAACGGTAGTAAAAAGTACCGACTTCAAAAATTTGAAGGTTGAAGATGCAGTATAGAAATAGTTAAAAATTTTAGCCAAAAAAAGGGGAATTATTTAGAAAACAAGTTTTATTTCATACTTTTTTGTGCATTTTTACTTTGGAAGTCGGTTTAATTTTTAGTAAAAAAAAATTAGGAATGATGATTACTGTATGTTACATAATGGCATATGCTTGCAGTTCTTTAAACAATGTCGAAATTTCCAAACGCGTATCTTTAAATACTAAGAAAATCTGTTCAGTGCTTTTGAATTCAGGGTGGTGCAGAATCTTACTGTTTGGACGCATATGCTTGGGTTACTTCAGAAAAAGTCGTAATCACTATATGTGACCATATAAATTTTGAGGAGTTCCTTCAATTCCTCATGTATGGCAGGTCACCGCTTTGGTGAAAACGGGACCAACTTAGCTAAAGGTATAACCGCCTCTTTTTTGGAAGTCGGTTGGAAAAAAACTAGAATAAAATCGGTTCACCCGTTTGGGAGCTACGATGTCACTGTCAGACACGTGAAACTTATTAGGTACACCCCTCTGCTTGCGTCGGGGGTTAAAAATGATGTCTGTACCTACAGAAATAAGAATGTCATGCTACGCGTTTTATCTTTATTTTGTCGTAGACAGATTCATCATACATTTTTGCTACTTAAATCAATTCTCCAATATTATGCGTAATTTGTTTTGGTCAAAACGAATGCGGAGAAGTAAGAAGACCATTGAAATAATATGAATCCTATGAAATAATCTATAATATCTGGAATCTTAATTTGATCGGATTTTGCAATTTAAAAAAGTATGATAATTTGTAGATTTACAAAAATACCCAACCATCGTACATAATATGGAAATTATATTTCGTCGCTTCATTCTTCAGATACAGTAATTAACAATGTAGTCCTTTAACCTAACAGGCATTAATCCGCACGTTTAGGGAATCGATTTTGAGGGTAATCGAAAATTTTTATTTTGCTTACCACCATGTTGCGCCAGCCGGCTTGCCTCATTCTTTTTCCGAGCGTGGCAGCGATCGCACGTACTCAATAATAGTATTTAATTTATCGATATCGACATGCCGAAAAGGAGTAATGAAGATAAAATTCGCCGCTATAAGCGCAAGCTTCGAAAGTTAGAAGAAAATAGTAACAAAGGTTACAAAAGAATAATTATGTCGGAGGATTCAGAACAATCAGGTCGGTATTTTAAATTATAATTATATTGATATAATTTTATATTCTGTGATATAACATTATATCTAAACTTTTGCTTTAAGCCAATTCTAGCCCGAGAGGTTAACCGAGTGTTAACACGTGGGTATTTTCCTATCATTATAATATGATAAAATAAAGCTCCACGCCAGGAGAAGGATCGTGTATCCTTACATAGGCAGTGTAACATTTATAATATAAAATAATATTATAATATAATATTATATCTGCGATTACAAAAAAAAAAAAATGTGGGTACCGACATACACATTTTCTTCTTGCAAAAGCAGAATGCTATTTTTTTAACGGTTTTCTTTTGGATGTTTTCAAACAAAAATGATAACGTCGAGCCCGAGGCCGTTTCATTATTGCCCGAACCTCTCGACCAGATTATTGAAGATGCGATTGAGGGTACCGACCAAAATTTAGTAACTGGTTTAGAACCGGCCACCTTACAGTTGGACTCAGAAATCCTCACTGCTCTTGGTGAAACCACCGAAGAGGCTCCTAAATTCGGACCTAAGATACATGGAAAACTTAACATTGTCTTTGTTTACCGATATTAAAAAAAGGCTTAAACAAAGACTATAAAGAAAAACTTATCAAGGATTATTTAATACCCGAGAATTGTGCGTTGTTGCAACCACCCTAACTGAACTCTGAAATTTTGGCCGCAGTTTCTGAAGGTAAAACCGCAACCGCGATAAAAAAGTACAAGCCGTACAAATACAATTAGGACAAGGTATTGTTGCTATCAATAAAGGATTAGAGCTGTTATTAGATGAAAAAAATGACAGGCTTTCAGCCATAAAGTTTCTGAGTGACAGTTGCCGTATATTGTGCGACTTGCACTTTGTCGAAACGGATTCTCGCAAAAAATTTATTACACCCGGATTAGACAAGAACTTTTTAAGCTTAATGCAAGATGTCGAACACGATGATTTACTATTTGGAAATCAACTTTCCGAAAAAATTAAGGCCTCCAAGACCATTGAAAAACAAGGGTTGCAGATTAAAAAGACGCCGCCAAACCCCAAGACGACGCCTTCGCAGTCTATATCGACGTCCTATCTTTACCAACCATCGACGAGCCGCTCACGCCAGCCGGGAAACTGGGCCGGCCCTCCTCGCTTCCCGTCGAACAGGCGGGGGAGAGGAGGGCAGAGGACGAGAGGAACTCCAGTGGGCCGGAAGTCACAAGTTTCAGTCCCAGTACACCAGAGACCTGCTCAGAGCAAACAGCCGCGTGCAACGGCTCAGCAATAGAGGTACACGCTGGAAGAATTCAGCATTTTATTAATTGTTGGCGAAAAATAACGGATAATTCCGAGATTCTAAATTGGATCGCAGAGGGTTTTTCTATTCCATTTTGTAAAGAAGTAAAACAATTTTTAATTCCATTAAATAATAATTTGACAATTAATGAGCGACCCTATATATTAGAATCTATACATAAACTTCTAGACCTAGGTGCAATTTTTCCTTGCCAAAATTTTCTTTTCTAGTATATTTTTAGCGCCTAAACCAAATGGAAAAAAAAGGTTTATTTTAAATCTTAAAACTTTAAACAATTTTATTTCTAAAGTTCATTTTAAAATTGAGGATCATAGAACTAGCAGCTAGGCTCATGCCCAAATCTGGTTTTATGGCAAATATCGATCTAAAAGAAGCATATTTTTTGGTTCCAATTATTTACGTAATCAGGTTTTTATGTCGGTTATATATCTCGACGACATATTGTGTATCGGACAAACATACACTGAATGTAAAGTCAATGTGCAAGAAACAATAACTTTGTTACAGTGTCTGGGTTTTGTTATTAATAAAAGTAAAAGTAACTTCGAACCCCGTCAAGTCTGTCGGTTCTTAGGTTTTAATTTTAATACAAAAGAAATGTCTTTACGTTTACCAGTCGAGAAACGTAACTAAATCTTGCAGTTAGTAAATAAGTTTATTTTATTACCCAGATGTTCTATAAGAGAACTTTCACAATTTATTGGTATCCTCGTAGCCGCTTGCCCAGCGGTCAAATACGGTTGGCTTTATACAAAGACCCTAGAATACCAAAAATTTTTAGCATTACAGAAATATAAAGATTTTGACGTAAAAATTAATTTAACGCATTGTATATTACCGGACCTATTTTGGTGGAAACAAAACGTTTTGTCTACTAAAAATATATTAAGATTTGAAAACTATTTTAAGTTTTACTGATGCGTCACTCAACGGTTGGGGGGCTTTCTGTGGTGGAAGACGAGCTTGCGGGGGATGGAAGGAAAATGAATTATCTTTTCATATAAATTACTTAGAGCTGTTAGCAGTTTTCTTAGGACTCAAATATTTCGCTAGTTCATGTTTCGATATATTAACCGGTTGGGTGGAACGCAGTTTCCCCATTTAAATAATCTAGCAAAAGAAATTTGGCAGTGGTGCGAGATGCGACAGATATTTTTATTTGCATCTTACATTAGTACATACATCTGAAAATGTGGAGGCAGATCAAGAATCACGAAGAATAAATTTGGACACAGAGTGGGAACTATTTGAGGAAGCATTCCAAAAAATAGTTCAAACTCTGGGTCAACCACAAATTGATCTATTCGCATCACGCGTCAATGCCAAGTGTCGTCAATACGTCTCCTGGAAACCGGATCCTGATGCCGTTTCAGTTGACGCTTTTACAAGTAGTTGGCATACTACTTTCTTTTATGCTTTCCCTCCTTTTAGTCTCATTCTAAAATGCTTAAGAAAAATTATTTGTGACAAAGCCACCGGAATTTTGGTTTTTCCGTACTGGCCTGGGCAACCTAGGTTTCCACTCCTCAAACGAATGCTCGTATCAGACTTAATTATATTTGAACCTAAAGATGAGCTTTTGTGTTCAAATTACAGATCCCGTCACCCGCTCCGTCGCAGCCTTTTCCTGGGGGCCGCGACGCTCTCAGGGAAGCATTCACTAGATTAAATACACCAGATGTAGCGCTAGATCTTATGCTAGCTTCGATTTCAATTAATACCATGAAACAATACTCGGTGACATATAAATTGTGGTGGTCTTTTTGTGCCGATAACTCTCTAAATACCTTTGAAGCTTCAACGTCTTCAGTTACTAAGTTTGTTGTGGATAATTTTAACAAAGGCGCCTCGTATGGCACTCTTAATAATCATCGGTCTGCCCTATCTTTACTCCTAGGGAGTAATGTCGGTTCAGGCGAACGTATAAAACGGATCCTCAAAGGTATTTATAGACAAAAGCCTTCTCGTCCTAAATATATTTCTACGTGGGATCCAAAAATTGTTCTAGATTATGTATCTGCATGGTACCCACATAATAACTTAAACTAGATACAAATTACTAAAAAATTGACAATTTTATTAGCTATTTGTACTTCTCATAGAGTGCAAACGCTTGCATTGATTAAAATTTCTAATATAAGTAGGACAGATTCAGGTATAAGAATACTAATAAGTGATATAATTAAGACCTCGGCAGCTAATCGCGACCAACCTATTTTGTTTTTGCCTTACTTTAGCAGTGACCCAAAAATATGCCCGGCTAAGGCTTTGGAAGACTATTTGCTGGCTACATCAAATTTAAGAAATGATGAAACAGCAGATAATCTTTTAGTGAGTTATAAAAAACCTCACAAGAAGGTGACGTCACAAACGATCAGCAGGTGGATAAAACAGACACTCGCGGAAAGCGGCGTGGACGTGTCCATGTTCAGTGCACACAGCACTCGACACGCCTCCACCTCGGCGGCAGCCTCCGCAGGTATCTACATCGACACCATCAGGAGGACGGCCGGCTGGACCAGCTCGTCCGCCGTATTCGCGCGCTTCTACAACCGTCCTGTGGTCGATGACGGAGCATATGCTCGATCCGTTTGTGGGGTTACCGATAGCACTAATTGAGTGCCATATTTGTTGATTTTCACATAAGGCTGATTATTATTAATTATACTTATAATGTTAAATTAAGTATAAGAGTAATAAAAAGTTTTTTCCTACATTGTATCTTAATGACTCTAAACATCTACATTGTTAATTACTGTATCTGAAGAATGAAGCGACGAAATATAATATAAGATCAAACGAACTTCTTGAAGTGAAGTTCGATCATTATTATATGAGTCGCTTCATTCGAAGATACAAAGTTCCCACCCACCCACAACCAACAGGGAAAAAACACAATTCTCTAAAAGAATGAGGCAAGCCGGCTGGCGCAACATGGTGGTAAGCAAAATAAAAATTTCCGATTACCCTCAAAATCGATTTTCTAAACGTGCGGATTAATGCCTGTTAGGTTAAAGGACTACATTGTTAATTACTGTATCTTCGAATGAAGCGACTCATATAATAATGATCGAACTTCACTTCAAGAAGTTCATTTGATCTTATATAATACCTAGTGTCCTACATATTACATTATTCGTTGAGGTAAGACGATATCGGCTCAGACGGGCTCAGATCACGGCCATATACAGCAAGTATCTTATCTAATCGCATATCAAATATAGTTATCTGTACAACTAGTTTCAGTCAATGTGAAATAATTCTGTTTGATGTAATCAAAATATAAAAAATATTAATCGAAACAATTTTTACCGGATCAATCAACCCGGATAGAACTTAGCAGATAAAATGTAAACTTTTTCTATAATTGTTTTTGTTAGGAATTTAGAAGATTTTTCATTTCATTGTTTTTGAATTTATTTTGATATTTTGTCAGGCAATCGCCTGACAAAATATCAACTGGACTTCGCACCTGGAAACAGTAAAAAACGTCCTTGAAATACCTACCTTCTCTTTACCTTAAATAAAAACAACCATGTCTAAAAACTGATAACTGCTAACAATTGGCGTGGCAAAACAAACAAAGGCGAAATAGATCGGCATTGTGGCTGAGCTGCCGAGTCACAGAGCGTGTCATGTAATTTGTTCTGATGCCAGACGCTCAGTCGTGTTTGGACGTTCACATGACTGCGTCCACCATACAGTGTCGTGAAGTTTCAGCGAGTTCAGCTCTATGGAACGGCCCTTCCGGGCAAAATCTGCATATACAAATATCACGATATCCCTATAAAACCAGTGGAAATTAATGTGTAATTGATCTTTAATTAGGAATTTCAGTGTGTCATGTTCTCTTTGTATGTTTCATGTTGTGTGCTAATGTGTTTTCAGGATCTAAACCTGCAGCCGGTGAGCATTTATCAGCGTTGAGTTTAGTTACGTAACAACTCGTAGATGCTCTTGCGCACATTATTCATAGGTTCATTAGTTTCGCTTGCCGTTAAGTTAATCACATTTTTATTGCGATATAAAATTAAATTATGCTGTTTCTGTAGTTAAGTAATTCGTTATACCTACCAGAAAAGGCCAACCTTTGTGGCATTAAACAGTCCTCGAATTTTTTGATGTAACCTTTGGAGCACTTAGTAAAAAATCGGAATGGGTGGCTTGTTTGGATCTATTAATCCAAGTAGGTACTCTATGTATCCTATGAAGTATATCCTTTAAAGTATCATTTGTTTTTAGATAAACTGAACAAATGCAATGAGAAATGCAACATAGCATCGCATATTTTGCACGGCGATGGCTGTGTGTGGCGACTTTATTGTAAAATGGCACACATTATTTATTGCTTAAATGTAAAAAAAGAAAATTGTAAGAAGTTACAGTAGGAGCAACTTCTTCCAGAACTTTTTTTTTTATTGTCCATTAGCACAACACCTTTCTCATTTATTGCGAGAAGTTCGTCAACTAATGTTGGAGTCCCTCGACCGTGAAAGTACTGACCTCTTAAGTTAAGCAAAACGAAATTAATATTAATAACAATATCAACAAAGTGTAGTATGTAGATTGCAGTGTCACTCGAGTGGCCAAAATTTATAGGTCTTTGACTCAGAAGTTTATTTCTCCGTACAATCGCGTGGGTGCTGGCACGATCCCGCTTCGCAAATAGCTCCATAATCATCAGAATATTAGCGTCGTCCGCTTCTATCGATCTGTTCACAGTTTACACACATGTGTCAATTAAAGTGACTCTAAGGGAGCGTGATTTATGGCGAGAGATCTTTACTTTATCTCAAGGAAGTCGGACGGGACATTATCGTTATCACCGTATCTTCTTATGAGATGAGGTGTGGAACAACTTTGTTTAGAAGCACTAATAACCCATGTGCCTATCGTAGAAACTGATTGTCTCCAGTGAATCCTTGACTTTGTCCGACGGGCATTTAACGCTCATTTCCAAGCTGCATCATTGGTTATCAAGTCCCAAGTTCCAACTTTATAAGATGCGCCTCCTATTTCCACCTTTCTCCGTCGTTGTTTCATTTGCCCTTTGCCAAACCAAAATTATTCGGAATGGCTCGTTTCGTGCTAGTCATAGTAAAATCTTGTCGAACACTTCAGGTAGTGCGATATATACTAGTCAGTGTCCAAAGTCGGTGTGTAGTCACTTGTCAGTATAGTATGCAGGTCTTGGCACCGGCGCTTTCCGTGTGATTAACTATCTGACACGACGCCTGCGTCATCGCGCTACTCTCAACTCATAATAATTTCATTTCATCCACATAAATCTTTAATCTAGGTCTATGAATACAAATGTTGCTTATATAATTGAAGCTAATTTGTAAAATATAAGTAGCAGACGATTCCACAGTCTTTGCTCCTCCTTGATGATAAAATTATGATCATGTCGAAAATAAAACTACTCTCCCCTGCGTTCAATAGGAATGATTTTGAACGTCCACCGTAATTTTTGTACCGTTTGTAGTAAGTCGTATGCTATACGTACTCGTATTTTAATTGGTTGTGTAATGTGTTTGCTGCGTAGGCAGTACACTCGGTAGCTAAACGTTTTCATCCGCAGATGGAATTTTTCCGAATACGTAGATGGCGAACGTCCTCGGAGTTTTCGCGCCGGCTCGTGAGTAATGTCGGAGTTAAAACGAGCGAAGGTCGCACTCGGAGCAATAACATTTTTGTTTATATGCGCCTTTCGTTTGTAGCAAGATCAAACTAAATTCGCTCGTTTAATAGTTTTTCCGGTAGTTGGCGTTGGGTTTGTTTATTTCTAATTATCCGGAAATTATAACTTCTATAGACGTTTGTCCTTAACCTACATTTATTTAGTGCCCTACATAGATATATTGTAGTTAGAAATTCAAGTCTGCGATGATTAGGGATTTGTCAACATTTAACCGCTTCGCCTACAATTTTAGATTAGTTCGAGCTGTACATACAATATGAGGTAGTCATGTGCATAGGTACCTCATATTTAACATTTGGTTGCACTCTGCTAAACATGATAAGGACTATCACAATAATCACAGTAATACATAATGTTTTTATCAGCTTCATTATGTAATGTGGAATACATTTCGAGTGCATTTCAGCCCACAGATGTAGTGACACTGGTTTGGTGAGTGCTGTCATGTCGTAGTGTGATTACAATTTTTTACCGTGATTTTAATCATGTTTTTCGCAAGATTAGTGACTAGTCTTTTTGTTTTGTCTGCAAACCCTATTACCCAGTGAGAGGAAAGCCAGCTGGATCGTAGCGGCGCGATGCAGCTTGTTAACATTTAATTGAAATCTGTTATCGATATTTTCAAAAGTTTGACTTAAATTGGAGCGCTCTACAACTCTTGTTTTGCTTTAAAATTATGTTTCGCTTTTGTCCCAGTTAGCAAACTAGGACTTTAGCAGGTCTTGAGAAGGTTAATCAATCTTGATTGAAGTTCTATACATCAGGTTCCAATTAATTTCCACAGTAGCCAGGACTTATTAGTAGTGTCTTGTGATAGATGGTGCGAATTATTCGAATGCTAGTTAGCACAGCGACGTGTTTAATGTTCTAATGACAAATTGCGATTAGTGTGGTGTTGAGTGTCGACACGTGACTATTGTAAATCGTGAGTGTTTGAACCGACAAGATGTCGAAGAGAGGAGTGCTAGACGGCTCGCGGTCGCCGCTCATCATCACCGACTCCTTCTTCGATGACACAGGTACGTTTATTATTTGTTTATTTATTGAAAAGGACATCAGCGGTACCTAAATACATTAAAGCACCAACATAATGTACCTTTACACATATGATTTTCTGATAAATACACCTCCGTTGGTAGCACTACATTTACATTACAAGTTATGTTTTTTACCATCTACATACAATATTCTAGTTTCCGGGCATCGACATGGGAATGCACATCGACGTTTGAAAAAAGATTCTCGGCAATTGTCGGCATAGTAAAGATGTTCTATTTAATATGAGAGATGATCCTTTATAAACTGAACATCTCTGTTCAGTGGTTGATGTGTGTGTTTTTTATACGGGCAATTGGCTCACCACACTTACCCACCACTGCAACTCCTGTGTAGCCAGGATCGACAGTGGTAACCAACCGCAAAAACCCTTTGATATGATCTCAGGGGTGCCCGGGGGACATGCTAAATCTGTCTTGGAACCCGTAACGAAATTAATCAGAAGATTGTAGGAGGAGTAGGAAGTATTCCAGTTTCCCTCCCCAAGCAAAGCGGGAGACAGCAAAAATTGTGATGACAAAAAGTCAGAATTAAAGGGGAAGCACCACGGGAATAACGTTTTTTTTTATTTTTTTTTATGACTACAAGACAGAATGTAATTAAATGTTTTAATTTATAATATGACAATTAATTACAATGCATTTATAATGACAAAAAAGTGTTGCATTGTTTCCCATAGTACTTATGACAAAAACTTTTGAAAGCTCGGAAGTTCTTCGCGCAGCCCACGAGATCTTTATAGTACACAACCCTAGAAACACAATGGAGCGTCCATTGTTCGAGCGTTCAACATTTCAATTCTTTCGTCATACCAGAGATCACACTCCCAGAGTATGTGATGAGCAGTTTGTTCATAAGGGCTACCTTCGGTCGAACACTCGCATAGCGGAGACGAGACTAATGTAAATCCAAAAAGTTTCGCTTTAGAGTTTCCGTGTCCTGTCAAAATTGTGCGACGTAGTGATCTATTTCTATCCATTGCTTCGAGAGTCGATCGCGTATCGAAGGGAAGAAATTATATAGGTGACGCCCTTTGATAGTGTTGTCCCACCGTTCCTGCCATTCAGAAATTAGGTTCTGTATAGAAATATAATATAATAATAAAAAAATATTATCTTATTACTCTCTTTCGCGCTTAAAAGCTCAGGGTTAGTCATTTTTTTTTTTATAATATAGTGCTGCACGACGCTGTATCTCTAAATCTACTGGTAGGACTCCGGCTAAGACTGGAAGTGCTTCAGTACTTACGGTACGGTAGGCCTTACATAAAAATATTAAGGCGAGACGTTAGTTTTGCAAGATTTTACGACGGGCCGCTCCTATTGTAGCCCTATCTGCCCAAGCCGGTGCGCCATAGCATATGCTGCGGAGGTACGTCGCATTATAAATTATTTTTAATATTTTAAATGAAAGGCCCCATGTCGACGTTGATATTTTTGTGAAACAATAGAAATTCCTTTTAGCTTTCTCACCGGTCTGTATTATATGTTCCAGGAATGTAAATTTATTTTCTAAAATAAATCCTAGGTAACATAGTGACTGTTTACGTATCACATTGATGTTGTTCAGTTTAATGCAAGGAGTTGATATTAATGAACCTTTTAAAAGTACTTGAAAGGTTTTACGTGCTGCAAATTCTAATCGATTTCTGTGGCCCCAACTCGATATTACGTTGAGGCACTTGTTGGCCTTGTTTTCAATTTCAGATCGCGAATTGGCTTGAATAATAAGAAAACCATCGTCAGCATAACCTATCAGAGAGCACAGAGGAGGCAAGGGAACACATAATAAATCATCAAAACTTATATTCCACAAGTTCGGCGATAGTACTGATCCTTGAGGGCAGCCGCGCGTTAAGTTTTTGAAATGTGTGTAATGGCCGAGTTGGAGTTTTGTTACGCCGTTGCAAAAATACGAGTAAATTAAATAATAAATATTACGATAGCAGCCTCTGTTTCTTAACTTCAGTAGTAGCATTGGCCACCAGGCATTATCGAAGGCAGCCGCGATATCCAGAGATATACCTACTACATATTTACACTCCGATAGATTTACTGTTTTTCTGACCTCGATTGCTGCATCCACTGTTGACTTCCCGGCGGTAAATCCAAATTAAATTAACTAAGGTCAGCTAGGTACGATGCGTAATTATCGTCCAATAGACCGAGTCCCTGTCTACATGCATAATTAATTTTCCGTCTGGCTCTCCTAAACTCCCGACGCAAGTTATATAAATTATCGTGCCACCAATTACACTTATTTTCTGTTTTAAGCGGCCTTCGGCCCAGGGCGGTGTCGGCACAGTAGACAAAGGTGTTGGTCATTATTTCCGCACTATCATTTGAGTTCAAGTCTGGACGAGTGAAATCTCTGGAATGAGCGAACATAAGGGACCGGAATAAATTCCAATTACCATTTTTAACATTATATTTATAATCTTTCGACTCAATCACGGGACAACTCGAGGGTGCGCGAATAAACTCAAAGACAATTAAACGATGGTCGCTGCATGACGCATCAGGAATGACGCGCCAATTTATTATATTGTTATTATAGACGTACGCGCTGGAAAGCGTGACGTCGATGGAAGATTCACCAGAGGGGCTGCTAAATGTAGGTGGTGCATTGGGAGTGTTATGAATTTGCAGGTTGAACACTGCTATGAAGTCTTCCACTGAGCTACGACGGTCGCGGTCAGTGTATCTAAGTTCCCCATGCCATAAGGGCGAAGAAGCATGTACGTCGGCACCAATAACAATTTTATTCCCCGCAAGACATTGTAGGACATGACGTAGTTGGTGTAAGTGAGGACCTACAGGATCGGAGTATTGAAAATAACAACTAACTACGTACAATCTAAAGTGAAGACACGAAACCTCCCGCTACCGCACAGTGGTGCGGTAGCGGGAGGTTTCGTGTCTTCACTTCACGTCTCACTAGACGTTGACAGATTTGTAAGTTATAATTGAAAATTTAGACTGAGGTGTGTAAACGCCGGCGCGCGCGAGGTTGTTAACTTGTACGACTTTCGACCTTAGCGACGCGGATTGATATTGCTCTTGTATGAGAACTAAGTCTAAATTATAATCCGACACCAATTTTTCTAATTCAATCGTCGCGTGCTTATTGTTATGTAGGTTCAACTGTCCTATAACTAACTTATCCATAGCGAGTTGTTAAAATTAATTGCTCCATTTTTGCCTTGTATTTTGGGCAGTCAGGGAACCCGTGGGGTGGACGTTAGGTTTCTTGTACCGGGTGCAGCTTCCGCAAACTGGTTTAAAATCTCTTAAGTCTTTTTTGGGACAGTTAGTTGAGGTATGTTTATCGGCGCAGTGACAACAGCACGGGTCTGAATCGCGGCAGAATTTAGCAATGTGACCGTATTGTTGACAATTAGCGCAGCGTACAAGTTCGACGTCATCGATAAACCGACACATTGCCCAGTCAATAAAAAGTTTTTGTTTCGTTTCAATGAGATGTTTCCGAATCTTTGGGTCTACCTCTAGGCCCATCCATTTTCGATTGTAGTTATTATTTATGCGCCGTCTAATAATTTTTGTCGAGTTCATAAATTGTTCTTGTGTCACATTAATTTCGCCCTTAATATTTTGGTTATGAAGCGATAAAAGGAAATTTTCGTCCGTAATATTTTGCGGGACATCTTTAATTAGTATACGCGGGTTACGCCCTCTCGGTGTTTCTAGACGCAGACCGGCTGATTTTAAACCTTCTACGGATTTTAATCTCCTGACTTGTGACTCGCTTGTTAAGCGCAGGATCACGCCCGAATTAGATGTCTTTTTGATGCCGTGGATTTTAAAGCCGTCAGATGAGTTGATCGCTTTCATTAGGTAATACCTCTTTGGTCTCGTCTGAGGATTTTAATTCCGCCGATTTGTCTTGGGTCGGATAACCTATTACGCACGGGAGCGGTCTACGCGTTTTAGTGTAAGTGTTCGCGCGTAGTAGGTGGCACCGACTTCGCGAGTCGTGAGTTTGTGCGCGTCAGAATAAGAAAATGGCGGCGCTGAGGCGGCCGATTGCTCAACCTGAGTAGTAGTTTTGGCGGTCAGCAAATCCTTTTCCAAATTAGCGACTTTAGTTTCTAATGACGAATTTTTAAGTGCCAGAAGTGAGACGATGGCCGTTAATTTTTGTGTCATGTTCATTATTTCTGCTTTGTTTGCGAAGTTATTGCGACGAGATACTGTATTGTTTGCGAACTCATTTATTTTAGACAAGTATGAAGAGGCCTCGCGAACTAGCTCGTAATAATTGCACGTATCGTTGGGGCCACGGCTTGTATCCAATAACGAAATTACGGGGGGCGGTTGATTGTCCCTTGTGGGCTGGTGGCGCTTTTCATCAGGTGACAGAGAAGAGGGCGATAATTGTGACAATAAGGTACCTGAAGAAGTTGGCGGTGAGCGGGGAATTTTGTCATTTTTCGAAAACGGATTTGTATCTTTATCCGGTGGCATATTATGACTCTACATTCTGCCTAGGTACTTACTAAAAAGATTTAATTTATACTACACTTCAATATGCAATAGAAAAACAATGGCCAAATTGATGTGCGTTACTCGGGGTCGTTCTTTATGGCCGGCTCTGTCACTCTATGTCATGTGTCTACTACAAGAGAAAACTTATCACCAATTTTGAAAGACTGCTACCGTAATAATAAAAATTACTTTTAAAATTTCTTCGTACGAACTACGAATACGAATAAAAATTTAATGATGTTTTTATTTTGTTTAATCTTTGTCTTAGAATAGGCAAACTTTAAAGGGCAGATAAACTGTAATATCTTTAAAAATAGTTTTTAACGCTTGTAGGTATTAAGTACGTTTGCAAAAAGTTAGAATTAAACATGATGTTTATTAAAAAGTTCCTTCGAGCCGGATTTGAACCAGCGACCTATGGATATCAGCTTCTGTACTCTACAGTCCACCGCTCTACCAACTGAGCTATCGAAGGCGTGATGATTGAGCTGAAATTTTCACTCAAATATAATGATATTTGAGTGAAAAATTACACATTTTCCTGCGTGGAAAAAGCCATAAATTATTTCTGAGAAATTAATAAACTAAAATAAATAAAGTACGTTTATTGCAGACCAATAGCCCAAAGCGACTTTACTTACATTTAAACCTTAATATGTCACTACTGTCACTAGACATCGTCAAAAGATTAAAAATTAATAGTTTTTTCAAGTATTTACATTTTTAACTGCAATTTTAAGGTGGTATGGTATAAGGGTGGTGGCATGGTACTGGCCAAGGTATGTTGTACCTCGGCCAGTTTTAGAGATTTTTTCAAATGTTTTGAAGGCATGTAAGCATGTTATATACGTATATATTTCTCATATTTTTGTGAGGTACACCCAAATAACTAACCTTCCAAAATATACAAACATAGCTCATCTGCAGTAAGCCAAATTGGAATAAAATATAATGAGTGCCTAAAAAACTTGCTGAGGTACAACAGACTCCCCTACTGATGGGAGAAAAAAATATATTTCATTTGGTTTAAAACGACGGGAAAATGATTTATAAATTAATTGATTTTTGTATTAAGTTGTTAGTTAGATACCTATTATGGATTCATTTCTGTCTTGATCATGTACTCATGAAGACTAAGTTACCAGCTCGTAGCCTTGTACTCACAACATCCCTCACGGACCACTATAGTGTTACATTCAGCATTGCTGCAAGACATAGCCTTAAACCTTCAAAGAAACCTGTAAATCGAATTAATCACGAAACACTCTCTAGTGATCTAAAAGCTGTAGATTTTGGCGCACTCTACCTAATAGATGATACGGACAAAGCGACTGATTATTTTATGAGAACACTCCAAACAATTATAACAAGTAACTCTAAAGAAATTAAAACCTCAACACGGAAAAGACTGTTAAAACCTTGGATATCATCGGGTATATTGAAATGTTTAAAAAACCGAGATAATCTTCATAAAAAAATAAAAAAAGATCCTGATAATGACATCCTAAAAACGACATACAAGAGGTATAGAAACTTTTGCTCGTCCTTAATCAAAAAGCTAAAACGAGATTACGAAAAAAGCCAGCTCCAAAACGCACACCACGATAACAAAAGATTATGGAAAGCAATTAAAGATATTACATATACTAAAAAACAAATAGACACCCCACATGAACTTATAAACACAGTCAACCCCACTAAATCTATAAACGCCATCAACCATTATTTCGCAAATATAGGAAAATCACTAGCTGAAAAAAAATTAAAACAAATTTCTGATGTACAGCTCAATACTTTAAGATCATGTCCCAATTCTTTTGTTTTTCTACCAACAGATGAAAATGAGATTAGATCATTGATTGCTAACCTTAAGAGCGACAGTGCCGTTGGCTTGGATATGGTCTCTGCGGACATTCTCAAGGTGAATACTAACATTTTAGTAAAACCCATAACTTATATATGTAACTTATCATTGTTAACCGGTACGTTCCCAAAAGCATTTAAAAAGTCTAGAATATATCCTATTCATAAAACTGGAGATAGAGACCGTATCGATAACTACAGACCTATATCCATCCTATCAACATTATCTAAAATATTAGAACGACTAATCAACAAAAGATTAATAAAATATCTAGAGGATAACAAACTATTATCGCAAGCACAATTTGGTTTTAGGGCTAAAAGATCTACCACAGATGCGGTACATGAATTAGTTAATTTCACAGTTAGGAACTTAGATAGTAAAAATAAATCTATTGCAATATTCTTGGACCTTGCAAAAGCATTTGATACGGTCTCTATCCCAATATTATTATACAAACTGGAGCGCTTAGGAATTAGGGACATTCAACTAAAACTCTTCAAAAGTTATTTGTCTGAGAGGACACAGTGTGTAAAAATAGAAAACCTCAAAAGCAATGATACAACAGTCCACTTTGGGGTTCCTCAGGGAAGTATACTGGGCCCGACACTGTTTCTCGTATATATTAATGACATGTGTCAATTAGTACTACCTCAGGCTAAAATTATAACCTTCGCTGATGATACAGCATTACTTTTTAGCGGGAAGACTTGGGCTGAAGTTTTCTCATACGCACAAAATGGGTTTAACGTTGTCACGGAATGGTTGCGATCTAATGTTTTAACTCTAAATACAAGCAAAACTAAATACATCACATTCTCCTTAAGAAACAAAAAAGAAAATAATATGCAATACAGCATAATATCCCATGAATGCTCCAATTATGCTACCTCCAACTGTGATTGTGCCACAATTGAAAGGACCAATACAATTAAGTACCTGGGCGTGGTTATTGATAGTAAGCTATCCTTCCATGAACACATCGACCAGTTAGCTACACGTACACGCAAACTAATGTTCATGTTTAAAAATCTGCGTCATGTTGCCTGCAAGGATCTTATAAGATCCGTTTACCTCGCACTGGTACAGTCACAGCTAAGCTACTGTATTACTGCTTGGGGCGGTACAACTAAAACCCTTATGTTGAAACTAGAAAGGGCTCAGAGGGCGGTATTAAAGGTTGGTTTTTCTTTGTCCTTCTTCCACCCAACAAGTGACGTTTATAAGCTAAGTAAAGTACTAACCGTTCGCCAGCTATATATTCTGCAGACCATAATCAGGCAACATTCCTGTACGACCTATGATCCTAAGATAGTGGAAAATCGCCGCAGAAGGGATAAAGTCTTTGATAAACCACAATGTAAAACCGTATTTGCACAACGCTTCTTCGAGTATCGGGGATGTCATATATACAATAAAGTCAACAAATGTCTTAAAATCTACCCCCTTACAAAATACAAATGCAAGGAAGTGGTTACTAAATGGTTGCAAATCTTGGAATACGGTCCTACAGAGAACATACTTAACTAACACACACATACACAAATTCACACACACACACACACACATGTGCGCAAGCATTATGTCACATATTCATAAAAAAGAAAATATATATATATATATATATATATATATATATATATATATATATATATATATATATATATATTTTCTTTTTTATGAATATGTGACATAATGCTTGCGCACATGTGTGTGTGTGTGTATATATATGTATATATATATATATATATATATATATATATATACATATATATATGTAAAAGGGCTTCGAATAATACATATATAAAAATTTATTATTGTATAAAAATAGATCTAAGACTAAATTTAATATTCTTTCCTCATCTTTTTATGATAATAATCTCTTTTGCTTCAATCAACTTAATAAAAACAATCTAGTGAATCATAGTACAATCTATATGATTTAAATGTTACATAAAATATTCCTTGGGGTGAGGACCTGGTGATCCGTAATACAGGTATGACCTATAATGGACACCAGCTCCTCACATTTCACTTGACTGAAAGACACTTTTGTAATTATGTATAATTGTAATCTATATTGTGAGGAGAAATAAACATTATTATTATATTATTATTATTTCGACGTGCCCATCTACTGTCACATTGTTTTGTGCACGATACAAGTTCGTTCTCTTTAGTGCGGACTGCGGAGTGTGAGGCAGGCGGCAGACCACAGTGCCTACTGCCTGATGCCTCAGTCCTCCCGCGAACCTCCGAGGAGGCGCACACGCTTGCGCTCTCTTGCTAGTTTCTTTTTATTCGTCGTATTTCCTCAGTGTCTACTGTCGCGTGGCATATACTCGTAACTTTTTAATAGTGGCCAGTGTTTGGTGAAGAGCCGCGACTTTGCAGACAAGTATCGATCGAGGTTTCATTCCGTTTCCAACAGCTGTTTGTAAACGTGTTGTGGGGCAAATAATGCAACACGTTGGGAAACTTCGACCGATATTAAGAACATCATTTGAAATCCGGTCGAAGTCGTAATATAAAATTACCGATATGGTTTCTAGTTTATAAAGAACGTTTATTTCGATAATTTCCGATGTTAAAGTACACAGAGGTATCCAAGTGGTTTATATTTGAATAATTTATACAAACAGTATACAGTGCCTACTAATAAGATTAGTGCCTCTATTTTCTATAACATCGTTTCTCAAGCGGGAAAGAGAGGTCGCGAACTCGCGACCCTTGTCCAGTTTGTTTTTAAGGGGGGTCGCGACCCTTGTCCAGTTTGTTTTTAAAGGGGGTCGCAGTCTGTTGAAAAACAATAAATATAAACTACATATAGGTGCAAAAGACTCGTTTTTGGAACATATTTTTGTATGGAACGTCGGAAAAATCGTTCAAACGTTCGAACCAGTGAAGGCTAATATAACGTATAGAAATTGTTGAGAAATGATGATCTATATTCACACTTACTGACAGCAGCGGCACCTACCGGGTCTAATTGCAAATCTAAACCATTCTCGAATCCACTTAAACACACAAAAAAATTCGTTAAAAATTGTCCAATATGAATAATTTTCCCAGTTTTTGCAAACATTTTTCACTGATGCTTCGCTACTATTGGTCGTAGCGTAATGTTATATAGCTTCCTCGCCTTCCTCGACAAATGGACTATCCAACACAAAAATAATTTTTCAATTCGATCTAGCAGTTCCTGAGATCAGCGCGTTCAAACTAACAACGGAAGCCCTTAAAGATGAATAATTTTCCCCGTTTTTTCCACATTTTCCGCTGATTATTCGCTTCTATTGGTCGCAGCGTGATGTTTTATCGCCTAAAGCCTTCCTTCGATAAGTGTACCTACTATCCAACACAAAAAAAATCAATTCGAACCAGTAGTTCCTGAGATTAGCGCGTTCAAACAAACAAACAAACAAACTCTTCAGCCCTATATATTAGTATAGATATATACGTGGTAACAGGCATAAACGTATATATTATGTTGAGGCAAAAAGTGTCTCCAGTTAAATGGCCCCAATTTTGATATTTTTGGAGCCATTTAGACATTTGAAGTATGGTGAAAACCAATATGGCGTAACTTTTTATTGTATGAAGATTTCTTCTGACAAATGTACGTCATAGCCTATCTTTAGTTTTGAAATCTTTAGGAATAGCTATTAAACTGAGTAAATTAATATTTTATACTAAAAACTAGGTATAAGCTTTTAAAGCTAATAAGCGGTTAACGAGATTGTCGAAAATGTTGGATGTTGAGTCGTAGGCCGGAGCTCGCCTGCAAGGGAAGCCAAATATGAAATAATTCAATAATTAGTAATTACTGACAACGTCTGGCTTCTGTTTGGCTATTGCAATGATATTGTGTTTCATCATATCGCTATCACATAATCACTGTGTCAAAGGTCAGTAAACTGCGGAGCCGGACAAGTGCGAGTCGAGCTTCTTATCCGACTGCCAACGAAGGTATTACGACTGCACTCAGACATTTAATAAAAAAAAAAATTCTTAAGGATTCATATAAATGCATTGACTGGGCGATGGTAGGTGATGGTAGGCAGACGACTGGGTCTCGCAGGAGTGTCGTCTTTCCTCGTATATACATAGATATAGCATAGACATAAATATTGTAACAATCAAATGAGCTGAGAATACACTTTGATACTGCGAAATACATATATGTATATTAAAAGGGTGTGGACCTGTCCGTCTGTCATTAATAATATACACTACATACACCCCCGTCTTAAAATAATATAAGTTACCTACATGAAAAACAAAAAAAAATTAGAATTTAACAAACGTTATAATTAGGAAGTTTCTGTTGAGGCAAACCACTTAAACAACTTCCTTCATTTGAATTTGTCTCCTTTCTCAATACTTGATATCCTACAATAGACAAAACACAACAATAATGACTGCCACAATAGTCACCGTGATGCTCAAAACTTCCAATTTATATTAGGCATGATGTGCAACAGGCATGATTTGCTCTATTCTGGGCGATAACAATTTCTTCCTCCTTTTTCTCTACAGAATAGGTTTGTCCCATTTTAAAAATTAATTGAACTTTACTGAGCCGACAATCAAATGCAAAAATAATTTGCTTGCTGAGCCGATACTTTGTACAGACTTTGACATAAAGTCTATAGACTTTATATCAAAGTCTGTACTTAGCAGCTCCTTAAACGTCCCCACATACGTCATAAGTACTTATGACGTATTACGTATATACGTATTACGCATATATTCGTTTAACGCTAATAATGAAAATTAACGTAACAAAACCTAAAATGCAGTGTTTTTTTTGGGGTTTCAGGGATTCCTAGGTTTAGTAGCTTTTTTGATAGCTTCATCAGTATTTTTTTGGTAGAAATCGACGCGAGCTTAGTAATTTCGCAAAAACAGAGTTGGCAACACTGGAACGAATCGCTTCAGTCCATCCGGCCGCCTGATGCGATCTCGAAATTGCACATATACGATAATATGATTTTGCATCCGTCTAGGCCGAACTGAAGATAATCCGGACCGTATAATATGTGCGCCCTTAGTAAACATTAATTGTCTCTGAGTGCAGCAGCTAGACTCTTAGCCGTGACTGCCTGTCACGGTTATTAATCTATGCTTTAGTTTGAGCTAACCAAAGCATAGATAACATAACAAACAGAATTTGAGGACGTAGACCGTATAGCATAATAAATAAATGTTTTCCTCAAATATAGACTAGAGCAACAAGTGACGGGAAAATAGCCTCTTTAACATGCCAGCCTCAAAATATTTACCCCTCTTACTAATAAAAATATACAAATTACACAATGGACAAGCTATTCATTGTCTGTCGGCCAAGTAACTTTTCCAGCGTATCAGATAAAGACAGCAACATTGAATTTTTACTCATTTTTATTTAACCCCTTGGTTATTAGGTATACTTAGTCAGGTCATAATAAGTTCTGTCAAAAACTTTTAATGTACTTAATAAATTTTACACATTTTGATAATAATTATTTACAAATTATATAGGTATATAATATGAAAGATAATTAAACGTAGAATACATTTTTAACCGACTTCCAAATATATTAGATATATATTTCCGCTAGTCCGATCCGATAGTTTATTTTAAAAGTTCTTAAAATGTGTTTATAATAATATAACAAATATGCCTAAAAAGGGAAAAAATATTATTTTAAACAAAAAATTATACCGACTTCCAAAGTAAAAATACACAAAAAAGTATGAAATAAACAATCCAAATAATTCCCTTTTTAAATTCGGCTAAAATTTTAACTATGTCTCTACTCAATCTTCTTAATTTTGAAGTCAGTCATGAATTATTTGGATTGTTGTAAGTGCGTAATAGCAATATTTGGAATGTTTAAATATGGTTTGGGTTCAACTGATCCGTTATCAGGCTGACCTTGTCCCGGGTCACAGAGTTGCGTCACTTCAGGGCTCAGGCGCTAGTCTTAAAATAGATCGCTATGAATAGGCAGCCTTTCACAAAAATAGGTTTCGTCGTGGTAAACTTGCTTTTAATTGAATGTGGCTTTGGGTTTTAAAATTAAATGCGGCAAAGTTTTACCAATTATGCAAGGATGTCAATGTAGACAATACAATTTACAACGTGTTACAGCTACGACGTCATTATGAACAAATTACTAATCATTAAATAAAACCGAAAGTCTAAACTTTCGGTTTGTTTCACATTCGCCTAATATGTGTCTAATAGTTTCCGTTTTGTTGCCGCTTACCTTACACTGAGCTACAGAGACAAGACATGCAAATAACCTATCTAACCTTTATCAGTAGATTGTAAAACAAACCATGAGTCTTTGAATGCTCTGTTATATACGTATATGTATAGTATGCTAATTGCTCATTTTAAATTTAGATCCTAGGTAAAAATAAAACGGGCTACGTATTTCCTCAATACACTGAACCATTTGGATTCGTCAATTAATTTAGAATGACCTTTATGTCGATAACAGCGTCTGCGTTTGTTTTGCTTCAATAAATGAAAAAAAAACCGCATTTATTCGAAGGAATTTTCCTCATATGAGGAAAATTGCTTTTATTATATTAAATTAATAATTAATAATACACAATAATTATCGCGGTTGTTAAATTTGGGATGTCGTGGAATAATTTCAAAGTATTTTTATATACCTAATTAAGTTATAATTCTAGAAGCCATATCGGTAGCGAATTGCAATCTCAATTCTGTATGTCTTGTGTGTCTTCGCCGTCGGCCGATAAAGGACGGACTTAGGTGGACCTCGTGCTCAATGATCGACGGACCTGTGGACTTAGGTGGACTTAGATCTCATTAATGATCGCCGGACCTGTGGACTTCGTGCCCAGTGATGTACAGCTTCGACAAGGACCTGTGGCACGTGAGGTCCCGCACGCAGTCCGAGCCCCAGGAGGAGAAGAATGAAAGTAAATTTTTTCGTAGTAACTTTATCGCAGAAACTTGGGTTTCTTAGAATTTATGTAAGTGGTTTGAAATTGGAAATATTCAGAGCATTGAAAACAGAACTCTGGACTAATACAATAGAGCTGTGTTGAATATAAAGTGTGTCGGGTTGTTAGATTTGACATTGACATTTGATCTGACACTCGTGTGTTCAATTTTCAGCTCTATTGTAGTAGGTATTATCATAGAGTTCTATTTTTAGTGCTCTGGATTTTCTCCGGCCTTTCGGATCCGGATTATTTTTGGAACTATTGTATCAATATATCCAATCCAATATATCTCACCGTTGAGATGGCTGATTTTTTTTATTTCATAAATGAATAGTACTCTTAAATATGAGTAACTTCTCAAAAGAAATAGTATATCAAAAGTCAATATTTGTACAGTACAGCGATTTGTATACACAATTTCCCAAGTCGCCTGAAAACGTTCCATACTAAAGTCATACCTAGCTGTAGCCTGTAACGTCCGCCTTGGTAAAAGTGTATGAAGTTTATGGCCGCAGGAACATATTTGTAAATGGGATCTAATTAATCTTGCGAACAAAAAATAAGTTGGCGACTGCACATGCGCATACTGTATTACTGAATTTCGCAACGAATTAATATGTTTGCGACTAAATTACTAAACTGGCGAAGCACTCAGGTGATAAAAAATACAAAAATCGGCTGATAAAAAGTGGCGATATTTAATCATAATTGGCACCAAAATTTATAAGTTGGCGACTTAATTTCCGAGTTGGTGACCATTATACGATGTAAGCAGCTATAAAACTTAGACTGGGTTGTATACAGCCGAACGTAAAACCGCCTCCTTTTTTTGGAAGTCGGTTAAAAAAGTTCTTACAAAAAAGTATTTTGTTAGCTAAATTAGTAAACAAAACTATCATTAGTTTACTTACATCATATACAAAAACATTCATTATGGTAAATAAGAACTGAAACGCACAAATATAGGAGATGTTTACAAAATATATGTTCCTGCGGCCGTCTACTTCATACACTTTGCCTAGGCTGACGTCACCGCTAGTAACGACTTTAGTATGGAGCGTTTTCAAGAGACTTGCGAAGTTTTATATAACTTACTCATATTTTTTAAGAGTACTATTCTTTTATATGCTGGGGCTTCGATCACGTATATATGTGATCGAAGTGCTGGGGCCACAATTATCGCGATAACGCGAAGATTTCGCGTTGTCGCAACATGTCTGGCCAAGAATTCATTCTATCGCGAATCATCTTCGCGAATACGAATGCCCTTCTCGCCACTGGCGGTAAATTGCCGCACATCAAAGGGTTTTGTCGCGACAAAGTTCGGGCGGTTGGCTACACTTCGCGCGTTTTAGTTGGCTGCGAGACGTCGAGCGACGACGACGTGTTTATTAAACTTTTTAATCATGGATTGGTAATGAGAGGACATATATATATATATATATATATATATATATATATATATATATATATATATACAATAAATGAGGTTGGATTAGCAATGTGCGCGGGGCAAACGCGCCACAAGTATGACTAAACAATCATACTTCAACCGAACCACGCGTTCATACTTTTTAGTCGCTTGTTGATTGCCTCGCAGTACGGAGCAGCGCTAAAATCCTTTGAAAATGCCGTGTTGTGCGATTGTTATGTGCAAATTAAAGAGTCGGACATCAAATATAAAACATGGAGGAATTTATTTTCATCGGTAAGCATAAAAACCTTAGTGTTTTAGTATTTTTCCCAAAAAACTAGTTCGAATTATGAAATTCTAAGTAGAAACGACAATTAAGCCAAGAATCACAGAAAATATACATTGCTGGTGAAGTACGCAAATATTTCGCGAGAAGACACATCTGACGCGCAATGGGTTGCGAAGCGAGCCAAATTACCGCGCCTTTCGACTCGTTCGCGTCACGTCCGCTTCGGTCGCCTGGATAGTGCAGTCAGTGATCGATGATTTATCGACAAATTATTTTTCTTCAGAATGAGTTACTACTGTTCTCGGTAGTAAAATTTTGCTAGTCTTTTTTTTGCTACATAATATTTATCGACCATCGACTTCTTTTTTTGCTTTGATTTTCTAATTATTTTTAATTACAAATAAAGGTAATACATATTGATTTCTTAGGTTTACGCGAATATTGTTCATTGTTTTAAACACTTACGGATTGTGTCGCGGTGCACTTTTCTTTTTCCCGACGTTTCGGCTACTTTCCAGCAGCCGTGGTCACGGGAGGACTGGTAAAAAGGTAATACATGTTGATATTTTTTTTCATTTTCTATCCCAATATCAATTAAATTCGCCTTTGACACAATGTTTTAGTTAGTATAAAATTACTAGTGCTCCCGTTATTAAAATTTTTCATTCAATTACCAATAGCTACAGGACGGTTTACGATTTACGATGAGCCCTCGGCAAAAATAGTGGGGATGCACATATTGTACACGCGCAACCATACTTGCCCCGCTACTCCCCCCGCCGCATTCAAAAGTTAGGGCTCATAAATCGTAAATCTAACTTTGATTCAAGATTCAAGTTTGACCATTTTCATTATCGAAAATTCCTATCGACCATAGCAAGCCCTAGCGTGCGTGTGAATTTTGAGCATGTGGTTGTGTCGTAACGTTACCGACTCAACGTAGTGTGAGTACCAAATCGCAGCCCTCTGTTCTAGGTGTGATTTGTTAATTAGTGTGCGTAATTCGTGTATGTATTATTATTTCTTATATAGTGGAGTGCATTGGTGGGAGACAGGCGGCGACGCTGGTTTTCAAGTAAAAGTATCACGGTTGCCAATCCAACCTCATTTATCTTATCCGTGTATATACTTTTGTGTATAGATAACATCCACCATCGCCTTTTATTCCTCTTTCTGACCTTTTTATTTTTGTTTAAGTAATAAAGATGCAGTAAATAATTATTAGCCGCCATGTGATACAGCACAACTGCCTCTGCCATGTTTCCCGCGAAATGAATTATCGCGACGTTCTAGATCAGGGGTCTCCAAACTTTCCAGCCTTAGGGCCATATTGATTACTCCAGTAAGTTCCGAGGGCCAAAAGCATATTATCATTGTTGCCGGTGGTAAAAAGTGAAATAGTCCACTGATGAAAAAAAAAGTCCGAAAAAGTACGCAACGTTTAAAAAAGGCTGCAAATCGGACTAAAGTCCGCAAAACGGCAACACTGCATATTATTAATTTTCCTGTCATTATCTGTAATTTCTAGATTAGGTTAGAGTACGAGCCATGAGGAGTAACGTGACAAGACACACTTCCACTCACTTCTAGATGGCAGTAATTGGAATATATAAGAAGGCTAGTGGCGCAACCACAAGTCAGTTCCTATGACACTGTTGTGAAATAAAATAGTGCGTACCTCCATAAAACGTGTTTGTGCGTGTTTAAGTTTAAGACATCTTTGTAACAATATTTTGATTTGAATTGTTACTTTTGTGTGTGATTTAGTAGTATGGAAAAGAAGCGAAAAATTGATAGTGAATGAAAATTCAAAGATCAGTGGAACATTCAGTATTTCGTAATGGAGTCCAGTAACAAGGCGCTATGTTTAATATAACATTAAACGTCATTATGAAACAAAACATTTTCAAAATTACTCAAAATATACAGGAAGTTTTCGGACAGAAAAATTCGAAGCTATGAAGCGCGGATTGAAATCGCAGCAATCTTCATTTACAAAACTCAAAACTGAACAAGAGGCTGCAACTCGTGCCAGCTTTCGTGTGACTCTTGAAATTGCAAAACGTGGAAAACCATTCACCGATGGAGAAATGATCAAAGAATGCATAATTGCAGTAGCCGAAGAAATGTGCCCTGAAAAGGTAAATTTATTAAAAACTGTCAGTATGTCAGCAAACACTGTGGCTCGAAAGGTAGAAAACATCGCTGAAAATATATCCTCTCAACTGTTCGACAAAAATGGACATGTTGAGTGGTTTTCTTTGGCCTTGGATGAGTCAACGGATCTGTCAGATACTGCTCAGGTGTTGATTTATATTCGAGGAGTAGATAAAAGCTATAAAGTGCATGAAGAACTTCTTGATATGTATAGTATTCATGGCACAACTACTGGTACAGATATTTTTAAAGGAGTTGAAATAGAAAAACTTGAAATGTATTACAACTGATGGAGGCAAAAACATGAGTGGGAAAGATAAAGGAGTGGTCGTTCTTGTGTCAAAGGCTGTAGAAAATGATGGTGGTTCAAAACCATTAGTCTTACATTGTATCATTCAGCAACAGTCTTTGTGCGGAAAATGATTGGATATGTCTGAAGTTCTGAAATCAGTCATATCAACTGTTAATTTTATCAGATCTTTTGGGCTGAATCACCCACAATTCCGACAATTTATTGAAGAGATTGGAGAAAATGACTTACCTTATCATACTGCCGTACGTTGGCTCAGTTGTGGGAAAGTCCTTCAGCGCTTTTTTGAACTTCGAACAGTGATCGAAATTTTTTTGAGTGAAAAGCATCGCCCTCTTACTGAATTACAAAATAACGCATGGCTGTGGAAGTTAGCATTCTATGTTGATTTGACAAAACATGTGAATGAACTGAATTTGAGATTGCAAGAAAAAACCAGCATCTTCCTGATTTATACACTAATATCAAATCATTCTGGAAGAAATTGATATGAGGGCGGCACTGAAAATTTCGAGAATCAAGGAAGTATTCTCTTCGAAATTTGACACATTTTTCCATACGATGGAACCAATCATTGAAGCAACCATCCCATTCGGAAGTTGGGGTCTCCAAAATGGCCGTTTTGTAGGCGTCCACAGCTTCTTCAGGTGATGAAAATCTCTGACCACGCAATTTATTCTTTATTTTAGGAAAAGTATAGAAATCATTAGGGCTTAGGTCGATGCTGTACGGCGGATGGTCTAATAATTGTATGATTTCTTGCTCTAAAAACTCTTTTGTTCTGTGCGTGGTGTGAGTACTCGCATTGTCGTGATGGAGGATGATGCGGCGGTTGCAGTTCTCTTTACGGAGTTCAGAAACGACCTGTGGCAAACAAATTTTAGCATACCAATCTGTATTAACCGTTCTTTGTCCCTCAAGAGGAATAGTCGCAACATGGCCGGTTTTGGAGACAAACGTGGCCACAATTTTTTTGCAACACTCCGTGAACGAACAATTTTTGTTGGCTTTAACTCATTTTCGAACACCCAAACTCGTGACTGGTTTTTTGTTTCGGGTTCGTACGCGTATATCCAGGATTCGTCACCTGATACGATGTTGTATACAGCATTTGAGGATCCTGCGTGGAATCTTTCGAGAGTTCTGACGCACCAAGAAACGCGAGCTGCTTTTTGCTCTTCACAGAGCAAATGCGGTATCCATCGGGAAAACAACTTTTTTACACCTAATTGTTCATGCAAGATTATTTGTATTTGACTCATGCCAATGTCTAAAGTTGCCTGAATTTCGCGGTATGTCACATGTCGATCTTCCTCAATCAGCTTACGCACAGCATCAACGTTTTATTGGATGACTGCAGTTTTTGGACGACCTTGACGGGGATCATCACTGAGCTTGACACGTCCACGTTGAAATTCAGCAAACCAGCGATAAATTGTGGTTTTGGATGGGGCTTCATCACCAAATGCAGAAATCATCCGGTCAACACACTGCTTTTGTGTTAAACCCACTTCGAAAGTCATAATAAATCATCGCTCTAGAATTTTCTCGAGTCAATTCCATTTTCTCAACGACGACAAGACCTTGTGACAAGACCGAGAATCTTTTTTTAAATAAATAAACGGTATTCGATTTTAAAACCAAGAAGTTTTAAATTAAAAAGATTTTTATATGACAGGAACAATGGAAATATTCCATTCCCGATACTTTTAGTGCAGCCCTCGTACTGTTTCAATCACAACTACGAAGTAAATGTTTTTCACATTTTAAAACATGTGAAATATTCAGCCACACCACTGAGACTGAGTTTCCTATCGATTTTGCAATCGAAACTTTGAGTGCTTTGAAAACAAATTTTGATACTCGTTTCTCGGACTTTGATGCCATTGCGAATCAAATTAAGATTTTTCAGAATCCTATTGATACTGACATTGAAACCCTAGCCCCGGAACTTCAAATGGAAATGATTGATCTACAGTGCAGTGATATAATTAAGAACAAATATCAAAACTCATCTTTGTTGGAATTTTATAAGGGTCTCCCACTGGCACAATTTAATAATTTGCATAAATTTGCCCGTGGGCTGTTTTCTGTTTTTGGTACTACTTATTTGTGTGAGAAGACCTTCTCCAAAATGAAGTACACAAAAAATGTTTACAGATCTAAATTAACTGATGAGCATCTTAAATCTCTTTTAATAATAAAGTACAAGTAAAATTAGTCCACAACTACATACTATTGTCAGTGGAAAATCTCAATTACATAAATCTCATTAGTATTTCATATGTCATTATGCTTGTTATAACTTATGTTTTTATTTAAAATGTATAAAATGTTAGTTGGATTCATTTCAATAATTTGTTAGTTATTATATACTGAAGTTAAATTTTCTGCATATTATACATGTCTTTACTCATTACAATTCTGTGTTTCTTTATCCAACTTATCACAAAAACAATAACAATAAGCCTACAACAATGTTATGAGTAGTTAGCCCATGACCATATCAATGTAGATGTCATATTAATAATTATTCAACATAAAATTAGAATACTTCAGTAAACTAAATTTAATTTGCTATAAAAAATATGTTCTCTAAAAGTTTTCAAGTATGCTAGCTCTCCGCGGGCCGGACAAAATCTGTCCGCGGGCCGGATGTGGCCCTCGGGCCGTAGTTTGGAGACCCCTGTTCTAGATTATCGCGACATAGTGAAGTGTAGCCAAGCACTTCGTCATGGATCGAACACGAACTTTTATCGCGACAACGCGAGCACGAATCTACGCGTGCAAGTCTGGCCGTAGCATGACAATAAAAAAAATCAGTCATCTAGTGTGCATCGAAACTTCGCCCCTAGTGGCAAACAATGGTAACACATTCAATGCCATGCAAATTTTAGTTAACTTCTTCATGGCGACTAGTGATAAAAACTCGTTCACCGAACACAGAAAATACTATATTTGCTCCATGGAAAATACCTCTTTCACATAACTTACGTATAGGTACATTAAGTTTACGCATTGCGCTGTGCGCTTCTACGGTTACGACATCTGTGGGTAAACATATAATAAACACAATGTATTAAGCTTGCTGTGTCTGTGTAAAGTAAACGCAGTGTGTCCGACGTCGCCACTGGCAGGCTGCCACGCGAGTCGCGCATCACGAGTAATGGCGCCGCACTATTCACTAGATATGAACTATTATAGGAAATTGCCGGCGATAATTCGTATGCTGATGAGTTAAATTCATCAGCCGCAGTTTAGTGCGTCACATAAGTAATTGTTTGGAAGGAATTTTGACGCGCTTGTGCACTTGCAACTTGCAAGTAGGTCGCAGCCATGAATATGTGGAATCATAGCATAGCCTGAGTACGTTTAGTAAATTCTTCGAATAAGACGCTTGGGCTGGCGCCTAGCGTAGCAACGAAACTAGTGAGGACATTAGAAAGTAGTGCCCAATTTCATAATATTGTTTTAAACATTCAATAGATATTATGATAATGCATTCTTGCACGGTGAAGGCCATACTTTATCTCATGGGCGATTACTGATTAGTATTCGTCTACACACGTACAGTCCACACGTAACTTCTACCTGCACGTATTAAATATGGCGCCCATGCTGAGTGCGGGTTTGTCGCAGTAACTCGGAATGTGACGTTGATCTGTCCATGTTCTAATCCGAGGATCAAACAATCGAGCGATTAGCTCTTCTAAGGCTGCCTGGGTGATTTGATTTCGATTACGACAATCCATTATTGAATCCATATTCTGGAAAAGGATCTTAAATCCGTAATCAAGAGGGGGCAAATTACGCTTTCAAAGTTACATAGCTGTTAACGAACGTACCTACCGTGACCACCTTTTACCTGTTTTTTACGCCCGTCACGGGTCTCGGCATACACAAGTAGTATATGCCGAGACCCCCCCCCACTCCTTCTTTTTACGTAGTAGGTATCTACTAATGGCCGCCGCGCAAGGTTTTCCTAGGAGATGTTGACTACGCGACGTGACAAAAACCTAAACCTCCCCACTCCCGGTGACCGAGCGTAGTATTTTGAAGCCATCAAACAGGTCACGTAGAATGGGTCACGTAGTAACTATTTAGTATTTTGTAATTAATTTAGTAAATAGTATTAGTAGTTGTATTAGTTATTAATAGTACCTACCTAAAATTAGTATTTAGTAATTTGTGGTATGTCCATATTGCTTAACCAGATGTTCCAATATTCATACATTGTGGGAGAGCCACGCTTCGGCATAAATGGGCCGGCTCGACCGCGTAAATACCACGGCCTCACAGAAAACCGGCGTGAAATAACACTTGCGTTGTGTTTCGCCGAGTGAGTAAAGTTACCGGAGGCCCAAGGTGGGTTGGGGATTTTAAGGACTGGCAAGTCTCACTACACTTTTAACTCCTCTGGTTTTGCGAGTGTCCATGGGCGGCGGTAATCGCTTACCATCAGGCGATCCATCTGCTCCGTTTCCTTGTTCATTTCATTTTAAAAAAAACATTTGGGTTTTCAATGTCGCATGATGTAGGTAAGCAACTCGATATTGTTGGAACGATCAAACTAGTGACTCGGAGTCACCTTTCAATCATCTCGTTATTGTTTTCGGCTAAGCTTAGCTCGTAGGTATTATCTTAATAGAATCTTTTCCCCTTCCTTCCCCTGAATCGTAAGAAATTATTTCTAAAGCGCGTATTCCACCTCAGACGTCCTAAATGATTCAGTCAAGTGAAATAGCATATAGGAAATTAGGATCCTAATTAGAATCCGAAATCGGAAGAAGTGTGGCTTCTGATAGGCTAAATTCTAATTAGATTTCTTTTTAAGATCCTAATTAGGAAGTTTGAATTTAGTGAGATGGAATTCGCGCATAACCGTTGACATTTATACGCGTCTCGTTGTGTTCCAAATGTGCTAAAAGAAAATAATTTTAGGAATATTTTATTCGTGTACGTGTAGGTGTCTCTACGTGTAAAATTTTAGTGCAGTGCGTTGGAAGTGTATTTTGGACTTTGGTATTTCAGTCACTAACGGTTCCTCTTGATATTATATGCTAGTTTATATTATATAGAAGAATATTTGTTGTTGTAGGAAGCGAGAGCCCCACGAGCGCGATAGGGGCGGAGGCGCCGCGGGAGCTGCCTAACGAGCTATCGGCGCCCTATGAGGTGCCGCAGTTCCCCATCGAGCAGATCGAGAAGAAGCTGCTCATACAGCGCCAGCTCAATGTCAAGTGAGTCCAAAACACAATTAGGCCAAACTACTGCAATACGTTATACGCGCCTACTTGACAATTTTATCATATTTTTGACATCATATAATATTTAATTTTCTACTTAATGGGTTTTCAAAAAAAACTCAACCTCAATTCACATTTATGGGCCCATGGGGATGAAATTTTTTACGATAACCATCTCGTCGTCGTCGAATACATGGCTTTTCTAAAGTGAACCATTTACGACACATCGGCCTATAAAGTAACAAGTTGGCCCCTGCCATTTCTAAACTGTAAGAGGTAGAAACTCGTCACCCTCCATACTGATAGGTCCTGCTAAATAATCTTTAGGTAAATTATTTTGAGCGAAATGGGACAATAACTTTTGAAGTTATTTGAAAAAACTATCAATAGTTACGGAACCCTCCTCAGGTAATATGTCCTGGCATGCTCTTGGTTAGGTTATTCAATGCGAGAATCATCCATCTCGGTAACATTTGCTTTTATAAGTGAGAGTATCAGAGTAATGTAACAGCATGTACTCGTCGCTGCACGCGGACTCGCGCTGCACTTGGCTCAGTAATTGGATGGACCTTGACAGCCCCCGGCACGGGGGATGGTCGTGCCGCCATTCGCAATGCTCACGTACTCGCGTACTCAGTAGACCGGCAGACGTACTCGACTGCACTACCGAACCCGTACTTAATTACTCAGTTCCTGTCGAATCTTTGTAACGAGCGGTCCGCCCAAATGTTTAGAAGTAAAATCGAATGCCAGAAGTGGACGTCTACGAGGTAGGTACCTAATTTATTATAAGATATTTTATCTTTTTATAACGCATTTTTTTATTACGCTCTACGCAGAAATATCCTTAATTATATTGAAAGTAATACCTACGCGTCATTTTGTTTTTATCAAACGAATATGTGAAGAATCAAAGCAAATAACAAGTTTAATAAAAGCAGATCTTATTTTATTGATAAACGAAATTTTCTGTAAATTTTGCAAAAATGGGGACTTTTTTGGAATTGGTTATTCCTATATATCTCGGCTCTCTCGGCTTATTGAAATGAGCGTTTTAATATTTTATTATACTTTATAACTTGAGTCTATAGGCCATAGGGGGTTGGGAGTTGGGAGTTGGGAGTTGGGAGTTATCACAAGCAACACGGAGATCTATGAGTTAACTCCCAGTGTCGCGCCAAACTCCCCATCCTTTAGTATAGACGTGTTTAGACCGTTCTCTCGACACAGTTATTGCAATTAAAATTGAATTAAATTATTTATTGAATACATTAAATCATTTGCTAGACTAAGGCCCTCTTGCGTAGATCTGGGTTAAAGTTATCCCTGGGTTAAAATATCATGCCTTCTCATTCATAAATAAGAAGAACGACAGAGATAACATGATATTTAACCCAGGGTTAACTTTAACTCAGATCTGCGAAAGTGGGCCTAATAAGCAAACAGTGAAAATGATTTGTAGAATTTTATCAGTCTTCCTGTCTTAACTAAAGAAGATAACGTAATGTCTGGGTTACCCTATACCTAATCTCTTGACTTGCCGTTGTCAGGTCCCCGTAACACAAGTTTTTCAGACGCCACGGGACCAGATTGACGTGGTGTGAAGCGTCCATATAAATTATTATACTTTATTGTCTCTTATCAGCCAATGAATTTTGTAGTGAAATTCTCAATGAATGCTCCCTATACAATAAAGGTAGGTACATAGCACATTGGCAACCAACATGTGTAAGGTGTCAGTTAAGGCTGCAGCTGAAGGCGGTAACACGATACCTACGATCCTCATTCTCTGAACGATAATGCTATCAGCCGTACCCACATAATGCTGCCCACGTCGACTTTTTTTACAAAGATTACTTACGACGACGTTACGTTTACGCCGCTGTCAAAAGTTCCTGCTAGGCCCACAGGACATCCTGATCTTTGTAGATTAGATACTTCAAAATTTACAAATTTCATACAAGTATTCTTCCAATGTTCTGACTCATCATTACCGACCGGCGACCACTACGTACGTTTCCACTCCGGCTACCGAGCCTCACATGTGACATGACACATCACATGTGAATAAGATTAGACCTATGTAGTCCACCGAGCTAGCTACTGAGCGTCCGCGTCTCCTATGACCTATCAGACTCACAAACACAATTCACAATCTATTCTTATACAATTGTTTTCCCTGAAAGGCTTCTTCGTTCTTTCAAAGTGTTTTAATCGCGCAATAGTTTATGTGTCTTCCTTTGAGGAACTTTTCTAGTTGTTTATTTTTTTAATGCTAAAAAAGTTTACTGCCACAAATAGGTAATTTATTTCTGTTGGTTACTCGATGGGACGACTCGGTATCTCTGGCGCCCGAGCACTTGATTGATGTAGTTAAACGGCAATTAATTAAGTATCAAGTTAATTTGTGTACCAAATGACTCCGACAATATTGACTCCTCCAATATTGTCGGAGTCATCGCCTGCCACCTGCTAATTCACCCAACAGTTGTAACTTGTAGTTGATCGACAATCGATATGAGTTTCGTAATAATATCAGCTAAATATTAGAACTAAACTTATTCCAACCGCTAGCCTAAATCTAAACATAAACAAAGAGACAATAGCGCACGATAATGCTACCAATTTGAATGTTTTGTATTTACAGTGCAATAAGAGAAACACATTGACATGTGTCAAAATTTGGTCTAATTTCATGTTTTTGTTTACGTATAAATTGAATTGAGTCAGTGGGCTTAGCGCGAACAATTACCAACTGCGTCTTCGTATAATATTACGACAGAATAATTTTAACTATTTCTCTACTCAATCTTCCTAATTTTGAAGTCGGTACCAGCAAATTTGAACGTGAGTTCTATAAAATATTATAGGATATTCAATGATATAATTATTATTATAATTCAGCCCAAAGGCTGGTACCGACTTCAAAATTAGGAAGATTGAGTAAGAAATAGTTAAACTTTTAGCCGAATTTAAAAGGGGTATTATTTAGAAAATAAGTTTTATTTCAAACTTTTTTGTCCATTTTTACTTTGGTAGTCGGTTTAATTTTTTGTTTATGTAACTTACGTTTATGGAAACTCTCATTTTCATAAAGTTTTGATTATTTAAATACGGCAGTAGTATATGTACTATAATCATACCGTGTAGTAACTACCCTACCGACTTTTGGCTTTTGGATTTTTTGGCTACCGACTTTCTGAACCTAACCTGATGTGTTGTCACCTGTCACCTGTCACAGGGCGGCAGAATGCGGTCAATCGGCGCGGTCGTACGCCGGCAGCGAGGCGGGCGGCGCCGCAGCGGTGTTCGAGGAGGCGGCGCGGCTGCGCGGCGACGACGACGAGTTCGACTTCATCCTGCCGCACTTCCAGCGCGTCGCCATCAGCGGCGAGGACACTTCTGGGGTAAGTGCGGTCTGTGTGCTGAGTACGAGTTTTTGTCACTGCTCGCCGTGAAGAAGTTAACGACAATTTGTATGGCATTAATAACATTAACGCCCCTAGTGGCAAACAATGGTAACTAATTCGATGCCATACAAATCGCAGTTAACTTCTTCTCGGCGAGTGAAGCAAAAACTCGCACTCACCACATAGGAAACAGACCGATAATAGTCGCTTGTCGAGTATGCAGTGTTCCCAAGCTTGATAAGCTCGTCAAGACGGTATTCCTAGCCATCAGGTCCGAAAAGAACAACATTCTTTCTGGGATACAATTATAAACACAATTAAATATTTTAAGACACCTCCGACTTTGTCAAGTAGTAAGCGAGCTGATGATGATGAATGAGCTGTGATTCATCATCATGAGCACGCTCACTGCTATTATTTTTATTAGAACACATCGTCTATTATTATTAGTCACCTTTCAAACGAAAAAATATATCAAAATAGGTTCATCCGTTTCGAAGTTACGACGCCACAGAGAAAAAACTCACATACGCACGCACATACGCAGACACGTCAAACTTATAACACCCCTCTCTTTTCAAGTGCTGTGATTATTAAATTCATATTGACTGTCAAAACATGGTATTTAAAGTTGTCATACTTTACCAGCCAATTCTACTGTATATTCCAACAGGTGCCCTTAGAGGACCTTCAGCTGGCGTCGTCCTATCTGGTGCAAGCGCTGGAGATCCGCAAGAAATACATGGACTTGTCCAGCCAGAGCTTCGCCCCCATCACCGCGCGGTTCCTGCGCGGCATGGACAACGAGGCGGCCGCCAACCACGCGCCTATTGTCAAAGTGCCTAACCGTCACATAGCCGGTGAGTACAACACATACAATACTTATTCGACTGCCAAAAACAACATTCGAAAGAGGAGATGTTTTTCGAATGGATCATTAAACATATAAGAGATATATTAAACGTATATTGCTTATTTTACGGACTCAGTAAAATAAGCCGGTGGTAATTGTAATCCTTTTTTTCTTTGTTTAACGTTCAGAAAACAAAACCTTCTTTTTTATTCCGAATAAAAATATATTATTATTATTAGTAACAAAATATATTTTAATTTGACACACCGGGCACGGGCACGGGCACGGGCACGGGTTTACCGTGGGAGAGCCATGCTTCGGCACGAATGGGCCGGCTCGACCGGAGAAATACCACGGGCTCACAGAAAACCGGCGTGAAACAGCGCTTGCGCTGTGTTTCGCCGAGTGAGTGAGTGAGTTTACCGGAGGCGCAATCACCTACCCCCCTAGAAATGCCGCAGTTGAAAAGCAATTTGTTACCCCAGGAGGGTACCAACTGCGTTGGAGAATCCCTCTCTGGACGTCCATGCTCAGGAACCCCTGGAACTGAACGTGGACGTCCAGGCTGCCCCTCGTATTCTGGGGAGGGCAAAACTGCGCTCCAATCTGCTCGGGGCAAGAACAAACGCACAAAGGCACTCCCCTCGATATTAAACATGGACTTTTGTAATATCAGGGGATTACACTCTAACCTTTATGCCGTCCATTACCACCTTGAGACGGCAAAGCCGATCTTCTGGGCAAGCTCTTTGCGTCAAACTCGACCCTGGATGACGGGGGCAGAAACCGCCGACTATACCGCGATGCACGAGCATCATGTCGGATATTTGGTTTCATCAGCGCTCAGTGCGAAAAGCCCTCCGTTCCCTTGATATCCAAAAGTCGAGTGGGCCTGACGGAATCCCTCCTATTGTGTTGAAAAAGTGTGCTCCAGAGTTGGCTCCGGTCTTGACCTTTTTTTTTCGGTTCTCCTACTCTTCTGGCATTGTCCCGGCTTCTTGGAAGACAGCATTGGTGCACCCGATCCCCAAAAAAGGTGATCGCTCAAATCGTGTATCACGGGAAGTGTTCTGAGGAATTGTTCGGAATCATATCACCTGCAACTTTTCGCCATAGTCCGACGCGAAAAACATACCATCAGCACCTTGATGAGTGGCAGTCTTCCACCGTGCGCTTTTCGCGTAACTTTCTGCCGCGCACTGTAAAACTCTGGAACGAACTGTCACCAGCAGTATTTCCGGACCTATACGACCTGCAAACCTTCAAGAAGAGAGCGTATTCCCTCTTAAAAGGCCGGCAACGCACCTGCAGCTCTTCTGATGTTGCGAGTGTCCATGGGCGACGGTATGGCTTACCATCAGGTGACCCGTTTGCTCGTTTAATAAAATAAAAAAAAACACATCACAAACACTTCCACACCTCATACTGATAAACACGAACCCTAGTGGAACTAGTTTCTGAACCCAAGACTTGTCGTAGGGCTAGGGTTCTAAACAGACACACACACTACACACCACACAATATACACTGCGACATACACTATACACCACATACCGCACACATACACTATACATCACACGTCAACCTGGGATCCACGCTCCATTATCCTATGTATCTTAGTAACTTAGATAAGATTTATGAACCTATAGGTCTATTCTTAAGAATATGTTTGTATATGTAATATTTAAGAAAATACTGTATGCGTTCTAAATAAATAAATAAATAAATATTTTTTTATATATTTGACTCGCTATAAACAGCCTAAACGGTTTCATGGATTTTAGCTTAGATTCGTCTCGATGAGGACAGTGATACTGTACTGTAGTATCAAAATTAAAATAGAAAGTCGGGTTATAGTTTTTACCCCTTGGGTCTTGCGTACTTTAAGTATCAATCGGGGGCTAATTTAGCTGATTTATACTTACTTACAAGTAAATAATTTTGGCAAATAAATCATTTCGTTTTCTTAGATCACATTGTCCACCCGCCGTTCAGAGACGGCAAGGACCCCTGGGAGTGCCCGAACCCGGAGCCCAAGGGCTACACCATCAAGTCGGACGAGGGGGTGTTCAACCTGTACCGCACGGTGGACGGCAAGGAGGAGCGAGTGCCGTACTCCTACGTCACGCTGCAGCAGTACATCCAGGACATGAATACCATGTGCAACATGATCGCTGACGGACCTCTGTGAGTAACTACTCTAGAAACTTGAGTCTGAGAAATGGCGGCCGCCATTTAAAAAATCTAAGGTTAGCAACAACTATGAAAAAAATGAATTAACCTGATGAGTTACTTGACAATGAATTAATTAGTAGTTAGTAACATGATAAATAAAATGTGAAATTAAATTAAAAAAAACATAATAAAAATACAAAGAGTATTTTTAAGAGTAAAATACTAAGATCAAGCAAAAACCAGTGAATATTTAATTAAATCTTGGTTTTTCAAATTGACTTTGAGTTCGTATAGAGTTGCCAAAAGTTTGCATATAACCCGACTTTCGTTTGCCAGACTCTATCGCCCAACTTATCAAATGCTACGCTGCTGTCAATGCACGCCGCCGCGTGCTCACCGCGAAATTCGAGGCCTATAAGTTGAGGGCGCCCACATTTGAGGCTGTCATTGTTTTGCTCGACAAGCCCCGCGTGTATATCACGATAGCCACCTAATTTGAATGTTCGGTTGTGTATCTTTTATAACATCAATCACTTGAATTTTTGTCTGACATTGAACAGTAAATCCATTTCGAAGTAATATTATTGACGACGACGGTGATGTTTACAACGAATGTGTTGCGTGTGTCGCAGCAAGTCGTTCTGCTACCGGCGGCTGTCGTACCTGTCGTCGAAGTTCCAGCTGCACGTGCTGCTGAACGAGCTGCGCGAGCTGGCGTCGCAGAAGGCCGTGCCGCACCGCGACTTCTACAACATCAGGTGAGCCAGCACATTTTTATTTATTAAATACCAACATGTAAAGTACATTGTTTTTATAACATGCTCCGCAAAACAGCTTGCGCAGTTTGACTGCAGGCTACAGTCTCTTTAGATTACATATCGGTATACTGGAGTATACTCTGTTCAGATACAATGTAATATAAAAGATGAAATTCAGCCAAATGAATGTGCTATACTCCACGGTAATGTATTTCTTTATTGCATTGTAAACAAGTGACATGTAAATGGATAGTGAAGCGCGCTAGTGTTCTCTTTGTTAACATTTAGATTATACTGCATCTGAACGGAGTATAAAGTATAGTACCTGGGAGCATTAGCGTGGCCAGGGTTCAACTAGTGTGGGTGCCAATTTCAAATTTTCTGCCCAGCTTGTATATATTTAAACTTTGATGAGTACAATTTTTTTTAATTTTTATTGATAATTATAAGTAATGTAAGTTTAGAAAAAGGGGTACAAAAAAAGAGATACTTAAATAAAATTACAAATTTGATAAAAATATAATTTATTTTACAATACCATGCGTCTATCAAAAGGAACAATTTTTTTAAATTCTTCAATTACATGAATAGGATTAATATTTACAGCCAAGCCTTGTTCAATAAATGGAACCATTAAATTTTCCAAACGATCTTGCAACATTGTCGAGCGTAGCTTTGATTTTATAATGCTAAGTTTAGAGAAACTACGCTCACAAGTACAACTGGTGACAGGAATTGACGCAAACGTAGATACTAATTTATAAAAAGCGGGGTAACAAAGTTTTCTATTTTGTACAGTTAACCAACTAAGCCATTCAATTACTGTGCATGGAAATGATTCTGCATCTTTTTTCGTTCGAAATAATCTGACTTCTGCTTGAAGTTCAGCATTGTCGATGCCAAATTTTTTGGTTGTAGAGTGTGCATCGTTTTCTTGGTCAAAATTCAAGTCCAATTTCAGTAATTTTCCCATAAAGTAAATTACTGATTTTGTTTCTTGATCAAATTTTTCATTTATAGACTGTACCAATTGATCTAAAACTGGATAAAATACCGATTTTCTGGTTTCTTCTTTTGTGCTCTTAAATCAGAAAAATCAGAATGCTGCTTTACTTCCTTTTTTCTTCTTTCCACTTGATTTTTAAATTGATTATCCGATGGTTTTTGAGACATTTTTATTTTTAACAATACTTCGATAAACGTTTTCAAGAGAAGATAATGTTACTGCTGCACACGAACTGACCACAAAAGCAAATGATGCTCAAAGATTGTTTACGAATATTTTTAAGTTGAATGCATCGGTAGAGAAGTGGGGGGTGAAGAAGCGTGCCTGCATCAAGCGACAGTTCCACGAATCGCGAGCTGTGATTCGCTCTTTTAAATTATGATTGACAGGCCTGTGAGACGATCAGTTTAAAAAATAACGTTCCTAGTTTTTCGAAAACATTTTTATTTGAATGAGCAACCATTGAATATTTAAAATTTAGTTTGTTCGCATTTATTAATTCATTTACTTGGATTACATATTCAATATTGTATTCTTAAAGATAAAAAAAATAGTTTGGTATGGGTTAATTCGGTTACTAAAAAACACTATGTGCGCTTTAGTAATTTACGATTCCATATTTAGTTATCAATATGTTTATTATGTGAAAAATGGGTGATTTTTATTTTTAAATTTTCCGCTTCTAGGCGCTCCTTCAAAATTAGTGGGGGTGCCGCGGCACCCACGGCACCCATACTGGCCACGCCAATGCCTGGGAGTACTGATAAATTTAAAAAAAATAAAAAGAATTACAAAAATATTTATCTGACCGGTATTCGAACCCTACACATTTTGAAGTATTGAACACATCAATAATTAACAATTATACATAGGTAGGTACGCACACCAAACTGCTTATCGGACTGACATATTAATACAGTCGAAATTATTTTTATATTATTTGCACTACAAAAGAAAAAACACATATAGCTTAAAATGCGCAGTTTCCCAGCTAGATCGATTTGACGTATCTTATATGTCCGTCACATCTTTATGTGACAGACATATAAGATACGTCAAGAAAATACCGTTTGATTAGCATTAATTATTTTTGTTTTTAATTTTGAATGTTATTTAAACAGGAAAGTGGACACCCACATCCACGCCGCGTCGTGCATGAACCAGAAACATCTGCTGCGCTTCATCAAGAAGACGCTGAAGAACCATGCTGACGAGGTATGAAATTCACTGTAGAGGCAAACCTTTTTATTCTCTAGTGACTAGTCTTTGGGTGACGTCACAAAATTGACACCAGTCTTTTTCCCTAAGCAATATTCTAATATGCAGGTGGTGACGCTGCACAAGGGCACGCCGATGACGCTGCGCTCGGTGTTCCAGTCCATGAACCTCAGCACCTACGACCTCACCGTCGACATGCTGGATGTGCACGCGGTCAGTACTCAGTCAATCAATCATCGATCAATCAATTAATCGACGACCTCTGTGGCTCAGTGGTTAGCACGGAAGCGCCTAAGCCGGAAGTCGTTCCCGCCGAAGGGACAAAAAGTTTTTCTGTGTAATAAATATATGTATAGTACCTATAATAAAAATATTAAATATGTGTAAAGTATAAAAGTATTAAATATATTTGTCTGGTACCTGTGATACAAGTTCATCGGATACTTAGTACAGGACCAGATTGACGTGGTGTGGAATCGTTCATAGATATTATTATTATTATATATTTACTCTAAAAGTGGTTGTATAATAAATCTAATGACATACAGTACCTAAATAGGTGTAACTCATCTCGACTATTTATTTAAAAAAGCATGATGTTTACAAACTGGCGAAAGTCAAAACAAAAAAAAAACAAAATCAAAATTCTTAAATTAAATACAAAATGAAAGTAAACATTCTCCGTTTAAAATATAAAATCGTGTCGCTCGTGTCGTGACGTGGCCTTACCTTGAACTCAACGAGCCAAAAGAGCCAAAAGAAGTCTCCCTTCACAGAACACAAACCTTATAAAATTTTGAAGGTCAACATTTGGGAAAGTCTTAGTTAAATGAGAGTTCTTTTATTGATGTATTAGTGTGTGTGTTTGTTGACAGGACCGCAACACGTTCCACCGGTTTGACAAGTTCAACGCGAAGTACAACCCCATCGGCGAGTCGCGCCTGCGCGAGGTGTTCCTCAAGACAGACAACCACATGAACGGGAAGTACTTCGCTAGGATCATCAAGGTCAGTAACGCATCTATGTATCTATCTACTAGGAAAATAAAAACCTCGCCACGTTGCGGAAAATTGGGTAATTAAATTAAAAATTTAATGTCAAATCTTAGAGCTTTCCGTAGTGTTGCTGCAAAAAGCATTAAACACCCTCAGCGCATTTTTTTTCTGGTCAGACTATAAATGATATTAGATAACGTTCAAGGGGCTTCGTCTACATATAAAGGTTGTCTGAAGATAAAATTATTGTACTGTATGATATAAACAAATTATTTTTGACGTTTCTCTTGTGTAAAAGATTCTATTTTTACTGTATTGCACCCTTTTAAATTCTTCAAAGTGTTCATGGTCGTACAGGAGGTGGCGTTCGACCTGGAGGAGAGCAAGTACCAGAACGCGGAGCTGCGGCTGTCGGTGTACGGCAAGAGCCCGGGCGAGTGGGCCAAGCTGGCCAAGTGGGCCATACAGTACGACGTGCACTCCGACAACGTTCGCTGGCTCATACAGATCCCGCGCCTCTAGTGAGTGCACCGATTACTGACATCATTAAAAATTGAAAGATATTTATTTTCCTTTTTACAGTTTTTTGTAACAATTAATCAGATATTGGAACCACCTAGCAAGTAATAAATATTCTTGTATTAGGAGGCCCCGCTCTTCCTTACAACTATCATACGTGACAATGATTATAACAGCTGCAATATTAAACGAGCTTAAAAAATTACGTTTATACCACGTCGATGGTATGGATCGGCCCATGCCGATTTCTCAGAGCAACCAAATAAAGACCACATACCTACATTTTGAGGCCTGAAACACATATAATAATAATAATAATATCTATGGACGCTTCACACCACGTCAGTCTGGTCCCGTGGTAAGTATCCGAAGAACTTGTGTTACGGGTACCAGACAACGGAAATATATTTAATACTTTTTATACTGTACTTATATTTAAGATTTTTATTATATTACACACATATTTAATAAACATCCATGACCCAGGAACACAGAAAACTTTTTTTATTCCTTGGCGGTATTCGAACCCGCGACCTCCGGCTTGAGCGCCAATGCGCTAACCACTGAGCCACAGAGGTCGTCCAGTGATCCTCCATTCAAGGACCGTTTGACAGGAGTGCATTTCTGTCAAGCGGTGACTTTGGCGCTCGCCTGCGCGCGTCCCCGCTGCTGTCACTGCTGTCAAAGCCCGTCGCCGCGAAATTTGAGGCAGCGCCCTTATTGTACCCATAACATTTTAATAAGACTACGTATTCTCGATTGGGTTGGCACGCTGTCCTGCTCGCTCGCGTATGATTGTATGATTTCACGCGTATGTGAATGAGTCAGTATGCTAACCGAAACGCTTCAGGTGACCAGATCAACTCTTCGATGAATGAAGTAGAATTTTCACTAGACCACGGGGAAGGACATAGGCTACTTTTTATCGCGGCAAAATGTACGCATACGAAGTCACGGGAAACACCTAGTCGTAAATACAATCTTCAGTTGGTAATGTCGTTTATCTCTTTTCAGCGACATCTTCAAGTCGAACAATATAATGAACAACTTCCAGGAGTTTCTCAGTAACATCTTCCAGCCGCTGTTCGACGTCACCAACGACCCCAGCTCCAACACCGAGCTGCACAAGTTCCTCACGGTAGCGTATTTCATCCACTTTGATATAGATAATTAAGACTACATCATTTGTGCCACCCCTTAAATTTAGTATGTAATGTGTGTGTGTGTGTGCAGCACGTGGTGGGCTTCGACAGCGTGGACGACGAGTCGAAGCCGGAGAACCCCATGCTGGACGCGGATGTGCGCGCGCCGCCGCACTGGGACGACGTGGAGAACCCGCCCTACGCCTACTATCTGTACTACATGTACGCCAACATCACCGTGCTCAACCACTTCCGCAAGTCAGTACATGCTTCATCTATGTTCGTTTAAAGCTCGGAGAATAGAGTAAAGGAGTACCATCTCAAGACAGAAAAGCTAAAAAGTGTCCGATACAAGTATTTAAATAATAGTTTCAAAACTGGCCACAATGGCGCTAGAGTCGGAAGGGTGTGTGATATGATGTTAGCAATAAGAGATTGGAGTGAAGTGAGTTGAGTTTAGTTATTTTAATTTTTTTACGACTTTAGTAGTTACTTCAGAAAATCAGTAGGTAGTCGACAATCTATATTTTTTAATATAACCTAGTAAGATGCTAAGATTTAATTTACCGTTTATATTTTGCCGCTTTAGACCCTTGCGACAGTAGCGCCACCCCCTATTAAACGCTTTTTTCATGTAGAGAAGGTACGTAGCTTCTTTACTCCAGTCTCCATAATTTAGTCTTTAATAAAATTATTATGTATTGTACAAACGATTTAATTACGGGAAATTGTTCCTTGTTCGTGAACCTTTGAAGCCGTAATAGTAGTCGTAACGACTTGAAGGGAAATACCTAGTTGTGACGTCATGTATGACAAACTGTAATCGTTCGATTAGGCACAGAGGCACTATACTATATTGTCGGCCAGCAATTCAAATGCAAACGCACTAGCTACTCTTTATGTCAATAACCGAAAAATAATTAAGTTATGTGTACTTTTATTAGGTTCCAGTCTAGTCTAGCCACTAAGCTTATGTTTAACTTATCATGTAATTACTACAACCTGTTTGTGTACTATTTAGTACAAGACATTGAACAGCATGGATAAATAAATAAATAACGTACATATTTATTTATTTATCCATGCTGTTGTGTGTGCGACAGGGAGCAAGGGCTGAACACGTTCGTGCTGCGGCCGCACTGCGGCGAGGCGGGCCCGGTGCAGCACCTGGTGTGTGGCTTCATGCTAGCGGAGAACATCTCGCACGGGCTGCTGCTGCGCAAGGTGCCGGTGCTGCAGTACCTGTACTACCTGGCGCAGATCTACATCGCCATGTCGCCGCTCAGCAACAACTCGCTCTTTCTCAACTACCACCGCAACCCGCTGCCCGAGTTCCTGGCGCGCGGGCTCTGCATCACGCTCAGTACTGACGATCCGCTGCAGTTCCACTTCACAAAGGTATAATAATTATTTAATCCTGAACCATAACATAGCATATACTATCCGATATAACATTAATCTTACGAAATAAGTGACTATTACAGAATATTACAATTGGAACATTTTATTTTCCAGTTTTGTAACATTTAGTCATAGAGTATTGGAGTGGACCCAAACTACGAGGAAGCCTGTATCTTGGTGGTCCATAATCCATACAATTATTCACAATAACCTAGATTTATCACATCCTATGCGAATCGCTTCAGGAAATCAGCAGACTGTGATAAAGCTAGTCAACCCGCTTGCGACGAATTTAATGTATACGTGTGCGTGCGCGTACGTTAAATGCGTCCAAAGTTGCAAAATTTAAAGATTACTAGATGATCCAGCACACGTTGTTCTGCCGTCTATACCACTCACTATATATATCACTCGGTGGTATATAAAATAGTTTACGCACACGATGCATTTACGTACAAGTGTACGTTAAATGCGTCGTATGCGATGCGAACTATACTGATAATTATACTAATCCTATGCGTGCGCAGGAGCCGCTGATGGAGGAGTACAGCATCGCGGCGCAGGTGTGGAAGCTCAGCTCGTGCGACATGTGCGAGCTGGCACGCAACTCCGTGCTCATGTCCGGCTTCCCACACGAGGTACCCAGCTTATTTACCTACCGGCAGTTTTACATACACGATTACATCGCAGTTCTTATTTCCCGATTCACCTCGTCAATATACCCTTAGAACAACAACAGAGGAGGCATAATTGCTTTGAAACCTTTTGTCTCCTCACCTTTGAGCCTCCTGTACAACAGCTTACTAAATAGTTACTACGTAACTTTTACTTGCCTATCTACTTTTTTAAATGCCTACAGTTACTGGAAGGTCACATCTACGTGTGAAAATGAACCTTAAACGCTCGGACGCTCGATTGTTATTCTAATGCGATAGCGCACAATGACGCGGCATTTATGTGCAGAGACAATCGGTCGGGGACCACTCGGGGTTGATTCTTACAATTAAATATTTATGTAGGTAAATATAGTTACGCTTATGTTAAGTTTGAAATGTTTTATTATGTATAAATTTAATTGTTTTTGTAAACAATGTATAAAAATATGTAGTTAGGTACATGTGTTTTATTTTTATATAATGTTTTATAAACACTCGCCTCGTCTACTCAATAAGCGAGAAATACCTACAGGCTACAACAGCAAAACGACTAGTTTCTATTAGCACTCTGCCTATTTATATGCATATGCTCTTGGTAATGTAGCTACCTAGGTAATTTCAAATTTGTACCTGTAGGTATTACAAACGAGATGTGTTTTGAGCTACTAAAAATCTCGAGTGTTATTATTTTTAATCACTAGGTAAATGGGAAAACGAAAGATTTTCTTTCTTTTTTGACTCTATCTACATACTACATCCATGAATAGCACATGCATTCCCAGACGACGTCATGTTAATTTAATAAATAATAGTAAACGCGGCCTGCTGTACCATCAGTCGACGGAACATGTTAAGCGTCATTCCGCGTTTTTCTGTAAGGATACCTAGGGGTGTTGCCCCTCCAATCCACTTGTGTTCAACATCTCACAAAACATAGTTGTTTTTTTACGTAACTGTCTTTATGTTATTTAAAATGTTTTTTTTTTGTGGTAGACAAACATTATATCTTTGGAATGGCATCCCCAGATGAAGCAGTACTGGCTGGGCCCGAACTACACGAAGGAGGGCGTGGCGGGCAACGACATCACGCGCACCAACGTGCCCGATATCCGCGTCTCCTTCCGCCACGAGACGCTGCTGGATGAGCTCACCAATATATTCAAGGTGGGGACTACTCTTTGCAGTTGCATACAGAAGGCTATTTCTCGTATTTAAAAATGTTCAATTCGCAGTATATATAGTGTCACTAGCATGCGCACGTTTTGATAATAAATAAAATAAATAATAAAGATATCTTTATTGGCAAAAAAATAACATAATACAGTATTAAACCCGCCAAACTGCGTCACAGTTCACTTTACAGTCAGCAGCTATTGCGCTCGTTTTATACATCTTTTTAAACTTTTTAACTAAACAATAATTATTATAGTACTTACTACTTTTCCTTAATACATATTAAACAGAACAGCAATATTTTTAGAACATAAATATTATTTGGTAACATTAACTTTTTCAATTTTTTTTTTAACAATTACTCGATTTACTTTATAACTACTATCGTAGTATGATGCTTGTGCGAATGCGACCTCTTTGCTTGTGACTGAAGGCAGACTGCGAATTGAAGATTTTTAAGTAAGTACGAGAATTGGCCCTCAGGTGAAAAGGTAAAAAAACAAGATAAAGTCTGACCAGTAAAGAAACATAGAAAATGAAAGACTGACTTTTTGTAGTTTTTATATAAGTATACAGAGAATACACACAGCTAGTACACAGCACGCATTACAACTTGGTCTTGGGATGTTTGTCTGTTATTTTTACTATGTTGCTTTGATGTGTCTAACCTTATGCATCTTAATTTCAACCCCCACGGATAAACTTGTCCATAAATAAAATACATAAAACCGTTTTCAGGAGGGCATGTCGGCGCGAAGATAGCCGCGAGGTCCACCGCATTACGCATACCATCCTCGATAGTTCGTCATACAATATGTTAATATATCACATATAGATCATAATATAGATCACCGACAGAGTGCCCCGACTAATGTTAATCCCGCATTGTGATAAAAACAAGTGCCATTCCAGCTAGCTAACTGCTTTGTTGAAGCGCGAGCGCTCGCGCTAGAAAGTAAACGCACGTTTCCTTTGAGGTGTATACAACTTATACAAGGCGCCATTCATAAGTACACAATGATTTTGTTCACTTTTAAATGGTTCTCTGCTGCCCAAATTCTCAAACGCTTCATACAATTAAGAGGATCTCAAGTCACATGCTGTCCTTGTAATTCTGCGAAGCGGAGGCAGAGACAGCCTGTTTTAAGGAGCCCCTAACTATAAGAAGCGTATGAAATCGGCCGTCGCGTACATTGTCAAAGGAACTTATGATACATATTAGTAAAACATATGACAATATTGGACTTTATATAGTATATACCTATCGCTTGGAGGCGGCCGCGGAGTTGGCGAACACGTTAATATGTACCTAGCCTATGTTATTGCTTGTCTTATCTTTCCTTATAAATTCTAACGTTAACAATATAAAATTAGATTTTGTATCAAAATGTCTTTTCCAAATTGTAACTAAGTAGCTGCAAGAAATGTTTGTTAACAAATGTAATATTATGTGCCTAGAGTAACGACCGCATATAGGGGATCAAGTTCCTTTCTACTTCACATAGCGAACCTCTTTTTGTTCTAATAAATAATTGGTCTTTGTGAGTAATTGTTAAAAAAAATTTGGGAGTTTTTTATTAATAATAATTACAAATATTTTTTTTGTAAACATTGCTTACTCTTAGAAAATGAAGTGGGTATCTTATTTAAAATATTAGAATTGTTGTGTATGTAGAGATTATTTATTTTTAAGTGCTAATTGTGTTGTTTTATAATGTGTTGGTAATGTTTTGCTTGTGTTTGGTCGCTTTACTTTTAAACATAACCTTTACACTTCGATCAACTGTTTTATATTGTACTACATAGAGACACACACACATGAAATCAGTGGGTACATTTATTTTTTTAAGAAAAAAATGCATATGCGTTATCATCTCAATTTCTTATGAAATATTTATATTACTTTACTGTATTTTTGTTAAGATTATATTTCCATAACTTATGCAGTTTTAACCTAAATACTCTCACTAGACACAAGAAAAGCATCAATACTGAATATACAAGACTAGAAAATAAAGCATACCATATAATCGCTCGGTCCTTTTTGTTTGCGTTGGTTGGACGCACAAGTGTACGCACTCGGTTCGCGCGGTGCGTGCGTGCATACCAAACGCATGCGTGGTAGCCGAGCGAGAGTGACATCAACGAATTTACTGTTTATCTGTTATATGTCTGTTAGTATATACTATATACGGAAATTAAAGTTATCATGTTGTTAGAAATAAAATTATTACGTAAATATCATGTTTCTATTTAATGGTAAATAGTATAGAATCCAAACAAAAATATTAGATTTCATCTATCGTTGCAACAGCTGTTGTTTTGTAACGTCTATTCTTATCATTTATTATTGAGACATCTCCGTGGTCCAGTGGTTTAGAGCTTAGCTCTCGACTCCAGAGATCGTAGGTTCGATACCCGCGTTGGAACAACTAAATATGTTGTTTTCAAGTCTGGTTAGGACAATCACCTAATTGTCTGTCAATAAAGATGATTCGTGCGTCATCCGTCCCACCGGGGTACGAGACTAAAAGGAAGAGCGAGTGGCGAGTGCTCTAGTATATTGCGCACACTTGAGCACTATCAAATTACTCCGAGATAGCTGGTCTGGTTTCAATAAAACCGGTCACCGTAACCGAAATCGGTGTGGGGAGCTATTATTATTATTTATGATAATTGTAGAACCTTTTGATATTACCTACCACGCCGTTGTTTCCACTGGTCGTTTTATAAAATCAATAGTAAAATATAGCTGGAACGACCATTTTATGTTACGAGGGGCCCTTATCTGTGTATGTTTTAAAATATAATATAGTAAATATAAAATTAATACGCATGAGTCAAATACACAAATAATTATATTTCCACGCTGTTAACTCGTGTATATTATATTATGCTTAATATATTGTTCTGTCCACGTAGATCAAGCGGAGTGGCACGCCCATGCCTTCATAAGGTACAATCTGTAACGTCAATTTGTCTGTGTAATGGAGATGTGCTGCATGTGATTTTTAACCGACGCTCTACACTATCGCCGCGATGTTCGGTGAACAGTAGCCCAAGCACGAACAATTTGCGAAAATTTTATTCGATAACGAGTATCGTATCGTTGTCGAATGAAAATTGTAAGAGCGCCGTCATCGTCATGACATACAATTTTTATTGAATGACGATACGAATACCTTTTCGCAAATTGTTCGTCCTTGGGTTACAGGGGGGAACGGTAGTGTGCAGGCAAGGTTCACGAGGTTTCCTACTACTTTTCCGTGAATTAACGCGGGGATAGGGTGGATGCGCTACTATAGTTATGTTGGTAACAAAGTCAATGGCCTAACCGGATACCAGGTACGTATAAGACGCTGGTCTTTAACTACTTTTGTAACTCGCTTTAAAATATAAACTTTCTTTTATGACGAAATTATACTTTTATTAAATTGTTTGCCGTATAAGTATTATGTGTTTATATATACGTTTTGTAGTTTATTCATTGTTAATGCATAGTTTTCTGTGTGCAATTTTATAATCATACTTTTAATAATGTTCTTAAAGGAAAGCTTAAATATTATAAAGTTTAATGTAAGTATTTGAATACACAAGAATTATATATAATTAATTATAAACGACCTTAAAATATTATGAATTTTATTACTTATCACAGATAGCTATTTGTTATAAGTAATACCTCGCCAGAATGGTGGACTAGCACATTTGAAATACATCATCTAATTGTGTATTTTGATGCTGGCAACACCGTCACATAATGTACTAATTTTGCAGGCGCAGCAGGCGTCGTGCCGCTTCCCGGAGCGCGCGCCCGCCTCCCCGCCGCCCCCGGACCTCACCGCGCCCATCGTTAGCCTCAAGCGGCCTTCGCTCGTGTAGGCCACTAGAAACCAGGGGCCAGGCTGCTCAGACAAAGTACAATATCGAAATGATGATAAAAGTAGAATATAAAAAAAATGTATAAACCACGTTAGCGACGGTATATGTCAATTCCATATGAATAAATAAATTGATTTTTTGTTTCTTAAGTATCGTTTTTATATTTTCACGTTAGCTAGGGGATACACTTCAGGGGACCTAGCAGGAACACTTCACAGCGGTGTAAACGTAACGCTATCGAATGACATTTGAATGGGCGCTGTCATGATTTTGACGGATTTTCATACAAATCTCATTCGATAGCGTTACGTTTACGCCATTGTCACATGTTCCTGCTTGGCCCACAGGGCTTGAAAAGTACTTAGATTAATGGTTTAGGTGGTGGTCGAGACGAATAGATATTATAATTAAATTCACTATTTTAGATGGTTATAAAATAAAATTGAGAAGAAATTTTGTTTCCTTACTTTCAAATACTCTTTAAGTATTATCATATTATGTTTAAGCTTCAAGTGGAAATGGGAGCGAAAAAGAAAATATTGAATAATGAGTTTTTATTTTGAAAATAAAATATATCTAACACAGTGTTCACATTACAAATAACTCATTTACATAGCAATATTTTCATCTACTTATACCTACAAAATGTTTAGGCCTTAGTCTGATTCTTTAAATCAATGACGGCAACACTTTTTGTAAAAGGAGCGACCATCATAATTATAAACATTTACTGTCCTCGCAAAAAGTCCAGAGTCGAATGAAGTTGCGTGACCACAAAATACCTTTATGATGTTATTGTAACAGAGAAGGTAACAACATAACAAGTCCTATATTAGACCTCTTATAAATGGTGCGTTCTAGAAGCGTTCCAGAATCGAATGTTCCAGAAGCGAATGTTCTAGAATCGAATGCCCTAGAAGCCGGTGATATTCGTGACGGCCTGCTGCTCGTACTGCGGCGGCACCTCGCGGTAGTTGAGCAACTCCATGCTGAAGCTGGCCAGCCCGGACGACAGCGTGCGCAGCGCCGATGAGTACCCCACCAGCTCGCTCAGCGGCGCCACGCACTCCACCACCTACAATATGCGTCGCTGATGTTAGTTCTCATAGCATTTTGGGAAAGAAAATTACATAAATATATACACAAAAAGTTTTTTTTTTATTAAATAAGGGGGCAAACGAGCAAACGGGTCACCTGATGATAAGCAACTACCGTCGCCCATGGACACTCGCAACATCAGAAGAGCTGCAGGTGCGTTGCCGGCCTTTTAAGAGGGAATACGCTCTCTTCTTGAAGGTTTGCAGGTCGTATAGGTCCGGAAATACTGCTGGTGACAGTTCGTTCCAGAGTTTTACAGTGCGCGGCAGAAAGTTACGCGAAAAGCGCACGGTGGAAGACTGTCACTCATCAAGGTGATGAGGATGGTATGTTTTTCGCGTGAGACGATGGCGAAAAGTTGCAGGTGGTATGATTCCGAACAATTCCTCAGAGCACTCCCCGTGATACAACCGATAGAGGATGCAGAGTGAAGCTACATCTCGGCGTAATTCCAAGGGGTCCAAGCTGTTTGAAACACTATGGCAGTCAACAACTCGAGCGGCCCTTCGTTGGATACGATCCAGAGGGAGCAGTTGGTATTTTGGCGCCCCTGCCCAGAGATGAGAACAATATTCCATATGAGGCCGAACCTGCGCCTTGTAGAGTTGTAGGCGTTGGTCCGGACTGAAGTACTGTCTCGCTCTGTTAAGAACACCAAGCTAATATATATATAGTATAGTTTCCTACTAAGTAAAAAGTAACAAAATATGTTTGCCATGTTCTGTTGGAGTTGTTATCGTTAATGAAATTACAAAACAATGAGCACGAACCACGAGAGTTAACCATTTGTGGAAACGAAGATCATCTGTCGAAATGTTAATAATTCTAAATTCAATCAATCCAAAGTAACATATTATTATTTATTATGTCTCCAAAACGAATATATGTGTAGAGTTGTTATTCAAAACTAATAAGCAATTTCTCTTGCTCGGGATAGTAACCAAGCTTCTGAGAATATTATCAACCATCGGTATGGCGCCTTTTTTATTTAAGTAAATTTCTAAGAGATTTTTATTCATGTCTTTAATGAAGTGAAGAAATTGTTCTTTCAATTTGATCCAAATATTGCGAACCCCTAAATCTTTGTATACATTATTATTTTGTCTCGTGGACTCAACTTTAGGTCAGATTTCCGTCTTGACCCATAGCTGTAGGAACCCACCTTATTGCCATGGCGCAGCTGCACGTCGTGCAAGTCGGCGCGGCGGCGCGCCAGGTCAGCCATGACGCACGCCCCGTGCGACTCCGGCACCACCAGTGCCAGCCGCATCAGCGGCTCCAGCAACACCGACCCTGCCTCCGCGAAAACCTGCAACATAGGTTCATGAGAATTGAGATTAGGGCTACACATTAGAGGCTACATGTCCATACATCATGTAGCCTCAATAAACTTTCGTTTCATTTACATTTATAATAATTTTCGTTCATACGCACACGCATTGCACACACATGCACGTTACTGACCTTGCGCAAACAGTGCGCGGCTGCGGCGCTGACGGCGGAGTCGGCCGTGCCGCGCCCCACCTCCAGCCAGTGCAGCGTCACCTGCACGTCCACTAGCTGGGAAATGTTATGACTACACGTTATACTTAGTCAGGCCATAAATACTGTTACAATTAAAAATAAACAAAATATTACATTTGAATTTGGAATCTGTCATTTTTCTATGATTGTTCATCGTGTTTTCTCATTTTGGCGCCAATACATTACAATATTTACAATATTTTGCGATATAAATTGTTTGGTTTATTAATTTGTTGATAAAGAGAACCGAATCGCTGTGATTGCATTACACAAAGTAGGTATGGATCCAAATGCAATTTTTAAAACTCTCCATACGCTTGGTATTATTAAAATATTTGTGTACCGGGCTATTAATAGGTACAATGAGACCTCCTCTGTTTGGGACAGAAAAAGATCTGGCCGTCCCAGTAGTGTTCGTACGAAAAAGGTGGTCAAAGCAGTAAAGGAAAGAATTCGAAGAAATCCTGTCCGAAATCAAAAGATTTATCTCGGGAGATGAAGATAGCACCTAGAACCATGTCGCGTATTTTAAAAGATGACTTAGGACTTGCAGCCTATAAGGGACGTACTGGTAATTTCTTAACTGATAATTTAAAAAAGAATAGGGTGGTAAAATCGAAACAACTACTGAAGCGGTACGCAAAGGTCACAGAAAAAATTGTTTACGCATGGGAAATTTTTCACAATTGAGCAACATTTTAACAAACAAAATGACCGTATTTATGCTCAAAGCTCTAATGAAGCTTCCCAATTAGTGCAACGAGCAAAAGACAGAGTGCAACGTGGGCACTATCCGACTTCAGTGATGGTTTGGTGGGGTATTAGCTATGAAGGAGTGACTGAGCCATACTTTTGTGAAAAAGGTATCAAAACATCGGTACAAGTTTATCAATATACCATTCTTGAGAAGGTAGTGAAGCCCCATAACAACACCATGTTCAATAACCAAGAATGGTCCTTCCAGCAAGACTCGGTGCCGGGTCATAAAGCTCGGTCTACGCAGCTTGGTTGGACACGAACGTTTCGGACTTCATCAGAGCTGAAGACTGGCCGTCGTCTAGTCCCGATCTTAATCCGCTGGATTATGATTTATGGTCAGTTGTAGAGAGCACGGCTTGCTCTAAACGCCATGATAATTTGGAGTCCCTAAAACAATCCGTACGATTGGCAGTGAAGAATTTTCCCATGGAAAGAGTGCGTGCTTCTATTGATAACTGGCCTCAACGTATAGGACTGTATTGCAGCCAATGGAGACCACTTCGAATAAGCTTTTTATATTTTAAATTGTTTTATATTTATGTATTAAACTAACACACTGTAAAAGTAATAAATGTTATTTGCAATAGAATTTTTTTTTTCCTTGTTTCAGTATTTATGGCAAGACTAGGTATATTCTATAGGCCTTTTATATTACATTTATCTGGTCATTGGTGCCAAAACATAATCTTATGGAGTACCTAACTTAAAGTGCTACAACTGGTTGAATCTATCTATGGCAACATGGATTAAATGAATTAAAAGTTGTAATATTTATACAAAGTACAATATAATTAGGTTAAACGTGTCGATCGCCGTATGCTGTGTCAGCATATACATTCCACATTGTTCAATTCTATTAATTAATAAATCTATGTACAAACGGCACTCGTTGGGTTTGGTCATTTATCATTCCTTCCATTCACTGTAGAAACACTTGATGACTTGTGAAAATAGACATTTGTAATGTATATTTTTTATCTTATTATTTAAAATAAGATAAGATAAGATGGCTGAGTATTCCGTACGTACCGGGCAGCCGAGGCGCGGGCCGTGTCGCAGCGCGGCGTGCATGCCGGCGCGCACGGCGGCCAGATACCGCGGGTGGGCGCGCGACAGGTTCGACGCGCTTTCCGCTGTTTTGTCCAGTCTGAGATTAAATAATAAACTTGAATATTCCACTTTACTTTAAAATAATAAAACTTAAGTAAATGAAAACTTGATAGATGTCAAGGGACACCGGATGGAACGAAGTTATAATATATATATATATATGCCAGTGAAAGTCCCAAGAAAAAAAATCGGTCTAGCCGTTTCAGAGATTAGCCGGAACAAACACACAGACTGACAGAAAAATGTTAACAATTTATATTTTATTGTAAGTACCGATCATACTTTTAAATACATTAAGTGAAAATAAAAGCTGTTAATTTGAAATTACAAACAGACACTTCAATTTTGTTTATCTGTATAGATATAATATATTATATTATACAAAACAAATAGTTGAACTAAGTAGTCAAAGATGGCCGAAAGCACGTCGAAGGAATGCCGATAACAGTCACAATGTGTAACTGCTAAATTCTGCATTATTGTCAAGGTGATAAGGTCGTTTTTTGTATCATTCTTAATAGTCGTTATTACATTGTGATTTCGAGTGGCAAAAAGTATCGTGCCTATTTTTTCCGTCTAGCCCCCATTCGCAACGCGCCATAGGGACTTTGTTCCAATAAAGTGAAAAGCATTAAAAATGAACTTTGAATGTAGAGCGTATGTATTACAATAAATTCGATTCCATACTGCCGGTATCGAGAAAACATAAATTCTGGTAGTATAGCGGCATTTTTATTTTCATTAAGGACGAGTTTACGAAAAGTTGTTTGACAAGTTTCCGAGTATGGAGAGCGTCCGCTATTTTTGGGTACTTTTAAATAAACGAAATAAGCTACATAAGAGCTGACAAATAATCCTAAACACGGCCTCGTTTTGTGAAATTTGGGTAAAAAGGTTCTGGTAAATTGTTTGCCTCATACTTAAAATCACATTTTTTTTATATTTTTTAACCAATTGGTAGACAAGAAGTAGACTCATTTGGACGCAAAATATACCGCAAAACGTTAGTTTTGTAGGTTGTAGTCTCATTTGGACGCAAAATATACCGCAAAACGTTAGTTTTGTAGGTTGTAGTCTCATTTGGACGCAAAATATACCGCAAAACGTTAGTTTTGTAGGTTGTAGTCTCATTTGGACGCAAAATATACCGCAAAACGTTAGTTTTGTAGGTTGTAGTCTCATTTGGACGCAAAATATACCGCAAAACGTTAGTTTTGTAGGTTGTAGTCTCATTTGGACGCAAAATATACCGCAAAACGTTAGTTTTGTAGGTTGTAGTCTCATTTGGACGCAAAATATACCGCAAAACGTTAGTTTTGTAGGTTGTAGTCTCATTTGGACGCAAAATATACCGCAAAACGTTAGTTTTGTAGGTTGTAGTCTCATTTGGACGCAAAATATACCGCAAAACGTTAGTTTTGTAGGTTGTAGTCTCATTTGGACGCAAAATATACCGCAAAACGTTAGTTTTGTAGGTTGTAGTCTCATTTGGACGCAAAATATACCGCAAAACGTTAGTTTTGTAGGTTGTAGTCTCATTTGGACGCAAAATGTACCGCAAAACGTTAGTTTTGTAGGTTGTAGTCTCATTTGGACGCAAAATGTACCGCAAAACAGCCAATTGATGTCAAATTCGTAAATTTTACTTATTCACATTATATTTTCCAATCGCCCACAACATTAACTATAACTCACTTGAGCACTTGATCGTGGGGCACGCCCTTGATGTGTTTGGCGGACATTGTGAGGTTCACCACCTGCCTCGCCCCGCCCACCTTGCGGTCGACGGCGTGCGCGCAGCGGGCCCCGCCCACCAGCGCCTCGCGGTACGAGATCTGAGGCGGGCCCAGCTCCACCTCGATGCCGTACTCGCGGACGATGCGCTCTTTTATCACTTCTAGATGCAGCTCGCCCATGCCTGCACACACGCACTGTCAGTGAGATGGGCAGATGACGTCACCTCAAACTTTGATTTTTCTCTCTTTCTCTTAGTCGAAGAACTCACGATCGACTGGTTGATTAAGCTAGCCCGAGCTATCAGTAGCACAGCACCGACCTGCGAGCAACAGCTGGCCGGTGTCGTGGTCGGCGTCGACGCGCAGACTGGGGTCCTCGCGCGCCAGCTCCGTCAGTGCCGCCTCCAGCGCCTGCGCCTGCCCTGCGCTCGGCGGCTCCACCGAGCAGAAGAACACCGGCTCCGGGACCGTAGTACCTACAGATAAATCATATTATTATACTCTATACATGGTGTATTTATATTTCCTGATAACTCTCACTACGTATGGACAGCCTTGCATGTGGCATGTTTTTCCTTGACCGGCCCGGCAAGTGGCAACGGCTCGAATATGTCACCGCTGCCGCTACTGTTAAAGTGGAAAAACTGCAATTGCCGTACCTAGGCCGCACCGGCTTTGTATAACACGCGGGCGCCGCCCATTATGGCCGCGCGTGTATGAATCATCACGTTTTATAGGCTAATCTCGTCAAAATTTAAGGTAACATGCAATATATATTTTTGAAACGAGTTTCCAATACTGATCACAATTCTTGAATATGTAATTGTTGTTTGGGAACAGGCTGTATATCATATTATTAAGATGTGAAGTTACCGATCCCAAGTAGCACATCGGCGACATCCTCCGGCGTGGGCTCCGCGTCGAGCGGCAGCTTGTGTCGCGCGGCGGGCGTGAGCAAGCCGTCCGCACGGGCGGGGTCCCGCAGCTGCGCAGTGAGCGCCGAGCGCGCGCGCGCCGCCGCCGCCGCCGTCGTCGTCACCAGATCGCCAGTCATCGTCGCCTGTTCCAAATAAATTCTTTTGGACAGGAAAAATCTTAATCCTATGCTAGTAATATGTTCTAAAACAAGATTTTATAAATATATACGTGAAGCAAAAACTTCACACCGCGTTTAACAAAAATTTTGTATGAGTATAAAATTTGGCACAGTTAAAGTTTATATGGAGGAGCTGCACTAGTTATATTTTTTATAATACTGGTTTAATAATAAGAATAACGTTACACACACTATCTCCTTTTATCTACACATAGGATTAATAACTCACATCTCACACTAATGGTAGTGTAGGTAGTAATGTTATAGCATTAACAATTGATGTTATTACTCAGTTCGGCGCCGGACTTCGCGGCGGCAACACGACTACCTAAGGCGCGGCCAATTAGTTCCGCGCGCACTATAAACATGACGTTGTCACGTTCAACTATCGTCAGTAAACCGACTTTACAAACAACCGATTTTTTTCGCTTTAATACATTAGCACAGAGTTCTATAATTTACAGTGCAGTTTTTCGACGACGACGATGATTCCCCAAATCCATTGAGTTCGCGCAGTGTTACCAACTCTCAAAAATATTCCTCCCCAAACTTAACCATTAATTCGAGCCTGATTAGTATATATAACTAAGTTTTATAGTAATACAATGAATAACTAGGTTATAATCGATATTTAATTTTGTACCCTACATAGATATACTACATAGAACAATAAAACATCTTAAATAAATAGTTTAGATTGCTAGTTAGTTTTGTGTCAAAATGACATAAAGACTTACGCGACAATCTGTTTTCATTCCCTATTAATTTTCATACCCTGGGCTATATGTATGAAAATCGATTCTTAAGGGGTAAACTCCGAAAAATCTGCCTTCTAGAAAATCCCCTTTAAATTTTTTTCCCTAATTTTGGGGTGAAAATCCCTAAGCAGCCAGCACAATCGCCAGTCGCCCGACTTGTGTAGAACAAGTTCGGATTTGGTGCAGAGCAAACCAAATCTGATGCGGTGGACTAATAAATATTAATAATTATGTTTGCCAGACTACACACGGCCGGAGTCTGTTTACTGTTAGCACTAGTAGGAAGGTATATTGATAAACGTCAACATGTGTAAAAAAATTATCTAAGCGGCAAGAGCCACTAATTGAATTATGGTCGAATTTCGACCACTAGGTGAACACTAGTACAATATATAATTAGACGTAAAATGTTTCAATGGATCATTTCGACATTATTTTAGAACATAATTACATATCATGTTGTATTGTTGTCTATAAGACTAGCAATGCTTAGTTACCTTGAGTGAGCTGACAACAGCAATGTTCCCACGTGTCACCTTTTCCACTGGCTTGTACTCGTCAGCTAGTGCCACATACAGGTATCCTGTCTAGAACATAGATTATTATTATTAGTAAATAAAGCATGACTTATAAAAAAATTATAGAATAAATTGACCTGTTCACTTTTGTCCCTGGCCACATTGTATATTTTCTGGCCCTTGGTGATCTCTCCGCTGTACAGCCTCAGGAAGGTCAGCACACCCCTCTGATCATCGTGCTGAACTTTAAAAGCGCGTGCTGATAGATCAGACTCAAAACACTTGTATGTTTTATCACAAGCGAATGGTGACGGAAGATATGATGTCACAGCATCCATCAGAGTCTGAACCCCAATATTTTTGTATGAACTGCCACACAATATTGGAAATGCCTTCATATCTATCGTAGATCTTCTCAATGCCTCCTCTACAAGCTTATTCTCAATATTCTCTAAGGACTCTTGCTGTATAATGGCTTCTGCTAGTTGATCATCCATGGAGGACAGATTGTCTATTAGTTCCCTGTGACATAACATACTTTTCTCCCACTTTTGTCCATCCTTCTCAGTTAACTTTTTACGATTATAATTTTGTCCACGTCCCTGCGTCCAAATAATTTCTTCTAATGTAACTAGATCTATTAAACCTGCAACAGCATTTCAATTTAGGTGAAGATGTTATGTAAATGTTTAACTTCAAAATCAGAAGGTAAACATTTTTTAACTATATTTACCAATAAGTTTATCTTCATGACGAATAGGCAAATGTAACAATAAAGGTTCAACTCTGAGCTTGTCACGTATAGAGTTGAGGCAGATGCTGATGTCTGCATCGGTTCGGTCCATCTTGTTCAAATACACGATACGGGGCACTCTATGACCATCAGCCTGCCGCCAAACGGTTAGGGTTTGAGCCTCTACACCTGAAATTAACTAAATATATTTTATATATATTATAATATTGTATAAGTTGTACTTGTAGTTGCTGTAGTAGTAAAGGTATTTGTTTTTTGTACTATTTCTGTTGACATTAAAAAAAAGATTGCTGTTTAGATTCAATGTAAAAGGGAAATATAAATACTACCAGCAGAAGCATCGAGGACCACAATAGCACCGTCCAAAACGGCCAGACTCTGCTCCACCTCCATGGTGAAGTCTATGTGGCCTGGAGTGTCTATCAAATTTATTTGATGATCCTTCCATGGAAATGACACTGCCGCAGCTGCAATGCAAAACATTAGTAATAAACTATTAACAATTAATGTAGTAATAACATTGGCTTAAATTACGAAAATTGACGAAACTTACAAGTAATGGTAATTCCTCTCTGTCTCTCTTGTTCCATGTAGTCAGTAACCGTGTTGCCGTGGTGTACCTCGCCCATTGACCTTATAGTCCCTGAGTAAAACAACATGCGCTCAGTTGTTGTAGTTTTTCCTAAAATGATGTCCAAGAATATTTTAGAGGAAAATAAAAATTTAGTCATGTTACTTACTTATAGTATGTGTAATATTTTATTTAATAAGGTAGGTAATTAATTATATACCAGCGTCGATGTGCGCTAAGATTCCTATGTTACGAATTTTATCGATATTATTTTTTTCTTTACTTTTGCTTGTAGAACAATACTTTCTATAAGAAACATGCCTAAAAAACTTTCGGTAATATTTGAAAACACAAAATGTGTTCATAACTTTATCAATTTTAACAGTATTCAGCAATTTTTCAAGACTCGTAATTTTTTATTTATTTTCTACTTCTTAGTTCTTCATCCCGTTCAATTTAAAGTCGGATGTCAAATTGGATGTCAACGCCATGTGACGTGATGTTTTTTTTCATTTTTCGACGAGCTTCCACATGGATTTCGCATGTTGCAAAAACCTACGAATATGAAAAGACATGTTGCCTAAAAAAATTTTTTTCGCCTATTCGATGTTTTTTTTTTTTTTTGAAGATTTAATGGCCTGGTAACAAGACCTTTAAGCCAAATTCGATGTTAGACAACATGTAATAAACAATCTAGAACCCATTTTCGTATATTTTTAAAAAGAACGAAGATAAAAACAATTTAAATTTACAATATGAAAGAGAGAGATATATCGGCCTGTGATGTCACGAATTGCACCCGCCTTATGTTCCGTCTACCCGCCATACATTTGTCATTACAAAATGTATGCCGGATGCAACTTGTGGCAAATCGTTGTAAAAATAAGATAAATAAAATACGTTTATTTTAGACCCATAAAATAGTCCATAAAGATATTAGTATAAAGTTAATGTGTTAGTAGTATAATAAACTTATTTTATGCTAATATTGTTAGTAATGACATTTTTATGATAATAATATGATTCGGATACATAATTCATCATAATATATAAATAATGTATCCGAAACATCTTATATACCTAGTGCTAGCTCTATCCAATGCATTTGTATAGGGCAGTCTGGTCTACAATCAATTATTTTCAGGATGCTGTTCCGAGTGTTGCGTAGACGCTGCAGTAAAGAGGCGGCTTTTTTACGCATGATGGCGTGAAAGTTCGAGCCTCGGCAAACATGCCCGACGCACTGCAGCGCCACGGTAGTCGCAACAGCTTCCTGAAAACGTTGTTGTACTGAACGCGCAGAACGGTATAAGTTTGGTTCGTATATGACACCTACAGGCCGCTCGTATAAAAAGACTGGCAGAACGCCTTAAATAAAGTAATTTTGACGTCTGCCTGGAATGAGCGAACCTGCGGGCGAGCATATTGCCCCTCACCGCCAACGCTCTGCACTCGCGCATCGCATCTCGCGGGTCACTGGTCACGACATGACCCAGATACCTAAAAGTATCGACTAAATTAACCGCTACCCCATTGAGATATACTGGAGGCACATGCCGGGGCTGTAGTTTCGGTGCCTTGAACACGAGTATTTCACTCCTATTTGGGTTATATTTAAGTTAAAGTTATATTTATCTCAGACCGCTTATCGATGGACTAGGCAGAACCATGTCGTCCGCATAACTTATGTTGTTTACACACATGCCGTCAACGTAGCAGCCGACATGCGTGCTGTTCAGTTTCTCGATAAGCTGATTTAACATAAAAATTAAATAGTAAGGGCGAGCTCAAGCCCTGTGAAATTCTACACTAGGCAACATCCCTAAAATGTAGTTTTTATAAATAAAATATAATTACTAACTTCTGCTCGCGTCTCCGTCTCAAATCCGGTCCGTCCGGTCAAATATAGTATCCCACGGAATTGCAGTACATTTTAAGACAAAATGTAGCCTATGTTTTAATCCAGAGCCTTAACTACTACCTACCAGACCAAATTTCATCAAAATACATTCAATAGTTTTTGTGTGAAAGAGTCGCAAACATCCTCACAAACTTTCACATTTATACAACAACAATGAATGTAGTGGTACTGGTATGGTTTTTATTAAGATAACTAGCTTTTTCCTGAGGCTCCGCCAGCATAAATATAGTATCGGGATCCCAAGTGAAAATTGTACTTTTTAGCGATAAAAAGAAGCCAATGTTTTAATCCAGGGCCTTAACTACTACCATACCTTTCATCTAATTCCGTTCAGTAGTTTTTGCTTCTAAGAGTAACAAACATCCATATATCCATCCATCTATACATCCATCCACCCTCACAAACATTCACATTTATATTAGTAGTAGGACTAAAAAAATATTTTTATGCTAGTGTGGTTCCATTTTAAATTTTTAAACGATACTAAATATTTCTCCTTCTTCTTTTTCATATAGTTCGTCTATCCCACTTCAGCAATGGCATCTTCGTCGATTTGTTTTTGTGGAATACGATAACTAAAATTTATTTACAAATTTCAATTACATTATATAAATAAAATCATTAATTAAGCCCTTCATAATATAACAATGGGAGTTCCAGCATTCTTTCGATGGCTTAGTCGAAAATATCCAAGTGTTATTGTAGAATGTATTGAACAGAGGGTAAATTAAAGATAACCTCAAAATCACTGTAATTCTAGTTTATATTCATAAGTTTACCTAATATTTTCCTTTTAGCCAACCGACGTAGATGGCGAACTGGTTTATGTGGACTCTTCATTACCAAATCCGAATGGACTCGAGTTTGACAACTTATATTTGGACATGAATGGTATCATTCATCCCTGTACACATCCTGAGGACAAACCGCCCCCCAAAGACGAGGATGAGATGATGGTTGCTATCTTCGAATGCATTGACCGCTTGTTCCGCATCGTCAGACCAAGGAAACTGTTGTACATGGCTATTGATGGTGTGGTAAGCTATGAATGTTATTCAATCAAGAATATAGTTTATCTTAGAATTGCCTATTGGGTAATGCTAAGATAAAATATGCATTGTTCGTGAAATATAGTGGCTAGTATTTTAATAACACAAACATCAACATGAGAAGTAGTACATAAGTCAACAAAAAATATCTTAAATGAGGACATTAGCATCCATTTGTCATTATATTTTGTTTTTTAGGCTCCACGTGCAAAGATGAATCAACAGAGATCTAGAAGATTTAGGGCTTCAAAGGAGACACAAGAGAAGATTGAAGAAATAGCTCGCATTCGTTCAGAACTTCAAAGCAAGGGGGCTTATTTGCCGCCAGAGAGGCCTAAAGAGGCACACTTTGACTCCAATTGTATCACACCCGGCACTCCATTCATGGACCGACTGAGCAAGTGCCTTCATTACTATATTCACGACAGGTTCGTATCAAATAATGTTTGAATAGTTGCATTGTGGTGTCCATTTATAAAGATACAGTTAACTATAAATTCAAGAAAATGTTAAGTTATAAACAACAATCAATATAATATTTTATTATATTGATTGCTGTTTCTTTTTTTGGAAGACTTCTGTTTTTTTTTAAGGTTAAATAGTGACCCTGGATGGAAGGGAATCAAGGTAATTCTCTCAGATGCCAATGTTCCCGGTGAAGGAGAACACAAAATAATGGATTATATTAGGAGGCAGCGAGGTTGGTATATTTTGCTTACCATGGCTTATCTACACTTCTATATACTAATATTATAAAATATACTGTGTTCCAGTAGCTTGATAAAAAGGAAACTTTCTTTGTTTCGTTCACATTCCTATCTCTTTCAATCAATCAGTACTCTGTATGTCAGTCAGTTGTTCTAGTGGAACAACTGACATACAGAGTATTAATATTGTAACATTTCATATGTTACTGTGTGTGTGTATTATAAAAAACTCAAATTTACCATGGGAAAAAGCTTGTTAGTTTAACATAAAGTATTTTAACAATGTAATTCAGAATAATTAGAGATTTAGTATTAGAAAATATAACTGCTCTGCAACATATCCATTGTTACTTCCTTCCTTACTGTAGTTTTTGTGAGGGTAAAAAAAAAAAACATTTTAAATAATTTGCATCTGTTTCATTACACTCCAGCTCAACCCGACCACGATCCAAACACCCAGCATGTGTTGTGTGGGGCAGACGCAGATCTGATCATGTTGGGGCTGGCCACACATGAGCCCAATTTCACCATCATACGGGAGGAGTTCAAGCCGAACAAGCCCAGGCCTTGTGATGTCTGTGGACAGTTAGGTAGGTGGGTTACTATGATGAAGATGTTGAGAGATTTTTAGAATAGTAAAAAGTATTGATTAGTAATAATAATATCTATGGAAGCTTCACACTACATCAGTCTGGACCCGTAGTAAGTGTCTGAAGGACTTGAGTTACGGGGATCAGGCTACCGGAAATATATATTTGAATACTTTCATACTATACATATATTTAGGATTTTTATTATATTATATAGACATATTTAATACACATCCAGAAACTCAGAAAACTTTAGTTCCCTCGGCGGGATTCGCACGACCTCAGGCTTGCGCATCTACGCGCTCAACCTCATAGACGCAGAATTCATCAATCATAACGAGGTAGTGTGTAAGGCTCCACGCCGCAAGAGCCGCGCCGCTAATGCGAGTCTTGCGGCACTAGAACGGGAAATTAATTAACAACTTCCATGATACTGAAAACAAGCTCTCCTAAAGGTAGGCTTGTGAACTGAGCATCTATAGCGACAGTGCTGCCGCGACACTGCATTACACTGTGGCACCGCTCGAAAGCCGTTACATACAATTCAGTACTACATAGATCTGTCGCACTGTCGCGGCGTCACTGACGGGGCGGCACTGTCGCTATAGACGCTTGCTTCGAAAGTCTACCTTTATTGTAACAAATATAGTTATTAAACCAAGGAATACTTTACAACTTTTTGTTTTACTTCTTCTAATGTATATAGTTTATTCTCTGTTCAGATCAAATTTAATTTAAATGGAAACAAAAAGATGAAATTCGACAAAATTAATGTGTTATTGTGTTTCTAGCATTAAGTGAAATAAGTGACATTTAAATTGGTAGCATTCCGTAACGATAAGTTATGTTTATATTAAATTGGATCTTCCGTGCGGAGTATAGTTCTTGTTTATTTAATTAATTTTCACAATGAGCGCGCAGGTCACGAGATGAAGGAGTGCACGGGCAGCACGCCGGACGCGGCGCTGGTGCGCGCGGACCCCGCCTTCGGCAACCAAGACAGCTTCATCTTCGTACGCCTGCCTGTGTTGCGCGAGTACCTCGAGAAGGTAACACTGGTTCTCTGCCCTGACTACCTGCAGCCCAACAGTTATTAGTCGAAGTGAAATAATTTTATTCAGAATGCAATTAAAATACATTGTTATGAGTCCATTGTAACTACGTACTTTTTTTTAGTAAAATGAAAACTGAATCATCCTACGAAAACCGTACCACATACGGGGTTAAAAAGTAGCCTGATATGTTCTATAATAATTAACGCCATTTATATAACCCGTATCAATTTTACAGAAAAATGTGAATACCTCTAAAAACCTCGAAGACGTAAATAAATATATATTTATTTACGTCTTCGAGGTTTTTAGAGGTGCCATTTTGAATATCAAAGATAGCGGACATTTATTTTTAATAATATTAATCTAGGTGTCCTTTTCTAGGTTTAGGGGATGTTAATTACAAAAAAAAGTTTGAAATTTCAAAATGGCGGATATATTTTAATTTCTGCATAATTCTTCTATCTCAAAAATGGTGCATCCTACTGAAAAAATAATGAAAATTTCCTCTCCCTTAGTAACCGCGCAACGACATGTTTTGTTCATGATGGGAGAAAAATAAATTTGAAAATCATGAATTTTCCAACATATCTATCTATAGCTTTATGCATCGCTCGTATCTCAATGTAGAGCATTTACAATTTTTTTATAAAATTGCTTCTTACTTGGAAACGGTGTTTCTTTCTATAATCGCTTCTGTCTCGGGAAACGGTGCATCCTACTGAAAAAATAATGAAAATTCCTCCCCCTTAGTAACTCCGCAACCACATATTTTCTTCATGATAGAATAAAAAGAAATTTGAAAATCCTGAATTTTCCAACATTTCTATAGCTTTAAACATCGCTTGTATCTCATAGTAGAGCATTGCCAAATTTTTTTTCTATAATCGTTTCTATCTTGAAAACAGGTAATCCTACTGAAAAAATAATCCCAAGTACGTATTTTCCAAACCACGTATTTTCTTGATAAGTTTTTTTTTAATCTTAAATTTCCAAAAATGTCTATAGCTTACACAGCTGGTACTACTAATTCTGGTATTAATAATCATCAATCCTAATCAGCATCCGCAACAATATTTAAATTAGTATTCATGTCATTTTCACGAAAAATAAAAATTCTCCATTTTGGAAATTGAAATTGGAAGACAATTTTATAATCAGCACCCCCAGAAACCTCGAAAAGGACACCCATATTAATTTTAATGAAAAAAATGTACGCCATTTTGGAATTTCAAAATGGATTTAATTTTCATATTATTCTGTACCCCCAAAAATCTTGAAAACGACACCCATACCAAGGGAAAACCAACTCCAACAGTAGCCAAAAATGAGATTTTCCGTAGCCTGCAAATAGATTTTTTAGCAGCCATTAATTTATTAACCCAATCTGGTTTTATAGCAGCATACATCGTATAGTAGTCACCAACTCGGAAATTAAGTCGCCAACTAATAAATTGCGGTGCCAATTTGGATTAAATTTCGCCACTTTTTATTTGCCGATTTTTGTATTTTTGTCATCTCAGTGCTTTCCCCAGTTTAGTAATTTAGTCGGCAACATATTATTCGCTGCCAAATTCAGTAATACAATATGCTCATGTGCAGTCGCCAACTTATTTTTGTTCGCAAAATTAATTATATCCCATAATTAACTAGACCATAAAATATTTGCGTGCAAAGTTTCATTCAGATCCGTCCAACCATTCGTTTTATAATAATATGATGTCACAAAACATTTCACTGAGAATGTGTCTTTTCCAGGAGCTGATGATGCCCAACCTGCCGTTCCCGTACGACTTCGAGAGAGCTCTGGACGACTGGGTGTTTATGTGCTTCTTCGTGGGCAACGACTTTTTGCCGCATCTGCCCAGTCTGGAGATCCGCGAGGGCGCTGTTGACAGGCTTGTTAACTTGTACAAGAAGTGTGTTTACAAGACCAGGGTGAGTAGCAGTTGAAAGTTGGCATGTATGAGGACACATTATGAATATTGATATTATTGAATAGTCTTGGTAAATGTATTGTAATATCGGTATTGACGAAGGTTAGGGTCGCAATACATGGGGTCTGTCGTCTCCGCCTAAAACAATTTGAAACCGGCGTATTTAGCATAGTATGTGTGAAAGCCTATTAAATGTGTATATTAAGTCAAGTTTCGAAGTGTTAACTTTTGACAAATTCATTTCGAAACTCGATGAAACAAAAAATCTACAATGAAATACCGAAATACATATATACTCAAGGTTCATTTGAATGTAGAATCATTCGATTTTGTAAAAAGAAAACAATAAATGATATTTTTTAAATGTTTTACTTCTATCACTCCCTCCCCAGGGCTGGATAACGGACTCCGGGGAGGTGAACCTGGACCGCGTGCAGGTGATCATGGACGAGCTGGGCCGCATGGAGGACGAGATCTTCAAGCGCCGCCACCAGAACGAGGTTAGCTTCAAAGCGCGCGAGCGGGCCAAGAAGCAGCAGAAAGTCAACTTCGGCTTGTTGGACAAGACGCAGTTCGCGCCGATGGTAGGTGGAGTTTGCTTATAGATAGAATGGTACGTGGAGTTTGTTTATAGATAGAATGGTACGTGGAGTTTGTTTATAGATAGAATGGTAGGTGGAGTTTGTTTATAGATAGAATGGTAGGTGGAGTTTGTTTTTAGATAGAATGGTAGGTGGAGTTTGTTTATAGATAGAATGGTAGGTGGAGTTTGTTTATAGATAGAATGGTAGGTGGTGTTTGTTTATAGATAGAATGCTAGGTGGAGTTTGTTTATAGATAGAATGGTAGGTGGAGTTTGTTTATAGATAGAATGGTAGGTGGAGTTTGTTTATAGATAGAATGGTAGGTGGAGTTTGTTTATAGATAGAATGGTAGGTGGAGTTTGTTTATAGATAGAATGGTAGGTGGAGTTTGTTTATAGATAGAATGGTAGGTGGAGTTTGTTTATAGATAGAATGGTAGGTGGAGTTTTATTATAGATAGAATGGTAGGTGGAGTTTTATTATAGATATAATGGTAGGTGGAGTTATTTTTAATCATATGTATGAGTAAAACCTGGCCAGGAAAATAAAGAAATCTGCACTGAGAACGCTTTCTTTTTGTTGCAGCCATAATAAATAATATATAAACATAATTCTCCGAAATATGGCGAGGTCTTTATATATTTCTGGGGGTCTAAAAGGCCACTTTAGGTGTTTCATATAATTTTTTTTCAACTCATATTATGTGCGCCATTTTACGCAATTCTATTGAAAACTGACAACATTGGTGTTTTCCAATATGATGAAATCAGATGAATCCCGATGCCATTTTACCATTTCACGTTTTTTGTATGGAAAAAAATATATGAAATATAATATGAAACACCTAAAGTGGCCTTTTTAGACCCCAGGTCACGCTATACTAAAACATTCAGACTAAGTAGTTAGTAGTCTAGTCACTGGTTCGTAAGTCTTGAAACTAGTAATGACAAATGGAAACTTAAGTATGTTTTATTATCTGACCAATAAAACTTGATATTTGACTAACAAATAGGAGGTGAAATCGTCCCTAAAACTTTATATGTCTATATATCGAGTTTGTAAGTTAAAGTTTAAACCTTAATAAAATATTAAAATATTTTCTTGTTTTTCAGCCACTGGGAGGCGGGTCTCGGTCCATGTCTAACGTGCGACAGGAGGCCGCCGATATCCGAATCGCCGGCATGCAGGCTGTCGCCGCTGTAAGTGTCTATATTCTTTTCAATTATAGCCTATACTAATGTTAAGTTAACCAATTTAAGTAAGCCATAAAAATCAATATCTTCAAAGAAACTGCAGATTGTTTCTGAAAACGTCTCATACAGAAGTCGCAGTACCGTGTATAAAGGTACTCAAGCCACTCTTCGTTGGTATAAAGTAATAAATAAATAAAATGTATGGTCACATGCGTAAACTTTGTAATGTCTGCGAAGTATGTGAATATGTTGATAACTACTATATTCGTTTTTGTAATTTATGTAAGTAAAGTAAATGTAGGCTTTTTAAAATTATTGTTGTAAAAAAAATCTACATTTTAGTATCTTTGAAATGAACCTAATAACAAAATTTGAAATTACCCAAATGCAGCAGGAGGCGGAGCAGCGTGGGCGCAAGCGGTCGGCGGCGGCGGCGGGGCTGGACAAGGAGGAGGACGACGCGCACGACGAGGTGCGTCTGTGGGAGGACGGCTTCAAGGAACGCTACTACGAGAGCAAATTCGAGGTGGCCAGGGATAACCTCGAGTTCAGGTAACATTTTAGGGCAGTGGTAAGATATTTGAGGAGTGTAAAAAATCTCTTTATTGCAATCTGTGTGAGTAATTTCATGAAAGGGGACAGAAGTGTGTGCCAGAGAAGCGCGTGTCATTTGATTTGATAATTGAGCGCCTGCAGTGGGTAAGTTGGCAGTATTGTACTGTGTTATGTGTATGAAGTTACAAATAAAAATCAATACGTATGTCAGAACCAAACATAAGTAGAATTTACTAGTGCTCCATGATACCTATGAGGGTTTTTTTCTACAATATCGGTGTCTGCGTATTGTGCAATAGCATTTAAGTTACTACACCCCATAAGCAACTAGGACACTGCGCAGGTACCGCGTGGCGCTGCAGTACGTGCGCGGGCTGTGCTGGGTGCTGCGCTACTACTACCAGGGCTGCGCGAGCTGGAAGTGGTACTTCCCCTACCACTACGCGCCCTTCGCCTCCGACTTTGTCAACATCAGCGGCCTGCAGACCGACTTCGAGAAGGGCACGCAGCCGGTTGGTTATTATATATTGTTTACTAGCTTTTGCCCGCAGCTTCGCCCGCGTGGGAGAGTGTTCGAGGCAAAAAACTTCTTTAGCAAATATACCTGCAATATTACTATATTGCAGGTATATTTGCTATATAGCACAGAGTAAAAATATATACTTTGTTATACATTTTCACTCGTACTTTTGTATTTTAAGATATCTAGATATAATCTCCTAGATAATAATAATTAAATAATAAAATCGTATCCGTCTTCAAAACGTAAACAGCTTCCGAAAATACCACATTATTTCTGATTATTTGTTTAAACTTAGAATGGGTAAAGTAACCTATTATTAATATATAGACATATCTAATATGCCATCGCGGACTTTCTTGTAGACCTATAAAGGAGAAACAAACCCATACATTGTTTTGTTATTTATCTCCAACGGATTAGGTTAGGCAGCGTTTTCGATAAAAGTTCCCAGACGGCCACATTTTTTCCGACACCTTCAACAACTGTCGTCATAAATCAAACAATTTCCACAAAACCATTACAAATTATTATCGACCTAAACCTTCCTAAGGATCCACTCGGTCGGTAAATGTAAACGGCATTAAACTCCTTTTAGTAGTTTTTGAGATTATCGCGAACATACAGATAGCTGACAGACAGACTCGGCGGGGCACTTAAGTATCCTATGTCCGTCTCCCGGTTCTAAGCTACCTCCCCACCAATTTTCAGCCAAATCGGTCAGCCGTTCTTGAGTTATAACTAGTGTAATTAACACGACTTTCTTTTATATACCGCACCGCCGTGCACCGCCTGGCCCTGCAATTTTAAAGTAAATTTAAAAGATTCGTTGTTCAAGATAATGACGAAGTTGTCTCTGAGTTTACATTTTTATTAATTATGGTGAAACTGATTTTAGAAGCTGGACATACAACATAAGATAGATAATAATAAAAAAGGTTGGAGTGTCATTATTTATAAAAAAATGCGCTTCTTGTGTCTTCGCGTGAACTACATAACGAGTTAAATGCGGTCTTTATCAATATACAGACTGTTTATGCGTTAGATTTTAAGTTAATTTTCTTAAGGAACTTTGGTTCTCATATGGCATACTAGATGGCGCTGATTTGCCGCTAGATCACGCTATAGGTAAAGCGAACCTATTTGCATGAGATGTTTATGAGGGCCTTACTAATGTGAAGTATTTTTGGGTTGTAAACCAATCAAGAAAAGGATTGTGTGGTTTAATGAAACAACAGTAAAAGTGAAACTTAATAACAAAATAGCATGGAGCACTAGCACAAATGAGTACTAGTCTATACACTACACGGTCAGCTGATGCGAACTATAGGCGCCGCCATATTGGCCTCGGCTGCGCTGACGAGCGCCTTTCACTTTATCCCTACTCCGCGGCCGACCGTCACGCGACATGCAACACACAGACGAAAAAGTTCGAGACGATGTAATAATAATAATAAATAAATAAATAAATATCTATGGACGCTTCACACTAGATAATAGATAATGTGTAATACCTATGTAATATTTCAAACTTAAATGATGTGCGATATTTAATGTATATAATGCAATGTTAGGAAGATTATCAATTATTTAAATAGGTTTTTAACTCCCTGGCGGTGTAACGCCGCGTGCTCTATTACATTTCATTTCTTTATATGTGTATAGATTGATGGATTGATTTATTTATTTGCAGTTCCGTCCGCTGGAGCAGCTGATGGGCGTGTTCCCGGCCGCCTCCGCGCAGCACGTGCCGCAGCCCTGGGCTAAACTCATGAGCGACCCGGTGCGTGATATTCCTCACTTAGCGCATTGAATAGAAATCACGCATTTGTCCAAAATTATATATGCAATCCGAAAGGCAAGATAAATATGAACTAGAAATGCAGAAAAATACACGAATAAAAATAAAAGTTCCTGTCCATTCCGAAAAATTGCATAGTTTATTTTTATTGGCTAATAAAAATAAACTATACAATTTTTTTATGTTCGATCCTTTAGCTATCCAGTAATGAAATCGATTTTTGTTGAGTCGACTGCTGTAAGACGATACTGTAATTCGGCGATTTTTTTCTCCATAGTGAATTTAATTGGTGTGTAAAAAAAATATTTTAATTTGAAAACCCTTTGCAGTTTTCGCCCATAATAGATTTCTACCCGATCGACTTCAAGATCGACCTGAACGGCAAGAAGTTCGCGTGGCAGGGCGTCGCGCTGCTGCCCTTCGTGGATGAGAACCGCCTTTTCAAGGCGCTCGAGCCCTACTACAAGGACCTGTCGCAGGCCGAGAGTGAGTTCCGTCACAGTTCCGTCACGTTTCCATCACGGTTCTGACACAGTTCCGACACTGTACCAGTTCCTAGTGCTGGTCACATTAATTGCGTATCTGTTGAAAACAATTTATTTACACTTGTAGTGTTTTCGGGATCTAAAACTGCCCTGGGGCATGGCAGTCGAATAGCTACGGTCTAGTGACTAGTCGATCAAAACCGATGAATCACGAAGCACTACATTCCCATCTTCTTTTTTATTTGACAATGTTATGGCACTGATTTAGACATTGACATTGATGTTCGGCTATTTCCGTAAATATACGGCTGCCCCGGGGCAGTTGTAGAAAACGTCATTAGACATACATAGTGCTAGTCATGTGATTTTCATGTTGTATATTTCGTACATTTATTTTTAAGTTTGACGAGTGTGTGAATGTGTTTGTCTGTGGCATCGTAGCTCCCAAAGTGATGAACCGATTTTAATCTAGTTTTTTTTGGTTGAAAGGCGACTTAATTGAGTGTTCTTAGCTATGAATCATCATCATCATCATCATCATCAGCTCACTGCCTGCCAGGAGTCGGGGGTTACTTAAAATAAAATGTTTTTTTTATGATATTAGTATAGTATAATGATCTATCATGTTTTTAATCAAATCACTCGTAACACAGAACAGCGCAACATTCGCGGGCACGACCGGCTGTACGTGTCGCCGGGCAACGCCAGCTACGACGCGCTGGCGGCGCTGTACGCAGAGGGCGGCGCGCGCGCGGACGCGCAGTACCCGTACCGCGCGGACGGCGTGCGCGGTGACGTGCTCACCAGCGCCGAGTGCGTGCGCGCCGGCGGCACGCTCGCCTGCCCGGTGCGTATACGACATGATGTACCTATATAATTTCGACTCTGATATTATGCTGTTTATTAACAACAAATAAGATATGCAACATAAAATATGACAACATAAATAAAGAAAACAAATTGACACATCAAGACAAACACTTAAGGCCGAATACTCAAACGCTAATCATAGTTAAGAGCCCTCCTCTTCACAGGATGTCGCTGTATCTGTTAGCCGAAATGACAAGGCACATCTTGGGCGTCACCTAATGTAACTATTGTTTCAGCATTCGGCCGTTAGATTTTTTGATTTAGTTTAATGTTGTATCTAGCATATTTCTAAACTGTTATGAAGTGACATTAAAAATTATCACTTACTCCTACAATGTCGTGTCGCAGGTGGCGGGGCTGGCGCCGGTGCGCGACAACCGCGCGGTGTGCGTGCGGTTCGTGGACCCGCAGTACGCGGACGACTTCGTGTTCCCAGCGCGGCGGTTGGCGGGCGCGCACGAACCGCCGCGCGTTCTCAAGCCCGGCGACCTCTCGCACCAGGAGAACCGCAACTGGCGCCCGCAGATCGGTATGTAGTCTGTGTACAATATAAGATTATTTTATGTAATACGAACAAATGAGCAAACAGCCACCTATGGACACCCGCTATACTAGATTAGTTGCGATAATTGTGTTGCTTTTAAATTCACTTGAGCCCCTGCCCCTGGTACCAACCCCCACCTCACATGACGCCGGTTTTCTGTCAGGCAGTTGTATCTCCATAGTCGAGCCGGACCATTCGTGTTGAAGCGTGGGTCTCCAACGGTCCACCACTATATCCCTATCTCTCTCACACCATATCATATAGTCGTGTATGCGCGTGCGCAGGCATGGTGCGATCGCACACGGTTGCGTCGTTGGAGGCGGCGGGGCACCGCATGCTGGGCCACTCGCTGCCGCGCGACCGCGACCGCCAGTACGGCTCCGTGCCGCCGCCGCAGCCGCATCACCACCACCACCAGCAGCAGCAGCACTACCAGCACCGTGAGTACATGTTGTCATGTAAGCGCCCCTTCACATGGGACTGCACTGCCATTCATTGACAGCCGCCCACGATCTATAACTTATTGCAGGCCGGAGCTTGCAGACCTTTCCTTTCTGTGTATTTTTTTACTACATTTGCGATATAGAACTAAATGAATCCGCGTTCTAACTGACGATATACTTATTATTATCTTAAGCTAGAACGCGGACTAATTTAGTATTTAGTTTTATACTGCGCCGGGTGAGGCTCGTGTAGTAGTAACTACTATAGGTAAGTAATAATACTAAACTTGGCGCCTTCACAGTACTCACACTTATGCAATTTCTTATACAGTGTGTTAAAAATGTTTTTTAATATCGTTAAAAATTCAAGCTCCTTTAGATTTTGTAGAGTCGGGTGGGTTCGTATTATATTATTTCTCGATTTTAAACAAATATTATTTCTTGAATGTTTTATCGAAAGATTGAATTATGAACTCGGGTCTTGAAGCCGATTTTTATACACATAGTCCCCCTTACTATGAAAATTTTTACACCGTGGATACACTAATGACTAATCCATGTTGTCTAACGCCTCACCCACGGTCCAGCCTGCCACTCCAACACCAGTGTCCAGTGCTAATGGCCGTCATTAGTGTCAAAAGTGACAATTATTTATAATTTTTGTCTACGAGTCCGCGGCCTTGAGTAGGCGCTCTAAGCGGGGATTACCGTATCCGTGGTGTACATATTTTCATTGTTAAGTAGATTAAAGTTCATGCGGAAAGGCAGGAAATGAATCTTACATTTTGTGGTCCTTTTAGTAGCGAATGCTTAGGAGAAGTTTAGATCTCAAATTAAATGCGAGACATAAACATTGTACCTTATTGTCCATTGTGTACAGGGTACATCTAACCGACATTAGTGTCACAATGTGCGCATAATCACTGGAATCCCTTTAATTCTATGAGATGTTGCATAATAGTCACATAATCGTCGTCTTTATTTGCGTCGATTACGGCAACAAAACATGCAATTACGTCGTCCAAATATTGGCATAATGCAGCAGGGGAAATGGATTCGGTGAAAGGAGTTCAAATTCAAATTACCCGCGGCATTGACGGGTAATAGCGCGAGCAGGAAGCGCCGCCATTGTCCGCTGTCGCCTATCATAATTATCGAGTGCCGAGCACAATGAAAAAAAAAAAGAAAGAGTTTCTAAATACCGGCGATCGGGGGCATTATCCGACTGAGCCGCGGCGGATCCGCCCTTTGTGAGCGAAGGTGTCTTAATACGGATAATACATTGTACTTATAATCCGCTAAAACGTCGAAAGCTTTTTTAAATCTTTTCGATAAATTTTGCTAAGATGCTCTTTGTTGACGCCGCACTTTACACCGATTTTGTGCAATCCCTTTATGTCCGTTTCCGATATTAAAAAATGTAAAGTTTTTGTAGTAAAGGTGGTAGGAAATCTGCAGCGGTGTCAAGAAATAAATAAGTTTATTTGTGTATGTCCTGTAACAATATCATTACTTTGCAGATATTCACAGTTTTTGTTTAATTTTATGTTGTCGCTGACGGATTTGTAACAGCTAACAATATGAAATGAAATATCTGCATCGGAGCAAAAATAATGAGTAACAAATATTAATTGACACTCGCCGGCCGCTCTGTTTAGACATGTCAATCTTACATTCAAATAAGCGTAATCAATTAAAAATACCCCGCAATTCGGGGGCGCGTAATGACGCCACGTGGCGCCCCCTGCGTGCTACCTCGCCCGCCGCCCCGGCCGGGGCAAACTCGACCTTGCACGCGAGACAAAAGCACCACAGTCCCGTGCACAATTAAATAGGGTTTAGTAATTGGAAGTCAAGGAGCTCGAGCTATGTTTTATTGCTGTTTGGTGTTTGTGTGCCGGAGCGTGGTATCGACAGTATAGATGGTAGACGAGGAGCACGCAGTATCGACTGCCGGTCTACCCGAACAAACAGGTATGAGAAGAAACTTTCATCATGAAAGTAAGGATACTATTGGACGTATCGACTATCCGACGAACTTTACCTTTTGACATTTTGAACCAGTAGATCGATTCTGCTAATTTAAACGTACAATAATTTGAAAAAACAAAATAAAACAGTTTCTATGCAGTATCGATGTTTTATCAACGGCAGAATGGTATTCTAATAAACGTCAAACTAACGTCAAACCCGATTTGATCGATCTAAACTCCAAAAATCAGTTTGTTATTCGAGACGATTAATTTACAATTTATTAAAAGTAAATAGAAAGTCTTAAGTTTAATACGAAAATTGGGGTTTAGGTAGGAGCGTGTATATAGCATATTATTTTCGCATACATATTGAGAAGCTAGTGTGTATCATATCAGATTGAGAAGCTAGTGTATATTATATCGGATTGAGAAGCTAGTGTATATTATATCGGATTGAGAAACTAGTGTGTATCATATCAGATTGAGAAGCTAGTGTATATTATATCGGATTGAGAAGCTAGTGTGTACCATATCAGATTGAGAAGCTAGTGTATATTATATCGGATTGGGAAGCTATTGCGTATCATATCAGATTGAGAAGCTAGTGTGTATCATATCAGTTTGAGAAGCTAGTGTATATTATATCGAATTGGGAAGCTAGTATATATCATATCGGATTGAGAAACTGGTATACATCATATCGGATTGAGAAGCTAGTGTATACCATATCGGATTGAGAAGCTGGTATATACCATATCGGATTGAGAACCTAGTGTTTATAATATCATATCGGATTGACAAACCGGTGTATATCATATCGGATTGAGAAGCTAGTGTATACCATACCGGATTGAGAAGCTGGTGTATACCATATCGGATTGAGAAGCTGGTGTATATCATATCGGATTGACAAACTGGTGTATATCATATAGGATTGAGAAACTGGTGTATATCATATCGGATTGAGAAACTAGTATATATCATATCGGATTGAGAAGCTAGTGTGTATCATATCAAACTGAGAAGCTAGTGTATATTATATCGGATTGAGAAGCTAGTGTGTATCATATCAGTTTGAGAAGCTAGTGTATATTATATCGAATTGGGAAGCTAGTATATATCATATCGGATTGAGAAACTGGTATACATCATATCGGATTGAGAAGCTAGTGTATACCATATCGGATTGAGAAGCTGGTATATACCATATCGGATTGAGAACCTAGTGTTTATAATATCATATCGGATTGACAAACCGGTGTATATCATATCGGATTGAGAAGCTAGTGTATACCATACCGGATTGAGAAGCTGGTGTATACCATATCGGATTGAGAAGCTGGTGTATATCATATCGGATTGACAAACTGGTGTATATCATATAGGATTGAGAAACTGGTGTATATCATATCGGATTGAGAAACTAGTATATATCATATCGGATTGAGAAGCTAGTGTGTATCATATCAAACTGAGAAGCTAGTGTATATTATATCGGATTGAGAAGCTAGTGTGTATCATATCAGTTTGAGAAGCTAGTGTATATTATATCGAATTGGGAAGATAGTATATATCATATCGGATTGAGAAACTGGTATACATCATATCGGATTGAGAAGCTAGTGTATACCATATCGGATTGAGAAGCTGGTATATACCATATCGGATTGAGAACCTAGTGTTTATAATATCATATCGGATTGAGAAGCTAGTGTATACCATACCGGATTGAGAAGCTGGTGTATACCATATCGGATTGAGAAGCTGGTGTATATCATATCGGATTGACAAACTGGTGTATATCATATAGGATTGAGAAACTGGTGTATATCATATCGGATTGAGAAACTAGTATATATCATATCGGATTGAGAAATTGGTATATATCATATCGGATTGAGAAGCTAGTGTATACCATATCGGATTGAGAAGCTGGTATATACCATATCGGATTGAGATGCTAGTGTTTATAATATCATATCGGATTGACAAACTGGTGTATATCATATCGGATTGAGAAGCTAGTGTATACCATACCGGATTGAGAAGCTGGTGTATACATTATCGGATTGAGAAGCTGGTGTATATCATATCGGATTGACAAACTGGTGTATATCATATAGGATTGAGAAACTGGTGTATATCATTGACAATCTAGTGTATATCATTGAAAATATAGTGTATATCATATCTATTGGCGAGTATTTTAGCTCGCTAGAGCGAAAGTCACCGTCGACAAAGCCATTACCGCCGTGACAAAGGGAGCGGGCTTCGATCGTCTAAAATGTTATTCCCGTGACTTAGACACTTGAGCACGCGCTGTGCTCCGCCGCGCCGTCTCTAATTATTGCTGGCGAATCGCCGCCGCTCGAGAGCTTGTCTCGTTTGTTTTGCCAGTTTTTTATTTTTTACACGAGAAATAGCTTAAGGCACGTCTGGCGGGAGCGCGTGTAGTACAGACGTGGGTGCGTGTGAAAAAAAGAATCCGCATTAAACTTAACAAGTTCTTTTTTCGAATGTCAACAGAAAAAGTTACCGCCGTTTCAACCCTAACCCGCCGAGAAGAACCAGCGAAACAAACTCGGTCGGGTGCCAGCTTTAAGCAAAAATATGGAATCTTTAAAAAAAAATATATATGTTTTACAATGTAAACTTATTCCCAAGGCTTTGTACAAAATATTATTTCGTATTTTTCCATAGTTTGTGTTCTTCAGGTAATCTGGCGGCCTCCCTCGATACTATTCCAATCGAGAGTAACACTGTGACTACACCCTACACAGGCACACTACGCGTAGCTACTTCATTTCGCTTACTTCCATCTACCTATTTACACTTACTTTACTTTGCGAAAGGTTAACTATGGCTATAGTTCGCATATTCGCATTATGAAGACAGTAAATGTCCATAAACCACGCTTACATGTGTCAAAATGGGTTACTAATTACTATTGAACACGGCACTTGAATTGTTCAATTTTGATTTTATTTTTTGACATTTTACTGTCTTCTTAGACGAGACACATATGGTCTACACTTGAACATTTGCGTATTTATCATAAACTGTAGGTTAAATATATTTGTAGACTTTGTAGCTGACTGTATTTACATCTGTGCTACACTGCATTTTGAATGCTGCGTGAAAAGCAATTTACCTTTGTACTTCTAAATATCGCAAAGCCTTTTAGCTTTGACCTGTGTGGCGCGATTGTCCACAAAGAATATAAAAAATCAGCACCCTAGCGGGGCTTAGCGTAATTTAGGCGCGAAGCCGAGCGCCGAGCGCCGCGCCGTGTGCGCTCTCGGGCGCTCTTGGGCGTCGAGCGATGCCATTAGGTGGCCATTATGTCGCATCGCGCTTAGTTTTGTTCTGGAGCTGGAGTCGTGATACACACAGCACACTGCAGCCTCATTAGTTGTGTTGTTGTGTGCAGAGAAATTTAGATTTTCTTTCTATAGAAAATCTAGAATTACAAAAAATCCTTATTAAAATATAAGGATTTGTGCTAAGATAGACCTAGATTGGTCTAATTAGACTCTAATATTATTGTGGACTGCGACGTCTTGGTTCTTACAGATCCTTCTTACGCTTGAGTGGTGATAGTAATAATACAGCAACAATTGTGATATTCTACTTTAGTTTAGTTGGTACATATGAGAGATGCTTAACACAGATACGTCTACACTATATATAGCCTTTTGACTAAATAAATTCATCTAACTAGATAGACTGCTTGTGACATCTGTCAATAAGACATTGACATTTCTACTTTTTATCACAACTCTATTATGCAACAAATATTTCTTAATGAACTATCTATGGCTAGTCACTTTGCGTAAAAAATATCAACTCAATCTCCCACTTCATCTTATCTGCTGGGTCTCAGTACTTAGTGCCATGAATTTAACTTACCTATATAATAGGCTAGTTGACTGTTTTTTTTATTGCATAAATGAATAGTACTCTTAAATATGAGTAACTTCTCAGAAGAAACAGTATATTGCAATTAATATTTTCAAAGGTACACACACAGACAACACAGAAAAAGTTGTAACACAGAATTTCTCAAGTCTCGTAAAACACTCCGTACAAAAGTCTGACGTCACGCGTTCCTGCAGTTGTATGAAATATATACGTTGAAAGAACATATTATTTGCTAATATCTTGGAATTACTGCGTTTTAGTTTATAGTTACTTTAATGAATGTTTTTGTATTTCATGTAAGTAAATTTATGTGTAGGTTTTTACATCAATTACGTAAACTTTTTTTGTAACTTTGAAATGCATCTAATTACATAACTACACATAAATTTTACATTTTTACAGGTATCAAGTAATAGTACCTTTATATTTCAGAATATATAAATTAAACTAAATATTTGACATGTTGTTTGAAAAAATTGCGTGAATGTGAAAATTTACCTGAGTAAAAGTTCTAGAATTGAAATATATATGGAAAAATAGTAAAATAATGGTTAGTATAAAACGTAGAGTACACTTTACACCGGCACTAAACATCAGGGGCACTCGTGCTGCGGCGTAATCCGCAACAATGGCAGCTAATGGCGCGGCGGTGGCGGCGCGGGGGGCGGGGCGCGGGGCGCGGGGACGCTTGGTACGCACGCAATTACGTGCGAGCTGCGACGCCCACCGTGCGGATTAATTGGTGACAAACGTCGCGCCCCCGCCAGCAGAACTAGATACGGTACCCGCCGGAAAAAAATATTTGCCTGACCTGGGAGAGTTAAACAGATATTCGGTTAAGGTAAACTTTTGAACCGACGCCGTCAGTGACGCCGCTTACTACATAGATCTGTCGCACAGACGCGGCGTCACTGACGCGACGGCACTGCCGCTATAGACGCTCGCTTCGAAAGTCTACCTTATGTGCTTCGAGCTGGCTTTAAGTGACATTAGCCAAGCCATCTATTTACTTTACATACTACAGAATTATTCAAGTGGGCGTAGTAAGTTAAATCTGAAACTATTAATATTAGCAGTAGCGAAATTTTTGGCGAAAATTAATGTCGTTAGGAACAAAGTTAGGCTACTAACTACAAATAGTTCATCGCACGCGGAGCGACCACCATACAAATGCTACCACCAAACTGACAGATTGTATTTACACAAACTTACAGATTTCCCTTATTAATTGGTCATTTTGTGTATTCTTTTGTAGAAAGAAATCATTTCCACGGTTAGCGGTGGTCATGCTACGCGTGTGTATAGTTCGTGGAACTCTACCGGTGATGATGGTGATGGCCGCGCGCTGAAGCGGGTGTCGAGTCGTTTTGCGAGTTCTCAAAAGCTTGGCCGGTTAATTACGGGAATTAGTATTCCCTCTGCGCCTCAGTAAAGGCGGGCAGCCTTTATACACGAATGTCAAATAAATAGTGATAGTCAAATATCGATATACGATTCTTAACTCAAGTCGTCAAAAAACTTCCTCTTATTTTAATCTATGGACGCTTCACACCACGTCAATCTGGCCCCGTGATAAGTAGTTACTTGAGTTACGGGTACCAGACAACGGGGAGTATCCCTACTAATATTATAAATTTGAATGTAAGTTTGTTTGTTACGCTTTCACGCGAAAACTACTTAACGGATTTTGATAAATTTGGTATGGTAGTAGTTTAGACTCTGGATTAAAACATAGGCTACTTTTTATCCCGGAAAAATACAGTGTTCCCGCCGGATACTCGATAGTAGATTTACGCGGGCGGAGCCGCGGGAAACAGCTAGTATTAAATACTTTTATACTATACATACTTATATGTATGATATTTTTTACATTATACACAATATATTTAATATACATCCATGGCCAAGAAACACAGAAAAACTTTTTGTTCCTTTGGCGGGATTCAAACCCGCGAACCCCGGCTTGAGCACCAACGCGCTCAACCACTGAGCTGCAGAGGTCGTCAAATGATGTAAGCCACTTAAGTAATATAGAAAGTTTTCATTTACAATATTCTTTACAGAGTTGTAAAAGTTAAAGCATTATTAGGCCAATTAAAACCGAATTGGTCCAATCGTTACATCTAAGTGCAGCCAAAAGGGCGTAACACTCGAACCCAATACTCGTATCGAAAAAATTTGCAAATGAAATTTGAGTCGACAAGCGCCCGGCCCCCAACGCTATCTATCGTAGCCGTCGGTCTTCCCAAATACCCGTCTCAACTCTGACAGCGCTACAGGTTGTGGGTAGTTTCTTAAACCAGTTAGTTATATTGTACTTGTATTGGTACCAAGATCATCTGCCAATTTGAAAACCCTTTGTGGTTCTTTTGCAAGTGAAAATTGACTTAGTGATATTAAAAAAAAAATTAGTCTCTTAATTACAATCGATATTGTACCGAACACCAACATTAAGCAATGGACACTTTTTTAACTTTCATCGTACATAGAAAATGAATTGAAAAGACTTCTATACTTTTCATATTTGACTGACGCATACATAGCTTACACTCCATACCGCTCTCGTCGCAAATCCTCTCCTCTGAGTGTTGGTATATTCTGTTTGTGGCGGCGCTGAGCCCGGCTGAGCCACCGCGCGCCCGCGAAAATCCCTTTACCGCAGCATCTTTCACGCCAGAGGATTATTTATCTGAGAGAGATGAGGGCTACGAGATATGGCCTAAGAGTGGTTTACGTATATGTGACATCTCTTTTTTGGAAATACGTAGATAACAAGGCCTAATTTAGATGAATACAAGTGCATTTTTTTTTTCAGAGCGCGCGCACACGTTCGGGCCGCAGCGCAGCGGCTACGTGCCCTACCAGGGCGGGCAGGGGCAGGGCTACCAGCAGGGCTCGCCGCAGGGCCAGCAGGGCTACCACAGCCAGGGCTACCGCCAGGGCGCCGACCGCCGCGACAACCGCTACGACACGCGCGGCCCGAGCTACTCCAGCAGGTCCGGCGGTGGCCCGGGCCACCAGCAGTACGGGGGCCCCGGGGGCCCCGGGGGCTCGCGCAGGCCACAGGATGATCAGCAGTACGGGGGCCACGGGGGGCCGCGCAGACCCCAGGACGACCAGCAGTACGGGGGTCACGGCGGATCGCGCAGACCCCCGGACGGTCATCAATACGGGGGCCCCGGGGGGCCGCGCAGACCGCACTCCGGCGGCCGCCACCAGGGCTCCACGTGGCGGTGAGGCGCCGGGGAGCGGGCAGGGAGCACCACACCACAGACTGCTCGTAGATAAGATCACTAGATTAGACACCGCCGTATTATGCCAGATGTAAGGTTCATCTTGCAGCCGGCGACCCTGACAAGGAGCTAGTGTGACATTCACGTTGTAGTCTTGCACCTGTATGCTCCGTTTGTACATCATGCTAAGTCCTTCATGTTGAGCTGCAGTGCGATCATCTTACAAGCTAATTGTGGCTGTCGCTTAAACCGAGACAAGACAATGACGATACCGGTAGGTTACCTACGTGTTTCGTCATTGTCACTAACTTAATTTTTGGACCAGTACTGTTTTGCTTCAGATATGGAATTTTTTATGTAACTCGACTATGTAAATTATGCATAGTCGAGTTATCTTAAATTAGTACCTATGATATCTCTCGACATTAGTATGTATCTAAATGACATTTCCAAGTCAAGCACCTACTTAAACTTCACCCTTCCATTTTTTCAACATAATTTTTTAATACGACTTCGAAATGCACTCGAAGCAAATGTATCTTCATTGTTTATCGTTAATCACAAATATGTATCGATATTGTAAATACGAATTTGGACTAACTGTGTACAGTATGCGTCTTCTGTAACCGTTAGAGAATAATTATGAATACACTATTACAAATATATACTGGCCTGTAAAAGAAAGTAGGTCTTTAAATTATTTTTTTTCATAACGCCAGAATATATAGATTTTAAATAAAAAACAATAAAGCATATTTTAACAGTTTTCTGGAACTAATAGAAAGCGGAAAAAATAGTGTAATTTTATTTATATGTAACTTCTATATTTTATATACTTTAAAAAATTTAATAAAAAATATTATGCTATACTTAAAAAAAAATGGAGTTTGAAAAGTGTAGTACTTTCTATTACATGCCAGTGTAGTACTCTCTACTACAGGCCAGTGTAGTACTTTCTACTACATGCCAGTGTAGTACTTTCTATTACAGGCCAGTGTAGTACTTTCTACTACAGGCCAGTGTAGTACTTTCTATTACAGGCCAGTGTAGTACTTTCTACTACAGGCCAGTGTAGTACTTTCTACTACACGCCAGTGTAGTACTTTCTATTACAGGCCAGTGTAGTACTTTCTACTACAGACCAGTGTAGTACTTTCTACTACAGGCCATTGTAGTACTTTCTACTACATGCCAGTGTAGTACTTTCTATTACAGGCCAGTGTAGTACTTTCTACTACAGGCCAGTGTAGTACTTTCTACTACATGCCAGTGTAGTACTTTCTATTACAGGCCAGTGTAGTACTTTCTACTACAGACCAGTGTAGTACTTTCTACAATAGGCCAGTGTAGTACTTTCTACTACATGCCAGTGTAGTACTTTCTATTACAGGCCAGTGTAGTACTTTCTACTACAGACCAGTGTAGTACTTTCTATTACAGGCCAGTGTGGTATTGTCGCTGAATAGAGTTCATGATTTTAGCGCTTTTTGAGCCTGACAATATTTAACTGTATAAATTCAAATATAAAATTGATAATATGACCAAATAAACTTAAGGGTCTATTCACAGCGAAACGATACGCGACATGGCGCTGCATTTTAAAGATAGCTATTCAAAATTGCACTTTGTTATTACACAAGAAGATACACTGTCACTATCTTAAAAATGCACTGCCGCGTAGCGTTGCGTATCGTCGCGGTGTGGACTGACCCTGAATGTAACATAAAGAAGCAATAATGAGCAAAGTAATGTACCGACAACGCGTCATGATGTTAGCGAATAGTAACTGTGGATTGTATATTTGGGAATGTTTGTAAAAATGAGGGACACAGACAAATAAGTCTACATTTGATTAGTTGACGTATTTGTAGAAATACGTTAGTAGTCACAATTCCTCTCTTCATTTTAACGAATCTTACTAGTTGAAGACTGGCTTTCTATTGCTTATCTTTACACAGGACAGTGGTCATGAATTCACATGTATTTAATAAGTACAATTGATCGATAATTTTATTGAATATATGAATATTTTATATAACATACTGTTTTAATTTTATGTATGATCTTGATTGCTAAACCTAGCTACCCAAACGCAACGCAACACTTACATAACGTTATATAACATTTTATAACAGCGAATTTTTTTAAGCCGATGGTGTATAATATTCTCTTTTGTTACAAGTAAATACTTCTGTGCGTTACCTTAAAAATACTAGATTCTTCGTAGCTGTATACAGTAAAACCACACAGTATAAAATATATTATGCACAGAGAAACAGCTTTCATAGAACGATTCAAATTTGAAAATTTTGACGTCGCGTTCAACAGCCCACAATTTTTCCACACAATCGTGGACACACTGTATGCTTGTAGTAGTGCAAATAAATCGAAAGCTCACTATGTAGCTGTTTACTGTCCCTCTCTCTTTAATCTGTGGTAAAGCCTTGTTGCTAATTGCCCTCGGCAATTTTCGTTTTTTCTATGGAAATGACAGGCGATGCATGAAAAACGACGAATGCCGAAAGACATTGAGGTCGTCGTCGTACTGTACATAATTTTATTTGCAGACTCGACGTCGAGTCTGTTACTATGTATAAATGTTACCCACTGACAATGGACAAGAGACCATCACCACACCCCACTAGTCCTGTAAGTTTAGTTAAGCTTCCATTCTTAATGAAACTAAACTATATGTTTCAGTCATTAGTCATTACTGAATGAAACACGTAGTCAGTTATGATTGGAAGTGACGATGTGTACCTAATTAATTTATGCGTCTAGGCACGTCGTGTCCGCTGCCGGCGTTTTCGACCTAACTGCACACCATAGGGACCGACACATTCCGTACGAGCCTCTGCTATAATTGTTTTTTTTTAATAGTAACCGTCCGTCAAACGATTTCCAATATGGCGGACAAAGCGAAGCTGAAGTGGCGCGATTGTGTGCGATCAATAGTTTTTTAATTTCTTTTTTTTTTCATCACAATCGAAGGTTCGAAATTGTTCGAATGAAAGGATATTAGGGTCCTGCGTACTGCTGGAGGCCACTCGAGAGATGAATGAGGTTGGAACTTAACGGTGATTTTTTAAGTATTTTTGTCCAGGTAAGCGTATTTAATGGACCATTATTAATGCGGAAGTTCGCTACTGAAATTGTTTTATAAAGATGTAAATTTGCCTTTAAAGAATTTCGTCTTGAAATTAATGCACGGTCCTTCAAAATCATAATAATAAATGTTAATTGGTATAGTAAAAACTTTGTACTCCGTTTTACAAAATAAAATAAAATTATGCTAAGGGAGAAGTATGAAATTTTGCATAGTTAACGTTTTTATGGAGGAGGAGTGAACTGCACTTATATTTTTATAATAATACTTAAAAATACATTAAATTAATAAAAATAACGTTAAGTATGGCGTAACCTTTTCTTGGACGAAGATTTTTTCTGTCAAATGTGCGTCTTAGCCTATTGAAATCTTTGCTTAGGTTGGTAGTAATGATTTTTCCCTAATCGTTGTTTCGTAGCAAGAGTCGACCTCGGTCGCAACATCATTTTCAGTTGCTGTAATCATTATAATATATTATATTATTACGTGAAGCAAATCCTTCAGTACCTACAGCTTTACGAGAATTGTGGGAACGGAGGAGTATGATATTTTGGCTCAGTTAAAGTTTATGAGGAAGGTGTGCACAAAGCTAATATATTCTCAAAAAATGCTTATAAAAACATAAAATTAATAAAAATAACAACACACACTACGTCAGATTTTTAACACATGTACTATCGATCAAGTTCGTGCTCGACCAGAAATAAGATGAAAATCGCTTGACAGTGCCGTTGAATCGTGTAAATATGTAGTTTAACCACGTTTGCAGTCGTTGCGGTCACTTCCTTTGTATTTAAATATTTTGAGGCATCCCCCAGTGGAAAAGAAAATGTTAAGAAACTGGTCGAGCAGGAACTTTGTAGATATTGTACTTACCTGCGTAACTTAAATTACCTATTGGTTGCTTAGTAAAAAGTATTTACGTAAAAGTGTTTAAATGACTAATATTACTAAGGCAAGTTTTCCTAAAGCTAGGCTAGGTACCTAACCCTTTTTAAGGGATTATGGAACCCCCTCGGATAATATCTTTTTGCATAAATAAATATTGTGACTTGTCGAAACTTGTCTACTAGCGACTGACGAGAAGTCTATTTATATTTGTGATATAAAATATGTAATAAATACCTAAATAAAATATATAAATATAAATAAATACCTAAGATTAATTTGTATTCTGACCCCCTTGTATCTCTCTACTCCCCCTAGGGAGGCGCCCCCCAGCCCCCACTGGTTGGGAATTCCTGGCCTAGACGGTAGGTAGTAGGCACCCACCAGTAGGGACCCACTACGTCGCTTGGGTAGGTAATATTGTTGGCGGCTACAACTACTTCAATAAGCTGCGTTGTTAACTACCTGAATAAGTATATATGTTAGACGTTTCACATTCCAATGAACGTATTGAACTCTAAATAGTTGAAGTCAAAACGTAATTAAGCGCATTCTCTCACGTCCGACAATCGCCGCGAGTTGGCGGAGCGTGAAAAGTCGAATCGCGAACTCACTTCCCATAAACCAAGATGTGCACTTTACCATAAGACATCTCGGTGTCGGCCGCCCGGGGACCGTCGCGGCTGGCGGGGGGCCGCGTGCAGCGCAATAGGCCCCCGCCGCGCGCGCAGTGGCCCCCGGCGCGCGCGCAGCACGCTGACGTGCGACTCTTGAGAATGTCGCGGTGTCCACGCCTGCAGCGGAGTCGGCGGAGTGTGAATGAGCAATTTCCTCTGCGATGGGAAAATCGCCGCGCATGAGAACTGACGTCTTGTGCAAATCAAATTGACGGGCCTTGACGTGCATTCATTTTGTTGCGTAGAAAGCAATTAACAACTACATTTAACATAGTACATCATACTTACACAGTACACTAGCTGTACCCAACAGCCGTTGTTATGTCTTAACTATGAACTGCAATAAAAAACCCGACTGCAAAAAAAGACAGATACCTAAGTAACCCACTAAAAAGACCAAAAAAAGATTGAGAAAACAGAGTACACTATGAGCTGAAAGCCCAAGTGAAAAATATAAACATAACCTGCTACCAAACAACGTCAATTATTTCACTTGGGCTTTCAACTCATAGTGTGGTCTGTTTTCTCAATCTTGTTTCAGTGATGGGACGGGAAAATGACAGGCTACAACCTACGCTGACTACCTACTCCTACACCTACAAAGTACATACTTAATTACTACATACATCTATAACTACCTATACAAACCTACAGGCCTACTACCTAATAGTACTACCAACACCTACAACCTACACATACACCTACTACCAACATCAACAACCTACACCTACTGCCTAATCCTAATACCAACACCTACAACCTACACCTACACCTACTACCTAATCCTACTACTAACACCTCAATCTACACTTTCAGATTTTTAGATTCGTGATTAGGTAGGTACTAGGTGTACTTTCCTACTTATTATGGTAACAATAATTAGGAGCCTATATTAAAAATAAAGTAGTATACTTAACCAACATCACCAACATCTTGAATTTAACGGCTTGACCAATCACGGTAGACCACTGACCTCATAGGTACTAGGGACAGGGCATGTGGAGGCTAAAAACGTCCCTACTTACAATGGGGCATTTGAGTTTTACATTTGACAATATAGAGGTCTGTGTCGCGCTGTAGTTTTTTCTAGTATGAAGATTGTTTTTTGTCTACTATTTATCATAACTTAGCAGTCCTAGTGAGCGAGGTTCCTACCAGCATGAGCATCGCAGGAACCTCGCTCACTAGGACTGCTAGACTCACTAGGTCATAGATGACATCCAAGAGAGTAGAGTAGCAGCAGAAGTGGAAGTAAGTTATTTTTTAGAAACCACATGAGACCATAAACCTCAATCACAGACCACAAACCACAGATGGCTCAATATATTTAGTTTGTTTACCTTTTATACATTTGTATAAATACCTAATGCAAAACAAATGAAATGACGTGTTATTGTAAAAGCAAATATTTCAATTTCAATGTAGGCGCTGTAGGAAATTTAATAAATAGATGCCTGCATGGAATCATCAATGCCACTTCAAACAATAAAATAAAAAAGTTACAAATTGTTACAGTTTCCGCCCAAATTCGGCATGCAGGGCACGCACCGCGCGCGCCACGATTGGTCCGCTCGCCCGCGCGCCGATTGGCTGACAATTTGACAGTAATGGCGTTAACTCCATCGCTCTTCCTGCCACAGGGCTTTCTGGCTTGCGAGTGCTTGTCCATAATGCACCCAATATCCATATGGATACATGCGACAATCGTTTCACCCGCTCTGCACTTGGGACGTTCGGTCTCCGGGGACTCCCCTGTGACCAGATGTTGCTACACTTTAAAACAATTTCACCCACAGCGTTTCGAAAGCCATTGTGCAAGTTTTTTTGTATTATTTTGACTAATTCTTTTGTCGTGCGGTCGGTTAGATTGTATGATAGAGGGTGACTTAATTCATTGGATGCGTTTTTGTTCGCTACCGGTTTAATGCTTTTTTGTGATGTTCCGATATTTTGATTTTGTTAAATGATACGCATTTTATTATAATCGCTCGAGTGTTGTAATATTAGTGTTTATTTAAGGACGCGTAGAAAATTATAGAGTGGAAGTTTGTTTTGAAATTGAGGCCACTGTTAGCAACACATAATGTACTTACAATATTATAGACGAGGTATGTCGAGGCAAAAATTTGTCCCTATTTGAATGGCCCCACTTTTGGAGTTGTTTGGGGCCATTTTTATATTTGAGGTATGATGAAATCAAGATGGCGTAACTTTTTCTTGTATGGAGATTTGTTCTGTCAAATGTACGTTATAGCCCAGTTTGAAAGGACTGGTACAATATCGACAAAGTTCTTGCCTGACCAGTTTCTAAACATTTTCCTTTGCACTAGGACGCCTCAAAAGATTTAAACACAAAGGAAGCGACCACAATGACTGCAGACGTGGTTGAACTACGTATTTACACGTGAGTATGTGTGCGTGCGCACGATTCAACGGCGCTGTTATGCGATTTTCATCTTATGCCTGGTCGAGCGACAACTTGGTACATGAAGTGAAACGAGAGCTGCTGAGTAACTATTTAGTAATCTGTGCTACTATGATGAGTGATGAAATTATTCTATTTGGAGTCAGCATCCAGTATCGAACAATGACCGACAAACTTTACTTGCCTACGAGTTGCAAACTTGCAAGGTATTGAATGTATGGTGAATGTAAGTGTGAGGTGCCGACGGAATGAGGCACACATACACACACACACACTCACCGGGTGCGTTGGCTTGACAACACGGAGATAACCGGGAGCCGTCGTACTTTTTTTAAGATCACTTTTGATAATTATGTCTCTTAAGTCTTATATTTTGTAATTCTATATCCTTTCTAAAATCTTAACCATAAAAATAAAAATCCTACTACTATAAATGTGAAAGTTTGTGAGGATGGATGGATTCACGCAAAACCTACTGAACGGATTTCGGTGAAATTTGGGATGGTAGTAGTAGTTAGGCTCTGGACTAAAACATAGGCTACTTTTTATCCTGAAAAAGTACAATAATCCCGTGGGATACCCGATATTATATTTACGCGGGCGAAGCCGCGGGAAAAAGCTAGTTATAATTATATAATAATTATAAATAGAAAACCACTATCCTTGCGCTACATACTACGGGCGCGGACTAAGGGTCAGCTCAAACTGAAACGAGGCGATACGCGACGCGGCTCTGCATTTTTAAAAAATAGTTATTTAAAATTGAACTTTATTAATACACAAGAAGATTCCCGTTTTATTGCAAGAGCGGCGCCGCGCTGTGCAGAGCCGTCTAGTTTCACATTGGAAACGTGTATCTTCTTGTGTAGTGAATACAATTTAAATTTGTATCGGTATCTTAAAAATACAGCGCCGTTTCACGTATCGTCTCGTTTCGGTGTGAACTGACGCTAAGGGCGTCCTTTCATAATCTTCTAATAAGTGTCGAATAGCTTATTCGGAAGTTTTATCGCTGCTTGCTTTATATCGAGCGACAGAGACAAAACATGCAAATAATGTCTTATTTGCATGTTTTGTCAGTTAGTTATCTGACACTGAAACAGGCCATTAGACATAAACATTCAGAAAGGTAAGGCAGAAAACGCAAGCTCTTAATGAAAACTATTTTTACCCGACTATGGCGAAGCCAAAAGGAAGGGTAATGATTTTGGTAGTCTATGTATGTATATTCCACCGTAGCACCTAAATACTAATCCGTTTTTCATGAATGAGGTGTCAATAGATTCGTAATAACGGCAAGGGTAACATAAGCTATATACTTAACGTAGTCGGGTTATAGTTTTTAACTTTTGATTATGACAGAAACGTAACGTTATAAATAGAATATAATATTTAGAACTAAGCTCATAAATAAACGCTAGGCCGCCTCTTCGAGGGCTACGATGTATTTATACTTCGCGCGGTTCGGTCGAGCGCGCTCTGAGCTCTCGAACGCGGACCCGAAAATCTCGAAAACCCACCCGTGTGGCGCAATTACCGCCTAACGAGTGCCGGCCGATGTACTTGATATTGTCACGCGACTCTTCACAAGTTGCAAAGTCTCCACAACAGGGCCTCAAGAACTCGCAAGATGTCGCCGATGGATGGATGAGAGCTATTCATCAAACATAAATCTAAAGAAAACTTCACTGAAAAGATATTTCTTAAATCAGGTGCATGTGTAGAGTAGGAGACAATAGCAACAATATCATAATACAAGTAACAATAGATAGAGACCAATGATTTCAAAACTGGGAATGGGCTGAATGGAAAGAGCCCTTCCTTCCATTCAGCCCATTCTCAGTTTTCAACTGTTATACATTTGACAGAAAAAATCTTCATACTAGTAATAGTTACGACATCTTGGATACTGAAGATTTTTTCTATATATGCGGACTAATTAAACTGCGAAAAGTGAAAAAATTTGCCCCAAACACACCCCAAAAGTGGGGCAGTTTAAGTCAGGATACTTTATGCCTCAACGTGCCTCGTCTATAATATATAGTTCTATGATAGAGGCAAAAAAATGTAGGTATCTAATCGCACTAGGTGCGTACGAGCTAATGTCTGTAGATCGTATGTGGGCTCTTCCTATCAATTTCACTACAAGAAATTGGCGCCTTTTGTGTGTTTAACAATTTTTTTATATTATTTTTTTCTAATAAGCGTCGGATAGCACTGGACATAATGCATAATTTTGGCTCTGAATATAGTCTGTTCTCGTTGAGTTTGAAGTGAGTCGTCAGTGCAAATGTCAAAGTGTCATTGATAAATTTTCCTGATGACTCACTGCAAACATAATAGATGAATATATAATGGCATAATGCGATCCTGGTGGGTGCTACGGCGGTGCTACGCCAGGTATGTAGGGTGATTGTTGAACCCTGATGTAGCGCAGTGTTGTTAATGATTTATATAACACAGTATTAATAATGATTTATCACTACATTTTAAAAACCTTACATCATACTTTTAGTTTATCTGCCTCGTTTTCAATTGTGCTAAATTGAAAAGGAGGCAGTTGATCATGTACCTAATTAGTATTATAACTGAGTTTTAGATTGTCTAGCATCAGCTCACTTCTACTGTTGGAAAATATATCGTGCACAATACCCACTTATATTTTAAATATTTATTATAGGTACTCGTGTACAGAAGCCGTTGCGAGGGGGTCAAAAAATTTGTGGACCTCTAAGCCGCCGTTTGACGTGCGCATTATTATGTATTTTGGAAAAAGTCCATTGTTTCGTAATCTCCCCGGGCCCTTGAGTCGAGTGCCGACTGTCGAGCTGCGAGCCTGCTGCGCGGGGGGAGCCGCATGTGCGAACCGTGAGGTGCCAACATTAAAGGCTTCACAAACGGCAGCTATAATATATATTAATGTTACACATTACATCCCGGGATGCACAACTTTATTATTTTAAAGTATGATACACTATATGGCTGACACAGTGTATTGTATATTTCGCTTTAATTCTGACTGACTTTACTGCAGGTACTGTGTATCTATCGAATAAACTTTTTGACCATTATTTTAGAAGAGAGATGTATTGTAAATTTTCGTATCGCTCTGTATCTTAAGAGATGAAGATGTAAAAATTTACATTATAGCTTTCGTGTGGACAGACGACCATCACAGGCGGTCACAGGGAGTAGATCGATTTAGGCCGCGAGCGACCGGTCGCACTGGAAATCTATGAAGCACGCCTATGTCCTGCAGTGAACGTCTCCAGGCTGAAGCGACGAGCTGTCGTGTAGTGTATCTTGACAATTTCTATGAACATACGTATTCTGATGTATCGTGCTATAATACACACCTTTACATTATAGCTGCGGTGTGTGAACGACTTAATATGATTTTAGTAATGAGGCTGAATGAACACCCTCCACGGATTTGTCGACTGCACCCGCCTTTATTCAAGAACACGTTTGGTTTGTATTTGCAAATTATATTATAAAAATATATTAATGCATACTTATCTGAATAGACTTTTATATTACTTATGTAGCATATTGCATATAATTACCTACTAGTTTATGAAGTGTGCAGTTGAATTATAATTCGTAATTGTATAGTTATGAGAACTAACGTTGGTGGACAATAATATAATAGGTATGACGCATGTATGTACACGGCACAGTTAGAGTGCAGTAGCCGGATAAACAGTTGTTTGCCTATAATGTAAACATAATATTATGTGTGACTACTCACTATGGAATAATGGAATAACGTATATTCTAATATCTTATACTTTAAATGAGACAATCCTCTCTCAATACTCGAAATTCGCCCATAATAATTCACATAGTTTTTAACTTTGAACTTATGTTATTTTGCCTCTTAGATAGAAAAAATGAAAAAAAAAGTAAATGTTGTGAGTTGTGACAGATTGACAAACGTCAACGTGAATCAAAATCTCAGTCGGAGTTTTCCGGGGATTTCAATGGGAGACGTTGTAGATTTTGTATTTCTATCATAAATTCGTGCTATTTCGGTTCTTAATGTGTAATATTGGTAGAATATTAACCATTAAATATTCGTTAACCTGCACAAGTTTGGGCAAGTGGTACAACTTCTAAAAACGTGCTATTTTGTGTTCCGTCCAAAACTCTCTAGAAACTTACAGTAAAGCTTCTACCACTTTACTGAATCGACTGACTTGACTCATTGACTGCACCGACTATTTATTTTGACTTTGACTAGACTTTAGACTTGACGATTTAGGAATACGGTGTTGAAAATTGAAACGAAAATTCTATTTGCCGCCTTTTTAACTTGACACGGCAAATGGTTTTAAGCCGACGTCATATTATATTTAAATAAAAAAAAAAACTCAGTCAATAATCTCTGTTCTCAGATTTAAAAAATCTGACTGACTAAATCTGACTAAATTGTATTTATAAAACGCTCGGTAGTGTGTGTTGTTGTTATTTTTATTAAATGTATGTTTTTCTAAGCTATATTAAAATATTTGCTTTCTGCACACCTTGCTCCACATAAACGTTAACTGTGCCAAATATCAAACTCCTCCGTACGCACAATTATTGTAAAAGTGTACTGAAAGTTTTTGCTTCATGTATTAATATAATAAAAATTCATTTTCGAGATGGTAAAAACTCATTTTAATACAAATGATTACTCTCGTACCACAAAGTTACATAATATTAGGTCCTTAGATATGAAATTGGCGTTTTGTCGTACTGGCCACTTTGATCTCAAATATAATATATTTGATAATATTATTACCTTCTTTGGTTAGGAATTCCAATTTCAAATTTATACCGCTATTTACTCATGCATTAATGTTTCGAAAACCGTAATTCATTTGTTTTTCCTCTTTTGTTTTTTTCTTTGCGTCACTCTGTTAACGATGAAAAACTTGAAATATCGTATTATTTTCGAGTACGAATTCCACCGCGGCACCAGTGCTGCAGAAACGGCTTGAAGGATTAATGATGTGTATAGTGGCGGTGTCGCAAAAGAAAACACGTGTGTTTTTGGTTCTGACGTTTTCGTTCTGGAAATTTCGATCTGCAGAACAAGTCCCGTGGACGGCTGGAGACCAAAGTTGATAATGAAGAATTGAAGGATATTGTGGAAGCGGACCCATCGCAAACCACGTCCGAGTTAGCTGCAGGCTGCGGTGTTAGTGATAAAACTGTTTTAATTCACTTAAAGCAAATTGGGAAGGTGAACAACCTTGAAAGGTGGGTACCTCATGAATTGAGTGCAGCAAATCGACAAACGCGCGTCGACTGCTGCGTTACATTACCAACCGGCACAATAATGAAGGGATTTTAAATCGAATCATTTGTGATGAAAAGTAGATCCAGTACGATAATCGGAAACGCTCATCAGAATGGCTGAACCCTGGGGAACCAGCCAAAGCCATCCCTAAGCGTAAATTGACTCAAAAAAGTTACTTGTGAGCGTTTGGTGGAGTAGTGCCGGTGTCGTTCACTACAGCTTTCTTAAATCTGGCCAGACGATTAAGGCAGATGTCTATTGCCAACAACTTTTTTCGAAATTTGGATAACTTCTTGCAAGGGAAAAAATTCAACTCCGATGGGGCAGTCCAAAGCGCCTTCAAAGATTTTATTGATTCCTGTCCAAACGGTTTTTTTTAGTAAAGGAATCAATGAACTACCTATGAGTTGGCAAAAGTGCATAGGTAGCAATGGTACATATTGGTGTAGCAACGGTACATAATGGTACACATAGTAAATATACTTTGATTAAATAAATATATTATGTTTTAAAAAAATCGTCATTATGTTCCTCCTTTACAAAACGCCAATTTCATATGTAATGTTGTAATGTTGTAATGTTGTAAATATTAGGTAATATATAATTACGTACAGAGAAACAGCTTTCATGGAACGGATCCAAACCGTTCCAAATCGATCCAAATTTGAAAATGTTGACGCTTATTATTATATTATCGCTCTGTCCGTCCATCTGTCTGTCTGTCTGTCCGCGCTTCTAGCTTCTGTAATTATGAATATAAATTGATGAAATTTGGTATAGTTATAGATTATGTATAGATCTCGGTTTGAGCATCATAAAATAATAATAATTTTATATTTTAGGGGTGGCTCTCCATACACGTAAAGTGGGGACGAAAAATATTTTTTCATCCTACCCCATCGTATACGGGGGGTAAAGACCTATTCACCGATACGGGGTATCGTTGAATAGGTCTTTTGAAATAAAGGCAAGGTTTCATACATGATTTTTTTACAACGTCAACCATTTACGAGTAATCGGCCTCCAAAGTGGCTTATAAGTTGCCCCTGGCATTTCTAAACTATGAGACTTAGAAACTTACAACTTTTCATCCTAATAGATCATTCAAGAACCTGATGAAGAAAATGGTTTTGAATGAAATCGGACAGTATCTTTTGAAGGAAGTAATTTGAAAAAAAAAACCTTTTACGCGGTTATAGTTAACCCTCCTTAGACATGTCCTGACATGCTCTTGATTAGGTTATTTTTTTCTAAAAGAAGTCTTTTCAACTGCATATCTATGATGAACCGTTGACGAAATATAATCATCACAAAAGTGAGATCGTCGGAGAGCATTAAAACGCTCTATACAAAAAACGATGCACGAGTGACGTCACAGCATTTGAAAACGTATCAATATAAATCAATCAATCAATCAATCCTTTATAGCAAGAGTGTGGTATACATAAGGTCTTAAAAATATTATAATAGCTAGGATCCAACATTCTGCCAATTCGATGGCGCACAAAATATCCTTAACATGCAAGATGTTAGGTGTGTGAAGTTAACATTTATAAATTGCAACGCATTAGAATAAAATAAAATATAGATATAAAGTTAAGAATTTAGGAATATCAATAATTATTAATCATAACAAATTAAATAATAATTAAATAAATCACACAATTTTAGTATTAGTCATAGAAATTAAATAAAGTAATATCACAGCCCTTAAGCATTATTAAAAAAAAGGGCATAACAAAAAAAAATTTGGACGATTGTCACAAGTATCAAAAATTAATATAAAAAGTAAGATATAGCTCAACATGTCAACATAACAATAAAATCATAATAGTATTTATAATTCATATTCATCATTAAATCAAATAAATTCATTAATAAAATATTATGTCAAAATCATCATATAGTCATGTAAAAAGTAAAAATTAGATATCTAATGTAATTTAAGTAAATTTAAAAATAACAGTCGTAATTCATAATTATCATTAAATCAAATAAATTCATTACTAAAATATTATCTCAAAATAATTATAATGTTATGTAAAAAGTAAAAATTATATACTTATCTAATGTAATTTTTATAAATTTATGTAATATTCATTTCTCTTTCTTTAAATGTCACGTATTCATTTAATGTATAAAAGCAATTATTTAACAGCCATTTAGTTAATTGTCTTTTAAAATTATCTAGGCTTAAGCTTTTGAAATGGTCTGGTAACTTTTTATATACAGTAATAGCATTGATGTACACATCTATAAAAAAAATGTGTACATCAATGCCATTACTGTATATAAAAAGTTAGTTAAGTTTTTTTATAGATATCACACCGGCACTGAGGCAGATATAGTTTATACTTGTGTCTTGGTGTAGCACTTCTATTACTAATGTCAGAATTTTTGGGACAGTACTGTGAATTTTTTTTATAAAAGTACAAATATCCCAAATGTACAAGCATACCAGAGGCAGAATACGAAATTTCTGAAATAAGGGTTTGCGACTGTCTGAGTGCCAAGCTTCGCAAATGGCTCTTACATACTTCTTCTGAACCTTAAATGCCTTGTCAATTTCAACAGACTACCCCCATAGCAATAGCGCATACGAGAGCACCGAGGACACATATCCGTGGTATGCGCATAATCCGGCCGCGGTCGAGACTTTGATACGTAACATTTTAATTGCGTATACAAACTTGTCTAGTTTGCTTCATACGTGGCTTATGTGATATTTCCAATCACAGTGTCTGTCTACTATGACCCCTAAAAATTTTGTGGAATTAACTTCTTCTATTTTAATGCTATCAAAGGTTAAATTTAAGTCAATTTGTCGTGTCCTATAGTTCCTAAATTGAATAATTTTAGTTTTATTGATATTAATTTTTAGATTATTATATTTAAGCAATGAAATTATTTTTTCAACCATATTACAAATGTCATTTTTGAACGAGTCTACATTCTCACATTTAATATTAGCTGTTGTATCATCCGCGAATAAAATCGTATTTTGATCTGTTACATTAGGTAAATCATTGATGTACAGCAAAAAAAGTTCTGGCCCTAGTAAGCTTCCTTGTGGAACACCAAATTCATTGCATAGAAACTTTGACCTACTAGTAATTTGTTTCCCTTGAGTAATTTTTGAAATCTCTACGCACTCTCGTCTTTCCGTGAGGTAACTTTTAATCCAGTCATAGGTTTTGCCCCGTATTACATATTTTTTGAGCTTGTATACGAGGGCGGCACTGAAAATTTCGGGAATCAAGGAAGTGACACAACATTACTATTTAAAAATGTATTTATTGCATTTCGAAGTATTCTCCGCGAAATTTGACACATTTTTCCATACGATGGAACCAATCATTGAAGCAACCATTCCATTCGGAAGTTGGGGTCTCCAAAATGGCCGTTTTGTAGGCGTCCACAGCTTCTTCAGGTGATGAAAATCTCTGACCACGCAATTTATTCTTTATTTTAGGGAAAGTATAGAAATCATTAGGGCTTAGGTCGGGGCTGTACGGCGGATGGTCTAATAATTCTATGATTTCTTGCTCTAAAAACTCTTTTGTTCTGTGCGCGGTGTGAGAACTCGCATTGTCGTGATAGAGGATGATGCGGCGGTTGCAGTTCTCTTTACGGAGTTCAGAAACGACCTGTGCCAAACAAATGTTAGCATACCATTCTGCATTAATCGTTCTTTGTCCCTCAAGAGGAATAGTCGCAACATGGCCGGTTTTGGAGACAAACGTGGCCACCATTTTTTTTGCAACACTCCGTGAACGAACAATTTTTGTTGGCTTTAACTCATTTTCGAACACCCAAACTCGTGACTGGTTTTTTGTTTCGGGTTCGTACGCGTATATCCAGATTCGTCACCTGATACGATGTTGTATACAGCATTTGAGGATCCTGCGTGGAATCTTTCGAGAGTTCTGACGCACCAAGTAACGCGAGCCGCTTTTTGCTCTTCACAGAGCAAATGCGGTATCCATCGGGAAAACAACTTTTTTAGACCTAATTGTTCATGCAAGATTATTTTTATTTGACTCATGCCAATGTCTAAAGTTGCCTGAATTTCGCGGTATGTCACATGTCGATCTTCCTCAATCAGCTCACGCACAGCATCAACGTTTTCTTGGGTGACTGCAGTTTTTGGACGACCTTGTCGGGGATCATCACTGAGCTTGACACGTCCACGTTGAAATTCAGCAAACCAGCGATAAATTGTAGTTTTAGATGGGGCTTCATCACCAAATGCAGAAATCATCCGGTCAACACACTGTTTTTGTGTTAAGCCACTTCGAAAGTCATAATAAATCATCGCTCTAGAATTTTCTCGAGTCAATTCCATTTTCTCAACGACTAAACAAGTTTGATAAGACCTTGTGACAAGACCGAGAATCTTTTTTTAAATAAATAAAAGGTATTCGATTTTTAAAACCAAGGAGTTTTAAATTAAAAAGATTTTAATATGACAGGAACAGTGGAAATATTCCATTCCCGATACTTATAGTGCAGCCCTCGTAGTAGAAGCTTATGATCTACAAAATCAAAAGCTTTGCTCATGTCTAGGAATACGGCGACTACAGGCTTTTTATCGTTTAGAGATTCTGTAACATATTTTATAAGATTTAAACTGGCTAAATATGTGTTACTATTTTCACGGAATCCAAACTGTTCTGACCCAAGTATATCATACGCGGTAATAAATGCGTGTAGTCTTTTTAGCATAATTTTCTCAAATATTTTTGATATTATCGGTATAAACACAAAAATCCATTTTACTAACTTAAATACTGGGATTATAGTATATCATTGTCATAATACACAATGTTCCATATAACTTATGGATTTTAACAGTAATTTTCGTTTTTCAATCATAGCAAAAAAAACGAAGTGTTTTTAGTCTTGTAACTTTTTAATTTAGCAACTGATGACTGTATTTTTTCAGTTTTCGGTTCATATTTATGTGGCCTTGCGGAAAATAAAAGAATTTTGCTGATTTCAAACAAATGCATGTTTCCTATTCAGAACAAGAAAACGCCTACGCCTCGTAGCGATTTCGTGGTTTATGGTATTTATAGCCGTTTTTATTAAAAAAAAATGCGATAGTACTTAAGCCGTAAAACATTTGTTACATTATATTTTTCCTCACAATCGTGGACACACCGTATGCTTGTAGTAGTGCAATCAAATCGAAAGCTCACTATATAGCTGTTTACCTATTCCTCTTTAATCTGTGCTCGTAGCGTAGCGTAGGGGTAGCGTAACGTAGGGGTAAATAAATTTGTTAACGTTTGCTACGTAACCAGTAAGGACTGTCACCGTATATCGCTGAGTGCGAGGGCTACATCGAGGTCAGTCGGACGAGAACGTATGGACTTCAGAAAACTGAATAATATGTGAGCTTAGAAAATAATTACTACTATTGCCTACTTCCTACTTCTCGTATCTTCTACTATCTACTAGTATATTCAAAAGAAGATTCTGAGCCCTTAGCCAAGTTGTCACCGCTAATTACGAAGTTTGAAAACAAAAATGTACAGAATTTGACGCATAATCATCGCCAAGTGACATAGCGATGCTTATTCCATAGTGATGCTTATGTCACATCTCATACATTTTTGTTCGTAATTAGCGATGACAACTTGGCTAAAGGCTCTGCTTATTATAAAGTTACCGAACTTAGAAAATGGAAATGCTGGTCATTACTGTAGGTATTACATTTATGGCATTCTTTCAGCTACACTGGATTTTACATAATTCCTCTGAAAGTGTGTATTTACCTAAATGTAACTCTGAAAGCTTAGTGACGTGGCAAGCTGGCAACGCGCGACGAAATCAAAGGCTACATTAAGTCCTTTGATTGTACAATACGTGGCGTCAAAGTCCTTTGTGTCTGGAGTTTGCCATTGTTTCGGGCGCATTAGCGGACCGCCATGCCATTTCGTCAAGAGCTTGAAACGGCGCAGCCATTTCGTGCAATTGTTTTGTAATATAATAAAAGGGTCACATAATGGCAGATTACGACTTAGGTAGTCTTAGTTCAATACCTCTAAATCACTGACTTACGATTCTAACAGACCGCTCAGCACGATTTTGCGCTTTTTGACATGAGCCTTTGCGCATTGTATTGATTCGATCTTATTACACGACTACGGGTAAGCCAAAAGGAAGGGTAATTATTTTGGCAGTCTATGTAATGTATGTATGTTTGTTTCACCGTTGCGCCTACACCACTGGTCCGATTTTAATAAATGAGGTTTTATTAGACTCGTAATATTAGCCCGGGTAATATAGGCTAAATAGTTAATGCCGACAACATTAATTATATCAGGATAATTATAGACATTTAGTTATAGTTTTTTTTAATATAAAAATTGTAGTTATTTTCTTCCCATACATGTTATAGTTACTTTAACTTAATTTTACTTATGTGAATCTTGAAATATTAACTAGCGCATCCGGAGAGAGTATTGTGCTAAACTCATTTCGAGATATTGCATTTGTGGACGAACTTCTCACTATTACAATATCACCCGTATGCGAATAACTAATCACTATTAATAACATGAACTATTGACGACGGCCTCTGTGGCTCAGTGGTAAGTGTAGGGGACTGTATTATTCCACAGGGTTTCAACCGCCGGCTCAGATTAGACTCGAAGATAGCAAGGTTACACCGATGTTGGGCAGAGCCGGGGCGATAATAAAACACTTATTTGAGGAGAACGATTTTCACTTTTTTGTTTAGCTTACCTAGCTCATGGCAATGCCGTATAGAGAGCCCTGGTCGTACGCCTCTCGGGCTGATTCGCTATCTCACTTTTACCTCTCTATACGGCTATTTTCCATAATTTTCCCTATTTTTCATGAGCCAGGTGAAGCAAAACGCGTTGTGTGAAATACTTTATTGTTATGACCATATACATAAACCCTTATATACTAGAAATCTTAATCTATAGAATAGTTATTTACATCTTAAAGTTTACCTTATATGAAATGTTCCACATTTTTACCATTATTTTCGTAATAATTTCTTAACCATTTATTCTGTAACCTTAATCATTATATTACACGTCAGGTACTATGTTTATTCATGTAAATCTAAAGAAACTACGTTAAAATTAGCTTTAGTTCAAAATATATAAGCAAAATACACCATTTTAACACGACTTTTACACACTGATGCCATATAAATCTATACATATAGTCACTGAGTATTCACTGTTATGGTTTTATGTACTGTTTTAAATCACTCGTTTATCGTTCACATTTAAATTCACTTATGTATTACGTTACGAGGCGCTAAAGCCGGAGGTCGCGGGTAATATGTGTATTATATAATAAAAATCTTAAACATATGTATAGTATAAAAGTATTAAATATATTTCCGTTGTCTGGTACCCGTTACACAAGTTCTTCAAGAACTTACCACCGGACCAGATTGCGTGGTGTGAAAGCGTCCTTAGATACTATTATTATTGACAAATTAATCGTTAATTGAGCTCTTAAAGTCAATAGTTGGACAGCAGGAGGACTTGACCTTGACGGAGGTAACAAGACCACCTGTCTCGACACTCGGCAAGCGCTCTAAAATAAAAGGCTCGGAGTGACGAGTCGCGGTGACTCGCGCGCGTAATGACGTCGCAGGCACACGCAGGGTTCCTCAATATCCCGTGAAGTCGTTAGGTGCTCAATTGCCGAGGGAAATAACGGTGTAATTAGGTGATCTCAATGATGTTTTGTAGGCAATTGTGAAGAAAATTGCAAGCAATACGCTTTGCAAATGCAACTAAGTTTTTTACAGATATATTTATCGCATAGCTTGTGTCTATGACTATTGTTAACGCCGCATAATATAAAACAGCGCGGTTTAACTTACCAAGGTCTTAGATGATAGAGTCTGGACTTTAAATAAATACCGGCTAAGTGCGAGTTGAAATCGCGAAGAAGGGTTCGGCAAAATAAACACGTTGGATATATTTGAGCCCCACTTGTATATTTATTTTATTCTGTTTTTAGTATTTGTTATTATAGCGGCAACAGAAATACATCATCTGTGAAATTTTCAACTGTCTGGCTGTCAAGGTTCATCAGTCTGGTGAGTGGTGACAGTCAGGACAGTCTTAGTAATAAGGTCCTGTTTTTATCCTTGGGTACTGAACCTTAAAAAATTAGCCTGAGTTCTTTCGTCATCACTAAAATACTTATGATATTACAGCATTTTCGTGCATTGTCTTTTTGCTACATTGCCATTTCCATGGATTAATAAAGCTCTAATGTGTAAGTACCTATCACAGACTTAGCAATGATCCCTAAAATGACGATGTCGACATACCCCCCCCCCCCTCTCCACTTTCGTTCCGTCGCGTTAAATCCGGAGCACCTCTGCGCGCTGTCTGCACGTTGTAATTGGCTACAGATTTCATGAGTGCTTCCGAAACCGGGTTTTAATTATCTTTAAAAACCGATTTTAGTTATCTTTCAAACAGCTGCAAATAATAAAAATAACAAACTGATTTCAGTGAACATTTGACTTAACAGAGATCAAATTTAAATACAAGAAGCAAACATTTTTTTAAATATTGTTTCTAATGAACTGCAATAGGGGAACTTGCATAGTTTTAAAATAAAATAATAATCCTGGAAATAAGACATTCTTTTAAGTAGATTTTTTAAAGTTTAATAAGTCTTTTTTTTTAAAAAGAAGTCTGCAACGGCGAATCTACGATGAACCGTTGACGAAATATAATCATCACAAAAGTGAGATCGTCGGAGAGCATTAAAACGCTCTATACAAAAAAATTATGCACGAGTGACGTCACAGCAGTTGACTATGTATCAAGATATATTCAAAATTGATTTAATTATCTTAAATACTGCGATTATGTATATCGTTGTCTGAACAAAAAATGTCACATATAACATTAGGATTTGAACAGTAATTTTCGTTATTCAATCAAAGGGTAAAAAAACTAAGTTAATTTAGTAGCAACTGATTAATGTACTTTTTCATATTTTGGTCCATGTTTATGTCGCCTTGCGGAAAATATAGGAATTTTGCTGATTTAAAACAAATGCATGTTCCCTATTCAGAACAAGACAACGCCTACGCCTCGTAGCGATTTCGTAGCGATGCGTAGTTTATGGTATATTTTGCCGTTTTGATTCAAAAACATAAAACATACGTTAATAATTAAGCCGTAAAACATTTGTTGCATTAGCTATCTAGTCTTTTTTGTGTTGGATCTCAAACGAATGTAGTAGCTACGTGCTACGAATACGCTACGAGAATTACTACATCGAGTATTTTACTCATTAATGTTATTTTTTCAATTTAATGTAAACAATTTGTAAATATAAACAATGTGCGGGGCCCTCAGAATGTTCGAGAGTCGCCGGTGGTCGTCGAGCCGCCGAGTCGGGCGCTAACGAGAGATGACGCTGCACATTACGTGTCAGCTTTGACATGGTTGTAGCGTGATGAATATAGAACGAGCTCTTTCTTATATTTGGGGCCCCATATACGGTCCGCTTTTCCTTCAATTCGGCCTGAAAGGATGCAAAATAGTATTATCTGCCGGAGTCGGAGTCGGCCGGATGGACTAAAGCGTTTCGTCGTTATATAGTAATTAAACGGGTTGTTTTAAGAAAATTATAGCCGAATGCTACGATGTATTATTATGATAAGGTGTAATTTTTTTTTGTGCCTAACCTAGGCCATTTTGCATATGACTACAGTCTGGTTCTTTCCTACTAAAACACTACTAACAGCTAAATTCCTACTAAGGAGGGAATAAAATACTTAATTTAGTAGTAAGACTTTGTAAAATAATTAAGTTGGCAGCATTAATTCTGGACTGAACGGACCATGTGTGACAAATCGCTTCAGTTCTCGCCAGAGCCGCGGCTGTGCGGGCGTGTATCGTGTACAAGCGTAATGAGCTTACAATTAATAAACACGACCGTAGCTCGCGGCAAACCAGAACGAACTGATACGATTTTGCCGTGTGTGTGCTCGAATCCGTTCAGGCCGAACTGACGTCAGTTGGGTCGGATGCGATTTTTTTCCGTGTATGTGCTCGAATCCGGGCCGAACTGACGTCAGTTCTAGCTGAAACGATCGGCCTCTCGTCTGAGGGAGGTCTTTGTGTGCTATAGATACTAACTTAGAAAAAGCTCGCTCTGTATATATTATAGTAAGTTATTTGCGTCACGACCAGGAACATAGATTGTCCTTAGAAACGCGGTTTGTGTGATTTTATAGAGAATCATCAATGCTGAATATACGAAGTATGTACGTAGAGACGATATTTTGGCTCTAAAGGTGCAAAATATAAGTATGTAGAGGCGATAGTCCGCGAAAATTACAATTCACTAATAATGATTTCAAAAATCTTATATAAACCTTATACTAGGTAGCATAGAAACAAGATGATGGAAAGCCGCTGTTTTTTGTGACGTAAGTAAATGTAATATGTATTGTCGCACACGCCCGTAATGTCGAGGGCTTGTGGCTGACTAATTAGAACAAAAAACGCGGGAAAACACAAGGACGCTTGACAGTGAGCCAGAGACAAAGAGCGGCGTCGCCGGGAAAGAGCACATGTCGCCCGGAGAGCTCACGCGGCTCTCGCCGTTGTCTCGTCGTGATAGAGACTGGTTTTACATGTGAGATATGCATTGGCTTAAAAAAATATTTTTTAAAATTGCCAACGTAGCCAACCTTATTTCCGCTGCTGGGTCCCGATATTCCATCCCTATGGCGAGGGCGGTGGGTGCAGTTCCGCCCGGCCGGATGGCGTAGTTAGGACGTTCGGCGCGGCGTACGGGGCTGCGTGGAGAAGCGCCGGGGCGTTGATTGTCTCCGGCACGTTCGGAAGAGCCACAATCGATAGAGCACGGGCGTGCGTTGTAATGAATTTATTAAGGAACTAGTTACTACGCGCGGGTTTGTTTGTTTTAATTTTGAAAATATCGGTCACGAGGTTTGGTTTTTATATGTTTCCCGCTGCTATATTACTGACATAAAAAACCTTTACAGATTCAATGCTCGATTGATCGAATTTTATAGACAGTTACCTTTACTTACCACAGATAACTTTAAAAAAAAAAGTATACGTGTATGGAAAACTATTTTACTATCATATCTACGTACGTAATATACACAGGCAACGTGCCTTGATGATCCAACTATACTATTTATAAACGTAAAAGTTTTTGAGGATGTATGTTTATTACTCTTTGACGCAAAAACTGTTGAACGAATTTTGATGAAATTTAGTAAGGTAGTAGTTTAAGTTCTGGTATAACATATAGGGTACATTATATCCTGAAAAAGTACAGTGTTCCCGTGGGAGCCGCGGGAAAACGGTAGTTCTGGATAAGAGTACAACAAAACATAGACATTGGTTCTAGGAACCTAAGGCGTCAGTTCCATGCTTGTGGTACAAATAACTTTGGTACCCCACGTACATTTCTAATACCCTATGCATTACACAGTCCTGATGACCTTAGCCTACGTCTTAGGCTTGCAACATAGAATGGCACCCTCGTAAAGTGCAGCATTAAGCTATTCAAAACCTTTCACAGCAATTACAATTTACATGGAGACGGGAGACGGGCGTCTTAGCCCATGAATGGATCTCAAGACTCACCCCTTTGGGTATTCATGGCGCCCCCGCCGTATAATATTCACAAATTTGTTTACAGATCGTCTCGGTCGCACCGGGGGCTCCGCTCCCTCGACATGAATTAAAATTGTACCAGTTTTTCCTCCCGAATAACCATATTTACGATTCATAAAATTGGCGAAACTAAACAAGGGAGAGGCTGCGAGCATTGGAGTTTGGCTTAGGTAAGCAGATACTATTATACCAGGGGTATTATGATGCTCCGTAACCGCAAGTGAAACTATCAGATATCGGAAATAAAAACTTTCCGTAACCATAACCGAATACGATAAAAACCTTCGGATAATTTCGTATATAGACGGAGTATAATATGACATGTTTGTTTAATTTGACGGCCGTGACGATTTATCGCATTACTAGTTTTTGACGTGACAACGTCTTATAATTCGATGGAGCCGGCTGCACGCACGAAAAAACATGACTCATGCGGCGTTACCTCGCTCTGAGGCGTTCCACTTAAGGCTTGAAGTGCAAGCGAGAGCGCGGAACGAGCGACAAAGAGGCACAATCGGCCTCCGCGTTCGGCAGCGTTCGACGTCTGTCTCTCTCCTACTTGAGTGAGCGATCAATCAGTATTTTCTTATGACGTTGTCACGTTCAACTATCGTCAGTAAACCGACTTTACAGACAACCGATTATTTTTTGTGTCAAACAATTATTCAAACTTTACTTATATATAATTCGAAATAATTTAATATCTGTAACCGTAACCGAAACCGATATAATTTTATTCCTAAATCCGTATTTGTATCCAGATCCGAACTGTTATATCCTGAACATCTCTGCATTATAAGAGTACTATCAGTATATCTGATCTTAAATCATACCCTTAGTTCTAGCCTCAAAGCTTGTAGTAAGCAGCTACAATATTTCAAGCGACGCAGCTAAGTAGCTCTACTTGGTTTCGAAGCTGGGTCTAAAGTTCAACAGCTGAACTCAGCTACGACGCGGGGTAGCTGCAGGCAATGTATACGCGGCTCATAATAATTGTAGTAACAATACAGCGGACGTGCTCGAGTGCGTGGCAATTACACAAGACGCGGGCGGCTCACGGCTGCTGGCCGCGTACGCTCTGCCCGGGGACGTCCGCGTCGACCCGCACGCGGAATTGTAATAGTAATTAGCTTGAACAAAACAACAATCATAGTACAACCAAGTTCTTAATGGTCCTCGACAATCATCGTTTTTATATAGATAACGGAGATGTATGAAAAACAAGTGAAAAACAACGATTTCTGAAAGACATTAAGGACTTCGCGACTATAGTGAGGTCCCACTATCGCACAAGTTGCCGCTCGACCAGGCGTATCTGCGGTTATTCATAACTAATATAATAGCTAATGAAAACAACATAATACAGTATATATATTTAGTATATTATAGTGTATATATATAGTATCTAGTATCCGACACATATGAAGTTATGATATAAAGTTTTTACGCACTTGGCTCCACTTGATGTCTTCGGAAAACTTCAGTCCCAATAAAGTGTTTAAACTAGCCGTCGTTGCAAATACTAGACATTAGACAGCACAATTGCCGGCTCTGTGTGCTCTGGGTTGCACGTGACAACACGTAACGTAAGTACCCTTTCAGTTCTCAATTCCAATTTTTCTCATAAAAATCACTAATTCTAGCCATACACCTGACAGGTTTGCCTGTACAGGTAAATCGGAGCATCTATGTAAAGGTAACCTTCGGTTACAAGCGACGCGCGACTGCGACCCGAGACCGAGGTTACGGAGCAAAGCTTAGTATGAATTTATATGGAGCACAGAGTACTAAACAATCAATGCGACCCGCGACGCGCGAGCGGTGAGCGTAGCCTGAGAACCTTAGTGGTTGCCTTGCTGGTCGCGGTCGGATACATCGGAACCTTTACACAAATGTGCAGGTTTCCATGCTACTCAGTTCAGGCGTAAGCTAGCCATACACGTAAGGGTAAACACTCACGTAAAGGCAAACCTGTCAGGTAAACCTATGCAAGCGTTATTTCACGCCGGTTTTCTGTGAGACCGTGGTATCTATTCGGCCGAGCCGACCAATTCGTGCCGAAGCGTCACTCTTCCACGAATAAAACTTACTTTATTTACTACACAAAAAGATACACGTTTCATTGCAATAGTTGGAATTGCGATCGCTACTTTAAAAAAGTGAGTATCGGTGAGAGCTGACCCTTAGACATACGTTGCACGATCGAAATTTGATTCCTGTATCGAATTAGACTTGCTAACGTGGGGCAATTACGTCACATATCTGACACAAATCCCCGGAACACGACGCCGGTATGCAATATCGCCGAGAGGTCAATCAGCCCTCACCTGTCCCTCCTTAATCCCCCGTTTTATTAGCCCTAGTAATACGACGCACGTGCAGGTCCCTCTTTGTTCTATCGTAGCAGCAGCAAAGGATACAATAACCGTCTTACGCAAGTGAAAGTATCCTCTATTGTGAGTATAGCAGGACGTAATTTGTATCTCCAGGGCGTGGATGTTACGTTTCGGCAGCCATGCTTGTGCCGTTCGGCGCGGGGCCCCGGCGAACTCGAACAAAGGCAATGTTGCCACGCGGAATAAACTGTTATATGTTATGAGAGATTATAAAGTAATCTGGGAATATTGAAGACAATAAAATGAGCTTTCGAGGGGGCGCATGAACGTAAACGATGTTCCCCGTTCCCGGTAAACAAAGGGAATCGATCATTATATTGTTTTCGGATCGTAAATTGTTACCATTGTGTCTAAGGAAAGCAGTGAAAATATTATAATAGCTCGGTATTGTATGTACAATTGATAGGCGACTAAATGTAAAATGTTTAGTTTAATTTATATATTCAGAAATATTGACGTATTACTACTTGATGAATACATTTAAAAATTATAAAAATAACGTAACCAAGAGAATGCCAGGATATGTCTAAGGAGGGTTCCGTAACTATCAACGCGTAATAGGTTTTTTTAATTACTTCAAAAGTTACTGTCAGATTTCGTTCAAAATAATTTTCTTAAAGAGTTTTTAACATGATCTATCAGCATGGAAACTTACAAGTTTCTGTCTCCAATAGTTTGGAAATGCCAGGGTTATACCAAACTTACATTACATTTTCGAGTAATCGGCCTCCAAAGTGGTTTGACATTGGAGGCCGAGGAGACCTATTCAACGATACCTCACACGATGGGGTAGAATGAAAAATCAGTTGTTGTCGGTTTACTGACGATAGTTGAACGTGACAGCTTCTTAAGAAATGGAACGCTTTAGAGCGAGGTAACGCCGCATGAGTCATGTTTTTTCGTCCGTGCAGCCGGCTCCATCGAATTATAAGACGTTGTCACGTAAAAAAAATATTTTTCATCCCCACTTCACATGTGTGTGGAGAGCCAACCCTACAATATAAATGTATTATTATTTTATGATGCCGAAGCCGAGATCTATACACAAAGTATTACTATACCAAATTTCATCCATTTACATTCATAATTACAGAAGCTAGAAGCGCGGACAGACAGACAGACGGACGAACAGAGCGAAACTATAAGGGTTCCTTGTGTACTACGGAACCCTAAAAACAATATTTATTGCTATATTTATAAAAAAAACCTACATCATTACTTAACTTACATCATATACAAAAACATTCATTATGTTAAATATTGAATTAGACGCACAAATTTCGGATATATTAGCAATTATGTTCTTGAAACCTTATATTTCATACAACTTTACCAAGGCGTGGCGATAGATTGTTTGTTTTCCACTGATCACGGAAGTAAACAAAACAGAAAACGTAGCTTATGGGATATTAAAACAAATGTTAAAACTCGTTAATTTTTATTTTATAAATCGAAATTCTTACACCTCGTCTCGTTATAATTACAAATTCCTTTTAATTAATAATACTAAAATTTATTTATATTTAATTGTAACCGTCTCTAAACCTACCTACGTAATTACACCGGTCTAGATATGAAAACATAATATTATATATATCATTTATAAATTAAGATACCATAACATTAACTTTTTATTTCTCGTGTACAACATCTTATGTATGTTATTGCTATGTTTCGTCGTCGATGGTCGAGCCGCGAGCGCTCGACTACGAGGTTGCCAATTTTCTACAAATATTTACATTGCATTTCTACAATTAAATTTATATTAAAGTCACCCTGTTTTAAGTACAAAACAAATCTAGTACCATTTTTGTTGTATAATTTGGTGTTGGGGTCGGCACGTGGCGGTGGGCGGCTAGGGCGACGCGGGGTGGGCGGGGGCGCCTGGGGGCGAGGGCGGCAATCGGCATCCAATTAGGGCCGCAGTCAATTAGCCGTGAGTCGCGTGAGCTCATCGCTTGACTTCGACTGACTGGAACCCGCGCCCCACACGCACCGCCGCCCGCCCTGGCCGGGCCCGCCACAGCGCCTCCGGCACCCAATCCAAGTCGCCTAGTTTTACTTAATCCCCAAAACTATCGTATACTGTTTCAGTTGCAGAGCCGATACCATTTTTAGATTAAAATTAAAATACTATTGCATTAAAATTGCATTATCATGACACTTATAATACCGGACTCGGCCGATGCACCGTCGATGTTACTGTCGATTAGATCGAACATTCTGTGTCAATAAGCCATTGGGCACTTTCAATCACATTCCAATTTAAAATAATAATTGTTAGTTCTATATTATGTTCAAATTATTATGAGTAGAATAATTTCAATGCAGAAATGTAGCTGAATTTGTTACGTGAATTTTAGTACAGTAGTATATCGATTATCCGAATCCATTAATTACATAGCTGTTCGGATAACGGATTTGATCGGATAATCTAACAGCATGAACTTTGCCGTATGATATGAGCAGGCTATACTTGCTATTTTTATATCTTTAATGACAAGCAGGAATTTTATTTGAACAGAACTTATGCAAAATTTTAAAGCGTAGTCTTGTAATAAATCAAATTAAAATGTCAAAAAAAAAACCCGTCCGAGTCAGGCCACCATGAGTTCGGACAAGCGGTCGTTCGGATGATCGACGTTCGGATAATCGATGCTCTACTGTATATATAAAATTCAACATTTTCTTTACTACTTTATTCATTCTTAATCCTGGTTATGGTTTATTTCAATAGCTATGGCATTATACGAGTAGTTAAATAAACTTTGGAGACACACTCATGTTTGTCAATACTGTTTTGATTAAGTATCCTATCATTCTAATAGAGCAGACCGAGCTAGCACAGTTTCTAAAACAGACCGCACATATTTGTTCTGCAATACGTTGGAACATTTCTACAAAACATAAGCTGTACAACAGTTTTGGGCCCTCGGCACATAATTGTGTCGGATTTTTGCGACTGCGATCAACCCACAGAGAGAGCTTTCGAGTTTCGACGCTGAAGAGGCTATCGATTGCCAACGTCAAGGGGACGAAAGACTTTCGAAGTAGGCGACTTCCTTACTTTGGGTCACTTCCAAGTTATATCCACAAAAATTACGGTCATTATTTCGTGACAAATATGTTTAACATCAGTAGTTCAAAATGTAGAGTTCGTAAGTTGTATTCAAAACAAATAATACAGTGTCTATTATATCTCAATTTTGTTGGTTTATGACTCTCTCTCATTGTAGTCAACTTCAAGATATAGAAATACTCTTCAGAGGGTCAGCTCACACCGAGATGCGACGCCGTGCGGCGTTGCAATTTTAAGATAGCGATTTAAAATTGAACTTTATTCACTACAAGTAAAGATACACGTTTCATTGAAAGAGCCGGTGAGAGTGGTCCGGTGCAGCTCGAACTTCGAACTTCTTGTGCAGTGAATAAAGTTCAATTGAATCGCTATCTTAAAAATGCAGACCCGCGTCACGTCGCGTCTCGGTGTGAACTGACGCTGTGTAGGTTGTACCTATAGGTTGCAATACACTCGTATTTATTGAGCAGGAGCTGCTATGTAAAATGAAATATAAACATTGTATGATAAAATCTTGAGCAATACAAAGCCTGCTTGTTGACAGTAAAGTAGTCTTGGAATGTAATTACTGGCTCGTATACTGCGGAGTGTAGTCTATGTATGTACAAGTTACTATCTACACACGCACAAACACCGTATCATAAATTATACTATACACACAACAATTTACTACCCATCGTATTAGTTTATTTACAATAGCACAAATTGTATGATATCAGTTATCGCTTTCCAAATGAGAAAGAAAACAGAAAAGCACGAGATTTGTACTCGTGGTTTACAGTTTACTGATTCAGTTTCAAAAGCTTCAGTAGGTTAAATAGTAATAATATTAATGTTTTTTTAATTAAGCACCAAACTTAATGCTGATATTAAAAATACATTGCAGATAAATATTATTTAATATAACGTAGCTCAGACATACCTACACGAAGGCGTAGGTGGAGCCTCAAACGAATTTCAATTGTTAAATTACTGTGCAGTCCCTACGTTTTCATTCTCATTTGGAGAGCGAAGACTTGTGACAGTTTGATAACTAAGGTTTAGAAAACACTTAACGATATATTTCAATTAGAGTACCTACGGAATACTGCGGTTCTCAAATAATACGGGGTCAAATCCTTAATGCTTGTGCTTAAGAAAACTGCTATTTACACGTAGCGTGGCGCTGCAACGCGCGCGAGCGTCGGCACTTCACGCGCGAGCGTCGGCACTTCACGCGCGAGCTTCCGCACTTCACGCGCGAGCGTCCGCACTTCACGCGCGACCATCCGCACTTCACGCACACACCTGTCACCACTATAGTACTGTATTGTCTGTCGGTAGTTCGCCCACCGCTTTACCACTGACAATGTCCTCAGAGAGCTGATCAACAAAACGCACGAAGTATTAAGAACGATAGAACAGGCTTAGAGTAAATTAGAACCGTAAGAAGTAGAGCTATGCTGCTAAAATGAAACTAGCTTAATGCAAACGCGTCTAGTCGAAGTACATCTCTTCCTTGAACATTGTCTCGTGGTAAAGCTGGGGGAACTTCTACCAGGCCCGGCCCTGCAGCGGGAGGTATCCGGAGCACTGCTGCTGGTAGGCGGCGGGCTGGCGGTAGGAGGACACGAGTGGGTTGCTGCAGGCGGCCTGCGCGGGCGCCGCGGAGTAGGAGGTGGGCGTGGCGCAGTGGCTGTGCGCCGGCGATGCCGCCTCGCCCGCGCCGCAGGGCTTGCCGTCCTTCACCAGCACCGGTACGGCCACCCGCCGCGGCGACGACGACGACTGTAAACACACACACATACACACAGATGAGCTCTCAGTTGTCATTGAAATATACAGCTTTAAAGAGTAAACATTATCCAGTGGATCAACTTCATTGGTACCTGTTCACTAAGACTTAGGTATACACACGCGTCAGCGTGAGTACATCACAGCCTCAGTAAACGCCCGTGGATCAATTTCGTTATTAACTGGTCACTGCCCACTGGTCACATGGTCAGTAGTCACCAAGAGTAAGCTGCCCTCAAATAAAATTAAGAACCTTTCTCGTAATGATGATTTGGATCCTATTATCGATGATAAGGATCGTCTACCTATTACTCTTCCCACGACTCCCACTACAAATATTTGTATCGCTCTCTTATATGCACGTGACAAAACATTGTTATTAATTTAATTTGACTGGCAGGGGCGGGGGGAGGAGGGCCGCGTGTTGCCAGTGCAGGCGATTGCCTCAATTTGAGCGAGTGCCAGCCTACGTGCTGATTGTTAGCGTGGGGCGGCGCTCCAATTAATTAATGTCTTATTACATGTTTTAATGAGGGTTTTATTGAAATAATAAATTTAAATATGATTAAAATTCGAATTCGAAAAAGTTTAACTTTATATTATAACTAACCCGAACTTTATATTATTAGGACTGTAAAAATAGCATTATAGGTCTGTTAGGTATTATGTATTGTTATGAAATGTTTGTCATGGGTATGTCAGCTTTAGTAGGGTTATTAGACTCAATGCCGTAACTTACGATTGATATAAAAAATAAAACAATCAAAAACTACTTTTCGCTATCGCGCATTAATGAAATATGAAATCCCATATTCCGCACATCAGATAAGGTACAAAGAGCTTTTATGCGAATTCCATCTCGGGCTTAATGAATATTTAAAAAGGTGAGTGATAAAATCGTCGACGGCGCAGACCCCTGTTTGCCCGCGCGACTTGGCCACTCGATAGAGCTCCCGCCGGGAAGTGCGGGGCCCGCACGCTGGCAACCCCACGACGATTCGAATTATATTTCGCTGAATACGCAAATATTTTTATTGTGTAGACCTTGATTTTCAATCTTCGATGGTGACATTTTTTTCTGATTTTTAATACCACAGTTTGCCGAATTTCGTAAAATTATGTCTTGAAAGATTGTTTGAAAATCAAAATGAAATAAAAATCTGTTCTTAGACTTATGTCAAAATATACCTTTTAACATAAGAATTCAAAAGGTATATTCTGAGAGATTGCTTGAAAATCAGAATGAAACTAGAATTTGTTTTGAAACATATAAAGCTTTATGCCTTCACAGATTACCTGTTGTTTTTTAAATACCCCTTAGGTATAGGTCTTAGATGGAAAATAATTTCTGTCTAGTGATCATCATCATCAGATGCATTTTCAAGCAATAAAATATAAAATACCTGATTGTGCTGGTTCTGTTCCGCCATCGCCTTTTCCTTTGCCTGCCGTTTGCACTTGTAGCGGTGGTTCTGGAACCATATTTTAACCTGGAACAAAAGGCGTGTTATTTCATAATACATATTACTTAATACTTATTCGTAAGACTTGAGGAGGTACGATTAGTCCTAAGCAGCAAGGCAAAAATATTAGTCGTCATTTAGGCCTATCCTTCGCATTTATTGAACTTTTCATTTCAAATTAACAATTTGTTGCACGCAACTCCGTGCGCGCAAAAGGAAATTCGTCGGGTACTGTACATTTTACCGAGATAAAAAGGATCCCATGTCCTTCTCCGTGTTCTACTATATATCTGTGCTAATTTTGTAAAAATCGCTCCTGTAGTTACGGAGCCTATTCAGCGCAAACAAAAACATACACATAATAAAAATTTTCTTCTTTATAATGTCAGTATATATAATATATAAGTATATAGATATAGAAGTATATATATTAGAAAGAGTATAATATATAACAGGATTCATTAACGTTGGCACAGAATTAGTGCAAAGAGTTGTCGAGCTTAATGACGAGAGAACAAACAGGGGGCAGCCATTGTCTTATAACAACGGGGCTATTTAACACATCGACCCGGAGTGTGGGACCTGCCGAATGTGTTTTGATTCTCTGGCTCAGTGGTTTATTACGCCAGTGGTCGCGGGTTCCAATACCAGCAAGCAATACAAAATATCGCTATTTCCTCGCTCATAGATGCAAACAATCTTAAATGTATGTGTGTAGTATTTAAAATATTTTTCATTGTTTGGTATCCGATACACAAGTTTTTCCGATACTTTGCACGGGACCTGTGTGCCGAGTGCGAGGTCTTGTCACTGCTCGCCGTGAAGAACTTAACTACAATTTGTATCATGTGTGGCATCGAAACAACGCCCCTAGTGGCAAACAATGGTAACTAATTTGATGCCATTTAAATTGTAGTTAACTTCTTCACGCACTTAAGCACACTGATCGTTGCGATCTGTGGATGAGGTAGTGTCCTATATTATTATAACGTTCAGCACTGCCCGTAGTGTGGATCCTGACTCCTGCCGAATGCACTGTTTGTTTACACATCCTAGCACGGAGCACCCACCCAATCTAAACACGATCCACTCGCCTCTGTTTGTTGTTTTTCTTTGTTTGTCGTTGGGAGTTGTTACAAGTGCGCCGAGAGTTGGAACTCGGGCGTATGTAGCGAACACTTCATCGTAATAACATGGAGACTAAACCCTTGGGGATCGTAAAAATAATTACAATGGAGTTAGCAATGGCCGCTATAGATCCAGTGTCAAAACCCTGACGGGTTAACCAAAACTGGGTACTACGACGAAGTTTTGAGGTCCGTCATGTTACAATTTGAACATTAAGATGGCCTCTGTGGCTCAGTGGTTAGCGCGTCGGCGCTCAAGCCGGAGGTCGCGGGTTCGAATCCCGCCGAAGGAATAAAAAGTTTTCAATGTTCTTGGGTCCCCATTACCCATATGTGTGATAAATATGTTTATAATATAATAAAAATCTGAAATATATCATGTACAGTATAAAAGTATTAAATATACTACCCGACCGGACTTGTCTGGTCCCCGAAACACAAGTTCCTCGGATAGTTACCACGGAGCCAGATTGGCATGGTGTGAAGCGGCCATAGATATTATTATTGTAGTGTCGGTTTTAACGACTATCGGCAATTACCAGCCTCTTTAATGACGTTATAATCGATTTTCACTATACACAAGTAATGTGAGGTTTGTAATAGGATAATCTGTCAGACACGTTAATAAATGAACAGTTTTATGACTGTGTTTTGAGAAGGCATATCGACGTCGACTGGTGAGGGCTCTCGACGTTAAAAAATGCAAGAGCAGTAGAAGCGACTTCTCACTTCGCCAACGCGTCTACGGGGTTGTGGGACAGAGACGGCGAGTGCATAGGATATGCTCTGTCCGCGTCGTCCGCTGGCCGGCGCAGGCTATGTAGCCCGTATTCCGTAGCAGGCTATATTATAGCGTGTATTCCGTAGCGTGCACCAGTTAATGAACGGCTGTTGACGGGCGTCGCTTATTGCACTCCGCCGAGGCCTGGACGCTCTCGTGTCGAGCACTTTCTTTCAATCTCCTTGTGCATAATGCTCCGTGTTACCTGGCACGCACCTCCGAGAGCCATTCAATTATTTGTTTTGCACGCAAATGACTTGTTCCTCGAGAGACATTTCGGATGTACGGCCTGCAAGCTGTGCCTTCGAACGTCTTTTATAAGAGCTGGCTTTTAATTTTTATCTCATTTCCGAGTAATATTTATGAGTTTATTACAGGAGTCAGAAGACAATGATCAAAGTTACTTGAATTGCATGAAGATACTTATCACTCATATCTTACTGATATCATATTTACTAGGTATTTTAGTAATAAAATTATCAACTACCAATGAAAGCCTTTATGTTGTTTTTATAAATCTATGCTTTCTAGGAGGAAAACACAATTTATGTTAAAAACTTATTTAAGTACTTAAGCTCACACTCATAGAACGGAGGCCTCGTTCCCATAAGGTCGAGATTACGGTGTCGAGGTTTCACAGCCGTGTACGGCGTAGGTGTTCCGTTCCTGAGAAGAATGACAAGCAGAAAATAGGCTACAATTAATATAAATAAAGACGCTCTTATGTTTGTTTAGCTCTTCATTTAGTGCAGTGATTTGAGAGTGATGCGGCGTTTTGTCCGTCATTGTACGCCATCTTGTTGCTATTGACAGATGTCAAACAGACAATACGAGATAATTTGAATTTTGTTTCGTTCCATTTGTAATATCATCGGCCGCGTTCCGTTATCGCGCGAGTCCGGCCGTCCTCAATAAATAATAACTGGGAAAGGGCAACAAGTCCACTAAGACGGGCTAAAGGACTTTCAAGCCGTTTTAAGACAGTAATCAGTGTAGTGGTACGAAAATATGTGTTAATACAAAAGTTTGATGGTTTTTGTCTGGAGAGATTGGACTTCACGTATATTAGATTATTGTCGAAATACATTGCCAGCTATTGTTACGATAACTGCTAACCTACGCTAGATATAACATTTATTTGTAAACCTTCACCAGCATCGCTCGACTGTCGCCGGTCATTGTGGCAAACGCGCGGGCGGCAAAACAAACATCGGCCTGACATCCCATGAATGCACGTCATACCTTTTGTGACTTATCAAAATACTGTAACGTTACATTACGCGCTGCTGACCAAAAGTGAACCTTAAGCTATTGTAGTAGAATCCAATATTCGTCTCGAGGAGATAAATACAAATTGGTGATTAATATGTGGCTGAGATGACGATGTGGCGACATTTGGGAGCTTTAAATGCAGTGTGATTTTATCTGCTTGGTATTTTCACAGGTGGGGCTCGGATGTCTCTATAGTCACAATGACGTGAGTTTGCAAAAAATGTTCTAAGTTTAATAATTTGATTAAATAAAAAGCCGTTCTACTTTCTTCGTTAGATATAGCAGTCTGTTTGTGCGTACCTCTCATTAAGCGAAAACTACATTGTTGAAGTAATGAAGCGATATGTTATTGATTGTACTGTAGGTTCTTGGTGGAAATTCATGTTTCACAGTAATGACACACAGGATTTCTTGCACTATTTCCACTTTAATAAGTATTTTGCATCAATTTTAATATATTACACGACGGCAAAATACTTATTAAAGTGGAAATAGCGCAAGAAATCCTGTGTGTCATTACTGTAATGTAAGCGAGCTCTATCGTGCCAAGTCTTTGTATCTTTAAACTATGAATCATTTAAGAATGGTTTCCTAAATTACTCATAATATTGAAGTCTCTCAGGCGAAAAATTGTACACAGTGTCTGTCATCGGTGTAAGGTGTCCTTCATCGTATTAATAGTGTCCTTTAATAGTGACAATCACACCTTGAATGATTGTTACTATTGACCGCCAATTGAAACTATTGACTGGCTGCTGCTGATTTGCAGGCAGGGACGTTAGGATGGCCCTTAATGCTTTGAACTACTTGAAGTACACCGGTGACCGACACTACATACTATTTTTCGCGTGAAACTCAAAGGGTTAAGTGAAAGAGCAAGAAATAATTACAGAAAATAAGGACACAATTAAGGGCTTCAAATGTAATTTCGGTAGCTAATTGAAGTTTATATTTTTCATGGAAGACAAGAGCTAAACTATTATGAAATATTGTGTACAAACTGTTCTGAAATTAAACATAGAACATGTATTGCATAATGTTTGTGCAGGAGTGACGTCCTCGACGAAAGTCCTGTCAGAGGCGCTTTAATCATTGTTTATTAGATAAATATTAATTTTGTGAATTGCTTGGCAAATGTTTGGTCGGCCACGGTTCACGGTCGAGGGGCTGGGATACTGTAGTGGGCGGAGAGCCCGCCTGCGTAGGGCAGGGTGTAGGTGGTGTAGCTGTAGGTAGGGACAGCACCGCTCAACTGAGTGAGTAACTACTCGGACTTATTAGTATTATAGCATGTAAAAAATTTGCTATCGTAATCTTTCAAAAATTCAAATATTTGGTAATGTAGATAAGACGTCTTCCATGTTAAAAATATTATATTTAAAGCTACTATGTTTGCAGCAAAGTTATTATATAAATTTGCATAACCACGGGTAAATAAATACCGACTATATTTGAATTAATTGTACAAAAAGCCTCCAGATTTGCGCTTCTGCCATTTATCGGCTACTGTTGACGTTCAAATCAATGTATTGTAAGGGTAAGTTTACACCGAAACGCTTTGCAACGCTCTATTTTTAGATAGCGTTTCAAAATTGAACTTTTTTTACCACACAGGAATATACACGTTTCATTGCAAGAGCGAACGACTCGAAATTCGAACTCGTGGAATGAAAAGTATCTTCTTCTGTAGTAAATAAAGTTCTATTTTGAATCGCTATCTTAAAAAATCCAGCGCAGTATCGCGTTCCGTGTGAGTCTGACGCTTAATGTCAAAGTGCAATTAAGATTGTGGTTAGTGCTCGTAGAAGCCACTCCTGTATGAACTTTACACTACGACATAGTTATTTGCGGGAGTAGATATTCAAAATTTTAAGAAATATTATTCGGACTGACAAAGATGGCTATTCTGATATTCCAATGAAAAAAATGGCTCGCCTACGCAAACATCGCAACAGTACTTATACTTTGCAAAAAACTATTCAATCGGAGACACAATGGCCGCGATACCTGCGGCACAAAGCGGAGTCAGGTGCGTTATCCTCAGGATAATTCTAATTCCGACCACAATGAATCGCAAAATTCTGCCCATTCAACAAATATAATCTCCTATAGATCTGCATTAGTGAAATTAGGCGAACGCCCTCTATTCGCGGTTATTAGATTCCAGTTGGTGGGAAAGATTCTTAAGAGTTTAGTTCGATTTTCAAATTTGTTTTGACAGGTCGGTAGCGCCGACTGAACTTTGTCTATGATCCTATTTTTTTCGGCAGGTGGTTTCTTTGCGGCCGGCCTTTGAGAGGAATCGTATTGAAATATTGCCTCTTCGTTTTTTTATAAAATTATAAATGTATTGAATAAGAGCAAATTATACGGTATTTTGAGTAGGGGTATTGTTGGCAATAAAGTAAATGTAGTGGCATAATCATACCATAGGATTTTATGTAATAAATTTATTTTATTAAGTATTAATTTGGACCATTCTTTATGCTAAATTAGTTATATAATCTGGCCAACGCAATGTTTCTTTTGCAAAAACATGCAACTTAATGGCGCAAATAAAAGTCCAGTCGAGAATCTTAGCGAAAGGTCCTTAGCATGTCAATCCGCGTCTTGATTGTAAATGGCAGCGGCGGAGAGCAATTTCTTCTTTCGACTGACAGCTCGTCATTGTTTAAACTCGGCCATCATTATTTCATTGGTTCATTTCATTGGTACCGGCGGAGCGCCCGCATGCGACATCCGGCGACGTGGCCATAGACAAAGGCGCGCAGTAGGTCTTTGTATTTCGTGTATAACGAACATGTGCCGTGCCGATAGAGCCGTGTGATAAGCTATTGTCGAGAGGGACACGGAAGCTATCGATACCACAACATTGTAATACGATAGATGTAGAGTTCAGTCAACTTTTGGGTCTTATACGGCTTAGCTGTCGAGGCTGAGGCGTGCCGCGTGGATGAGGCTGTAAAAGATTTTATTGCTCTCAGCTCGGCTCTTCTTCACGAATTTTTAAACGTTCAGTCGAAGACAGATTTGGTGTACTACTTTTGAATCGCTTCTGTCGTCTTTTTCCCGCGGCTCCGTCGTCGTAAATACATTATCCCACGGTAACAGTGTACTTTTCGTGGGAAAAGAGCCTAATCCAGATCTTAAACTACTACCATACCAAATTTCAACAAAATCCGTTCAGTAGTTTATTTTATTTTTATTTTAGCGTGAAATAGTAACAAATATCCATCCATCTATCTATCCTTACAAACTATAGTAGGTTTATATGGTGACAACTACCAATAACATTCTTTGAACACGACGTTATCGAGCTAGATACACGTGGTGTCAATTCCAACTCCTTGGCTCCTATAAAATATCTCATAATCACTCAATTCTATACAGTATATGAAGAATAGAGTTACTCTTATCTCCGTGGTACGGTACAATCACAATGGCAATTTTAAATTGCAATCAAATACCACTTTGAAAGAGAATAAGTCAGGCGGTAGCGCGGGTGCGGGGGGCGCGCGGTGCGCGGGATACGCGGGGGGACGCGGGTACATCGAAATTTACTTAAGTTTAATAACGAAACGCGAGCACTGTGTTTGCCCGGAGCCGGCTCCGTCAATACGGTGCAGTATCGTGTACACTCCACGCGAATTGTCCCGAGCGTGCTTTATTTTCCTTTCATTTTACTGATTGCCTATTCGATTGATAAGGCGACAGCTTGAATGATGCGTACATAATATATTCAAAATTGGCGAGACGTATATTAAGCTGTGTTTAACCAATTAAAGAAAGCCATTTAAAGAAAAACAGAATAAAGTTAATATTTAAATGGGGCTCCCACACAACAAACGTGATTTATTTGCCGATTGGGACCGGACCCCTTCGTGCGCTACTTGCACTTGGCCGGTGTTTTAGGTTTTCTTTGTACACAACGAAAAATTAAATTACTCAGTGAATTGATAAATATTATTTCAGTATGTGACGACGAATAAAATATGAACTTCCTACTCCGCGTCTGAGTGTACGTCGCTCCCGGGGCTCGCGAAGTCTGTGTAACTTGGCTCGCAGGCCGCGGCTCTCGTAGAGCTGGTCGCTCGGAGTCTGCGCGGTCGCTCGCAGCTCACAGCCGCTCGCCGGGGACCAATCGTAGAGAAGTCATAGCTTTTTAGTGATTTTGTTTTTCAATAATTTCCCCTTTAAATAACTTTCGCATATAAACTTGATATTTTTTTGAGAATTTTTAATTACATACCAATGATTTCAATGCAAGTCGAATAAATTTTAGTTGAAAAATATAGACACCCCGCGAGAGGGGTGGGCTACCACTATCGTGAAAGTCAATTAAGCACTATTCGAAACCACTTTGTTGCCAGAAAAAGTCATTACAATATGATTTAAATACCTGACTGAGCCTTAAGCCAAGTTGCCATCGCTTATTACGACGACGAAGTTCGAAAACAAAAATGTATGGAATTTGACATAAGCATCACCAAGTGGCAAAAGCATCGCTATGTAACTTGGCGACTATGTCAAACCGTTTTTTGTTTTGTTTGTTTTTGTTTTCGGACTTCGTTATCGTAATTAGCGATGACAACCTGGCTTGAGGCTCTGGGAGTTCTTTTTATTTAACTCCTATACATAATTATCATATTATAATAATATGGTTATCAAATATATCTATATATCTGGTATAATATTATAATTCCATTGAATGGACAATAGTAGGTAGCAAGTAAATCCAAAAATATATCATAAGTTGAGCTCTACCTATAGCTTGCAGCATAAACTGTGTAAACAAAGTCCACCGCAATTTGGTATGGTGATAGATTTGTTCACCGTCTACCGTCGGACAACGGTCTCCGCCTAGCTGACAGTGACATGTCCGAGGGGAACACGCCTGGCCCAGTGAAATCGCTTTGTGTTTTTAATTAAGGTCATAGTCCACTGTCCAAGTTTAGATTGGAGTAGCAGAAAGTTGGTGTGTTGTAGACCTACAAGTATTTATAGGATATACAATTTTATGTTTTATTATGTTCCTTCAAGTTACTTATGTAGTAGGTCTTTGAAACGTAGTTAAATAATAACCTCTGCTTGTTAACTGGCAATTATACTCATCCACGTATATGACATAGGCACACTAGGCTTGCCGCTTGCTCGAGCTCTACAGTCTATGGCTCCTTGCCCTGCACGAGCGCGGGTCAACAGGTTAGCTGCCGAATCAATATCCTAATCCACCTGAAGGGCACAAACAATAACCTGTGCCGGGCGAACCAATTAGTGCGACGACAATGCTCCTTTATAATCACCGCATTAGCGCACCCTCGCGCCCCGCCATTGTCTCGACCAAACGTCACTTTGACGTTTGTTTTGGCGGGAATTCGAACGCCGTAAATGGTGTTGACACCCTCAAAATGGAGATTATTCATGGATGTTTGCGGGCTTTGTTGGGGTTACGCTGAGTTTATGAAATTTATATTGACACGAGCGAGATTATTGAGTCTTTGTTATGAAGGATTTGAATTTCGCCCGCGCGATGTGGGAAAATGGGTCGCGTGCCGCTGACAGATATTAATAATGGGACGTCAACTGCTGCCATGTTTGTACTCGGTCGTTTAATCTTGCCAATTACTGATTTTTAATTGTGATCACTAATTACGGAGTTCCTTTATCGATCATAATAACTTATTTATTTTACAAAGACGTTTCAGATATCGACACCGTTGGCATGTGTAACGTTATGTAATATCTTATAAGATATATTACGAGTCATAACGCGTGTAATATAAGTATTGAATATTTTTCTCAAGATTCTGCTCTTGAAAGTACGTACTCGTTTGTGGAAATCAAATATTAATTTCGAAGCGTGCACACTCTTCAAAGAGCCTGTGCACACTAATTTAAAGACACTCGAAACATCAGACAAGCGATATTCTTCAAAATCAAAGCGACCCTCGAAGCGGTGTCTCTAGCAGAGCGGAAAACAAGACGCTGACTCTAACGAGCCAACCTGAATGCATCTTACGTGTTGCCAGAGGTAAAAATAACTCGCGCGACATGTAGCCGCCGCCGCGCTCCGCTACTCGAGCGCTGATCGAAAATCTCTAAGCTTTGCTTCTAACTTTGTTGGTTTGCGAAAGAAAAGAAATGATTTTATGATTCTCATAAAACAGGAAAAGCATATTTATCTACAAAATTTACATAACTTCTGAAAAAATGTAGTTCTTTGAATGTCTGTCGATAATTGCGGCGAATTTTCTTAAGATACCACTAGACTAGTGGGATTTAGTTAGTACTATGTTTCTGGACTGATACAGTTCACAGCTATCTTTCGAAGAAGGCGTCTTGAATTCTAGACCGACAAACCATCTTCGGGTCAAATTAGGGTAATTACAATCAATAATCACTTATTCTAACATGTTTATGTGATCTTACACCTTAACAAAAACAATGCCTTCGGCATACATCCCTGACACGAGTTAAGAGGCTTATCCTACAAAAATAAAAAACAATAAAATGTTGCCAGAGGCAAAATTTTCCCCAACTGCGTGCGGGAGGCGGGCTACCGATAGTGATTTATGTACGTCGGCCGCAGCCCGCACGCCCGCGCCACCGCCGCCGCCGGCGATTGGTTCCAGTGCTTGTGAACACTGATCTAATGAGCACCATGTGGTAACTGTTATTTTTATAGTATAGGGGGACAAAGTATCGCGGAATATGTAATAGTTTCTGCCTCCTAAAGATACGTGTAACTATGTGAGATTAGAAACTACATCGTTTAGGGTTACATTAATATTAAGTCATTACATATGAAATTGGCGTTTTGTAAAGGAGGAACATGAAGTCGATTTTTTTTAAACATAATCTATTTATTTAATCAAAGTATAAACCATTGTTATATATGCACTTTTGCCATTTCATAGGTAGTTCATTGATTCCTTTACTAAAATACCATTCAGACAAGAATCAATAAAATCTTTGAAGGCGCTTTGGACTGCACCATCGGAGTTGAATTTGTTCCCTTGCAAGAAGTTATCCAAATTTCGAAAAAAATAGTAATCTGTTGGAGGAAGGTCCGGGGAGTACGGTGGATGTCTTAGACATTCCAATTGAAGCTCCTCTAATTTGGTAGCCGTCTGTTGTGCAGTGTGTGGTCTAGCGTTGTCCTGAAGCAGCAGTGGCCTACAGCGAAGGACAAACCTCGGTTGTTTAGCAGCTAGCTTTTCCATCATGATATCTGCAATAGACATCTGCCGTAATCGTCTCTCCAAATTAAGGAAAGTTGTAGTGAACGACATAGTCACTAGTCCACCAAACGCTCACAAGTAACTTTTTTGAGTCAATTTTCGCTTGGGGCAGGCTTTATCTAGCCAGGGTTCAGCCATTGCGATGAGCGTTTGCGATTATCGTACAGGATCCACTTTTCATCACGGGTAATGATTTGACTTAAAATCCCTTCATTGTTGTGCCGGTGAAGTAATGTAACGCAGCAGTCAACGCGCGTTTGTCGTTTTTCATTTTCCATTTTCCATCCATTCCATCAAATTAATATATCATTGTATTTCCTTATCACACTGTAAATAGGTGGCATTTAAATTAATAGCATTATAAGGCGCTACTGTGTTTTTGTTTGCGCTTAGATACAATGTGATCTGGACGGACTAAAGTGTTGGCTGCTCTGTGGTAGAGCGTATTTTTTGCAATACTGGTACTGGGTTAGAGCGTTTTCAAATTACACGCGATAAGATATCGGATGTCGCACCGATCAATGACGAAGGTATGAGGGATATGTTTCATTATGAAACATATTGTACCCGTCTTTGTCATTATCAGCGAAATATTCAATAACGGACTGGATATTGATAAAACGCACTTAATTGCCAAAGACATACAAGCGTTTCCAAACGTATATTGGTGTCGCGTAGTGTGAAAACGCTCTTACGGACGCCGTGACCCACGGAGTTTTTTGTCTTATTAGAAATATGCCATTCCGGTCTGTTATCATTTAGAAATGAGCGATTATATTTTTTATTAAATTAGCGATATTAGAGCGTTATCACATCTTATCGAAGCGATAAGATGTGATAACGCTCTAAGAGCGATATGCGATATCGTATCGCGAAATGTGAAAACGCTCTAAGGCGTGTAGTCTTATCAAGTAACCAAGAGAGGTAATAATTTATGTAAACAATGATCTTCTGTTAAAATGAAAGATGGTATCTAAGCAATACCGCCGACCATGGACACTCACAACACCAGAGGAGTTACACTTCTAACTTCTCTGGCATTTGCGTGCCTGGTCCTTAAGACCTCAACAGTCCTCAACCCTCATTGGGCCTCCAGTAACCTCACTCACTCGGCGAAACGCCGGTTTTCTGTGAAGCGTAATATTCGTCCGTCGGCCGTCGAGCCGGCACGTTTGTGCTGAAGCATAGCTCTCCCACGTATATTTGAATTACCATCTAGCGTAAGACACATGAATTGCCAACCGTCGGTGAGGCGCTATTTTTAAGTAAATTTGACAGATTTGTTATATTGTGTGTATGACAAAGTGAAGACACTGTTTTTTTCAATTCGATCCAAAGGCCGCCAACCCCTAAAGTGTTAGTCATAGATAAATTTTATTTTATTTTTATTTTAAAATAAAATAGATAAATGATTGATCTGCGCCCGAGCGCCGAGCGAGACCATTCACATAGCTATGGTGTTAGTTAACTTTTTTTATTTTGACTCCTGAACTAGACTATATAGGTGTATGCGACTGTGTTCACGCGGTGTACAATATCGGCAAAGTTCCTGCTCGACCAGCTTCTAAGCATTTTCCTTTGCACTAGGACGCCACAAAATATTGAAAAACAAATGAAGTGTCCGCATGGACTGCAGACTCGGTTGAAGTCCGTATTTACACGTGAGTTTGTGAACGTGCGCTACAGTACATACCTGTGTGGGCGTGAGGTGTATGAGGGAGGCGAGGTGCTCCCGCTCCGGCGCCGACAGGTACTTCTGCTGCTTGAACCTTCGTTCTAACTCGTACACCTGCAACAAACACAATACATTAGCATATTATATACTAGCTATTGCCCGCGGCTCTGCCCGCGTAAATACAGTATCACGGGAGCACTGTACTTCTTGGGGATCAAACTCAAACTACTGCAACACCAAATTTCATTAAAATCCGTTCAGTAGTTTTTGCGTGAAAGTGTATTAAACATTCATCCATTCATCCATCCTCACAAATTTCATAATAAATCCTTATAAAATAAAATTCAGATATTGGTACCTAACCAAAGAATATAATTTACATCCCAAAGTCATATAAATCCTATCAGTCCCATAGAACTATCTTATACTTTAAACGAGCTAATTTTGTATATATATAATCGGGTCTCGGTAATGACTTCAAGTATTACTATGAAATTTAGTATACAGAAAGTTTTTTGGGAAGAAAAATCAATCTAGCTAGGTCTTATCCCTTCGAAACTGCGCATTTTTAAGCTATATATGTTTTATCCTTTCGTCGTGCAACAATAGGTTACATATCAATCATTTCAACTCTATTACGTCAGTCCGATTGGCAGCTTGATAACCGAATGTATGATGTTTGCTTTGTTCGGAAATTTGGAATGTGGTGGGTTCAAATCCCGGTCAGATAAATATTTTGTGATTTTTTTTAAATTTATCAGAACTCCGAGCAAAGCTTGCCCCTCTCCCAGGAGCTGTTATAATATTAAAGACGAGGCATGTCGAGGCAAAAAGTGTCCACATATATGCTGCCCTACTTTTGGGGTTGTTGGGCAGTTGAGGTTATACATATCTGCAGCATGATGACAAAATACATCAAACCTTCTGCAGTTTACTCAGTCCGCAGTAAATTGACAAAATCTTCTAAAATCGAGATGGCTTAACATTTTCTTGTACGAAGAACAACATTTAACATTTTCTGCCAGATGTACCAACGTCATTGACCAGTCCTTAAAAGTTATAACTAACCTAACCTAACCTAACCTAAACAGCTATATAACTAAAAATTCCTGATGAACTAACACGCGGTTTTCACGTCGCGACGGACGGGTTTACCGTTTGGCCGACGCGACGCGACGTGAGAGTTCTTCCTTAGGCCTCGGCTGGCACTGAGTGGTTTAGTAAATATATACATATATGTAAAATTAATACATGAAGCAAAAACTTTGAACTACAGTTTTACGAGAGCTGCGAGAATGGAGGAGGAGTATGAAATTTGGCACAATTAAAGTTCATGAGGAGGAAGGTGTGCAAAAAGCTAATATTTTTTTGTAAATAATGCTTAGAAATACTAAATTTTACAAAAGATAAGGTCACACGCTACCCCGCTTACACTTGTACTATACCTACGTTTGTAAAGTAGCCAAGATACTAATATTAGGTTTGACACAATAGGCTACTTGACTCATATTTAGTTTCATACATTGAAGGAGTATTTCATTCGGTAATTGGCTTAGGAAAACGTATTCTAGCGATATCATAAATTAAAAACTTGAGATTGATAGATAAAGTTGATTTAAAAATATATATTTTTGTTTTTTAATTTCTACTGATGCTGATGAAAATACCTCGAAGTAACATCCGGCAAGAATGTGACGACATAAACACACTAAACACAAATATGAAAAATATTATACTTGTACATAGGTACATACTATTTATAATCTTATTCTGGTAGTTTTCTATTTAGAGACATTGGCACGTAGTCTAAGGCGAATAAGATGCGAAAGTAACGAATTGAATAAGCCATTCACTGTGTCATCTCTTGACCCGTGAGATCGCGATGGCCCTCCAGGTAAAGGCATTAGCATAGTTGCATTTTTGACTCGATCTTCCCACATAATTTACCCGGCAGGCACTCGTGGAATATACGTAATTAAACATTCCGCGTTACCTGACTCTATATTACGTGGGGCTATTTAATTTCCCGCTCCCCGCGCACCGCCGCACCCCGCCCCGCCGCCGGCCCCGCCCACCGCGGGGGAAGGGGCGGCAGTAATTAATTCTATTTTGCGAGTCCTGCTCCCCCCTGCGCCCCGCGCGCCCTCGCGTTCCCCGCGCTGTGACACACAGACAGCGTTATTGTTTTACATTGCCATTGTTTTATTTTAACCGACTCTGTGGAAATTGTGTGGCGTTATTCAAATTGTGCAATGTTTTACTAAATTTAAAAGATTTTTTAAAAATAAAACGCTTAACGCAGCGAAGATTGAGACCGAATATGACATTATTCATATATACTTATGGTAGTACTCTTACTAGTTACTACCATATCGAAGGAAGGAAATTAGAGTAAGAAAGAGACCTCACCTACTACTACTACTACATGCTTAAATAGACGTTTCCTTGTCCCGTAGTTCATTTGAAGTCGCTACAATTTTATAGAAGTACTAGTTTTTGCGCGCGACTTCATTCGCGTGGACTCCCATTGCAGTTTTCACACCCGCGTGAAATCAATTTCTAAAAATCTTTTTTTAAAAGATTTCTACGTCATAAAGCTAAAATTCAACGCAATTCGTTCGGTTCTTGATATTTCACTATATAAACTTTGGACCCCTATTTTTCAACAAACTTTCAACCCTTATTTTACACCCTTAAAGGGTGAATTTTATACACCTTAAGTACTCTGTAACCATCTTCAACTTTCAGTTGTCGATAACTCTTTCACACACCACCGTATGTAGGTTGTAGCGGGAGGTAGGAGGTGTAGGGTTAGGCGCAGGTGTAGATGTAGGTGGAGTGGAGTAGGTGCAGGAGTAGATAGTACGTAGAATGTCTGTTGGGTGCATGTAGTAATGTACTATAGATATGTAGCGTGGGCTCTACGGATCTCGTAGCAGACTGCTACGAGATCTTGTATCCATGCTCAAATTGCTCATATGGCATTGAAATATTTGGTTCAGTACTCAGTGTGATTTGTTATTTTTATTTTAAATCAGAACAAACTATCATTAACTGCTTCAGCAAGCAAAATAATATTATCTCCAGACTCCAGTATAGAGAACAGTAGAGAACAGTATAGTCTTATTTAAATTGATCAGTGATAAATATAAACTTATATTATACAGAGCAAATATTTGATTGTTTGTATGATTGTTTGTTTGCAATGAATAGGCGCGAAAAGTACTCAACCAATTTTTATGAAATTTGGCATAGATATAGAGTAAACCACGGGGAAGGCCTTATCACTTTAAAATGTACGATTGCCACGCGCACAATTAAAAAATATAACACCTAGTGCAATATGAAAGATTTATAATTTGTAAGAAAATAACGAATTGTACAAATGTAAACCTGTGGCTTTATTTTTAGTAAATTTACACTACTACTACTTATTTATTTCTGATTTGAGCTCTTATATTCAATTTCTTCTTATATTCGTAACAAAATTTAAAAAAAAACAACGCAACTATAACATACAAAAAAAACCCCGGGTTCCAGCAAGTCAAAAACGTAATCCCCAAAAAGCGAAAGGTCGCAGAGCGAATTACAACGATAATTAAAACCGATCCGGCTGCAATAAAACCTGTACCGGTGGAGAACCCTCGCGTAAGGCCCGCCATAAACTGCACGACCGACTTTACGATCGCATGGAAATCTGCCAACTATATAACAACCGGCTTGATTTAATGTAATACCAGTCGCCTAGTGGTCGAAGTTCGACCATAATTCATTTCATTTCATTTTGAACTTATAAATGTCGTCTCTTGAATGTGAAAGACAGAGATTGACAAACGTGTGACAATATTGTGTAAAGCTAATGTTAGTTCGTGTAATGTTATTTTTATTTATTTTACATATTTTTAAGCATAATTATAAAAAATATTAGCTTTCTGAACTCTCTCTCCATATAACTTTAACAGTGCTAAATTTAATACTCCTCCGGTTTTATAATTTTCGTAAAAAGGTTACACAAAGTATTTTCGTAAAATTCGTATACACCCCATATACATAACCAATTATTTCAAAACTAAGGATGGGCTATTACGTACATTTGACAGAAAAAATATTCATACAAAATAAAGTTACGCCATCCTGATTTCAGAAGATGTCAAATATATGCGGACTGATTAAACTGGGAAAGCAAATTATGTCAAAATGTCAAACCTCGACTGCCCCAAACAACGACAAAAGTTTAATTGTGGACACTTTAGCCTCGACAAGCCTCGACAATAATATTATGTCCTTACATATGAAATTGTCGTTTTGTCGTACTGACCATCTCAAATATATCTTCACTTTGATCTCAAATATAATTATCTTCTTTGGTATTTTTCCAATTTCAAATTTATATTGCTATTTACTCATTCATTTGTGTTTCGAAAACCGTAATTCATTTGCTTTTTCCTCTTTTGGTTTTTTCTATGCGTGTGTTTACAAAATGGAAAACTTGAAATATCATATTATTTTCGAGTACGAGGTCCACCGTGGCACCAGTGCTGCAGAAACGGCCCGGATTAATGATGTGTATGGCGGCGTATATGCGACACAAAAGAAAATACAGTACGTTTTTGGTTCTAACGTTTTCGTTCTGGACATTTCGACCGGCAGAGCAAGCCCCGTGGACGGCCGGAGACCAAAGTTGATAATGAAGAATTGAAGGCTATTATGGAAGCAGATCCATCGCAAACCACGTCCGAGTTAGCTGCAGGCTGCGGGGTTAGTGATAAAACTGTTTAAATCAACTTGAAGAAAATTGGGAAGGTGAAAAATCTTGAAAGGTGGGTACCTCATGAATTGACTGCAGCAAACACACAAACGCGCGCCGACTGCTGCGTTACATTAATCAACCGGCACAATAATTAAGGGATTTTAAATCGAATCATTACCTGTGATAAAAAGTGATTCCTGTACGATAATCGGAAACGATCATCGCAATGGCTGAACCCTGGCGGACCAGCCAAACAAAGCCTGCCGTTTGGTGGACTAGTGCCGGTGTCGTTCACTACAGCTTTCTTAAATCTGGCCAGACGTTTACGGCAGATGTCTATTGCCAGCAACTGCAAATCATAATGGAAAAGCTAGCTGCTGAACAGCCGAAGTTGGTCTTTCGCTCTAGGTCACTGCTGCTTCAGGACAATGCTAGACCACACACTGCACAACAGACGGCTACCAAATTATAGGAGCTTCAATTGGAATGTCTAAGACATCCACCGTACTCCCCGGATCTTGCTCCAACAGATTACCATTTTTTTCGAAATTTGGATACCTTCTTGCAAGGGAAAAAATTCAACTCCGATGGGGTTCAGACTCCGACTCCAAAGCGCCTTCAAAGATTTTATTGATTCCTGTCTTAATGATTTTTTTAGTAAAAGAATCAATGAACTACCTATGAGATGGCAAAAGTGCACAGATAGCAATGGTATATACTTTGATTAAATAAATATATTATGTTTAAAAAAAACGACTTCCTCCGGTCGGTTCCGGCTTCAAACGGTTCCTCCTTCACAAAACGCCAATTTCATATGTAATGACCTGATGACATGGGTCTATGGATTAACAATGTCCGAGACTCTATAGACAGAGAAATATATGTCTTACTATTGAGGTTATTAATTATTGTTTTGATTGATTTGGTCTCTAAACAATTTTGATACTATGCAATGTGCCAGTGGCATTATTAATATTAAGGATAATAAACGTATGTCTTGTTTATCACACGGTAGGTTAATTGCGTTTGTCATGGTTTGTTACCTACTTATATGCCTAGTGAGCAAGCTAGAGAGGATTTTATATTGTATGCTTATCAAATGAATTTTCAGACATTGATGTCATTCTATTTTTACATTCTGTGAAATATTTATATTGTGTTTCTGTCTATGTCGCAAATATAATGTACATTTTTGACTATACGTGGGTAGCAAAACATTAATTTTACAATCACTAATAATAACCATTTCCAATATTTTAAACACAATAATCCACAATCATACACTGAAAAAAGGAATCTCAAAATAAAAAATCGCACCATCAGTGGCAGTCATTACTTTGGAGTTTAGAGTAGCAGGTAGCTCCCCCAAATGTATGATCGACAAACACTCCCCAGCGAGGGGCCAAAATAAACGCCGCGCCAAATGAACAAAAGTTCCAGTACGTGACGCGAATACATTAATACAAAAATATTCTAAACAATTACACACAGCCGATGCTATCTGAACTGTATTGATTGACAGTTGAAGATTCGCACACGTATATCACACTAGTTTTTTTTTTTTTTTTTATTATTATTAAATGAGGGGGCAAACGAGCAAACGGGTCACCTGATGATAAGCAACTACCGTCGCCCATGGACACTCGCAACATCAGAAGAGCTGCAGGTGCGTTGCCGGCCTTTTAAGAGGGAATACGCTCTCTTCTTGAAGGTTTGCAGGTCGTATAGGTCCGGAAATACTGCTGGTGACAGTTCGTTCCAGAGTTTTACAGTGCGCGGCAGAAAGTTACGCGAAAAGCGCACGGTGGAAGACTGCCACTCATCAAGGTGATGAGGATGGTATGTTTTTCGCGTGGGACGATGGCGAAAAGTTGCAGGTGGTATGATTCCGAACAATTCCTCAGAGCACTCCCCGTGATACAACCGATACAGAGTGAAGCTACATCTCGGCGTAATTCCAAGGGGTCCAAGCTGTTTGAAACACTATGGCACTCAACAACTCGAGCGGCCCTTCGTTGGATACGATCCAGAGGGAGCAGTTGGTATTTTGGCGCCCCTGCCCAGAGATGAGAACAATATTCCATATGAGGCCGAACCTGCGCCTTGTAGAGTTGTAGGCGTTGGTCCGGACTGAAGTACTGTCTCGCTCTGTTAAGAACACCAAGCTTCTTCGAGGCTAATTTGGCCTTACCCTCTAGATGATATCGGAACTGGACTTCGCTCGATATGTTGACGCCAAGTATCTCAATGCTAGGGGAGATTGTTAAAGATGTGCCCTCGAAACGAGGATATACGACCATTGGTGACTTTTTAGTGGTGAACGCGCAGACTTGTGTCTTGGCGGGGTTGAATTGGACTAAGTTACGTCTACCCCATTCAGAGACTTTCTCCAATGAATTCTCTATTTTAGACACAAGTTCGTTTCGACTCTCAATGACATTTAGCCGAGAAATATTGGGGGAGCCGGTAAATACAGCATCACCTGTACTATCATCCGCATAGCAATGAATGCCGTTGGTCTGTAACATGTCATTGATATGCAGTATGATTAGGGTAGGCGATAGCACACAGCCCTGAGGGACACCAGCATCAACAGACTGAGTTTCCGAGCATTCGCCGTCAACTACGACCTTTATGCTTCTATCTGCTAAGAAACTAGTGACCCACTTACATAATTTCTCGGGCAGCCCGTATGATGGAAGCTTTGATAGCAGCGCTTTATGCCAAACCCGATCAAAGGCCTTCGCAATGTCCAAACTAACAGCCAATGCCTCTCCCTTCGACTCAATTGCCTGAGCCCAACGATGAGTTAGGTACGCCAAGAGATCACCAGCCGAGCGACCCTTACGGAACCCGTATTGTTTGTCGCTTAGTAATCCCTGGCCGTCCAAGTATCGAAGAAGCTGGCTATTGATAATGGATTCCATTATCTTCGAGAAGAGAGAGGTTATAGCGATTGGTCTGTAGTTGGAAGGATTTGAGCGATCAAATTTTTTGGGGATCGGGTGCACCAAGGCTGTCTTCCAAGAAGCCGGGACGATGCCAGAAGAGTAGGAGAACCGAAATAGACGCGTCAAGACCGGAGCCAACTCTGGAGCACACTTTTTCAACACAATAGGAGGGATTCCGTCAGGCCCACTCGACTTTTGGATATCAAGGGAACGGAGGGCTTTTCGCACTGAGCGCTGATGAAACCGAATATCCGACATGATGCTCGTGCATCGCGGTATGGTTTCTGCCCCCCGTCATCCAGGGTCGAGTTTGACGCAAAGAGCTTGCCCAGAAGATCGGCTTTGTCCTTTGCGTCCTGGGCCAACGATCCATTTCCTACGTGTAGGGATGGTAGGGTTAGCTTGCAGAAATTTCCTTCAATAGCTTTGGCCAGAGACCAGAATGCACGGGTTTCCGAGGGGAGGCGCTCAAGTCTCTTACCAATTCTATTGACGTGCTGTTTCTTTGCCCGAGTGATCCCTTTCTTGAGGGACCTAGCGGCAAGGTTGTACTCCTTTTTATATGTGCTGGTATTTAAACCCCGAGCAGACACTGCATTGGCCCAGGATTGGTAAGCCTCCTGCTTCCGGCGAGAAGCTTTTTTGGGGGATGAACTAAACCAGGGACGAAATCTGCCGCCAGTTGGCACTACAGAGGACGGAATGAAAAGTTCCATCCCTTGCATCACCACATCGGCAACAGAGTTGGCAGTGTTGTCGGGATCATCCGGCGAGAAGCACACGTTCACCCAAGGATAGGATGCAAAAAACGACCGCATCCTATCCAGTCTGCCGACTTGTAGTGCCACACACGACGGTATTTAACAGCATGCTGTCGTAACACCGTCGTAAGTGGCACAGAACTCCTAACAAGGCAGTGATCCGATGTACCAAGTGCCCGCCCGCGGCTTCACCCGCGTGAATACAGTATCCCACGGGCACTGTACTTTTATGGGATAAAAAGTAGCCTATGTGAACACCCAGAGCCACCATACCAAATTTCATAGAAATCCGTTCAGTGCTTAGTTTTTGCGTGAATGAGTAACAAACATCCATGCATACATCATCCATCCATCCATCCTCACAAACTTTTATATTTATAATATAAGTAGGATACATACTATCTAAGTTATTAACGTAGCGTAGGTAAATGCGGTAGGCATCTATTTAAAGTTTAAATTAATGTAAGGTATCACTGACTAATAAGATTCAGTTCACATCGAGACGCGACGAGAGGCGACGATGATTGAAGATGCTGTAGTAACTAGTTGTTGCCCGCGTCTTCGTACGTGCAAAAGTAAATGCCGCGAGAACCGTACAGTTTTCCACGATAAAAAGTAGCCTATAGGCTACTAAATAATACTAAACTAAATAATAGACCACGCAAAAGCATATACTCTATGTCTGTACCAAATTTCATGAAAATCGGTCGAGTATTTTCAGGACCGATTGAATGCAAACAAACAATAAAATCTATCCTCTTTATTAATCTAGTGTAGATATGCAGCGCTGCGTCGCGCAACGCCGCGTGCAATTTAGATTTTGTATCGCTTTCAAAAAGTGCGTGCGCGTCTTGTCACGTGAACTAATTCTCAGGAAATCTATACAATATACCTTAAATATTTAACACACTTATAAAACGACAAGTCACTATCGCGCTATTACGCTTTCCAGATTCGACTCACCTCAGCGACCACACCTCACGAGACAACGTCTAGTCTCTTATAGGCCAGTAACAACTACAAGGAACGTCCTAAGCCCTATGGGCCATTTCCAAGACGTTCATTGATCCTGTCTTCGCTGACAAAACCTTCTCGCTACAGTAAAAATACTAAAATATGAAGGGTCAGCTCACATAGAGACGCGACGGGACGTGGCGCGCACTTTTAAAAGCGATACAAAATTGAAATTGCAATCGCCGCCGCATTATTTTATAACTGCAAGAGTTCGAATTTCGAGCAGCGTCGAGCTTCGTAGCGCGGCGGCGCTCTTGCAATTAAACGTGTATCTTCTTGTGCAGGGAATAAAGTTTAATTTTGAATCGCTATCTTGAAAAGCAGCGTCTCGCTGTGTACTGACTGACGGTTGAATGTACTCACTTGCGCCTGCGTGAACAGCACCCTGCGCTTGCGTCGCTGCGCGAGCGGGAACTGCATGGGCTTGGCGTCCGGCCCGGCGCACGCCGCCAGCCCGCCCATATTGTTGACGTGCCCCATGCCGCCCGACGTCGACGTCATCAGCCTGGAAACTGAAGCAGCCGCTCAGGTACAGGTAGGAACATTTGACAGCGGCGTAAACGCAACGTTATCGAATGAAGTTTGTATGAGCGTTGTCATGATTTTAACAGTTTTTTATACAATTCTCATTCGATAACGTTACGCTTACACCGCTCTCAAATGTTTCTGCTAGGCCCACCGGTTAAGTGACATGTGACACAGTCACAAATAAATGACCACGTGACATAAAGGATTGAATGTTACAATTGGGAAGAATTACATTAGTATCATAACAAGTTGATCATTGGCAAAATTTAATTAGCGGAAAAGTTGAGAGTTCACTAGACAATTTACATGGACGACGTATTTTATGTAAGGGAAATACATCTCTTGGGTAGCAACAAGAAAAACCAAAGTACGACAGACATACTTTTTAGTCTCTCTTCAAAAGAGTATTGAAAAAACAATTATTTTATAAAACATCTACAAAAAAACACAATGAAAGCCCGTAACTGAACAAATAATAAATACTGCCATTATAGTAACAGTAATTATTATAATTCCCGGAAACATTTAACATGAAATATTGACAGAGTAATCCTCTCTCGAGTAATACCGCATTAAGCCGGGATAAAACCCCGAAAGCGGGAGATTTTTAATTTTTTAATTACATTGTCACAGGCCTGCCATCATTGGTGAAAAGTTAATAGCGGAGCGAGGAAAATGAAAGTTTCGCGCTGGCAACATTAAGTACACCGCCCTTCTGCCTAATGACACTAGACAATCTGCCTACCTAGTGGCTCCGGTAGTTTTATGTTAGTGACTTTTCTAGATTTAAAAAAAATTGTTTTGTTTTGTTTTGCTTATTTTCCTGCCATGTCTTCTATATATCTAAAGTGAATTATATTGTATGTATTGTCTGTAATTTTGTCTTTTGCCAAGATGCCTTCGCTAATTTCGATGACGAACTTCAAGAAATGTATGGTATTGACGTATCGCGTGCTATGTCATTTCAATCCCATACATTTTTGTTATGAAACTTCGTCGTCGTAATTAGTGAGGGATTAAATGTTAAATTAAATTTAACCATGAAAACCTTGGTTAAAGGCTCTATTTATAACAAAATAACTTGATAAAAGTTGAGAGCGACCTTTATTTATAAATAGTTTAATAGGGTGGAGGAATTCCCGACATTCATAACTTAATCTGTGCCTGTGAGTTCTGTGACTGAATAAACGAAACGTCTCTCAAGAAATAATGGTCAGTTATCATAGCCCTATCTTTGCCTGTAGCGTTGCAAACATAACAAAACTTTCTAGAAGTAGTGTTCTAAATTCATACACTTTATTTATATAATGGACACTACAACTTCTGTCCACTAGCGACTGTTTCATCTTGAGAATACGTCCTTTTGAGAGTATGTCCAATGTCCATTTTCGTCGAAGGCTTATTTATGTTTTCAGCTCCTATATTCACAAAAACTGAAATTACGCAAATTTAACGTCAATACTACATGATCAAAATCGTAGCCCTATCTGTGCGTGTGACCTCACAAACATAACTAGAAATTATGTCGATTCTGCTACATCATTCCAGCCACTGTTATTGCACAGTTGCTGTGCCCAGTCGCGGTCCACACATTACTCCGGCCCGGTGTTGACACAACACTCCAGCAACGAAAAGGGTCTCTCAATATATCCCCATTCTGCCCGCCATTGTCCGATTCTGTTTTGGCTGCATTATATATCCGCCGACAAAAAACTATATCCTAGTCTATAGCGAAGCTTTTCAAACGCGACGGAACGGACTTATCTCGAAGGGCATCTGCTCAATAGATTTTTAAATGATTTTTAATTGAAATGTTGTGCAACATAACTGCCTTAGATGGGGGAGATCGTTCAATGGCGATGAATGAATTGACAATGGAATTCGACTACAAATTTTGTTAAATGTTAAATTTAAAAAATTGAAGGTTCGGAAGGTAAGGTTAATACTCCATAAAATATTAGTGTAATGGCGCCATTATTTCCAGTTAAGATGTTCATTCTATTAGCGTTTGCTGAAGCTACGCTTAAGTGTCAAACTGCTTTTCAAGTAGAATTCAATATTATTTTCTTTCAACTTTCAAGAATTTTAGAAATAAAATAAAAGTTTTTGCACACAATACCAGGAAATTATTAGTTAAGTAAACCAGTGTGTTTCTATAAAGCTTTTTGTATCCTTACTAATATTATAAATGTGAAAGCGTGGATGTTTGTTACTCTTTCACGCAAAAACTACTGAACGGATTTCGATGAAATTCGGTATAGTAGTAGTTTAGACTCTGGATTAAAACATAGGCTACTTTTTATCCCGAAAAAGTAGTGTTCCCGAGGGATACTGTATTTACGCGGGCGGAGCCGCGGGAAACAGCTAGTCTACAATAAAATTTAAATTCAATATGCATTTCGAAGTTAATCCTTTCAAATTTTTGCAATTTTACGGGTGATCCCATCAAACGTTGAATGAAACTTGCCCCAAAATTATACGAAGGGAAGCCCGGGGCTGGATGTTTTGACAGCAAATAGTTCGGTAATTGAGGGAGCCCGGAGGGTCGGCAGGCGCGGCTACCGAACACATATCCGGGAATATCATCTCACTGATAACACTGTTATAATGAATTATCAGTGACCAAAAGCGACAATCTGTAAAATGCAACGGGACGACTGAATTTTCTGAAGCAAAAAATTATCATATGCAAATCATTGGTTGTACATTGAAATTGATTGATAATTCACCAAAAGACGGCTTTATAAGGCCTAGAATCTACTTCATCATGTAAAAGTATCTCCCTTTCTGGAACTATTAGTTATTATAGATGTCGTAAGTGCCCTTATTCATGGTAGGAGAACTGTTTAGGTGACCAGTGTATGTCGCCAGGATTGCCAGTCACGTAGGAATCTCCCATCGTAATTCGGCGGGCATCGGAGTAAGTTTATGACGACGGAGTGCGTTTGATAAGTGGGCAATTGGCGTGAAATTGGGCAGGGCGTGAGGGCGCGCGTGTGGCTGACGGGCTCTGACCGCGACAATTACGACACACACTCACACATTAACAAATACACACACATGCAGTGTGTGTATTTGTTTGTGTATCTACAGGCGTAACGCATCCATACACACACAGCTTCTGGGATTTTCTTTCGTAACTTACTTTTGACGGTCTCATAAAGCATTTGACCTTAATTGATATAGTTACAGCGATAGATTTTTATAATGGTCAAACGTATCCGATGTCGACAGGAATATTAACTTCGGTCTCTACCAATCTACGTAAGTTGTTATTTGCCAAACTATGCCATGAAATTGTGTTAGGTACATACATTGTAACATCTATTTCACCTTTATTCTGCAAATAAATGATTGATTATGATTATGATAGGTATTTACACCCCGTGATTTTAGACGACCTTTAAATTACTAAACACACTGGAAAAACGCTTATGAATCGGGACGTGTGCTTTGTCTATATTATGTCCAGCGCTTGTAAATGCCTACAAATTATGTAATTAATTCATCTTATTCTTTTGTGAATATTTCAATTCGGACGATGCCGTTATTTTTGCTAATAGAGTGTGCGATAGTTCTATTTATTTAGTGCACAATTCATTCCCACGATTAAAAAAATATTCGGCGTTGACACATTTTTATATTTGCTGAATAAACAGTCGCTCAAATATTAACAATTATCATAACAACAGTTTTAATCGCATTAAAATCGATGCGTGCCTAACGCGGGGCCGCTGCGCCGCGCCGGCAGTGTTGCCAGCGCATAATAAACGTCCGCGTCGGGCAAATTGTGCGTGAATAAACATCGGCAATAATAGCAGTATTATGTTACCGCTCCCCCAGCCGCCGATACGTGATATCGGCCGCGCTCGCAAACACCCGCACTGTTTAGTGGCAGGCTTGTATTTTAATATGGGTACATTAGCCAGCAATTAAGTTACACTTGCGATAAAATTACACCAAAGGAAGTAGGGATTAATAAAAATAAACGACAGATCTAATTTTCACACGTTTTAAATTTAGACGTTATTGTAATTGTTAGTTCTGAGGAGGTACTTATGATTCAAACTACTTGGGAATAGTGAAAAATGTGCAAACACTTTTCTGAAAAGTCTACTTTTGAATCTTAGCAGAAAGTCTTGAAAGCCGTTGCTTTTGCCTCAATGCGTTCCTAAAGGAGCGCTTGTGTCCAGTCTTTTTATCAGGAAGGACGGTGAAACAGATTACAGAATGCAAATTCGAAAACACGGGAAATGGTACGGCAAACAGTTTCGAAGCGGCTATTTCCCTCGGTGTTGCTACATTAAAGAAAGATAAACTGCGGGCGTCTGCGGCTGACGCGTCCACTCGGCGCGGCGCGGGAGAGGGGGGGAGGTACACGGTGTCGCCCCGCGGCGGTTTTAATTCTCGCCAACTGACCGTGCGCGAGTGGCCATGACGCTTTGATATATTACACCTTCGCAGGTATTGGGCTTAACATTTTTCAGCTCAGGTGTTTCGCAATTAAATATATCCTTTGAACATGTCACGGTTTATTTCATTAATTGGAATAACTTTTGCCTTTTTCTATTTCCGTTAGTCTGTAGTGCAATTTTTATACCTTTGAATCGAGGACTATTTATTTATAAATAGGTATGTTAAGTAATAAGTACATCTTTCACCTGTACAAATTCAGTCGCATCCAAATTTTTTACCTCTGTATCGGGTCAGTATTAAGTGTGTCATAGATACTTGCGCGATACCGAAATTCAATACAAGACGAGCGTCGAGCGCGCGTTAGTGTGGGTACGGGTTTCACCTTGGCGCGGCTCGGGCTGCAGCGCGCGGGCGGTATTTGCGGACGTGAGGCGCGCTGTTTGCCCAGCCAAGGCTCTAGTGGTCGGCAAACAGACGACCGATCGTTCGGAATTGCTTACTTTGTCTACACGACTCCCTTTTACAGGTACTGAGGCTGCAGGTTTTTTTGTCTAATAATTCGGTGCTCGGTATTCGAGTGCTTGTTAAGTTCGGTTCAAATATAATCCAGCGTGACACTCGTGATGAGTGTCGCTACTGTAGGCTAACTAGATACTTCGACGAAAGTGTCTCTCAATTCTACTTTAGAATAGGAGAGAAAGAAAAAATTAGGTGACTGCGTTATTATTATAATAAGTAACTTTTGAAACGTTATTTTGTTTATTTGAATTTTGAGATGATTAGAGAAAAAAATATTAATAGGATAGACTAGAGAGTCTCAACAGATTTCAGTATTTCAGGGAAACGAGCTACAAGTACACATTGACCACATTTTGTGAAAACACAGGGGTGTTCGAACAGTTATAATACAATAATATAAAGATATTTGTCCTAAGAAGTCGGCGGCGGATTCTGTACAAACAGGACCTCGGTGAGCCAGTTATGGTGACGCACACGTGTAGAACGGTAAAGTAAAGGCTACGGAGAGGCGAGCGGCGAGCGGCGAGCGGCCAGCCTCGACTCATTAGAGCGCCGCGCAAACAATAACATCTTAGCTCTGGAGTGCCAATACCTACAAAGTACAAACATACGTGTATTATGTTTTTAATTAGTCGCCCGCTCTCGACGGTATTTGATGCATCGGTTCATTTAATCTCAATGGTCGGCTGACGGCTCGCGCTTTTTTTACGAAGTTAGCAAAATTTAAGTTTACACGGTATTGATATGTCCTCAAACGGCTAGCGTAACGATTAATCAGGCGAGCCCCTGCCACCTGCAGAGCCGCGAGCGTGACGAAACTTACGATCAAGTCACGCCTGTCACGGCTCGTTTCCCGCCAGATTACGTCTGGCATCTTGTCGAGTCCACCATAGAGGGCTGAGCAATGTTTTTATAGAATTGATAACGTTCTAGTACTTGTAGAAGGAGATGAATCAAAAACTATTCTTGCACGTTTTTACCCGCTTTATAAAAAAGTCGCGACCACTAACCAAAATACTATTACATTATGAAATTATCATTGACGTATTATTTTCCGTAAATCTCTACATATGAAAAATAAAATTGAAGTGTCAGTTTGTAATTTTATAATATCAGCTTTTCACTAAATGCACCTGAAAGTATATATACGGTACATGCAATCCAAATAAATTTTAAAAATATTGTCTCTCTTTCTGTTTGTTCCGGCTAATCTCTGAAATGGCTGGACTGATTTCGATTGGCAGATATATGACGTTATAAGTACTAAGGAGTAACATAGGGTACTATTATCTTATGAATAAATGAATGAATGACTTATTTTTTCCAAGAAATTGGTAATACATGGATGTCGTAAAATATGGGTCAGAATTTCTGCCTCTAGGGCGTGGAAATATTACAATGATTTTAATTATTTTAAATGTTATTAAAAATACAATTGAATTCAATACATTATTAATTTATATTAAATAATTTATATATAATTATTTTTTAAAAATCATTAATATGAGCATTTAAAACATATTATTAAATTTTCTGGCAATCATTCAAGAACTCTTGCGTTGTGTAGTAGAATTTATCTAGTAACCAGGTAAATAATTCGTTTTTAAATTTGTTAAATGTAATGTTGTTGTTTTTAATTTTACTGGGCCCTATCTATCATTAGTTTAATTTTTAGTTTATATTAAAATTACTTTGAAAATATCAGGAGCAGTTTAATAGTCATTTGTTTCATAAAATTTTGTCATTTGTATGTATGTGTATTATATTGCGATTTGTGTAAATAAGTATGTTTATTTATATTTATATTATTAGTATTTTAATTTATTTTTAGGTATTGTATAAGTTTTAGTTTATGTCTGAAAGTTAATGTTTTAGTTATATTATGTTGTGTCTATGTGTACATTGCCCTATCTACTCTATTTGCATACACAATTATAGGTTTGCTGGAAGAGATCTCTCAAAGAGATCAAAGAGTATAACTTTCAAATGTGTCTTTGTTAATGTCTACATGAAGAACAAAATAAATATAAAATAAATAATAAATTATTGTATATTTTAATAGTGATGCAATATGCGTTCTTGCTATGAATTGTTAACCGCTGTTTTGGATAGTAATATTTTTATTGATAGTTCTTTTACATCTGGCATTTTTCTTATCATTGTGCTCTTCAAATAACGCATAATATTTTTTTATAAATACACACGATTCTAATATATATACTAGTAAGTGGAAGTTACATTTTTTAAAAAGAGGTCTACAATGTTCTAGTCTATCCGCTCCTGCCATAGCTCGAATGCATTTTTTTTAATTAAGAATGCTCTAGTTAGATCAACTGAATCCCATATCTTAATGTTGATGTAACATATCCGTGATAGGCTATTAAAGCGGCATCTTTTGAGACAATGCTTTTAATCTTCCTCAGGGCAAATACAAACCTATTAAGCTTAATAGAAACGTTATCTATGTGCTCTTTCCAATTTAAATTTCTATCTACAGTAAAAGCTAGGAATTGAGTAGAATGTACGCATTTAATATGGCTAACTGATTTCAAATTTTTTTTCATTATTGTCATTCGATTTATAAAATTTTATTATTAGTATTCTCTAAATTTACTAATAAATTGTTATTATTTAACCATTTCGTCACTGTTTGAATTTCATTTTGAATTTCTTAATTTAAATTTTGTTTGCAACATTTTATTACAAATGTTGTATCATCTGCAAACATGATACTCTCGTATTTTAAAATGTTTGGTAATTCATTTATATAGATTATAAATAAGTTTGGGCCTAAAATACTCCCCTGTGGTACACCGCAACTATTGATTATATATTCAGATCGATACGTAATCTCTTTGTTGTTTATAATCTTTGTTATTTCTATACATTGATTTCTATGGGTTCCGTTTCCGTTGGTTCTACTTAAACGAAGTTACGGGCACCAGCTAGCGTTTAATACACTTCACTTACCGTCCAGCCTGCAAATCCTGCACTGGTACTAATAGCCGTCAATAATGTCAATCATTTATAATTTTTGCCTACAAGTCTGCTTCAAGGCCGCGGTGTGTGTGGTGTGGTGTTTTGTTGGCGGTTGTATTGGATTTGCAGGCTGGACGGTGAGTACGGCGCTTAAGATAGAATATCGCTGTGTATTCTCTGTACGTCTATGGTTTAAACATCCTCCGCCTCCCGGGCTCGCCTGTAGTGGGCTCGTGTAGCGGACGGGTCAGGCTCGAGTGCACTCGCAAGTCGGACTCTAGACGAGAATAATTGATTCGCGAGACAATCGCTCATCTCAATAACAATGCGAGATATTCCTTGCGATACTACGGAAGTTTATATTTACATAGCATTCGATAGGCACGAGTATATAGCAACGCATCACTTGTCTATTTAGGATGCGGTTTAATTTTTACTACTTCTAATAAGGGCAGATTTTTCTAAGAAGAACCGATTTCAGTGAACATTTTTACGGTTTATGCTTTAGATTTAACGCATAGGCTAATTTTAACCCGAAAAAGTGCAACTAAATTAAAAAAAGCAATATAGTATATTGCAGTAGGTAGAGTTATTTGCTAAAGAAGTTTTTACCACGAACAATATTCCACACGTGCGAAGCCGCGGGCAAAAGATTGTTCATAACATAATTACATTTCATTGTGTACAAAACACCTTTTTGTATACAATTCTAGAATTCGTTTTTATTTTTTTTATTTAAAAATCAGTTGACGCACAATTACGTATATGTATATTTTTAGTCTGCGGCACACCAGTGCCATACGAAAAGAAGGCTCCTTTTGCCCCAGTCTTATTTTAAATTACAATCAAAATATCACGATATAGAGTAGGTAACCACAGTGGGGAATATTAAAGTAAATAGGTTAATTGCTAAGTAAACACTGTGAGTGTTTAACGTGGATAATCCACTTTACGATTGTAAATATTATTCTTTTATAAACTCGCTACTTGTCGTATAATCAATTTTGTAGAAGACTATAATTATTATATAAGTCATAATTACCTTCCAAATATAATATTACGATTGATTGATCGGTCTATATAAATTAATTAACGTGAGTTATATTGTCATTGTATGGATATGCCTCTCATACATCAATTATAATAATTAATTTAAGAGACGACGTAGTGGAAAAAGAGCTACGGATACGCTAATTGATCAATTTTAGCAAAGATTATGTGTAAAATGATCAAATACCGTTATCTTTTAACCGACTTCCAAAAAAAGGAGGCGGTTATACGTTCGGCTGTATATATATACAGCCGAATATATATATATATATATATATATATATATATATATATATATATATATATATATATATATATATATATATATATATATATATATATTTTGTATGTTCAACGATAACTCCGCCGCCTGTTGGCCGATTTTAAAAATTATTTTTTTTATGTAAAGAGTATAAACCTAAATTGACCGTTGTTACTAAAGTGGTAACTTGATGATGGGATCCATGAGGAATCGACGGAACTGCTCGAAATGTATATAGACATATATAGTGATTTCGGCTTTTTCAGAAGTAACAAAAGTATGTGCTACTAAAAAATAAGATTTTGCCCCAAGGTGGTGGTGGACCCTGGATCTAAAAGTACTAAACAGATCTCCTGACTCCTTTGGGGATACGTTTGGGGATTTCGGCGTTGTTTAAAGACCTGTAAGCATACGCCAATATGTCAATTACAGTAATCATCATCGTCATCACCACTATCATCGCACCATACATCATCACATTATGATGATATAATAAGGTACTTCTCATAGTGTTTTGCACCGACACGGATATCTTCGAGGATTACTTTGGCGTTTGTGGACCGGACCTATTTACAAAAGTCTTTTGTTGTTAGAAAGGTATAGTTCAAAATTGGCCCTAACAACTTTGGATACATCAAAGTGGATACCTGATGATAGCATCCATGAGGAAACGAGGGGACTCCTCAAAATTTATAGGAATATCTATAGAGATTTAACTTTTGAGAAGTAAATTAGGCATACCAAAAAGTAAAATTTTGTGCCAAGAGCCTGTATATTGATACTGATACTGATAGTATATCCTGGATCCAATGTGGAACTTACAGTAATCATCATCATCATCTTATAAACAATACGTAATGGAAGTAGGCACTATTCAATTATACATTCGAGCGTTTATTTTTAAAGTTCTTAAAATGTGTATAAAATATAAAAATATAAAGAATATGACTAAAAAAAGAAAAATTATTATTTTTAAACAAAAAATTAAACCGACTTCCTTAGTTAAAATAGAGACTTCAAAATTATGAATATTTTGTAGAGAAATAGTTGAAATTTTAGCCGAATTTAATTTAATCATACTTTTTGTGTATTTTTACTTACTACAACTTTATATATAATTTTTTTTATATGAAAATCATATATGAATTAATTATTACTGTAAGTTAATTATTTGTTTATGAGATGAAATGATTTTAAAGATAATGTCTTGGGCATGTGAATTGATGATCTAAGTGAAATTTTAATTTGTATAAAAAATATAGTGTTTAGTTTTGTCAATCGCTTGTTTCCACGCCTTCTTAACTGGCGCTACACGGTACACTACTGGCGAAAGAGACGGCCCTTGAGACGCATCTATACTAATAATAAAGAACATTTGTTTGTCTGCATTGAATAGGCTCCGAAACTACTGCACCCACTATTTTGATGAAATTCAGCACAGATAGAGTAGACCACGGGAAAGGACAAACACTACTTTTTATTGCGGCAAAATGTACGGTTTCCGCGAAATAACCATTTGAAAAAGAAGAAGTCGCGGGCAACATCTAGTGTTATAATAGGGTTTTGAAATTCGTGACATCTGACAGCTTTTTGACACGACAGGAACTGTCACGCTACCAAGCGCTGCCTGGTGACAGAAAAAGAATCGAGTTCTTATTGACCGTTTTTGATACCACTTGCGCCACCAGATGTCGCTTTGTGTTCGTTAGATCTACCCCCTAGGGGCAGAAAAATATCAAATACTCTCTTTTAAAGAGAATAAATCCTGTACTCCAGTGTCCAGTTATTAAAACTCCAATCATTATGAATACCGATTGTATAGAGGATTTTACATCCTACTAGCATTATAAATGTGAAAGTTTGTGAGAATGGATGGATGGATGGATGTTTGGTATTCTTTTACGCAAAAACTACTAAACGGATATCGATAAAATTTGGTATAGTGGTAGTTTAGGCTCTGGATTATAAAACAAAGGCTACTTTTTATCCCGAAAAAGTACAGTGTTCCCGTGGTTACGCGGGTGGAGCCGCGGGCGAAAGCTGTTATTATATACTATAACGCCACCGACATGGCGGTCAGTAGAACCCCGCTGCCCGCAGACCACACCGCACACACCGCAGTACACGCACCACCCGAGCCAACCGCGGCTCCGGTTACCGTTGACAGTTGACACATCACACACACGGAAACGGTGCGCGGCGCACATACGACGATACGACGCGACTCGCTATATTTTACTTACAATCCTACTAATAATCTATATATACTGGGTGTCTTTTAAGTCAGTGTCCAAGCTTTCAGGAGTGAATATACTCTTGAATATATGTAACTTTTACTATGGGATCAACTTTCCTACTTGAAAAAAAATATCAGCTGTTTCATACAAAAGGGCTTCGACATAGATAGCATTTTGTAGGAAACAGCAGATTTTTTTTTTCAAGTAGGAAAATTGATCCCATAGTAAAAGTTGCTAATATTTAAGAGTATATTCACTCCTGAAAGCTGGGAAAGTGAATGGAAAAACACCATATATAAAAGAAAGTCGTGCTAGTTACACTATTTATAACTCAAGAACGGCTGAACCGATTTGGCTGAAGATTGGTGGGAAGGTAGCTTAGAACCAGGAAACGGACATAGGATACTTAAGTCTGTATGTTCGCGATAATATCAAAAACTACTGAAAGGATTTTCAAGCCGATCACATTTACCGACCGAGTGGTTCCTTAGAAAGGTTTAGTTCGATAATAATTTGTTATGGTTTTGTGGAAATTGTTTGATTTATGACGATAATTGCTGAAGGTATAGGAAAAATTAAGCCGTCTTCGTTTTTATCGAAAACGCTGCCTAACCTAACCCGTTGGAGATAAATAACAAAACAATGTATGGTGGGATGGTTTCTCTTTTATATGTCTACAAAAAAGTCCGCGATGGCATAGATATGTCTATATGTTATGGAAGAAATAATGTGGTATTTTCAGAAGCTATTTAGACGGATACAATTTATTTATACTTATCTAGGAGATTATATCTAGGAGATATCTTAAAATCAAAAAGTACGTACGAAAATTTATTACAAAGTATATATTTTTACTCTGTGCTACTACTATATTGCAGGTATATTTGCTAGAGAAGTTTTTTACCACGAACACTCTCCCACCTAGGCAAAGCTGCGGGTAAAAGCTAGTAATATTATAAATGTAAAACTTTGTGAGGATGGATGGATGGATGTTTGTTACTCTTTCAAGCAAAAGCTACTAAACGGATTTTTATGAAATTTTTAGGGCGGTAGTTAAACTCTGGATTGACACTTAGGCTACATTACACATTTTGTCCCAAAACAAGTGCAGTGCCCCGCGGGATCCCGCGTATTGACGCGAGCAAAGCTAGTTTTGTATATTGCAAAAGAGTATAGTATAGTATTTATGCACACTAAAATTGACCGCATCTCTTGTAAATAAATTTTGTTGTCCCGGTACATTACTGTAATATGTATACAACTAATGTATGTATTACTTAATAACCTCCGTGGTCTAGTGGTAACAGAACAACAAAAATGTTAGTTCCAAGTTTGGTTAGGACAATGTAGGCTGATCACCTGATTGTCTGAGAAGAATGATGATCCGTGCGCCGGATGGGCATGTAAAAAGTCGGACCTGCGACTGATCTCTCGCCAGTCGTGTCGGTTATCCGTCCCACTGGGTTTCGAGAGTAAAGAAAGAGAGAGTGCTCTTGTGTACTGCGCACACGGTTGGGCACTATAAAATTACTCCTGGTTTCCAAAAAAACCGGCCAGCGTCACAGAAATCGGTGTGGGGTGCTATTATTCTACTACTACAACATAAAAATAAGATTACTCTTCGCGGACATAATATTATATATATATATATATATATATATATATATATATATATATATATATAATAATAATAATTTCTGTGAGAAACTAACAAACACGAGTAATATTGTTACAGTAGCATCCGCTACGACGCCGTAGCACGTGCTACGAGTTTGTTACGATGTTGCTACGAGCAACACCTTGTAAATATTTACTTGTTATTTTTTTTTTTATAATAAAGAAGTATTTCCTAAATATGTAACAACAATGCAACAGCTCCATATTATTCAAGTAATTTAATTTTAATACGAATGTGCAGTGCATCATAAAAATAACCTAACCAAGAGCATGTCAGCACGTGTCTAAGGAGGGTTCCGTAGCTATCAATGTGTAATACGTTTTCTTTAAATTACTTCATAAGATATTGGCCGATTTGGCTAAAAATAATTTTTCTAAAGAGTTTTTAGCGTGGTCTATCTGCATGGAAACTCACAAGTTTCTATCTCTTATAGCTTAGAAACTTACATACCAATCGCTTCACGTTGACGAGCGGCGTCGTGGAGTGGACTTGTGGACCGGCCGCTACGACTCCCGGTAGTGATTGAAACTCGACACGTTTTGCTCCTGTAAGACCTCGAGTCGATTCACGGGATTTGGTGTTGCCGTATATTTGTACGGAAGCTGATATCCGTGCCCATTGCGTGCTGCGCTGTGTGCAGTGCGGCTGCCGGCTGAGCCGAGCGCGCGCGCTGCCCGCACGCTCGGCCTACAGCCTATTGGACCCGACATGTGACGAAGCGAACCCTACACTACAACGTCGCAGTAACAGTAACCTATGTAATATTGTAGATGAGGCATGTCGAGCCAAAAAGTCTCTACACTTAAACTGCCCTACTTTTGGGGTCGTTTGGGACAGCCAAGTTTTGACATTTGTCATCTTGACATTTTGACATTTGCTTTCCGCAGATTTGACAACTCGATACTTGACACTTCGATTTTCAGCTCTCTTGTATAAGCGCAGAAATCTGTTCACAGTACTGTTTTTCTGTCGCAACCACTAAAAACTCTCGTGGGGACGAGGGATTACTTTTTAAATTATTGTTTTAGATGCTCTACTTTGATTTTAAATACATACGTCCTACATATTATAAAGTAGACTGCATGTAAACACAATGTAAAAGTGACTAAGGGCCATTTTCACAATCTACAGATAAGTATCAGATAACTCATTTGCATGTTTTGTCTCTGTCCCATGATATAATGCAGCAGTCCCATGATATAATCAAGCAGAAACAAAACCTCCGAATAAGATATTTGAATGATTAGTATCATTAAAACAAATATTTTCAATATTGTGTAATTTACTCCGAAACTACTAGGCCGATTTTGATGAAATTTGTCACAAATATAGAGTAAACTACGGGATATATCGTAGGCTACTTTTTGTCTAATAAAAGTTCAGTTTTCCCATGGGATACTGTATTTACCCGGGCGGAGCCGGGGGCAACATGTATTTATCATATTATAATTGTGACGAACCTATTTTATCTTCGTGGCTGATGCCCAGCCCTAGTGGCTATAAAATATTAACGCCGCTAACAGAAACTAGAAAAGCCGCTTCACAGACAAAGAAAGTGACATTTAATAATAGCTAATCTATGTACTGAGTGTTGAGACAGAAATAAACAAATTTAGAATTTATAAATTTGGAATCAGTTGTGCAAATAGTTTTACTAGTACCAAGGGGGTTAGTATCTTTTTAAATATAAAATGAATTTCAATTCCAATGTCTCGCTAAAACTCCAAAATGGGTGGATCGATGTCTAGAAATAATTGTGGAAGTTCAAGGAAGGTTTAAACGATACTACGAGTAATAATAAAAACCATCAATGGTATTTCCCATACTAGCTGTTCACTGTGTTGTGTTCGGTTTACCGGAGGTTTATTCTAAACAATATTGTTAACAGAACATCGTGTTAGGGACATAGCTTACAATATAACTTATGAAGCTCACCTAAACACACACAGGCTAGGAAAGTCACGTCTATAAATAGCGCGAGGTGCGCGCAGTCGCCATTGTGGGCAAATACTGAGCGATGTCACTTATTATATTACCGCGGGACGTATTTTCGTAATGTAATTGAAATGTCAGGTAATTGCATTATGGCGAGGCGACAAAACTGCGTTGCGACGACGCCCATACAGCCATATATACAGGCAGTATGTATCGTCCGATCGGCATGACGATGAAAGCTTGGACTGGATTTGGACTTTGGACGATAGGCAGTATAGCGTATGGCTACCCTTAAGAAGAGCTACTGGTAGAGTTCTGGGATGTTGTCAGTATTATAATAAAGATAGTTTGATAGCGTGATGACTGCGCGTTCTTGTTACAGTAGGTATATTAAACACCGAATTTTGTGTCTAATGTCTATCAAGAAAATTATGATTCATAGCTGTATTCTCTTTTTAAGTTAAATATACCCACAGTACATATTACGTTTGTTAAACATCTTTATACAACACCAAAAGAACAATAAAAAATAAACTTTGTATTTTTAGTACCAAGTGTCTGTTAACTACCGAAAACCACGTACAAACTAAATACCAAATTGAAGTCTGTAGTTAGAAACCACTAGACCTTTTCCTACTTCTAGAACAGATCGGCGTTTAGGCACTGACGTAAGTTAACACCTCAGAAGGTAAAACCTTGGGTTTCCGTATAAAGTAAGTGAACTCACTGGCAAACCTGGGGTCGTTGGATGCGGGGTACCAGGGAGCGCCGCGCATGTCCCCGTAGTGCGGCAGGTCGGCGGGCGCGCAGCCGTACCCCTGGGGCGCGCCCCCGTACAGCGGCACCGCGTACGGGTTGCCCGCCATGCCGCAGGATGCCCCGCCGAGGGGGGAGTTGATGCTGCTGCCGGAGGAGTTGGACCTGGAACAACGAAGGAGGTAGAATTGTGGAAGGTAAATTCGGGCTCGGAAAGTCTGGTTGAACACAAAAGTTCTGTTTACGGTAGTCAAAAGAACTAGGACACTAGCGGCTGAACACTGGAACGATAGTGAATTAAGTGACGCTCAAGTCACATGCTGTCCTTATCTTTACGGATAGTAGAGACAGCGACAGCCTGTGAATACGAGGGCTCCTACTTTTAATGAAGAACGTTACAAGATATGTAAAATCACTTAAAACTTTGTTACAGTAAAGCTATTATGTATACTGAGTACAGATACGCTAGTTTTTGTTTTATTCAAAAATATTAAGTGGTTATAATTTTACACGCGTTTAAAGTTCCAAAAATTTTTGAATCTCGCGAACTGTCTCACTGTGTCATGAATATGTAATGAACACATAATATTTTTTGCAGTTCTCTAGAGCTAGAGGTATAACCTCATGCTCTGGGTGTACCAGGCACCAGCCAAGTGCAACTCTCTGGCTTCCCTAAACTACATTATTGCAGCCTCAATCTTTGGCGTTACGTTTTAAAACTTTGCCATGAAATGGCCTAAGACACATCTTAAAAAATGAACTAAAAATTTTTAGCGCTAAAGGTAAAAATAAAGTATGTGCAAGTGGCAAATTCTATGACGCATTAGTACCTACTAAACGAGCGATTCCCACACGCTAACAACAATTAGACTACGAGCCGAGACGCGAGCCGAGCCACGCCACACACAGCGGCGCCAGTTAAGCTCCGCTTATCTTCTTAATCCCTGCTCAAACAGCCTAATCCACTATCACATCCATGCCCGCGATTTTCAACCCTAACACCACGGCGTACAGCGTACAATAGTATAACGCCCCGTATTTGACTTGCAAAATTGAGTTTTGACAAAATTGGGCCGAAGCTTCGAGCTCTAATTGATGTTAATTACATTTCATTGAGGAATATTTTCTTTTAATTTAAACGGTTTTGTTGTTTCGGGGTGGGCGCTGATAGCGGTCATGATGACTCGACGGTTGTGTGTTCAAATAATTTCACCGCAAACACTAAGTTCTAGAGTTTGGAGAACGTGCTACGTAAATATACGTAAGGAAAACGAGTTAAAGACGATATACGTGTATTTTAGATAACCTAAACAACATACTAATATTTATTAGGCAAAGACACTTAATAAAACATTGTAAATTGTAAGTAGGCCTATATGAAAGTACCTAATGAAGTGTTTTACAGCAACATAACCTGTCGATAGCATGACGATATCATAATAGATACAACAGAGGAAGGTAGATATTGTATGTGTACCACAAACAAAATCATAGAGCAAAGGCAAACAAGTTCTACGCCATTGGGAGCTGCACGCAGCTCGAGCGTGCAGTAGTTAATGCACCGAAGTAGGTATTCCTGCAACATTTAGTATATTATATTTTTATATATTGGATATATATTTTATTGGAAAATTAACGTAAAACCCAATTATGATTAATATATCATAATAATCATGTCCCAAACCATTAACTTTTTATCACTCCAAAACGCAAATCTTATAAAATAAATAAAATATGAACTGTAGTCGGTATCCAATATTAAATATAATATTATAGTTTTATGATAACTGTAATAGCAAACTATGAAGTATGAACATATAATTAAAGTGTTATGTGGATAACACTCCAAGATTACTCATACCTACTACCTAATACCTACCTATACATTAAGTTTTCCCGACGCCCGAAATAAATTATCAATCTTAATCTCATTTTAGCTTTCTGAAATCAAGATTTCAATACAATCCAACGATCCTAGGATTGATTTCACGTCAATTTACTTCAATTTTTGTTTGAGAATCTAAGATTAAAGTCAATCTAAGATTTTATATACGTAATTAATTTTGGCCATTAGTGAACTCGAGTAGCTAAAGTTATTTTTATATTGTGACTGTGCCTACATTGATATGAATTAATTATTAGTCGACCGAAAAACAGAGCTTCATTGACAGCGCGCTATTCTCTTCATAAAAGTTAATAATAATTGTTTTCTGTAGGACTAGGAGTAATACATTCAGTTGGGAGTTCTATGACTCATTGGCAGGCAGAAAAGGTTGTGAGTTGTGCTTACTTCTTTTTTGTATGAAACGTGACGGTAGTGTAAACAATGTTTTACATAATATGAATTTGAAGTGTCTGTATGTTTGTATGTGTGTGTGCTAGCGTTACGAGAGGCCCCGGACTGCCGCCTGTCGATTTCTTTATTTAAACATATTGAACACAAACATACCAGTAATTTTAAGATGGAGTTTACTCAGGGTAAGATAGTAAGCATAATCAAGCCGGCGGCAAAACACAGCCCCAAGGGCTTCGTACACAACCTGCGCATCTCAACCTATACATATTATTAAAATATACTTTAAACGAGATGATCTTGTATATATATATATATATAATCGGTATCTCGACAACGGCTACAAGTTACCATTATATTTAGTAAACAGGGAGTTTTGGGGGATAAAAATCGATCTAGGTAGGTCTTATCCATTAGAAGCTGCGCATTTTTAAGCAATATATGTTTTTTTATTTTGTCGTGCAACTATATATCAATAATTTTGACAATCTTACGTAAGTCTGATTAGCAGTTTGGTATGCGTACATACGTTTAATTTTTGCATTGCTTAGAAATTCGGAATGTGGTGGGTTCGAATCCCGGTAGGATAAATATTTTTTTGATTGTTATTATTTCTTTTTCTTTTATATTTTTTTATTTATTTTTAATTATTTTATCGTTCTACTAAAGCACATGTGCACAAACAATATGTATATATGTTACCAGAAATGTATGAAATCTGGGAATTGTATACAATTCCTAGGAAATTTATACAATGCCAAGGCTATTTAGGAAATGTATAAAATATTGTTTCAAAGGTTTTTTAATACACACATGTTCCAGGCAAATGTATATTCCTTTTCTTGGGAATAGTATGAAATTCCGATATTGTTCTAGGAAATGTATAAAACGAACGCTCATACATAATAAATATAAATAAAACAGTGTTCCCTATTTTTCCGCATAAAATCATATGTCATAATTTAACTTGGCATAATTTAATTTGTCCTAGTAATAGTTCCGCATAATATTAATTTGATATAACTGTTTAGGCATTTTTTTTTTACATAATCTCTTTAAGCATAATAAAAAATCATAACGCATAGGTTTATTCACGCATAATATTTTTTTTTTCTACCTTACATTATTAAAAAAAAAGAATTTTAAACTAGTTAACGTAAAAAAAACACGCAACACGCTAACATGCCAAGAGTAATAAAGACTAGGTATAATTTTAGCCAGAGTGGGTATTTAGCATGAAGCTGGGGATAAACATTTATTGGTTTTACTTCAATTTTACAATTTACAAACAACAGCAAAAGAATTTTGCAAACAGGTTCACAAACGGCAGAGAGCCGTATATTCAAAGATATCCGTGTCGGTGTACAACACTATGAGAATTACCTATTATATGGTCATAACGTGATGATGTATGGTGTGATGATGATGGTGGTGATGATGATGATTACTATAATTGACATAGTGGCATTGCTTGCAGTTCTTTAAACAACGCTGAAATCCCCAAACATGTATCAACAAGGAGTCAAGAGTTCTGTTCAGTACTTTTGGATTCAGGGTATACCTTCGTGCAAAAATCTTACTTTTTGATAGCATATTATGCTTAAACTACTTTAGAAAAAGTCGAAATCACCATATGTGTCCATATAAATTTCAAGGAGTTCCCTCGATTCCTCATGGATCCTATCATCAGGTCACCACTTTAATATCAAGACTTGTTAGTAAAAAAAATATTGAAGGTTTCACCGCTACGACTAGGCTTTATCAAGTTTAGATTTTTTAGCAATATTAAATTTGAAACATACAGTGTCTAACTATCTAAGGCATATAGGCCTACTTGCCATTCATTTATAAGCAGCCAGGCTTCTCTTACCTAAAACTTTAAGAAAAAATTGTATAACATAGTTGAGCAAATTGTATAACATAGTTGAGCAAATTGTATAACATAGTTGAGCAAATTGTATAACATAGTTAAGCAAATTGTATAACATAGTTGAGCAAATTGTATAACATAGTTGAGCAAATTGTATAACATAGTTGAGCAAATTCAACGATTGGATATTTTCCAACATGTAAAAATTTAGTTTTTTAAAATAAATTAAGAAATAATTGGGCTTTACAACTTGATAAAAGTAAAAAGAATTAGGATTTTATGTGTAGTTTTGTAATCATATGCATTTCGAAGTCACAAAAAAGTTGAAATATTTTTTTAAAACATTAGTGTATAAAACCTACATAATTAGTTTACTAACATCAAATAGAAAAAAGATTTACTATAATATGTATAAACGTAAAAGCGCAAAAAGAGATAGCAGAAATTTTGTGCTTATGTATTATCTACATTTCGTAGCAACTTACTAGCGTGTGACGTCACCTACTAGTACGACTTTTATATGGGCGTTTTCACGACACTCACAAAAGTGCTTCAAACAATCCGCAATAACTTTGAAAATTTTGATTTTTAGTATACTACTCCTTTTGTAAACCGTCTTATTTTTCAGATCACTATTCATTTATGTAATAAAAAAATACAGGAAAATACCGTATTGACTTATGCTTTAAATTGTACTCACTCTGTTTGTGTCTATTTGTGTCGCCTATTTTAAATTTGACAATGATATTTCTATTTTATTAATTTTTATTTTTATTAATTTTTATATTGATTATAATATACATAATCATAATTTTAATACTTAAGTAATTTAATGTTGTAATTCACTTCACATTGACATTTCTTATTTAATTACTTTATATCGCTGACTTACTAAAAACTATTATGTAATTTTTTATGGAGAATTTCCTTTAAATACTGATGTGTACTATTTGCTAGTACTAAGTAAAACCTGATCTTTAAATTAGCTATAAATGTAGTTATCAATAAGTTGTTGGTGTATCTATTTAATAAATAAATTTAAAAAACCCTGCAAAATGTTGCGAAATGTAAAGGGAACCGCCCTTAAGATGCACAAATTGTCCTTTCAAGCGGGCGAAGTAGCAGGCTACTACTAGTTATCTTAACAGTTTATTATTATGCGTGTTTAATAAAGAATTTGAATTTTTATTTTTTTCTATTATGGTAAGTGCCAAGTGCCAACTTGTTTTTTTTTAATTACCTACGTTTATAAATGGCAATTAGCCTATCAATATACAAATGGGTAAGTAAAATAGGTATATTTCCTCCGCCTAAATAAATATATAAATAATAGCTTATTTGCCAGAGCGAATGTACAGTTTGGTGTTAATATTACATTTTAGAATCATATCACTTGACTAAATTAATAGAATTTAAATTCCGTTAGTAAAATTTGAGTTAATAGAGAGTTACTATGTATTTATTTTCATTTTGAGTATATTTTAGTATCAAAAACAAAATTAGAAACAATACCTACCTATGCCAAAATGCCTGCTATAATGTTTTTTTTTTCAGAAATAAGTACCCTCATAATATTCCTTTACGTCATAAAAATATTTGTCTTATAAACTATTCTATAAAATTTGCTTTTCAAAGATCTTAAGTTTATAAAAATCATTCGGCAATAGCCATAAAATAGGAGTCTTGAAGCTCGCTGTACTGTTGCACTTAAGCACAACTAATTTATTGGGATAACGTAGTGATATGTTAGTCATGTTAATGTTTTGTACAAAATATTTAGGTTTCTTCTTAACCAATACACACATATCTCTACTTTAAGTACGTACAAATCAAGTTTTTAACTTTCGGTTTCTAACTTTCAAGCGGCATACGTTGCTCATAGCCTTAATACATTTCTTTTGTAATCTAAAACCTGTATTTAACTCAACAGAGCTGCCCCAGATTAAAAGACCATATTATGACAACACGGAAGAAACGTATCCGTGATATGCAGAAAGAACTGCAGATCTTGATAACGTCTTTGATAAACGTCGGAATGCATGTACGAATTTGTCGAGCTTGATACAAATATAGTTTACATATATGGGCCTTCCAGTTGCAGTGTTGGTCGAACAGTCCGAATAATTTGGTTGTGTTTACTTCTTCTCTATTAATGCCGTAAAAATTAATTACATTTCATCGAAATCCGTTCAATAGTTTTTGCGTGAAAGAGTAACAAACATCCATCCATCCATTCATCCTCACAAACTTTCACATTTATAATATTAGTAGGATTCGTATAATAAAAGATTTTGCCATTTTTAAACGCGCAATTGGCCCACCTTACATACCCACCACTGCAACAGTGGTATTATTTGGCTACAGAGATAATTATTTATATATAATAAAATATTTTGGCATTTCACTAATATCGTTGTATCATCTTAAAACACTAGGATGCTTCGATGCCGTTTTACGTCATTAATATACGTTAGAAATAGAAGTGGATCAATCATACCCCCTTGTGGAACTCCTTTGTATAATAATTTTGATTTATAACATGTGTTTTTTTAATTACCATCAATTTTTAATTTCTGTACATACTTTTCTTTTACTAAGTTATAAGTTTTTGTCCAGTCGTATACTTTCTTCCAATTCCATATCTTCTATCTATTTATATTTTAAAAAGTGCAGTGATAAGTATACTATTCTATACTATCATTAAAACTATCATGAACTATACCTACCTTTTGGCTTCGCCGTAGTCGGATAGAAAATTAGTCTTTAATTTAAAATCTATTTTTTTTTAATTTAATTTAAATACTACTAGTCTGTTTTGGGAAAATTAACTTTTTTGTCTAGAACTTAATATACTGTATTCTGTGAATAAATAAGTTATTAAATAATAAATAAAAATTAATCATCGTTAATGAAAACAACTGAAGACAAAAGACAACTGAAGATTTTTTTGGAAGTATTCAATAAAGTTTGTGTTCATATTGAGAGTGGGCTTGGCTTGGGCATCACAGATCCTATGAACGATAAAAATGTAGAATTTTACTATTTTTTTTTTAAATAAATGTTTAAACACTATGAGATACAATTATACGGTATGTATTAGTTATTAAAAATGTTTAAAGAAATTTAAAATCTTAATTATAAAATTTTAAAAGCCTCAAACAATGTTTAGTTATTTATAAAGATTATCATGATGAAAGTATTTTAATATGATGTACGATTATTATTTATGTGCAATTTTTTTCTCATACTGGTAAGTTTAATATAATATCACAAATCGCGATCCATGTAAGTGCGTGCCTAAATGCACCGGTATTCAAAAACAAAACTTTTAAACTTTGTTAATAAATTATTCAAAGAACATTTTAAGTGCTCAAAAGTTTTTTCACGTCGTATTAAAATGTTTAGGCCTAAGATTGATGAAAGTTTCTTTAAATTAATTTAGATAAATACTATTAAACGTTAATTAATTTATAAAAAAATAAAAAAAGTAAATAATTATTATGCATGCATACATACATATGCATATAGGCTTCGAGAGGCATCGTCACCCACGGCTGTAGGTGTGTTCAAGTCGTCACTTTAGTCCATCATTGTTCGCGCCTAAGTGAAATGCTATCGCGTGCTTGTGGTGCATGGCATCGCATATGCAATTGCTAGGGTCCGCGGCCTCGAGTGGGCCCGTGAGTACGCGAGCGTAGCTAAAGCACATCGTTGACCTCGCGGGGCCGGCTCACATACACATCGCTTCACCACAGACCACTTGACCGACGATCACAACATACCTGCACAAACAAACGTCACCGAACTATATCCTTCGACTACGAGCGCGGCTCGAGCGCTCTCGAGACCTTCGGGCCACTCGAAAAATCAGCGGGCGGAGGGCCCCCCCTCCGATCGATCCACGCACCTGTACGGCGACGGCGGGTTGTTCGCCAGCTCCAACTTGCGATACTCCTCGATGGGCGACAGGATGTCGGTCACCGAGAACGGCGTAGAGTGCTGAAGCTGCAGCTGGGAGAGGTTCTGCTGCAGCAGCGCCGACTTGGGCGACAAGCTCATCGCCAGCTCGGCAGCGCTTAGTTCCGGCAGCGCCTCCGCCGGACACGGCGAGTAGCCGCCGCCCTCCGCGGACATCCGACCGGTCGACACTCGACGCCACTCGACGGCTCAGCCTCTAGTGGCTCTCGGGGCGAGAGTGGCGCCCGAGCCCCCGGCGCGGGTTACGGCCACTCGAGCGGCCCCGCCCCCCGGGCCGGGCCCTGCCTCGTGGCGGGGCGACGCGCTGCGGATTGGTGGAGGGCCCGGTGCATGGGTGGCCGTAGGGGGCCCCGGGCCCAGTCGGGGCCGCGCTCTGCGGCAGTGCGCCACGCCGCGTGGTGGGGGGCCGCCGTAACGGTCTGGCCAGTAGCTTGTACTGCAACAATTGTTACCTTCTGCTCATACGGATTGTGTGACGGTTCTTGCACATGAAATATTCGCTATCGATAAGTTGTATAGTCCCGTATCTACGTGTAGTAAATGTGTTATAACTTACAGATTGTCTTATAAACGTGGCACAAGATTTAATATTGCGATTTTGGTAAAGGATAAAATAATTTATAAGTTTAGTTTGGTGCTAAATCCTACTTTCTTTTTTTGCATCTTTTCAAATGTGAAAATATTGATGTACCCGACATGTTGATATCTAAAACATTCATGTAGTTTTATAAATTTTATAAGGTAGATCATAAACTTAACAATGTGTGTCTGTGAATTGTACCTAGGTGTAAGTCGCGCTAAATATAAGTAGGTGTACACTTATATAGGTATAATAAGTTAAGCCCATTACATACAGCCATACAGCCCATTTCTCTGTGTATTTACAATACCTGGTCGGTTTGTACTATCAGGGAATCTAATTCATATGCAGGTTGACCATGGTCATAATTTGTTCGTATTACTAGTACTAATAATAACTCGTAATAACATGTCATTGGCAGTTCTATTTTGAATGCAAATTAATTATGAGAACACTCTACCTGCTTATGAATTAGATTCTCTGATAGTACATCCTTGTTTTTATTTTATTATTTGGTATTTTGTGTTTAGCAGTGTTAGTGTGGGTATCCTAGGGAGTTTGGCAAATGCCAAAGGAGTTGGCCATGCTTGTTTGCATAAAAACAGATTTCAGGTGTTAAATAAGAGGTAGGTACTATCAGGGAACCTTTTTTTTTGTAATTATTTTTTTTTTAATTTTTATTATGTAATTATAACAACACTCTACGTGTTGTCATAAATAATTTGTATTATACATAATGATGGCATGCAGTCGCAATACAAAAAAAATACATATCAGTTTGATATCATAATAACAACATGCTAATACAACAAATGCTAATTCGAACAAACTATGACAACACCAACGATATAAGCAATGAATTGGAGTTCCTGATAGTACCTACATAGGTAATGCATATACAGAGTATATACGTAGGAGCTTCGTGGCCTAGTAGGTAGACCATTTGACTCGCACTCGAGAGGGTGCAAGTTCGATTCCCAGGTTGTGGCGTATACCAATGAGACTTTTTCACATCTCAAGTACATTATACAGACGCTATAACGGTGAAGGCAAAACATCGTGAGGAAACCCGCACATGGTTGGCCCCAGTGACCAGTCATTCCTCTGGACTAGGCTGACTGTGTTGTGAGAATGCCATATGTGCTTGGGCAACCATACGACATTTAAAAACCAACTGTCCATATACATAGTTTCGTAGCTAGCAGCAGACTGAAATTAAGATGTAGTTTGTTTTTTTTTAATTAAAAATAGTTAGTGATTCGATTTTTTTGCTAATGTTAATTAGATAATGCAAAATAAAAATAATTGTGAATCATTGATAATGTTTTCTAATTTTCTTTTCACTATCTATTGTTCTTGTATTCAATTCCTTAACTTATGTTCTTTTCTATTTATCTATAGCACTGTCATAGGTCTGCAGAAAGACGTACCTATCTAGAGACACGACAGAACTAAATACCAATCTCCTATTATCTATAATTAATTAGATTTTTAGTTGTTTTGTATACTAAATAATTAAATTTATATTTTGATATATATTTTGTACCTCGGCCAGTTGGCTTCTTCCAGGTAAGTTCCAGCTTTTGAATTCTGACAGGGTGTTCGCTGTGTCTCTACCGACTAATGTAGAGTACCGTATGTATTATGTTATTAGAAGTTTAATATTTGTGAATGTGATCTAATAGTACCTAACTTAAATTTTAAATGCGATTATGGATACTTCGGGCACATGCACTCATTCTAAATTACAATGCGTTTAAGTTGTTTTAAAAAGGAAACTTAAATACATTAAAAATCTAATATTTTATAATGTCGTGACATTTATGTTTAACAAATAAATAACATAAGTGTAATAACTACAATTTTTATAAAAACTATAACCCGGCTACGTAATTATATAGCCTATGTTACCCGGGCTGTTATTACGAATTTATTGACACCTCATTTATTAAAATCGGTCCAGTTGTTTAGGCGCTACGGTGGAACAAACAACATACATAGACTGACAAAATCATTACCCCTCCTTTTGGCTTCGCCGTAGATGGGTAAAGAGTTAAAATAATAATCAACATATTATAAGCGTCGGATGGCTTATTCGGAAGTTTTGTCGCTGCTTACTTTATATCGAGCGACAGAGACAAAACATTTTTGCATTTGTAATACGGCCAATGGCCATCCTTGGGGGGCAAATTTTAAAATGCCATATTCATTAATTATTACTAATTAATTGGTTATATCCGTTATACAATAGACTTCAACGCGAAGTGTGGGCAGGTACAAAAAACTGTAACGGGGTGTAATAGCAAATGTTTTAAATACATTTGAAGTTACGTTTTATATTATAGCCTGATTATATGAAGCAGTCAGTCAAGATAGTACAACTCATTTGTGCGCGCGGTGATATGTTTGCCTCCGCTTGTAATTAAGCTTTTATTTGTGTGGCAGTGACGCGGCCCACTCTCCGAACGTCAGATGTGCAGTACCCACCATAGAGTTGAACTATTATATCTGCCAAGTTTGATCAAACGAATGTCTTCTTTGTCGGCTTCTAGCCGCGTCTGTCAGAACTTTATTTGTATGTAATTATTTAAAATCACGCTAACATTCTATGAATTAATCTGCCAAAGCTAAAAAAGCCGTGCAATGAAACGAAACATGGTGACGATGAGGACTGCTTATACGTACCTTAAGCAAATCAAAATGAGAAATGACTTGATAGAAGACTCGAACGGCCCTCACTTCCTCTAGTCTCAAAAACCTAAGGAAAATGTGCATTATAAAATTAAGTATAAAGGACATTGAGTAGTTTTCTATGGAACAGTTTAGAGCCAAAGATAAAATTAGGTTAGATGTAAGCGTAATTACACCTGGATTAAAACAACATAAGTTGCATACCTGCAGGAGGTGCAGGATTTCATCGAATAATCATTTTAATTTGACTGACAATTTGTTGATTATGTCCACTACTCCATATATCCGAATCAAAATAATAACCTACGGATAATGCAATATGAATCAATATTGTACTATTCGGGAACCTAATTCTTAAGCAGGTTGACCGTCATAATTTGTCAAATAAAATAAATAAGACATGAAACTGATATGTCATTGACAACTAATGTATTGTGACTGCATGATGTCATATTAATACAAGTAAATATGAGAACAGCCTGATTCCCTGATAGTACAATCTAGTAGTGTTTTAGTTTGTGTTCGCGGCTTTTTAAAAAGCGGTTCATAAACTTCCAATGTAAGTAAAAATATTATGTAGGTAAGTTAGTATAGCAATGGGTTTCGATAAGGTTTTCAAGATTATGTATGAATAATTGTAAAAATGAGCAAATAGCTTTTTGATATCACGCGACAATGCGACATGTTGCCACACCGCGCTTTTGATTCGAAAGTTTTTTTGCCATTGAAATTCCAAATTGTCCACATCGATTTTATTTTTCGGATTTAGCATTTTATATGTTATGCCTCTGGCTCCTCCGACAAATTAAAACCTCGGTAAAAGAAAACATTTTGATACTATTTGTGAGATTGAAAAAACCATGACAGAGCAACTGGAAGGTCCTTCCGAAAAAAGCCTTCCAGTAATGATTATAACAATAGAACCAATTTCGGGATAAGGGTATCGCTAGCCGAGGTGTGTTGAGGTGTTGAGATCGTGTGTTGGCGCCTTGACGGGGCTTAAATTTACCTCATGCAAACTCATTACATAGACGTACATATATTATAGACGTGGCATGTCGACGCAAACACTGTCCCCACTTAAATGGCCGCACTTTTGGGGTTTTTGGGGGCATTTTGATATTTGAGGTATGGTAAAATCAAGATGGTGTAAGTTTTTCTTGTATGAAGATTTGTTCTGTCAAATGTATGTTATATTAGGCGAGTATTATAGTAGGTAGAGCCCATTCCCTAATGGGCCAGAGGACAAGGTGGACCGACCACGGCGAGCGGAGAGGCTGAAGTACATGACACCGTACGAGCTTTTGGTCGCTGAATCCGAAAATGAAATTTATGTTGCTCTAAAGTAACAGCTTCATCGAGAAAAATGCACTTTTCATCAAAATCGGGATGTTTTTTTTATTTTTTCGTGTTCAACTCGATGTTACGTCTACAGCTATTGCACTTTTCTAATGAAATTTTACAGTGTATTCTTGGACTGTTTAAAAAAGAAACAATGAAATAAGGATTACACCGATGAAACAAACAGAATAAGATGAAATATTGTACGTTATTTTAGCATTACGAATGTTGTCTCAAAAGCCACACATGCTAACGTGTAAGATACCTAAGGTCAAAGGGGGCAAAAATCTCCCAGGGATGGCTAACCTATGGCACGCGACACAACATTTTGGGCACGTCACTGATCACAAACTTTTGTAATTATGTAGTACGAAAAAAGTTTACATATAATGTTAGGTATGTATAACAAACCTAACATTATATGTTATTTGACATATATTTTTCAAAAACAGAAGTTACACTAATTTTACTTTAAATTAAATTACAAAAAGATCCTATTTTTACAGTCTTTTAGGGTTTAAATTTTGAACAGATTTAACCTGTTAAAAAGGAAAAAAGTTTTGCTCACTCGCTTCGCTTACTCGCGTTTAACATAAAGAACATAACATTATGATTTTATGGTATTTTTCCATACTTAGTTCACCGTCACTGTTTTAGTTTGATCAGATTTTAACCTGTAAATGGGAAACATTTTTTGCTCGCTCGCTCCGCACACTCGTGTAGTAAAAGTAAAAGAGCATAATATAATATTTAGTACTGACGTTCAGTTTTAGGTTATTGATAGGTATAATTGTATTTTTCCGATGTAATTGTATCTAGATATAATAGTATTATATAATAGAATAACCGACTTCAAAATTATGAAGAATGAGTACAGAAATAGTTAAAATTCTAGCCGAATTTAAAAGGAGAATTATTTAGAAAATAAGATTTATTTTATACTTTTTTGTGCATTTTTACTTTGGAAGTCGGATTAATTTTTTCTTTAATAATAATGCTAAATTCCCAGTAAAAATTAAACTTTTACCTAAAATATGACGTCAATAAATTGAAATACTAATGTAATGGCGGTAAACGATAAACTCGACAGTATAAGATGTTAACAATAGAGACGTAGCGAACACCCCAGGCATTAGAATTCAGAATCTCTGGAATTCTTAAAAATAGCCAACTGGCTAAGATATAACAGCGTCCATCAGATTCCCCTATGCATATTTGTTATGACTTAGGGAAGTTCATCTATATAGTATATACTGTAGGAGACAGATCGTGTCGTAGCTTAGGCATTAGGCATGTGTTGATCACTAGGCTGGAGGCTCCCAACTCCTAGGTAGTAGTTAAACAACCAAGGTAGTAGGCCAAATACCTACTTTATTAACGATTCCACATTGTCATGCAAATCTGTGGCCGTTTTCTGTCTACAAAGGGTTCCCAGCTAATATATAAAAAAAGTATATTTCAGCCGAGGTCTGTAAAGTCAATTACCTCAGTAGATGCCGTTGCACAATATTATTGTAACGGGAATCGTATACCTATAGTCTTCGACATACAATTATTGTGTATTATCAAAATACAAATTACATTTAAGTAATTAAATCTACACTTATGTACTTACTGTAAAATACCTGCATCAGGCATGGTGTGTATTAATATAATTATGTATAATATTATTATATAATACTGTTATTAGTATAAAATTATGCATGTATTGTATAAAATATATATCCGTTGTCTGATACCCGTAACCCAAGTTCTACTCAGCAAGGGATTAGATCGACGTGATATATATTATTTAATTATGTATTAATAATGTTTGTGTATATATTTTATGTGTGTGTGTGAATAAATAATTTGAATTTACCTAGGCGAAACTAGCCAGCTTTGGTTTAATATGGCCTTTTTGTATGATGATTTTTATAATGTTGTTTGGTTATAATATTATGATGCTCTAGGTGCTTATATTATGTTCTTATCTTAAGATTATAAATAGATACTACATTATAAATAGCCTTATAATTTTTATAAACGGCCTTATTTATTTTCTAAATGTGTTAATAAATTCCTAACCGTCTAAAAAGTAGTTTCATTTTCTCATAAATTTTCCTGCTTGTTGTCTACGCTCGGCGTTTCCACCAACACACGGGACAACGCTCGCTGTTGATTAACGTTAGGGCTTACACCTATAGCCAACATATTTTTAAGAGGGTTTCTTATACAATAACATCTACAAACGAGCGAACGGACCGCACGATAGTAAGCGACTACCGCCGTCCATGGACACATGAAACACATCAGGAGTTACAAGTTTATTTTCCGGTCTTCGAAACCGCCGTTTATTTATTATAATTTTGATGTAAGTAGGCATCAATTATCACCCAAAATTTATACGAATCTAATAATTTTTGTGTAATAGTTTAGTGAAAAAAATGTTATGAAATGAAAATGTAATGAGAAAGTTTTATTTCCAAATTAAACTTAACAAGCTTTTTTCGGAATGTCAGCAGAAAAAGCTACCACCGGTTCAACCTTAACCCGCCGAAAAGAACCGGCGTAAGAAACTCTCACTTGGCCATGTTTTAGCAAAATGATGGAAAATTGTTTTTTTTTTATTCGTTTATTTAAGGTCGCTTAGAACAACAAGGTTATCAGCGACCACAAGCACAATTTACAATAAATAATATCAAACTATAAAGATTACAAAATTTGAGGAATCGCAGAATATTACAACACATATCAGGATCACTTAATATAAGATAACTATCACTACACAGGTTAAACATTTGTCGTTAAAAAATTTACACAATCGAATAAAACATGTTTGACTGAGAATAGTGAGCTACATCTAAGGCAAGTCTTAGGAGTGCTTTTCGTGATATAATGTACATGAGATGCGTTGGTATGGCCTATTCTCAGGCGCGTTAATATACATTGGTCTTTTCTATTAAGTTTTATAGTATATTTGGTTTCACCTTTCAAAACATCTCGCCTGAAATAGTGTAATTTAGAAGTTTCAGCATTCCAATTTTGGTTCCACGTAAGATTTATTACATTGTATAGGTCTCGTTTGGCGTCGAGAAGTATGATAGGTATATCGTTACTAGTGTAGGGCATCGAACTAGCTTCCCTAGCCAATTTGTCGGCTTTTTCATTACCGTCTATTCCCTGGTGAGAGGGTAACCATATAATTATTACATCAACTGATAGTTCTTTCAACTAAAAAACGACAGAGTGTATCAATAAAATATATCAATAAATTCCTTAAATACTGGAAAATTGTTCTTTTTAAAGAAATAATATATTTTACATTGTATGTTAAATATATGTTAAATATAACAAAGTCAAAAGTACACGAGTAAATAGAGACAGCCTTTCAGGGGAGCATCTTATTCCCAAGCTGTGCAATCGTTAACAAAATCATTTACTTTAGCTTTAGTGCTAACTGCTAAAGCTTTCTTGGACAACTTTTTTAAATTTATTAATAGAAAGGTTTTGAACGTTTTCTGGGATCCTATTGTATAGGCGTATACATTGGCCCTTAAAATATTTACTTATTTTGCTAAGTCTTATCACTAGTACATGTAGCGTATGCTTATTTCTAGTGTTAATACAATGATTATCACTTTTCTTCCTTGCTTAAGTAAGTTGCTTAAGTTTTTCTAACGTAAACTATAGTAAATTATTCAAAATATAATGAGTAGCAACGGTAAGTACACCTATTTCTTTAATATTTTCTTTCAGAGATTCAAAAGGGGACATTATATAAATAGCACGCAAAGCTCGCTTCCGCAGCACAAATATTGAATTTATGTCTGGAGCATAAAATTTTCCCCATAAAAGTATGCCATAAGACATTCCACTATGAAAGTAGCTGAAATAGACCAGGCGTACGGTTTCTTCATCTGAAATTTCTCTAATTTTTCTGACTGCATGTGCTGCAGAACTGAGTCTATTTGCTAGGTTAGCAATATGAGGACCCCACTGTAATTTACAATCTAGTCTAATACCTAGGAGTCTACCAAGTTCATTCTCTCATCAATAAGTAGTAAATTGTTTTGTACTTGCCTTACATTTGGCAAGCTAAACTTTAAACATTTTGTTTTATTTGCATTTAAAAGTAAATTATTAAGATTAACCCAGTTTACGATATTTGAGAGAGCCGTATACCTATTTGGAGGGACCATTGACAAAGTACTTTACCAATGCCGTGGGCCGTGACTGAAAAATAAAGGCACATAAGTATGAATCATTGACTTGTAATGGCTGATAGGATTGTCATATTACTTTTTTACCCGTCTTCCAAAAAAGGAGGCGGTTATGCATTCGGCTGTATATATAACATGGTTTGGTAAAATGAATTTCGGATATTTTGGGTATATGATCTACTGCTTATTATAAAGACATTATAAAGACTGTTATTAAAGTTAACAGCCTCCGTGGTCCAGTGGCTTAGAGCTTGGCTCTCGACTTGGAGGTCGTGGGTTCGATTCCCGCATTGGAAAAACAAAAAATGTTGTTTCCAAATTTGGTTAGGACAACGCAGGCTGATCACATGATTGTCTGACTAGAAAGATGATCCATGCGTCAGATGGACATGTAAAAAGTCGGACCTGCGCCTGATCTCTCGCCAGTCGTGTCGGTCTCTCCGTCCTACTGGGTTTCTAGAGTAAAGAAAGAGAGAGTGCTCTTCTGTACTGCGCACACACTTGGGCACTATAACATAACTCCTGCGTAGCTGGCCTGGTTTCAATGAAATCGGCCACCGTCACCGAAATCGGTGTGGGGGAGCTATTATTATTATAAAGACGTTTAGCCAAAAAATATTGTCATACTCATAGTAAAAACATCATCTCATATATGGGTGACTCTCCGCTCAACGCAAACTCGCCCAGGAAGAATTTTTTTTCGATTATTACAATGATTTTTTTGCTTAAACGTATCTATATAAGCAGTAGAACATATGCCTCAAATATACGTAATTGATTTTACCTGACCTTATATACAATTCAGCCGAATGCATAACCGCCACCTTTTTTTGGAAGTCGGGTAAAAAAGTAATTGACAATACTATCAGCCATTACAAGTCAATCCTACTAATATTATAAATGTGAAAGTTTGTGAGAATGGATGGATGTTTGTTACTCTTTCACGCAAAAACTACTAAGCGGAACGGTTTTGATGAAATTTGGTACGGTAGTAGTTAAGGCTCTGGATTAACACATAGACTACTTTTAATCCTTTATTAGGAAAAGTACAATGTTCCCGCGGGATACTCGATGGTGTATTTATGCGGGCGGAGCCGCGGGGCTAGTGATTCATAATATTGCGTATATTATATGCAGGGTGATTTTTCAGTCAGTGTCCTACTTGAATAAAAATCTGCTGTTTCCTACTAAATGCTATCTATTTCGAAGCCCTTTTGTATGAAACAGCTGTTTTTTAACTAAATAACTAAACTGGCGAAAGCACTCAGGTGACAAAAAATAGAAAAATCGGCAGATAAAAAGTGGCGAAATTTAATCCAAATTAGCACAGAAGTTTATAACTTGGCGACTTAATTTCCGAGTTGGTGACTATTATACGATGTAAGCAGCTATAAAACCAGATTGGGTTGATAAATAATGGCTGCTGAAAATTCAATTTGCAGGCTACTTTGCAGGAAAATCGCATTTTTGGATACTGTTGGAGTTTTCCTTTGGTATAGGTGTCATTTTCAAGGTTTTTGGGGGTGCAGAATAATATGAAAATTAAATCCATTTTGAAATTTCAAAATGGGTTAATTTTTTTATTAAAATTAATATTGGTGTTCTTTTTGAGGTTTCTGGGGGTGCTGATTATAAAATTGTCTTCCAATTTCAATTTCTAAAATGAAGAATTTTCAGTCTTCGTACTAATTACAAATTGATTGCGGATTCTGATTAGGATTGATGATTATTAACATAGTATGTTATGTAGTACCAGATAAGTAAGCTATAGAAATTTTTGGAAATTCAGTATTTTCAAATTTATTTTTCTCCCATCATGAAGAAAATATGTGGTTGCGGGGTTATTATGGGGGAGGAAATTTTCATTATTTTTTCAGTAGGATGTACCGTTTTCGAGATAGAAGCGATTATAGAAAAAAATATGGCAATGCCTACTTAGAGATACGAGTGATGTAATTTGAGATACGAATGAAATTTTTGTAATCAGTAACTCCAGAAACCTAGAAAAGGATATCCATATTTATCCTATATCCATTTTTTTAATGTCTACTATCTTGGAAATTCAAAATGGATGACCCATATTAATTTTTGTATATTGAAGTATGTCCGCCATCTTGAAATTTCAAAATAATATCTAATATCTATGGACGCTTCACACCACGTCAATCTGGCCCCGTGCTAAGTATCCGAAGAACTTGTGTTACAGGTACCAGAAAACGGGAAATATATTTAATACTTTTATAATATACATATATTTAAGATTTTTATTATATTATACACATATTTAAAATGAGTATCATTTTCGTATCCAGCACCCCCAAAATCCTGGTAAACGACACCCATATCAATTTTCAGAAAAATAAATATCCGTCAAAAAAAACTACACATTATCCTACAGTCCTACACCCCCGAAACCGAGAAACATTAAAAATGGGAATTTTGTACCCTTTCCTTCCTTCCTTTACGTTTTTTTTTATGTGCGCTCGTTTTGCTGCTTATTATGTTTTTTGAATTACCTACATTAGGGAAAATATATGTGCCTATTCTTAAATTAAATGTGTACTCTCAAATTGTCGCCAAGATGGTTATTTGTTTGCTTATGTAATATATGTCTGCCAGTTTGGAATATTCAGTGAAAAAAAACTGTTATTAATTAGTCACCAGATTTGAATTTTTTTGTTCCTTATTTAATTTATTTATAATTAATTTAGTATTCTATATTCGGTTTTTTTACACCCAAAATTTGATTGTTTTGTCGCAAGTTTAAATACATGCCAAATTTTAACTATTTCTCTACTCAATCTTCATAATTTTGAAGTCGGTACCAGATATTGTTTTATCAGGACGAATTTAAAAGCGGAATTATTTAGAAAATAAAATTTATTTCATAATTTTTTGTGCATTTTTACTTTGGAAGTCGGTTTTAATTTTTTGTTTATAGTCACTATAATTATTATATTCTCTGTTATTAACATCATTGCTAATAAATATTAGAAATGTAAGTTTGTGAGTATGGATGGATCAATGTTTGTTACTCTTTTACGCAAAAACTACTGAACGGATTTAGATGAGATTTGGTATGGTAGTAGCTTAAATTCTGGATTAAAAGGTAGGCTAATTTTTATCCTGAAAAAGTACAGTGTCCCCGTGGAATAATATATTTGCGCATGCGGAGCCGCGGACAACAGCTAGTATTTCATAATTAATAAAATTCAATGTATTTTATCGTGACACGTAACTAGCGCACTCTAAAGTTGAATATATTTACTAATTTAATCAGCGCCACCTAGTTTCGTTAAGTGTTACTGAGTATGCAGAAACAACTGTCTCCATCTATTACAAATTATATGAAACATTTTAATTACTTTTGGACATAAATTTGTATTGATAAATTGATATTATGGATATCATTTGTCCACATATTATTAGTCATGTGATAAAGCAGTATGTTGTTTAAAATAAAGTTATTTAAATTATATTATTTTATAAATCTTGACATTTCTACTCAAATTCTATTTTCTAAATAAATAATTTATTCCATTGACACTCCTGTTCGAGGCTGGCCACATTCTCGCTGTCTCCGTTTCAGCAAGTATGTAAATGTCATTTTTATAAATTTAAGTTTACAAAAAATTTATGTTATCGGCTGTGTGCTTTTCTATTTTAGTAATTCTGCGAAATCATAAAATTTTAAACATATTTCCGCGATGTATCTGTCGAGCGAGCATAACCTCCTTGTTAGCGTCACGTAACATTCATAGGCTCCGATGGTTAGGAAAACGATGGTGCTAAGCACGGAGTGGGCGCAGGTGGAAGTGGTCGAGCTCATTAACGACGGCAACGGGCTGGGGTTCAATCTGGTCGGCGGCAGAAGCACGGGCGTGGTGATCAAGTACGTGCTGCCTGGCGGGATCGCCGACAAGGACGGGCGGCTGCAGAGCGGCGACCACGTCCTGCAAGTGGGGTCAGTGAATTTGCGTGGTTTCACATCAGAACAAGTCGCAGCCGTTCTCCGACAGACGGGTCCTACGGTACGCCTCCTGGTGGCAAGACCAGCGGACCCGGCCGCCGCGCTACGTGCTCCGATCCCGGGTACCGCCCTAGTGCCCACCAAGTTGCTAGCGGACCCCGACCTCCTCGACCGCCACCTCATAGAGACGGGCTACGGCGCCGTCTACGACTTGTCGCAGTGCTACGGCGAATACATAAGTGCCGAGAATGGAGGCGTAGAGAACTTAGTTGCAGCGAATATAGTTAGTGTAATTGGTGAGAACCCTCAACAGATACCAAATCATCCCATAGTATCACCGACTGTGTCTCCTGCTATAACTATATCTGTGCCAGTTGAACTGCCCACCCCACCAGAAATAGAAATTGTTCACGTTGATCTAAACAAAAATGTTTATGGATTGGGCATCACTGTAGCCGGATACGTCTGTGAAAAGGAGGAGCTGTCGGGTATATTTGTGAAAAGTATAATTGAAGGCAGTAGTGCAGAGCAGAGTGGAAAGATTAGATTGAATGATAGAATCATTGAAGTGGATGGTATTTTCCTGGCTGATAAAAGTAATCCTCAAGCTGTAGAGATATTGAGAAACACTGGTATATCAGTTCACTTGGTGCTAGAAAGATATCTGCGGGGCCCCAAATTTGAGCACCTTCAGCTTGCTATATTTAATGAGGAGAGACCTGCTTCTCCCTCACCATCTGCAACAACTCTAACTTGGTTCCCGGTACCTTCCCAAGCAGATAATAGTACCGTTGAAATAGAGCCTGAGTCAGAGTCTAACACTACTATTGACTCAAGTGTTTTGGAAGTTTGTGACATTGAAGCTGAAGTATCGGAGCCATCTCAGGAAGAACTAGACAGAAGATTTAATGAAATATTAGCTATAGACAAGGAGGAAATCAAAAGAAAGTGGGAAGAAGAATTGGGATCTGGCAAAGAAATTCTCATAGCAGAGGTGAGCAAATTGTCAGGCTTAGGCATAAGTCTTGAGGGAACAGTTGATGTGGAGGGTGGACAGGAAGTGAGACCTCACCACTACATTAGGTCAGTGCTTCCCGAGGGACCAGTCGGACAACAGGGTACATTCATAGCTGGTGATGAGCTGCTAGAAGCTAACGAATATAGATTGCATGGTCTCACACATACTGAAGTTGTGAATATATTGAAGCAGCTACCAAATCGTGTGAGGTTGGTTTGTGCACGCAGCAGCACTGAAAGTGGCCCCAGACCAGTCATAAATTTATCACAGGACCGTGAAGGCTTTGAAGCACGAAAGATTATTTCAGGAAGCCTCAATAATTTAACTACTATTGTGAAAGCTCAATCTGATACCTCAATCAATACTTCCAGTACTGCAACACTGACAAATCACTCAGCAAACTCTAAGAAGTCTCGTTCTTTGGAGTGTGTGTCAGGTCTAGCGATGTGGCAGAGCAAAGAAGATATTGTAGATCTTTTGAAAGGTGATCAGGGTCTCGGATTCTCGATTCTTGATTATCAGGATCCAGTGGATCCCAATGGCACTGTTATTGTTGTGAGAAGCTTGGTGCCCGGTGGTGTTGCGGAAAAGAGTGGGGACATAGCACCGGGAGATAGGGTGATGTCTGTGAATGGGGCCAGTATTAAAAATGCGACATTGGACCAAGCCGTTCAAGCATTAAAAGGGGCACCACGAGGAGTGGTGAGAGTGGGTATAGCCCGGCCACTCCCCAGCAACGATAATAGTAAATCTAAGAGTACAACCACACTTAACACCAAGCCGAGTTAATCTCGGCTTAATCTCACTCACTGTGTTATAACTAGTCATATTTGAAATCATATCTCCTATACGCTTATTAAAGCATTTTTAAATGCGTTTAGAACGCGCTCAGTGAAATGTTGGTATAGTATCTAATTTTACACCAGATTCGTATTAGATGAAAATAGGACTCCTTGCTTATAAAACTTATAGAAATATATATTATATTATGATAAAACCAACACTCTACTAGCAAGATTAACATATCTTGAGTCACTCAATGTTTTGTATTGCACATTACTTTACATACAAAAACATTTCAATACTAAATAAATATGAATAATGTAAGTTGTTGATACCTTAATTCTGTTACTGTTGTTTTAATAAACTTGTATGTTAGAATTTGTTGTTATGGAAGTATCAGTCATGACTTGTCTGTGAGTGTGATTATGATGCAGTTGTCTGCAAAATAATTCTATACTATACAGGGTGCTAAATACTATATCTATATATATTAAAGAATTTTCTTAAATACAACATTTGTGTTGCCACTTTTGCTAGACGCTTATAATAAAAATCTGTAGTTATTTTAGAAATTTATTTTAAAGGTGTGCGTAAAATAATACCACACTGAAATTTTGCATTTTATAATATGTACTTATACAATATTTATTGTAAAACATTTTGTTTATGAATGTGTGTTAGTAACTAAAAAGTAAAAAACTATTTATAAATAAATTAGGCAGAATTAAGGTTCATGATCAACTGAAATCAGTGGCTTTAAAAGATCACTTTAGTAGAATAATAATGTGATTCATACTTCATTAATGTTTTACTAAAATTATACTGTTAATTAAAAAAACAAAAACCCGATTGCGTCAAATAATTTTGATGTACCCAGTGACGCTCTCACTACTAAGACGAATCTAATGATACCTCTTAAGCTCAAATGCGACAAGCTATTTAGACTCTAGTGTGCCAAAGAAATATAATGCATACATACACATTACACACACTCGAAAAACATAAACCTCCTTCTGGCGCAGTCGGGTAAAAATAGCTTAAATATATCTGTTGAACATAAAATCATTCTATAGGGTGATCTTTTTGGTCCCCTTGAATATTATCTTAATATAGTGTAGGTGTAGTGTGACTGCTGTAGATATTACCTAAGGGGAACAATTATACATACAGTAACTTCTTTTATATGTAAATAAATTTTAAATGTTCACAGTCAATGATAATATTATGGTAGGCACTCATAGAGTATCCTTAATCCTAATGGTTCTGTGACTCTAGTATCTTATTAGATAATCCAAATCAAACAACAAGATACACTAAGTCAGACAAAAAGTGGTAACACTTCAAAAAAAGATAACGAATTATATTTAAAAATACTGCATAGCCACAACATTTTTCATTTTAATAATATTATGTACATAAATCACAAAACAATTATATGTACGACAACCACTTGTAACTCATGTTATTCAACTTTTTGTTAATTTATTTATTTTATATTTATTACATATTTTACTCTTGCCTCAGCTGCTTCCAACAAACTAAATGTACAGGGTGTTTAAAGTTTAATATGTATTAAGTTTATGTTGTGTATTCTCAACCTTTATGGCAATTTTTGTTGTAATGGCAGTTTAGAAAGTTGTGCTTTGTCCAGCAATTTTGTATTTTCAAGGTTGAAAGTTTTTTCGATATTTTGAAAATAACAGCTGTAACTCGTGTTAAGCTATTAAAATAGTGTGTCTTTAGCTTAAGACACATATTCATTTATTTTACAAAAAATTTGGAATGCTCTCTCAACTTATACATATTTTTTGTCATAATTTTTTAATAACAAAATTACAATCAAAAAACAAGTTAGGAACAGTCGGGTGTAAGAGTTATTTGACATAGGAAATATTCAATAGATAATTATGAAGTATATATAGCCCAAAGTATGAAATATCTACATCTTAGCAATTTTACTGTGGTCATAAAAGCATATAGTACCTACGTGTTAAACAGACATAGAAGTCAATGCTAACATTTTCCTAAAATAGCTGCCATAAGTTACTTTGAGTGTATAAAATATTTTTTCTATTCACGAATTATGCTAAGACTATTTGAATTGTTAAGACACAGATGTTAATACATCTGTGTCTTAACGGTAATCGGTAATTGTATTGTAATACAATTAATAATGAACTTAGCTAGCTAATGTAACAGGATCCTGACTGTTCCATACGAAGGATATTTTTCTAAACGTACAACGCTACGCTTCGAATCTAGACTATGTTGACTCTCAAAAGATATCTTCCTCATCCGACTGAAATAGAACATAGTGAATAGGGTTTCGGGGCAGTTTTGACTTCAAATAAGAAATACTTATAATAGGTTCATTTTTTATATCTGGTATTGTAAAATAGAAGAACCGATTGTCTTCACTATAAGGTAGTCGCCTCAAGTAAAAAGATTTGCTCCTGTCTATAATTCTAAAATTATTAATTTTTAGCTTAGATTTCATACCTGTAAGCTGGTTTTACTTTGCTCCACAGTACTTTACATTTTATTATAGCTAGTATTGTATTGGTGCTCTCTATTGTCTCAATCTATCTCGTTCTCTCGGTAGCTCTGTACTAGAGCCTCTAGTCGTCTAGTTTATAGTCATTAATTTGTTGTTTAGTTAATGCTTATTCAGCCTTTTCTTACTGTATTTTGCATAATAAAATTATGTTATTAAACTAAAACATCGAAGGATTTTGAAAATTTCTAGATCTTATGTCTAAACTTATTAGTATTTTGCACAGAGAAAAATAAATTATAAGGCAGAATGTTTGTCCTACTTATATATGTTTTTGTAAGAGGAATTTAGAATATATGTATCATGAAATTATATATTTAATCTGTGATTGGACAGCCACAGTTTTGCATAGTATTACGCATATCACCCGACCCTAATAAGATTGTACTTCGAGCATTAGACCGCACTGTAATTAGTTCACGAGCTAGCTGTACCTACACGAAATGAGCATATTATATGAAAAGAATTAAAAGTTCTAAAACTATTATGCTGCACTTTTATTCACCTCAATTTTATTTAAAAAAATAATATCTTAATAGAGGCATAAAAAATGTAAGCTTCGGCATCGTTGGGTTTAAATCCAAATTAAAATATTTGCTTGTAGTTATAATACAATTTTTTTAAGTATTATGGTTAAATACATAATGGTAATAAAAAGGAACTGTAATATGCGTCTAAAACTTCACAGGAGGGGTGAGGTGAATAACTAATGAATGTTATATACTATTAAATGAACCGAAACTGTATCTATTAATAGCTTTATCAATAAATATAGCAATTGAGATAAAACTACAAATATTTTCGTAAATATGTGTGCAGTGAAAATATTATATACCTACACTTGGGTCACAGTGACACAGGCCCATCATTTCAAAAAGAAACATTCTGTATAAACTTCTCTGTATGCTTATCCAGTACTGCAATATAACTCTTCGCAGCTCACACCGAAACGCAACGCGGCGCTGCATTTTTAAGATAGCGATTCAAAATTAAATTTTATTTACTACACAAGAAGATACACGTTGCAAGAGCGGCGCGGCGCTACGCAGCCCGGAGCGGCTCGAAATTCGAACTGCATCTGACTACAGTACCTAAGTGCATAGCCGAGCACCGTTAATCAAATAGTTAACTTCGTTAATCGTTAATCCGCTACAAAAAAAGTTAGCTTCGTTAAACGTTAAAGCGTTACATTTCGGAAGAATTAACGCAAGTTAACGTTAATCGTTAAAAATTGCATCTTTATATCGTTGCGTTAGTGAACTTATAAAACCTGTTGGTTTAGGTTCTAATTCATTCATCAATTATCAACACGCAAATGATCACTGACAGTAATTTATAATAACAACAAACAAACAAACAAAACACTCGTCACGCTAAGCACCGGCGCTAAGTAATGAAATGATCAAACGAAACAAATGTCTTCGCAGTTTTCTTTCTCACTCGCACGCGCCGGCAAAATATATCTAGTTTTGTTTTTGTTTCACTCGCTGCCACGCGCCGCCCGGCACTTGTCGGTGCCGTGCGGTAACTATTAGGCATTGGATTAACGATTAACGGACTTCTGCGTATAATATGTGATCGAAGACTTCTGCATATTAAAGGAAGTTATCGTGTCCGTTAACATTTTTAAAAGTTAATCCGTTAATCAAAATGTTAACTTCGTTAATTAACGATTAACGGATTAACGAGTTAATGCCCAGCTATGCCTAAGTGACGTTGTATGTTGTTGACAGCGATGTGGGTGCCCAACCTGCCCGTCACCATCCTCACCGGCGTGGCAGCCGGCGCCGGCGTGCTGTGTATATTCAAGTGAGTACCTAACCTAACCTATCCGCGATCCTACGCGAGTTCGTCTTTGAATGCGTTTAAGTGATGCTTGTGATATGCATATAGCCCAGGCCTGTGTAACTATGTAGTTGCTTGGGACGATAAAACAAAAAGTATCAGCTGCAATCTGCGAAGTGCTTGTTCACTACAATACTACATAATACCTACCTCCAAAAGCGCCTATGAATTTTGAATAGGTAATTTATTATACTGACCCTAATATCTTTAACATTGCAGAGACATGTACGGGGGAACGCCGTTCGACAAGAAGGTTCGCGCGGAAGACCAGACCGTAATCATCACGGGCGCCAACACCGGCATCGGCCGCGAGGCTGTCTCTGAGTTCGCGCACCGCGGGGCCAAGGTTAGGCTAAATACTGGTGCTCCAGGACAAAAACTAGGGGCACTAGTGTAGCTCATTTCTTTCAATAGCGTTTAAGGGGTTTTTAGTGGGTATCAATCTCCACATACCCTTGGCTCTTATCCCCGATAGATTTCAGGATGTTCTTACGAAAATTTTCCCTCGAAAAGAGGACTAAGGTCGCCACCGCTAATTATTAGGTTCAGATCCAATTAATAATAAATTAAATTCGAACAAATTAAGGTGTCATTGTATTCCTTGCGCGGTAAATAAGTGACATTTAAATTGGTAGCATTATATTAGTGTATACTTACCAACAGCTTCCGTGGTCTAGTAGTAAGAGCTTGGCTCTCGAGTCGGAGGTTGTGGGTTTTCGATTCCCGCATTGGAACAACAAAAATGTTGGTTCCATCTTTGGTTAGGACAATGCAGGCTGGTCACCTGATTGTCTGACAAGAAAGATGATCCATGCGTCGGATGGGCATGTAAAAAGTCGGACAAGCGCCTGATCTAGGTTATCCGTCCCACTGGGTTATGAGAGTAAAGGAACAGAGAGTGCTCTTGTGTACTGTGTACACACTTGGGCACTATAAAATTACTCCAGCGTAACTGGTCTGGTTTCAATGAAACCGGCCACCATCACAAATCGGTGTGGGGGAGTTAGTTTATATACTTAGTTTGCGGCTGCGTCCGCACATTGTTACTTTTATATATGTTATGTATTTTAGACATAATTGTTCAATAATTAAAACAATTTAAACCGCAAAGATACTTCAATTAATATAATTTAGAACAAATTTCTGGAGCAATGTAGTGATCCTTTCTCTGTTTCCCACCAAAGTAACAAATAAAACAAAATGGCTGACTTAGTACCGTGGGCTGTGATTGGTAAATTGAGCGGACTTAGAACACTCAAGCACTCAACGTCATTTACAATGTAGGATTTGTAACAATTATTTTTCATAGTACAAATAAGCACATTTTACGTGTCGTTGCCACCTTATAATAAATTAAATCATTTTTTTATTATTTTAAGAGAAAAACTATTACTTATGCCTTTCTTGACCAGCAAGATTGAAATTTTAGGCTCTATAATATTGCATGTAAAGTTTATTCTTGAAAAAAATGGCACATAGAACAAATAAGCACTGAGGGGACGGTATGTTCTTGGGCAACCATGCGACATTTAAAACCACTTGTCCCAGGCACTACAACATTTCAAGAGTGGTTACTTCGCTCGAAGAATACTGTATTAATCATCCAATAACGGATGACAAAGGCCTAAGTTTAGACGAATTGTATACAATTATACTCGTATTTCGTCCTCGAGATTAGTAATGTTATTTATTAAAAACACCATGTAGTATCGCGTAAGTGATACCACTTCAGCACTATAGTTGAAAGCTGGCAACACAAAGAAAAAACATTATCCCTACCATACCAAACTCTCTCTACCGAGACCCTTGAGCCGGCTTCATTCGCAATTTAGTGCTCAACCACTTCGCATCTCATTGGGTTTCGCATTCAGTATAAAATTAAAAAATATAAGAAATTAACTAAATTATCTAAAATTACTTAAAATTTAATAAAATTTAATTAAAAATGTCTAAAAGGCAAAGTGCCGATAACAATTTAGATTTTATAGTTAAAAAGTTAAGAAAATTAGAAAAAGAAATAAAACGCGATCGATATAATAGGCGATCAAATTTATCCAGATCTAGTTCTTCAAGTAGCTCCTCAAGTTCATCGATATCTTCGATCGAGAACGCACCTGAAGCTTCTAACGGTAAGTTATTTAAAAAATATAATACCTACTTATTTTTAACCGATATCTTGCGTCAGAATAGTCACCAGGACTATATAGATGTAGTGGGTTAACGGTTATTGCCTTTGTTCCCTAAACACTTTAATGGATAGTTTTTGCATCAGAATAGCCGCATGGGCTATATAGATGTAGAATTTATACTAAAACGTTTCCAGAAATGGATGGTAATTTACAAAAGGAAATTAATGATTCTCTTCCTATTGAGAATGTACTTCCGGAACAAGTGTGTCCTGGAACATCCACAAATTTGCCGCTCGTTTCCGTGGATCTAGCTTCCGAGGAAGGTAGATCAAAAAACGAGTTTATAGAGATTTTGGGGGAAGATCCGTCCGCTACTGTTACCTACGGACCGGAAATACATAAAGAGATAGCATCTAGATTTACACACGTTTGTGTATCCGGTTTAGACAAAGAGAATCGTAAAAAATTAATTGAAAAGCACATGGTTCCAAATAATTGCATAAATATTGCTGCGCCACGACTTAATGCGGAAATTAAAGCGGCACTTTCGGATTCAGTGGTCAAACGTGACAAGGCCATCGAATACAGACAAAATCAGTTGGCGGCAGCTATATCTTCGCTAGGATCTATTATATCCAATCAACTAATCAGTAAGCAAGATAATAATAACTTCATGCGAGATTTAATGGACCTTGGTCGACTATTATGCGATATTCAACACTCGCAATCGATAGCTAGGCGAAATCTAGCTTTAAACTACGTCAAAAAAGAATTAAAAGACCATCTGGCTTCTACGAAGATTGATGGTTACCTTTTTGGCGACAATTTAGCAGAAACGTTAAAAACTGCAAAAGCAGTTTCAAAATCTAGCTCCGACTTAAAGGCCGAACAGCAAAAACAAGTAAAACCTGCGCCAGTAAACAAGAATTTAAACTGGAAGGCGAGGACCTCAGCTCGCAGGCAGCCGACGGGCCAAGCGCCGCGCCAACAACAGCCTGCTGCTTCGAGGGCTCCTGCACCCTCGAGACACGCTGCTCAAACCTACTCGCGGCACTCCAAACAGAGCCGCCGCCAGTAGACGAGGTTCGTTACGCGGATAGATTAGCTCATTTTTATAAACAATGGACTCTTATTACACCGGATCTTTACGTATTGTCCTGGATAAAAGGCTATAAAATTAAATTTAACAAACCCGTTCAGCAAAATAGCGTAGCACATTTACACGAATTTTCAAATTCTGCTACAACAGAATTACAAAAAGCCGTTGATAGTTTAATATTAATAGGCGCTGTTTCTCGTTGTGATCCTTGTCAAGAACAATATGTATCCCGTGTATTTTTAATACCTAAGCCAAACGGAAAAATGAGATTTATTTTAAATTTAAAAAATTTGAATAATTTTATAAATACCCGACATTTTAAGTTGGAGGATATCCGTACAGTTTTAAATCTGGTATCGAAAAATTGTTATTCTTGATTTAAAAGACGCTTATTTTTTGATTAATATACACTCAGATTCACGAAAATATCTTAGATTTTTTGTTGGATACAAATTATACGAATTTAATGTTTTACCGTTTGGCTTACGTACAGCTCCGTATATTTTTACTAAAATAATGAAACCGGTTGTAAAATTATTACGTTCACATGGCTTGTTATCATCTATGTATCTAGACGATTTGATTTTAGTTGGGGGTACATATGACGAATGTGTCAAAAATGTAGAAGTTACTCAAAAATTATTAAGGAATTTAGGTTTTATTATAAATAAAGAGAAAAGTGTGATACGGCCATCACAATCGGTGAAATACTTAGGTTATATTATTGATACTAGTAAATGGACGTTAAGTTTACCTATAGAAAAAAGAGTTCATATTAAATCTGAACTTATAAAATTAAAAAATTTAAATCGTTTTAAAATAAGAACGTTAGCTAAACTTATAGGCTTGTTAGTTTCTGCATGTCCGGCAATAGAATATGGCTGGTTATATACAAAGGAACTGGAAAGATGTAAGTACCTTAACCTAAAGAATGATGATGATTACGACAAATATATGTCCTTGCCAAATTCATTATTGCCGGACATAAATTGGTGGATTAATACTATCGATCACTCTTCTCATAAAATTAAAGATGACAAATATTGCTTAGAAATATTCTCTGACGCCTCAACAACGGGGTGGGGCGGATGTTGCAATAACCAAACGGCATGTGGTCGATGGTCTAATAGTGAACATAAGCTACATATTAATCATCTCGAACTTTTAGCTGCACTTTATGCCCTTAAAATATTTTCCAAGGATTACAGTAACTGTCAGATATTGTTGCGTATTGATCCTCACCTCATTGACCCTCACCTCGCTAGGGTCGCTAAAGATATATGACAGTGGTGCGAAATTAGAAAAATAATTGTTTTCGCTTCTTATATAAAATCTTCTGAAAATACTATAGCTGATGAAGAATCTAGACGAATCCATCCAGACGTAGAATGGGAGCTATCGGTAGATAGTTATAGGACTTTGATAAAAACCCTTTCATTATACCCGCAGATTGATTTATTTCCTACTAGAATAAACAAAAAATGTGACAAGTTTGTTTCTTGGCATATAGATCCAGACGCCTTTGCTATTGACGCCTTTACCTTGGACTGGTCCAAATTTCGATTTTACGCATTTCCCCCTGTAGCAATTGTTCTAAAAGTTTTAAGAAAAATTGTTACAGATAACGCAAAAGGGATTGTAGTAGTACCAGATTGGCCTACACAACCCTGGTACCCCATGTTTACACAACTATTGACCTCAGAATAGTAAAAATAGATTCTAATAATTTTATTATACCTAATTCCAGAAACATTCACAGCCACCTTACCCTGGTTGCAGGGATTTTATCAGGAAGGCGATACTGCAGAGAGGTATCCCACAATCTTCAATAGAGATAATGATTGCTTCCCTGTCGGACAATACACTCAAACAATATGATATTTGTTTTAAGAAATGGTATGTTTTTTGTAATATTAACTCTGTTAACGTTTATCAACCATCTATTCCTATCATATTAAAATTCCTTGCGGAAGTTTTCAATGATGGTGGGCAATATGGAACTATTAATAGTTATAGGTCCGCTTTGTCATTAATTATCCCAAACCTATCAGCCGATGATAGCATTTCTAGATTCTGTAAAGGTGTCTATAAACTAAGACCACCGTTGCCACGTTACAGCTATACATGGGACGTAAGTGTAGTGATTAAGCTTCATGGTTTCCTAATGAAAATTTATCTACTGATCAAATTTCAAAAAAGTGTGTCACATTACTAGCTCTCGTAACCGCTCACACAGTACAAACTATTTCTAAAATAAAAATAGATGAAATTGTTATTTCTAGCAATCAAGTAATTATTAAAATATCTGATTTTATTAAGTCATCTCGAATAGGTACAAAGCAACCAATTCTATATTTGCCATTTTTTAATGAACGCCCCGAAATTTGTCCTGCTAATACTCTCATAGCCTATATCGAAAAAACGAAAGAATTACGAAAGTCCAAAGAACTGTTTATTAGTACTCGCAAACCTTATAAAAGTGTATCCAGCCAAACAATTAGCCGTTGGATAAAATCAACTCTCAAAGATAGTGGAATTGACGTATCCGTCTTCTCATCCCATAGCACACGCCATGCTTCCACCTCAATGGCAAAAAAGTTAGGCGTTAGCCTCGATACTATTAGGCAAACTGCGGGATGGAGCGGCAATTCCACTACCTTTGCTAAATACTATGATAGACCAATAATTGAAAATGATAATCTAGCTCTTGCTAAAAATCTATGTTCTTTATAATGATTTAAGACGATTATAAACAACCAATAATTGTAAGTCTTTTGTATGAATTATAAGTTTTGTTAGTTATAAAGGTTTTATTTCTATTTTGCGTGATATTTCTTACTCTAAACATCTACAGGGTGTTTTCAATAAGTAACATTACTAATCTCGAGGACGAAATACGAGTATAATTAATGATTAAACGAACTTACCTGTACGTGAAGTTCTATCATAATTATACGAAGTATTTCGTCCGAAGAGATTAGTAATACCCGCCCACCCAATACAACCCTAAAATGTGCTCTACAAGAAATATCACTATTATTTTTTATTTTTTATCTCAACTAAATGAAGCCGGCTCAAGGGTCTCGGTAGAGAGAGTTTGGTATGGTAGGGATAATGTTTTTTCTTTGTGTTGCCAGCTTTCAACTATAGTGCTGAAGTGGTATCACTTACGCGATACTACATGGTGTTTTTAATAAATAACATTACTAATCTCTTCGGACGAAATACTTCGTATAATTATGATAGAACTTCACGTACAGGTGAGTTCGTTTAATCATTAATTGCAGGTGTTCATGGCATGCCGCGACATGGTCAAGTGCGAGGCGGCGCGGCGGGAGATCGTGCTGGAGTCGGGCAACAAGTACGTGTACTGCCGCCCCTGCGACCTCGCCAGCGTGCACTCCATCAAGAAGTTCGTGGACCGGTACGGTATAGTGTCTCTTGTAGTATACGATATACCAGCAGGCGATCAGATTCAACGCCTGCACGATTAATAGTATTAGTACGCCTGTGAATTACACGCGCTATATTCAGAGACGTCATAGATGCGTTTCCATAATTTTATATTTCATTAATTTTAAACCTGGCAGCTGTAAACAGAGCTCGTTTATTAAATTAAATGAAATTGCGTTTATTTCAGGATGCATAGGCCCATATTATAAATACCTTATAGACTAACATACATATTACTATATTTAATAAACTAAAACTAACACTAAACGCGTATTGTCTGCGACGAGGGTCGCGAAGTGTTCGGGACTCGTCCTCTAAATCTTCTGTAGACGACTCCAATCGGCCAGAACTCCTCCTTCTCGAAGGTCGGTAAATGATGGGTTGGAACTCTTACCACAAAATAACTAAAATTCACTTTATGACGAGATTCCAATCGCTCGACCCTCAAGGCGAAGATGGTTCTGCTCCTGATGTGGTTCACGACCTGCTCAACCGTCGTAGACTAATGCAGCCTGGACACGTACAGCAGTGTCCTCACACCGCAACAGCTGCTCAACAACCTCCGGGTGCGGTGCCGCGATGATTGCGGACGACGGGTTTCTTCTTCTTCCTCTCGACTTTGATGAACCCGTCATCATCGCATGTTCGGGCCTTTTTAGAAAGAGGACGCTCTTTTGTAGTGGCCTCCTTCTTTCCTTTGTTTTTCGAACGCGGGAGAGGTGGCGGGGGGACGCAAGCGGCGACACTTGCGTAACTCAGCACCGGCTCCTTCGCGGGCGAGGAGCGACTATGTTCGTAGACCCGTCGGATAGTGCTGACGGGCTAAACGTGACCGCCTGCGCGCCTCGACAAGTGACGTTTGCTGCATCAGGTGACCTACATATTAAATTAACACTTTTTAACTGTGATAATTCACTACGTAGATCACTTATGGTAAACTCTGATGCCTGCAATCTACCTCGAACTTCGGCCAGTTCTTCCTTTAGGAACTTTATGTCCTGCAGTAGGCTGATGACCTCGACGTGGTCCAGTGTCACTGGCGGCAGATTATGCAGTTCTTTCGTTACAAAAGCTGGCACTTCATCCAGATCCGTCTGCTTCAGCAGGGAGATAATGTCACGCTTCTTTCCGTTCCATCTCTTCGTCGCGATGGCATGTTCGCGCTCTGGATAAGCGTCTCGTACAGCAAATGCTTGACTTTACTACTCTCCTCGCTAGTGAAGGAAGACTTGCAGATCTGCATTATGCTGACCTCGTCCATGGTGTCGATAGCATGCTGGATAAACGCCAGCAACTTATTGGCCACGAGCGCCATGGTCACGTGTAGCGGCAATCAGCCGTGCGATTCACAAGAAATATTAATTAACTAATTATAAATATATTTTGCTGCATGTGTATAACGCGGAGCGCGACCGTTCGCTAGCTCGACACATAACACACTCTGATTTGATTACTTTATGATGATCAAATAGAACCAACCACTATTATTATGTTGCAGCGTCCTGGTAAACCTTCAAAACTACGCGGCTTGGTTTCATACGCCGCATACCTGGACTAGAGATGCGGCGTATGGAATCGAGACGTACGCTGCCTCCTCTTATATCCTTCTCATCGTCAGGTTCAAGAAGGAGGAGCCGCATCTTCACGTGCTGGTCAATAACGCGGCGGTGCTGGAGCCGACCGCGCGCCTCACGGCCGATGGCTTCGAGGCGCAGCTCGGCGTCAACCACCTGGGACACTTCATGCTCACATCGCTGCTGACTGACACGCTCAAGGTCAGGCCCCGCTTTGTATACTTCCCCCAGGTTAAAGAAGGAATAGACGCTAATTCACGTGTAGTACAGTAGAATGAATATTCTACTTTTTAGACCTTTGACTATTTCCTAGTTGAGCTCAGACTCCTAACTTGCTCAATATTATTGAAATATAATTGGAAACCTTCTCATCATATCTGTCTTAAAAATAACAAAACTTCTGTTGCAGCAATCGGCGCCGAGCCGCGTGGTGGTGGTAACGTGCAAGGCGCACTTCAAGGGTCGCATCCACCGCGACGACCTTAACGGCGCCGCCGGCGCTGCCGCCTACAACCAGAGCAAACTCGCCAACATGCTGTTCGCGCGAGAACTGGGCAGGCGGATGCTAGGTACCAGTGGTTCTCCTTCATAGGGAAGCCCTAGCCTGTATAATAGGTAGGGATTTGTATTAGGTTCTTCAAAAGGTAAGTGGGAAGTGAAGCCGATAGGAACGGAGTTGTAGCTGGTTACCCACGCCACTACTAGGTATAGAATGATATATAGAAAACTCTTGATTTGGATACACATATAATTAAAAAAAAAACGTAACAATAATTATAAAGTAGATTTCCTCCAGACAAGCTAACAAAAACTAACTTTAAATTACTAAATACTACATACTAATTTAATATTTACACAACGGATAACAACAACCTTGCTGTCTTTAACTGATACGTTGGAATAGTCACGTGTCAACGTCAAAGGCAGCCATGTTTTTTTTTAATATATGGCATCGACTTATAACCATTTGCCAGCGTCAAATTTAAAAGGCGGGAAATAGAACTTTCGTTTCAATTTTCAACGCCGTATTCCTAAATCGTCAAGTCTAAAGTCTAGTCAAAGTCCAAATAAATAGTGAGTGCAGTCCATGAGTCATGTCAGTCGATTCAGTAAAGTGGTAAGTAACTTGGTAAGTAAGTGGTAGTAAGAGGCTTTACTGAAAGTTCCTAGGGAGTTCGGGAAGGAAACACAAAATAGCACGTTTTTAGAAGTTGTACCACTTGACCACATTCGTGCACGTTAACGAATATTTAATGGTTAATATTCTACCAATATTACACATTAAGAACCGAAATAACACAAATTTATGAAAATACAAAATCCACAACGTCACCCATTGAATTCCCGGCAAAACTCCGACAGCCATGTCTAACTATCCGTAGCATTCACAAAGCCCTACTTTTGCGCAAAGTTTTCGCCACCTGCTACAAAGTTTTTTTTCTGACTTGTCTTGTTATTATACTGACACTGGCTATTCCTTATGGGAGGTCATTTTAAAGAAGAAGAACTATCCGTAGTGTGAATATTTTTTTTATTCCTGATAAATCTTGGTATTAACCTAACCAAGAGCATGTCAGAATTTTGCCGGGGAATTCAATTGGTGACGTTGTAGATTTTGTATTTCTTTCATACATTTGTGTTATTTCGGTTCTTAATGTGTAATATTGGTAGAATATTAACCATTCAATATTCGTTAACGTACACAAGTGAGTAGGATAGCAATAAAAAGACGTGTGGCACTCGGGGACTGCCGCGGTAAAGCTATTGCAATTCAAAATTAATACTGCATTTGTGATAATAATAAAATGTATGTATATAGAGTACTCACTCATTTTCTTTCACTATTTTTTCGTGACTTTCTTCATTAATAATAAATGCACTTTGTTCATTCATATTCAAAACACTTTATACACAAATTTTACAAGTACAGCTATTCACTGTTGTACATAAATACCTATACACCTATATACTTTCTCATAAACAGCTGCTTATGTATTCGTCCGATTTCGGAGCAGCTCGTCTCGATTCGTGCTAGTTTCGTAGAGTCGTACAATACGTCTAATCGCACGCACACAACTGCCGAACTGAAACGACGTTAGACGATGCACGGAGCGTGAGGTTTTTTCGTTACGGAATTTCTGGATTCGGTCCCCGCGCTCAAGGTCCGCGATAGAAGCTATGCAATAGCTTAAAAATTGAAAAAAAGCGGGTAGAAGCTCGAAATCGTCAAAATCATCTCCGCAGTTTAATTCCGATTAAAAATACAAAAAATCCTTATATAATTTAAAAAAAGTGATTAACACAAGTGTAAGTAAGTGATTCTACTATACAAGTGTTTGTGGTGAATTTCATCTGTGAAAAATGGCAAATAATCTAAAACAACTATATGACTCTCAAAACTTTATATCAACTTATTATTAGTACTAAAGTGCATTAAATACTGTTTAGTATCGTCAGTGTCCTTATATGTTCAAAAAACAAAACTCTAAAAAGTGGAAAAGTGCAAAAAAAAATTATAATCGAACATTTCGCGCAAAATATTAACGGCCGTCAGTTTTCTTTGTCTCATATAAAAAGTGGACTTTGGACTAATATTCGTTATTCGTCATCAATCCAGGAACCTACCATTTAAATACAACTTTTTAAGTGCCGCGTCATAGAGTCGGTAGCCATTACATGTCATGGCTGTGTAAGCAAAGTAACCCAAGTTCGATTCCCACATTTCTTAGGACACCTTTTGTGCTTCCAAAATCTAGTGAAAATCATACTACGTACATGAATTACAAGCTGGGAACGCCATCTATTAGTAAATTATTGAAGCAAAAGAATAGATAGATGGCGCTAAAGCGCCATCTATCGGCGCACGTCCTTACTAAAACGGCGTTAGCCTTGCTTTAATATTTGGTTCAGAGATAGATTTTACTTCCGTCTTAAATCTTAAAAATAAAACGCCGTGTCGAAGACTGCCGAACTGAAACGACGTTAGACGATGCGGGAGCGTGAGGTTTTTTCGTTACGGAATTTCTGGATTCGGTCCCCGCGCTCAAGGCCCGCGATAGAAGCTATGCAATAGCTTAATAAGCAATAACCACTTGCCAGTGGTACAACTTCAAAAAACGTGATATTTTGTGTTCCCTCCAAAACTCCCTAGAAACTTTCAGTTAACTTATAAACCACTTTGGCGGCCGATTACTCGAAAATGGTTGACTTTTTAAAAAAAAGTCATATATGGAACCTTGCCTTTATTTTAAAAGACCTATTCAACGATACCCCACACGATGGAGTAGAATGAAAAAATATTTTTCATCCCCACTTCACATGTATTGAGCCGAAACCGAGAACTATACACAGTACATAACTGTACCCAATTTTATTAATTTATGTTCATAATTACAGACGCTGGAAGAGCGGACAGACAGACAGACACACAGTCGGACGGACAGCGAAACTATTAGGGTTCCATTAGTACGACGGAACCCTAAAAATTGGATAGTCATTCCTCTGAAGTCTGTATTAAGCTGCCTATGTGAGAATAGCGTATGTGGACAAGTATGTGACATTTAAAACCGCCTATCCCAGGCACTACAGTACTTGGGAAGGGTAGGTACTTACTGCGCTCAGAGAACACTACACATCATCCAATCGCGGATGAAAAGTCTAAGTTATGACGTTATATATTTTTCGGCTTCCAGCGATACGATTGGCTGCTAATTTGAACATTATTTTTGTCGTGAAGCTTAATGTAAAATGTTGAAATAGATTTTTTTTATTATTTAATATCTCTGTCACCCGCAGGCACAGGTGTGGCTGTCTCCGCGGTAGACCCAGGGTTCTCGGACACCTACATAACCCGCCACCTGCCGATGTCGCGCAGCGTGACACGCTTCGTGGTCTACCCGCTGTTCTGGCCCGTCATGAAGAACGCGCGCACCGCCGCGCAGACCATACTGCACGCGGCGCTCGACCCCGCGCTCGCCGATACTAAGGGCGATTACTTCGTGTGAGTACTGTGCCTAGACACATCAGGCTATGAGACGCAGCTGGCTTACAGGAACATGATGGAGAATTATAGTTGATTTAGGTTTGTTATTTAAAAAACCGACAGGCGTCTCTTTGGGTTTCCGTAATTAACAAAGAGTGTGTAATTAACAAAGATTTCAAAACTAAGGATAGGCTGTGATGTACATTTGGCAGAACAAATCTTCATACAAGAATAAGTTACGCCATTTTGTTTTCACCATACCTCAAATGTCAGCCATCTTTATTTCACCATACCTAAAGTAAGAAACTCGCGTGGGGCCTTCTTTTACCAAAAAAGTAAAATGGAGTACATAAAATTAAATATACCAAACTAGTTAAACAGTAGCCGGCAGCCCTCAGATTCGCCACCGTTGGTCAGCCATGACAGTTGTACATAATCTGTGCAGCGACAAGGAGCTGGCCCTGCCGTCGGCGGAGGCGCAGGACTACGAGCTGGGGCTGTGGCTGTGGCGGGTGAGCGACAAGTGGATCGCCAGCCGCCTCGCCGCGCCTGCGCCGGCCCCCATGACAGCTACACCCGCGCCTGCGACACCAGCGACTGCAGCGCCCCTAGCGGCCGTCGCATGAAACTGACTCTAGGACTCACATCATCTAAAGCCTGACCAGTAGAATAAAATAACTGCACTGACGGCTCTTCATTTTTTAATGCAGTAACACTTCGAAAAACTAAGATGTGATTGGTAAAATCTCGAAGATTTTATATTAAATGACATTTCAATTTAGTTCGTAAAATTTTCGCAACATGGCGAGGGTTTCTATATTCCTAGTCAGAATATTATACCTTACATCTATGTAACTCTGTCCAATAACACGGAACTGTACAAGTGTAGAGTTGAAAAACCGGCGTTTTATGTCAAATATAAATTCGCCGAATTTTATGGAATAAAAGCATTGCAATGCATTTATTGTTAATTTAGCTTTAATTTATAATTTAGATAAATAAATGATAGTACATATTTCTAATGGGTTATAATTTCATAATGTTTATTTTCTGGCGTCATTCTGGGGACGATACATTTTTGTCAATATTATATATGCCTTAAAATTCATAAAGTAGAACATGTAATTCTTAACCGCTTAGTTGGTTACGATCAGCTAAGAAATAAAAGTAAATAATTTAACAAAAACTATTGAGCACTTATATTACAATTACGTAAAGTAAATAAGCAATCAGTCGTATATACAATATTGGACGTAAAATCTTACAATATAAACCTCGCATTCGTCACCTTGCCCTGAAACAATAAGATATTTGTATATTTAATGTAAAAATGGAAAAATAGCTGTTCTATTTATCGAACAGATAGTACCCACTCACGCACATCTCGGCCACAACCGTATAGAATACTGGGAATGGCTTCTGAAGTGTAATCGGCATTATGTGGCGATAATGCCGTGAAGCCACCGCAATCTTTTAATGTGTGCGCCCTTTTGTATTTTGTTTATTTCGCATGTACCAGGCGAATGTCATTACTCGCTGGTTTATTTTATACAATGTGCGGTGCACCTCAGTCCCACACGAAGGTGTGCAGGTGCGGGCGGTCGAACAGCAGCGGGCGCTGTAGCAGGCACCGCACGCCCGTGCCTACGCTCGCCGGCACCGTCAGGATAAAGCAGGATACGTAGTATAAAGTCGGATACGCCCTCACCTCAGTCCCACACGGAGGGATGTAGATGCGGGCGGTCGAACAGCAGCGTGCGCGGCGCGGGTGGCGCGGCGGCGGGCGGCGGGCGCTGCAGCAGGCGCAGCACGCCCGTGCCCACGCTCGCCGGCACGCCCAGAATGATACACTCCGACACGCCCTCGATGCGGTCCCGCTGCCCGTAGTACGCCGCGTCGAACAGGTGGTCTGCCGTCTTCTCGAACTGCGGATGGTATAAAATATATCCACCGGCTATAATGTGTGAGATAATGTGCAAGATGCTAAACATTCATTAAACCACCATTAAACAACTAAATGATCAATATTCACGCCTAATGAGGACAGAACGCGTTGGAGAGAAAACCTCGATAGAAAATATCGATACGTAAAATACCTCAATACGGCGGCATTTTCTATATGTAATTTATAATTACAGCGTTTTGCAGTGGGAAGCATTTTTAGGTTATTTGATAATCGAGATTTCCTTTTCTATGTACCTAGTTTAAATACAACATATTAATGAAAATAATTGGTTTCATTTGTTTTAGTTAACTGTAAAGCAATAAAAATAAACATACACTGGCCAGGTTGAGCACAGACTCCTTCATGCGCGCGAGGCCATAGCGCGTGATGCCGAGCACCTCGCCGCGCGCGCACATCTGCGCCGCCAGCAGCGCCACGTGCCGCCGGTCTACGCTCATGCCGTGCCCCGCCATCACCGCCTCCACCTCCGTCATGATCGTGCCCAGCGCCGCCTCGATGCCAAGCGTCTGGTACACCTAAAAACACACCGATATGATATCATGTGAAAGCAATAAATAAATAATTGTCATTAATTAAGTCGTACCGACTGAATGACCGATCGTACCCGCCCACGCATCATTACCACGTCTAAACCTAAATCACGCTGAAATTACTAAACGCAAACGGGGACACAGAGGTTTCCATGTAGAAATTAGTATCGACGCTTAATTTCGAAAGTGTGTTATATTCACCTCTAAAATATTGTTGGATGTGCACTTCCGGCCGTCAACGCCGTACGTCGCCATCACGTCCCGTAGCCCGTCACCCTCCACGCATAGTTTATACCTGGAACGAAAGGCATACTATACTTCGTGCGTCGTATGATAATATGGGTGACAGTACTTATATTCCTTGCTACGCAAACTTCTTACAAGAAAACAAAAAAAAGCAAACGAAATAAATTATATTCCATTGGCAAAAAATAATATTTTCTTTAATTATAAATGAAACTGCTATTATTCTTATTATTAACTCTGATATCTTATAATAACTGTGAAATATAAATATGAAATTAAATTAAGAAAATATGTCATAAAAATGGCAGATGCATGGAACGGAACTTCTGTCAATAGAGATTGACACTGTTGAATCGACATCAAATCGATGAATAGGAGCGGCCATCTTGTGATCGTATTGCAACTCGGAAATGTCAGTACGAGTGCATCTGCCTTGTATGCGATTTGTGATTTCGTTGCGTCTGCTTTGAGTTTTTGTTGATTTTGACTTTTCTTATTATTTTTTTGTTGTTTTTGTTATTATTTTTGTTGAGTTTTTTGTTTTTGTTAAGTTGTTTGTTTGTTATGATTGTTTTTGTTCGGATCTAACAATGCCGAAAAAAACAAAAAAACTGTTTTAAACTCACAAACTCGGGAGTTGGTGACTCGATTGAGGGACTATTTCGAACGAGAACGTACAAACGGAGGCCCGATCATTTCAATCGACAAAGTCGTAAACCGAGTTGCGGCAGCACTGGACATCGGAACAGCTACCGTTTCCCGAATAACCAAAGAAAAATTTGGTGAAACGGGTAGAGAAGACCAAAAGTTGTCGACTCCAAAGAAACGCAGGCGTAAAGCATTGACAGTTTTGATGTAGAAGCAATACGCAATCACATTTACGGATACTATGAGAAAAATGAATACCCCACGTTAATGAAACTAAATAAATCGTTAAAAGAGGCTGGACATTACACTGGCGGTGTTACCTCGCTACGGCAAATATTAAATAAAGTGGGATTTAGATGGAAGAAAGTTAATAAAAGAAAAATAATAATGGAAAGAGGAGATATCGCACTTGCAAGAGTAACATTTTTAGAATCGGCAAAGGATATTAAAAACTGGAGCAATGTCATATTTCTGGACGAAACTTGGCTAAACGCAAATCACACAGTCAGTAAAATGTGGACTAATGACACCGCTCACAGCTCTACCAAAGTGCCAGAGGGAAAAGGTGAGTGACTTATAATATGCCATGCCGGGAATGAAAATGGGTTTATACCAAATGCCCTTCTAGCATTAAGTAAAAAAAAACTGGAGACTACCACGAAGAAATGAATGCTGACAAATTTGAAGAATGTTTCGCCAATTTATTAAATAATTTAAGCGAGCCAAGTATAATAATAATGGACAATGCAAAATATCATTCCCGGCAGCTCAATAAGCTACCAACGGCACAAAATTATTAAAGCCACACTGGTAGAGTGATTGCAAAGAAATAATATCCAAGCTGATATGACGATGCTTAAAGAAAAATTGGTCAAATTAATGAAATTTAACAAACCTCCGATGCCCACCTACAAGCTCGACGAAATGGCCAAGGAACGTGGGCATCAAGTACTAAGATTACCACCATACCACTGTCAGTACAATGCTATAGAATTAATTTGGGCTCAAATAAAAGGTACGTACTAAAGATATAAAAGGTTAGGTATGAAATGATATTATAAATGCATAACACGTTTATCGATTTTTTCTTTTTTTATAAGGTTACGCAGCGAAAAACAACATGGCCCCACCGCAAATAAAATGTTAAAGTTGCTGGAGGAAGCCTGTGAACATGTAACTCCAGTAATTGGAAGAAAATAATAGAAAAAACACAAAGGATAGTCCTTTGAAGACTGGAACAAATAGACCGAATTTGCGACCAACAATTGGTTATTGCCGTCAGAGAAGATTCCGATTCCGAAACGAGCTCGCAATCTTCGAGTTCCGACTGCAGTGAATAACAAAATAAACGATTTGAATAGTTTTTATTCTTTTATTATTATTTATTTACAAATTACCCATTTCTTAGCAATTTAATTCACAAATAAAATCGATAATTCCGATTTCATTTCCTTTACGAACTGATTCGATATTTTAAACAATCGATTAATTTTCGTTAGGTAACTTCACTACGATTGTCAATTATTATCTGTCACGCATATCTTCTTAGGACGCATATGTGGAAGCCAATTGCTAGACAAATCATTGCTAGTCATCATAATCTTAAAGGGAGATTATTTCTCAATTATCCTCCCAACACACCTGGGTTTCGGGGCGGTGTCGTCGCAGGCGATAACGGCGCGCGACACCTTGGGCAGGCCCTTGACCACGAGCGAGGGCAGCGCGCGCCCCAGCCGCTGCAGCGCGACGTTGTGCCACGCGCCGCCCGCACCCACCGCGCCATCCGCGCGCACCTTCAGCGCCCACTCCGACACCGCGCTCACGTCGCCCGCCTTCACCTTCAGCTTCGACGTCACAATCCTGCGTACAGCGATCATTCATGTCAGCGGAATTCTACATTTATACGCTAGTACTTAGTACTTATCAGTGACGTAGTCTGCAAGGACACGATTCCTATCGGCTTCTCTTTTCCTAATGTCCCAAAAACAAGAGTCAATTAACCGACACACTCACGAGTAGACGATGGTGTGCACGTTGACTTCGAGACAGAGCAGGCGCACGCGCTCAGCGTCCAGCCGCACCAGCAGGAAGCACTCGTGCGGCAGGTACACCTCCTCGATGTACGTGGTGATCTGTGCGCAAACATGGATGTTAGTGTATCTCGTTTTAGTAAAGACAAAGACTGAGACAAGTGTTTTCTTTGTAACATATACGTTTTTCTAAAAAGTTGGCACGCGCGAGTGTCTGTCAGTTCTTCCAGCCGGGCTAGTTCGAAATAAGAAACGAACGAAATAGTACGTCACCATGTACTAGACCTTTATAGAAAAAAGATTTTGAATGACGACTAAATAAAATAAGTTGATGTATCATAAATATCTCTGTTTAACAAAATGTAAATATCTCTGTTTATCAAAACGAGTTATAAGTTATACCTCCCCGAGTGTGGTCTTCTCAACCCTGCCCTTGACCCGCCTGGCGAACTCCTGGTCCTCGGGCTGGGTCAGCTCGGCGGTGATGATGGGCGTGGAGATGTGACGGGACGCGTTGATGATCTCCTTGACGCGCGGCACGCCCTGCGTGATGTTCATTGACGCCACGCCCGCGAAGTGGAACGTCTTCAGCGTCATCTGCGTGCCCGGCTCGCCGATACTCTACAGACCATGAATTATCATGTTTCACAACATTCTTTTTTTATTTATGAAATAAGATTAACAGATTGGGTGAAAGTAAGCGATGTACCACCGCCCCTAGATACCCCCAACATCAAAGGAGTTAAAAGTGTGATACCGTTTCTACGTTTCTACTTTAGCTGTCAAAAGAGGCCATTTTGTGAGCTCATGCTCGGGAAGAAAAGTAATGTTGTTTTTCATAACGACGATGCATCGACCTTGCTGCCTTACAATAAGAACTATTTTGCTCAGAGTGGTATTATTGTTTCTTCTCAATCTGTCATTTTGACGATTCTTCGGTATTTCTAGAATGCGCATGCTAAGCCTGCTGTTAGGACATTTTTCTTCTTTAAGTTTTTTTCTATCAAATGTTTTTTTTTTGTGTTCATACAAATCATTTTCATTTATTAAACATACTTGCGCGGCGAGCGCGCCCACGGCTGTGCCGGGTTCGATGACGGCACGCTGGAATTTGTCGTGCGTGGCGCGCACGAACCGCACCAGCTGCGACAGCGTCACGCGCTCCAGCGCCATCGCCGCGCGCCCGCACGCCGCGTACCGCGCGCGCACCGAGCGCACGCGCGCCGCCACTGTCTTCAGGAACGTTCTATACCATTAAAAATGCAATTAATTAATAAGGAATGTATTTACTCAAATAAAAACAATAGTAATGTTCGATGAAATTGAGAAATAAACTTACAGCAATTCGACTTTAAACTCTTCGGTGCAGGTCTTAAAGTCGTCCAAAGCCAGGGTTTCCTCGGCGGCTACTATAATGCCGTCTCCGTCCAGCGGCTCCTCTTCACTGCATTAAAAAAAAACTAAATGAACGACATCCTCGTATCTATTCTATTGTGTAATCTATGCTTTATTTTATGCTTTTTGGTCGATTTTATGTTAAAAAATATGTCTTGTTATTGTGTTCCTATAATGTAACTTTGTAATATTTGTTATCGTGTAACGTCTTTATTTATCAAATTAATGTTTATTATTATTATTATTCGTAAAACGTAGCGCGCAGTGCAGCGCATAGTTCATCGTTTCGATCGTGTGTATGACATTAAATGTGGCATATAAGTGCGTCATATCTGGCGTGTGCGTGCGTCCCATGTGTACGTACCCGGCGGGGCAGCGCGCGCGCACGTCGTCGAGTACGCGGCTGAGGTCGACAGGGCGGTCGCGGCCCTCCATGTAGCTGGGGTCCAACCCGTCGCTGCCATAGCGAAACTGTACCACGTCGCCGGTCGCGTTGCGCACCGTCATGTCGTAGTGCAGCACCAGATCTTCCAGAGACTACAATATTTACACGTTGACATAAAAAAAATATTTGAATAAGACGTTGGCGGACGAGCGGACAGTAGAATATATTATGGGGGCTATACATATACAGTCGCACAATAAATTTCAGATTTTAGGTTAGGTTCTATAGGTATCTCACTTTCACGAGTCTTCGCTGCAGGTAACCCGTCTCAGCGGTCTTGACGGCGGTGTCGACTAGCCCCTCGCGACCGCCCATCGTGTGGAAGAAGAACTCCGTCGGCGTCAGACCCGTGTAGAAGCTGTTCTCCACGAACCCACGCGCCGCAGGGATCTTAGCTGTTAGTTATTAAAAGGATATTTCATTATTACGTCTTACAGGGTTTTTAAACTATTGAGTGAGAAGATTTTATTGAAAGTCTACATTACAATGATAATTTTGAATTCAACGTTTAAAATATAAATTTCGGAATAACATGAACGTATTGTGTACGAAAAGTGGGGTACTCATGCGTATAAGTAACAAACAGCGGTGTACGCAAATGTGTTGGTAGCGGGTACGTATACAAACAATGGAGTACTCATATGTGTTAGTAGGAAGTACATATACAAACAGTGGTGTACTCATATGTGTTGGTATGGGGTACGTATACGCACAGTGTCGCTCGAAGTGCGGCAGCGAGCGGTCCTCGAAGCCGTTAGGCACGCGCTTGCCGTTGAGCGCCTGCTGCCCTACGCACGCGATCATCTGAGATATGTTGATATTCGACCCTGCCACAATACAATAAATTAAAAAAATAATTATTACAAGCTTTTATTTAAAAACTAAATAGGGAATGTAACAACAATAACTAACTAACTAACCTAACAACACATTATGCATGTGACACTAAAATGGATAAAATATTTTTATTTGTAATCTTTATCGCTAAAAATCATACCTGTATAATTATTTTTTAAATTTATCGTGAATTAATAATGAAATTTAATCATCAAAAAGTGGCTTTTTTGAAAATCCCGCGAAAATTTCAAAAACGCATATTTACTGGCGGAACATACCTAACGTGACGTCATCGCACAGACGAACGTGTATCAACTTTCAAAACAAAATTTTTAAATATTTAAGGCGGAAGGAATTGCTAGTGTTAATTTTCATTGTGTCAAGTGAAACAAATTTGCGTATAAGGCTGGGACTATATTATGATCCGGAATCCGGAAGGCCGAAGAAAATTCTGAGCATTGAAAATAGTTTCATATCGTATTTTCAATGCTCAGAATTTTCTTCGGCCTTCCGGATCTATAAATTTTCGACACTGGCAGAATGTCGCAAAAGCCCTTTGCAACCGCGATTGCCATAAACAAAAGAAGAGGAAGTTAATTCATGTTTTCTATGGTTTGTTATTTTCAAAATATGACATAATATTTATCTACTTATTAGATTTATTTAGTACATAACAGTAGGATATTACAAATGAATAAATTAAATATATTTACAAACTTTTCGTTAACTAGGTTGTTTTCGTTGAGGTTTGTATATAAAACAAGTATGCGTAGGAAATCTATTTCAATGTACTGACTGATCTTCACAACAGTATCAAGTGCTCAAACAAGATACACTCTCTCATCGCCTCTTTCAGTCTCTTCTCATCACCTTGCACCACCTTTTCTTAATAATTGCACCTTTCGGCATATGGAAATAAACTTTGTCAGTGGCAGTTTTGTGTTATTTTCGCACATAGGGACGACACAATATTTATAGCATAACTTATTACCATGGAAAATCACAGCAAGTGCTTTTCCATGGTAATAAGTTGATTTTATCACTTATTTTTATAACTTTGTGAACTAACCACTTCGTTGTTTGTTTACATCCAACTTGTGTATGACTGTATGTAAAAGTCATATATTGATTTTAACTGTCAACTGTCTATTTAAGTGCGATGACGTCACAATTCAAGCGCGCGAAAATGGCATGTTTAAATCGTCCAAAAATTATTGTGATTTTAAAACAATTTTTCGAGCCTTTAATTGACAATATTTTGGATGTGTTATATCTTTATTTTACCAAATATATATTTGGTAATGTTATAACCAGTAGAAACGTTTAAAAAAATGAAAAAAATACATGCATATTCCCTATTAATGTTAAACATGCAATACAAGATATATTTTAAAATAGACATGTTTTACCTTTAGAGCCGCTTTGCGCCATGATGAGAGGGGCGTTAGTAGGATGCAGCTCCCTGAAGCACGCTTTGGCGGCTAACTCTCTGTAAATTAATTCGTATTAAAATGAATATTTTCATCATATTACGTATCTAAGAGGATTCCCTCTTAGGTACGTAATATGATGAAATTATACTATAAATATCGCTATATTTTTTTGAAAAAAATAGCAGTATACCTACATTTTACAAGTCAGTTGTATAGATGAGACTCAACTATGAGTAAAGTCTGTTGTAAGCGCACTTCGACAAGATGAACAGTTAACACCCCGCTACCGTCACTCACCTGATGCTGCTGAGCTCGCTGAGCATGACGGCCTCGAGCGTCTCCTCCACTGTGCAGCCGGGCTGGCACTGCAGAGTACCCTTCTCCATCTCCAGGATGTAGCCGTCGCATTTGGAGTATCTGACACATTTTCCATAATAGTTAAGATGTTTGCTTTTATAGCGGCAACAAGTAAAAAAAAACGAAAATTATGGGGGATATAACAGTATAGTTGTGGATAGAATTGTAGTATATGTAAATAGGACTTTAATTTGTGTATGTAACTTGTATATAATGTATTAGAATATGTGAAATAATGTTATATCAGTGATTATGCATGGTATAATATGTAAATATCTGTAAAACATTGCATTATATCGAGTCATTAGGTATAAGGTAATTTTTACATATCTAGCAATCTAGGGGGCTTAACAGGTTACCGCGATCGAATATGTGAGCGCGAGAAAGAGACGCACTGCGCGGAACGGGATAGCACGAAACCGCGACACGGGTTCATGACGTTCCAACCCCGCGGAGCCTCCCAGATTGCGGGTACAAATATAGCGCCGAGATCCGGCATATTCACTGTCGAAATCAGTCAGACCATCGAAATCAGTCAGTCTTCGGTCCGAACGACCTGAATACGAAGAAGACTCTGGAAGAAACTCTGGAAGAAAATAGTGCTCTTGGAATAAGTGCTCTATGTGAATTGTGTAGTATCAGGGAAAATAAAACGAACGTGCGTTTCAATCTGTTATTGTCGTTTCAATCAGATCCCTGAGCTATCGAAGAGGAAGAACATAATATACAGTCCACATAGGACCAGTTACTGGTCTCGGCCGGATTAGGTGTGCCGACCAGTACAAGTATGTTGAAATTTATATTATATAATGTAATAGTTTTAGATATATATCTACCCTTATCGAGATGGGGCAAGCGTCGCCAATGTGAAGTCATTCAGTAATGAACAAGTTAACTTTCAACGACACTCAAAAGTACCAGTAATAAGAGATGACAACCCGTTATATAAACTTATTCACGTACAGCCGACAATTACTTGTTCATGACACGGCCAGACCACGATGTTTTTACAATTTTACTATTCGTAGAAGATCAGTGGATGTTCTCTCATAGCTAAATCCGTTTTAGGGCCGAATGAAGAAGCTAATAAATAGGGTAATGATGAGGTGGAGAAAGTAAGTCGGTAAGGACATACCCGGAGTCGAGCAGCTTGTTCTTGGCCTCGATGAGGCGGCGGCCAGGCGTGACGTCACTGATGCCGAAGCTGAACCCGCGATTCATCATGTAGTACGACGCCATGCGCGCTAGCCTGCGAGGGAAACACAATTACACATATCCTTATATGACAACAAAGAAAAGTCCATCCGCGTCTACAAAAACCCTCTACTAAAAAGAGTCCTTTAAGGCCTCCTAATCACCGGAACGCTCACTTTGCGAAACACAATGGAAGCATTAGGTACTTCACGCCAGTTTTCTGAGACTATGTCACCCTGGTCGAGCCGCCCAATTTGTCGTACTTCAGCGGTAAATGTGTGTCGTGGCGTGACGTACCGCTCGGTCAAACACAGTGCAAGGGTCATCTTACGTTGATCTTATGTGTAAGCGTTACTTTACACCGGTTTTCAGCGAGACCGTGCAGTACCTCCACATGGCGCGCACGGCGTACTCCTCGCCCCAGTCGCGCAACAGTATGTAGAAGATGCTGGTCTTGGTGCCGGAGCCGAGGGTACTCTTGTCCATCGACCCGCACACCAGCTCCGAGTTGCGGATTATTACGTCTGCAAAAGTTATGCAATTTGATTACAGTCCTCTCGGAGTTATTTTATCTCGAAGTTTATAAATCCTTATGTCGTCGGCATAAAGGTCCTGTCAGAGGTAAAATAACTCTGGACGGACTGTAACGTCTGTTCGTTGATCCACTTGAATTTTTTACCACTAAGTTTGTGATTTTTTAGTGAATACTTTTGGTTATGCATGAGAAAGTAATGGTGACCTTTTTTGCAACGTAGGCCACCTTTATAATACACAGTCTTGTATGTTATTAGTCACTAAAACTAGATTTTACTACTGTTACTTTGTATATTATATATTTAAATTGTTGCCAGTTGTTATTATTTATTTAACAAATTATTTATTTACTGAAGTAAAACAATGAGGTTGATTGACTCACAGGAGTCCTGCACGCACATGTCCTTGTTACCAGTGTAGTTTTTGCCCTTGGTCTCTAGGTTCGCCTTCACCTCGCTCCGCTGGTTCGGCCTCATGATCAGACTGCACAAATATAGTTTTTATAAAAAAAACAAGTATAATACAAGTTTAGAGAGATTCAAATTATGTTTTCAACGAAGCAAAGTATTTTTTATTTATATTTATTTAGAAAATATAAAAAAAATGTAAAATATATTATTAGATATAAAATGAGTGTGTAGATCATAAACGAAGTCCCCAATAGTGGCGGAACAATTAGCGCCACAATCCTGTATCGCGCCTGACCGAGCATACCACCTCGCTCGGTCGGAGATCTCCCTTTGGGGCTTGCCACCACTATTCCCACATTGGTGACCCTCGACAGATCACGCCTCTTTCTGGACATCATCATATCACTTCCCTCCACTCCGCACGCCACGCCAGTCAGTATTCAGCCTCATCGGGTACCTCGACCACCAGCCTCAACGCACTGCGGCCTGGTCGAACCCTCATCGGCTTCATCGGGCACTTTTACTACAACGACCGGTCAGCAAGCAGAGCACATCTCTCCTAGTCAGAACGTAGCATAGGCCCCGTACGGCAGCACTCCGACCTACTGGAGCCCGTACAGCAGCAGCACTCGACTCTCTTCGACTCTCTGGCACTGGCGACTCAAACAGAAGACTCAAGATTCGACCTCCGGTCTTTGGGAGGGAGTGATGTGGCTGACCAAGCGTACCACTTCGCTCGGTCGGTCATTTATTGAAATAAAAACGTACGTGTACGCCAGACAAACGTACACGCGTTTGTCTTTAAAGAGTCTTAACTTTTGAAATGGTTGAATATAAGACCTTTGATTAACTACCGGAATATATTGCCGGTTCAAACCATGCCCGGTTTGAATAAGTCAGGCGGGGGCATGTCAACACATATGGCGGCGTCCGGGCCGGTCAGCAGGCACGCCACCAGCTGCTGCGCCTCGCCGCGCGTGAGGCCGCAGTTGCGTGTATGTGTGTGCAACAGCAACGTAACGCCTGATACCTGAATATCTGCTTGCCGGTCCACAGCATGCGCGGCTTGAGTATGACAGGCGGAGGCATGTCAACGCGCATGGCGGCGTCCGGGCCGGCCAGCAGGCACGCGGCCAGCTGCTGTGCCTCGCCGCGCGTGAGGAACGCGTCGCGCTGCGTCAGTAGGTAGCCACCCGTGATGAAATCCTGCGTCGCCGCGATCAGGAGCTCGCCGTTGCGCGGGGTCACCAGGTTGGATTTGTTCTGGAAACGCCGATGGTTACTCACAAATTCCGCACATAGGCCTAAATCCGTAACAAATGTGTACTAAGTATTTGCTAAAAACAATTAAAATCAGTTTTATCGTTATCTGTGAGTACAAAACACATACATACATTATCTTGTATTATATGACATAAGCATAAAAGTACTATAATCATAGACGTATATATAGACGATGCATGTCGAGGCAAAAACTGTCCTCACTTAAATGGCCCAACCTTAGTTTTGAAATGATTGACTGTAATACTATCGTGTCTCAGTTACTGAAATCGTGTGTCGTAGTAAAGCGCGTACCCCCATGAGTATGAGTGCCTCCGCGCGCGCCTCCTCGGTCTGCGGCAGGTGCATGTTCATCTCGTCGCCGTCGAAGTCCGCGTTGTACGGCGTGCACACGCACTCGTTAAATCTGCACAATGCGATGCAATCATATGGCACTTCTTGTCCTGGTCTTTACACAAGTCATAAGCCCCATCAGCCTACTTAACTGTCGGACGTGTACCCACGTGTGAGTGCGTAAGCGCGTGCATGTAATGTATCGCCCACCAATTAATAAAAAATTTGTGAACAAACATTTATTTAACTTTTATATAAAATCTGTTCGTCAGTTGGGCATTAACTTGAATAAGCCTATAGGGAGGCGGAGCCTATGTTGTACTAATAAAAGTATTTACACAATTGAGTAGCTTTTCAATGTTGCTTTGTCTGTCAAATGACTGTTTGAACTTATCAGACAAAGACAGCAACATTAAAGATCCAATCAGTTGTGTAAATATTTTATTAGCTAGTGTTTTGTTTGCACTAACCCCATTACTAATATATTTACACAATGCATAAGCTATACAATGTTTTGTCCTTGTCTGTCAAGCTACTTTTCTAACGTATCAGAACATTGTATAGCTTATCCATTGTATAAATATTGTTATTTATTTTATTTATAATATTAAATATTGTAAGGGGGTGAATATTTTGTCAGAAGTTTATTGTTTACATAATTTATGGGCACATGAATTGGAAACCAACCGGAAGGTGCGCTGCGGCTGCACGCGCGCGCGGTGGCACATGATGGACAGCTTGTGCAGCGAGGGCTGGCGGTTGAACAGCACCACGTCGCCGTCCACCAGGTGGCGCTCCACGATGTCGCCGCACTGCAGGCAAACGCGTTTACACCACGCTGTTTACTACCTCACGAGTAATATCCACTAGTGAATCAGTCCATAAAACAGGTCTTTAAATATTCAAACAACGGTTGACTTAAGGGTAACCGTAATTTTATTAATGTTCCGTTTGACGTCCGAAGTCCTTAATGAGAGTACATCGTCTTCTTTCCGCATTACAGCCGCTAGATGTCGTTTACCAAAGTCAAAGTCAATTTTTTTTTTTAAATAGGTATTTTCATACACTTTCTGAACGTCGATCTACATGATGCCTACCACCGGTTCGGGAACTAGTCCGGGGAGAAGAACCGGCGTAAGAAACTCGCGCGGGGCCATCTTTTATCAAAAAGATGGAAAATTGTTCTTTTAAAATATAAAAAAGGCATATATAATAACAATGTTATGACTAAAACTACATAACAAGAGTACAATAATATATGTAATTTAGAAGTAGCCTTGCAGGGGGTCACCTCATTCCCATGGTGTGCTATCATTCATAAAATCATTAACTTTATAATAGGCACACACACACACACATAGGCACACAAACGTTCTTTAACTACTTTTTTAAATTTATTGATTGAAAATTTTTGAACGCATTCTGGGATCTTATTGTATAGGCGTATACACTGGCCTTTAAACGAATTCTTTACTTTACTAAGTCTAGTCACTGGTACATCAAGCTTATGCTTATTTCGGGTATTTCTATTGTGGTTGTCACTTTTCTTTTTGAATAGGTTTAATTTTTTTTTACATACTGGGTGTCCCAAAAATACCGTCTCATAGTGACATGGGAGATAGATTAGCCTTATATCTCTCGGATAAAATAAAAATGACCTTAGTAAAAGTTGCTTAGTTTTCGAGATATTTGGATTTTTTTGGTTTTATTCAAAATCTCCATTTTTAGTTAGTTTTTATTTCCGCATTAGTACAAATTCCTTTAATTTATTCATTTTAATTTTTTTTAAGTATCTCGAATAGTTGTTTGATGCATACAAAATAAACTTTTGTCAAATAGTAGTGTATTTTTTAAGAAAAAAATATTTTTGTGTTGCGTTTTAGCTCTCCCAAAATTTCGACCCAAATTTTGACAATCTGCCGTAGAAAAAAAATGTACTAAAGTAATCTGGCAAATTATTTTAAAAATTACTCAATTTATTGCAGATTTAGAAATGGTATAACACTTACATGAAAAATTTACAGAAACTTAGAAATTGCCATTTTTATCATTAAAGTCTAATTCAAGCCGGACTCAACTATGAAGTGAATATTCAATATTCAAACACAATGAAAAGGCCACATGTTGTCCTTTGTGTTCGGCGTTTGTGATCCTGTTCTTAGGTTAAAAACTGAGTGAGATAGCTGTCAATGATCAACGGTAATGTTTGTTAAAGGCCTAATAAGTGCAAGGGAGCGCGCAATATGCGCTACTCTCTTCCCACATTTTACAACACCGTGTTCCACGAACGATCTCGTGGACTTTAGTACGTTCTCTTCCGTTTTGTGCGATACACGTGCTATTTTGTACTGCTCTCGTTTCTCTCATTTTTTTTATTACTAGGCGTTATTTTTGGACTCTGATTTGCTTTCGATTTGGACTATTGTTGAACTGATTTGGTGACAACAACGACGGTTTGCGCTCTTACAGACAGCTGGCTGGTTTTACTGTGCTAAGAATGGAAAATCCACTAGGTGCTGCTACTCAATTTACTCATCGTGAGTACGCCGACATGTACTTAATTTATGGGGAAACCAGGCGTGTTTCTAATCGAGGCGTAGTAACTTTAAATTCAAGATTAGCTGCAAGATTGTACGCGGAACGTTATCCAAACCGTACACCGCCATCGTATCATGTGATTGAACGATTGGATTCTGCCTACAGAGAGGGTAGAGTCCCAGGAACTCGAGGTGGTGAAGGGAGACCGCAAACAACCGACGAAGATGTCGTGTTACAGCAAGTTACCGAAGATCCGTCAACTTCGGTTCGTTTGATTCAAAGTCGGACTGGAATACCGAAATCATCTGCTCATCGCGTTTTAAAAAGGAACAGGTATCATCCGTACCACATACAAAGAGTGCAAACTCTCCTTACGAGTGACTATGCCAGACGGGTACAATTTTGTCAACGAATGTTGGAAAAAAATAGGGAAGATCCCGACTTTTTTCATAAAGTACTGTGGAGTGACGAGTCGCAATGTAGAAGAGATGGTTATTTAAACCTTCATAATATTCATAGCTGGCAGCTAGAAAACCCACACGAGAATAGAGAAGATCGGTCGCAACACATGTTTAAAATAAATTTATGGACCGGAATCTACAACGGTACAATAGTAGGACAAAAAGCTAGCTTAGCTGCCTCCAATATTAAATGGTCACACCTATTTGGAATTTTTAGAAAACCAATTGCCAACGCTCCTCGGGGATGTGCCACTGGAATCATTACGAACGATGTGGTTTCAAAACGACGGCTGCCCAGCACATTACGCTCGAGACGTTCGAGCACACCTGGACCGCAGGTTCCCGAGAAGGTGGATTGGGCGACTGGGGCCAATCTTATGGCCACCACGATCCCCTGATCTTAATCCCCTGGATTTTTTTTATTGGGGATGTCTTAAAGACAAAGTTTATGGTAAACCAATACGCAACGAAAGGGAACTACGCGACAGAGTCACCGCAGCGGCTCAAGAAATATCTCAGATAAGTTTGAGAAGATTAAAGAATAATTTTATCAGAAGATGTCGATTGTGCATTCGTGTTGGAGGTCGACAGTTCGAGCATTTACTGTAATAAATCTAAGTTCTAAAGTTTTTTTCTAATTTTATTTATTATCACAGTGCCCCATAACAGCGAAGGAAAGAACGAAAAAACTAATTAGGGTTGCAATAGTACATTCAGTTTTACAAGTCTACAGATACAAAAGATAATAAAGGTCGATAGATAATAAGATTGCGATGAACATTCCTGGTACTTTTTCATCTTCTTTACTACATAAGAGTCTGGCTTGAATCAGACTTTAATGATAAAAATGGCAATTTCTAAGTTTCTGTAAATTTTTCATGTAAGTGTTATACCATTTCTAAATCTGCAATAAATTGAGTAATTTTTAAAATAATTTGCCAGATTACTTTAGTACATTTTTTTTCTACGGCAGATTGTCAAAATTTGGGTCGAAATTTTGGGAGAGCTAAAACGCAACACAAAAATATTTTTTTCTTAAAAAATACACTACTATTTGACAAAAGTTTATTTTGTATGCATCAAACAACTATTCGAGATACTTAAAAAAAATTAAAATGAATAAATTAAAGGAATTTGTACTAATGCGGAAATAAAAACTAACTAAAAATGGAGATTTTGAATAAAACCAAAAAAATCCAAATATCTCGAAAACTAAGCAACTTTTACTAAGGTCATTTTTATTTTATCCGGGAGATATAAGGCTAATCTATCTCCCATGTCACTATGAGACGGTATTTTTGGGACACCCAGTATAATACATTTGATAGAACATACTGAGAAGCTACAGTTAAGATTCCAGTTTCTTTAAACTTCTCTCTTAATGACGTGTTGGGGGCCAGCTTGTAGATTGCCCGAACAGCTCGCTTCTGCAGCACAAATATAGTATTTGTATCGGCAGCATTTCCCCACAGTAGAATGCCATAGGACATTATACTGTGGAAGTAACTAAAATATACAAGTCTGGCTGTGTTTTCGTCTGCAAAATTGTCTTATTTTACTTACTACAAATGCTGCTGAACTGAGTCTGTCGGCCAACCCAACAATATAAGGGCCCCACTGTAGTTTTGCGTCAAAAGTTATACCTAAAAAGACAGCTGTATCTACTAGTTCCATACCTTTTCCATTCTATAGAACATTGGTTTCAGTTTGCCTTACATTTGGCAACGTGAACTATATACATTTAGTTTTTTTTGCTATTTAACAAAAGATTATTAACACTAAACCAGTGTACTATTTTTGAGAGAGCATTATTTACTTCGTCATAGCCTGAGTTTTGGCGATTAATATTAAAAGTAAGTGACGTGTCATCGGCAAATAAGACTATCCCGTTTTTTCCATTAATAAGGTATGGTAGGTCATTTATATAGACCAGAAAAAGAAAGGGTCCTAAAATGGATCCTTGTGGGACCCCCGTTACAGATCATCTCCCTGCGCCCCCTTCTGGTAAGTCTGTGAACTAGATGAAAGGCCACAAGCCGCCATATGCAGTCGCTAAAAACAGACTTATTTAAGTTCAAATTATAACTTAAATTTTAATTTTCAAATATTTTTAAAATTTCTTTTTGAGTCTTATAAAGTCGTAACACCGTTACTTTTCGTTATTAGAGTTCATTTATAGTTTTTTAACCGTATTCGTACTATCGTTCTCGTTGGCGGTTACTTCAGAAGATGGAGCTGAAAGACGCGTTCGTCGTTAGAAAGGGTTTATTAGAGGATTTGGACCGAAACAAAGGTTTTGCCGCAAATTTGGTGAGTCATGAATATGCGAGGCCGGTAGTAATGGTCAATAGCATGAGACCGTGCCTAATTCGGCGAGCTCCTATCACATTGCGTGTGATCCGAATAGTATATAAGTTAATTATCAAAATTACAATTTTTAACTTTTTACGACTACCGCCAATTAATGGAACGGAGACGTATTATTTAAATTTAAACGTATCTATTGAAGAAATCGCTGTCTTTATACATTTCGATGTAATGTATTTGTAAAGTGATTTCATTCCTAAATCGTATTTTCGTCCGTTACATAGACTGATGTGCGCAGACGCATACTATGCGGAGAAGGTAGTTAAAATTTAAAGCATAATATGTCAGAGTTGGCTAACGCTTTTCTACTGCAAATGAACTTGTACGAAATGGTTAATTCAAAATACAATTAAATATACTTATAACATTTTTGATCGAAAATTAGATCGATGTTTGCATTCGAGGTAGGTAGGTACCTTTTCCACACACCTTGAATACATTATGCGTCTTGACTGTTCAATTCTTACAATAGTTAAACACGCCTGAAAATATTTTGACTACTAAGGCGGGTCAATAAGTCCGTGACTTTTTGAATTTCTAACCTCCTTACTGAATAAGCAACACTACTCCTGTCAACAGGCATCTGTCAGTTGACTCCTATCAAAATTTGAACTTGCTGCGTCAGTTAGTTTGTGTTTTACAGCTATCTTTATCAGACTATCCAGTAACTTAAGAAAACAATGGAAAAAAGTGAATTTCGTGTGCTTATTAAGCATTATTTTTTGCGAAAAAAAACCATTACCGAGACCAAGGCTAAGCTTGATAAATACTATGGGGACTCTGCACCATCGATTTCAATGGTAAAAAAGTGGTTACTGAATTTCGTTGTGGCCGTACAAGCACTGAAGATGCCGAACGACCTGGACGCCCATTTGAGGTCTCTACACCCGAAACAATCGAAAAAATTCACGATATGGTGTTGGCCGACCGAAGATTAAAAGTGCAAGAGATTGTGGAAGCTATAGGCATCTCGCATGGCTCAGTGGTTTCAAATTTGAATGATCACTTGGGCATGAGAAAGCTTTCCGCAAGATGGGTGCCGCGTTTGCTCACAGTCGACCACAAACGCAATCGTGTAACAACTTCACAGGAAGATTTGGCGTTGTTTAATCACAATATGGAGGAGTTTTTTAACCGTGGACGAAACATGGATCCATCACAACACATCAGAGACCAAACAACAGCCAAAACAGTGTGTTTCTAAGGGTGAATCGGCGCCAAAGAAGGCCAAGGTGGGTTTGTCAGCGAATAAAGTTATGGCGACTGTTTTTTGGGATGCACGTGGGATAATCCACATTGACTATCTTCAAAAGGGAAGAACAATTAATGGAGAATATTATGCCAACTTATTGGACCGCTTCAATGAGGATTTGAAAACAAAACCGACCTCATTTGGCCAAGAAAAAAGTTCTTTTTCACCAAGACAATGCAAAGGTGCACACATGTGCAGTTGCCATGGCACAAATCCATGAATTGGGCTATGAATTGCTCCCACATCCACCCTATTCTCAAGATTTGGCTCCGAGTGACTACTTCTTGTTCCCAAACCTGAAAAAATGGCTCGGTGGAAAAAGATTTGACTCCAATGATGAAGTCATCTCGCAAACAAAGGCCTATTTTGAGGACCTCGATAAATCATATTTTTTGGAAGGGATAAAAAAATTGGAGAAGCGTTGGACAAAATGTATAGAGCTCAAGGGGGACTACGTTGAAAAATAAAATGATTTATTTATCAAAAAATCTGTGTTTTATTCCAAAAGTCACGGACTTATTGACCCGCCCTCGTACATAAACGAAATGCAAAAGAAAGCCTTAAAATACATGTTGGTCGTAGATATCTAACACTTAACAAGCTTGTTAGGTAGATAAAAAGTAGGCGGACTGGATTGTGGACAACACAGAGAATCAAGAGATAAAAACGCGGGTATTCGAATAAAAATAAAAGTTAAACCAAGAGATTTCGTGAACCATCCTCACTCCTCAGAGACGAGGGAGAGGGGTGGAAATAAAATAGATATGACGACATGTCCAGATCAAGACTACAGATTTTTACTATGATTTTATTAGAATTATTACTCATTGTGAAGAGCTCCATGGTTTAGTGGGTAGACCGTTTGATTCGCACTCCGAAGAGTGCAGGTTCGATTCCCAGGTTGTGATGTGTACCAATGAGGCTTTTCCAGATCTCAAGTACATTATACAGACGCTCTAACGGTGAAGGACAACATCGTGAGGAACCCGCACATGGTTGACCCCAGACGTATTGACCAGTCATTAGTCCATCCTAGTCCAGAGCTAGGCCGACTGTGTTGTGAGAATGAAATTACCGATCTTTAGATACCCTATATTTACCAATCTTGTTCTTTTTAAAGAGAGGTAGAATACTATGGTACAGTCGACGCCCTCACGAAAATGACCAATCTCGCTCTTTTCAAAGAGGTAGAATACTATTGTACAGCAGTGGCGAGGGGTTCCTACAACTACATTCCTACCGGCGTCACTTACCATCTTTTGAAGACCCTCATCCAAATCCGTACCTATTATATAGGCTAGGGCTTCCCTAAGAAGGAGAACCCGCCTTCGCCACTGTTGTACTGTCGACGCCCTCTATCTTTCTCTAATAACCTCGTTCTTTGTTAAAGAAAGTTAGAATAATTACATTCGGTGCCCTCGCGAAAGTTACCAATCTTGTTACTTTTGAACTGGAAAGCTTAAACTTGATTAAGAACACGCAACGTACAGTACATACCTATAGCTTATTATATACACCGACCTTGTACCTTCTGGTACATCTGACCAAAAATATGGCTTAAACAATTCTAAAGATTTTAGCTTAGGCTGGTTGTCAATTACAAATGTCAGTAGCTTACCAAGGATATTGAAATTTGTTAACATTTGTTGGCTATTGTCTACACAGTACACACTAAAATAGTTCTAGGCCAGGGCTGTCCAAACTAAACACCTTCGCGGGCTAATTAAATTTCATACAAAAGCTGGAGGGCCAGAAAAATATTTTCAGTTGTCAAGTAAATAAAATACAGGGTAATTTTGTCTTTCTATGTTTATTGATTTTTCGATAATTTATCTTTACAATAGTATCGATATCCACGTCAACATTCGTTGTTGCCAGGCGCATTGCATGAAGAAGCGATTTATCTGACAGTGAAGATCTATACTTGGATTTTATAAAATTCATTGTTGAATATACACTTTCACATAAATAAGTGCTGCCCATCATCGATCCCATTTTCAAGCCAAAATTTTTTAGCGTGGGGAAACGGTCGCCAAGGATCTTAAAAAATCCATTCCTGTCTCTTTTCTACCCTTGAAAAAGGGATCTGACTGAACGTCACATAATTCTAACTAGTATTCAGTCTTTACGCTTGTTATTTCAACTGTTAATGGATTCGTAAAAAGAGATAAATCGCTCTCTAATCCTTTGAAATCAGCAAAACGCCGCTCAAATTCAAATATTACCTCGTCGATATACTGGAGGTGGTCCGAAAAATTTCATCCTTCTATTTCGCTATAAAGTTCTTTGCAACATGGAAAAAAAGAAAAATCATTTTGTTCCAGTGATGTTTTGAATAATCCCAGTTTATTTTTGAACCCATTCACATATCCATACAAGTTGGCTATATTGTGTTCTTTGCCTTGTAATTTTAAATTTAATTCGTTCAAATGTTGTGTCATATCAGTTAAAAATGCAAGATCAGCAAGAAATGCAGGATCTTGCATTTTAGTTTCCATATCAGTTGTATCAGATTTTATTTCTTTGCGATTTTATTTCTGAGTGCAATAGCAGATCTCCGTATGTTGCGTCAATTTCAGTTAAAAAGTTACGAAATTTACGATGACTCAAAGCTTTGTTTCCGCCTCTAATAAGACTTGTTATTTTAACAGCTATTTTCATGGCATTCATTTGGCGCAAAGATTTTCCACATAAGGCTTCTTGATGTATGATGCAATGGATTAATAGGCAGTCAATGCCATTTTGTTTTAAAAGTCCCGTAAGTCCTGAACGTTTCCAGTCATTGCTTTTGCTCCATCGGTCACAATACAAGAATATTTTTGAAACCCACCGTATTCCATAACAGTTTCATTAACAGCTGCAAAGATATCACTGCCTTTAGTTGAGCCATGTAGTGGCACTAAATTTAACATTTCCTCCGATATTGAAAAATCTTTCGAAATGCAGCGAATAAAAATTATTAATTGACCGATATCTGTCTGGTCGGTACTTTCATCCAAACATAATGAATAATATTCACATTGTGCAATGTAATCACATAATTTTTTCGAAACATATTCGCCCATAACATCTATTCGTCGCGCAACGTTTGGTGAGATAACGCTACAGATTCAAATTTTTGCGCCAATTTCGGCTGCATGAAGCGATGAGCCATGGCAATTGCGCATTGTTTTATAAAAACTCCATCGCTGAATGGTTTTTTAGCTTTGGCTAATTGCAAACAAACTTGATAAGAAGCAGCCAAACTTTGTTCATTGTCTGTATTTACTTTTGAAAAAAAACTTATCTGTTGCATTAGTTTTTTCTTATGCTCAGCCACAACAATTTTCCTTGCTTCACCGATATGTCCTTTATATTTTTCTTCGTGTAAAGTAGTATAATGACGTTTAACATTGTATTCTTTACTCACAGATAAAACTTGCATACAAATCATACACTGAATTTTATTATTGTTGTTGCATATAAAATAGTCAAGTTCCCACCTCTCATTAAATACTCGATGTTCATCACTTAATTTTCGCTTCTTCGTAGACATAATGCAGTTATTTTATTTTATTTTATTGTATTCGGAAAACTTACAGCTTACAGATAATTACAATAATAATACATTTATAGACACCATAAAGCCAATTAAAAGTTTTCACTGATAGGTAAGACACTAAGTATACAGTTGTGACTTAAGTTTTAACCATGAGGTGTTGGTAACAGAAATTATACAAAGAAATAATAACATATTATTAATTTGAACATAATTTAAAGTGATGTGAAGTGATGAAAAAGATGTAAACCACATCATGCTACAAGAGTTGCGATTAAAATTAAATTAAAAAGAAAAGAAATACCGGGTGTTTAAATTTCCCGTGGATAAAATACGCATCGGATAAAAGTCTACAAATCTTAGGTGCTTTTATTGAAAAAACATCTTCGACATGATAATCTGTATAGAATCGATTGAAATGGGCACTAGATCTACAGACAAATGAATTACGGCGATAGAATGTCTTATATGGTGGGACATGAAATGGAACGTAATAACGAAAGTATCTACTGGGCACGTTGAAATTAAATTTACTTAATAAATCAGGAGCATCGATAACATTATTAATTATTTTACTTAGATAAACTAAATCCGAAATGTCTCTACGGGAGAAAGTGAAATTTATTAGGTAGTATAAGGGGAGAAAGTGAAATTTATTACATCTCGATTCGTAGTTAGGGAGGTTCAGGCGGCACCTATACTGAAGGAACCTTAAAAAGCGTTTCTGTATAGATTCTATTCTATTTTTATATATGTCATAGGAAGGGTTCCAAATCTCTGACCCGTACTCTAGGATACTTCGCACATACGAACAGTAAAGTATTTTAATAGCTTTAATAGATTTGAGATTAGCAGAAGACCTTATGACAAATCCTAATGCCTTTGAGGCCTTATTTACTATATAATTTACGTGCTCATCAAATAATAATTTATAATCCACTATTATTCCAAGATCCTTCATTGTATCCTTAAAGACTATCTCATTATTTTCAATCTTGTAATTAAACTTTATCAAATTAGACTTACGGCTAAAGGTCACCGCATAACACTTCGTTACATTAAGATTTAATTTATGTATGATACAGTAGTCACTAAACCTGTCCAAGTCTTCTTGTAAAAGATGACAGTCACGAAGTGAAGAAACATTTTTCATTATTTTGGTATCATCCGCGTATAATAGAAATTTAGAATAGTGGAAACAAGAACTGACATCATTCAGAAATATCGAGAAAAATAAAGGTCCCAATAGCGAGCCTTGAGGAACGCCTGAGGGTACTGATACCCACCTCGACGTAAATCCATTGATGGCGACAGCCTGCGACCTTTTGTTAATATAAGATGTAAACCATCGAAATAGATTTCCGTGTATTCCCGCAGAAAGTAGCTTCTGTAGTAGGATAGAGTGATCTATACGATCAAAGGCTTTTGAGAAATCAATGAATAACACGTCAACCTGAGCACCAGAATCCATATGTGAGCTAACGTAGTCATAGGCAAGAATTAAATTTGAGGTAGTAGATCGTGATTTTAAGAATCCATGTTGCTCGGGAATAAACCAATAATTGATCGTTGAATAAACCTGATTATATACAATTCGCTCGAAAATTTTAGCGAAAGTACAGAGCTTTGATATTGGTCTATAGTTTTTGATATTGGACTTGTCGCCTCCTTTGTGCACAGGAGTGACAAAGGCTGACTTCCAAATAATAGGGACATAACCTTCTTACAGAGATCGTGAAAATAATATGCACAGGGGAGTTACCAAGCTTGTGGCACACTTAACAACTAGTAAAGGAGGAATGTCGTCAGGTCCGGAGCCTTTGTTCAAATTTACTGATCTTAAAAGTTTAAGTAAATTTTCCGGATCCACCTGAACATCTCCTATAGAGTTATGATTAGTATGTGGCGCTTCAATGCATAAATTAATGGGGGAATTAGAATTAAGAAAATTGGAGTTGAAATATAAGGCAAAAAGATTACAAATTTTATCACCAGTAGTGGCTTGCTCTTCTTCATAGGTCATAGAGGATGGAAACATAGAGGAGGCTCTGGAATTGCTTTTAATGAAGGACCAAAAGACTTTAGGGTTAGTAGCAAGGGAATTCTCAGTTCTTTGAATGTATGATTCATAACACAAGCGCTCTAGAGATTTAGCTCTTCTCCTAAGTAGTGTAAATGAGATGTAATCAGTAAGATTACCATAAACTTTAAATTTTCGGTGGTATTTATATTTCTCTTTTAAAACTTTTCTAAGGGCAGGATTGTACCACGGAGGAAAACACTTTGCAGAAGTCATTTTATGTGGTATGTAGGAATTACGAAGATTATATAATTTATCATAAAAACATTTTACGGCGTCTTCCAAAGATTTATTATTCAGGTATTCATGCCAATCAACTAAATTTAAAGCGGTGCAAATTTCATCAAAATTACCTCGGTTGTAAAAATATTTCTCTCTACTTTTAGAATCTAAAGAACTAACAGAATTGTACACCAGGTCAATACATAACGATCGGTGGTGGGGTACATCTTCAGGTACCAAATGATCATCGCAAACATTGATGTTAAGCTCACAATTAGAAAAAGTTAAGTCCAAAAACCGATCATTGTAATTGCGAACTTGACAGCGTTGTGATAGATTGCATTGAGCAAGAGTATCGATAAAGTTTATTTGACTCCTAGAAAGTGACACGCCACCTGATGCGAAGTGAGTTCCCTGAGGGTGCCAGTCAATAAACAGAAGGTTAAAATCTCCTAGTATAATGAATCTATCATTAGGATATGAGTTAACTACGTCAAATAAATTATTTGAGAAATTTTCTAGTTGCTCACAAGAACTATTTCCCAAATGTTGTTTGCACAGGTAGATCGTACAAAAATGAGTTATAACCGTAGATCCACCTATAGGAGAGACAGTCACCCAGAGGTCTTCAGTCGATGTGTGCCATTCAGGACGTCCCACAGCTGCGAAGTCTCGTCGAACCGCTAAAAGGACACCACCGCCTAACAATTGGTTGGTCGATGAGTAATCTCTATCACGCCGCCAGACAACATACCTACTGTCGAATAATTCTTGATCGTGTATACCATCCAGTAGCCAGGTCTCAGTTATCGATATAATATCGTATGAGTTGAGGTATACATTCCTTTTAAAACAGTCAGTTTTGGTACGTAAACCGCGAGCATTTTGGTAATAGATGCTTATTTTAGAATCCATTTGTAAAAAACTTCACAAAAACAAAACAACAACAGTGTTAAAATATAACCTAGGAAACTTTAGCAATTACGATGACTGTAGAATATCAATTTAAAATAAGTTAATTCGTACCACAAAATATAATTATTAATAGTCTTTGGATACAAAAATTTTATCTCGAAGCGTAACTCCATATGATAGTAGTTTATCAATGTCCCCTCAATGTAATTAAAACAGCTACCTGCATAGTTAGCAACATTATAAAATTTTATTAATTGGTAATTCGTTAAAAAGGATATTGCTAGCAGGTAACTATAAAAAAAATCCCAATGGATATCATTAAATTTTATATGATAAAGTGTTATTTTCAAGAAACTACTTGAGATTGTATTATAATAATAGAAGATCAAAAATAAAACAAACAGCGTAACATTGCCCTGAACATGAGTACACAAAGCCCGTGAGTTCCACGATTCATATACACTACGTTCTTTATACTTTTCAAGGAATATAATACTATTTAATACTCTACAATATAATATTTCGAAGACAAGAAATAGTATAATATTAAGAACTAAATGAATAAGCATTGAAAAAGCAATAATATTGAACATATTTAGGATAGACTTAAATTGAGGGTAAATAATAAAATATGCAAGAATCAAAATATCAACCGTGCGCGCAAGCAAGTGCGAGTGACACAAAAAGTGCAACAATACATGCATCCGTACCGGTTTGACCGGCCCGAAGACATTCACGAAGCGGTACGAGAAATTTACGAATGAAAAGCAAGCGGTTCTCAACCTTTTTTGGTGGCTAATTACAATTTTTAAAAGTGACAAAGTCAAAGACAAAGTGTATGTATATAATTCAGGAAAGCATAATATATTATAGCAAAGATAACAATTAATGAAATTAAGCAATAAATTAAGCAGTGATTAGGCAGTAGATATTTAAATGAGACTAACATAACTACATATGAGTAATAATGCAATATGCATACTAAGCTAGCTTTTTTAAATTCACTTCATTCGAAACAATATGTACTGGTGATTTGTCATTTTTCCGAATATGAATTTTACAAAATTTAACCCATACGTACTGGTATCCCTTTTGCTTTGCAAATTCTTTAACTCTTGTTAACAGCTTCTTAAGATCGGGAACGAGGTGATCATTAATATAAACCCGTCTGTCTTCATCTCCAAACCCAATATCTCTTAGACTTATTTGCTTCCGTGCACGTGATGCAGCGATGAACTCTTCTTTAATGTATCGATTAATAAAACTCACAATGATCGATTTATGTTTTGAGTCATGCGAAGGAACCCGAGCTATATAGTTAATTTGGGTTTTGGGGAACGAGTAACCTACAACTTTAGATAAAATCTCAACTATATTAAAGAGGTTCTCGTTAGGTTTTATCGGCACGCCTTTTATCTCCACATTATTCATTCGCGACCATTGTTCCCGATTCACAATATCTTTTTTTAGTAGCGCCAAGTCTCTCGAAAAAGTTGACTCCATCTTCTGGAATTTTAGAGCCTGCTTTTCCACAGCCAAAACCTTGGTCTCCAAATTGTCAATTCGTGAACTATTAAAGTCACACGACGCTTTCAAGTCAGAGATATGATCCTTAATTAGTTTGACATCCTCATAGAGCTCAGGCAACTTATTGAGCTGAGATTTTACTTCTCGCAACTCCGACAATATCATATCCAAAGTTACAGCTTCCGGGAGCGGTGACTTTGGGCGCGGGCTCGATGAGAGCTTACATTGAGGACATCTCCATAATGACCTTCTGTCGGCCCCTAGCTTGCGGTAGCCTGATTCCGAAATAGAGGCACAGGTGAAGTCCATGTTATGCTTACACCCATGGCAGAAAACCCCATCAGTAAAAGTAGCATCGCAAATGTCGCACTTCATTTTAATCGAAAAGCAATTACAATATACTGGTACCAAAGATTGGGAAGCACTGGCTTGTTACTCGCAGCAAATTAAACGTGTAGTCAGGTCCGATGCACAACAACAACTGAAACAGTTAGTTAAGGTTTTTTTAAAAACTGCTGCTAATTACTTATTATAATGTGTAAAATTCAAAGCGGTGTAAGTAAGAAGTTCCGATACGAACTAAGTGGAAGCACAAACTTAACTAATACGTTCAACAGCAAATCCTCACTCGACAAAAACAAAATACTTTCCGGGAATTCCCCCAATAATAGTAAAAGTAGCTTCACTTTTAAGTGATCATGCGAATGGAATATTGCAAGACTGAAGATAAATAACTATACCAAGTATTGAGTACATGTTTTGACAACGAATAATATTATCCAAACTATTTGTGTCCAAAACTATTTTTAGATTAAAATGTGTGTCGCGGGCCGCATGAAAACAAGCCTTTGTTTGGACAGCCCTGTTCTAGGCTATACAATTAGCTTCGTGACCTTCATCTCCCGCCGGGGAAGGTTGTATCGCCGCACACTCACACGCCCGAGAGCAATTTTATGGGATACACTATACTATACAAACTCTCTGTTGAAAGTCTAATTACTAATAAGTACGGAAAATTCATTACAATTTATGGACTCAGCAGCTGGTTCTTCAAGCAGGTCTTACGCCTCTTGCAGTATAATATCAGCTTCGTAACTCTCATTACCCTACAGGTATAGTAGAATTGCCGTAGACGGCAAGGCCAGGCTTTCGCGCTAGTTGGTTTCCTCTCAATTTCCATAAGTCAGAAACAAAACCATAAAAAGATACGGTAGAAGTACGTTATGTGTCATTTCTCTCATCGCGAGTATCGACGACGCGGACGTACTGCGCGTCATTACATTGACAAATGACATTACATTACCATCCGAAAGACACTGTAGATTTACTAGACCAACTGCTGACTGCACTGGAAATCAGTGCAGTCAGCAGTTGGTCGCTCAAACTGGCCCAGCCTGATAGTTATACTTCAACTGCGCAACAGTCATTTCACTTTGGGAATGATTGCATTACTGACGCATGCATAATACAAAGTAAAGAGGTTAATGGCACACATTCTATTACGAATTTCCTACTGAAAACCAAAATATCGAAGACGTGCTAGATTTCACGTACTTTCTCTGTAGTCGGCACCTGGCCCCAAAAGCAGGCCCAGACTCTTAATGTAACTCGGACGCTCGCACACTACAGCTTCAGAGAAAGAGAACACTCATCGCAATACGAAGATCCTGTCAAAAAGATGCCTTCTGAAAACGCAATGCATTATGCAGCTTATGCTAGAGCTTATCTATTCTTAGTCTCCTGTGCAACCGGCGGTTGGTCCCTCAAGCAGGTCTTGCCTCTTAGGGCTATAGGTATATACGTGCACATATGCACTGTATACGTGCTAGAGCTAATGGAGTCTCCTGCGCAGCCGGCAGTTGGTCCCTCAAGCAGGTCTTGCCTCTTAGGGTTTATCAACTTCGCAACCTTTATCACCCACCCTGCGGGGAAGGTTGCTTGCCGAACGCTCGTACGCTACAGCTTCAGAGAACTTGAACACATCGCTATACGAAGTTCCTGTGAGAAAGTTAATTACTGAAGACGTAATGCAGCTTATGGATTCTCCAGTTGCCGGTTGGTCACTTAACCAGATCCAGAATCTTCGGTATATCATCTTTGCAGCCTTTATCGCACTCTTGGAAAGGTACCAATGCGACACGGTCGGTAATATGACCGTGAAATTTTTCTCTTTAGTTCTCAGGAGTTGGTCCAGAGTTGCTAGGTTTGACTATGTACCCTAGTACATAGTGCATTGCACCTGTATTATTGAGCTGTTATCTGTTTATAGAATCGAACGTGGCACACGATCGCAACGAATCGGAAGTAACTTTTTAACTCTGCAAGACGTTTCGAACGTTGTATTTAGCCCTCATCACCAGCCGGGCGCGTACAATATCGACGGTGGTCATCTTCCATGATAGTGGCAGGGAATTTAATATAAACCACAATACGCTACAGGTAGAATATTTGTTTCTTGGTGAGCTCCTGAGGTATGAGTGTGCCTCTCAAAAAACGCATGACGCGTGGTAAATAATTATATTTCAAACATCTTAGCCCACTGGGATTACAATATACCAGGCTGCAAATAATAAGTGTTGAGTTGTTGACACCTGTTTGGCGAGAAACGCACACTTTTGGGTGTAATTCTTTTACACGAAACTGGTCTCAGTTGTAGCGGGAAAACTCAGAATTCTTATGAGGTTAGTTTATAGAATTGAAAGGAATGGTATTCAATCGTGGTACTTTCAGAACAGTATTACTTCACTTATATAATTTCCTTACACTAGGCTGAATATAGGTGTATATCTATTATGGTCCAGCATACACGATTACAATAATTGTGTCGTATGTAAAGCTTCATTTATATTAGACCCTACGCCTTGGCAGCTTTAAATCTAAGTCGGATTACATCAACAAAATTTCATCTTAAAAAATTGAAAGCTCGAACAATCTCGTCACATCTCATCTCGTTTTTGTTATTCTTTTGTTACTTAAAAACATTATCACATTGTTGCATTATTTACAAGCCACCAGGAGATAACAAACAGGTCTCTCATTAAGGACTTTGGACGTCAAACGGAACCATAATATAGAATTTTACCTTCCAATAAAATTGCGATTATGTTCCAAGACGTCCAAAGTCCTGGTAAGGGCTTCCTGGTGTTCAGCCTCATCATTATGAGACGCTCAAATTGAAAAAAAAAATTCGTCACTTCGTCAGTAACTTGAATAACAAACCTGTCCAATTTACGTAAAATTTGCCGGGCCGAACCGATCGATTGCACCCAATGTTCGATTTATGAATAAAATAATCCGACCAAGCGAAATAGCTAATGAGGAAAAAAACTGCCCTTTTCTCCCTCTAGATGTCGCATGAGCGACTGTACCCTGTTGTGATGTAAGAACTGTCAAATTGTATGGTTATTTTGTAAACATTCGAGTTTAGAGCTATTTTTTGACCATTTAAATCGTAAATGCCTCTATGTAGTGCTTTTAATTGTAAAAATAGGGGAATTCATTTGATTCCCACGGATCCTAAGCGAAAAAAACTGTGGGTAAATGCTTTGTGTATGAAAAACTTTAAAGCTAGTAATTCAGCGCGACTGTGTGAGCGAGATTCATAAAGGAGTTGTCCTTTTGGACGAGTACTGAATTTATAACAAGTTTATAAATGCTATATGAAACCTAGTTAATCTTTTTAAAAGTTTAGAACTAAGTTTTAGCGAAGATCTCGAAATACCTTTGGAAGTATTCTTGTATTTCATGTTTACTGATATTCGGAAGTGGCGACTGAGCGTTAATATCTTTGAATGTATCTAATGGTGGATAAACATATATAGGGTCTTCTGGAATGTCCAAATTGCCACTAAAGTTTTGGTTACGATGGTAAGCCTCCAATCTAGCATGAAAAGCTTTACTTAATAAAACTAAAACTACTTAATAAACATAAAACTATAAAAATCATGGGCTCATTACTGGTAAGTTCACGATAAAATTCATTGCAAGAGCACTTAACCTCAAATTAATTAAATATTTACCTTTCTATCAGATCCGCTTTTTTGCCAGTCGTTAATGCATTTCTCCTTTGAAGCTCAGCTTGTAGCTTGCTCACAGTCATCAATGAATACATGTTTTACTATGTATCGCAAGGAAAATTGAAAAATAAATTTCAGCCACAGTTTGACACAACGTAAACAAGGTACAGTCGCTGATAGCGCCATCTACGTCAAGCTTTTAGTTTTTCTCATCAAATGACATGTATAGTAAATAAGATAATTGAATTTAGGAATAATTGATTTGACAGTATTTTAACATATTATGTTTATTGTTTACATAAATTATTTGCTCTCATGTTATTTTTTTTTTTTGTATAGAAAGAGAAAACGCATAGAAATACCTTAAGCTCCTGTGCGATTTTCTCTCTATTGCCGTATTTGAGGTATCGCTTGTGGGCGGCGCCGCGCTGCTGCACGTAGTTGGCGCCGGGGTGCGCGTCCGGCCCGTTGATCACGAGTGTGCGCAGCCACGCCAGGTTCGCCGGGAACGCGCGCTCAGGGTACGTCAACACCTGCACACACAATACTAATATTTCAGAATCTCCAACATGATGGCAGAAATAATACAGTAAAAGCTGATTTGTACAAAAAAACCCACAGAATCTAAATAAATAACAAACGAAAAAAGACAAACAATTTATAGAAGAAACATGGACAACAAATATATAAATATGTGAACTAAAGATATCTGGACGGAAGTGGAGCACGCGCGGATTTGCGTGTACGTCTGTGTATGCTCGAAATATGCAAATATTTTTCAAACCAAATATATAGTAACAAACATATAAACTCACTTTGGCGACGTGCACCGGCACGCCCACCTCTTGTATCTGCAGGTTGGGGTCGGGCGAGATGACGGTCCGACTAGAGAAGTCCACGCGCTTGCCCGACAGGTTGCCGCGGAACCGGCCCTGCTTGCCCTTCAGCCGCTGCACCAGCCCGCGGCCGGGCTTCTTGGGCTATGTGAAAATATTAAAACGATTAGGTATATATTCTATATAAATAAAAAAAACATGGAAGTACAATCCCCAAAAACATACTTAGACACCTTAAATTAATATAAAGTTTGGCAAATCAATAACACGGATTTCAGGCATATGATCTACTGCTTATGTAAAGACGTTATGGGTCTGTGAGCTGGATAGAACTGAAAATTGGAGTTCTTTGAAACTTTTTTTCTCAGTCTCAGTGGTCGTATTGAAAAATCCCAAAAAAATATACGTTAATCTGCATTATATTTAGCCAAGGACTGTATTTTTATAAATTGAAATTTTTATTTAAATATTATAGTTTAAAAATATGCTAAGTTCACCCTTTTTTTAAAAGGGTGAACCTTTTTTTCTCTTCTTCTATAAGTCACACGATTAATTCAGTATTTTAAGTAAAACAAGACTCAGGGGAAGGTCGTTTTAGTTTTCGCATATTTTGTTCCAAATATAGCGAAATTTTATCCGATTTCAATACTCTCCGATCGGCGCGATACGTCCTTGGTCAAGGTCACTGGCGTTATATAGACCCATAAGGCAGAAAAAAAAATGTAATTAAAAAAAATAATATTGCACTATTGCTCTTCTTTCATTTCTTCTTCAATGTATTCAATTAATATTTCATTTTAGATATTTTATCTTGAAATCAGCGTAATTTTTTTTTTTTTCAAATTTCATAATTATGTTTTTGCTTAAATGTCTTTACATAAGCAGTTTGCCCAAAATTTCTCTAATGCAAGTTATTGCAAATAGCACATAGTGCATACCTGCATGGACAGCGGGATGCCTGACATCTCGGAGTTGATGTAGAGCGCGGCATGCAGCTGCAGGTAGTCCCAGTCCTCCTGCACCAGCTCGCACTTGCCGCCACTGCCCGCATGCCGCGCGATTACGTCGTTGATCAAAAGGATCTCCGACTGCTTCATTGTTAGGTCGTCTTCATTACTGTTGAAGAGCATAGAAACTTAGCATTGTCTTTCTACTGTTTGATGAGTGCAAAAAACTACTACACACTAACGAAAACACAACGCAAGCACTGTTTGAAGCCAATTATCAGTGAAGCCAAACACGTCAGGCTATTTGTGTTTAAGTTTAATTTACGGTGTTTGGCTCTCTCACAATTTTATGCCAGCTAAATCCACATTCATTTTGTTATTGATTTTAACATGTACATCAGGCATGGCACTTACGTTCCAGCTTTGATATCCGAAGCTACACTTGGTCTGATACACAGTGGAGGCACGGGCAGGCGGGTCAATATTAAATCCTCAGGCCTAGATTGTTCCACATTCATGCCCAACAGAGGCACATCTTCATCTGGTATACGTCTGAATAAATTCAGCACCTGCACACAAACAATAATGATAAATATTAGTAATAAAACTACCTACAGTTCAATTAGCTATTTTGCTACCTAAAAATCTTGAAGCTTTCAAATCTAAAAACACTTTCCATAAACATACCTCAAGAGGATTCAGATCGATAATAAGTCCACTGTTCATCATAGAGGCTAGATCCTTGTTGGACTCCTTGGCCTCATGGAAATCCCTTAGAACTCTCTGCACAAGGGGATCTGTTGGTTTCTTTGCTCTATATTTGTCATGAATAATTTTGAGAATGCCTCCAGCACTTTTTTTCACAATACCGTTCAAGGCATCACATGATGGACACTTAGTGCACGTTTTGGCCTTTTTCAGAACAGCAGCCCGAAGATTCTTCTTGTGTAAATATGTTAATTCAGGGTTCATAAATCTTCGCCGAAATGACATTTTGATTTCATGCGGAAGCATTACTTTTGCACAGGTCTGAAATTTTACTAAATATTTGCAGTTTTTTCCTAGGCAAGAACAACTTTAATTAAGAACTGAAACTAGGAACAAATCATGTAAAAAGTTAAGAATAAACCTTACCTTGCATATGGTCTGTAGAATTGTAATAATGGAACGGAAGTAGCCAACATGGAAGACAGGCAGGGCAAGCTCTATGTAGCCATAGTGACCCACACAGTCTGACAGACCCAAACCACATGTCTCGCAGTTTGCGTCTTTTTGGTTCGTACCCTGAAACAGATTTGTACTATGTATGCAGGCAATTGTTGTAAGAATAATGATTTACAATTAAATATTGTTTTAAGTAGAATCAATTGTAATGCATTTATACAGTTATTTTTTAATTTTTTAAGATTAAAAACAGCAATATAAAATAACTATTTGTTACCATTCTCCTGTCCAGAACACCGTAGCTGGCCGGCACTCTCTGTCCATCCTGTGCGTAAAGATTCTTAGTGATGACCTGGATTTGCGCCGCCTGCTGTATCTCCGCCGGGCTGTCCACGTTAAATGTTACATGGGAACTGAAACAAATAGGTACAAAATATAGTGCTACCTATGTGTTATGTTCTATCAAGTTATTAATCTCAATGCAAGAGATGATGGGAAATGGAAAAAATATGTAATACTATTCTTAAAGTAATCTTTTTATTAATTAATTAATAATGAGTTAATAATTAAGTATTTATTAACAACTTCGGAAATATTAATCCAAAACATATAAACATAACCTCACTCACATTCTCCTTCCAACATATGATTCACGATATTGTTCCTTAGGCATCTTGTCCCTAGCTTTGTTAAACGAACGTTTTATATTTATGAATAATTTGTTTACTTGTTTTCTCAGCAACTTTTCACTTACAATTCACTAATATAAAATAAAAATTAAAAATGTACTGAATGAACTATTTGACGCGATTTGACATATTTGTGACTGTCAATTGTCACTCATATTTTATTTTTTTTTATTTATATATGGCATCGGCTTATAACCATTTACCAGTGTCAAGTTAAAAAGGCGGGAAATAGAACTTTCGTAGCAATTTTCTAGTCTAAAGTCTAGTCAAAGTCCAAATATATAGTTAGTACAGTCCTGTCATGTCAGTCGATTCAGTAAAGTGGTAGAAGCTTTACTGAAAGTTCTTAGGTAGTTTTGGCGGGAAACACAAAATAGCACGTTTTTAGTAGTTGTACCACTTGTCCACCCTTGTGCACGTTAACGAATATTTAATAGATAATATTCTACCAATATTACACATTAAGAACCGAAAATTAAGAAAGGATAACACAAATTTATGAAATATACAAATTCGACAACATCACCCATTGAACTTCCCGGCAAATAATAATGGTCGGAAAAATTGAATTTTACTTTTTGCTTAAGTTGTCAACACTGTTTTTCCAAATCGTCAATTGCAAAGTCCAGTGTCGTCCAATAAAAGAATCTATGAGGCAAACATAATATATTTTAGCTCTATTGCATTAATGCACAGTTCTATATTTTAGAGTGCAGTTACTTCCGTCGCGACCTAAAAAACGCTCGTGGGAACGTAGCCTAAAGCACCAGAAATATGCGAGTTTTAAAAAACATTGTATTAAAAACAGTAACATCTATAGTTTAATGTTATCTCTCTATCTATAGTATTTATAGAAATTGAATTGCTATATATATATATATATATATATATATATATATATATATATATATATATATATATATATATATATATATATATATATATATATATATATATATATATATATATATATATATATATATATATATATATATATAGTGCCCACAACTTCGTTTGCGTAGAACATCTTATTAAATATGGAAAAGGAACCCTATTGATTTCTTATGTTTACGCGAATATTGTTCATTGTTTTACACACTTCCGGATTGTGTCACGGTGTAAAAAAAAGTGCACCGCGACACAATCCGTAAGTGTTTAAAACAATGAAAAGAACCCTATTTTTTTAACGGAAGCCTAAGATAAAAGTATCTTAAGTTATAACATCTGCAGCTCTTGTAACATAGGCTACTTTTATCACTGAGTTTTGTTCCGTTAGTCCTACGTAAACGAAGTTGGGGAGTTGAGCTAGTTTTGCATAAGAAAATTGTTTTATACCACTTTTTCAAGTTTGGTATATAATTATACACACATTTTATTAATTTATTGCGTAAATTATTGTGTAATTGTATTAATAAATAATATAATTTCATAAACATTTTTATTTTTAGTGGTTGTATGGTATATTTTTCACAACAAAATTTGAGATTTTTTTTTCAATTATGAATTTATAACAATAGCAACCTTTTCTAGTTTCTACTAAATTAATCATATTATTTTTTCAGACAGCCATACCATTCATATGTTTCTGGCGTAAAAAGAAGCGCCTCGCGCGCCGTTTTTTGGCTTGTCAACTGAAACCACGCAACAAATTTCTTTAAAATATTGATAAAAAGCAATTAATGCATAAAGTTCACCTAAAAGATAGGAAATATCAATGCATCTCAAGAACTCGAGTATCGAAACCAGTGCAGTGATAATAAGCGTTGTACTCAGTTTCTGAAAATCTCTAATTGGAGCCGTAACTGTATAACATGCCTCTGTTGAAAAGAAAAGCTTTTGAAAAATCGTCGGTGTCGGAATACTTGCGGGACGATGACGAGGTCTTCCACTGCGAGATTACCGACGAGATATTCAAGGACTATGAGTGAGTAGTATTTAAACATTTTCGCGCATTTTTTATGGGATTTAAACAACTTTTGTCTGGAGAGCTAACCGTTGACAATAATTCCGCGCGGTTTCCTATGCAACTACGCGAGCGTGACACAGCGTTCCCAAAACCAACATCTTGCCGCCGCTTCTCTGATATGTTGGAGGGAAAAACCGCGTTTAAACTTTGTTTTTGTGCGTTTTTCGCAGAGAGTATTGCGAGAGGATTATTCTCGTCAACTCGATGGTGTGGACATGTGAGATGACTGGAAAGAACAATTTGACGTATGCCGAAGCTCTCGACAGCGAAAAGGCTGCCCGGCGGTCTTTAAAAGACTTTCCTATGGAGCTCAGGATACCGATATTGTTCTTGGCAACAAAGACGAAAAGAAGTTCTTTTGCTGAGATGTCAGAGGACATTTTTAATTATGTGCGGGAGAGGTACTTCGTAGGTGAGACTGTGGAGGCCTGCTTGGAGGGGGATACCTGGTTGGAAGCCCATATCCTGTCCATCACTGCACAAAAACAACACCCAGACAAGTGAGAGTCTATTGTTTTTATCTATTTTACCAAAAAAATAATCTGATTCAAAAATGTAGTAATAATTACTATATCTAGGAGTTTTTTACTGGGTATTTCTAGGATCCTTTTAATTACATTATAATTCCAGAATTTTGAAATGTCATATTTTGTGACAAATAAAAGTTTTGTAGGATCTTTGATTACAATTTCACATAAAAATTTGTTTGTTATTTAGGGCCAACAATTACATCTTGAATTATTAATTAATCAATTTAAAATTTACATAAAATGAAATGTGTTTACATATAAACTTGAAGAGTTCAGGTTAACATTTAACATTTAAAAAAATGTAAATCACTATAATTATTATTTTTTCTTTGTCATAAATTAAACAAAACAATTTCAGCCACTCTATGCTACCACCATCTGCATACTGCTATGAGGTGGAACAGTATGATGACTCAGATCCCACCACACCTGGACAGATTGGTACCGCACCATTTGATAGAATACGCCGCCGCAAGGGGATATACTCACGAGACAAAAACAAGCTGTTCCTCAAACAATTTGTGACACATGTTTCAAATATTATAGGAATTAAGGTAAATAATTCTTATTAGGGTTGCGTACCCAAAGGGTAAAATGGACCCTATTACCAAGACTCCACTGTCCATCCGTCTGTCTATCTGTTTGTCACCAGGCTGTATCCTTATGAACCACTGGCTGTAACTCACGAAATAGCTAGACAGTTGAAATTTTCACAGATTGTGTATTTCTGTTGCTGCTATAACAACAAATAATGAGAAAATAATAAAATAAATATTTAAGTGGGGCTACCATACAACAAAATGTTTTTTTTACTGTTTTGTACAGAGCCCTTCTGCTCACACTTGGGGCTGGTTTTCGTTAACGATATTATTTCATGGCTGTTCATATTTGTCATGTTCTGAATATCAGTTGTTGTTCATGTGTCAATGTAAAATATACATTAAATAATTTTATATAAATTTTGCAGCAAACAGCAATAGAAAAGTATAACATTGCCAAAGTGAATTTTGATCAAATATTTACTGGAAATCCTCCTGTCTTCCCGTCATCAAAGAAACTGTTAAAACCCAGTCTCTCCCCTCATGCATCAAAAATGCAGAACAAACCCAACTCTGCAACAAAGAATAACAAATTTAAGAAACCCAGTCCAGACAAGAAGGGACAGCAGTCCATGGACAAATTTGTTAAGAAGACTGACAAATCTGAAGGTATGTAAACATCATTCTACCATCAGTGCTACAGTATAGACCTTTAGTCCCAATTTCACCAACCCGGTGTTGGCGAATTTGGTTTTTTAAGTTAGTGTTAATTGTTTGTCAAAATATCATGACTTCTCTTTCATTAACACAAAGAACGAGAGTGATAGTATGATATTATATCAACAATAAAGTTTAACAGGCGGTGATGAAATAGGCATGTTGAATAAGATTTGTTTTTTTCGCTTATTCTACGTTAGACAACATGTTAATAAACAATCTAGAACCCATTTTCGTATATCTTAAAAAATAACTAAGATACAAACAATTTAAATATACAATATGAAAGCGATACATGTATAATTCTGTGACATCACAAGTTGTCATTACAAAATGTATGACGGTTGCAACTTGTGACATAACAAATCGTTTTGCGAGAAAGAGATTTGCATCAATTGCAATATTTTTGATTTACTTATAATTTTTACCGCGTCAATCTAATATAAAAAAAAATACCTATATCATATTTATGTATCTTTAATCAATAATTTGAAAATTTAATTTATAAAAATGTGATATTCCACACTAGGCAATATCCCTATTGGCACTTTATCCTTTTCTTAGCTGTCAACAATTTTTAATAAACTTTTTTACCATTGATAACATAAGATTATTTAATTTTTACTCTCAATTTCTTTCAACAATGTCCCTTGTGCTATTTTAAGTCTCCAAAATGAAAACCCCAATGGATCCAGAAGCGAGGAAGTCAGCTCAGGAATTAGCAAACAAAATGAGAAGAGCAGAGGATCAAATGCGCCAACGTAAAGAAGAGGAGAAAGCCAAGAAAAAGGAGAAAAATGCTCAACTCATGGCCTTCATGAAAGAGTGGCAGAAGGTTAAGGATGACCAGGAATTGGAAGACCATAAGGTAAATGCTTTAAAATTTACTGTCGGTTTTACAATCTATTGAAAAGTGACAGATAGCTTGATTGCATGTTCTGTCTCTTTCGCTCAACATGAAGTTAGCAACAACAATACATCCGAATAAGCTATCCGACACTTATAAGAAGATTGTGATTTGTGAAACTGGCTCTTAGTATACATTTACTTACCTTGCATAAGTAATACATCAATTTCATTTTAAATCTCAGTGACTAAAATTATATTTTTATTTATGCACTTCACTTCTCTTTTTTTCCTTTGTCAATTAATAGAGACAAAATATTATTATAAAACAGAGTAAACTTCAACTCTAGATTTATTGTGTAAAAAATTTACTGTGTACTTTTAAATTATACAAATGGTATAATTTTTTGAATTGTTTTTATTGGTTATACTGAACTGAAACTGTCTTGCAGGTAATACCCAAGGGAACGCCAATTCAAGTTGAAGGAATTCCACACAAGAACTTTGGGGATTTCCTCTCAGTATTGGAGTTTGTACAGAATTTCTCTGACATCCTAAAAGTGAAGGATGTGTTTCACAATGATCTGGATGCGGATTCGTTGAAGAAATCTCTGACGTCCAAGGAGTATGCGTGGATGTTCAGTGAGCTGATACAGATGTTCCTGTCCTCTATATTCTCCTTGCAAGAGGATGAAGCAGAGGAGTACAATGAACATGGAAACATTAAGGAATACAATGGTAAAGTTTATTTTGTTTTGTATGCCATAATTTAATTTGATCCTGATCATGAATACAAAGTACCTCAGTGGGCCTAGCAGGAACATTTGACAGCGGCGTAAGCGTAACATTATCGAAAGAGAAAAACTGTCGAAATCATGACAGCGTCCATACAAATTGCCTTCAATAACGTTACATTTACGCTGCTGTCAAATGTTCCTGCTAGGCCCCCAGTCTCTACTTATGTGAGAGTAGTATGTTGCTAGTAAATGTATTAAAACAATATTTTCCAATAGGTCATTCATTTACTACGTAACAAAATGTAGGTAATCATTAAAAAATATACATTTGCAGAGGACAAAGACATTGATGAGAATATAAGTATATCAAAGTCAATAGAACTAGCAACCAAAGCATCCAAGTGGTCACACACATACCTCGGCAGCTCACTCAGCAAGCTGCCGCTAGACCCCACCACAGTCACAGAAGTGTTGAGGTAAATTTTTAGTTTATCCAATATTGAATTTCAACCACAGACCAATTGCATCATATGTTGCAACTTTTTGCAGTTTACTCCTTAATGAAAATCTATGGGAGTAAAATCAAATTCACAATGTCACACGATCTTAGTTGAAGATGTCACACTTTCAAGTTGTTTGTTCAATATCAGAAAATATAATAAAAATTTACAACCTTCATAAATAGTTAATAGAATCATTCATTACTTTGCGGAAATCCATAGCATACAATTTAATTAATATTATATCTAGCAATATCCCGCGAAAAAATACCCACGACCTGCCTGACTTACACCTTTGATTGCAGGTAGTGGGTTTTTTTTCGCGGGATATTGCTAGATATAATATTAATTAATTGAACCTTCATAAAGTAAAAAAACAAAAATTCTTTAAAAAAACAACAAACAGTAAAGAGTACAAAATATAAAAAGGTTATAAAACTACGCTATGTACACACTACAGAGTATTTTTTAATTTTTGAGTGCACTTTTTTTCTTTGCATTGCACACCAAATTTTACTTTTTAGAGCATTGTTTCAACCATTTTTATGTCGCGACCCACGAAAAAGCCAAAACGTTGGTTATAAAACTACGCCATGTACACACTACAGAGTATTTTTTAATTTTTGAGTGCACTTTTTTTCTTTGCATTGCACACCAAATTTTACTTTTTAGAGCATTGTTTCAACCATTTTTATGTCGCGACCCACGAAAAAGCCAAAACGTTGGTTATAAAACTACGCCATGTACACACTACAGAGTATTTTTTAATTTTTGAGTGCACTTTTTTTCTTTGCATTGCACACCAAATTTTACTTTTTAGATCATTGTTTCAACCATTTTTATGTCGCGACCCACGAAAAAGCCAAAACGTTGGTTATAAAACTACGCCATGTACACACTACAGAGTATTTTTTAATTTTTGAGTGCACTTTTTTTCTTTGCATTGCACACCAAATTTTACTTTTTAGAGCATTGTTTCAACCATTTTTATGTCGCGACCCACGAAAAAGCCAAAACGTTGGTTATAAAACTACGCCATGTACACACTACAGAGTATTTTTTAATTTTTGAGTGCACTTTTTTTCTTTGCATTGCACACCAAATTTTACTTTTTAGAGCATTGTTTCAACCATTTTTATGTCGCGACCCACGAAAAAGCCAAAACGTTGGTTATAAAACTACGCTATGTACACACTACAGAGTATTTTTTAATTTTTGAGTGCACTTTTTTTTCTTTGCATTGCACACCAAAATTTACTTTTTAGAGCATTGTTTCAACCATTTTTATGTCGCGACCCACGAAAAAGCCAAAAAGTTAAGTAAAAAATCTTGCGACCCAGTATCTGTAAAATTACAACAATATGTACATAGCGCGCTATTTTTATCACCTATACGTTATATTAGCCTTCACTCGTTCAATCGTTCGAACTATTTTTTCGACGTTCGATACATTACTTTGAAAAACGAATCTTTTGTACCTCTATATGTAGTATGTATTTATTATTTTTCAACAGACTGCGACCCCGTTTAAAACAAACTCGACCCCCCGCATGAGAAACGATGTTTTAGAGTAAACTCCAGTCGTGCGCCGGAGCTCACGGCACACACACTCTTTTGTTGAAACCTATGTCAATGTTATAATTGTACTTGTAGCAGGTTATTTTGAAGTGTTAAGTTTAAGTTAAAGTAGCACAATACATTTTATTACATCTAAATACATATTTCCAAAAAACTCGTCAAAAGACGCACGACAGCATTAATATATGTTATTACTTACATACTATTATATTCTAAAGGACGCCATTTTATGTGTGATTACAATGTTCATTTTCCTCCAGATTGCATCTATTGGCGTCTGGCGGCGCGGGCGGGTCTCGCGCGGCCGCGTGGCGGGCGCAGCAGCGCGGCGGGTACGGCGGCGGCGACGACCCCGCCGCGCGCCTGCGTCTCACGCACCCGCAACTGCTGGCTCGGCTGCGGCGCGCGCACGTCGCCGATCTACACATAGGTAAGGACTTAGATAGAAAAAGGGAGAGAGAGTGACGGTATTTTCCTGTATTTTTTTTTTTATTGTTATAACTGTAAGAAGCACTTTTGTGAGTCTCGTGAAAACGCTCCATATGAAAGTCGTACAAGTAGGTGACGTCACACGCTACTAATGTTGCTACGAAATGTATGGCCATATGCACAAAAGTTTGCGTGTTTATGTTCTTACATACCATAGTAAATCTTTTTGTATTTGATGTAAGTAGACACTAATGTTGTAAAAAATATTTCAACTTTTTTGTGACTTCGAAATGCATATAATTACAAATGTACACATAAAATGCTTTTTAATTATATCGAGTTTGTAATGTCTAATTATTTCTGAATTTATGAAAAAAAAACGTAAATTTTACATGTAGGAAAATACCCAATTAACATGTGAAAACAAAAGTGAGCAAAATTTATTAGTGATTGTATAAATTTATATTTCATATATGAATGATATGAATATTTCACTCACGGCAAACAGAGAAAGAGCACGGTTGTGCATTGAAACTAGCCTCGAACAAAATATAACTACTTTATTTAATTAAAATATAACCTACCAGATATGATTATTTACTACCTACAACACATAGCAAAAAAATCATAGGCATATTAATACTTTATGTATGTACTATCGAACAAGTTGCCGCTCGACCAGGAACTTTGTTCGAGTGTTGTTCATATTGTATACATTATGTATTCTTGTTGTAGTTTATCCAAAGTTAACTTTGACATTAACTATGATATTTTCAGATGACAAGTTCATGATACTACAGTGCCTTATGAACCAAGTGTTGAGTTATGCGAATGTCCGTGATATAGTGGAAGAAAGACTCGAGGAGTACAAAACCTTGAAGCATCAGCTTAGAATGTTACAGGTGACTTATGTTTATTTACTTTGTGTATTCCGAATAGGACAGACATCGCGTCGCATCGCGATTGTGTACGGGTCCAATAACATTTGCTATGTGTGGATGTTAAAGGTGTAACAAAAATAAAGTACATGCTGTAAAAACTTTAACCATAGACTGTATATTGTATTGTAAAAAAACTTATAATTTTTAAATTATTGTAATTTTTAATAGATAAATGAACGTAAACGAGAGCCTCGACTGGCGACTGCTCGCATGGAGATAAAAAGGGTACACATGGCAAAAAAAGAAGAGTTGAAACTAACAAATGAGGAGTTCAAAATCATAGAAGCCCAGCTCAAGGACGCTCTGGAGAAACTGAACCAGGAGAGCGAAGCCCAGAGAGTAGAAAACGAAAAGAAGATTAAGGAATTGCAAGCGCAAATATTCAACCACGTGTCTTACGTCGGTATGTGTTTATTTAATCACGAAGGTTTATGTTACAATTAGCAAATATTCCGGACTTGCTTAGTCTTAGAGTCTCTCTTTTATCTCAATTTGAATATTATATTATGTATGCAAATTGAACACTCGCGTATAAATCGTGGTGTGGCAGAGCACCAATTAAGTTCAGTACGACCAAGTTCATAAGTGTTTTCTCGAATCGTTGTTTCTTGTACATCGTCGGTCATTGGCAAAGAAATACGATGATTGCCGCCCTCGGCAATTTTTTCTAATAAGAAATTAATTTTACGTGCAGTAAAACATAGCGACGATGATAATGATGATGATTCTTTCCCAGGCTCGGACCGCGCGTTCCAGCGCTACTGGGTGTCGCGGCGCGTGCCCGGCCTGTTCGTAGAGGCGGGGGCGGAGCCGCACGGGCCGTGCCGCCGCAAGCCCCTGCCCCCGCCGCCCGCGCCGCGCGCTGATTTGCTGTCCTACCTCGCCGACCTCGCCGACCGCGCCGACACCAGCATCGACAAGGAGCCGGGTGAGGCAAATAAAAAATGCAATGACTCATTAAATAGGCCGAATTAGATCATTTTGTTGACTGGAATCTGAAGAATACAGTGATACCTCACGAACATAACGTCAATACTGCTCCACGATGTTTGTGTGAATTTTTATAATAATCTTTTCTACATTATTTGTTAGCCGGCAGCGACAAAGAGAACGAGTCGGCGGCGAACTCGCGCGGCAACTCGCCGAAGAAACCGCTGTCGAACCTCAACGGGCTGAGCAAGGTGAACGGCGTGGAGCCCGCCGTGGACCACATGCGGGACCTGCTCGTCTGTACCGCCGATATCAACACGTGCTATGTGCATGGGAAGGTTTGTACATTTTTTACTTCTTTCTTATAAGGTTGAATGAATTTAAATATTCTGTATGTCTCTTTCTTGAAATATTGTCTGATTTCACCTTTTGTGCACATAATACAAAATAAACTTATGTTCTGTATACAAATATTTAAAGACGCGGTATTTCTTTATTCAATGTTGGTTTTAACGTAAAATAACATTCTTCTTACATAAATATCATAACTATTTGTAGCAATCTTTACATATTTTTATCGTTTCTATGTGGGGCTAATTCAATACCTGGTACCAATTCGCAGGACAACTACCGTCCACAATGGTGGGTATACCACACAGAGGAGCAGGTGGAAGGCCTCATCGCGGCGCTGAACAAGCGTGGCGCGCGCGAGAGTGACCTGCGACGGACGCTCGAGCTGGACCGCGCCAAACTCGTGGACTACATCAAGAAGTGCCCGCTGCATGTCCTCAACCCTAGTATGGCAGCGGTGAGTGACCACTATGGATCCAAAAAAACACTACACCAAAAAAAAACTACTTTACTTTCGCGGTTGACACTTTCCGACGTAACTAGGGGTGGTATTAAATAAATGAATAAGAAACATTTATTTCAGATTAATTACTTAAAATTATCAAAATTACAAACAAAGAATATATAATATAAAATTTGAAATTACACACGGAGCTGCTGGCTGTGGCCCGCACTACTTCAGCGCATGGAGTTTAATCCATCGATGCAGCAGTGGCGAGTCCCAGCGGTCCGCTATGACGCGCACCGGGGTGTTGCGACTGCCGCGCGTGCGCCGCATAATGGAGGCACAGCGCGCGTATTATGGCCGCGAACCCCGCCGCGCTCGACTCCGCACACATGGGAGAGGCGCTGCAGGGTCGCGGCAGTCGCATCACCGTCCTGTATGCGTTATTATATTGTACGCGCAGATCGCTGTATACCCGCTGGGTAAAGTTGACGCATCGACTGCACGTGTAGAATGACTGGCAGTAAGCTTTAAATAATGTAACTTTAACCTGCTTAGTACACTGTGGGATCCCCAGGCCACATGTTGCTGCGGATAGACAGTGATCTGCGCTCTCTGTCTATGTCAACACAACACTGTCGCTTCTATTCTCCGTCACCCAGTGTCCCAGATACTTAAATTTGCCGACTTTTTTAAGATTTTCATTATTTAGTATGAATTCGGATACGGTGGTGTAACGTCGCGTTTGTGAGAAGAAAAATTGAATTCATGGTGCCTAGGCTTATCGAGCTGAAACATGAATCCGCTCTTCTTCGCAATATATTTGAGTCCATTAGACTTATCATTACACTTATCAAATATCTTGATCCAATCTTTCTTCAAAGTGGCATTAATATTAGATCAGATCTCGTCAAAGTGTCATTAATATTGGATCAAATCAAATATTTTATCGTTTGTAGATACAAACGATAAAATATTTGATTTGATCCAATATTAATCTTCATCAAATAAACAGGGAAAGAAGATACAGATGTATCTTCTTTCCCTGTTTATTTGATGAAGTCGCCAAATGTCTTTGATCCAATGCATATTGTGTAATACCACCCTAAAGCTAAAAAAATACGTACATAACTGAAAAAAGGAACAATATTTCAGAAAAATGTTGTTCTATAGCTACCGATTACACACAAGAGACTCCCAACACCATTGACTCGCCCATTCGTCGATTTTAGATTATTAGCCACAACTACTACCAAAGGTTTCTGGGCAACGTACTTGTAAATTATCTGGTGTCGTTGATGGTATCTGCTTACGGTCAGACCTATACGTCTATTACGGCCGAATACTGGAATGATAGTTTAAGTAAGTGACGCTCAAGTCTCGTGCTGTCCTTGTCGTTTCGGCAGTACGACATCGCGTGTAGCAGAGACAGTGACAGCCTGTGAATAGAAGGGCTCTTAATTTTGATTAATAATAAGGGGCACGGCACTAATGCTTCTAAGCTCTTATCTAATAAATAGAACACAGACTGTAGAAGTTAATTCCAAAAGGTCTAATGGTACTAAAATTAAACTAGGAGTACCACAGGGGTCTATTTTGGGCCCTTTTCTATTTCTCATCTATATAAATGATCTACCTTATCTAGTTAATGATAAGCATGAGATAGTACTTTTTGCTGATGACACTTCACTAATTTTTAATGTGAAGCGACGACAATCTAACAATGACGAGGTAAATAGTGCTCTCTCAAAAATAATACATTGGTTTAATGTTTAATCATTTACTGTTGAATTCTAATAAAACAAAATGTTCAGCTTGCCAAATGTTACGCAGGCACAAACCAATATACTATTAAATAATAAGAAAATGAAATTAGTAGACACCACTGTTTTTCTAGGTATAACATTAGATAGTAAGTTACAGTGGGGACCACATATTGCTAAATTGGCAGATAAGCTGAGTCCTGCAGCATACGCTGTTAAAAAAATTTGAGAAATTACCGACATAGAGACCGCGCGATTAGTTTACTTTAGCTATTTTCATAGCATAATGTCGTACGGCATCCTCTTGTGGGGAAACGCTGCGGACATTAATACAATATTTGTGCTGCAGAAACGTGCTATACGTTCTATTTATAAGATGTCGACTTTTGAATCTCTAAGGGAAAAGTTTAAAGAAATAAAAGTTCTGACCGTCGCATCTCAATACATTTTGGAAAATGTGTTATATGTAAGAAAGAATCTAAACAACTTCAAAAATAAATGTGATAATCATTGTGTAAACACTAGAAATAAGAACAAGTTAGATATGCCAGTGTTTAAAATAAGCAAAGTTAGTAAATGTGTTATATGTAAGAAACAATCTAAACAACTTCAAAAAAGAAATGTGATAATCATTGTGTAAACACTAGAAATAAGAACAAGTTAGATATGCCAGTGTTCAGACTAAGCAAAGTTAGTAAATCCTTTAAAGGCCAATGTATACGCTTATACAATATAATCCCAGAAAAGGTTCAAAACCTTCCCATTAATAAGTTTAAAAAAGTAGTTAAAGAATGTTTGTGTGCCAAAGTGTATTATAAAATTAATGACTTCATTCAAGACGGCAAACCTGGGGAATAAGGTGGCTCCATATCTTATCCTATTATTTGTTACATAGACATAAGTAAACATTGTAATAATTTTGATTTTAAAAGAATAATTTTCCATCTTTTTGGTAAAAGATAGCCCCAGACGAGTTTCTTGCCGGCTCTTCTCGCTGGGTTAGTTTCCGAACCGGTGGTAGGCATCACGTAGTATCGATGTTCAAAAAGAGTATTTAAAAATACCAGTTTTGAATAAAAAACTTTTTGATGTTTTTTGATTTTTGAATAATTATTTATTTTATTAAAATTTGAGCGTTACAGTATTCGGACGTAAGTCCTATACCAGCGTACACTCTAATCTCTTACGGTAAATAATACACATAATCCATTTTCAGCCTATGCCGCTGAACAGTCACGCGACCCGGAAGCGGCCGCAGCCGTCGCTGACGGTGCCGCGCGACGCCACGCTGGCCGAGACGCTGGAGCTCACGCTGCGGGACCACATACTGGAGCTCGAGGAGAAGGTTTTCCACGGCTGCCTGGGGGCCATCAAAGTAAAGGTAGATTGAAGATGTTACCGTCTTAAATTTTTTGTTATTTTGTAAATAATTTATGCGATAAGTGTATTGGCCCTTTTGGTAGTACATCTAACTTACTACTTGAATGCCGTGACGGCTGATGTTGCCATGCCGGGACGTCGCCGACCTCCTTTGTGTGCGTATATATGTGCGCGCGCTATTATACTTCGAAGTTTTATATCTGCCAAACGCCTCTGACCAATTCCATTCTCCTTTTTCGGTACTTAAATAATAATAATATAAGCCTTTATTTTTATATACAATTTTCTATTTAACAATTTTAGCTTAACCTAATGACTCTGTCGAGTCAATGACACCAAAAGCAAACAGACCGGTCTATTTGCCAAAGTTTGGCAAAGGCCTCCTCCATTTGTTTCCACTCCGTTCTATTTAGCGCCGTCCTAGGCCATGTTTTCCCTGCTATGATTTTTATTTCATCCTCCCACCTTCGGAACTGTCTGCCTCTATTCCTTGAGTAATTTTTACATGTTGGTATTAATGTTTGCTCTTGCTCTTTTTATAGGACCGCGAGGCGTGGCGCGGCACGATCATGGTGCGCGGGTACGACAAGCAGGCGGAGTACCTCAGCTGGGGCCCGGGCGGCCGCTACCGCGATGACGTGCACCTGCACGACGGCGAGCTCAACGTACCCGACGGTATGTACCCCGAGCCCAAGGCACAGATTAATAAATACTTACTACGTAACCCAAGGTCAATGCTACTATGCGAGACGTGAAGTCTTTAGCGGACTTTGGTTTGATTTAACATAATTCTGTTGCATAATAAAGTAGTAATAAAAACTAGAAATGTCAATGTCTTATTGACAGATGTCGCAAGCACAGCCTTTTAGTTAGATTATTTTAGTTACTCAACTAAGGCAAAAGAGAATGATATAACTACGTATACTACGTAATAAGAGGTGGGACTCTGAATAAATAAAAAGTGTTCGAAATTCAAAGTTTTACCTTAGATTTTTTACGTATTATCGGCTAAAAGTGCAAAAGATTCAAGCCCAAAATAAAAAAAAAAAACTATGTGTAGGTTATTATCATCGATTTTTTTATTTTAAGACCCAATTAATTGGTTAAAATGGTAAATAAATCAACAAAACAACATTCGATCGTTTTTATTGCATTTTAAAAAATTACAAAAGCAAGGCTACGTTCCCACGAGCGTTTATATGTAGTCGCGACAGAAAAAACTGCACTATAAATAGAACTCTGCGCTAATACAACACAGCTGAAAATCGTGTACAGCTGTCAAATCTGACATTTTACACTGAACACTTCGATTTTCAGCTCTATTGTAGGTTAGATGCAGTTCTATTTACAGTGCAGTTTTTTCTGTCACGAGTCGCGACCACAAAAAAACTCTCGTGGGTACGAGGGCTAATGTTTGGTAACCAAAATATTTCAAGTTATCACATACGGCATAGCCTGATTATCTTCAGCGGTTATCCGTTGGTGAAAAATAGGTACACTTCTGTCGGCCTAGCAGGAACATAACGTAACGTTATCGAATGAGAATTCTTGAAATATTTTCATGTTGTCAATATTATTGCGGGCCCTTGAAATTGGAATCCAATACCTGCAAATTATAAAATAAAATTTTGATTTATTTTTTACTTTTTCGCAATATTAACAAGGGATTAACTAAATGTAAAATTAGATTAATAAGTATGTGGTAAAACTGTACAATAGTATTAAAAAAATAAAGTACATAAATATTATTATGTTCCTATGATAAACTATAAAGTTTGTACTGACGGGCAGAAGAAAACGTAATATGTCTGTATTTTTATAAATATAATATCAAGTTTAACAAATATTAGGTAAGCAATAATACGACTTTGTTTTAAACATATTGCGTACATTATTGAACATTCGAATCTTATGTTATTATTATAGAAAATTTTATATCTTAAATCTTACCATGCTCATTAAAATCACTTCACATTATGTTTCATACATATTATATTGAAACAAATACAATCTTGGTCTCTTTTCGTTAAATCGAGAAGTTAAAATAAGGTAAAATTTTATACAAATACTCACTGATATTCTTCGAGCCAAAGCATGTTTAATGTTTATATATAGTGGTTATATACATGAATTTATTTTTTCAAAATCACTGTTTCATCATAAAAAAATATGATTTTGAGTTAACTTCACTAAAAATTACAGATTTTTGCAAAGAATAGAATTTTGTAATAGTTAAAATAAATTTTCAAACTTAAAGTTTGTCTTGTCTTCGCAAGCAAACACTGCACTCGTGTACGCATATCGGCTGTCCCGAACGCCAGGGGCGCATATCCTTTTGTTTCATCAAGTCGATTAGTTGTTGTAAAATAATATAAAATGTTTAAGTGCAATCAATGTGATGTGAAGTTCATCGACGGTCCTCAGTGTTCGGCCTGCAAAAATAGGTTCGATTTCCGGTGTTCTGGAATTACTGAATCCGGCTATAGAAATGTCGGTGATAATCTATACGCCCATAGTAGCTGTCTTTTCTTTTTGCTGCATATGCGTATGCCTCTAGAAACCCACTTTGGTTTTCTTTTATTATTTATTTTTATTTCCTTATAAGGAAAGCACAAATCGTGGAATCGTGTCACAGTGTCAATAACAGTGCGGTAAGCTATGTTAACATCGTCAGTCATATAAACATCTGAGAAACTAATCTGCTCGATAGCCTCTTTAAATTTCTGCATGTTTTCTTTAGAGTAATCTCGCGTTTTACTCGCCATGAAGTAATAAGACAAGTTTTCTTCACAGGACATTGCACAATCTGAGCAGTGTGATCAGACAACGCTAGTTCCTTTACATTGCTAACGCAGCCGCGAAAATTCGTAGCAAAGTTGTCGATACACGAACCACTACTTAATCTAGTTGGTAGTCTAATTTGCAGTTTTAAATTAAAATTTGACAGTAAATTTTCGAAATCTATAGTAGGTTTGTTTTTATTCATTATATTTATATTAAAATCTCCACAGATTACAATTTTGCAATTATTATTTCTACTTAGTTTATTTAATAATATTTCTAGCTTATTCATGAATAATTCAATGTCAGTATAAGGCGGTCTATAAATACATATAATAGTTAGATTTTTCATTTAACATTTTCATTGGTCAATTTAACAACACAACACTCAAACACACATTTTACACAGAAAGACGATACATTAATTGTTTCGTGTTCAAGACCATGACGTATCAATATACATGAACCTCCTCTCCGTACATTTCTACAATAGCTAGTAACCAACCCATAGTTTACAAGATTTAAATTGTCTCTTTGGTCATGAAATGCTCGGTAATACAAATAATGTCAATATGCTTATTATTTAATGTCAAGTTTTGTAGAGCTACAGTCAAAAGATCTACCTTATTTAATAGTCCACATATGTTTTGGTGCATTATAGTTAAATGTTTAGTGACGAAAAAGAGTATTGTCATTATTTATATTAACTTTGTCACTGCTCATAAAGGTATCATTATTTACATCATTCTCAAAGTTCATAGATTTATAATTATCAATGTCTATAAGCAGTGTATTTAGGCGTAAGAAAATATTTTTGAGTTCCAGATTGTTAAGTGTACCATTTGTGAAAGAAAAATGTTTTTTATTATAGTAGAGAGTCTGGTTGGAATCTAATAAGTATGCGTAATTGTATTGCATGTTATTAAGATACAGAAGATTATTGAAAGTTTCAATCCTATAATTATACAGGTTAGCTCTATTATTTATCCTAAATGTTGGTACCATAATTATTATATTTGTATGTTGCAATTTCATCAACTTTTCTTGCATTGATTTCACAATTTTAAAATAATTATTTGTCTTTTGAAAGTCAGTTTCACCTATAAAAATAACACAATAGTCTTTACAAGTTAAACCGCTTACTTTACTTTCTATTCCCGCAAGCTGCTGCTCTATGCCTGCTCCCGGTGTAGTGTAGTGGCAAACATCATAGGTCTTGTTGAATATTTTTTTCATAGTTTGTAGAATGTTATTAGTTTTGTTACAGCTTAGGATAATCAATTTATTGTTTTCGGATCGCATTTCGTTGATTTTCAGAGATTCCATTTGTCTGTTTTCATTATCTGGTTTTGATAATAATAGACTTGAAAAACTAGGATGTTTCTTTATACTACCTTCCGGTGAATTGTTAGTAAGATGTAGAGAACTGGTGCAATCGCTTATTTTTGGAGTTCGAAACAGTCCTCGTGACATTAACTTTACTCGTTTCGTAGTGGGGGTAAAGAATTTGTTGTTTTTTCTACTTGAATTTGGTGTAGCGTCTGACCTCAAAGTACTGATGACTTATACATATTGTTTTGTTTTTCATACTCAGTTACTTTTGTTTTGAGGCTTGCATTTTCGGAACTAATATTTGTAATTTCTTCGTGAGCGCTTTCTAGTTCTAATTTCAATTTTAAAATTTCTTCTTTCAGTGCAGTAATTTCATAAGCGTCAGTTGATAAATTAGGGAGGCTATATGAACTGCCATCTAATATTTTGTTTAGGGTTGAAATAGGAGCATCCTCGTTGTCTTCGGAGATAGTAGTATCATGACTGCTTAAGCTACTCCTTTTTTTCTTGCGAAATGTGATGTTATCAAGAAAATTCATCGTGATCCCTTATCGATAAGAATTTTAGATGTAGAATATATGAGCGCCCTCTGTTGTCGAATAGTAGTCAATAATTAGATAGCGACATCTATAGTGATGTGAGAGAAGTTAAAAAAATCAAAAGCGACATCTATGTGCAGTTGATAAAACTTTTTAGAGATTTAGTTAGCTAGCCAGATATGGGTCTATAAATTCTAATGGATCGTTCTTAGCTGCTCCATCTATTGCTGAGTAGCATGCAACTCTCCAGATGACCGTTTGTTTATTGCACATTCAAATTTCCTTTGTTCTTTAAATTATATTTCCGAGGTTTCCTATTTGTTCTTATATATACTTTTATTTCTTCCCATAGGATCACTTACTGTCACACGTTTGTAGAGCACAGGAGCCAGTAGCATATATGATGATTTGATCACTTTTTACTACACTTGAAAGTCATGGAAATAACTTTTGGAGATTTTCTCGATACACAATTGTTTATCAAAGATAACACTGTCACTAAGTATTTATTAGTTTTTGATCACAACACAACTCAATTTACACATATAGAGTCTCTTTTCCAATATTACAGATTTTTTTAACACGGAGACGATCTGAATCTTCGCCAGAGGGCGCTAAACAGATCTCTCTACAGAATCTACTGTTACAAATCTTGAGCTTCTGAGCGATTTCTTAACACAGAAGATGGATGCAAATAAACAAGTTGACGTAGTCTACACTGATTATAGTAAGGCGATCGATCGTATTGATCATAATATTCTAAAAACTAAACTATATCACTATAACGGCATCAAGGGTTATCTCTTTAGGTGGTTTTGTTCTTATCTTGATAACCGCTCTCAAGCTGTTGTTGTTAACAACTACATGTCTAGTTGTGTTCCCGTCCCAAGTGGCGTTCCGCATGGCTCCCTATTAGGCCCTCTTCTGTTTATAATTTTTATCAATGACATCGATATTTGCTTTATGTAACTATTTAAGTTATATAAAGCAAATATCGATGTCATTTATCATAACATAATTCATAAGTTCATTAATAATTTGTAAGTTATTTATATAACTTTTATGTACCTACTAGGCAACGCCAATTTAATCCGCCACTGGTTATTCCACGTTACAACTCCAACTACAGGCGTAACTCCTGCTTGGTGCGAGCTAGTATTGAATTTAATAATACTTTTAAAAAAATCTCCTTTGATCCATACACATTGAATAACGAGAATGCAAGAGATAAGCTAAACCTTAACTTCTTTGAATAATAAACTTTGTTAAATTTAGATTTATGTAAGTGCTAACTTTGATTTTGAATATTATTGCTTATACTTAAGTGTTTGCTTGTTTGTACTTTTCTTTAGACACTAATTGTGTAAACCTATAATTGGCTTCGCTTTTTGTACGCCCAGACTATATTTGTAAGCTGTTGGTTTTCTAAAATAATAAAATAAAAATTTGAATTTTCATATTTAAAGTTATACTTCTTCTATTTCTGCATCACCAATCACAGGCGATGTGTGAAAGAGTATACACGTTATAAGAGCGAGCCAGTTATATGGTTTGCACAGACGATATTGAAGTATAATTTTGGATTTCGAACGCTAATACTTACGATCGCCAATTACGATATCCTGCAAAAGGCTATATATGGTGTAGACGTATGTGTTAAGCATCTCTCTCATGTACCAATAAAGAAGAATATCACCATTGTTGCTGTATCATTATTATCACCACTCAAGCATAATAAGGATACTAAGGCGGGTCAATAAGTCCGTGACTTTTCGAATTTCTAACCTCCTTACTGAAAAAGCAACACTACTCCTGTCAACAGGCATCTGTCAGTTGACTCCTCTCAAAATTTGAACTTGCTGCGTCAGTTAGTTTGTGTTTTACAGCTATCTTTATCAGACTATCCAGTAACTTAAGGAAACAATGGAAAAAAGTGAATTTCGTGTGCTTATTAAGCATTATTTTTTGCGAAAAAAAACCATTACCGAGACCAAGGCTAAGCTTGATAAATACTATGGGGACTCTGCACCATCGATTTCAATGGTAAAAAAGTGGTTTACTGAATTTCGTTGCGGCCTTACAAGCACTGAAGATGCCGAACGTCCTGGACGCCCAGTTGAGGTCTCTACACCCGAAACAATCGAAAAAATTCACGATATGGTGTTGGCCGACCGAAGATTGAAAGTGCAAGAGATTGTGGAAGCCATAGGCATCTCGCATGGCTCAGTGGTTTCAATTTTAAATGATCACTTGGGCATGAGAAAGCTTTCCGCAAGATGGGTGCCGCGTTTGCTCACAGTCGACCACAAACGCAATCGTGTAACAACTTCACAGGAAGGTTTGGCGTTGTTTAATCACAATATGGAGGAGTTTTTTAACCGTGGACGAAACATGGATCCATCACAATACACCAGAGACCAAACAACAGTCAAAACAGTGTGTTTCTAAGGGTGAATCGGCGCCAAAGAAGGCCAAGGTGGGTTTGTCAGACAATAAAGTTATGGCGACTGTTTTTTGGGATGCACGTGGGATAATCCACATTGACTATCTTCAAAAGGGAAGAACAATTAATGGGGAATATTATGCCAACTTATTGGACCGCTTCAATGAGGATTTGAAAAAAAACCGACCTCATTTGGCCAAGAAAAAAGTTCTTTTTCACTAAGACAATGCAAGGGTGCACACATGTGCAGTTGCCATGGCAAAAATCCATGAATTGGGCTATGAATTGCTCCCACATCCACCCTATTCTCAAGATTTGGCTCCGAGTGACTATTTCTTGTTCCCAAACCTGAAAAAATGGCTCGGTGGAAAAAGATTTGACTCCAATGATGAAGTCATCTCGCAAACAAAGGCCTATTTTGAGGACCTCGACAAATCATATTTTTTGGAAGGGATAAAAAAATTGGAGAAGCGTTGGACAAAGTGTATAGAGCTCAAGGGGGACTACGTTGAAAAATAAAATGATTTATTTATCAAAAAATCTGTGTTTTATTCCAAAAGTCACGGACTTATTGACCCGCCCTCGTATGTAAGAACCAAGACGTAGCAGCCCACAACAAATTCCTCGGGCTTTATACGCTACTACTTAAATTAATTAAGAACATCCATAATTACGCTTTCAATCATCATTGATTGTTTAGATTTTCATAAAATATATAATCTTCTCTTAATTCTACTCAAACTCTGTATATATTTTTATAACGTATAGACATATCAGACTCCGAAGTGGAGAACATTCCGGAGAACCGGTACCGCGACCCCGGACAGTACCTGGAGCGCGCGGCGGACGCTCGGGGGACGGCAGGGGATGATCATCAGGCGGCGGAGGACGCGCAGGGGTCGCCGGCGAGCGTGGTGCGCGGGCTGGCGTGTGCGCTGCTGCAGGTCGCGCAGGCCATACACCACAAGTACCTCAAGAGGCCGCTAGGTAAGATGCGCTTCAGCTTTTAAACAATGTACTGTATTCAATATTGAGTAACGTCGACTATTTTAACTTATTAGATACTCAACCAACCACTTTGATAATCGCCACAGAAAAAAAACAGTGCAAGTTACGAAACCTGCAACTCCTTTGGGGCTTATAGGGTTACCCTAGAAACCCAACAGATGTGCAACTTTTTTACTGAGTATACAAAAGCCTGACCAGGAAAATAACCTGCACTGAGGGCGATTTATGTTTTATTGCAGCAACGCTACAAAAAACAGCTATGATTGGTTAAATGCCGAAGATTTAACATTATTGACATTTAAATTTAGTTTCCTAAATTTTCCGCAATATGTCGTGGTTTTTTATATTTTTAGTCAGGCTACGTAATAAGTGTCATGTGATCAATTCTTTAATATTAGGTCTGGACGACAAAGAGCGTAAGGAGCGCGAGGCCAAAGGCAAGGGTATGGAGTTGGAAGCGATGGAGCGGTGGGAGGTGTCGCTGATGGAGTGTCGCGGGCTGGGGGCGCTGCAGCTGCACCTGCTGGCGCTGGACAGCAGCGTGGCGTGGGCCAGCAGCATACTCAATGCCAGCTGCCGCGTGTGCCGCCGCAAGGCTGATCCTGATAACATGCTGCTTTGCGATGGATGTAACAAGGGACACCATCTGTACTGCCTCAAGCCTAAGCTCACCGTATGTACTCACGTCTTATGTGGAAGGCGTCCGTGTACGTTGCTTTAATGTAAACGACACAAGATGACAATAAAATGTATTGACCAGTAGTATCCTGTGTCGCAAACATGTCAAAGGATTATTAGCACATTCCTTAAGCTCAAGTCGCGTAACTATCTGTGGTAAAATCCTGTTTCGGTTCGCGCGCTGTGTGATGCTTTCTCTCGCGTGTGATGGACGCGAGTGTGAATGCGACACCGCGCGGATCGAAATGGGTTTATGATTACAAATAGTTACGAGAATTGGGATTCAGCGCTCGTGATTGTATGTCTACATGAAATTATCATCATCATACTGAAAATATAACTCTCTTTTCCTATTTAACCATAGCATTTTTATTCTGTAAATAAACAAACAATTTCTATTTACATGCGTACAGTTGACCGTTGTAAGAGGGGTAAATATTAAAAGCTTTATTCATTCAATAAATCGTATGCGTTTTACTCATTGAGTACATTTTCTATACAGAAAGTTCCAGAGGGCGATTGGTTCTGTCAAACGTGTGCGCCAAAGGAGAAAACCCCACCGAGAAAGAGGAGGAAACTGTACACGGAGGAAAAGCCAGATGAGGAATCAGAGGAGGCAAGGTGAGTTTTCCGGTTTGGAATTAGCTTCGTTAGACATTAGTTAACGTTTTCTTGAGAACTCAATTCGTTTTGTGTTGATAAGATTATTATTGAATACATGGAAACAGTTTCCATCCCAAGATATATCGTTTCACTCATGCACACACTCCCTAGTGGAACTGCTTTTACGAGAAGCAGTTTTCATCCCAAGACACCTCGGAGGGCTAAGGTCTCACGCACTGACACACACACGATGTACTGACATAGCCGCATACTGATTTACCTATCTAAATCAAAGAGCATAAGTTCTTATAAAAACAGGTTTCTTCGGTGACCTAGTTTAGGTACTTAGGTAACAACATATTGTTTACATTTAAGATATGACCTCTCAGCCCCCTAATATTTTATTCGCCACTAATTATTTTTTTTCTCTTATCTGTGCTATAGAAGCTTTTTAATTGACAATGTAAGGATGCTTTAAATTTAAGTGTAATAAATATGAGGACCACTAAACGAACTAAATATTGTTTCTTTTCCGTTAGCGAGTCGGAGTCGTTCACCGCAGAGGACGTATCCGTGTGCGGCGCGTGCGGCAGCGGCGGGCGGCTGGCGGGCGAGTGCGGCGGCTGCGGCGCGCGCTACCACGCCGAGTGCTGCGAGCCGCGCCTGCCCCGCACTGCGCGCAAATGGATGTGCGCCACCTGCCTCGCGCCCCCACGAGGTAACACAGAAGAGGGTGCAACAGAACCAGCCTTATAAAAGAAAATAAAAAAACCTGCACTGCGGGCGCTTCATTTTTAATCGCAGCAACACCACGAAAACCTGGTATTTGAGTGGTTAAATCTCGAAGATTTTACATAAATGACGTTTCAATTTGGTTTTGTAAATTTTCCGCAATATGGCGCCTTTTTCTATATTCCTAGGTCAGGCTATAATTTATTTAAGGTATCTTTGTGTAAAATTGAAGCTTATGAATAATGATACATGTGGTATGGAAATATAAAGAGTCAGCCCGGCGACCTTCATCTCGTCTCGTCGGTCCTGACAATTGACGAAAAGAGCAATCTTGTGTTCCAAAACTCTCGGGCTGTAACTCCTGGACCTTGTACCCTATTGAACGATAGTAGCCTCTGCAAAGTAGCAGCTATGACTTAGAACGTGCGTGTGGTACAGAGGGCGGGCGGCGGCGCTGCGCGACGGCTGCGGCGGCGCACATCCAGCGGTACGCGCGCGCGCTCCTGCCGCGCCCGCACGGATCGCGCCGCCGCGACACCGACAGCGGTCTGTCCCCACCCTTACCGCACGTAACACACCGCCACTAACCCTTCATCGCTTGGTCTTCGTGGTCTTCCGTCGCTTATGTGCCTCGTAAAATATAACATTGCTCTATTACATTGTATGATTTATAGTTCTTTCCACGTTCTTCCAATTTGTTTACTTTCCATCCATGGTTGTCTAACAGTTTTCTTATTCTTTCTAACATTTTTTACCACTGAATAAGTTTTCAGCAAAAGATCTATCATTGTAAAATAAGTTGGTCGTTTTTGTGTAATGTTTCACCGTATCATCAAAATGCTTTAGGTGTATGATATAGTGCATTTAGGTGTTAAACACATTTATAATCCAGGCATACTAATATTATATTGTCTCTCATTTTGTTCACATTATTGTTACATTTTTGACAAACTAACATGAAATAAAAATTTAAGGCAACTAAAAACCTCGAATGTGATTATAAAACTTTATTCCAGATTCAGACGATTCAGACTCAAATACACCTTTACAAAAAATGAAGGGTAGAAAGTCGAGAAACAGCAAGGAAACTTCGCCGATGACGAACGGAAGCGCTACAAAGAGGGGACGCAAGTAAGTACTAATATTATTTTAAAAATTATTACTTTATAAATTAATAGATTTTGTTGAGGGACAGTTACGTAATCATTATTTTTTTATTCTACTTTTAGACCCAAAGCAGAAATGAACGGTCACTCGACGAGAAAATCGAAGTCACTAACAAATGGTACATATGGTAAGTGGAAGTGTCTGTCCTCAATGAGAGGAGGCTGTATGCTCTGATTTAATAATCTAAGTTACCAAATTCACATTTTTATACATTAACGGCCGAATGCTGAAAAGATTCGAGAAGAGCTAGTTAAATTAAGTGACGCCCAAGTCACTAGCTGTACTGTACTTGTCATTCATCTAGCAGAGACTGCGACAGCCTGTGAATTCCTATTCACAGGCTGGTCTCAAAATTTTGATTAGCGTTTAAGTATTCCACCATATATCTCTATTTAATTTGTCTGTTAGTAGAGAGTTATATTTCGGCTGCCATTTTAATGACAGAGTTAAACAACCAATAATGTTGCTGCCTCACTGCGGGTACATTACACACTGGTGTGTTCCAGAGCGGCGGCGGCGCACGGAGGAGCCGCTACACGTGGAAGCGCTGCAGCAGCTACTGCGAGACGCGGAGAAACACCGCGACGGCTGGCCCTTCTGTGACCCCGTGTCGATCGAAGATGTGAGTACATTATATAGTATAGAGCATATAGACAAATTCTGCCAGTAAGTCGATAATTTGGCAAAAGGAAGGTATATTTGGTATAAGTTCCACACAAAGTAGCGCGACATAGGATATTAGAGGTAATTTTATTTTTTATGATTAACATGAAAGATACAAAAGTTTAGAACGCATTGTAGCTAGCTCCTAAAGCCACAATAACCGAGGTAATTTTCTCAAGTGAGAATTTTTTTATATGTGGAGACAATGTGTGTATGTTGTCAGGTGCCCGACTATCTGGACGTGATCGAGAAGCCGATGGACTTCAGCACGGTCCGAAGCAAGCTCGAGGATGGAGAATATACCACAGACGAGGAGGCCCTGGCGGACATAGCGCTCGTATTCAACAACTGCTATACATATAATAAGGACACGCATCCAGTTGCGAAGTAAGTAAGCTTCTTTTGAAGGAAATAAATAGATGGGAGCAGACAAACTAGACTTTTTGCATGTTTCCACAATAAATAAATAAATAGTAATTCACAAAAGTCACGTTTAAAAAAATGGAATGTAATGGACATCGACAAAAGATAGGTTAAATAAAGACCACACCTTAAAAATTGGAACTAGCTCAATAGACTTGAGTAAATTGATTTCACCCATCCCCTACACTTGACTATCAGTCGTAGCATCAAGGTTTAGATCGTCGTGATAATTGTCGTTCAGACGAATATAAAATAAATAATGTCCTTTACAATTGCGAAAAATTTAATTTTATTAAAAAATATATATATTCTTTTAGGGCTGGTTGTCGTCTCGAAAAGTACATAATTAAACGCTGTGCCGAGCTCAAACTACCGTCCATGCCCGAGACTATTCTACAAGAGGAAGATTCCGGTACCAAGAGACCTTTGCACAAGGACGAGGATGATGATGACGCTCCACTGATCAAGAGGTCTCGGCACAACTGATACACGGCCACCCCACCGCACCTGACCGACTATATCCTCTACTGAGGATACATCCCGTGCTGAGGACACATTCTCTACTGAGGATGTGTCCCCTACTGAGGATGTGTGCTCTACTGAGGATAAATCCCATAGTGAGGATGCATTCTCTACTGAGGATGCGTTCCCTACTGAGGATGTGTGCTCTACTCAGGATACAGCCCATACTGAGGATACATTCTCTACTGAGGATGAGTCCCTTACTGAGGATGTGTGCTCTACTGATACATCCCGTACTGAGGATACAGCGTCTACCAAGTATACATCCTCTACTGAGGAGCCCGAACTGTGAGTTTGTGCTTTAACATAGACCGTAGCTAGTTCTAGCGTTGTGATATAAGCTCTAGGTAAACGTCGCACGTGACCACAAAAGACATTTGTTTACGTACAATATTGCTGTAAAAATACTTGTTTAATTCAAAATTTACTTTAAATGTTGAAATGTCTCGTATTATATTTCTTGATGTGGATTGTAAATTTTGCTAGCATGTAGTTATAGATACCGATAAGATGGCTTGTGTGCCTTTTACAGCATATGGTTCAGTGCAAATTTTTGTTTGGCTCAATAATTTAAGCATTTATTAAGTATTGGTATCCAAACCTTGGATGATAGAGACAAAAAATATTCTATTCAATAATATTCTACACCTTGAACACTACAATAATATTTTGCCTACTTCATCAAATTAGTAATATATTTTAAAAAAATTGTGTTGCATTTATTGATTTTTATAGTACATACTTTTGTTACATGATATGGCAATAATTTTAGTATATAATGTAATTGCTATTCGTAACAAGTTGCCTTTGAAATAGGAATACATATAACATACTTATAGCCTATAAAATAATCAAAAATTGAATAGCACTTCAATATTTTTATATTACCAAATAGAATGTGTGCAGTTTATAAGGTTTATATTTTGTGGCTGGTCCGTTTAGTAGCTGTTTCATAGTTCATTAATTTCTCGTGATACATAATTATCTTTGTAAAAATCGTGCATGCTTAATATTTTACAAAAATAATGTAAAACACTGAATTTTTTTGGATATTAATAAACTGTTTTTTTTGTAAAAATGATTATTAAATTTTGTTATTGTCTGAAAGCTACAATATTTAATAAATAGATGAAAATCATTACATGATGTTGCTACAAAAGCTTACTTTGTACCAGTATTACCTTGGGATTTTATATAATATGCTGATGAATCTGATACTTTATGAACAATTTAGACGCTCTGAGAATCGGTGTGTCTGGTTATAAAACTCCTGTCATTGGGGCTATTTTGATTGTAAGTACTTAGAATTAAATGATACCTGATATTATTATGTATCTGAAACTTAAATCAATGAGGAATTTGTGATTATTATTATTACTAGTATGTATTATTGTAAGGTTTTAGAATTATTTTTAGATTTCATAAAACTTTGTTGCAATGTTTGCCAATGTTTTGTTTACAAAATTTTAACCTTTTTTTTGTTTGTTCTTAGTGACAGGAATTTTTGTTTCAACATAATTGTTTAATGCCTTATATATAATAAATATTATAACAAAATCATTCCTTTAGATTTATCAACTACAAGTTGTATAAATATCCAGCGAAAACCTTCATACAAATATTCTTTTCTGTAATTATTATTTATTTATCCTAAATAAGTTTTATATTAATTTATATTGTAGTGATTAAAATTTCAAGTTACATCAATTGTTTTATTATTTTACAAAACTTTAAAAGAATCCCGTAGAACATTATACTGAGGTCACTCAGAATGTTATACCTGTGCAAATGTAAATAAATAAAACAGCTGCCAATGTGAAAAACAGAATAAATTGATCTTTAGTCTGTTCATTAAACGCCGATATCTAAAATAATCCATAGGCTGAGAATTAATTAAACTAGAATTGCTGAATGTTTAACAACTTGATGTACTGAAAGCTAGCTCTTTAAAGATGACTGACCAAGTCTTAGCCAAGTGATTCAAAATTTAAAATGTGGATCTAAATGCCATAACAGATTAAGTTGCTAAATAAATATGTGCTGATTAAAATATTTATACAATGTATGAGCATTCAATGTAGTTCTCTTTGTCTGATACATTGGAAAAGTTACTTGATAAGACAAAGACAGCAACACATTGAATACTATCTGTTGTGTAAATATTTTTATTAATGGTAAAGTTTTTGTTAGAATTGTGATAATAATTTTTATATTAAATTAAACTGTCACTGTTCCATTATTGTATTTTTATTATACTTTCACACATTTCACTAACTCATTTATTTATTTAAAAAAAATACATTTACTATTCACTTAGTAATAGAACAGTAGTCGGCAGTCACAGTTGGTTGCAACATTTATTATTATGTTACTAACATTTCTAAAGGGTCCTCCTCCATCTTTTTTTAAATCAAAACCATTAAATGAGTAACAAAAACAGCAAGTAACTAGCACATGATTTAATTATCCTTTAAATAATATAAGAATTGAAAAGAATATGAAGGGTGACTTCCTCTAATGATGTTCAGCTGCTTCCTTCCTCTTAATTTCAGCCCACTTGGCAACATTCTCAGGAGAGTTGGCTGAAATACAAACAATTATTAACATTATTTTGTTAATAATGTTGCAAATAAATTCTTATAAATAAACCTAAGCAATAATAAGGTAACAAGGAATATAGGAAGCAAAGCCTGTGATGTTGGCTGCACAGTTTACTCAAGGCTTTTTCAAATAAAGTAAAAAACATTACTACAGAATACAAGTTAAATCTGTACAACATGCAAGTAAATTATTATAGCATACCCATTTTGTGGATCTTGTAGAACACAGGGGTAGCAACAGCGATTCCAATGAACCAGTAGCGCCAAATCCATTGATTTTGAATGTAATATTTAAGAGGGAATTGAGCTATTTTAGCGGAGAATGTGTATGGAAATTTCATCGGGCGCCTTGAAGTTTCCGACATTGTGACAGGACCTGGAAAACCTTATTATGTAATATCAAAATCAAGAGCTCAGAACTAACAATGTAACCTAAAAACGTATATTGTGATAATTATAGATATTCCTGTAGATTAATTGTATCGCATTATAAATTGTATTTTTGTTTTATTTCAATAAAATATCGAAACTAACCTTATCAAACAGTAAGTACCAAAAATTATGATAATTGAAAATGCAAGTTCTCACTTCTCAGTTCTCATTCCCCTGGGATTTGACATCTGACAAAATATGACGGCGACCTTTTTTTATGTCAAGTTAAGAAGGCGCAAAAAATGAGACTGCGTCATTGCTGCTCACCTGTTTTTCTTGCTAAGATTAGGGTAAGAGATAGCTCTTTGTGCGAGTGTGGCCTAGATGAGGGCTCTCTAGACCATATCTTCTTCTCTTGTCCAAATAACCAAACGTCACTGTATGATAACCTCCCCTCCTACATTTCCCGCCCTATCAATTTTAAATCTGCTGTATGTTTTGTAAATACTCCTTTTATTGAAATTTTGTGTACATATATTGTTACTAACAAAATAAAATTGTAAGGTATGTGGTACTAACCCTAAATGTTTGTGCTTGTTCTAGATTAGAAATCTTTCAACAGACTTCCTTCAGTTCACCGTACCCTTGTTTTTTCATAAAACCTACTCAAGGGAAAGTCTCCGCCATCACACTCTGACACTGGCGAGTCACTAAGGAGCCATTTTTAAAAGAAGAAGAAGAATAAGGTGCAAAAAAGTATTTTTGTTTTCGACAATCTGTTGTATCTATATTTTTCAACACGGTTTTTCTAAATCGTCAAGTCCAAAGTCTAGTCAAAGTCCAATTAAATCGTCAATTCAGTCTTTGAGTTAAGCCAGTCGATTCAGTTAAGGGGTGTAAGTAATGTAAGATGCTTAACGTGTGTGTTTGCTATGCGTGTTTTGTATGGAAACATGATGGAAACCTTGCATTCGTCTGTGGTCAGGCTAGTCCATAGATGATAAGTATTACTACTGAGGGCTAGTCTTACTTTAACCGAAACTTCCTAGGGAGTTTTGGAGACACAAAATAGGTACCTAACACGTTTTTTGAAGTTGTAGGTTGTGCACGTTAAAGAATTTTAATGGTTATTATTCTACCTTATTAAAAATAATACACGTTTTTAGAAACGAAATAACGCACATTATAGGAGGAAATACAAAACCAACAAATTACACATTAATATGCCCTCCAAAACATAAGAGGTCGAGGGCCAAAGCTCCCCAGTCCCCTTTTGACTTTTGACAGCGTAACTATAATTTTCCATAAAAATTAAAATTATTTTACGTTGAAACAATCCTAATTTCATATAAAATCTTTGGCATTGGCCTAAAAAAGTTTTTTTTTGTCTTTTCGAACATGCTAATAAGCAATCTTTTCGTATAGCTTAAAAAATAACGAAGATACAAACAATTTAAATTTACAATATGAAAGAGAGCGATAATATATCGGCCTGTGACGTCACGCGTTGCACAAAATGTATGACGGTTGCAACTTGTGACGTAACAAATCATTTTGCGAGAAAAAGATGAGCAATATTTTTTATTTACTTATAATTTTTAATCGCGTTAATGTTATTACCTATTTCTTTTAGATTTATTTATCTTCAGTCACCCATTTTTTTTAAATATAAATGTGATATTCTACACTAGGCAACATCCCTAATACAATTTCTTGAACAAGTCTTAAAACACTTGTATTCAAAAATAAAACCAAGAAAAAAGTTGTGCTGTCATATGTCAAAGCAATGAAAATAATTGTCAATTTTTATTGAAATCAATTTGCTTTGTGTTGTTCGGTTCCTAAATGTAGTTTTGATATAAAAATTTGCTTTATTTATCAAGATAATGTGTTACAATGGCCTCAGTAAAAGTAGCCGTGAGGGTTCGCCCGTTCAATCAAAGGTAAGATATTTCTGACTTACAAAATTTGATTTATTCTTGGAATAATTTTGGACGTGTTATCAGATGTCATAATTTTAAATGATAAAGGAATATATTATAGTAAATAATATTCAAATACCAGATAAATGTAATAATGTGTATCATGTTTCTATCATACTCCACATTGAACAAGCTGAGTTGACGAAATGCGTAACTGCTTTTTTGAAAGTACAAAAAAAGCATGATGTCACGAAGAGCGGTAATGACTTTCACGGTTGGATTGTATTTAGTGCATAAACCGTACTCCATCATATCATTAAAATGAAAGTTCCCCAAAAAAATAAAACTTTTCGACCTACTTACACTTTTTACAAATTCTCAACTCTTATACAAAACTGTCTAACATGAACCTATCCAATTCATAATGATATAAAATGATGATTGATGAACTGCAGTTCTTGTAGGTTTGAGCCCTCAAGTTCATGATGTTTACTTGTGGAACCTTGTTCTAACTTTATTAGTTTCATTGTTTACAGACATAATTTAGTAATTTTTTGTTTACAAACAATATGGAAGAAAACAATCACTGTGCAAACAATATAATAAATAAATAAATACTAAAATCTGCTAAAACTTTTTGTTATTTTAACGGTATTATTGTCTTTAGTAAAGTATCAAATTCTGGCTCTGCAAATAATTAGTCTGATAGCGAGTTAACTAAATTGTGGTATATTTCAGTAAACCTCGACTGCTCGACTAACACTTACTGATCTTTTACATTACATACATTTTTTAAAATACTTTAGGAGTAATAAATTCTGCTTTTTATAAATTAAATTATTCTTCTGCAAGGCATTGTTTTTGGCTATAACAAAATGTATAATACATGAAAAGACTTTTTTCTTCAGGCATTATCTATTATTCACAATTTTGATTACCAGTTATTACAGATAAATACAGTTAAAACGAAAAGTAACACGTAAGTACTACACAGACCAGTGGTCTGTCAGTTTTCTTAACTGGATTTATAAATAAATAAATTAAGACTAATACATGCTACATAATACATGTATACATCACAAATACTTATGTGCATAATTGCTTATGCTGCATGTTACAAATTCAATTAACGATACCAAAAAGTTTAAGATGACTAAAAAATTTAACAAATTACAAATTCTTCTAAAACACAAAGTATAAACTGTACAAAACTTATTGCTAAATAAAAAGGTTAATGAAAAACTATTAACTATGTACACTTCATTACCCCCATTTTACCTTGTAGTGGCCATGTAAAACTTCCCACTTGATCTCAAGGTCTCTCTCATATGAGTGATAAAGTCAAAATACATCTGTGCAGCACTATTTTTTTAATGTTTCCAAGTGTAAATAGATTATATTCAAACAAATTTGATGGGAACACATTTTTTGCAGAGAAAAGGACATGAATGCAAAACTCATAGTGGAGATGGATGGGAAGAAAACGAGACTTCTCACAGTAAAAGTAAGTAGTAGATATGATATACTACATTTTTTTGTAAAAACTATAACCCGACTACGTAAACTATATATCCTATGTTACTTGGGCTATTATTAGGAATCTTTTGACACCTGTTTCATTAAAATCGAATCAGTAGTTTAGGAGCTAGGGTAGAACAAACACATATGTAACATACGTACATACATTGACTGCCAAAATCATTACACTTCTTGGCTTCGCCATAGTTGCGTAAAAATAAGGAACACTTCATTCTTAATACAAGAGTCTTTTACCCAAGCCACAATATGGGAGTTGGGACGGGAGTTAATTTTTTTCGCAGGTGTACTTTATTGCAATGTGTGTATTTACTTCTCCATGGCAATTACATTATTATTTTGTGTACATGCTGTATTTTTAAGACCTATTTGGTAAACTTTATAACATACGTCAAATTGTTTATAACAGAATAGCAAAGAACAGAACGACGGCACCCGGGAGAAGTACAAGGACTTCACATTTGACTACTCCTACTGGTCCTATGACCACAACGACCCACACTATGCCTCGCAGGAGCAGGTGAGTTGTTTCTTTAATTAATATTTATGTGCCCGGGATTCGACCCACCACATTTTGAAGTTTCGAACAACGCAAATATTATAAATACGCATACCAAACTGCCAATTGGCCTGACATAATAGAGTCGAAATTATTGATATATTGTTGCACAAAGACAGAAAAAACATTAATAGCTTAAAAATGCCCAGTTTCCTAGGGAAAAGAAATAGCTAGTATATAATATATTTATATCTCCCAAAACTCCCTGCATACTGAATTTCATAGTAATACTTGCAGCCGTTTTCGAGAAACCGATTATATAATTATAAGATTTTAAAGTATAAGATAGATAGTTTTATGTTTCATCGTCAATAAGATGACATGGGACATCTAGCTAATATGAAGCAACATAATCATCTGTTACTTATTGGCATGGCGACGCGTCATACGCGTCGCCAAGTCTGGCTGACAACTAAAAACTTCTTACCATTTGGAAGAAGCATTCTCCTAAATTTTCTTACCATCATTGCTACTGGCGCTACGTCGTTATGTCTCGAGGATCTCTTTCGGGATCTCAAGAGTAAAGACACAAATGCGTGGGAACGTGTGAAAAGTATGACCAATATTAAAAAGTTGTATCACAATTCACACCTACATCATGCACACATCATCATATACATATTTTGTTCAGATACTGCTCATTAAGCTATGAATACATTGACTGTCATCAAATTATTGATAATCCGACTTTAGATAGGCAGTATATTTTGTTTACATCCATTCAATCTAAGCCTGAACACATCGATTAAATTCTCCCCAATTAATGTGTCATTGTATTTCTTTATTGCGCGGTTAAGAGGTGACACTTAAATTGATAGCATTATAGTGTGCTATTGTCTCTTTGTTTACGTTTAGATCAAATTATATCTGGAATTATATCTTTTTAAGGAGTTGCTCTTGCAGTAACAGGTAATGTTACTGCAAGAGCAACTCCTTCAAAAGTTGATGTTTCATAGCACGATTCACTTAATGTGGCCATTTTAGACCTGCTGAAGTCTCAACAGAGTATACGACACGATGAGATCGTAAAACTATGTTTACTGCATAGCAAATGATACAATGTCGTGAATTTGATCAGCGACTAGTTGCTCATTGCTCAGTATCTTGTTTCATCGAATTATTGCTAATCACCGTAAAGGCTAGACAAGTCGTTCGCGTTAGGATAAAGCACATTGCTTAGGTTTCCGTAATTGCATGTAGCTTCTTAGTTCCTGATAATGTGAATTAATTCGATAACTCATCAATTCTAAAGGTCTCCACAGACGAGAGGCCGATCGTTTCAGTTAGAACTGACGTCAGTTCGGCCTGAACGGATTCGAGCACATACTCGGAAAAAATCGCATCCGACCCAACTGACGTCAGTTCGGCCTGAACGGTTTCGAGCACACACACGGCAAAATCGCATCAGTTCGTTCTGGTTTGCCGCGACAGCTACGGTCGTGTTTAATAATTAAACACCGCGAAAACTCACTACGCTTGTACACGAAACACGCCCGCACGGCCGCGGCTCTGGCGAGAACTGAAGCGATTTGTCCACACATGGTCCGTTCAGTCCAGAATTAATGTTTCCAACTTAGTTTTTTACAAAGTTTTATTACTCAATTAAGTATTTTATTACCTCCTTAGAAGGAATTTAGTTGTTAATAGTGTGTTAGTAGGAAAGAGCCAGACAGTAATCATATGCATAATGGTCTAGGTTAAGTACAAAAAAAATTGCACCTTATACACGCGTCCGTAATTTGCTTAAAACTACCTGTTTAATCACTATATACGTAATATTTCCTAATATATTTTAATTTAACGGTAAAATTTATAATAAAATTCAATATAATAGTTTTAGTAAGTATAACAAAACCTAAAATGCTGTGGTTTTTTGGGTGCTTTACGGATTCCTAAGTTTAGTAGCTTTTTTTATAGTTTTTAGTATTCTTTTAGTAGTTTTTAGTAATTATCGACGCTAGTTTAGTAGTTTCGCAGAAATAGAGCTGGCAACACTAGAACGAATCGTTTCAGTCCATCCGGCCGACTGATGCAATCTTGAAATTGCGCACAGACGGTACGATTTTGCATCCGTTCAGGCCGAACTGAAGGAAAACCGGACCGTGTATGGGACCTCTTAAGACTTGTTGTCTTTTTGTCGTATACAGATGACGTGTCGTCGCGACACTACTGGTTTCTATGTATTTGTATGAAATGCGTCGCTAGTTTCGTGCTGTACGTACGTCGTACGTACGTTCGTACAGAGGGAATTTCATAGAAATCAGCATTGTCGTGACGACACGTCGTCGTCTGCTGCTTCTTATAGTCGGCTACCGACTCGTGCCTTTAGTTTTTTTCTGTCGCGACCACAAAAACTCTCGTGGGTACGAGGGCTTAGGCAGAGAAGACAATATTATAAAGGTCGAAAGTAGTTAGAAGGGCGCATGCGTATACTAAACCGAAGCTAAAGACTCGTTTGTATTGACTCCGATTAAGAGGCTAAAAACCTCCACTTCGTGACCTTTACGTTTAAGAAACTGCGTTAGATTGTGATTTGTGACGCTTTTGTTGCCAATACGGATAAGGTTTATTACCTTCATAGTCACGTTATGTAATGGTAACGACAAAACATTCGCAATATTTAATCGCAGCTAATTATTGTATGTAATAACAAACAATGGTCTGTCACGCACCGTGAGCCTTGAAAATAATTTTGCGATAACTACACGGTGTAATAAGCAGCAAAATGTACAAAAACATAAATATATTGTGTAGTCGAAAGAAGATGGTTGATAAGTAACTTTCTTTTACAAATCTTCGTCGCTTTCTCAAGTCTACATAAATTATGACATTTTTTTGTAGAAAATAACAACCAGATTATAATAACTATATTATAACCTGGTTGTTATTCTGTTGTAATATTGCCAACAACGTTTTTCATTCAGTTTACACATTCGTTACTGTGTCGCCGTCGCCGCGCCATGTGTAACCAGCTTTATTTGCCTGATTCAACAAAAGTCAAGGTCGTCCGCCGTGCAAACCTTTCCCATCGTTTTATTGTTCCGATTCTACATACACAAATAATGTAATTTATACGTCATAGATACATATTTGAAATAATCCGATTTTGTAAAAATTTTATATGAATGTGGATAAGTATTACATATTTTATGACAAATAACCCAAGACTCACGAGCAATTTTCAAAGAAATGCAAACATTTGGACAGAATGTATTACTGATGGCTCTTTCATTTATTTGTGACCTAGCGACCCGCCCCGGCTTCTCACGGGAGCAATGTATTCTACTAAACATAGGCCTTTTCATCCGTTTTGGATGATTTTATACAGTATTATCCGAGCGAAGTAACCACTCTTGAAATACTGTTGTGCCTGGGACAGTCGGTTTTTTAAATGTCGTATGGTTGCCCAAGCACATACGGCATTCTCACAACACAGCCAGCTTAGTCCAGAGGAATGACTGTTCAATACGTCTGGGACCAACCGTGTGCGGGTTTCGTCATGATGTTTTCCTTCACCGTTAGAGCATCTCTATATGTACTTGAGATCTAAAAAGTCTCATTGGTACACGCCACAACCTGGAAATCGAACCTGCACTCACTCGAGTGCGAATCAAACGGCCACCCACACACACCCACTAGGCCATGTATTATACAATATATGTATGTATGTATGTATGTATGTAGTGTAAATCCTCCTCTTGAATCACTCGTATCTATATCTGCAACTACAATAAAATTCGTCGAGTAGGTAATTAAAAAATCTAAGTGAACAGGAAAAGAAGCGACTTGCTTTTAATTATATGTAAAGTTTTGGCAAGCCCTTGTCCTTACTCTCTGACTCTGCCTTTTTATGTACTCCTTGGCTTTTTCGGACTTATAACTGCTGCAATATTTCGTAACCTGCACCGTTTCATGCGTCAAAACTTACATCCTCGTCATCTCGATGAGTGGTAGTCCTCCACTGTGCGCTTTTCCCGGAGATTTCTGCCGCGCACAATAAAACTCTGATGACCTTCAAACCTTCAAGAAAATACCATACACTCCTTTTTAAAAGGCCGGCAACGCACATACGGCTTCTCCGGTGTTGCACCGTCCTTGGGCGATGGTTATCGCTTTCCGTCAGGTGATCCGTCTGCTCGTGTGCTCGTATTTCATAAAAAAAAGTTATTAGGTCACTGCTCATTGCTATTTAGTTCTGAGTTCTGACGGAAGTGAAGTGAGCAAGGCGCGACGCAGCTACAGGCATACAAATATAGTGCAAAACCTTTCTTCGAATTTGCGATAGGCTTTGAATAGAATTGAGGTCTCAAAGTGGTTCTCAGCTTTTATTTAATAAGACATTTTACTATTTTATAGTTCCATAGATTTGCAAATTACAATAATTTATTTTATGGGCTAAGACATGTTCCAAAACCAGTGTCTGATGTATTTCAAGCGCTATTTTAGCCTGAGCTAGGTGCTAGACTCCATGATCTACAATAGTAAAAGCAGCATAATCCATTTCTTTATCTAAATTCTACTAAGAACTGCTTCTGGTTCGAAGGCATAAAGTTTAACGAGCCGACAGCTGTATTCATTTCCTTATCAGTTATCACATTACAATATTGGACAGTCATGCGACGAAAATTAATAGATTAGGTGTGGTGTGACTACGTGGTGGTTTAAGGTTCCCACAGACGAGAGGCCGATCGTTTCAGTTAGAACTGACGTCAGTTCGGCCTGAACGGATTCGAGCACATACACGGAGAAGATCGCATCCGACCGAACTGACATCAGTTCGGCCCTTAGATTAATAACGCCTAGATAGTCTTCAAATAAACGCATCGTACAAAGTGAAGCAAGCAACAGATAGATGTAGGCGTAAGCATTACATACCGACACGCACACAAACAAAACTTTAAAGTGTGTACTCTTAAAATTGGAATATTGTATTTGTTTTTCTTAATATCGTGAGATGTAAAAATATAACTTATATTTCATTTTAAACCATCTAAACACAATTTGTGAACTTTACACCGGACCGAACCGGACATAACATTTCATACTTACATATCAAATGTTATGTCCGAAGCTTTTTGAATTCTTTACCGATGCATTGTGACACCCAATAACGACACAAACCGTCATAATGTTTTTAATAGTCGGAGATGTATGCACTAGCGCTTAACCTTGACAACTGACGGGTCGTACGAACAAACTCAGCCGATATGGCTCAGTATGATTTACTTCACTTTTCATGCGCGTACTCGGTTTCTAGGCATTTCAATCTAAGGTTCGGCCTGAAAGGATTCGAGCACACACACGGAAAATTGTCACGAGCTTCGGTCGTGTTTTTAGGGTTCCGTAATACTTAAGGAACCCCTTATAAATTCACTTTGCCCGTCTGTCCGCCGCTCTCCTAGCTTCTGTAATAACTTTATGACAATTACTTTTGTAGTAATTCAAAGAAAACCTATTGCGTGTTTATAGTTACGGAACCCTCCTTAGACATGTCGTGACATGCTCTTGGTCAGTTTATGGCTATTATTTTATTTATTAATTGTATTTTGCTGCAATTGTAATCAGTTAATCACGCTATTGACGAAACCGAATTATTGTGTCATACATTTTTCTCTTTGTTTTATAGTAATAGTCTTTAGATTTTATCAACCATAGTGGCTCTAAAGTTTTAAATACTTCAATGAACTTTAAAAAATGTCTTTAGACCACGTGCCATTTTTAGGGTTCCGTACCCAAAGGGTAAAAACGGGACCCTATTACTGTGATTTTGCTGAGAATTCAGTACTCAATTATTATTATTATACCCATTACAAATCTTAAAAATCAACATTATTGGAAATAAGGTACTAGGTTACTGTTCTTTAAGATTCGTGATCTTAAAGAAACATACTTCTATCGTCAAGTCTTTGTTCGCTAAGGCGAGATCTTGTTAGATACTAAATGTTCCAGCAGTAAGGAAATATGAAAAAGTAGAGTAGCCTGTGATTTTTTAAAGTTTTTTTACATATCTCCACCACCACCACCGTTTTCGTGAAGTGCCATTTCTATGTGAAACTAACGCAGGCAAATTAGTACAGCTTAGTAAAACGTAGGAAACTGAAAATCCTTTAAATTAGATCCGTCATATGAAGACAAATCATATGAAGCCCATATGTATGGTCGAATTTGGACCACTTTTGAGATATTCACCATTTTGATTTTTTCTGAAGTAAAACCCTTCACCTGTTTGGGTTATAATAAAACACCTAAATGATGCTTTTAATTCCCTCGCTAATTAACACAAGTACAATTAACAATTCTAAGCACAATTTAAACTCGATAGATATTTAAGATATTTATTTTAACATTTTACTTACAAATCAACAGTAACAAGATGTTACTATTGATTGATGAACAAGATGTTAACTAGTCATTTTACTTTGAAGTTTCCGCGACCACAGGATGAAAACTACATAACTAAAAAAAAGAATACTGGTTTAAATAAACCGTTAGTTTGACACCTGCATCTTATCTTTATTATATCTAAAAAATAATTTCTTCCACGCAAAACAGGAGCGTTGTTTTGCATTCGATTTTTCTACTGACCGGTTAGGTTAGGTTAGTTTAATCGAATTAATTTTATATATAAAAAAGTATTTTATTATTACCTCTATTCATTCGTCAAAACTCTAACCAGCCAGTAATTATCGGCTCCAAAACTACTTCTCAACTTTTTTTTAGGATTTTTTTAGATGTCATAGAGTTAAGATTCAGGAATTAGGATTATAACTTAGTTATACATTATTTAGAAGATAATTAAATGTAGTTGTTTTTAAGACAGTAGATTTCTTTTATGTTGTCATATTTGGCATTCTATGATCGTAGAAGCTTAAAAGTGCAATAAGTACGAGGAGTGATCCAAAAGTAATGATATTTAATATGAAATATGGAATTTAATATAAAATATTTGGTTAAACCAAGAATGTATTTCTCTACATAGTCTCCTAGCAAGTCAATCATATTTTTTCTAAACCCATCATTCCCTTTGAAAAAATTCTTTGCCTTGACTCTCCAAAAAGCCTCTACAGCAGTCATCACCTCGCTATCGTCGGCAATTTTTTTGCCTCGGTGTTCCTTAAGCCGAGGGAAGTGGTAAAAGTCATTGGGAGCCAGGTCTGGCGAATAGGGTGGGTGTTCGAGCAATTCGAATCCCGTTTCTTAATTGGCAGCCATTGCGACGGCGGCTTTGTGAGCCGGTGCGTTGTCTTGGTGAAACAACACTCCAGCTCGCAGTTTGCCTCGACTGTTTTCCTTGATGTCTTCCCGCAATTTTCTTATTTGCTTTGCGTAGTAAAAGCCAGTAATAGTGGCTCCCTTTCCCAAGTATTCCACCATAATAATTCCTTCAGCGTCCCAAAAACGGATGCCATAACCTTTCCTGCCCAACTTGACACCTTGAATTTCTTCGTCTTCGGGGAAGAGGCTCGTTTCCAAGTCAATGACTGCTGTTTGCTTTCCGGATCAAAATGGTGGATCCAGGTCTCGTCCATGGTCACGAAACGAGACCAAAAAAAATCCTGAGCCGCTTGGAACTTTTCGAGATTCACCCTCAAAATGTCGATTCGTTTTACTTTTGCTCGTCGCTTAACATTCTCGGGACCCAGCGCGCAGAGACCTTTTTCAAATGTAGTTCGTTCGGATGGATTCTTTGAACACTGCCATATGATATCCCTGTGACCTCAGCTACATGCTTTATGGTCACTCTTCGATCTGCCAACACGACATCTTAGACTTTTTTCACGTTGTCTGCGGTGAGGGTCGTGGATGGGCATCCCTCGCAATGTTCATCTTCAGTGGATGTTCCACCCAGCTTAAACTCCTTTGCCAAGCGCGCAACTGAGGAATATGGAGGAGCAGAGTCCCCCAATGTTTCCACTAGGTCACTGTTCATGTCTTTAGTAGACATTTTTTTCAAACAGAGGTTACTTGATGACAGCTCTGATTTCGTTTTTCCTCCATTTTGATATTTTCTCTCCGACTGTTGATGCTTGACTGCTGACCTAGTAGATATATAATGGAGCCAAAATTTTTTTTTTCCTAATTATATGTGTTCTACTAATATCCGATTATCATAACTTTTGGATCACCCCTAGTATGTTACTGTTTTTTCATAAGTAAGAATTCATTAAATATAAAAAAAATACAGGTTTAAATTGTGTTTAGATTTAATTATTGTACTTCTTACTACTTGAGCAATTGAAACCATATTCAGTGTTTTTATAAAATGGGTCACCTACTTTCACTGAAAAAATATAAAATGGTGAATATCTTAGAAACACTCCAATATATACATACAGCGGATCTTCATCCCTCGGATCTCCATTTAACGGATTGACTACGTTCTACCAAATAACCTGTGTAAAAATGTGACAATAAATTGAGCAGTACAATAAAAAATGTCGAATAATTTCAATATTGTACGTCTAGAATACCTGATTATATTTACAAATATGTAATTTTTCACAATAGTAACGAAGATTTGAAAAATTTGAAAAATGTTAATTCAACGCCGGGAAATCCGGCGTTAAAAGAAAATTTTCTAATTTCGAAGTATCTGGATTGCAATCACTACCGACCACATTATATGGCACACTGCTAGGACTGTCAATGTGAGGAGTAGTAGGCTGTTGGCAATGGTGGTGGTGGTCACCATGCTTGCCTTCTGTGGGTCAGTAGACTTCACAGGCCTTCGATGATTGTGAGTCTTAGCTTCACTTGCGCAGATCTGGGATAAAGTTAACCCACTCAGGGTAAAATATTGAGCCTTCTCTTTCATAAATACGAAGAACGAGAGAGATAACATGATATTTAACCCAGGGTTAAGTTTAAATCAGATCTGCGCAACCCACTTGCTACCCCTTAGGTACGCAGGTTTCCTCTCGACGTTTTCCTTTGCCGTTTGAGCGTACATAGTTTTCATTTAAGGAAAAAAAATCTCATTGGTGCCAGGCAAAAACCCAAGAACCTGCACTTCCATAAGGCCACGGACACTGTACATTTTTGCCTCATTATAAATGTGTGATATTACTAACATTGGAAAATTTAATAAAGTTTCCGGAACCGGAAAAACCAGCTCGATCAATATTATGTGACACGTGACTTAAACGTAAATAATGATTTATCAGGATATTGTTTGGGTTCGTACCGACTTCAAAAAAATTAATATTTAGTAGAGAAATAGTTAAAATTTTATTAAGGGGTTGCTCCCATACAACAAACATGTTTTTTTTGTCGTTTTGTACGGAACCCACAATGCAATTGGCCAGTTTTTATTTATGTAATAGTACCTACCTTATTTAAACATTTAAATGTAGAGTAGCTAACTGTAAAGCTAGCGGTTAACTTTGGTTCAATTGAATAGGAGTATGTGTTAAGAACCTAGCAGGTGGCCACTTAAACGTTTTTGTCAAACCGAAAACCTCAACACTGAATACGCCGCGCTGTTAACAAAATCATTAACTGTTAAATTTAACAAGTTACGCTTATTAACAGGCTAATGAGGCTATCTTGCCCGCGACTTCGTGCGCGCAACGGGAAATCACGTGGAAACCGTGCATTTTACCACGATAAGAAGTAACCTATGTCCTTACCTACTTTATGTATGTGCCAAATTTCATCAAAATCGATCCAGTAGCGTCCAGACTCACCGTCAGAAATGACGAAATAAGTTTCCGATGATCGATCACAAAACACAGTCACATTCACGTTTATCGAAGCTTCTTGGCGACAGTCTTTACACCTATCTTCCGTAAATATTTTCAAATTATTAAATCTATATTCGAATAGTTCACTTCATCGTGCTGAATGCTGATATGGTTGACAAGGTCGCGCCATTGTTGCTGTCTACTAAAGGCTGTAGGCCGGAGCGTGCGTCCGGCCTGCAGTGTCAATGTTTCTAATGTGCCTGGATTAGATGCTGCAACTTGCTATAAAGAAGAGGACTGAGACAAATTAAGTCTACATAATATGATAAGTTGACATATGGTATGTAGACTTCAATTGTCTCAGTTCCTCTTCTACTATCTATCTCCCGTCCTCATCTACCTACATCATCTACCGTCCTCATCTACCTACCTCATCAACCGTCCTCATCTACCTACCTCATTTACCGTCCTCATCTACCTACCTCATCTACCGTCCTCATCTACCTACCTCATCAACCGTCCTCATCTACCTACCTCATTTACCGTCCTCATCTACCTACATTATCTACCGTCCTAGTCTACCGTCCTCATCTACCTACATCATCTACCGTCCTCATCTACTTACCTCATCAACCGTCCTCATCTACCTACCTTATTTACCGTCCTCATCTACCTACCTCATCTACCGTCCTCATCTACCTACCTCATCTACCGTCCTCATCAACCGTCCTCATCTACCTACCTCATCCACCGTCTTCATCTACCTACCTCATCAACCGTCCTCTGCATCTACCTACCTCATTTACCGTCCTCATCTACCTACCTCATCAACCGTCCTCATCTACCTACCTCATTTACCGTCCTCATCTACCTACCTCATCTACCGTCCTCATCTACCTACCTCATCAACCGTCCTCATCTACCTACCTCATCAACCGTCCTCATCTACCTACCTCATCAACCGTCCTCTGTATCTTCCTACCTCATCTATCTACATCATCTACCGTCCTCATCTACCATCCTTATCTACCATCCTTATCTACTGTCAACCTCTACCGTCAACCCCTAGTACCGACTGCCGAGCGTGATAATCGGTGTTTCCCATGACACAGTTAAATAGGCTATTGTTAGCGCAGGTATTTTAAGAAGTTTGTCGCTGACACCTCTCAAGCAATTAGGTCAACGTAAACGGTAAAATTAGGTAAAAGTATTGATGGTTTTGCTAAATAGCACAGCGATTCGCAAAAACGATGCGTGTGATACTATAAATAGAAGGCGAGAGACTCTTATGCGTTAGTCTAAATCTACAGTTGCTTCTAAGCCCATGACTTAGACCAGGAGTTCCCAAATTTATTTTAGCTGTGACGCCCTTGGGAATGTGCTTCTTTTTGGGGAGTCGTTCTCCTCTACTAGAACTAAACATTATTATTTAAGTACGAAGAAAATTAATAAAACATAATATGATACTTATATTTTTTTGTTGGCTGACTATACTGAGATGTGTTTGCTTTTCAAAGCGTATTTTCCCAAAACGAGGTTCAAATCAAAAAATCGATACTTTTTCTCTAAATCTTATCACGGCGCGCGTAGTTGGGCCCCGACGTGTTGTTTAGGAGTCCCTGGCTTAGGCTATATGATCCGGAATCCGAAAGGCCGGGGAAAATTCAGAACGCTGAAAATAGAACTCTGCGCTAACACAAAATAGAGTTGAAAATAAAAGCTTCGAGTGTCGAGCTGGCATGTATGACATAGACATTTCACTCGACACTTGTGTATTCGATTTTCATCTCTATTGTAATAAGCCCGGAGTTCTATTTTCAATGCTCTGAATTTTCGACTGCCTTCCGGATTCCGGATCATATAGTCCCTTAGATAGTTATGCCCACAGCACATTTCGCAGTAATAAGACCAAGAGAGCATAGAAGGTGTAAAAAAGCGACACACTTGACACCTTTTTTTACACCAAGAAGGTGTAAAACACTTGACACTAGACTGCTCGCACTCGTATATTCCGTCATACACGACCCATATTTACCTTCTTACTTGAAAGAAAAATTTCTATTTCGACGAGCAGAAATCAAGGATTTACGGTCAGTTTCAAATCTTCTTTTGGAAATGCCCGGACATCACTCAAAATACTACAGCTCTTCCCTTGCAATCACCGGGATAAAACTTTGGAACGCTTTACCAATAGACATAAAAATGACAAAAACACTGAGTCTGTTTAAAGCATGGGTCAAAGAACACTTTCATTCCTTATGATTAACACAAATTAAATTGTTTGTTTTAGTTATTATCTTAAAATTATTGTTCCATCCTTATGATGTTATGTTCTTACTTATTATAATATGTATGTATAATATTAGTATTGTATGTATGTATCTGTTTATATATTATGTCAAAATATGTATGCTAACAGATAGGCACTTATTTTGCACATTCACGATAATCTAACATTATTACTGTCCTCCACCCGTGGTTGCCTGGAAGAAATTACATAATAGTAGTAAGGCCACCATTGTGTTCTACATTGTTTAATAGTATAGATTCAATTTCAGATTGTAAAAATATGTGTGCACAGTAAATATTATTTCATTCTTTCTTCACCTTTCCACCGATTGTGTCGGGCTTTGACGTGTCACTGTCAACTGTCTCGTGTTTATCCCGCCGCGCCCGCGCCAGGCCAACTGATCGTTACATACATAAAGCTTTCACGGCTCAGTGGGCGGCAGACGCGCTAGCGGTAGTCGGACACATTCAAATCCGACGCAGCGATGTCGATACCTTGAACTTATGTGAATCATGCTTTTCGCAAACGCTTCAACACTGTATGCGGCATTTTGTCCCCATTTCGCTTTGTATTGAAGTATGTTTTAGGTGAATCTGACAGAGAGTCAGCCATTCTAAGTAGGGTAAAAGCCGGATAGTTGACTTGGTAGGATACTTGCCTCGGTTCTGATTCGCTAATTCGCTATGTTAGGAATGTTTTATAATTTTTGCGGTAGGTTTTTAAAAAAAGTGTGGTAACTATCCGGCTTTTACCCGAGAGCCAGTAATGCAGTCCTACGATAAAAACAAGCCCAATGATAAAATACTAGATGCGGCTAACGCATAATAAGCAAATCCAGCGGGAACCGTACATTTTACCGTATAAAACCATTTAAATATGCCGCACATTTAGCAGTGACGGATTCAACTATCAAAAACTTATGTTCATTTTACAAGTTAAAATCTAATTATACCTTAAAACCTATCTGAAAGACTGTATACTTCGGTGAACACATTAAAATCAATAGCTAAAACCGAACGTCGATACTAATTAATATAAGTCTTTATGTTAAATGCGATCGAGCGAGCAAACAATTTTTTCTATTTTACCTGTCCAAACCTGTTGAAACTTATACTACACTCGGAAAAATACACTTATATCAATAGCCTAAAACTGAACGTCAGTACTAATTATTACAATATGTCTTTACGTCAAACATTTTACAGGTTAAAGTCTGTTCAAACTTTAAACCCTGAAAGACGGTGAACTTCGGAAAATACAATTAAATCAGGCTGAAACAGAATATCAGTACCAAATGATATTATAACAGATTAAATCTGTTCAAATTTTAAATTCTAAAAGACTGCACATTAAAAGAAAACATTTCGGTTTAGACTTTAGAGGTAGGTAACACAAAGGTCGAAGCAAGCGAGAAAACTTTTGCTTATAATAGAAAATAAAAATTAAGAAAACCTTATCTGAAAGTCTGTACACTTAAAAAAACTGTAAATATACAGTATGTATCAATTAGACTTCGAGGCGGTCCTTTATTTTATTTTTTACTTACTATCAACTCGAAACTCTTCATTTACTACAAAAAAGGGACATGTTGCAAAAAAAATATTTATTTTGTAATTTAAAATAAAGTAAAATAGTGTGATTTAGGTTAGGTACGTTAGGTTTGTCATATATGATACGAGGGCGGGTCAATAAGTCCGTGACTTTTGGAATAAAACACAGATTTTTTGATAAATAAATCATTTTATTTTTCAACGTAGTCCCCCTTGAGCTCTATACACTTTGTCCAACGCTTCTCCAATTTTTTTATCCCTTCCAAAAAATATGATTTGTCGAGGTCCTCAAAATAGGCCTTTGTTTGCGAGATGACTTCATCATTGGAGTCAAATCTTTTGCCACCGAGCCATTTTTTCAGGTTTGGGAACAAGAAGTAGTCACTCGGAGCCAAATCTGGAGAATAGGGTGGATGTGGGAGCAATTCATAGCCCAATTCATGGATTTTTGCCATGGCAACTGCACATGTGTGCACCCTTGCATTGTCTTGGTGAAAAAGAACTTTTTTCTTGGCCAAATGAGGTCGGTTTTTTTTCAAATCCTCATTGAAGCGGTCCAATAAGTTGGCATAATATTCCCCATTAATTGTTCTTCCCTTTTGAAGATAGTCAATGTGGATTATCCCACGTGCATCACAAAAAACAGTCGCCATAACTTTATTGGCTGACAAACCCACCTTGGCCTTCTTTGGCGCCGATTCACCCTTAGAAACCCACTGTTTTGACTGTTGTTTGGTCTCTGGTGTGTTGTGATGGATCCATGTTTCGTCCACGGTTACAAAACGGCGCAAAAACTCCTCGATATTGTGATTAAACAACGCCAAACCTTCCTGTGAAGTTGTTACACGATTGCGTTTGTGGTCGACTGTGAGCAAACGCGGCACCCATCTTGCGGAAAGCTTTCTCATGCCCAAGTGATCATTCAAAATTGAAACCACTGAGCCATGCGAGATGCCTATGGCTTCCACAATCTCTTGCACTTTCAATCTTCGGTCGGCCAGGACGTTCGGCATCTTCAGTGCTTGTACGGCCACAACGAAATTCAGTAAACCACTTTTTTACCATTGAAATCGATGGTGCAGAGTCCCCATAGTATTTATCAAGCTTAGCCTTGGTCTCGGTAATGGTTTTTTTTCGCAAAAAATAATGCTTAATAAGCACACGAAATTCACTTTTTTCCATTGTTTCCTTAAGTTACTGGATAGTCTGATAAAGATAGCTGTAAAACACAAACTAACTGCAGCAAGTTCAAATTTTGATAGGAGTCAACTGACAGATGCCTGTTGACAGGAGTAGTGTTGCTTTTTCAGTAAGGAGGTTAGAAATTCAAAAAGTCACGGACTTATTGACCCGCCCTCGTACTATACCTACTTCACACTTTTTTCTTAGAACACAAGTAGGTACTCATATAATTTTGTGATTAGTGACGTGCCCAAAATATTATATCGCGTGCCATAGGTTCACCATCCCTGGCCTATGACGTCCCACTGCTCGGCAAAGACCTACCTTGGGTCTTTGCCGAGGTCTTCTACTTATCTCGTTCCTGCGCCACCGTAGTGGCCTACGGTATAAGTAGAAGCCTGGCTGGTATCCAGCTCGTCGTGCCATCTTTTCTTCGGCCGGCCACGGCGGCGTCGTCTATCTTCGGCTACCCATTCAGTGCTTATTTTTGCCCAGCGGTCAGGATGCATTCGGCTGATATGACCCGCCCAATCCCCTTTTGGTTTAGCAGCCTCGATGCCTGTGTCGCGGTCGTTGATACCCGTTTAAGAGCGCATATTATTCGATCGGATATATAAAATCTTTTACTTAGCAATAAGTCAAAGCGAGACTTATGATCTATATATGATAGAGAAACTTATGATCTAATTTTAATTTATCTTAAACGTTACTAAGATTATAACACCGTCACCGTCCGAATTACCGAAACTATTATTAAGCAGTCGCTAGAACCTCAATTCTCGTATTTAAAGTAGACTTACATTGTACTTTGATTGTATTACAAGTGAAGCGACCTGTTTGGACCAATCACAGTGCGTTTAACGCTGGTTTAACGTTTACGAGAATACCAGTTTGGCAGTTTTAGCGTATATTTATCAGAATTGACCCTTTGTTTTGCAATATTGCGTTTCACTATCGATTGTGTAATGTGTAGGGAGTAGTGACTCACCGATTCTGTCTAAACTCTAAACGACTTTGGAGCTTGAACTCTTGTCGCTTTGTTGATGTATCAATAGGCTAGATGAATTATTTTTTTTTATTTAAAAGTGAATAGTACTCTTAAATATGAGTAACTTCTCAGAAGAAACAGTATATTAAAAGTCAATGTTTTCAAAGGTACAGCGATTTGTATACAAAATTTCGCAAGTCTCGTGAAAACGCTTCATACTAAAGTCGCACCTAGCTGTGACGTCACGCCTAGGTTAAACTGTATGAAGTATAAGGCCGCAGGAACATAATATTTGTAAAAATCTTCGATATTTGTGCGTTTAAGTTCATGATGTTGATTTTGTTTACTAATTAAACAAAACAATATTTTTTTTGTAATTTTTAGATTTAGATATCTAATTAATAATCTATACACATAAAATATTATATTTTTTTACATTCACCTAGTAGTAATGCCTCAATATTTCTGAGTATATCAATGAAACTAATTATTTTAGATGTACTCATCTCCCCTAGTGAATGTATCACCACTCGATAACTTTATATTAGTAGTCCGTAAAGCCGAAATATTGCCAGTGCCTCTTGTAGGAAGCATTCTTCAAGAATTATCCAAGACAAACTCATTAAAATTCTTTGCATATATGGCAGTAACTTTAGTTTCTTCTTGCTTCACGGTCTTTAATCAGCCTTTTTCCTAAAAATCGTGACTTATATAATATAATATTATAAATATGAAAGCGAATTTACTGTAACTGTAAGTGTAAACTTACTCCGTTAAACAAACCACGCCACCACTAGACCACACACTGCACAACAGACGGCTACCAAATTAGAGGAGCTTCAATTGGAATGTCTTAGACATCCACCGTACTCCCCGGACCTTGCTCCATCAGATTACCATTTTTTTCAAAATTTGGATAACTCCTTGCAAGGGAAAAAATTCAACTCCGATGGGGCAGTCCAAAGCGCCTTCAAATATTTTATTGATTCCTGTCCGAATGGTTTTTTTTAGTAAAGGAATCAATGAACTACCTATCAGATGGCAAAAGTACATAGGTAGCAATACTTTGATTAAATAAATATATTACGTTTAAAAAAATCGATTTTATGTTCCTCCTATACAAAACGCCAATTTCATATGTAATGACCTAATATTTATTGCATCTGAATTCTGAGTTATGCGTAATTGAGGCGCGAGGCCTCAGGCGGAGGTCCACGTCGCGTCGCCCACGCCTTACGTCGCATCTGGCTGGAAGAAGCGATTTTCCCCGTCAGTTCGGCCTGAACGGATTCGAGCACACACACGACACGATTTTGCATCCGTTCAGGCCGAGCTGAAGGCAGACCGGACCATGTATGGGCCCCTTTAGACATTGGCATGAGTCAAATACAAATAATCTTGCATGAACAATTAGGTGTAAAAAAGTTGTTATCCCGATGGATACCGCATTTGCCCTGTGAAGAGCAAAAAGCGGCTCGCGTTACTTGGTGAGTCAGAACTCTCGGAAGATTCCACGCAGGATCCTCAAATGCTGTATACAACATCGTATCAGGTGACGAATCCTGGATATACGCGTACGAACCCGAAACAAAAAACCAGTCACGAGTTTGGGTGTTCGAAAATGAGTTAAAGCCAACAAAAATTGTTCGTTCACGGAGTGTTGCAAAAAAAATGGTGGCCACGTTTGTCTCCAAAACCGGCCATGTTGCGACTATTCCTCTTGAGGGACAAAGAACGGTTAATGCAGAATGGTATGCTAACATTTGTTTGCCACAGGTCGTTTCTGAACTCCGTAAAGAGAACTGCAACCGCCGCATCATCCTCCATCACGACAATGCGAGTTCTCACACCGCGCACAGAACAAAAGAGTTTTTAGAGCAAGAAATCATAGAATTATTAGACCATCCGCCGTACAGCCCCGACCTAAGCCCTAATGATTTCTATACTTTTCCTAAAATAAAGAATAAATTGCGTGGTCAGAGATTTTCATCACCTGAAGAAGCTGTGGACGCCTACAAAACGGCCATTTTGGAGACCCCAACTTCCGAATGGAATGGTTGCTTCAATGATTGGTTCCATCGTATGGAAAAATGTGTCAAATTTCGCGGAGAATACTTCGAAAAGCAATAAATACATTTTTAAATAGTAATGTTGTGTCACTTCCTTGATTCCCGAAATTTTCAGTGCCGCCCTCGTAAAGAATAAATAACTCACATGTGTTTTTCACGAACTCGTGGTCTATAATGTTTAAACAGCTGGTGAGTGTGATATAATAAGCTCTGGAATATGAACAGGACCTAGAGTCTATCTAGATTATCTATATGTTAGTTTGTATTGAATAGGCTCCGAAACTACTGGAACGATTTTGATGAAATATGGCACAGACATAGGCAGAGTAGACTATGGGGAAGGACATAGGCTATGTTTTATCGCGAAAAAATGTACGGTTTCAGCGAGATTTACTTTTGCGCGCAAGAAGTCGCGGGCAACATCTAGTATTAGATACAACTCTCTCAAGTTTTTGCATCGAAATACTCTGTTCAGATAGAAAATTAAACCTCTAATTGTTTTAAACACTTACGGATTGTGTCGCGGTGCACTTTTCTTTTTCCCGACGTTTCGGCTACTTTCCAGCAGCCGTGGTCACGGGAGGACAGACTGAATCCGTAAGTGTTTAAAACAATGAACAATCAATATTATACCTTTAAGTTAAGAAAAACATCTGTACACTATCATGCTACCAATTTTAATGTCACTTATTTAACGTGCAAGAAATACAATATTTAATTATATAAATTAGATTTAGAAATTCTGAACAGATTCTAGGAGCCCTTAGGCTCCTCGCCAAGTAGGATATCAGTACCTCTACCAATAAAATGTATATGTCGTAGCCATTTGGTCAAATAGGCTATCTTATTGGACACATATTCCGATCATTAAACGCTGACATCCAATTGAATGCGTAGGCTGACAATTATTTGCACTAGAATCTCTGAAAGTTTAAAACAAATTGGCGTATTGAAAGTCAGCTCTTTAATTAATATGACTCATCAATTATCAGCCAAGTGATTCAGATTTAGTTAAATTTTTCCACTGGTGCGCTAGCAGTCACTATACAAAATGTAGCGTTAATGGCGCGTCCATATCCATTTTTGTATTTTTGACGTGATAACGTCTTATAATTTGATGGAGCCGGCTGCATGCACGAAAAAACATGACTCATACCGTTACCAGCGTTACCTCGCTAAATATGACGCATTTGCCCTTACCTCAGCTGGCCGCGTCTTAGGTATGTGAGCGGTGGGACGGAGAGGCGGGGGCGCTTGATGTTATTACTCAGTTCGGCGCCGGACTTCGCGGCGGCAAAACGCGTTGACAGTTCTGGCTAGTTTAGACAAAACGCACAAGAGATTGCAATAGCAAGATGAGTCCGCCGATAAAAAGACAATCTAAGGAAATAATATTTAAAGTGCATAAGTTTTTTAAAAAACGGAAAGCCGATCGATGTCAATAGTTTAGAATATAAACCTGATGCGTCTTTAATTTATTCTTTTCAATAATTAAATAATTATTATTCACGATATCTCGAGATTGGTCGTCACTGTCTAATCTCATGTTAATTAGTTCCGCGCGCACTATAAACATGACGTTGTCACGTTGAACTATCGTCAGTAAACCGACTTTACAGACAACAGATTTTTTTTATTATACTTTTACACATTCATCGAATCTATAGGATGACCAGAAAAATAAGAAAACCTCGCCAAGTTGCGGGAAATCACGGCACTAAAATGAAATGACAAATCTTTGAGATTTAACCAATCACATCCCAGCCATTCGTAGTGTGGCTCCAAGTAAATAATGAAGCGCCCCAGTGCAGGTTTTTTATTTTTCTGGCCAGGCTTCAGTTTATTTTTTAAAAATATTTCGCTATCTCTAGTGTACTATACTTAAGTGGTAGAAAAGTAGTCGCAAATAATTTGTGAACTCATAGACCCAGTGGCGTGCACAGGATTATGACACTGGGTATGCGGCGAAGTACTCGGTCACAAAAACTTTTTCGTTTATAGATTTTTAGCAAAGCTACAGCCAAGCGACGGATCTCTAAGTCGAAACCATGCCAACAGTGCAAGTCTTAGATGTACTACTATTCATGTACATCTTCTACGGCAACGCAGACAAAACAGCGATCGATCGTCGCGGCGGAAGAAATTCTAATAAGTAAAATAATAAGCATATTTTAAAATATTATTACTACTCACCAGTCAGTCAGCTTCAATTTTCACATATTCAAGGTTCCGGTTACTTGAGATTACTATATCCCGATGTAAATAAACGCAAGATTTCGGCCACCTCAAATATCTTATCCAAGTGAGTGAGGCCGCGGAATAGAAATTATTTAAATCTGAATATCCCGAATCAGTCCACACTGTCCTAGAATTACTTAATAATATGCAAGGAAAACAATATAATTTAATCGTGTGTACACAACCACACAGCAGTTATACGTTTCATAACTTTTAACATGAAATTTTCGAGTTACATTATTTTTTTGCTGGTTTAATTGTTGTAACTCGGGTACACACCTACCTTTAGACAGAATTTAAATCTTTTCACTGAATGACAATTGTTAGAACTTGTTATTTTTAATTTTTAATAAACACATTATCAACGCAAACCCTTACAATCAAATAACATTTTTAAAAAATCAACACACGCAAAAGCAAATCACTACAATTATTATAGAAACTCAGTAAGAAACTGTTAAATGTACACACTTTCAAATGTTAAAATGAAAAATCTTTTAAGAAAACTATAAATAAACAGGAGCGATTAAATTGTAAACAATGCTTATCACATGAAATATGCAATATGGCCCCCGCGAAACACAAAATGTTTCTTCTATTTAAATAAATAAAACCTTACTAAACAAAAATGCATAATGTGCATACATGATTCATTAGATTCACGTCTATTATTTTTAGTCGGATTATAGGCAACGAATAATTTCCGACAAGCCAGTTCGGCGGTTTTCGGAAGCGATCGGATAGCCGAACCGAGCTCCCAGCTCGGCTCGGCGTGGTTCGGCGATCGCCTGCCGCATGAGTTACCGCTATAAATCATGTCGATATTCATGTATGTGTGCGTTTGCGAAGTATGAAAATTACACACACATGCGATGATTTTTCCTGCAGGACTTACCGGCATGAGTTGCTATTTATAAAATATTAGGGGTTTTTATGTTACTATATTTTTTAATTAATTTATTTACTATTAATTAAAGTCATCTAAAACGTACGAACGTTTTATTAAAATATCTGTGAATGACAAGTAAAGCACTGCATTTCTGCCTACAAGGAGCGCACGCCCCTGTAGTCATCCTAATCAAACACCACAAATCTATTGATATCTAAAACTAAATAACTACACGACATTACACCCTGACAAAGTTTTCTGCTGGTGTCGCGTCTGACTTGACACAGGTGGCGTCAACGTGGGTAAGGGCACTGGGGACTGTGACGTTGTCGGTGGGTGTTCTTGTAACAACTCTGTTGATATGTCATAAACATCTCTATTGTTGTTACAAATGTTGTTGACTGTTGCTGCAGGTGTTCTCGGACCTGGGGCTGGACGTGATCGAGAGCGCGTTCTCGGGGTACAACGCATGCGTGTTCGCGTACGGCCAGACCGGCAGCGGCAAGACCTTCACCATGATGGGCTCACCGGTACGTAGCGGGGAGGGGGGAGGGGCTTACCACTTAGATCATCGTTATCATCATGGCTAACTACCTACAGACGTCTCTACTGCTGGGGCCGAGGATCTTCTCATGTGCATATTCAACACCAACTTGAGGAGGATGATGGCTGTGGTCACAGTCAACAAGCTTTAAATATTATACGCCTAAGAAACTTAGGTTTTCTTATAATGTTATTGCACCGTAGACAACGAAAAACCATTGGCTGAGTTAACAATACTCTTGGTTAGATCTTTTACTTTCTCTTTATAGTTTGAAGGCCCAGGGTTTTATAATCAGGGTAACCCAGGGTCAACAGGGTAACTACAGAAAATAAAGAAAATAGTTATTTTATTTTTCAATCTTCTATTCGACTTATCATTAATGCCGCTAACTATGAAAACTATATTTAGCGGCATTAATGATATAAAAATAATAAAACAGCTCAAAAGCTACAAAAAAAATAAAATTAAAAGCACAAAATTTTGAATGAAAGGACAAGAGAGAGAAAAATCGCCAATTATTACAAAAAACTTAAAAGTCCAAAATCTCGTAAAATGTGGAAAATGGGTTTCATTGATGGTAAGTACAACCTCTTAAAAGATCAATATGGACATGTGCTATATCCCTGAATAGGTATGTACTTACATACGCGTATATAGCTATGAGGTATGAGATTTTTCCTGCTATTGCGGTGTTGATAATGATGATGTTGAGGTAGCTCTGCCAAAATTATGCAATGGCCATTGACCATGACACTTGAATTAATTGTATAATGCATTGAGAATGTCACATTTCTCACTGGATTTATGATAATTATACGCGCGATGCACGAGCACGTCGCGCGATATAAATAATATTATCATTTTATCAATGTCATATTATTAATATTGCTCATGTCAGCGTGTCGAACTTGACACGAATACTTTAGAAATGCGATTTTTATTTTGTATACATGTCACGACTTTGTTACACAAAAAAATATTGAAATCAATTTTAAGCCTAAAGAATATGTATTCAACTATTCAATCCAAATTGCAATTTATTATTTTCGTTTCGAATTAATTTTTCATAATAAAATAAAATAAAATTGTTATTAGTTTTTATTAATTCACAGGTTTAACTTATAAAATATTTCTTCTGCATATTTTATTGCATTTTATATTGGTAGTTACTAAACCAGTATACCGTCTAAAATATCTTGAGAGATTTATTTCCCTGCGCAGGAGTCGCAGGGCCTGATCCCGCGCATCTGTCGCCAGCTGTTCTCGCGCGTGGCGGCGGGCAAGGAGGGCGGCGCAAGCTACCGCACCGAGGTCAGCTACCTGGAGATCTACAACGAGCGCGTCAAGGACCTGCTGGCCGCCGACGCGGGGCACAGCCTGCGCGTGCGGGAGCACCCGCAGCGCGGGCCCTATGTGCAGGACCTGTCCAAGCACCTCGTATCCGATTATGATGATATACAGGTAAATGGCTTGATAGTGCGAAAATATTTATTGTCTATGGTGAGCGTGCTAATATGATCTGTAGACTAGATTGTGGATAAATATATAAAATATTGCTGGGCTAGGGTTAGCGCGCTAATATGTTCTGTAGACTACATCGTGGATAAAAATACAAAATAATGCTGGGCTATGGTAAGCGCGGTAATATGTTCTGTAGACTACATAGTGGATAAATATACAAAATAATGCTGGGCTATGGTAAGCGCGGTAATATGTTCTGTAGACTACATTGTGGATAAATATATAAAATAATGCTGGGCTATGGTAAACGCGGTAATATGTTCTGTAGACTACATCGTGGATAAATATACAAAATAATGCTGGGCATGGTAAGCGTGGTAATATGTTCTGTAGACTACATCGTGGATAAATATATAAAATAATGCTGGGCTATGGTAAGCGCGGTAATATGTTCTGTAGACTAAATCGTGGATAAATATATAAAATAATGCTGGGCTATGGTAAGCGCGCTAAAATGTTCTGTAGACTACATCGTGGATAAATATATAAAATAATGCTGGGCTATGGTAAGCGCGGTAATATGTTCTGTAGACTACATCCTGGATAAATATATAAAATAATGCTGGGCTATGGTAAGCGCGGTAATATGTTCTGTAGACTACATCGTGGATAAATATACAAAATAATGCTAGGCTATGGTAAGCGCGCTAATATGTTCTGTAGACTACATCGTGGATAAATATATAAAATAATGCTGGGCTATGGTAAGCGCGCTAATATGTTCTGTAGACTACATCGTGGATAAATATATAAAATAATGCTGGGCTATGGTAAGCGCGGTAATATGTTCTGTAGACTACATCGTGGATAAATATACAAAATAATGCTGGGCTATGGTAAGCGCGGTAATATGTTCTGTAGACTACATCGTGGATAAATATATAATTTAATGCTGGGCTATGGTAAGCGCGGTAATATGTTCTGTAGACTACATCGTGGATAAATATACAAAATAATGCTGGGCTATGGTAAGCGCGGTAATATGTTCTGTAGACTACATCGTGGATAAATATATAATTTAATGCTGGGCTATGGTAAGCGCGGTAATATGTTCTGTAGACTACATCGTGGATAAATATACAAAATAATGCTGGGCTATGGTAAGCGCGCTAATATGTTCTGTACACTACATCGTGGATAAATATATAAAATAATGCTGGGCTATGGTTAGCGCGCTAATATGTTCTGTAGACTAGATCGTGGATAAAAGGTATGTCTGATTAGTTGGAAAAGTCACTTGACAGACAGAGACAGCAACATTGTATAAGTTATCCGTTGTGTAAATACTTTTATTAGTATGGGGGTTAATATATAAAAATGTAAATTAGTGTAAATTTGTATTACCTAATAGTTAGTAGTAGTAATACGTAGTCATGACTACAAAATAATATTGCATTGTAATTTTAAAATAAATATTTACAACTATGTAAAGAAATTAGGCCTGTCATCTATCTATTGATTAACCTTTATTTATTATAAACTCTTCTCGCTACTACGCGCAGGAGTGCATGCACCGCGGCAACCAGCAGCGCACGACGGCGTCGACGCAGATGAACGACGTGTCATCCCGCTCGCACGCCATCTTCACCGTCACCTTCGTGCAGGCCTCCTACCTGCCGCACAACAACCTGCCCAGCGAGACCGCCTCCAAGGTGCACCTCGTCGACCTCGCCGGCAGGTACAGCGCACGGAATGGCTTGTGACAGTTACAGACGGACAGACAACGGCAGAAATATGTGCATATACTATATTGACTTAGATTGGTGTTACATATAACTTTTCCAAGAAGCGATTACAAAGCATTCTGGTAGCTCTGGCATGGGATTTACTGATTTTGTAAAGATGTTTAGAGAGAAAATTAATTGTCATACTCGAAAAAAAACATTGTTTATAGGGGCGAGTTTGTTTAGCACAGCATACATATTAAGATGATTTTTTTCGAGTGCAACAATTATTTTTCATCATAATCGTCTTTCCATATAAGCAATAAACGGAATTGAAATTTCGATCCCACACCGATTTGATGCTTTGATTTCGGTGATGGTGGATTTTAATGAAACTAGACCAGTTGCGCAGGAGTTTTTTTGTAGTGTCTAAGTGTGTAAAATGTGTTTGCGCAATACACAAGAACACTACCTCTTCCTTTACTCTCGTAACCCAGTGGGAAGAATAATCGACACGCCTGGAGAGAGATCAGGAGCAGGACCGACTTTTTACATGACCATCCGGTCCGACGCATGGATAATTTTTTTGGTCAGACAATTAATTAGGTGATCAGCCTGCATTGTCCTAACCAGACTTGAAATTAATATTTTTTTTTGTTGTTCCACGCAAATGACGCGAGGATCGAACCCACGGCCTCCGAAGTCGAGAGCTAAGCTCTAAACCACTGGATCATACGAACGAAAGGTTTAAAATACTACGACTATTTGTGGTACTTTAACAATGCGTACTACCTATATAGAACAGCTGTCTCACTCTAACCTATCTCACATCTCGCGCCTGTGCAGCGAGCGCGCCGACGCTACGGGCGCGACGGGGCAGCGGCTGGTGGAGGGCGCGCACATCAACAAGTCGCTCGTCACGCTCGGCTCCGTCATCTCCGCGCTCGCCGAGGCCGCGCAAACCGACAGTGAGTCCACTACGTAATACGTTACCCCTGCAGACATACAACTGCACATACTACAGCTATCGTAGACTAACAATTGTCCAGCGTACGCGTTCGATGAGTGTGTACGCAGCGCAAACGCTACGTTGACACCCTCGTCACCAGCGCGCCTCGTGAAAGCATCTCCATTTACACTGACGGTACGCAAAATTAAACTGTCTTGTATTCACAGGTCGCAACTCGAAGTCGAAGAAAGTGTTCATCCCGTACCGGGACTCTGTGCTAACATGGCTGCTAAAGGACTCGCTCGGTGGCAACTCCAAGACCATCATGATCGCCGCGGTAAGTTTGTGAACTTAGATAGTCTGTCACCAGTTTTAAGTTCGTTTCTGTGTGCGCATGTGGATGAATGCTGTGTGGGTGTGCGTGCGTAACGTTATACTGACTTTTTCAGTGGATCCCTGTTTGTGCAAAAAATGGGCTGGCTTTTTACTACTGTATTACTAATTATTTATTAAACAGCCGAGTTAGTGATGATTGAAAATATTAACCGTTAGTAATGTTTTCTTTTCCATAACCTCTGAGTGATTTGTAACGTGTGCGCGTGCGCAGATCTCGCCGGCGGACGTGAACTACGGGGAGACGCTGTCGACGCTGCGGTACGCCAACCGCGCCAAAAACATCATCAACAAGCCCACCGTCAACGAGGACCCCAACGTCAAGCTCATCCGCGAGCTGCGGCAGGAGATCGACAAGCTGCGCGCGCAAATCGACCACAATACGGTATGCAAACAGTCTCTGCACCACCTTAAGACTCAAGGCCCTAGGGTCTAGAGTACATTCTATCACATACATACCCCATATAATAGCTCCCCACACCGATTTCAGTGACGGTGGCCGGTTTCATTGAAACCAGGCCAGCTACGCAGGTGTTATTTTATAGTACCCAAGTGTGTGGTCAGAACACAAGAGCACTCTCTCTTCCGTTACTCTCGAAACCCAGTGGGACGGACAGACCGACACGACTGGCGAGGGATCAGGCGCAGGTCCGGCATTTTACATGGACCTGCGCCATGCATGGGTAACTCTTTTGTCAGACAATCAGGTGAACCAAATTGTCATTGTATTAAATTGCATTGTCCTAACCAAACTCGGAAACATCATTTGTCGTTCCAATGCGGGAATCGAACCCACGACCTCCGGGTCGAGAGCGAAGCTCTAAACCACTGCACCACGGAGGCAGTTATCCCTATACCCCATATATAACGTCTTCAAAACAATCCACTGCTTAGCGGGGGATCATCCTTACATGACATGATTTTTTCTCGAGTATTACAATTATTTTTCGGTCTTATCGTCTTTACATAAGCAGTAAGTTATGTGCCCCGAATCTTCGTAAATTTTTTTAACAACGTGCCAAAATAAGTATATCTATTGTCCTTATATTTAAGGGTTATTTGTGTGCTAAGGAACGAGTATTCTAGCTTACTTTAAATACTAAATACAGGATCCGGTGCAAATGGAGCCGGCGATGCTGGCGACGCTGCAGCGCAAGGAGGCGCAGGAGAAGGTGCTGACGGAGCGTTGGACGGAGAAGTGGCGCGAGACCCAACAGATCCTGCACGAGCAGAAGGCGCTCGGGCTGCGCAAGAGTGGGCTGGGCGTGGTGCTGGACTCCGACATGCCTCACCTGGTCGGCATCGATGACAACCTGCTGTCCACCGGCGTCACGTTGTATCATCTCAAGGTTGGTCCTTCGAACTGGATATGCTGTTTAAAGTTGAAGAATAAATTGTTGATTTGTTGTCCAATGTGAAGGGTTTCTATTTGAAAATGAAATGGAATATATAATTCAAATCACTTTATATATTTATTACAGGGATATTAATAATTAAAAACTTCTGCGTCTACGCACGACGAAAATGTTCAACTCAAGCTTGCTTCTAAGTTTCGGGAAAGAACTTCGTATATGTATTAATGTAGGGATTTTGACTATGCAGGAGGGCGAGACGGTGATCGGCAGCGCGGAGCTGAGCCCGGCGCCGGACATCGTGATCGCGGGCGCGGGCGTGCTGGCGCTGCACTGCCGCGTTACGCTGCGCGACGGCGAGGCCACCATCTGCCCGGCGGCGGGCGCGCAATGCTGGCTCAACACCGTGCCGCTCGACCGCCCCGCCAAGCTCAGCCAGGGCTGCATCCTGCTGCTGGGCCGCACCAACATGTTCCGCTACAATGACCCCGCCGAGGCCGCTAAGCTGCGGCAGGAGGGCGCGCACGCCATGAACCTGTCGCGCCTATCACTGCTGTCCTGGTCCGCCACCGACCTCGCCGCCTCCTCCGAAAATCTCAGCGCCACGCTCTCGTCAGTATCACGTTCTAATTGTTGATATAGCGCCATAACAAGTAAAATGCTTTTTACTAGTTTACTTTTTAGATAATATTTCGATGTTTTACATACTGCAATAAACCTACAAACGGGATACATAAATAAATAATTAATTTCAAGTACCACAGACTTATAAAATGCATACAAATTGAAATATAAAAATCATTATCTTATATCATTATTAATTACTCAACTTGTGTTCGCTGTAATATAAAATGTGTGTAAAAACAGAGACCTGGAGAGCGAGATCCGGTGCGACCGTCTGTCGGCGCAGCGCGCGGAACTAGAGCGCGAGCGGCAGCAGTTCGCGGCGCAGCAGGAGGAGCGGCAGCGGCGCTGGCGGGCCGAGCGCGAGCAGCTGCGGGAGGCGCAGCGCCAGCTCGACGAGGTGGGTAGAGTAGATAGACAGAACATGGTTTAAATATTATTTATTTTATTATGATATAAAACTGCTAAAGGAGATCGGCAAGTCGCCATACATTTACTGCCTGATAATTAAAATACGTGGCCACAAAAAATATTTATTGTAAGTTGCACTTTATGAACATAGGAACAAAAGAACAATAATATTATACAGCAAACTTGAGGATAAAAGATAATTGATTTAGAGATAGGATATGTGACTTTGACATATTTATTCCACAGGTAAGCGTTATCTGACGATTGAAAAATCAGCCTAATATAACCTACCCTATTGTCCAATAAATTGCCCTAGTGGCGGTTTGCGGGAAAGCTAAATCTATTACTTGTGATGTTGAAATTATGTAATTTTAGGAGGTTAAAGAAAAACGTCTACTTTTTTCCAATCCATATTTAATAATCATAAAGTCTGAAATACATCTACTAAGAAACTTACGCTACTGGGTGGTCCGCCTTATTTGGGGGAAACCTGAGATTATTACACGTAAAGTTAATAACATGCTAAATGCTATGATATGCTAGAACTATTCTAATGCTATGCTATAATTTATAACTATATTATTAACACACTTCAATGTCAATTACGTAATGAAATTAATAACTAGTTTGTATGGAAACACAATATGCTAACAGGAAAATGATAGATGTCGCTTTCACGTTACGAAAACCAAAAACATAATAATTATTTTCCTTCGTCTAAATATAAATAGTATAGAGTTGTCCATTTCACATCCCAAGTAATTATTTTTTTTATAAAACCTAGTACTAAACTGTTGGACTATAGAAAAAGGCAAAAAATGTATACTCCATTAAATAAAAACTATCTATTGGGTCACTAGATGGAGCTTTTACTCCTCGAATTCACAATTTACACTTTACAGCATGATATCCAAAGACTATACAGATATGATGACAATGATTACCACAGATACGTAATTTTCAGATGAATGGTCTGATATTCATAACTTTTAATTCCCAAGTCCTAAAAGTAGAATATATTTTGTTATAACTTTTTAAGTACTATTAAACCACATATTTTCGAAACTTGGCCACTCTTGTTAGAAAATCGGGCAGGATTCGCCAGTGTCCTTGTAATTTTGTAGAAATAGAAGTAGGTAACAGGAAGCTTATTACAGCCATGCATTAGGAACATGCCGATATTAACTTAATGTTAACTAAACTTTGATGAGTATAACTGTGTGTGTGAAGGAGCGCGCGGCGATGGAGTCTGAGTACAGCGCGGCGTGCCGGCGGCTGGCGGGCGATTGGCGCGCGCTGGAACGTGGCTGGGCGGTGCGGCGCCGCGCGCTGCGCTCGCGACAGCGGGAGCTCAGCGCGCGCGCCCGCGACTCCAAGCACCAGGCGACCGACGCCGCTGCGCAGGTGGGTCTCTCTCGCACGTTTGCCTATCTCTGTCGCACTTGTTCAAATTCCAAAGCTATATACTTAGTCTGGCCATAAATACTGTTACAATTATAAAGAAACAAAATATTACATTTGAATTCAGAATCTGTCATTTTTATATGTTTATTTATTGAGTTTTCTCATTTTGGCGCCAATACATTGTAAAATATTTTGCGATAATAACATGGAGTGGGGTGATAAAGAGAACCGAATCGCTGTGATTGCATTACACAAAGTATGTATGGAGCCAAATGCAATTTTTAAAACTCTCCATACGCTTGGTATTAGTAAAATGTTTGTGTACCGGGCTATTAATAGGTACAATGAGACCTCCTCTGTTTGTGACAGAAAAAGATCTGGCTGTCCACGTAGTGTTCGGACGAAAAAGGTGGTCAAAGCAGTAAGGGACAGAATTCGAAGAAATCCTGTCCGAAAGCAAAAGATTTTATCATGGGAGATGCAGATAGCACCATGTCGCGTATTTTAAAAGATGACTTAGGACTTGCAGCCTATAAGAGACGTACTGGTCATTTCTTAACTGATAATTTAAAAAAGAATAGGGTGGTAAAATCTCAACAACTACTGAAGCGGTACGCAAAGGGAGGTCACAGAAAAATTTTGTTTTTGCGGATAAGAAAATTTTTACAATTGAGCAACATTTTAACAAACAAAATGACCGTATGCTCAAAGCTAGAAAAAGCTTCCCAATTAGTCGACAGAGTGGAACGTGGCACTATCCGACTTCAGTGATGGTTTGGTGGGGTATTAGCTATGAAGGAGTGACTGAGCTATACTTTTGTGAAAAAGGTATCAAAACATCGGCACAAGTGTATTAAGATACCATTCTTGAGAAGGTAGTGAAGCCCCATAACAACACCATGTTCAATAACCAAGATTGGTCCTTCCAGCAAGACTCGGCGCCGGGTCATAAAGCTCGGTCTACGCAGTCTTGGTTGAAAAAAGACGTTTCGGACTACATCAGAGCTGAAGACTGGAAGTACGACTTGCTCTAAACGCCGTGATAATTTGGAGTCCCTAAAACAATCCGTACCATTGGCAGTGAAGAATTTTCCCATGGAAAGAGTGCGTGCTTCTATTGATAACTGGCCTTAACGTTTAAAGGACTGTATCGCAGCCAATGGAGACCACTTCGAATAAGCTTTTTATATTTTAAATTGTTTTATATTTATGTATTAAAGAAACACACTGTAATAGTAATAAATGTTATTTGCAATAGAAAAAAAAAATTCTTTATTTCAGTATTTATGGCAAGACTAGGTACTCTCTTCAGATGTAATTTCATCTAAACGTAACTAAACAAAAATATAAAATGTTACCAAATCAATATTTCATTGTATTTATTTATTTAGGTAAATAAGTAACACTTAAATTGGTAGCATATAAAATCTACTCTACTTTGTTAACGTTGAAATTAAATTGGATCTGAACAGAGAATATATCTCTTCCATAGCTACATCTCATCCAGATTCCAGATATAAAAATAAGTGGAAGTGGAGACTCATCGTTTATTAGTTTACTTGTGTAGCGCTGAGGCCTGAGCGCAGCTCCTGTGCGGTGAAATGAAAATTGATTGTTTTTATTTATTGTATAATGTCACTGATAACACTCGCATTGCATTAAATAATCAGCTTGCTGCGTCATAATCGTGTCATTCACCCGCCGACGCTACTTGTGTTTCTCGAAAACAACTCAAATTATTTACAATTTTAGCACAAGGGACCAACGAATGAACGCGATAATCACGATCACGGTCGTCGTAATATCTTTTAGGCTACGTTCCCACGAGCGTTTTCTTTGTGGTCGCGGCAGAAAAAACTGCACTATAAATAGAAATGTGCGCTACTACAATAGATCTGAAAATCGCGTGGAGCTGTCAAATCTGACATTTGTCACTTGACATCTATTGTATTAGCACAGAGCTCTATTTATAATGCAGTTTTTTCTGTCGTGACCACAAAAAAGTGTGTGCGGGCTCTACTGTTTAAAAAAATGATAGATTTCAAAAGTTTCAGTTTTAAAAGACTGAACACATTCTTCCGTTCATAATATATATTTTAAATCATTAATTACTTTATGTAAAACGAAAACTGTTATGAAGTAATATAAAACGCTGATTCTATAATAGTTCATTACTTTTGTTTTCCTCTGTACTTCTGAAGATAGTTATATCGAGTTCGTATTGGAGAAACATTAGGAAACAATATCTAGCTCGTAAAGTCACATATCGCAAAGTAAACAATGAATAGTTTTTCATTTTCCCATAATCGCAAGATCGCCCTACTTGTATCGCCGTGCTTTGGTGCTTATGCAGTACTTTGTGCCTTTACTTTTGTTTGTAATGTCATCGTCCATATTTATTATTATTATTTTGCTATACCCATTCCCGTAGATTGAGAAAGAGGACGCAGTGATAAGTGACCTGCAGGGACAGATTGATGCTAAGAAGAAGGATCTAGAAGAATTTATCGAGAAAAAAATTAGCGATCTCGTCGCCAGTGGGGGCGACACAGAGGTTTGAAATTATTTATTGGTTTGAGGTGCTCGGAAATAACTGATATGTTTAAAATATAAGACTAAACTAAAATTCAAAAAATAAATTAATTACCCGAATGTGTCATTAATATTAAAGCTGTATTTGCTTAGTTCGACGTGCATGTTTTTGGCATATTTTACGTTGGCGCGTTGCTACCGCACAGCAGTTTTGTTTTGTTGCGTACAAGGGTTCTAATACATAAAAAATTAAAAGCATGCGGAGAGCTTTCATGCAACTTTAACATCAAAACTAAGTTGCACAAAAAGAACTTGAATAACACAAAAATCCTACAAAGAATTCCTACACAAAAAACTTCGTAATATTATCAAGTATTGATAATGGTATGTTTGCATCGTGCAGAGTTTCGAGGCGAGCCCCGACAGCCCCGCGTCGGAGACGTCGACGGAATGTCTCATGCACCTGCTGCGCCAGTGCGAGCCGGGTATGGCAGATGGCGTCACAGAGACCGTGGAGAGACATGTAAGTTACAGAGCTCCGATCTGCTAGCGATTGGGCTAGGTTTTCAGTATAGTATATTTTAATTTTCATTCAAAGGAATACTTACAGCTCGAACAAACAAAAAAACAATCACTTAGAGGTACAAATTAGATGGTAGTATTTATATTATTATTATTTTTATTTATTATTTTATATTATTATTATTTATAGGATGGTAGTTATTAAGTAATCTAAAATGTATGCAAACAGTAAACGGTTAGTACTATCGGCGGTATCTTGGAATGAATTAAAAAAGTCGTCAGCTGAACGCTGACGAATATTTATAGCGCCGGTGTAAAAGATATCAATATCAACATTATTTATTGTAAGTTTATTGAAGGATGCACACGACCTAGGTAAGAAGTAGGAGTTAACTCAAAATCTGGTATGTGATAGCGAGACGGATATACCGATTGAGATATCTGAACATTGATGCGAAATAAAAAAATACCATTTGGAAGCTACATTCAATGTGTATATTGACGCGATCATAATATTAACAGATTGTATCTTCGTATACTTATATTAATTAATGAGAAGTGTAAAATCAACACAATTTCTTGATGATGTTAACAGAAACGTGAGCTGGACGAGCTAGAGCGCGAATTATCCGGGCGCGTGGCGAGCGTCGCGGCGCGGCGCGTCAAGCTGGAGCGGCTGCACGCGGACCTCGCGCTGCTGGCGGCGCGGCAGCGGGGGCTTGCGCGCGCGCTCGCCGTTACGGGTACGTAATTACTTCATTCTTGTGGTAGGTAATCCTTATAACCTACCATACGCGAGTATATTAAGCCAAATTTACCATAAGTTTGTATGTGTGGATGTTTGTTGCTCTTTCACGTTCCGTTTCGTTCATTAGTAGTTATTACTACTAATGAACGGATTTTGATGAAATTTGTACGGTAGTAGTTTAGAATGTGGATTAACCCACAGGCAAAATGGAACCGTACATTTTGCTGTGATAAAAAGTATTTATCGCAGCAAAATGTACGGTTCCTTTTTTGCATACGAAGTCGCGTGCAACGTCAAATCTAAATTAAATCCAATATACTTGTGATATACACATATCATTAAGCTATGTAAGTTTGAGATCTAACTTCGATAACGTGTCGTTTACACGAGTGTCGATGACGCGCTTCCCGCACGACTTTTGACACTTGATTTTGTTTCGACAGTCACAAAGAAGGCTGTGCGAAAAGCAGAAATATTGTGTGCACTTGCTCCCTTTTCTGTGTTATATACTTTCCTAAGAATATATTAGAAAGATAACAACATTTTCAGAAGGCGAGAGTGACCTCCCCGCGACGGAGGGCATGAAGCGCAGCAAGTCTGAGCTGGTGCTGCGGCGGCGGGAGCCCCCGCCCGAGCCGCCGCCCAGCGACCCGCTGTCCGCCGACGAGCGCGAGCACTACCGCGCTAAGCGGCTCAGGTGGGCACCGAACATAAAGTGAATGTCCGGCTTATAACGTGTTAATAGCACCAGATGAAGAAGCCCATGGTCAAACTTTTGCCTTTGACAGTCTTGGTAGCGAAAAATGTCAAGATGTTCATGATTAATGCAGCAAAGCAGTCAATTTTCTGAAATTATAGTACCAAATTTTAACTACCAAAGACGCTATACTGTATTGACTGGCTTTTCCAGCTTGAGTCTGAGCTTGGAGCCGCTGCCGCTAGCAGGCTCGGAGCTGCAGAGCCCCGATACGTTCCACACCGCGTCGTCGTCCCCGCGCCAGGCGCTGACCCCCGGCGAGGCCCCGGGGCTCCCGAGCGAGTGTCTCACCGAGGCCCCGTCGCTGCGCGGGGCCCAGTCCGAGTCGTCGCTGCCAACGCCGTCGACTACGGAGGCGTCGGCGCTGCCCAGCGACCCCGCGCCCGACATCCGTCTGGGGCCAGCTGATGATAGTGATGAACTGTCCAGCACCGAGGACTACAACAGGGTTAGAAATACATAAGATCGATATGTAAACATAAGAAACAAATAGGGTTAGTGAAAAGTCAAAGTCAATTTTGGAACGAAGTTCCTTATCGCGCGTTGCGAAAGGGGGCTAGACGGACAAAATTAAGACTAAGAGTTGTAACGACACTTTTTGCTATAGTTGTAAGCCGTGCGGCGTGTGCGTGTTTCTCTGTCTGTCTGTCTCTCTCTCTCTCTTAATTATTACTAAAATTGAGTCTACTGATTAAGTTTACATAACATTATATTTGTTAATAAAAAAAATATTATTATAACTTAAAAAAAAAAACAAAATTATTACAATTCCTTCACTAATTAATCGAACGGAACTTCGTTCCATCCGGGTGTCCCTTGACACCTCTCAAGTTTTTTTTATTCAAAGTTGGTACTGTTGTACACTTTCTGAACGTTCGGGAACTAGCCCGGCGAGAAGAACCGGCGTAAGAAACTCGCGCGGGGCCATTTTTTACCAAAAAGATGGAAAATTGTTTCTATGTAAGAAAGAGAGAACGATGTACCATGACGATGCATCGTTCCGCAGTGTTACGTAATTTGTGGTACGGTCTATGGAATTAGCCGAAAAAGATACCTCACCACTTCAGATTTTATCGTATTGGCTGACATTATATTCGAGTTGTTTTTCAGACAAATAGCCTCAATAGATTGATGTTGTGTATACTTTGGTTCAAAAAAGTATGTACATAAGTAATATTAAAACGGCGTATTATTCAACTACAGAATCGCGTAGTTGAGGGACAATCGTCTTCCTCTGTGGAGCGGTCGCCGGAGGAGCGGCCGCGCGCGCGCTACCGGCGGCGGCTGGAAGCGCGCGGGCGGCGGCCGGCCACCGAGGCGGAAGCGCTGCGGGCCATGCAGCGGCTGTGCACGCGCATCGCAGCGCAGAAGACCGCCGTTATACAGTCGCTCGAGAACGACTGCTCCAAGGAGGAGCTTAATCGGCAGATTGTGGTGAGTACTTTGTCACTTACGCTTGAAATTAATAACTTCTCTAAAATCTTAGATTGACTTCAATCTTAGATTCTCAAACAAAAATTGACGTAAGTTGACGTGTAGTTAATCCTACGTTCGTTCGTTCGTTGAAATGTATTGAAATCTTGATCTCAGATAGCTTAAACGAGTTTAAGATTGAATTTTAATTTCGGGCGTTAATCACGTCAAAATAAATAGAACCTGGTCACATAATACAGTTTACATTCTTGTTAATATCATAAGTACTTTTGCTTTGATTTTTTTAAATTGCATTTCGTCAACGTCCTTTTCTCTTATGCAACTATAAGCTGTATAATTCAAGGCGTCTCAGAGATCTGGGTAGATCATAAGATTACAAAATTCACAGTGACCTAAACATTGCAGGTCCTGCAGGAGTTACAGAAGAAGTACGTGCGGCTAGAGATGGCGCTGCAGTACTCGCTGTTCGAGCGCGAGCGCGCGCGCGCCGTGCCGCCCATACAGGAGACGCCCTCCCTTACGCCCAGCGAGACCGACCCGCCGCCCACCGTCAACGGTCACACAGATCCGCTGCGCCTGGGGTACCTGTTCATATTTAATGTTGTTAGTTGATCTATTACTGACCCCCCACCCTACCCCTTTTTCTTAATCTGACGCCGAGTGACGCGCTCGAGTATGTCGAACGATTTTTTTACTAATCTGACGGGTTCCCTTTAGCGAAACCCCCATCATTAAAAACTCATACTCGCTGGAGGGCAAATTGATTTTCATTGAACAAATGAAAGTAAGCCATTTTGACATTTATACTGATAACTCACTGCATACTTAACACGAATAGACTATAGTAAAAACTTTCCGATTTTCCTCAGTCTGAATCAGAACGAAGTGGAGGCGTCGGACAACATGTCGACGTCTGCCGACGAGCTGCCGGCGTGGTCGGACCCGCTGCGCGCTGTGTGTCGGCCGCACGCAGAGACCGCGCACGCGCACGACGATGTCGTCACTGAAATACCGCCAACTATATCGGTAAGCCTAAAGTTATAGTTTGAATGAAGATAAAATGGATTTTAATGCTAATTACTACTTTAAACTGTAAGTTAGAAGTTAAAAGGCATGTAAATGTTAATTGCTCATTGTAAGACGTGAAACTAAAGCGTGTGTTTTTATTTCAGAATTATCCAGTCGATGGTCTCTATCATCCAATTAATTTTGGTAAGTGATAGCATGTTCCAGTCCACAGGAAAAACATGTATGAAAAGATACACGCAGTCCAGACCTGCACGCGTGCGGCCACCCGCGTGGCAGGAAAAAGGCGGTTACTGATCAAAAGAGCGTAAACAGTAGATTCAAATTGATGGCACTTAATAGCGGTGGAAATCAGATATTATAAAAACGTGACTTACAGCTGGACTTAGTCGAATATGATGTGATGATGTGTACATTATTAAGGGGGTAAAAACGTGCCTTACAGCTGGACTTAGTCGAATATAGTGTGATGATGTGTAAACAAGGGGGTAAACAATATATAAATACTAATACATCTTTCTGTTACACTCTTCCGTCCGAGAAAAGAAAGCAGGAGGAAAAAAGCTATCTTTGTACCTATTTAACATTATATTGCTATTTGCTTGTATCCGCAGCGGACGTGGTGTGCGTGCCGGGCTGGGTGACGCGCGGCGCGGGCCCGCGCACGCACCACGAGTATGAGGTGCGCGTGCGCGTGGGCCGCGTGGCCTGGCAGCTGCTGCGCCGCTACCGCCGCTTCCGCGACCTCTACCTCGGTGCGCGTGCGCTATACGGCGACAAGGTAAATATACGGCTGTTGATGAAAATAACTATGTATGTTACTTTATGTACGATGGTACAAAAGAGATACATTAAATTCTAAATACTTTAGACTAATTATATTCAGGTTTTAGAATATTAAAATAATACTCAGAAAATAAAAGGCAAACTAAAAGATGAGTGTTGGTTTCGCGTCGGGTATCGCCGCTAACGCTCTCGTGCGTGTGAATGGGACGCAAGAGCGCCGTCGTGCGCGCTCGTATGGGATCTCGCATATGTTCGGTGCTAACGCGCGAACACGACACTGTCCAGATTCTATTCTATATTCTGTATATAATAGTAGTGATAGTACACCATAATACAGTAGTACACAATAATATAGAAGTACACCATAATACACTAGTACACCATACTACAGTAGCACACCATAATACACTAGTACACCATAATACACTAGTACACCATAATACAGTAGTACACAATAATATAGTAGTACAACATAATACACTAGTACACCATAATACAGTAGCACATTAGTATACCATACTACAGTAGCACGCCATAATACACTAGTACATCATAATACAGTAGCACACCATAATACACTAGTACACCATAATACACTAGTACACCATAATACAGTAGCACACCATAATACACTAGTACACCATACTACAGTAGCACACCATAATACACTAGTACACCATAATACAGTAGCACACCATAATACACTAGTACACCATAATACACTAGTACACCATAATACACTAGTACACCATAATACAGTAGCACACCATAATACACTAGTACACCATAATACAGTAGCACACCATAATACACTAGTACACCATACTACAGTAGCACACCTTAATAAACTAGTACACCATAATACAGTAGCACACCATAATACACTAGTACACCTTAATACACTAGTACACCATAATACAGTAGCACACCATAATACACTAGTACACCATAATACACTAGTACACCATAATACAGTAGCACACCATAATACACTAGTACACCATAATGCTTTCACCACCAATTTAATTGTCACTTATTTACCGTGCAATAAAGATACACATTAATTCGATCGAATTTAATAATTTGTTTATAATTAGATTACATAGAATCTGAACACAACAACGGAGTATAAGATTGCATGTTGATTACTTGCGGTTGGCCTAAGGCAGTGGGCCTAAGGAACGTTAAATTAAAAATGAAATCAGGTGTATTCTTTATTTATTATCATGACAAGACGTTCTAATGACAGAGAACACAATATGTTGGATTACTGTGCACCAGGAGCGTGCGCTCCTTGTAGGCAGAAATGCAGTGCTTTACTTGTCATTCACAGATATTTTAATAAAACGTTCGTACGTTTTAGATGACTTTAATTAATAGTAAATAAATTAATTTAAAAAATATAATAACTTAAAAACGCCTAATATTTTATAAATAGCAACTCATCTCATGCCGTTGCGTTCTGCAGGACATATCATCGCATGTATGTGTAATTTTCATACTTCGCAAACGCACACACCCATGACTATCGACATGATTATATAGCGGCAACTCCCGCGGCAGGCGATGGCTCTCGGCTATCCGTTCGCTTCCGAAAACCGCCGAACTGGCTTGTCGCAAATTATTCGTTGCCTATAATCCGAGTAAAAATAATAGACGGAAATCTAATAAATCACGTATGCACATTATGCATTTTTGTTTAGTAAGGTTTTATTTGTTTAATTAAATAGAAGAAACGTTTTGTGTTTCGCGGGGGGCCATATTGCATGTTTCATGTGATAAGCATTGTTTACAATTTAATCGCTCCAGTTTATTTGTAGTTTTCTTAAAAGATTTTTCATTTTAACATTTGAAAGTGTGTACATTTAACAGTTTATTACTGAGTTTATATAATAATTGTAGTGATTTGCGTTTATTTACATCGGGATGTAATAATCTCAAGTAACCGGAACCTTGAATATGTGAAAATTGAAGCTGACTGACTGGTGAGTAGTTATAATATTTTAAAATATTATTATTTATTATTTTACTTATTAGAATTTCTTCCGCCGCGACGACCGATCGCTGTTTTGTCTGCGTTGCCGTAGAAGATGTACATGAATAGTAGTACATCTAAGACTTGCTCTGTTGGCATGGTTTCGACTTAGAGATCCGTCGCTTGGCTGTAGCTATGCTAAAAATCTATAAACGAAAAAGTTTTTGTGACCGAGTACTTCGCCGCATACCCAGTGTCATAATCCTGTGCACGCCACTGCTGTGCACGTTTATCTTTGCAAAATCTGAAAAATCTGGTTGCATTTTGGTCAGCTTCAATTTCAAGTCGTCTTCGAGTTGAAGTCTGTGACGATGTTTAGTTTTTAAGTTTGTCATTTCGGAAAATTCGCTCTCGTAAAGGTACGTTGTACAAAATGGCAGTAAATATTTTATTGCTACTTCGCTAACACGATAAATGTCTTTAAGACCAGCCCAAAAATTAACCAGTGATTGCTCAGCAAAACAACTTTCGAGTCTACTGGTGCATGAGATATCAATTAATTCCTCTTGATCAGAAATGAGGATAGGTGGTCGGTGGAACAGTTTCCAACGCTTGAACGCTAGAGAAAGCGCTTGATGCATACGGTTGACTTACCTACGGATCGTTTAATTAAACTGTTTTTTTTTTTTTGGCAATTGTTATTGCATTAGGTTTTTTTTAAGGATTTAATATTTTATTTAAGACATTGCTGCGCGTACCCCTTGATGCAATTTCACGTGCCCCTGGGGGTACGCGTACCACTAATTGGGAAACACTGGCCTACGGTAAACAGTAGGCAGTAGTAGTTATATAGGCAGTCAGTAGCGTAATGCCTTTACAATTGAAGTGTTACTTTATCTTGCAGGTGGCGGCGATCCCGTTCCCGGGCCGCGCGCTGTGGTCGTCGGAGGCTCTGGCACGCGCGCGCCGGCCGCAGCTGGAGCAGTTCCTGGTACGGCTGCTGAGCACGTGCGCCGCCGACGCGCGCTGCCCGCTGCACGCCGACCCGCTCACGCGCGAATCGCTTATCGCCTTCTCGCCTTTCTTCCGCAAGGTAGATTTTGCCGTTTGCCTAAACCCCGTACTCATAGTAAAGATTTGTTGCGTCAGTGTTGATCATAATTGTTGAGAACCAAGTCTGTTACTGGTTTCAAAGCTTTTACTGCAGCAACGATATACACAACACCGTATACATATATAATAATAATCGTTTATTTGCCAGAGTGAATGTACAATTTGGTCTTAGATAATAATATTAAACATTTCAGGTTCATGTCACTCAACTAAATTAATAGTATGCAAATGTCAGTAATAAAATTTATGATAATTATTAATTTTCATTTAAAAATTACATATTTTAATGTCAAAAAAGACAAAATACATGATCAGAAGAAAAAAAAAATCCAAAAGAAAACGATATGTCTAAGTCATTTACCTTATTTTTTTTATTTTTTTTAGAAATAAGTATCCAGATAATATTCCTTTACGTCATAAAAACATTTATCTAATAGCCAGACATTCAATTTTATTTTAAAAGTTGATAAGTTAAGTTTATCAAAATCTTTTGGCAATTTATTAAATAATTTAATAGCCATATAATAGGGACTCTTTTGACATGCTGTGCTGTTACACTTAGGCATAACTAATTTATTGGGATAACGTTGTGATCTGTTAGTCATATTAATGTCTTTGTTTTGTACAAAATATTTGGGGTTCTTTTTAACAAACATACACATGTCTCTAATGTACATGCATGGCAACGTAAGTATACCCAGTTTTTTAAATAACAGTTTGCAACTTTCAAGTGGTCCTACACTACATATAGCTCTTATGCATTTCTTTTGTAATTTGAAAGCTGTAGTGAATTCAACTGAGTTGCCCCAGATTATAAGACCATATGATATAACGGAAGATACGTATCCGTGATATGCACAAAGAGCTGCAGATATGGACACGGTCTTTGCTAAACGTCGCAGTGCATAAACGAATTTGTCCAGCTTGCTACAAATACAGTATCTATACTAATATTATTAAGAGGAAAAGTTTGTTTGCATTGAACTACTGGACCGATTTAGAATACTGGACCGACCGGAATGGACATAGGCTACTTTTTATCATTGCTGTGTCGCGTGTTGGGCGCTATAGAACGGTCGCGCTCCGCATTACACACGACGCAAGTTTAATTGTTGGCAAGTCGCGCGGCTGCGCCGCGCCGCTGTACGTGCACCATGGCGTTGGTGGCCAACGAGTTGCTGGCGTTCATCAGCATGCCATCGACACTATGGATGAGGTCAGCATCATGCAGATATGCAAATCTTCCTTCACCGGCAAGGAGATGTGCACGGGCAAGCAGCTGCTCTACGAGTCGCTCGGCTAGAGCGCGAACATGCCATCACGGAGGCGACATGGCGACGAACGAAGCGTGCAGTACATCATCTTCCTGCTAAAGCAGACGGATCCAGAAGACGTGCCGGCCTTTGTGGCGAAAGATCTCCACAAGCTGCCGGTGGTAATGATGGGCCACATCGACGTCTCCAGCCTGCTGAAGAACTTCAACAGTATGAAAACAGTGCTGGACGAGAGGAGAGGTAGATTGGATGCATCGGAATCTACCATTCGTGACTTACGTAGTGAATTACTACAATTAAAATGTAATAATTCAGTAAGTAGGTCACCCAATCATTCAACAGCCTTTGTCAACACACGTGGTGGCAGCGCGCGAGCTGACACATCGTTTTGCGTATCAGCGGAATCCGACGAGTCGGCGACCGCCGCCGCTCCCGCCCGCCTTCCCCGCCGGATCGTGCAGACGCCGTGACTCGGCAGAAAATTTTTGCGACTGTCGCCGGTCGCGCCGCACCTCCCCCGCAGCGAAGACGGTGGAGAAAGAGAGCCACATGGCTGTGGAGAGCCGCAAGGCTGAGCCTCGTCGACCTGGCAAGGACGAGAGCAGGAGGTGCGATGAGGAGGGTTTCAGACTGGTGGAAAGAAGAAAAAGCCCGCCGCCCGCAACCATCGCGGCTCCGCACCTTACGTACCGGACTGCGCCTGCGGTGCGAGGTACCTGCGACGTCGTTGTACGTAACCCGCCTGGTCCATGGAGGTCGAGGACGTCGTGGACTACATCCGCAAGAAGACGTCCATCACCTTGAGGGTCGAACGTCTGTAGGTTCACCATAAGGTCAACTTCAGTTTCTTTGGAGAGAGTGCCGACGCATCTTTTGTCGACCTTCGAGATGGAGGAGTTCTGACCGACGGGTGTGGTCCACCGGAGGTTCTGGGGAAGACTCCGGAACGAAGAGCACATCACGTCGCCGACAAAACGTGTTAAAGTGTAGTTTAAGTATATAATAATATTATTATGTATGTTAGTCTGTAAGGTATTTATAATATGGGCATATTCCGCCCGAAATAAATGATATTTAATTTAATTTATCGCGGAAAAATGTATGTTTTCCTCGAGAATAAGTTTTGTTAAGTCGCGCACGATGTCGCGGGCAACATCTAGTTTATAAAAACCGTGAATAGTAATGCAAATACATTAACATATGCCGTCAGTGCTCTATGTGACTTTTGTGTCGCAGGGCGTGTTCGAGAGTGGCAAGTGCGGCACGGGATGATACCGCGCGGAGGTGGTGCGTGCGGCGCTGGGGCGCGAGGCGGCGCGGCTGGCGCGGGCGCTGCTGCTGCTGCTGGCGGCGCTGGCCCGCGTCGCCGCGCTGCTGCTGCTGCTGGCATTGCTCACGCTGCGCCGCCGCCGGTAGCGCGCACGCCCGCACGCAAGGACACACCAAGTAGGTGCAATCGAGCTGGGCTCAGATGCAATAAAGACTCCGCCAAGGATGCGTTTTTCTGTTGACTCGGAAAAATTTAAACGTATAATTCTACGCATCGTTATATTGTATCCTACGAAGTCGTAAGTAAGTCCTTATGAACTGTTGATCCCACTAGTGTCCCCTGCGTGTCAGTGGCGTAACCCTCTGGTGCCTTTTACTCTTAGACAACCTGCCGGTCCCTGATGTAGCGTGATGCTCTAAGAACTTATTCTTCTGTTCTCAGTAGGCTTTGCTATGGTGCTTTTGTATTGCGAGACGCCTTACCCTTTTTCGTGTTAAAAGACATCTCGCTACATTTTATTAATTCTACACTATATTTTAACATTGGATCTCCATAGGGCCAGGCAACACTGCGTTGCGTCGTTGCAACGCAAAAAACGATGTCGCACCTTTGTACGTAGTTGTACGGCCGTTGCACGTCGACGATTTTTGCGTTGCGACGCCGCAACGCACTGTTGTGGCCACGCCCATACACACACACTAAACAAGATGTCCTGATAAGTTCAGAGGTTTGAACGGATCCAAGACAAGATAAAGAGTTGTATTTAGTCGTCTTTTTGTTGTGTATTTGAAGAGCCAATTTGATGATAAATGTTTTGAACAACGTTAACAACTAATCATTTTAAAATGTTTGTAAATTTTTTTATTCTATTTTAAAATACTACTTTATCATCAATAAGCCACCGACTTACGAAGTTTTATTCCATTGCCAACAGTGACCTCTCCGTAAAAGACATGTTAGGTTAGTTTATTGTTTGCAATTTGCATACATTGTGTTGTTTGTATATATTGTGTTATGTCTTCCTTTTATTACTTTTTAGGGGCTATCCATTTAGTATTGTCTCATTTATTTCGTTAATGTTGAAATGTAATAGCAACATATTGTTTGATACGTCTTTTTATTATTTAAACACAATATTGATTGAATTTTGTTCTCTTTCGTCTAATTGTAAATTGTATCAGCGATTGGCGTATACTGTATAAATGCATGTAACATGAAATAAGCTTCCCTTCATTTAATGCTGTTTTCCAAAGATGGCAAACTGCCATAACTTCTTAATATTTTATCTAGATTTACACATTTAAATGCATAACGACCTAATAACATGATTAATATGTAATTATAATTTAAAAGGTAAGCGAAATTACTAAATGTCAAATATGGCCTAATATTTTGTTGCACGTATGAGTACGTGCGTATACGCCAATTGCGTATCGCTCCAGACTCCAGAGCAGCGAACCGCACCACCTCCGAGATTGTTTTAGACAAGTAGGAAATTACTAACCAACTTAAAATTATCTTCAAATAATAAACAAACAATAGGGCCTGTTTTACAATCTTCTAAAAAGGATAGCTTATCCGGAAGTTTTGTCGCTGAATGCTTTATATCGAGCGACAGAGACAAAACAATAGAAATAAGCTAATTGACACTCATCAGTAGACTGTCAAACAGGCCCATAAAGTTTAATATTACCCAGTGATTTAGTATAGGAACTAATTCTGTAAATAGATTTTAGTACATTGACTAATATAATATATAAATAAAAATGAATTACCGAAATGTTTGTACGCGCATAACTTCCAAACGACTGCACCAAGGTTTGTATAAAAAAATAATTAAATAAAATGATAGTAAATATTTCAAAATCTCCGAAAAGTGAGTGTGCGAATGAGACAGAAGACTGTTAACGTCTTCAATATATTGACGGCAAAAAAATATGTATACGAAGTTCGCCGGGTCAGCTAGTAAGAAATAAACTAGTTATCCTTATTTGTATAGATCAGATAAGGTGAGGCAAAGCAAAAACTTTCAACATAATTTATGTGACTATTGTAACTCATCTGTATTTTTATTATAATAAATATTATATCAAAGATATTAATATAATGAAGTGATAATATTATATATTTAATTAATAGATTCAAGAGAAGCGCTAAAATATGATATTATGTTTATTATATATGTGTATTACGATAAAATAATTATTATTCTTATAAATATATTTTTACTCATGTAATGATGAATGTGTTATTAATGATATTCAAAATACAGTCAAAGGAACTCTTAGCTTTATCATTACAGATGTAAAATGTACCACAAGTAAAACAACGTGTGTTACAAAGCTTTTGAAAGAAAAAAATCAGAACACATATAGTGTTATATATACTCACTGCGCTAGGCCAGGAGGTCCCAAACAGTGTAGCGCGCCTCCCTAGGAGGGGGGCGTAGAGGGATGTCAAGGGAAGCTAATCACATTCAATTCAACAGGTATTTTTCTATAAAAATATGATTCGACACCTCGTCAGTCGCTATTACACAAGTTTCGGCAAGTTACATTATTTATTCATTTCCATACAAAAAAAATTGTAATGTAAAAATGTCACAGTGAAAGCAATATTTACAATCTCAAGAAGCTGTGAAAAAAAGTTGGGAAACTCTGCCTTAGACAATGTCGTGAGTACATATATAGCTTCATCAAAACTATACCTGTAGAGTTAGACAATACCAAGCATCTTCTTAGGGCCTAGTTGACGGAACACACTCAAATATCGGCTCTAATTACACTAATTATTTTTATATAAGTAGCATAATAACTATATAAAGAGATTTAATACGATGTGAGAAAAAATATATCTTACATATACATATTAGAAAAATATATGAAATTCTTAACATAAAACCCCCATTTGTCAAGTTTTTATTGTAATACATAGTAATAATTTACTCCTTATGTGTTCAATAGTGTGTTGGAATTACTTTACTTTAGCTATCTCAACTGTATATTGATTTATTTTACACAAACCCAAGAAAATAACTTGGACATTTCCTATATAAGAGTTTTATAACTGTGGCAGACATCGACAATATTGAAGCTAGATAGATGTCTTACACAGATAATTTCCAAACACAGTATAGAAAGGTTTCATTTAGCACAAATATTGTTATTTTTTATAATAGTAGATAGCTTCCTAAGAGTGTAAATTATATATTATTGAATGGATGTAGCATAACCCCTATATTTTGGAGAATGTTTAAAATATTATCGAATTTATTAATTATATGGATTAACAAGAGCTATCCTGGCAATACTGAGCTGCAAAGTAGCGATCGGAATGTATATTTTGTCACGTGTAGAAAGTTTAGTGTAAGTTAGGGTTGCCAACCCCAAATTTAAAAAAGTAGGACTTGAAGTTGGAAAAACCAGGACATTTCAGTTCAAATACAGGGCGCAGTAATAAAGTTGCAACCATTAAATCAGTACGTAGTAAAAATAGGTTCAATGTAATACCTACATGTAATGCTAATAATCATATTTTTTATAAAAGTATTTGATTAAAATTAAATTAGAAAGAAAAATTAAAAACCCAGGACGCGGCTTTAAAACTATCCAGGACACCCCAGGACACTGCAAAAACTAGGGCATGTCTTGGGAAAACAGCACGGTTGGCAACCCTTGTGTAAGTTAATAGGTTCCCAGCAGACGAATTGTGTGAAAACAATTCACAGGTTGTTTTTAAAATAATACGAATTTAGCGAATAATAATAGCCGAGTACAAATTTCATTTTTATTTATTATTTTGTCCATACAACTCGTGGTATTTATACTCTAAAATTAGTTTATTCATATTATAGATGTTTAAAAAGTAATAGTTAATTCATGAATTCTCGATTTAGTGATAGTGTCGAATAATTAAATTATTTATATGGCCTTCTTAATGATATGGTTCTAATAGAACTATTATTAATTATATGTGTGTTAAAATTACTAATAAAAGCACTTTAGGATGCCGCTGTGTGGCACCGCTACAAGTGTAATTATTTAAATGCTGGTAACACTTAAAGGTCATTGTTATAATAATAATAATTAATAGTATAATGTAAGAATCTGATGTTTTTGATGTAATCAACTTTTTTATGTGTAAGACATTGGCCCAAGTATCTGACTTTAGTTCAACTATGATATTATTAAGTAGACAAATAATTAGTTATGGTGGTTAAACTGAAATATTTTAATATAATGTTTAGGGCTAGGTACATTTCACAATTTGTTAATATTTAAGTTAGCTGTGGCAAATTTTGTCTTCTACTCAATAACATTGCATTTGTATATAATAGATATAATTAAATATGCAACTGCAACAAGATTTCAAGTGATTGCTAAACAGAAAATGATTTAATTCTTGTTCTGTAAACACCGTGACAGGCAATGTGCATTTTATTAGTTTCAATGTGTACAAATCAAGCACAGATATAAAGAATATATCAGTAAGTAAGTACATTACTAGACAATCTATGAAAATACAAGGTTTTTATAAACTTCTTCATAAAATTTACATAACATCACAATTTATTAGCACAACATAAATTAATCCAGCTGATGATAAAAATTACTAGCATAAAATGTTCATTCTGCAAATATAAATAATATTTTTTGCGTATGGTGTAGCACATAAAATGTAATAATTTATTTATAAAATATATAAGTAATGTTTCACTGAAAACATTTATCGTAATAACGCGAATGCAGCATGGTTTTAAATTATTTTGACCATTAATTAAAACCTTTAGTCAAAGGTGGCCTTTTGTAGTCAAAGAATCATATTTACAATATAAACTGTTATTAAAAACAATTAGATTATTGTTATGTCGTAGAATTTAATATTCGATAAAATGTTAACCAGCATAAAGAGACAAAAAGATTGTTTTGTTAAGAATAATAAAACTTGATTGAAATATTTTGATAGTATGACCTTTTATTTTTAAGCCCCTGCCTCCTTAAGTTCATCATTGATGCTTCATTTTAAATACATATTACATGATGAAAACTCCATGATCATCAGGTCATGGTCCATCTACTCTATCGACAATACAGTTATACTAAATCCCAGCCACATATTAAATAATTACGAAACTAAACTAACTAGTATTATTATGTTTTTTAAGCATGATTAATAAAAAAATTACAATAAAGTAAAAAACATTATAACAATATCACATTATCTGCTACACATGCTTACTCCACACAGGTAACTTATTTACTATAACCCTTGCAACATGCTGTCCAGATCAAAATTAGCATAACATGAGAACTCATTTGCTAAATTGTGTCTATGCTTTGGTTCAAATTGACAAGCTTTAGTGATCAACAATTTTTCCACATGGTCCTTTATAATAGTTCCTGTGCACACAACAATCTTATTTTTAGCTAACAGCTTAATTGTCTCCGAAGTCTTTGTAATGCACTCCTCTGACAGAAACGGAGGATCGGCCACGACGAGGTCACATGACTGTGAAAGGTCTGCCGGCAGTTTCAAGGGATGGTTGTAGTCGTAGAACACATAATCTGGTCCGTGAACTTCAAATCTTCTGTCATATTCCAAAAGTGTTACTGGAGAAGTAAAATGATATACTGTATTATTACTATATTATAAAATGGAAACCGAAATGTTTAGAAATTAATAGTATTTAATAAATGTATAACAGAAACAAACACCTGTCTCCTTACTTTCAGACTTTAGTTAGGTATTATTTTGAACTTTTTGCATTTAAATTCTGATAATATGTTGTGAAAGACCTTTACAGACAAAAACAGCAACATTGAAAATATCCATTGTGTAAATATTTTTAGGAGTAAAGAAGTAATTGTATGTTGCTTAATGTTATTTTTCCATAGTTAAATATGAAAGTTACATCTTACCTGTTGCTCTATTTTGAATGTGTCTTTTCACAGGCACAAAGAGAGTTGGACAAGAAATTAGAGCAACTTTGCCACCATCCGGTATGCACTGATCTATGACATGGACCAGTGCTTGTATTGTTTTCTCATTGTACCAAAACTGACTCAATTGCTGCAAATAGAAAAATAATTTGGTTAATGTTTAAGTATAATTACCTGCAACTTTACATATAGTATTATATTTACTAACCCAGTTCTCCTCGAATATGATGTTTTCACTCAGCTTATTGTCAGACTCCAGTTTATTCAATATTTCCTCGCGTTTCGCTTGTTCGGTGTAGAATTCTTGAAGTGCTGCGAAAGTTTCGGCGGAAAGTGCCGGCACATCATCATCGTCCATTGTAATCGAGTTATCCCTCCTTTTTAAAACAAAGCTAATATTTTAAACAATGTCAGTTTTAAGGAGAATTGTTTTCTAGGTTATTTTTTTGACATTTCCAACAGTAGTCAGGTTGTTGGTGTGTGCGCCTAGATTAAGTTGTAAAATGTTAATCGGTTCTACTTATCAAGTAAGAAACAGATTTTTATAAACGCAGGTACAAGGCTTTTTGAAATTTTAATTTATAATTGTATGAAATATTTATTGTTTTTAATTTATTTCGATGTAAATATTTCCCAATTCCCATATGGAATTGACAGCTGTCATATTTTCAGGGTCTGACGTCGTGACATTTGTAATTTTTTAAGGCGTTTTTACTAAGCAAAAATATTTATCTGTCAGCCTGATGAACCTGCAATCATATTAATATATACTTTCAGATAATGGAGTTGAGAGACTTAAGAGTGAAACCACTTCACAGATTTCCTCAATATTTGATTGCATGTTGCGAACTTCTTAATGAAGAATGGCCTCGAAGTAGAACAGCGAGAATGATGTCCTTGGAAGCCTCTAGTGACAAATTACCCACAAGTCTTATTTTACTAGGCCAAGAGAATTTGTTGGGACATTGCAAACTCACACCTATACCAAGTTTACCAAATAGTTGTTTCCTTGAAGCCGTAGTCATAAAGAAGTCAATGCGAGGAAAAAAATTGGGGACGTACCTGATGAGGCGCGTTGAGGAATACTGCATGAATGTGTTAAGGCTAGACATGATACACTTGTCGACGAAGGGGCAGGAGCAATTTTACGCAAAACTGGGCTACGAAATATGTCCACCGATCTCAATATTTGGATCTAGTACACCGATTACTTCGACGACAGCTACAAGTATTCATAAAGAGGTGAGCGCAAAACCTGTAGCGGCCTCTGTAGGGTGTGGCAATCCACCTCCGCCCCCGCCGCCTCCGCCCAGACCGCCTACTATGACTGCCAGCACAATAAGAACCAGCAAGACGTACATGTGTAAACAATTAGTTGACTGTTGAACCCACCGAGTGAAATCTCCTCAGGATATTGCCATAATATGACAAAACTAACCACGCAGTATTGCTAAACTGTTTTAAGCCATACCATACTTTTTAGAATTAAAAATTAAAATTTCTTAGAATTTAAGAAATATAAACCACCTCATTTCTACATTTTTTCTTATATTTATAGGAACTTTAATATGAAATATATATTGAGTTGTCATTAAATTCAGTAGTTTAGTAGTTATTATATTATTTATATTAAAATAATTACACAAATTAATCTTTAAGTCTGTGCTAATTCATTCATCAAGTTTACTTTTACCCTCGACTGCTAACTTACGGTACCCTACGAACTTACTAGTAAATTAGCTTATGATCAAAATTTCCAGTATTGCAACATGTAAAATATATTAGTAACTAGCTTTTGCCTGCGGCTTCGCTCGCGTGGAATAGTGTTCTTGGAGAACAACTTCTTCAGTAAATAATTTGGGAGGCCGGTACCACCGCGCATTGTATTATGTCCCAACATTTTAAATCTGTAATATCATCGAAAATATTTATTTAAATTACTTGCTGTAAAGGGCCATATTGATATAATATATTAAATGTACAATGTATTCAAGGTACTTAATTGGATAAGGATTAATGTTGTATAGCTTAAAATTGCTTTGTAAATAAGCCATTATTTATCGTAAAAAGTAAAGGATAAAAAATTGTTATTGTGGGTTATCCCTAAGAGATAGAAATATACCATCGCGGACTTTTTTGTAGACCTTTTTGAGGTGTACAATATTGTAGTGCATTATTTCGATCTATCTCGTAGGGTTCAGCCAGCGTTTGCAATGTAAGCGCTAAAAATTGTTTATTTAGGACATTAGAAACCTCTAAAATTATCAGTGTTTCTGTACTATATTATGAATGTTATATAGGTAGGTACTTATAAACCTTCCTCTTGAATCACTCTATCTATTAAAAAACCCTGCATCAAAATCCATTGCGTAGTTTTAAAGATCTAAGCATACATAGGGACAGACAGAAAAAGCGACTTTGTTTTATACTATGTACCTACTTAGTGATTTTAGAGAAAAGTCGAATGTGTGCGAGTGAATGTGTCGCTTCGAAAATTTTAATTTTCCCAAAGCCCGCTGCTTGCCCGGACCCGCCGCGGTAGTTATCACGACGTTTAGCTGTAATATTTTCCAGAATCCGGTAGGCCGGGAAAAATTCACAGCATTGAAAATAGAACTCTGCGCCAATACAATAGAGCTGAAAACCTATGTATCGAATGTCGAGCTGTCATATACGACATTTGACTCGACACGTGTGTTCGATTTTCAACTATATTGTAATAACGCATTGTAATAATCTCTCATCGATAAGGGTGAAAGAAACGCTGCGTTTCTCAAACACGATTTAGTTCGCCCGTTTTTAAGGGTTCCGTAATACATAAGGAACCCTTATAGTTTCGCTCTGTCCGTCCGTCCGTCTGTCTGTCTGTCCGTGCTTCTAGCTTCCGTTATTATGAATATAAATGGATGAAATTTGGTATTGTTATAAACTGTGTATAGATCTCGGTTTTGGCATCATTGAATAATAAGAATTTTATATTTTAGGGATGGCTCTCCATACATGTGAAGTGGGAGTGAAAAATATTCTTCATCCTTTTAAAAATAAAGCCAAGGTTTTATACATTACTTTTTACAAAGTCGACCATTTTCGAGTAATCGGCCTCCAAAGTGGTTTATAAGTTGGTCCCCCTGGCATTTCTAAACTATAGAAGATATAAACTTGTAAGTTTCCATGCTGATAGATCATGCTAAAAACTCTTTAGGAAAATTATTTTGAGTGAAATCAGACAATAACTTTTGAAGTAATTAAAAGAAAACCTATTGCGTGTTGATAGTTCCGGATCCCTCCTTAGATAGACATGTTCAGGACATGCTATGGTGCATGGTCTTGGTTAGATTATTTTCGATTTATTTTGCAAATCCGACTACCACGAAAAATACTTAACATTATTCGGGTTAATATAAAGCCTATGACACTTACAAATAATGTGGCTTTCTATTGGTAAAAGAATTTAAAAAATCAGTTGAAGTAGATCCGAACTAACCCTTACAATCTCGGTAAGTCACAAACTCACAAAGAAACAAACTTTATAATATTAGTATAGTCCAGGTGTTAGCCACGACTTCCTACGCGAAAAAGAAATCCCGGAGAACCGTACTTTTGCTGCGAATCAAAGTAGCCTATGTTTTAATCCCGAGACTAAACTACGACCATATCAAATTTCTTCAAAATCTGTTCAGTTGTTATTAACTAAAAGTAAATGAGCAACGAATATCCATCCATATTCCATACATAAAACTATCGCGTTTATAATAGGTAAGTATTATTAGTACTTAGGGATATCGTATATTCGTCGTCGTGTTTTAATGATTTCGAAAATCTATCTATTCGAAGAATAGGAAAACGTAAGTAGGCGTATAGACTGACCTTATATTTGGGATTGTGGTCCCTCATCCTAGTTGAATCCACGACCAGAGTTGCTTAACATGAGTTAGCGCTACGACCATAATAGAACTACTCCTGGGATTAATATACATCAATGATTAGGTAATACCTACATAAACTTTCAGCCAATTCAACTAATCACTTATTCTATAGGATTTAAAATGTTATATTCTTTAGACTGACATAACTTTTATATCTATGAACCGATTGAAATGAAACAAACATTAAATTTTAAGTGGAACAAACCAAAACGTATTAGTGAAAACCGCATTCAAATCGTCGTTGACTTTGTACGCGTCAAAACAAATATCGCGGGAACCGTAAATTTTTCTACAATAAAAAATAGCCCATGTGTTAATCCAGAGTCTAATCTACTACCATACCAAATTTCATAAAAATCCGTCCAGTAGAATCCGAGATTAGCGCGTACAAACGTACAGACAAAAATTTTAAAAATCAATGTTTTGGGTTCTATGTCGTTCACAAACCCCCCTGTAATAGTTTTTCTTATATATCTTCCATGTACAGACAGCGACTAGTTACGAATTTATTATATGTATAAATGTCATGCGCGTTTACTGCAGAAGCTTGAGGCGAACGGAATCCATGGTTATTTGCTTAGTTGGTTTTTTTCCATACCTCGAGAGAAGGACGCATCTTGTCTGTATTGGTGGCTACGAGGCAGAATCTGGTGTACCCCTAGGTTCACCTGAGTTCGGTTCTTATTTCTCATTTTGTGAATAAATATCTCTCGCTCTACCAATCACAGCAAGTACTCGTTGTTCGCCGATGATGCTGCCTGCCTGCTATGCAATGACAGTTTACTCCTGCAAGAAGCTCTTAAAAGTCTCTATGAGATGTGTGTGACTAACAAAATGCTATTGATTTAAAAAAAACACTAGCACCAGGAAAAAATGGCCGTATCACACACGCACTCGAGGAGGTAGCGGAAATCCGTGACCCAGGCCTGATCTTAGATTTCAAACTAAAGTACGCTTCCAATATTGAGTCTGTTGCCAAAAGGTCAGCTCAGATGATGAGCTTAATCCCGCTTTCATCAGAGTACGAAAACTCTTTTAATAAATTATCTGGTACGAATCTTGAATATTGAAGTGTGTTAATAATATAGTTATAAATTATAGCATAGTATTAGAATAGTTCTAGCACATCATAGCATTTAGCATGTTATTAACTTTACGCCTTATTTGGGTGTCCCCCAAATAAGGCTGACCACCCAGTAGCGTAAGTTTCTTAGTTGATGTATTTCAGACTTTATGATTATTAAATATGGATTGGAAGAAAGTAGACGTTTTTCTTTAACCTCCTAAAATCACATCATTTCAATATGTCAGCTCGATATGGAACCCAACAGACGTGATTCATTCACAACGGATCGAATCTGTCCAAAGGTCCTTCACCAGACTTCAGCATACAGCTGCTCGGGAATTTCGAACCTGCTCCTATTGCATAAAATCTATGTCATAAGATAAATGTTATAAAGTAAAGTGGATATTGTAAGCATTAATTATAATATTTTCTTTTATTAATTATGTTTAAATTTTCAAGTTTAATTTATTTTTAATCCAATAATTGTTTAATCGATTAGTAATTTTTGACATCAATTTGCAATACTGTTTTAATATTTTTTAATGTATAACTTCATACTGATCTTATTAATTTTAAATTACTTATTCCCAAATATATGTAATTCAAGTTGTCAATAATTGTTTGTTACTATTATATTATAATATAATGTTTATCCTACTTATACCCTACTACCATTTTAAATGTGAAAATTTGTGAGGATGTATGGATGGATGTTTGTTACTCTTTCACGCAAAAACTACGAACGGATTTGATGAAATTTGATATGGTAGCAGTTTGAGCTCTGGATTAACAGAAAGGCTACATTTTCTCCCGAAAAAGTACAGTATTCTCGTGGGACGCTGTATTTACGCGTGCGGAGCCGCGGGAATCAGCTAGTAATTATTAAGTTTAGGTAATATGATTATCATGTACTTTTGTGGTTAGTCAATGTCGTTCGTAATACCTTTAAAAGTGAATGTTTAATATATGTAATGCTGGTGTCCTTTTAAAATAAAATAAACACAATATTCATTCGTAGCAAAAACCTACAAGTAAGGTAAGATAAATGTAACAAATAAAAAAATATCTCCAATGAATTTATTTATTAAAACTTGGCCTTATCTAAGAACTCCTTGGCCCGCTGCCGCACGGCCTGCACGTGGACCTCGTCACCATTCCTCTCCTCCATTTCGATCCACTTCCTGTACAGAACCTTCATTTTCCTCGCCGGCAGTTGCAGAGAAGTCAGTCGGTCGAGAACTTGCCTGTAATAAAACCCTTTAGCTAGCGCATATCTACTGGCACCGATAATGTACAATGTTTAGGATATTTTGATGTTTAAATTTTTTGTTAAAACGTTGTTACTCACACACTAGTATACGGTCAAAAAAAAATTTGTTTCCAAGTTTGGCTAGGACAATGCAGGCTAATCACCTGATTGTCTGACAAAAAAGATGATCCATGCGTCGGATGGCCATGTAAAAAGTCGGTCCTGCGCCTGATCTCTCGCCAGTCATGTCGGTCATCCGTCCCACTTGGTTACGAGAGTAAAGGAAGAAAGAGTGCTCTTGTGTACTGCGCACACGCTTAAGCACTATAAAGTAACTCGTGCGTAGTAACCGGCCACCGTCACTGAAATCAGTGTGGGGAGCTATTATTGACGTGACAACGTCTTATAATTCGATGGAGCCGGCTGCACGCACGAAAAAACATGACTCATGCGATCCATCAGTATTTTCTTATGACGTTGTCACGTTCAACTATCGTCAGTAAACCGACTTTACAGACAACCGATTTTTTATTATTATTATAAGGTCAATGATTTAATTAAAAATTGCACACCTTGGGAATAAGATGGCTCTTTACAATGCTGCTTCTATGTACTTATGTTATATGTATTTTGTCTTTTATCATATAGATTAAGTTGCTACATTGTATTCTTTTTAAAACAACAATTATCCCATCTTTTATTTACTAAAAGGTGGCCCGCGTGAGTTGTAGGACAATTCTACAAGTGTTATTTAATAATAATAAAAATAATGAGATTTGAGTTTTTTTTTTTAATTTTAAAAGTATTGACAAATCGAGTTATCTTTCGTATCATTATCACCTGGCCTGGTCCAGTTGCTGGCCCTTGAGCAGCATGTCGACATAGGCGGCAGCAACGTCGACGCGAGCGGGGTACACCGCTAGCACCTGCTCACACAACGCCTCCGCCCGCTCCGCCGCGCCCGCCGCCCGCTCCAGCTTAGCGAACGACATCAGCAGCGATACGTCTGTAAGCGCAGCGGAAAATGGTAATAATTATGCATTGAAAATCGTCTTTTAAGACCAGCAGGTCTAAAAAGGTCGCTTTCGGCAATTCACTGTGCAATTCACAATTCACACAACGAATTACTCCAAATATCGTATCGTATCGTATAACGGCCACTTGACCGCCAATCCATAATTTGATTAGGATACAATTCATAAGGAGAAATACATTCATTTGACAACTAATATTATTCCATGCCCATAAGGGCCGACATTGTGATCAATTATAAAAATGTAACAATTTTATAATTGATCACAATTTCTTGGAATAAACGCAACCAATTTCTTGGAATAAACGATTCTAAACTTTCTATGAGAATCACTAAAATGGTCCGCTTATGAAGAACTAGCTTTTGCCCGCAGCTTCGCCCGCGTGGGAGAGTGTTCGTGGCAAAAATACCTGCAATATAGTAATAGCACAGAGTAAAAATATATACTTTATAATAAATTTGCACCCGTACTTTTCAAATGTAAAATATCTCCTAGATATAACCTCCTAGTTAAGGATAATTAAATTGTATCCGTCTAAATAGCTTCTGAAAATACCACATTATTTATGATCATTTTTTTAAACTTAGAATGGGTATAGGAACCTATCCTTAAAAGATAGACATGTCTATGCCATCGCGGACTTTTTTGTTGACCTATAAAAGAAAAACAATCCCACCATACATTGTTTTGTTATTTATCTCCAACGGGTTAGGTTAGGCTAGATTTTTTCCGACACCTTCATCGTCGTCGTCATAAATCAAACAATTTCCACAAAACCTTAACAAATTATTATCGACCTAAACCTTCCTAAGGAACCACTCGGTCGGTAAATGTAAACGGCATTAAACTCCTTTTAGTAGTTTTTGAGATTATCGCGAACATACAGACAGCTGACAGACAGACTCGGCGGGGCACTTAAGTATCCTATGTCCGTTTCCTGATTCCAAGCTACCCCACCAATTTTCAGCCATTCTTGTGTTATAAATAGTGTGACTAACACGACTTTCTTTTTTATTTTATTTTATATTTTTATTTATATATGTCATCGGCTTATAAGCATTTGCCAGTGTCAAAAGAAGGCGGGAAATAGAACTTTCGTTTCAATTTTCAACACCGCATTTCTACATCGTCAAGTCTAAGGTCTAGTCAAAGTACATATATATAGTCAGTACAGTCCATGAGTCATGTCAGTCGATTCAGTAAAGTGGTAGAAGCTTTACTGAAAGTTCCTAGGGAGTTTTGGCGGGAAACATAAAATAGCACGTTTTTAGAAGTTGTACCACTTGCCCACACTTGTGCACGTTAACGAATATTTAATGGTTACATTCTACCAATATTACACACTAAGAACCGAGATAACACAAATTTATGAAGTAATACGAATTCGACAACGTCACCCATTGAACTCCCCGGCAGAGCTCCCACGACTTTCTTTTATATTTATATAGATTTCTCTAATGTCAAATAGTTTCAAATAGCAGATACAACAAAAGTTACTCGTGAGGAACATCTCGCAATAAATTTTTTGTGTTTTATATAAATCATTGTATTTAGAACTGTATGAAAACTTTTTAGAGCATTTTAGTGTTAGTGTGAGCCGTGTTAGAGAAAAATATAATAAGTGCGTATTTTCTAAAAATGGATAATGGACATTGATTCCGAAATTCAGTTGTCTGAATTTATAGGATTATTTCGCCTCAATAAAGGCTTGTGTACCCCATACAAAAGTTGGAACCTGGAATGTATTACCTTCAAAGTAAGTAAACGTTTAATAAATGAGTAAACTATCATAAAATATGTATCTACTTATCAGGATTATTTCAATATTTAAATAAATATAACCATCACAGTTTTCTATGACAATTTTAAAATATAAATAGGATGGTCACCAGATAGTAATTAGTTCTTTATTTTTGTTTAAGGTATTCTACGCGTTTGACAATAAAAGCGATTCGGTTTCGAGAGCCCACTGTTTATAAAGAAACGTGAAACGTCAAACAAAACTGGGCGTGACGTCAACGAGTTGCCAGTCGAAGAACAAAAATATAACACGAAATTTTTATACTTCATTGATTACCTTAAATATAAATATTTTAATGTACTTATTGATAACTTTTATTTACAAATGCCAAGTATTAAAATAGTTCTTCAAGATTAACCTCTAAGACTAGTATTTTTAACACAGCCACAGAATATTATATTTTTGTAACGGTTGGTTACGGTTATACATTTTTTTCATGTGGCAACATAACCGACAAATATGAATCTGCTAATGAAATTAATTGCTGCAATGTTGCTATAAAACGTGACAATACTACGAACTTTTAGCAACATTGCAAGGAATGCTGAAAATGATTTACTTTTAGCAAAATTGCGCGATGTGGCCTTTTTAGGCGCGCTAGAAATTAAAATAGTATCTAACTAGATACAACTTTATCTGTATTCTACACTATAAAAGAGCAGAGAAAACTTTATTGTAACTGTACACCAGATGCTCAAACTACTGAACGAATTGCGATGTAATATGGCATACAAATATATATTTATTTTACGACGTAGTCATCTGCTAATAACGGAATAATCGTACAAAAGTTATAACTTTTAGCAAATAATGTTCATCATAGATTTAAAAAAAATATGAAACTTACGTTCTTTCTTGTCCAGCGCAGCGATGCCTTTCTGCATCACCTGTCGTGCTTTGTCCAGTAGCCCGGCGCGGTAGCAGGCCGCACCGGCGGCGGTATACGCAGCCAACGACCCTCGGTACCGCCTCATCATCAGCTCGGCTAGCGCACTCAGCTCCTGCGTCTTGCCCGTGTCCACTAGGATGTCTAGAAGCTTCGAGTGAATGGAATACGTGTCGTTCATCTGAAGCGCCTCCTCTAGGGTTTTTTGTTGAGACTCCTGTAAGTGAAACAATTTCCTTCTTAAATAACAATTTAACTTTCTTAAGTACGGCTCAGTACACAGATGGCGCTAGGTGTACAAATTTTAATTTGTCTATTCTTTGAAGTCACGTTCCTCAGACACGATGAGGGTATGAATGAAATTTCACTTTTGTCACGTTTTTTATCCGATGATATTATGTATGTGTGTTTGTAGCGCCACAGTAGCGACTAAACTACTGGTCCGATTTTAATAAATGAGGTGTCAATAGTCTTGTAATGATAGGTCGGGTAACATAGGCTATATAATTTACGTAGTCGGGTTATAATTTTTTGTAAAAATTGTAGTTATTTAAATGTACCTTAGCGCCGAAGCGGTGTTCGAGGTTGAGCAGGGCGAGCCACACGTTGCGGCGCTCCGCCTCCTCGCGGAAATTGATGGTCACCAGCGCCTTGCGCGCCACCCCCCGCGCCTTCTCGATCTCCGTCGCCTGCACAGACATATTGTTATGAAGACGGCTCATCGATGTTCTTCGTTCGTGTTCGATGATCTTAATGTGACGTAAATTTTGGGTAGATGCCGTAATGAACAGGTGTTCAAAATACGAAAAATATCAAGATGTTATAGGTCGTTAGATAATACTTGGCGCGTACAACACATAGATACATGTTGTGTTCTATCTATGAATAAGCATTACGTGCCGTAGCGTACGTGTCATAATTTTATGATGAAGAAGACAGTTATTGTTTTCTTACTGCTTCTAAATTACACAGAGCTTATAATATAATTAAAAATGTACATGTAAATACAAATGGCTTTTCTTAATTCTCTGAAAGTTCCACAAATGATGTTTTAAGTAACATAAGTGTGAGTAATGTGAACGTACCAACTTTAGTATAACAACCTATACCATCTTCATTCACTTTTCTCTGACGTATTAGAATTGATTTGTCCTGATATAGAATCATAAATTAATTTTATTAAAATAATTTTGCCACCACTAAATAGCTTTATCTCTGCACGCCACTCCGACCTATAACGGTCAAAGACCATAATCAGTACCTGCAGGTGGAAGGCCATGTACGCGATCCACAGCTGGCTGGAGTCGGGCGTGCTGAGCAGCGCGCGCTGGAACTGCTCCACGGAGCGCGGCGCGACGTTGTCTATGGCGCGCTGCTCCATCTCCCTAACTCTCTGCTCCTCAGCCCGCGCCTTGGCCAGCTTTTCCGCGGGGGAGAGCTTCTTGCGTTTTTTCTTTGGCTTGTCTACTTCCTGAAAATGAAGAACCTTTATAAAACTTTCACTTCTATTGGCAATACCTATAAATATTTATTTTACAAAGATAGATTCCAAATGACGTTTTCGTCAATAAACCCCCTAAAACCGGAAATATTTGTGTTATGGTAAACGCTAATCTTTAATTTCATTAGAACTGTTTAGAAAGTGTTGGTATAATCATATTTACATTCTGCTGATACCACCATACAACTGAAATTTAGATTGTGTATGATTATATAACGAGCGTAGGTACTTGTCTGTAATTTTTTTATTACATAAAATAATAGTAGTCTGAAAATAACAAAGTTTACAAAAATAATTTGTTAAACTTCACAGAAAATGTTAATTATTTCAGGATGTTTAAATAAATTAAGTTTTTACATGTGCAGTAAAATACCCAATTGCAACAAAAAAGTTTCTTCAAGACAAAACCTCACCTCGTCTTCACTACTGCTCGATTCCTCTTCTTTATTATTGACAGTTGAGCTCGTGTTATTCTCCGACCAAAACTCTTTTATACTGGGCACATGAAGAACGGGCTTTAAACTGTCCAGAACCATTATATTTTCAGTTGTTGGATCCTTTTCCTCGTATTTCTTTTTTCTCTTCTCTCCAACATTAACCTGAAAGGAGATGGGTTTGAAATGAAACTAGTTATTGCTCGTTTGAGACTTTATTTAGCACAGATTAACAAATCTACTTCATTAATTTTTTCTTACGAACCTTTTTCTCTTTTTTGTTAGCACTTTCTACTTTTAATTTACTTTTTTTCTGTATTACATTTTCTTCATCACTCTTTGATGCTTTTTCCGACTTTTTATTCTTGGAGTGAGTGGTAAATTCTATATTCAATTCTTTAAGTTTCTTTTTGCCCTCCGATAATGCTTCTATCAATTTAGCTACACGTTCTTTTAATACAAATTTTTCTAGGTTCATGGCTGTGTGATATTTTTTATTTTTAATATTTAGTCCGTTTCCTTCTATACTTGCTATTTTCTTTGTGACTGTGCCGAGGCGGCGCATTCTAGCTTTTACAGCTTTATTTAATGATACTACCCTTTTCTTAATGTTTTTTTCTGTGGCACAATCGGAAAAGTCCATCAGATGCAAGTCCTCGGGCGCTAATACTTCCTGTTCCTCCTGTAAGTCAGTTTCTATCGCGTCACTGTCTTCTGGAGTATTCTTCATCTCTTTATCATTAGTGTCTTTACTTTCTTTTTTAGATATTTTCTTTTTCTTACTTTCCTTTTTCTTCAAAACTGCATCTTGTTGGGTAATATCGTCATCTGACTTGTCATCATTTTGTACTTTTGCTTTTTTAGAATTTTTATCTTCTTTGCCATCGTTCTTTATCTTTCTTTTTTTCTTTATACTGTCATCCTCATCTTCACTGTCTTCGTCTTGGTCAGGCTCGTCGTCTTCTTGTACTTTAGTTTTTTTCGACTTTTTCTCTTCCATGTTATCGCTTTTTCTCTTTGTTTTTCTACTCACCTGCAATTTATAAGTATAAATATGATTCATACAATAAAATTAAAGGTATAAAGAATCAAAGAGACATAAGTAATCATGTCAAGTATGTAAAGCGAATAGTTTAATTTTCTAATACTAGAGAGCTCATATATTAAAGCATCATACACTCACGGTTGGGTCGAAGGACGCGGTGGTGAGGCTGGCCGACATTTTCTTCTCCTCCGGCTTCACTGACAGTATCGTGCACTTTACCTGAAAATATCAGAAACGCGTCATTTCTTGCCTAAGAAACAAACCTTTTTTTATCAACAATAATTTTACTTTGGATATAATAAAAAAAATGATATTATTTTGTTTATTACTTTACTATCTCTTCATGCCTAAGGGCGGATTCGACCAAACTGGAGTAAAATTTTACTCGAGTGTAAATGTTTCCTAATCTAGAGTAAGCTGGTTTTGCGTTTTCTTCTTCTTCTACTAACTTAACTTAACTTCTAATCCAAGAATAAGGTAATTACACGGGAGTCAATATTTACACGGGCGATTTTGACGGAGTAAAGTATTAAACTGATATTAGTGAATAGTCGCACAGCTGGCTGTCAATTGTCACGATCAATGTCATTGTGAAGTGTTATAATTTGATATTGACATTTTACTGTATTACTCTACGAAATTAAATTATTATGGCGTACAAGTCATTCTAATACAAACAATAGTACATTATTTTTTGTCGATTCGTTCATTATTCATTGAATAATAATACCGAGCATAGTATACTCTTCGAGTAACTTGGTAAAACGCAAACGAAGATATCCTAGAGTAAATTGAAGGAGTAAAATTATTCTCATTATAGTTACACTCGTGTAACTTCAAGTTTGGTCGAATCGGGCCTAAGAGGCATTTTTTATTTTATTTAAGGTTAAATTTAAAATAAAAAAAATTACACACTGTCGGCCGGATACTGAAACTCAAATCAAAATTAATATACCTCCCTTTTGTCTGCTGTCTCTGCCCGCCGAAATGGCAAAGAAAGCATGCGACTCGAGCGTCACCTAGTTTAGCTATCGTTCCAATATTCGGCCGTAAGTGACTTACAATTTGTCCAATGTGGAAGGCGTCGGTGAGGCTGTCGACGGGCACGGCGCTGACGAACATGCGCGGGACGTACGCCGCCACGTCGCTGAAGAACTTCACGATCAGGTAGTCACGGATGTACTGCAGAATTCACATTTTTTATTTCAAAGCTAAAGCTTGTCTATGGAGCCTGCAGCGTTGATGTTTATGTCGAGTGGGGCTCAAAGCCTTCATCGTGCACTATGGTACTTAAGACATGCGTTTGTGTGTGTGTGTGTGTGTGTATGTGTGTGTGTGTGAGTGAGTGAGTGAGTGATTGAGTGAGTGAGAGAGAGAGCGGCGCGATACTCACTGCGATGACGCCGGTGTACTGTCGGCCGACCTCGGCGCGGTCGTAGGCGGAGAGCGGCAGCAGCGCCGGGTCCAGCAGCGACGGCTTGAGCGTCAGCAGCGCGGTGTGGCGCGACTCGTCTATTTTTAGCACGCGCGCGGTCACCGATTGCCCAACCTGCGGGTATAAATATTAAATACGTACAAAATATGTGTACACAATAAAGAGTATTTCATTCATTCATTCAAATTAATAACGAGACAGTAGGAAAAAAGCAGTCAGTTTTATAACACTCATATATTCGAGGAAACTTACCTTAAACTTCTTCTTGGACTTGGAGGTGGTGCTCGCTTTCTTGGGGTCCACGAACACGCCCGACTCCGTCATGTGCGCGAGCGGAACGATACCTGAACACAAGCCACGAATTGAAAATTATGAAACAGTCGAAAGATTACATTAAAACAATTTCATCAAACCAACTGAGTAGTATGAAAATAGAATAGCAATTAAAATGTTGTTCTTATGTACGCACGTCAAAAGTTAGTTACTACTCTGAAGTCAGTTAGTGACAATTATCATCTTAAATCATGTCGCTTTTAGACTGTCGGTGTGCGCGCGCGTCGTAAAATGATACTTTCGTATTTTTTCTAAAGGCGGCAAAAGTAGTATAAATTAATAACGCTTACCTTTAAGTCGTCCAATATTAAGTTTGAGATGGTTGTCGTGCACGTCAGCCACAGTAGCCGGCACAATGTCGCCCGGGCTCAGCTGCGACAAGCAGAAGTACTCCTCGTCCAGCACTGCGCGCTGGTCGCTCACGCTGTACAGCCGGTCCGCCAAGCTGTAGCCGAGCACGCGCACGCGGTGCTTGCTACCTGTATTATTTTGTTATTACTACGGTATTAATACTATTTCACAAATATTGGTTTGGTGAATACTATAGATTTGTTCGCACTCAAGTTGTGATTATACGTACGCAGAATATGTGCTATACGCACATATTCTGAGCGTATGTATAGAAATTATGCGTAGGCGTTCGATTTGTGCGTATACGCACATGCAGACATATATGCACACGTATGCACGGCACATACGTCCGATCCGGCCTGATTGGCCGGGGGCAACTCACCAACAGGGTAGGATTTGGCCACAACATCCTCGTCGCTGAGGTCCTCGTGCACGCGCAGACGGCGCAGGCTCAGCAGCGCCAGCCCGCCGCCGCCCAGAGACAGGTACACCGAGCGGTTCATTATCTTGATCACCTATAGATTGAGATGAGCTAAAAGCTGATATTTCTATCCACTGTCGGCCTGATACTGCACCAGAGTACTGTAGACGACCAAGCTTTGGCCACAGGCGTTTTTAATCAAGCGACTTATACATGAAGCTTGACCATATTACGTCAAGCTTTATTATGGAGCGCTTAGCTCCATGTATTTGAAATCCTGAACATAGGGATCTTTAATTTTTAATTGCGGCAACACAACAAAAAAGCTGGGATATGATCGGATAGATCTTGAATATTTGAAAATAATTACTTTTCAAATCAATTTTCAAAGTGAATTTTCCGCAACATGGTGAGGTTTTTTTTTTTATGTCCCTAGTTGGGCTAGAATATTACACCAGGGAAAGTGTACAAACCTGTGCATCCTCAATGATGTCGCCATCAGCCAGTTTCTGCTCCTCGGTCAGGTCGGGGACCGCGGCGTCGAACGCGCCGTGCATCGTCAGGAACGGGATGTTGTTAGGCGGCACGGAGTATAGGAGGCGGGCGAAGATCTGAAGGTTCGTGAAACGTGAATGAAATACAATAATGATTGACCAGTCATTTTAAGGTTACCAAGTACCACCGTTTAAAAATAGAGGAAAAAATTTAGTTTCTTTGCAAATTAAATATATTGGCTAAATGGGATACAAGTTTATGCTATAAAACCCTAGAGCCAACAAAACCTTACCTTTTGTCCAAGTGTAGGTTTCTTGCCCTTCACAGTGTCAACATGGTGCCGCTGTATGTACGCGGTCACACTGTTTAAAATGTGTCCTTCTATACCATTGTCTAAGGGCTGAAACGAATGACAATGTTACATTTACTAGTTTCGTAACAAGTATTTTAACAATTCATGTAAATAATAATCATTGTTTGTTACATTTAACTTTTTTGTTTGTCTAAACTTCAATCAAACAATCAATCAATATAATATGTTTAAAGTTAATTTCCTTAATTCTAAAGATATATAGACAATGGATATTAATAAAAAAGAAATTGTAGATTTGATAGGTTTGCGTGTCCTAACAAATATATTATATAAAACCTAAATACAGAGTGAATTCAAAATAAAAATAAAAATTCAAGGAGTGTGATCAGTAATCGATTCTCGTTCCAAAAATGACTAGTCCACAAATGTTACCTTATCAACGGTAAACTCGAGCTGCGTCCCCGGCAGCAGACAGTTAGGTGTGGGGTGTCTCTGCACCGCCCGCTGTAGACTCTGCAGTTTCCCGCTCACCGTCACCACCGTGCTGTCCGGAGATGACGATACTGACTTGATCACACACCAGCACACACCGCCCGCCACTGGAATAACAAAATAATAAAGTCTTTAATTCAGGCATATCCCCATAATGTGGACATACATGAAACATTTATATTTACAAAAAAAATATCACAAAAAAACCTAGTAAATAGAGCTCAGTTCGTATGCAGTAGAAGTAAATATCTTTAAATGTAACTACTATGATATTTTACATGCATTAGATGCGTGTTTCTTTTTTGCTGTCGCCTGTTCATTTCATGAAGTTTTAAAGTTTTCGCTTCAATACATTTGACACAAAATTGCGTGTTTGAAATCATTATAAATTTACTTTGGTTTATTAAATAATTATGGTATATAGGTTTGTGTACTTACACAGTTCTAGTTCAGGGTTAACAGAATCCTTAGGCATGAAAACCTTAGTGTTAGGTACACCTATATCCATTATGTACCCATGGTCTTCTATTGACGACACTGCTGCTTGTAACACTGTACCTGCGGGAGATAACTTTTATTATAATTATGCTGTTGTCTATAATAAAAAATTAAAAGGTTATTAAATCATCAATATGAATAGTATGAAATAATGTATTATTTATTTATAATCATATATAATCATATCATCATACACTAGTAAAGACTTGAGATTCTTCACTAGTAAAGACAGATCTACACCGAAATGGCAGCGTAGCGGCCAGCAGCATAACTGGCATATCATTTTAATCTTTATATTCATTACTATAAAACTCAGTTTCGCTTGAGACAACCGCCGCCGGTCGCTAGCAGCCATCGGCAGCCATCACAGTTATGCTGCTGGCCGCTCCGCTGCCATTTCGGCGTGAATCGGCCCCAAGCGTATAAGTTGCGGCGCGGGAAGTTACCGAATCTGAGTACAACCGCGTTGACAGTAGCCCCACTGGGGTGGAGGATAAAAATATATAATTATTATTTGATTTATATGAAAATAATACAAACCTTTCTTCAGCTCAGTGTGTACTCTGCTAGTGTTGATGTGTTGTGGCATCATGGACAGCATGAGATGGTTGGCCGCCACCTCTAACACTTGGACAACTACGTACTGACCCGAGCGGAACATCTTGGGCAACTCACTCACTTCCTCTATCTGCACATGCAAAACATTATTCAATTCTTGTTCACTAGATGAATTCTATTTGAAAGTAATGAGGATCAATCATTTAGTAGCAAATCTGATTTTTACTAAGTACATCGTATGTGTATTAACTTACTGAGTATTTTATTTTTTTAATTTGTTTAAATTTGTTTAAAGTGTTAAAATATATTTTTTTATTGCATAAAATATATTCATTGTCCGATATTTGACGCTTGTGCCACGTGTGCATTGTTTTTGTTTAAGTAAAATATTCTAGTTGTCTTTAGAAGCGACGTGACACCGACAGATGACGTCTCATAGCGACTCGCTTCAATATCTTTTTTTTTTTGCGCGCGTTTTTGGATCTAATGCACTAAAATTGCTGTATCTTCGTAATTTTTGGTCCGATTTAAATAACTTCTGTACAGTATTTACTGGTTTTTTGTTGCCATAAGTCTGCATACCTTACAAAAAACATGACTGATCCTCATTTGTTAGGTGTGGGATTATGTATGTGAAAATGTAAAATTAATATGAGAAACTATAGCAAACTTTATAGTTCATGCAAGACAGTCTTACTTGATCATTGACATAGGCCTCCAGCTGCTTGTTGTATACCTCGCTGATGTGACAAGCCATTACAAAGCCCTGCATCCGACACGGCAGCGACACACTCAGCTTTGTCTCCATCACCTCACGCACACGTGCCAACATCAACAGACCTTCTCTCACCACCTACAGTATATAGAGGAGAACAACATTTTGAAATATGTTGGTTCCATCCAACCAGTATAATATTTAGAGAGTAAAAGTTCAAATACTATACCTTATAGTTGAGCCAGATTCCACAATTCTTATATGAGTAATCTACCTCCGGAGTTATTTCATCTGATAGATAGCCATCATCATTCTCTGTCTTTTTGGGCTTTTTCTTTTTACGTTCCTCTTGGGTAACTCCTCCGAGAAACTATTAATATGTCAGGAAGTTATATATTTATATATAAGATGCTAATATTAGATCTTTACTGAAGATGTAACAGTGTCAAATATGTATGTGAGTAATATCAGGCAAGGTGAAGATTTTCAAATAAATGAATAGACTGAAATAACCGACTTACATTTGAACTTTGTTTGAAGCGTACTGCTGTTGGTTTCTTACCCCCACGAGGGAAGTAATCTTCATTGTCACCCATTTGAATTAATAGGACTTATTCCGAGCCTGAAAAATTCAAAATATATTTATCAAAAAACACTACCAATTCATACAATATTGCCAGAAACTTAATACTTTTGTAATTTATGTATACTTAAATAAAGTTTGAAAGGAAAATAATGGCTTACATTAAATTATTAAAGGAAATAATGTACCAAATTTCCATGTAAGACTTACAATTATTTACAAAAGTACAGTAAATTTATTATTTAGTTTTCACGTGTGATAACCTCCAAATTGTGACCAAAGAGAATGTAAATAAACTATTGTGACATTTGACAACCAATCCTCTTCTTCTTCTTTTTTAATATATGGCATAGGCTTATAACCATTTGCCAGTGTCAAGTTAAAAAGGCGAGAAATAGAACTTTCGTTTCAGTTTTCAACACCGTATTCCTATATCGTCAAGTCTAAAGTCTAGTCAAAGTCCAAATAAATAGTCAGTATAGTCCATGAGTCATGTCAGTCGATTCAGTAAAATGGTAGAAGCTTTACAGGAAATTCCTAGGGAGTTTTTGCGAAAAAACAAAATAGCACGTTTTGACGTGACAACGTCTTATAATTCGATGGAGCCGGCTGCACGCACGAAAAAACATGACTCATGCGGCGTTACCTCGCTCTGAGGCGTTCCATTTAAAGCTTGAAGTGCAAGCGAGAGCGCGGAATCTGTCTCTCTCCTACTTGAGTGTGCGATCCACAAAGATATTTTACTACTAGATGGATAGCGATTACGTCACGAATTGTTAGAAAGTGATAGCTCAATACAAATCAACTAATGTATGAAAGCGACGCATGACTTTTTTTTGTCCCTTTCGGTATGGCCGGTTTTTTACTTGGCAACTATGTCACAGTTGACAATTACTTGCCAAACAAGTAGACGCGTTGTGATTTTCAATTGTTTTTTTGTATTTTAAGTGAAAAAGAAGCATTATAAGAGGTATTATATTACGTGGCCAGGAAAACTCTTTCGACTGTGATGGTGGGGTGTTCTATTGTGGGCTGTAAAAGCCGTAGCGAACAACAAATACCTGGATTAACGTTTCATGCGTAAGTACCGCTACAAATGTTGTTTTTCTTAGAGTTTCACGTAGTAATTAGAATGAAAGTGAGTTTTTATTTTGTTTCTGACATCTCCATAAAAGTAAGCCACACAGATCTGCTTTAATTTCGGAAATAGGTAATTTATCATAACCTTAAACCTTGTATCATTATTGAAAGCTGTGTTGCCATGTCGACAAAATTATCTCCCCGATAAATTAATAATATTGTGTTGTGTCATCTTTGATATTATTGAGGTATTGTATAGCTAACATCGTGGATGGATCAAACCAAAAATCTAAAAAAAAATCCGTACAGCGCCATCTAGGGAACATATTTATTTTTATAATTTATTTGCTTAACTTTGTTACATCCAAGTAAATGGCGGACTGATATTTAATAGATTTTGTTAGGTAAGTTGTGTGAAATTCCCTCATTAATATTAAACGACTGGCCTAGATTTGGGAAAAAAATAACTCTATGCTAGACACTTTGTTAATATTTTCCAACAACTAGACCTAATGTCATTAAAATAATAGTTATTTATTTTTAGTTTTCCGACCGAACCCGATGTACGGAGTGTATGGGTGGTAGCAACTGGACGTTCAAACTGGCAGCCAAAAGGAAGTTCGAAAGTATGTTCAATATATTTTGAAGATGGATCTTTTATTACTTCAAAAAAGAGAAAATATTTGAAACCTGGAACTATACCTGAAAAACAAATTCATGTAAGCGCTCAATTTGATTTCAAAGTTATGAGTGAAATAGTGTTATTGGCATCTTCATTATAATAATTTTGTTCAAAATTTTGTTTGTTTTTATTAACATTTAGTTTACGAACTTTATTATTTATTACTAAAATTTACAACATTTCAAAATTCCGCAATGCAATAGGTAATTGTTATTATGTTTTTGCAATACAAAAAACTTTATATAATTTTTTGCAATACTTATATAAAGTTTTTTTGTATTAATAAATAATGATTAAGTAATTATTTTTGCAGATGAAAGAAATTCCAACTGATTCTTCTACTGCTTCGGTGCAAACTACAGTGAAAAGAAAGGCTTACTATGTTTTGCAAGAAATAAGACAGCGAAAGAAGGCATGTTTGGTAAGAATATATGCATATATTTTTAATGTCATAGGACGGCAAACGAGCAAGCGTTTAACCCGATGTTAAGTAATCACCGCTGCCCATGGACAATTGCAGAGGAGTCACAAAAGTGTTACCATCCTTTAGTAGGGGAGGATCATCATAGGAGGGGATTAAGGAATCGTTGGATGGTTAGAAGGGCCTCCGGCTCTCTCGACTCTCACTCACCAAACGAAGCATAGTTGCGGCATAGCTACTACTCAGACGTCGATTTTCTGTGAAAGAGTGGTACTTCTCCGGATGATAGAATAGACGTACACATCTATATATATATATATATATATATATATATATATATCCGGGTAAGTACCACTCTTTCACAGAAAATCGACGTCTGAGTAGTAGATAAAAGTTTTTTAAGTATATTTCTTCATAGTTTGAAATCTTGACATAATTACATCCGAAGTGTAAGATAATTAATCCAAATTTATGATTATTTTAGGAACCAGAACATTTTTCTTCTAAACCGACAACAAATCAACATGTTTATTCCATAGGAAAGAAAATAATGAAGAGCCAATGCAAAGAAAATGTCAGCCCAAACATGGTACTCTTTTTATTATTGTAGAGAATGCTTAGAGATCTGATTTTTTTTGCTCTTTTTTATCTCCATGTTTTTGTACGTTTTAGAAGCTGGCATCAACAAAACCACAAAGTTGTCCCAAAACGGAAAATTGTGATCTTAAGCGCCAGTTGAGAGATGTTCAACTTAAGGTAATTGAATTGAAAGCTTGTTAATCAATTAAAAAATCAAGTTTAAATAATATAAGCCGTCACTGCACGGCAAAAAAAATTATAATATGCAGGGCGTAATAATTATCATTTATTTTCAGCTGGAAAGGCAAAAAAAGATTTCGGCGACACGGTTGAAGAAATTGCGTGCAAGTCGTGAGTCGCGGAGAAGACTGCAGAAGAAGGTTGCAGTTTTGGAAAATATTCTGGTTGAATTAAAAGCCAAAATGTTGATTAACACGGAAGAGTCAGACACGTTACTCAACATTGAAGTCGAAAATAAAGACTTTCTGAAAAGGTACCTTCAGAAAGAAAATTGTCCCAAAAAATATTCTCCGGCCTTGCGCAAGTTTGCTCTTTGCCTCCACTTTATAAGTCCGAAAGCGTACATTTTCGTTAGAAAAAAGTTTAATACGTGCTTGCCTCACCCGAAAACACTTTATAAATGGTATGCTTGTATTGACAGCGAACCAGGGTTTACGCAAGAATCTTTAAATGCTATTAAAATTCTGGTTAATAAATCATCTGCACCAATTATTTGTAATTTGTGCCTCGATGAAATGTCCATTAGACAACAATTGCTATGGGATGGCAAAAAAACAGTCGGCTATGTTAATGTGGGGGACCATTTAGACACAGATTGTCAGAAAGTAGCTAAAGATGCGTTAGTGTTTATGGTAACGGCAATAAATGGAGTGTGGAAATTGCCAGTCGGCTATTTTCTAACGAATGGGGTAAATGGAGAGCAAAGAAGTGCATTTGTGAAGTCCTGTATAAGTTTGCTTGTTGAATGCGGTGTTGTCGTCGCCTCATTAACTTTTGATGGATGCCCATCCAATTTTGCCATGGCAAAAATATTAGGAGCATCATTCGATGACATCGATAATTTAAATACTTTTATTAATGTGGCGGGCCAGGAAATAGTAATATTCCCAGATCCTTGCCACATGCTGAAATTGGTAAGAAATACGTTTGCAGAAAAATTCAACATTTCTAATGCTTCAAGCGAAGTTATTTCCTGGGAGTATATCCTAAAACTCCACCAACTTCAAGTGTCTGAAGGCTTGCACTTAGGTAATAAGCTTAGAAAAACTCATGTAGATTTCAAAAAGCAAATAATGAAAGTTCGCCTTGCAGTGCAGACTCTTAGCACTTCAGTCGCCAAAGCACTGCTTTTCTGTAAGCAGTTAGAATTGGAAGAATTTTCTAATGCCAGCCCTACGGCTGAATTTATTGAAATTTTTAATAATGTCTTTGATATTTTGAATAGCCGCAAATTATTTGCTTACAATTTTAAGAAACCCATATCCAATAACAATTTTGCACAAATTAATTCTTTTATTGACAAATTTGTAAAATATGTCAAAGATTTGAAAGTCAATGACAGTTCCATTTTGAGATCGGGGAGAAAAACGGGATTCCTAGGGTTAATATGTTGCGTAGATGCAATTAAAAACTTGTATAAAAAATTTATTAGTCCTCCAAATGCTCCATTAAAATACTTGTGCACTTATAAGATGTCGCAAGACCACATTGAAATTTTTTTTGGATACATAAGATCTAAAGGCGGATATAATAACAACCCAAATGTGTTACAATTTATATCAGCCTACAGGCAACTGCTGATACACGGCGAGTTAAAAAATATTGAAACAGGCAACTGTTTGACGTTAGAAGATGTAAATATTCTAACAAAAAATAAAAACAATTACGTCAGAAAAATTAATTCTACTCTTATTGCGTCAACTTCACTTTCAAATGAGGACGATGCTCTGGAAGAAAATTTAGGAGTTATTGATGTTCCAGAATCTCACGATTATTTAAATAATAATCAGCTCAGTGAATTTTCTAAAGAAATAACAGCGTACATCGCAGGTTTTATTGTAAAAAAACTTAGGAAAGAAATAAAGTGTGGAGACTGTCTGTGTGCAATTTTAAATATAGAACCAAATTTTAAAAGTTTTCTAGCATTTAAAGATGTGGGGGGACTGAATTATCCTTCACAAGATGTAATAAAATTATGTGATTATACTGAACGACAATTCCGCTTGTTATTAAAAACACATCAGACAAAACTCAGTTTTTGGCAAATAATCAAAATCTTCCAAAAATTATACTGCAAATTTTTAAATATTTTTCTAAGACAAATATTTTTGAAACTTTGTATGACCACATAAAAGAGCAAGATTATTTAAACAATCATTTGACTCTACTTATAAAAACGGTAGCACTAAGATACCTAGAAGTTAGAATACATTACGTTTTAAAAAATGTTTCAAATGAAGTGCAAAAAGTACGACATCAATATTCTAAGTTGATTTTGTTCAAAGGACAATAGTAATTTGGTATGTTGTCTGTAGAAATTAAAGTGTGTGAATTTGATTAATGAGTTTTACTTTACATTCCTTCATATTAGGGTCACTTATCCGCTTGACCTCCAGGGTATTTACTGCGCCGTGGAGATCCATCGTTACGCGATTAGTAAATACCACAGTATTTTATAAATACTTATGGATCATAGTATTTTCTGAACGTCTAACCTTTGCCTTAGATCACAACACGACGAGGTTACGTCAATTATCAACACCATATACTTTTTATATCTTAGTCAACTCTAACAAAAAGCGTCTCGACATCATGAGACATGCAATATTTTTAATCTTGTTCCAACAATTAATTGAATAATAAAATTCATTATTACAATTTCATGAACTTCTTTTGAATTATCGACAGAAATTACCCAAGACTTAGGGTAAGATTTTTAAGGTAGCAACACAGCAGGGTTGAAGCGAGAAAGACTGTAGTGGTCACGCTATCACTCTATCTAGTAGTAAAATATCTTTGGCGATCCATCAGTATTTTCTTATTACGTTGTCACGTTCAACTATCGTCAGTAAACCGACTTTACAGACAACCGATTTTTTTTAGAAGTTGTACCACTTGCCCACATTTATTTTTATTTTTAATTTTAATGGATCTATAAGTTGTCCGAAAATAAACATTTTTATTTTATTTTATTTTTATTTTTTTATTTTTTTATATGGCGTCGGCTTATAACCATTTGCAGGGAACTCAATTGTGGTTTTTGTATTTCGTTCATAAATTTGTGTTCGGTTCTTAATGTGTAATATTGGTAAAATATTAACCATTAAACATTCGTTAACGTGCACAAATGTGGGCAAGTGGTACAACTTCTAAAAACGTGCTATTTTGTGTTTCCCGCCAAAACTCCCTAGGAACATTCAATCAAGCTTTTACCACTTTACTGAATCGACTGACATGACTCGTGGACTGTACTGACCATTTATTTGGACTTTGACTAGACTTTAGACTTGACGATATAGGAATACGGTGTTGAAAATTAAAACGAAAGTTCTATTGCCCGCCATTTTAACTTCACACTGGCAAATAGTTACAAGCCGATGCTATATATAAATAAAAAAAAATCATGCACGATTTGTCACTGTCAAAGTGTATTTGTGAATGTTCATTTTTAGACATTTCACATTAGAAAATTTCAAGTTTCAACGCTAGACGCTGCGAATTTTAAAAATTTCGCGGTAAATTAAATACTAATTAGAATTTTTTATTAGATACAGAAATAAACTTTCTTATAAAAAATTCGTAGTTCAACATACCTACAACTTCTTCAATTTTCGGTGAGCTATTATCATCGATATTATGATGATAAATAAGATTTTTTGATGCATTTAATCTAATCAACTGTGACAAATCGAAGAGTGTGTATAAAGTTAACTCGTTCAATTGTTAGTAAGTGTTTCTAATGACAGTGTCGTCTTTCCAGTAGCAATGAATAAAATCGTAATTTTCGGAGCCTCCGGCGTCACCGGTCTGTGTGCGGTGGAAGCTGCACTTGCTAAAGGTAACACAATAATAAACAAACGTTTACAGGAGCCGTAATTAGAACCATGTATTTTTAAATTAAAAAAAATCGCATGGTTTGATAAGTTCATTAAGGGTTGTAGTAGTTCTAGGGTTGTAGTAAGTTCAAGTATAAGGCTTTCAAGGGTTAAAAGTGTTGCTATTTGTAGTTTAATTGTAATTTATTTGTATTAGTAATGTTTTAAATAAAACCCACCATGGGTCTATGTTACTGACCTAAAGATCACCACCTTGTCACACCACCACTTATACTCGTAATAGTGATCCCCTTGTGATCCTGCCATTGCCCATGACCTTATTTTTAGCAGTCCACAGTAAATAATTGTAAGGCTTGTTAATAATTAATCTCTAAGTATTGTAACATATACATACTATGGTATATTAAAATACCATAGTTGAGCGCTCACTTGGGATATGACAGTCTTAAGACAGTTTTGTCTCACATAGACAAGTCTGTCTTATGACTTAAACATCCACAGTTTTAGAATCTATACCTAGTAGGCCCTGGTTTTTTAAATACTCAAAAGCTAGCAAATTTGTTTGTTCTACTATTTGTTGACTTCACCTTGGACATTCATGTAATAATGTATTTTTGGCCAAAATAAGAGTCAAGGATAGCTCATTGTGCGAGTGTGGCTTAGATGAGGGCTCCCCTGATCATATCTTCTTTAACTGTCCTATAAATCTTTCTTTTAATGACTTCCTTCCTACACACATTCCTTGACCCATTAATCTTAAGACTATTTTATCCTACATCTTTACTCCATTTGTAGACACTCTATGTTCATTTTATAGCTTCAAATCACATAAAACTTTGATTATGTGTATTTAATTAGTTTAACTAATTTTAATTAAATTTTAATTTTATTTATATAATTATGTTCTGTATATTATGTTGGGCTTAATAAAAAAAAAAAAAAGGCTACAAAACATTGGCTTTGTATATTATTCCGTTTTTATACTAGTTTATAACTATTATAACTTGTATCTGCATGAGGAACCCATGAAGTCATTGCACGAGTCACTCCCTGCACTGTACGCCATCAGCTTTTCACTGAACATCTGCTCCATCACTCTGACGTTAGCAACTCCTATTACAGGGGAGGCTTTGCCAAAGGAAGAAGAAGAAGAAGTCAGTTGTGTAGCTCTTAGACAGTTTCAAGTTTTGGTGTGTGTCCATTTCAAGTGTGTGCATCTACATACATTTTAGAATGCAATGGACTGTCCGTCATGACTTAAATAAGTGCTCGTTCCAAGACTTTAAATTATAAACTGTGTTTTTGTATGTGCTAATTAAAGTATTTGACTTTGTGGCTCAAGCCGGGGGTCGCGGGTTCGAATCCCGCCGAAGGAACAAAAAGTTTTTCTGTGTTGACACTATGGATACGAATTTATCTGTTGTAAGCATCTCTTATTCGCCGCTATAAGGGCGCAAAAGTGTAGGTAGCAAAAAGCTACACGCTACCCACCTTAAAGAATGTTTCGCGCTTTGACACATTCTAATTAACATAATATTATGTATTTGCGATATTTTTCGTTTACATACGCGCTGCAGATCCCGCGGCACTAGAATTTCATTTTTTTCCGCAGCGTAAACGAGAAAATACACGGGATGACGGGAGCCAACGTAGATTTTGGCCGCGCGGCACCGCAGTGCGATTTTATGTTTCACCTATTTGATTTTTTTAAAGTTAAAGTTAACGTATTTTACTATGAATAGGTCTCGAAGTACGCACCTTTGTCCGGGATCCCTCCAAGCTGCCCGAAGACATTAAGTCCAAAGTGGAAGTGTTCAAAGGCGACGTATTAGAACCGGATTCAGTAAACTATGCCATTGAAGGCACAGACGGAGTGGTGATAGCTCTCGGAACAAGGGGCAGCCTGGAGCCAACTTCAGATTTGTCTGAGGGTACCCGGAACATCATGGATGCTATGAAGGCGAAGCGCGTCAGCACCGTCTCGGCCTGCACGTCAGCTTTCCTCTTCTACGAGTCGGATAAGGTGCCACCACGGTTCATTTCCATCACCAAGGACCACCAGAGGATGGCCGATGCGATCAAAGAGAGCGGCTTCAACTATGTGCTAGTTTACCCACCACACATTTCTGGTGAGTGTTAAAGATTTTATTATTAGATTCTGAGACGTTACCACCACATTCTCGCCGAGCTAAGATTCTGAGGCGTATTTTGACGAAGTTTCTCATCACTAATCGCGAAGGTAATATTCAAATAGGAGTTCACTCAATAAGTAAATGCTTATGTTTATTTTAATAAACTACATTTATGACGTAAAAAGTGCATAAATTACTTGATATCAAAACTCCTTGGTATCTTTAGCTGCATCCGAATATAAAATAGAAAATTAGTGGTGACCGGTATACTAAATGGTAGACACTAGGTGTTCGAAATTCGCTGACATATTAGTATCTATAATATATAATCTCTATATAGCATCTCAAGATCCATATAACACGTCTGTCTTCTGCCCATTTAACATGAACATATACACTTAGGTACAATCAGACGGTCTTTATACTCTTTTGCGTATTTCATACTATATTTTTACCAACAGATGATCCCAGCCGGGACATAATTGTAGAGGTGAACCCCGAGAAGTCTCCGGGTCGTTGCATCTCCAAGCACGACCTGGGCAAGTTCCTGGTGGACGCACTCACCGAGAGCAAATACTACAAGAATGTGATAGGCCTGTGTAATGTGCCCCTGCAGTAAAGTTATCATCATCAGCGACTATTGCCCACTGGGGCAAAGTACTCTCTTTGTGTGAGAATGAGGGTTTGACCGGCAGTAGGCTTACATAGTGGACTCATTACTGTGCAAGTCTACTGCAGGTTAGCAGAATAACTTTATTATTGTATGAAAATGCCATGATTTTCTCATTAATAGGTACCTAGTATTCTTGAGCGATATTACAATAGAAATAGTCTTCCTTTTATGTATTTATTACATAAAAGGAAGCTTGCGCAGTAATTGTATTCGCTATTTATTATTTTATAAGTTTCAATAGTTGGTTACGGTACCCCATTAAAATGTATATCTCTTTAGTTCTTTTCTGTACATAGACGATTAAAATATTTTGTATGATAATATACTTTGTTAAATAAACGTTTTATTTTTCCTGCACAAAAAGTGTGACTCAGAAAAACTATTCTACAAAGGTTGAAATATTAAATATAAAGCTGTTACTTAATGTTCGAAATATATATAAACTCGTATTATATATTAAACTAGAGCTACTTGATCATAGGTTTTGCTTGCCCTTTTCGTTGCGTCTCGCAACGCATTCGTGATATTCAGAAACTTATGCTGTATGTATCTTGGACATCATCACAATGGGGTAGCACTCCGCAGCCGCCTCCAACACCCATCTCAGGTCTCGCAGGGAGTAGACGATAGCCAGGACTATTACCATGGGATCCATGTCTGATAAAGATTCTTACATTTTTTTAAAATAAATTTTACATTTTTTTATACTTTTATTGCTTTTTAAACGAATTCGTTGCTTATTGTGAGGTTTGTGTCATTTGGTAATTTTATACTTGATACAATATATAGATTAGAGGTGTTTATGGTGTTAAAAGTAAGCATAGAGGTTCCAGTGTTATTATGGCAATCTAATCAGCCAACAACGTGTACGGCGGTCATTTTTCAAAATTTAATTTAAGATGAAGACAAGTTGAAGGGTCTACGTGCAAACCGCCAGACTTGTGGCTTCGATGCCCGCACAGTCAATTTTTGTAATATAATATATGAATGGGCATTCTCTCTCCGAGATGAGGAAGGGAACGTACCATTTTTAGCCCTCTCCGTAATATACGACGACGATCTAGCTCTATAATTTGAAGGACTAGTCTAAGTAGTCTAAAATATTTCGAGATAAGTAACGAAAGGTTCTATCGGGGCTAATAAGTGTATATAATTTACTCTGTGGTTAATAGTCTAGCAAGTACTTGTTGTAGTGATTATGTACGTCTACGTTTATTAAGGCCCTAACAGACGAGAGGTCGATCATTTCAGTTAGATCTGACGTCAGTTCGGCCTGAACGGTTTCGAGTACACACACGGAAAAATCGCATCAGTGATCAGATCGTTCTGGTTTGCCGCGAGCTACGCTCGTGTCTATTAATTGTAAACTCACTACACTTGTACACGATACACGCCCGCACGGCCGCGGCTCTGGCGAGAACTTAAGCTATTTGTCACACATGGTTCGTTCGGTCCATCCGTTCAGTCCAGAATTAAGTTGCCAACTTAGTTATTTTACAAAGTTTTACTACTAAATTAAGTTTTGTATTCCCTCATTACTAGGAATTTAGTTGTTAGTAGTGTTTTAGTAGGAAAGAGCCAGACAGTAATCATATACAAAATGGCCTAGGTTAGGCACAAAAAAAAAAAAAATTGACACCTTATCATAATAATAGCTCCCCACACCGATTTAGGTGACGGTGGCCTGTTTCATTGAAACCAGGCCAGCTACGCAGGAGTTACGTTATAGTGCCCAAGTGTGTGCGCAGTACACAAGAGCACTCTCTCCTCCTTTACTCTCGTAACCCAGTGGGACGGCTAACCGACACGACTGGCGAGAGATTAGGCGCAGGTCCGACTTTTTAAATGCCCATCCGACGCATGGATCATCTTTCTTGTCAGACAATCAGGTGATCAGCCTGAATTGTCCTAACCAAACTTGGAAACAACATTTTTTTTGTTCCATGCGGGAATCGAACCCACGACCTCCGAGTCGAGAGCCAAACTCTAACCACTAGACCACGGAGGCTGTTGATTGTTGTTGTTATCATAATAATACCTAGTTATATCAATCCCTCAGCACCCTGTCATCATTATACAATGCAGCGATGACAGATTAACTGCTTATCAACAATAGTTCTTGTTAAGGTTTTGTTTATTTAAGATTTAATTCATGGAAGCATTACATAGTTATCAACAATAGTTCTTGTTAAGGTTTTGTTTATTTAAGACTTGATTCATTACATTGTAATCTAGCTTGACCACCCGTCTTGAGACGGGATAGGAAGTCAGTCGACCATAGCATGAGCTTCTGCTAGGTAGTCTCCGGACAGACCCTAACTTTCTTGTAAAAGCTCTGCCCGTTAATTATAGTTAAGTTTTCATTAAGTATTAAATGTAACTTAATAATAAAATTTCATCTTTCTTTAAAAAGTCTTTCACGCTCCCGCAAACTTGTCTACCTATATCGTAGCATTCGTCCGTAATTTGCTTAAATCTACCCGTTTAATTATTATAAACCTACGTTATATTTCCTTAAAACATAAAATGCAGTGGTTTTTTGGGGGCTTTAGGGATTCCTTAGTTGAGTAGCTTTTTTGATAGTTTTCAGTATTCTTTTACTAGAAATCGACGCCCGTTTAGTAGTTTCGCAAAAACAGAGCTGGCAACACTGGAACGAATCGCTTCAGTCCATCCGGCCGACTGATGTGATCTCGAAATTGCACACAGACGATACGATTTTGCATCCGTTCAGGCCGAACTGAAGGAAAACCGGACCGTATATGGGACCCCTTAGCATGCCAGTTTGCAATTATTATTATATCTATTTACGTACATAAGTACTTATTTAGTGGGCAACACAAGTAAACACCCGCACAGTAATTGTCTATCAGGATACAGATATGGACCCTAACCACTTACAACATCCGTTATTGACAAGTACGCTCTTTCCTCTTTAGGAGCATTTACAAGTCTAAGTATTTCTAGTAATAGTGATATTAGGCTGGCTATTAGGTACCAGATTCACAACATACATTAAAAGTCTTCTTACACGTACCACAACCACATAACACCGAATTTGAATGTTCTCCAACGATCTTAATTTTGTGATGACTAATAATTCGTCAACGGTTAATCGTAATTCGTAAAAAAATGCAATTGTAAGGATAAGATTTTACTTTTCGATATTATTTACTTTTCGAAAAGCCAATAAAAAAACTATGAATATTCCCTGTTCTGTTTTATACGTAGCAACTCGCAGGTAAATCGATCCACTTGTAACTTGCAGGTAAAGTACTTCAGTAGATATTTAGATAAGTGATAACAGAAGTATCTGTATGATCAGATACATAATAATACTTATCATTTCATTTACAGTTTAAATATATTCACTTTTGAGGAAACAACAGTGCACCTGAACGCTAATAAAAACATATGACGTAACTAAACTACCTTATTAGTTATGTTATGGATTACTTGCAAATGCCAATCCAGTCAAATACACAAATGATGATTCATTATAATATGAAGAGACTTATAGCATAGGCCGCAAAGTCGTTGCAAAAAGGGTGGCACGAGTGGTGTCAAAAATTTCCTCGGGCTCCCTAAAAATCAGAGGTAAGGCTGGGATGCTCCAGAATCCGGATGCTCAGAATTTTCACCGGCGTTCCCAGTCTAAGACAAATTCAACCGCATTTTCACTCTATCTAGTATCTACATTCACATACATAGGTACAAATGATACATTTACGCAGATACCTAATGTATATTTTGCGATTGAAACTCGTCACTTGAACTTATACAATATACCTACATATTAATGAATGAGTGCAAACAATTTCAACCTTCATAGTCATTCACAGTTCATTCCTAGCCTAACACGTTCTGCTAGGTTTTTATTTTTTAGGTAAAACGTGACCATCTAATAAATAAATAAGTCATTAATTAATTAATGATAACGGACACAAACAAGACGTAATAAATGTTGTACTTAAAGAGACACAAACAGCAGCTATAGTCTATCATATTATGTCAAAATTACTTACTTTAATTATGTGAACACACCTTAATATGCGCCATATAACATAATTGGTCCATTTTTATTGTATTTTGTATGCATTTTTCACTGCCTTCTTAACGCGAATAAACTATAGTTGTTTTTCTTAATATGTAATAGAATGGACCAGTTTAGCCGGTTTTTAAATGACATTAAAAAACCGGCAAGTGCGAGTCAGACTCACTCACGAAGTACAAAACGCCTAGAAACATGTTTATTGTATGGGAACCCCATTTAATGTATTTTATTCTTTTTTACCTATGAAATTTATTTTAATATTTCCGTTCTGCAGTACTGGCCATTTCAAATCAACATAATTTTTGTTTGGCTAAGAATTCAAATTTCAAATCAAATTAATTTTATTTTAAAAACATGGAATTCTTTTTCCAAAAGTAGTTACATATTTGTTTATTGATTAGTGTTACATTTTCATCGCATTTCAATTTTTTTCGTCATCATGAATACGTTAAAAATTCGAGTAATTATGGAATATGAGTACCGTCGTGGCAGCAACGCGGCACAAGCGGCACGCAACATCAACGACGTTTACGGAGCTAACACTACAAACCAACGCACCACCTGTTATTGGTTTGCTCGCTTCCGTTCTGGAAATTTCGACCTGAAAAATGAACCTCGCGGTCGTCCGAAGACTTTAGTCGACAATGACGAATTAAAGGCGATTGTGCAAGCTGATGATACACAATCTACGGCTGAATTAGCAGCAGCTTTCGACGTTAGCGTCAAAACAGTATTGGTCAATTTGCGTCAAATTGGCATGGTAAAAAAGCTTGACAAATGGGTGCCCCACGAACTCAATGATCGCCAGCGCGAAGTACGCGTCGAGACGTGCCTTGTACTGCTCAACAGGCACACAAATGAAGGAATTTTGAACCGCATTGGTCAATCGCTCGTCTCCGCTGCTTCTGCACGACAACGCGCGACCTCATACTGCACAACAGACGGTCTCCAAGTTGCAAGAACTGGGGTTGGAAGCTCTCCGTCATCCGCCCTACTCACCAGACCTTGCGCCTACAGACTACTACTTTTTCCAGAAATTGGATAACTTCTTGGCGGGAAAAAAATTCAATACCCGAGAGGCAGTACAAAATGTGTTCTTTAAGAAGGGCATCAATAAACTGCCACTGCGTTGGCAAAGATGCATTGATTGCATGGGTGATTACTTCAATAATTAATACAAATAAAAAATACATGAAAAAAATTCGTTTAAATTTTTTCATACAAAACGGCAATTTCATAGGTAAAGACCTAATACAAAAAAGTCAACAAATGTCTTAAAATCTACCCCTTACAAAATACAAATGCAAGGAAGTGGTTAGTAAATGGTTCCAAAACTTAGAATACGGTCCTACAGATAACTTACTTAACTAACACACACATACACACACTCACATGTTCGCGCGCATTATGTCACACATTCATAAAAAAGAAAATAAAAGAAAAAAAATAATTAAAGTGCTTCGAATACTACACACACCGGCATATTTAGCGTAACATAAAATAAAGGTTTGATATCAGTATCATATAAGGTTGCTGGCTGGTTTATACATCATTTAATTTAAAAAGAAATATTTTCAAATTAAGAAAACAACTGAACATGACATTGTATGCAATTGTTTTAATTTTATTCAAATACACCTTATCTGGAGCGAACTTCGAGTATTTCTTCCTTCTGAGTTTGATTTAAAATTTCATTGAAATACTGTTTTTTGTTACCTAGTTTTTTTTTAAATCGCGTAACTTTTTGGAGTTGAGCTGAATTATGCCTAACTTAGCCCCAACGGAGATTGCTAGGGCACTCGAAATGCGAAGAAATGGTCAAACCTACAGAGTGATATCCAGAGATCTGCGTCGACCAGTTTCAACGATCCATCGCAGTATCCAACGGTTCAGGGAGACCGGTACTTATGTGAGAAGAGCAGGACAAGGCAGAAAAAGGCGCACTTCGAGTGGGGATGATCGTTTCATTCGGCTTCGTGTACGTAGGAACCCCCGTTTGACGGCTGTCCAAGCCCGACATGAGTTAGAAGCAGTGCGGGGTGTAACCGTAAGTGAGCGTACGGTACGAAGAAGGTCCGAAGCTGGTTTGGGTTCATTTGTGCCCGCCAAGGCTCCAAGGCTCGAGGTAAATCATCGTAGAAACAGGTTAACTTTTGCTCAGGAACATCGACTTTGGAACGCGGACCAATGGAGTAAGGTATTGTTTAGTGATGAGTGCAGAATTCTCTTAAATCAAATTGACGGCAGGCAAAGAATATACAGACGCAAAGGGGAACGATACATTCAGTCAAATTTTGAAACTACAGTTGCATACGGTGGTGGATCAATAATGGTTTGGGCGGGCATTTGTTTGGGAGCTCGCACAGACTTGGTAGTGATTGACAAAGGGAGTCTGACTGCAGACCGCTATATCAGAGAAGTTTTAGAAGAAAATGTCGTACCGTTTGCCCCATATATCGGTGACGATTTTGTTTTTATGCAGGATAATGCTCGGCCGCATACCACTCAGGTAACTCAAGCTTATCTTAATATGAATATCACTGTTATGGAGTGGCCGGCGAGATCACCGGATATGAACCCAATAGAGCACGTTTGGGACTTGCTGAAAGTTAAGTCCAGAATTCCAGCTCCTGCCAACGTGGGTGAATTACGAATCGCCGTAGTTGAGGAATGGCGGAGACTATCCCAGGAGACCATCGATAACATCATTCTCAGTATGCCTAGACGGGTAGAAACTTTAATAAGAGCACGTGGAGGAAATACGCGATATTAATCACCATTTTTCTTATTTAATTAATTGTTATTTTAATATTAATTTTTACTTTTCCCGGTTACATGAAAAGTTCAAAAATGTACCATTTTTCACAAATAGCCTTTACTCGCAAAATCTGTTTTTAATGTGATCTCATTTTAAGTAAAACAAATGAAACTTTAAATAACAAAAGAAATGTAGTAAGTAGATTTATTATCAATATGGTTGTATTTCAATACAACCATATTTTTTTAATTATGGACCTTTTTTGTGTTCCGCTAAATAAGCCGGTGTTTATATATATATATATATATATTATACAGGGTCTGTCGTAAATAATGGATAACCTGTAAACTGGAGTTGGTCCGGATGTGAAACTGTAAGAAAATCGTATTTTCTTGCCAGGGTTTCTAACCATATGAAAATGGCGTAGCATTTTATACTTTTTTTATAAATTTCGCTACTTTTTTCGTTCATTTCGTTGCCTTTTCATCAAATTTAGGTATTTCTGTGTGATTTTTTTAGTATTATACTCCTGAAGACGTGTACAATTTAATTTTATTACAATTTTAGGTGTTTTTAACGTAAACAATTTTCAAAATCATCTTTTTATGCTTTTTTTAAACTATTTTTTTTTAATGTCAACTTTGATCATTTACTGTGAAAAAAAAAATGTGGCGCTATAGCTGCCCATTATCTTAATAAATTGTCTAGTAGATATGTGTAGTTTCTAAAAAGGTATTACAATGTGTACTTTACTAGCAATATTAAGTTACAGGAGCGAGATCAATATCAAGGTCAGAATTCAAAATTTTTATATATATTCATATAAAATTATGAAATAAATCTTATTTTCAAAATCTTATTTTGAAAATAAGATTTATTTCATAATTTTTTGTGTATTTTTACTTTGGAAGTCGGTTTAATGCTTTGTTTAAAATTAATAATTAGTATTTATAGGTATAGCTGCTACAGAAATACATCATACATATTTAGTTGCAAAATAGATGTGTGAAATTTCAATTGTCTAGCTACCACGGTGAGATGATGACCGACTGACGGACAGCGGAGTCAGTAATAGGGTCCCGTTTTTACCTTTTGAGTACTGAACCCTAAAAATTGACACAGACCGTACATGCCACAGCTCGACTCAGGACTCGTAAAATATTGCAGTTTAGTAAAATATTAACATTTATATAAAGTAATTAGGTAAATAATCAAGAGTCAATATCAAGATTTTAACGAGCATTACGTCATTAAAAAAAATCCACATATAAGTTTTTCAACAGCTGTGGCTCTGTGATATATCGAATTACTATTTTCGATATCAAAACATCCTGCGATGTGTTTATGGCGTCACTGACTTAAAATTAAACGCAAAACAAGTAAAGAAGGGACCGCACTAGGCGTAAGTCGTAACTACGCGACACGGGCGGTACGGCCAAATATTCTTTGTATGATATTGTATGAGATTTGTATGAAATTGTATTAGACAGCGTTCCGCTGCGGTATTTTTGCGGTATTTTTGCGGTATTTTTGCGGTAATTTGCGGTATTATTAGTAGGGAAGCGTCGCGTCGCTCCGCTGCCGCTTAGTGCGGTCATATCTAAACAAGTGTTTTCCTGTGTGGAACAATAGATACCAGTAAAAGGAGCAGGCAGGCAGCTCAGCTGATGGTAAGCAGTAAGTACAGCCCATGGTCACCAACAGGAGTTACAAGTGTGTTGTGTATTCATTTTATATCCCTAAATCTCTCTTACACACGACGAAACACAACGCAAGCGGTTTTCACGCGCGCGGTTAAGCCGGCGCATGAGTGTTGAAACACGGCTCCTATTTTAGGTGGCTAGGTTCCAACAAAATTGACTTGTAGGTTGTAGTAATCTTTAAGTCAAATAAGTTTCACGGTATGCTTTTACATTCCGTATCCATATAAGCAGCCAATGATGCAACATCGGCATTTAGTTCGCCATGGAAATTTACCAGCATACTACACGACATTTTTAACCGACTTCCAAAAAACGTTCGGCTGTATATATATTTTGTATGTTCAACGATAACTCCGCCGTCTGTTGATCGATTTTCAAAATTATTTTTACCTTCAAACGTACACAGTAGCCTTGTAATTAAGTAGTGAATCTTCAGTGCAAATGTGAATGGACTATATACAGTCGCCGGCAGCCTTGGTGTGCCACTTTTGAACCTTATTGCCAAGTAATAAGGTCGTAAAGTGATACACCGGTAAAGTTTGTAAAATTAATGATATGCATACTAGTTTCTACGTTCGATGTGGTCTTATATTTAAATTATTTTAGTACCGTGTTAAAACTTTGAACTAACTACATTCCATTAAGTATTCATACTAGCCGACCCCGAACTTCGTTTGCCCAGAAGCAATGGAAAAGGAAACCTATTTTTCTTAACAATCTTGTGTTTGTAAATTTGATATTGTTTTAGATAGTTAATAGTAGTATGTAGCTTCTATAGCATTAGGGAAAACCTGTAATGATAGAATTAGTAAGCACCGTATATACTTTCATATTATGCATTTAGTCACAGAATAGATAATAGTACAAGGTACAGAAGTCTCTCTGTTTTGATCTTCACAAATGCCGCCTTTTTATGTGCCTATATAATTATTATTAACAAACGGACCGCACGCGAGCAGCCGAAATTGAGCTCTCTGACGCCGCGCGAAGGTCGTCAGATATTCCGAAAATAGGGTTGTCATTTGTCAATACTTTAATTAAATATCTTAGATTATACTATCAGATTTATACTAGACGACGATATAATATATAATAATGATATAATACATATTATATAGATACCATACAACATACCGACCGAACATAAATACCACGCAAGGTATACAAGCGGAAACTGTTATACCTATGTACCTATTAGGTAAATGAATACCGAACATATAAATCAGTTTACACAGACACGACACGTGATTCTCTTTTGATGTAGGTATGGATTATATGTATGTATATGCAGCTACCTATTAAATAAGCATATAATATAAAACTTTTGTGTATATTTAATAATTATTGTTATAGATTTAGGTACCATGACAGTAGATATAAATGAGTAATGATTATCGTACCATTCGCTATCTTTCTCACTTGCCGGAACCGAGAAAAACTGACATTTGCTATTTTTTTCATTGTTCCGACAATCGGCTGCAATGCAGTTTTTTTTGGATACATATTTTTGCCAATTAAAATATGACACGCGTTTGCGACGTAAAGTGAGTCGTACTGCGTAAGAGGCGCGCGCGTGCGCCACGGCGCGGCCGGTCAGTGCGTGGCAAGTGGCAACTGGCAACCATTGAATCGCCCCAACGTTGGGGAGTTTCGGTATGTACTTGTAGCTCGGCGGCGGAACGGCGTAGTGACACCCCCCTGATTTAGTAAAAAGCTGTTAATTTAAAATTACAGACAGACACTTCAATTTTATATATGTATGTGTAGATTACCTATGTAAAATTTTAATTTTTATTACCTCCTGTTTATTATAGATACCTCATTAACAAAATATTACGTACCTAAAACAGTTCTTGATGATTGTTGTAAATTATTAAAGCTTGTATTTATTCAGAAATTTCTTGGAGGTTTTTAAATGGTACCTATATTTAAAAAAAAAACGTATGCATGACGCAATCTTAGCTAGAATTTAGGCTTCAAATAACTTAAGGATATAAATTTTATAATACTATTCCCATGCAAAAAAAAAAAGAAAACTAATCATAATATGCCATTAAAATATCTTAATATGTAAATTAACGGTTTACATTCAAGTTAATTATGTAAAAGGTCCCTATGGATTTTTCTTCGAGGAGGTTAAATCGGCCTTATTACAAAGATAGGTAGGTAGGTATTGAAATAAAACTTGCATGTTCAATGTTCATATTAAATTTATATATAAGGTGAATTGGGGGTATTCCGAATTTGGTTATATTCCGAACAACCGAAAAATGTACCAAACGAAATAATATTTGTATGTTGGCAACATTTACCTAGGCGCCATGTTGATTCGGCTATCGGTCTCCAGTTGACGCTCGTCGCTAGCGGCTTTCCGACGAGTGCAGTGACAGTTTTTGTGCCAACGGACGATTTCGCGCCATTTTTAACAAATCGGAATAACCCCTACTTGGATTGTGTCTAAACTAGGTAAGTAAATGAATTGATTGTTTATTTTTATGGTAAATTGTCGTTTTTTAAGGACAATTCAATGTGTCAGGACGTTCTATCTCTAAATTTTAGTTTTATTCGGAATAAACCCGACGGGAATATTCCGACATGTTTTGTGTTCGGAATAAACCCATTTTCTTTTCTCATAGTAATCTGCAGAGGTTCTCAACTTTTCAAAATAGTCGGTAGTGAAAATGTACAGAGACAAAGCTTCATACAACCGCGCCGTCGTAGGTACACAAGTATACGGCGCATGTGTACGTACGTGATCGCTAGCCGCCACGTCGCGTACGCGCCGCTACTGGATGAAACCGGTTTACGCTCGCTTAGCTAGTAGTCAAACGGAAAAGTCAACCGCACGCACGTACCTACTATTTGTGAACCTAATGATGAAATCGAGTAAGGAAGTGGACAGCGACGAAAAAATAACATTATTTTTGTAAAATCACCCATTTTCACACTAATATGGATGTAATTATAAAAGCCATATTAAACAATAAAACTACTTACTAATTAATAAAATAACATACCGAAAAAAAATTCATTTCATTCATTTAACGACAGTTAATAATTTCTCTACCTACTTATATGTATCTTTAAGTACATGATGTAGGTACAAACCCTTTCCATTTTTCGCCTTCTAACCACGGAAAGTTAATATGTAGGAGGATAAGAAACCAATACCATACGGCACTTACCTAACTTATATTGTCTAAAACTGCATTAAGTACTTACCCCATCTTATTTTTTCAGGTCTAACATGGCCCGTACCTACGTCCGTAAGAAAGTTAAACCATACACGCCAGAAGACTTAGCCGAGGCGTTACAAAAAATAAAAAATGGAGAACTTACCATAACCACTGCAGCAGAACAATACTCCATTCCAAAAGCGACTCTAAGTGAAAATATGCATTCTAAGTATTCCAGGCCAACTGCAGGTAGACCTACAATCTTTTCATTGGAAGAAGAAGAACGTTTAGCAGATGCCATAAAAATAATGGAAAAATGGGGATTTGGATTGTCAAGACAAGAAATTTTAAAAATTGTCGCTGAATACGTAACGGCAAATAAGATTAAAACGCCATTTAAAAATAACACGCCCGGTCCAGATTGGTTCATCAACTTCCGCAAACGTCACCGCCTCTCTATAAAGAAAGCACAGCCCGTGGAATATGTACGCAAAAAAATGACGGATCCATTTTTCATTTTCGAGTACTTCGACTTGCTAGAAAAGACTTTGATAGAGTTGGATCTTATTGACAAACCTCAAAACGTCTGGAATCTAGATGAAACGTCTCTGTGTCTGGACCCTACTAGAACAAAAGTAGTGGGAGCCATCAATAAACCCTGTGCAAGAACCACTTACGGTTCTGGCAAGGAAAATATAACAGTATTGGCAGGTGCAAATGCTGCAGGCAAGAAATTACCACCTTTAATTGTCTTTAAAGGAAAATATGTTTGGGATCAGTGGATGGCTGCAACAGATGATTACGACTTCGAGTTATCGTATGCTGCAAGTCCTAAGGGGTGGATGCAGACCGACATTTTCTATAACTACATAAAAACGATTCTCATTCCAAGTGTAGGTCAGGAGAGACCAGTCTTGTTAGTGTATGATGGCCACTCTACCCATGTCGATGTAAAAGTTATAGAATTGGCAATTGAAAATGGCATAACCATTCTCAAGCTCCCACCACATACATCTCATTTGCTTCAACCGCTTGATATAGCAGTTTTCAAATCCTTTAAGAGCAAGTGGGATGCCAAACTAGTCGACTGGCAGCGTCGAAACATTGGCACTAAAATGGCGAAAAACATATTCTCGAAAACACTTGCTAATACATGGCAAGAAACCGCACCCGACATCATTAAAAATGGGTTTAAAAAAGCTGGAATTTTTCCGTTTGATGCCAGTGTTATACCTGTGGAAAAGTACGATCCAAATGCCTATAGAAGGTACCAGTTAATAAGAGAAGAGCGTTTGCTCCAAAGTCAACAAAATACAAGTAGTCCGGAATCATTGAAAAAAATTTGTATCGATTATTTTAATGAACAGAATAACATACCTGACGCAACTCTTCACAAACAGTGCCCACCGGACCAACAAAACGACACTCTTGGGGAACCGAAGTCAATAAACCACCAATTTACTAATATTCCAACTGAAAATGTAACCTTATTATCTCAAATTCCAAAATCTGATAGCCAGATGACGGTTTTTTTAGCTGAAGATTCAACCTCTATGCCAACATGTTTAAAAGAAGCTCGTCCTGATCCGAAAAACAACGAAACAGTTAAAAATCCTAATATAATTATAACATCTAACATTGTCATCAAAAAATCCTCCATAACTTTCAATGCAGCGCCACAAACACCTCTTTCACCAGCATCTCCAAGAATCTTCACATTTGAAGAAGCTTTTCTGAAAAAGATACAACAGGAAAAGAAAAACAATGATACTGTGATAAAAAAAAAACGTATCTCAAAAGGTGCCGAAGTGATAACCAAGTCTATGAGTAAGAAACAAGAATCTAAAGACGAAGATAAAGAAACTAAGAAAAGTATGAAGAAGCAAGATAACAAGGATAGTCAGAGCAAAAATTCTAAAACAAAATTTAAACAAAACTTGGATATAAATCGACCGGGTACCTCAGGCCTTCAAAAAAGTACGAAGCGAAAGCGCGTCCCTTCAATGGATTCCACAACAAGTATATCGGATATAATGAGCTTGTATAGTGACTCAGAACTACTTGATTTTGATGACTTTGAAGAATTTCATGTATTTAAAGAAGATTTTACCCCACTAAATATAGACAATAAACGAAGATACGAAGAATCACATAATATTAGTTTAAGAAAGGGAAAAGGTAAAGGCAAAAAAAGTATTGAATGTAAAGAAAACCAAACCAAAGATGAAGAAAATGAAAGTAACAGCTGTATGAGCGGAAGTCATAAAAAATTGTTGAAGAGTGCTAAAAAAATAAAAATAGAAAAAGGCGAACGCTATCAAGACAGTGACATAAAAGAGGATAGTAGTGATAGTAACGAAAATTACAACAACAATGAAAGGAATGACATTTTTAATATAAACGACACGGTCCTAGTAAGATATTTTATGAGGAACAAATGGGTTCACTATATAGGGTTTATCGAGAAAATTGACCAGCTGGATGTAGAAACTTACTTCACTATTGATTTCTTAAAAACTGTAAAGAAACCACCCCTAATATTTGTAAAACCAAAAAGAAAGGATTGTGACGTAGTTCCGAAGGCATCAATCGTAAAAATAATAAAAATTGAATTAAAAAATGATAATAAAAAAGAATATTATTTGTGTAATGACGTTGACTCTGTGTTTTTTTAAAGCTCAAAATAATTTAAAAGTTCTCACTAGTTCAATTCATTGGTTTGCCACTTGTTTCGTTATTATTAGATATTTTAACTGTTTTTTGTTTATTGATTGATTAGTTATTATAATTTCGACAGTAAAACAAATTAAAATTAAAACATCTTACTTTTCGACGATCGAACTAATAAGTATATCGAACTAGTTAGAATAAACGATTTTAACTTGTTTGACGGTCGAATAAATGAGCCGAAAACACTCGTTCGACGATCGAACTAATCAATTGAACTTACTAGTTATTCACTTGATTGAACTCATTAGTTATTCATCTATTATTTGTTTTTTGACTAAATTCGGAGATAATTTTTAAGTAAGTTTATATCCTTTATGCAGAAGAGAGGTTTTGTTAATTTGTTATTTTTTATGATTGGTTTTTTTTTTGTTCCTAAGTAAACTAACAGTTTATTTGTTCCTAAGTAAATACATAAGCAACAATACCTACTTACTGTTACTTTTGTGAAAAAAAGTTCCTAATACAAAGGCTGACTAGTTTTTCTACGCGATGATAATTTATATTTGCTATCTCGTTACTTATATGTTTTTTTTTATAGTTATTGAAAGTAAATTTTATTGTTGCTTATTCAGTTGTCAGGTAACAATTTACCTACTTAATTATGTTTTTGTTGATTATTTGTATGCTTTGGGTAAATTGCTACATACTTACCTAAATATAGGTACTATTACAATTTAACTTAAAAATGTTCAATGCAAAGACTGATTGACTGCGTCTAAAATGAATATAAGGTGTAAGGGACGGTGTACCAAAATACAAGGTGCAAGGGACTGCGTTTTGACAAGAATGTTTTTTAGTTACATAGACTAATCACGCCTGCATTAATTTCGGTACACCGTTCTTTACACTCTATATAACACTCTATATATAGTAAAAACCTAACTATCTTGATCTATCTTGCATAGAGAAACAAAAATAAAGTTTGGTATAAATTTCATGACTTTAATTTCAAAATTTACAACACACATCAAGTATAGCCAAAATGTTGAGGACCTCTGTCACTGGATGGGGTAATTCCGAATTTCAAATCTATGAAAATTCAGTTGAGCTATATACTTGACACATACGTAAATATTTTTGTCACCGGGGGTTTTCCGAACGAAAAAGAAATATGCACTTTGAATACCAGGTCTTAAAACAGACTTTCGAATGAGTTCGGAATAACCCCGACATGGTTCGGAATATCCCCAAAAGAAGAAAAAAAAAAGTGCGTTTTTTAAATAAGTATAATTCATTAACTAAAATACATATAATGACTCTATAAGTGCACGCTAATAGATAATTTCCTTGACTAGACAGAGGTAAAATCAGTTTTAAAAAAACAATTACAGATCTCTTACAAATAAATAAAAACTAACACTACCTATCAACTCAACAAAAATCGTATCGGAATAGCCCCAATGCACCTTATACATGTACATTTATTTACAAATTACTAGACTTATGTATTTTTAATATTTGGCTAAAAACCTATGACTAAGCATTTATAAAATATTACTTAAATAAATGTACCTAGTAGGTATGTTTCAACAAAACAACAAAAAATTATTCTGTTAAATATCAAAATATTTTGTCAGATTCTGATATTTTAACTATTTTAATTCTGCTTGTCTGGCCTATATTATCTTGATGTGAAAATGTAAGTAGCGCACAAGATGGAGGTCCATCCATCTGAGTCTACTCACTACCTAAGGGGCCATGCATAAATTACGTCACACGTTGAGGGGGAGGGAGGGGGTCTACAAAGTATGACAAGGGGTGGGAGGAGTCCTAAATTTCGTGACGTCACATTGGAAAATCTGTTTTAATTAAAAGTGTTTAGTAATAGCTATGATATGATAGCTATTGCTCCATTGTCGAGGTATACTTGTTTAACCATCTGTGGTCTATGGTCTATGCGTCATAAAAGGCCACTAATCAACACAAGCAATAACATAAGAAACAACAAGCAGTTTTGCTCATCGCGAAAATTCATTCTCAAAGAATTGATGCTAAACGTACCAGATAAATTCTTTGTTTGTTTGGATGACGATGCTGTATAGTTCGATGAAAAATATGTTGACACAACGAATGTTCCTGACATTAACAACCCAAACGAGTATGAAGTGTTTCCTATGCCAGATTAATAAAGTCCATGGACTCAAGATGATTAAGTTTGATCTATAATTATTATTATTAATCGTTTTTTGTTTTGTTAATTTCTTGTAATGTTTGATTTGATGTTAATTTTATTAAAAAATAATTTAAATTGAAATAAAAAAAAACGGAATTGCGGTTTTAATTCAATAATTATTTCTAGATGTAAAATTGTGGTCCAAGGTGGGTTATGGATATTAAGGACTGGGAACGCAACACCAACTGTGACAAGGTCGGGAGAGGGGTCAAAAATCATGAAATTCGTGTGAAGTAATTTATGGATGGTCTTAACGCCTATATAAAACTCTTCACTCCTACCTGCGTCATAGTAAATCTTCTAGTTTTCATCCAGCCTCCAAGTGAGCAACATCTTACCTTCTCTTTCCGAGTTTTCGAAAGAGACATCACACAATCGCCGTCTCCTTCTCTCTACTCCGCTTTAGCAGGTCAATATCCAGTAGCGTCCTGCCGAGTTCCCCGGTGCGGAAGGCGCGCACCATGGCCCGGGCGACCTCCACTATGTCGGGCACTTCGCGGACCGTGCCGTCGAAGTCCCGGGTCTTCCGGACTCGGTTCAGCTTGATAGCACCTGCGATGAGTACCTGGCAAACAAAGTTATGTCAATACTCCCGAGTACAGTTTACAAGACCGGCAACACACACACACGCTCCTCTAGTGTATCGGGTTGCCATGGGCGACGGTAATCGCCCAACATCGCGGGATAGGATCGCTAGTATGCCGGTCTTTTTTTTGTAGTAGCGTTCAACCATTAAAATTTAAATAATTATTTGTCTATTAACATAGGTCAGGTCTCTTAAAGGGTAGCCTGTACGGTCACCTTGTTACTGTCGTTTTTTTCTGAAAGTGACAGACGATGTAATAAGAAATACCGGCCATGTGCAAGACGCGCACGAATAGTTCCGTATAAAACGGCAAAAAAATCATGTTTGTTGTATGGGAGCCTCCATTACATATTTATTTTATTCTGATTTTAGTATTTGTTGTTATAGCGGCAACAAAAATACATCATCTGAAAAAATTTCAACTGTTTAGTTATCACAGTTACAAGGAGATACAGCCGGTGAGTGGTGACAGATAGACGGACAGACAGCGATGTCTCAGTAATATAGGGTCCTGTTTTTACCCTTTGGGTTCGGTTTACGTATACGGTTACGGTATACGGTTTTTTATTTTTAGGGTAAAAACGACGATTTCCGAAAGACATTAGCAAAGTAGTTTTATTGTACATACATATTATTAGTGTCTATGTCTTTATATACATTGACTAACTCTAATTTGCTTGCTATGGAGCTCCACTATTTTCTACTAAAAATAAGTGATACAATTTCTTTGCAGGTAGATTTCTTTGCTATTTTAAATGCAAATAAATGATTGAAAGGTGTTATGTATATGACCCTCAAATACTGTAGTCATTGTTTTTTTGAATTAACCTTACTTATGGAAATAGATTTCAAAATATGCGTGTGACGATAGTAAAAACGGATAATGTATTTTGAACATTTGAATGTTACCTTCCTAACAGGTTCTAGTTTTATCACCTTAAAGATGTAAGTAAATGTTAAATGTTCTCTACTCTTTCATCTCTTCACTGCTTGATTTAAAAATCAAAGCCTAAGCCGATTACTTGACTTTATACAAATTACAGTTTGTATGCAAATCATTCTGCAAATCCAAATATGCACTAAGTATATAATATTGTCTTCATGTTTTCATTGCATTATTCAGTTCAAAAGACAGTTGAAATATGTATGATAAAACTAGAACATCATATTCATTTGTATTTTACTAGCTGACCTGAATATAATATATTATGTTGTCTTACATATACCTACAACATCATCTAACCTAACCTACCAACCTTATCACATTCCCTACTTTAACACCAAAACCTATACCTACCTACTACCTGCTCTACAACCTATACCTACCATCAACTACTATAGGAGCCAGCCATTTTTCTGAAATAGAAGTGTTTTGCATTCCGATAAAATTTTTGTGTGCACCTCATAAAATTTGATAATTAGGTGACCGACGAAATCAACACGACCTACATTACCAACAGTATGGGAAAACTTATTTGGCCTTTTTCCAATTTTCCTCTTTTCCAATATTTCTCACTGTTTAAATCTTCCCTGAACCACCACAATCATTTCAAGACCAAAATTAGACAAATCAGTCCAGCCATTGTCAAGTTTTAGCGAGACATGGAAACTGCAACCCATTTTTAGCGTTCCGTAATAATCAAGGAACCCTTATAGTATCCCTCTGTCCGTCCATCTGTCTGTCTGTCCGCGTTTCTAGCTTTAGTAATTATGAATAAAAATTGATGAAATTTGTTACAGTTAAAGGCTGTATAATGTATATAGATCTCGGTTTTGGCGAATAAAATAATAATAATTTTACATTTTTGGTGTGGCTTGAATACATGTGAAATGGGGATGAAAAATATTTTTTCATTTTACCCCATCGTGTGGGGTATTTTAAGATAAGGGCAAGGTTCCATACATAACTTTATTACAAAGTCAATAATTTTCGAGAAATTAGCTTCCAAAGTGGTTTATAAGTTGGTCTGGCATTTCTAAACTATGAGACCTAGAAACTTGCAATTTTTCACGCTCATAGATCATGCTACATACTCTTAAGGAAAATTATTTTGTACGAAATCGGACAGTAACTTTTGAGGTAATTAGCAAAAAACTTATTACGCGTTTATAGTTACGGAACCCTCATTAGACATGTCCTGACATGCTCTTGGTTAGGTTATTATATACGTCTACGTTCTACTAGCTCCGCCCGCGTAAATACAGTATCCCACTGGAACACTGTACTTTTTCGGGATACAAAAGATACTATCTACGTGTTAATCCACAGCTTAAATTACGACCATACCAAATTTCATCACAATCCATTTCATCGTTTTTCTTGAAAGAGTAACAAACATCCATCCATCGATCCAACCATCCTCACAAACCTCACAATCTCATTTATAATAGAAGTATGATAAGATAAGATAATGATGAGTCAGCTAAAAGTTATTTTAACTAACTTGAATAACATCAAAACAAGCTTTTTTAAAGATAAAAAAGAAGCATGTAGCATAAAGCTCTACATCTACATAACTGGTTTTCATTAAAAAAAGATGTCTAACTTTTTGCATTATATATAGCCACTGTAATAAATTGGAATATCCCAAAAATGATGGGACAATTCAAAATTACTACAATAGATTTAATTTTGCGAGCTAGTACTAATGTCTGAGTTAATCATCCTTTTTGTTTTTACATGATAAACAAGACAATTTAATACCTACCTACCCACATACCCCTACACTTACTTACTTAGTAAAAACTCACTAAAATAAATTAAATTAGGACAAAAGCAGTCCAGTGTTTGTTTAAAAGTCTAAGTTTTCTTACCCTATTGATATCATCACAAGGTTCTTCGAGGCCCATGTATTCTACATATTTGAAGTTGCTGTGGCTGTTCAGCCAGTACAGGAGGTAGTCGGCGATGATCTCCTCCCCCACTAGGTGGTCTTGAAGGGAGGCACAGAGAGCCAGCTTCAGACCCATCTCTATGTTTGTTACGGTTGGCTCCAGAATACCTCGGGTACAAAGGCAATAGTTTGATTGATTAGATTTGAATAACTGTTGATATAAAATTAATAGTAAGTAAATAAATACATACAGAATTTACATTATTAAACTATTCAGAATTTTTGTGTAACAGAGCTACAAACTATTACGAGGGCGGGTCAATAAGTCCGTGACTTTTAGAATAAACGAAGATTTTTTGATAAATAAATCATTTTATTTTTCAACGTAGTCCCCCTTGAGCTCTATACACTTTGTCCAACGCTTCTCCAATTTTTTTATCCCTTCCAAAAAATATGATTTGTCGAGGTCCTCAAAATAGGCCTTTGTTTGCGAGATGACTTCATCATTGGAGTCAAATCTTTTTCCACCGAGCCATTTTTTCAGGTTTGGGAACAAGAAGTAGTCACTCGGAGCCAAATCTTGAGAATAGGGTGGATGTGGGAGCAATTCACAGCCCAATTCATGGATTTTTGCCATGGCAACTGCACATGTGTGCACCCTTGCATTGTCTTGGTGAAAAAGAACTTTTTTCTTGGCCAAATGAGGTCGGTTTTGTTTTCAAATCCTCATTGAAGCGGTCCAATAAGTTGGCATAATATTCCCCATTAATTGTTCTTCCCTTTTGAAGATAGTCAATGTGGATTATCCCACGTGCATCCCAAAAAACAGTCGCCATAACTTTATTGGCTGACAAACCCACCTTGGCCTTCTTTGGCGCCAATTCACCCTTAGAAACACACTGTTTTGACTGTTGTTTGGTCTCTGGTGTATTGTGATGGATGCATGTTTCGTCCACGGTTAAAAAACTCCTCCATATTGTGATTAAACAACGCCAAACCTTCCTGTGAAGTTGTTACACGATTGCGTTTGTGGTCGACTGTGAGAAAACGCGGCACCCATCTTGCGGAAAGCTTTCTCATGCCCAAGTGATCATTCAAAATTGAAACCACTGAGCCGTGCGAGATGCCTATGGCTTCCACAATCTCGTCAATTCATCGTGAATTTTTTTGATTGTTTCGGGTGTAGAGACCTCCACTGGGCGTCCAGGACGTTCGGCATCTTCAGTGCTTGTACGGCCACAACGAAATTCAGTAACCACTTTTTTACCATTGAAATCGATGGTGCAGAGTCCCCATAGTATTTATAAAGCTTAGCCTTGGTCTCGGTAATGGTTTTTTTTCGCAAAAAATAATGCTTAATAAGCACACGAAATTCACTTATTTCCATTGTTTCCTTAAGTTACTGGATAGTCTGATAAAGATAGCTGTAAAACACAAACTAACTGACGCATCAAGTTAAAATTTTGATAGGAGTCAACTGACAGATGCCCGTTGACAGGAGTAGTGTTGCTTTTTCAGTAAGGAGGTTAGAAATTCAAAAAGTCACGGACTTATTGACCCGCCTTAGTACATTGAAAATATGTTTAATAATGAGTTTATTTCCCTATTATAATGAGGTAAACTATAAAGACATACCTGGTGTATCAAACATAAAAATCTTAGGATCATTATTAATTCTAATCTTGGTCATTAGACTCCGTGTGACTCCGGCCACAGCTCCTACCGGCAGGGCATGTCGTAGGTGCATATAGTTGCTGCGGAGCATGTTGATGAGTGAGGATTTGCCCACATTCGGCACTCCAATTATCATCACATTGTAATCCATTTCCTCGCTCCGATTATATCTAAAAAGCAAACAATTTATTGCTACTAATGAAAAATAATTCCCTAATCTGATAGCGCGGCAGCGGTATCGCCAAGTATTAAACGGCCGTAATTATCTTTTTTCGAAGCATTTCGCGGCTTTTTGCATGCCCCCATATTTTCCTTTGTTACAAAGAGGAAATTATTCGAGAACGCACTTTTGGTTCTTCTGGTGTTGCGGGTGCGGTCCACGGCCGGTAACCATTTTATTTATGGAATAGATCTAGAAACAAGCAAATGATACCACCTGATAGTAAGCAATTACTCCCGCATTGAGACATTTGCAACACCGGAGAAATTGAAGAAAGTGTGTTCACGGATTTTAATACCCCAAATTCCTTGGTTTTCGGGTAATCTACAAAAAGAAATGAAATCCCACAAAAAACATTTCCTAAATGAAAAAGCCATGTATTTCCTTTGCAAAAATTATGAGATGTCGTAGAGACCAAGTGAACTTCAAGATAGTACATTTAATTAGTTACTCATAAAAAATTTCTAACCGTATGTGGAAAATTTTATTTTTATAACTTATTATATTAAGTAGTGACTTGGCAATGAGCACTTAAAGAGATAAATGTCCGGAACCGGTATTCATATTTTAATAAAAATAAGATAGGTAATATAGATTAGACCCATGCAAGTCAAAAGCATTTCAATGTTATCACAATGCCAATAAGGATTCAATAGTGGTACATTGTGGGTTATCCGTACTTTATTTTCAAAGATTGTTGACCATTTTGAAAACTTTTTTATAGGTATGGTTAAGTTATCTAATTTAAAAATCGTCATCACAATATAGATCACAAATAATAGAATGACTGCAGGTAATAAGATGTTAGCACTAGCGTTGAGCTGCTAGTAACCATAATATTTATATATTGATTTATTAAAGTGCTCATTGCCAAGTCACTATTTAATATAATAAGTTATAAAACTAAAAATTTCCACATAATATGGTTACAAATTTTTTATGAGTAACTAATTAAATGGACTGTCTTGAATTTCATGTAGTCTCTACAACATCTCATAATTTTTGCAAAGGAAATACATAGCTTTTCTCATTTAGGTAATGTTTTTTGTGAGATTATATTTAAGGACTAGCTCACCAGTGCCCACTTCGTTGGACGTCAAACATTTTTTGATGATGATGAGGTTAAAAAGTATCCTAAGTTACACCTTATAACATCAGCTATCTGCCAGTGAAAGTCCCATGAAAATCGGTCCAGCCATTCCAGAGATTAGCCAGAACAAATAGACAGACAGACAAACAGACAGACAGAAAATGTTTTTTTTTATTGTTAATACCTTATATACATTCATATGCATTAAGTAAAAGCAATTAATTTTAAATTACAAAAAGACGAATTTTATTTATCTGTATAGATTTTGGATGTTTTACCTGTTAGAATTTTTTATTGTATCTACAAGTAAGGGTCGCATGGTCTTCAGACCACGACAGTGTTGGTCTTTGCAGTTCGTGAATACCACATTCTCTAAGCCTTCCTCGGCCTTCAACTGATCCTTTATCCTTGGTATATAAGAGCGATTAATCAAATCTTTTTTATTGAACACCAATATGTGAGGCTTGGCGCCCGTAAGAGTGCTGGTAAAGATGGGGTTGCGTCCAGAAAACGGTATTCTGGAGTCGTGCACTTCTATCACGCAGTCGACAGATTTTAATTTACGCTGCATTTGCTTAAGGCCTTTATTCATGTGGCCCGGAAACCATCGTAGCAGGTCCTTGGTAACGTACGGGCATTTCTTACGGAAGTTATAAAGAGCCGCGTCGAACTTTGTTGCCATTGCTGTTTGTGTTGGTCAGGCAGAGAGGTTATGTAAATGTTTGATCAAGGCGAAGAAACAGTAAATCCCTCTATCATTATCTAACTCAAGCTAAACTTTTTATGGTTAATGAATTTATCATAGCATAAATTATTTAAATACCAAGAATTAACTAACTTAAAGATATAAACAAAAAATATACAAAATCCAACCAAAGTCAAATGAAATTGTCTAATATGTCAAATGTCAACTTGACAAATCCACACAGAATCAACATTTATAGCGTTCAGAAATTTGAAAAAACATTTTACAATCCATGAAATGACTTTGCGTATTTAAAATAATTTATTAATCATATTTTAATTAAATATTACTATATACCTTTACCCATTTAAGGTGCACCATCACTTTATTATCTTGCACGCTGAAAGTGACTCCAATCAAAATATATTGTAGTAAAAACTCCACTAATGTCTGAGGAAATATAATATTTATGGTTAGAATAATTTTACATGACAATATTTCAAATAACACTTCAGAGGCTTTGATGCAAGTTCATCCTTGTTTATCAACAACATCAGAAATATTCGAATTAATTCAGCCCGCAAGTCATAATTCATAAACGCTCATTTAGCTGATATTCCATAACGTACCTACCCATATATTTGGGCTATGTTCAACATTAAAATCACATAAAATGGCTTTTATGACTGAACCTGATATCATAGCAGCAAACGAGAATCTTATGCCAGATATAAATAATGATCTGATATTGGCCAAAAACTTCTTGAAGAAGCAATCTGCGGCAACCGGCGATACGATGTAAGAATTTTACTAATTTTCTACTCCATAATACTTACATTTTTTTTAAATAAAATCTTTAATAGCAAATGGCTAAAAACATAGCTCAACCATGTACGAGTCTGTAACATTATTAAATTTAAAATTTTATCAATTTAAAATAATTAATTAACAGGTACTAATTGTTACCTGTTAATTAATTATTTTCAATTTCACGTAGCTTAAATGGGTACATTAGTAGGTACCTACATATTTATTCTTGACTATTCTTATCACCCCTCTATTTTATATTTATCTATGTAATTTACCTCTCCTGTCCTGCATGTTTGCCTTTATTAAGGCAGCCCTTGCCCACATTAATTATTAGGTCATAAGTTTTGTTTTAGCTAATTGATTATACCTTCTTTAATGTGAGAATTTGAGCAATAAAGTATTTAAGTATCTATTTATACGTTAAACGTGGGACAGCCATGCTTTGGCATGAATAGGCCGGCTCGACTGGATAAATACCACAGCCTCACAGAAAACCGTTGTGAATTGTGATATAACGCTTGCGTTGTGTTTCGCCGACTGAGTAAGGTTTGCTGGAGGCCCTTTGAGCTTTTGAGATTTTTTGGTTAGAGATTTTGAGGACCAGGAACGCAAGTGTAACTCCTCTGGTGTTGCGGGTGTCATAAGGCGATCTGTCTGCTCGTTTCCTGGTCAATTTCATTTAAAAAATCTATTTTTAATAATAATTTTTAATAAAAAAAAATTAAAAGTCTAATAATAAAAGTTAATCCTTTAAAAAACAATTTCCGCAGATACGACCACCTCGTCGACATGGTGCATCGATTACTGACTGAGCAGCCGCCTGATGCGGCGGACTATTTCGAGCAGTTCTCGTGGGACGTAAAGAAAGATAAGTTACGACCGAACTTCGACCTGTTGAAGGATATTTACAAATCCCTACCAAAGCTAGCAATGGTTCGAAAAATGGATGAGATGTTTAAGGTGAAACAAAACTTTTTGAGATTAGATAATGAATCTATACCTACAGCTTGGCAAAAAGAGTATGACGCAGTGACAGCAAGAACTAAAAACATTTTCGACCGTCTAATCTTTTAACCTTATTAGATTGGAATGACATTTTTTATTTAATTAGATAGGTATTAATATAAAAAATAAAGATAGTAAATTTCATTCCAATCTAATAACAATAAAAGATGATACAATCGAAAATGATCTTAGTTCGTGCTGTAGCTGTTACCGCGACATACTCGTACCTACTCTTTTTTGCCAAGCTGTACATACTTACATAGCCTTCTCTTTTCGATACTATGAAAGAGAATTAGCAATTAATATTTTTGAGAGATGAAACCATCTCATCATCGGATGTATAACATTAACTAACCAGCCAGGTTCCTATTAGCTAGGACGCCCAGGTCTTCCTAAATTATTATGTTGTGAGAATTATTGTTTCTTTTTTATAGATTGTAGGCAAATTGAACAAAACTAAAACTACAGACGAAGAGGAAATAGTGTTAGATCTAGAGGAGGAGGCAGATAAGTCAAAAGTAGCTGATCTCATTGAACACAACCATAACTTCCGACAGGTTACTGGATGCTGTAATAACTATGGTAAAGTGCAGTCGCGGAGCACGTAGAATTTCGTAAATTAACTCATCCCTACTTGTGAGTTTCACTCGCGCACAAATATATTGATATCGCGCTCCTATCGCGTGCCGTGTAAACACGATGCAATAAATATATAATAAACTTTTTTTTGTGTGTATGTGTAGTGTGAGAGTGTTTGTAATAATATATTATAGTATACAGTTTTTAAATGTGTATCCGTTGTCTGATTACCATAACACAAGTCTTAACTTAGCATGGAATTAGATTGACGTGATGTACATTGAATTTTGAAAGTAATTTGATTGGAATGTAAGAAATTCTACATGCTCCGCGACCGCACTATATAAATAAATAGTAAATACTATATGCCACTTACATGATACCTATTACAACAATAGGCTACTTGACCTTGTTTTTATTTATGTCTTAAACGATACAATTCATAATTGTTTCATTACACAAAAAAAAACATTATCATGAAACCTAAAAACCTATAAAAAATACACTGGCGGACACATAAATGCATTGCGTTATAGTGCAAGGTAACTTTCAATGAAATATAATTAGTGAAAGTGCAAACTATTTTGATTTATTTCAATGATAAAGCTAAAACTGGTTCTTAATCTGATAAAAAAATCAATTCATGTGAGTAGGTATAGGTCCACTTTATTCACTAAAAGAATCAAATTACTCCTTTTGCAGCTTTTTGGAATGAAACAGTGAATAGAACAAAAACGGATATATTATGAATTTTTTTTAATACTTACTAAGAAAAGAAATAGTTTTTTTTTTGTTTTTAATAAGGTGTATTACCTCCTCTTACCCTAATAACTGATTCAAGTCGGTTTCGCATCGACCTGATCAGTTTTTTTAAAAGATCTTGCGGAGTATTGTCCCATTCTTGCGACAATGCAACTCTGAGCTCCGCAACCGTTGTTGGGACCGAATTTCTTGTAAATACAACTCTTTTTAGGTTATCCCACACGTGTTCTATCGGATTGAGATCCGGGCTACGTGCCGGCCAATCCATGAAACGAATCTCAACCTGAGTAAAGGATTGCTCAACTTGTCTCGCTGCGTGCGGACGAGCATTATCCTGCATCAGAATGAAGTTTTCGCCTATAAATCCGCTAAAAGGTAATGAGGGTCCAATATCTCCGTTATATAGCGATGTGACGTTAAATCACGGTTACCACGGCCGTATGTGTCTGCGTCAATAAACTTAAGTTCTGTTTGAGCATCCATCGATATGCCGCCCCAAACCATACAAGACCCACTTCCAAATGGAACCCTCTCCTCAATGCAATTTTGAGCATATCACTCTCCTCGTCTACGGTAGACTAGTCTGCGACCATCAGCACCGTACAAACAAGTCCTACACTCATCAGTGAATAATACGGAAGCCCATTGCTCTTCAGTCCAATTTAAGTGTTCACGAGCAAATCTTAGTCGAGCTTGCCTGTGAGCTGCAGACAATTTTGGTCCATTTGCGGGTCTGAAAGGTGTGATATAATGCTCTTCTTCTTATGGTTCGTGCACTAACTGCTACGTCACGTACCTGGTGGAGCTCATTTTTAATGCTTATAGACGTTAAAAACCGATTTCGCAAGGAAGTTGTCACAATAAACCTGTCGTCACGAGACGTTGTCACCCGAGTTCTGCCGGTTCCACGTCTTCTTTTGAATGAACCTGTCTCCATAAACCTTCTGTAAGCTCGGGAAACCGTAGACTGGTTTACATTTAAATCTGCAGCAATTGTTCGTTGGTCTAGGCCTTGCTGCACTAGCGTGCGGCTTTTTCGGACGATACGTGATTCGTGAGATAAAAACGTGTTTAAAATGAAAACAGACTAGCAATTAAACAATTAGTAACGATAATTCTACATGTAACAAAACAAAAAAAGAAATAACCATCAATCACAATATTAACGTAACAACGAGTAAATCTTTAGTAAATTGACAAGATTTCTTCTATATAATATTTTATTCCTTTTGTGCTGTCACATAACCACCATATTTAAATTTCATTTTGTTTTTGTGTTTATAAATCAGCCTTTATTTTCCAATACCCATAAATGTAAAAAGCTTACATATTTCGTAATAAAATTTGATTGAATGTGTTCTTGCACTATGATGCAGTTTATGTGTCCGTCAGTGTATATTTTGAAAATACACTTTTTAAATATTAATGTAATATGTTGGTTGATAGACTATATCTGTGATGTGACGTCATACAAGTACTATTTGTACTCTAAAATACTATAGTCCGTAGTAGTAAAATGGCGGTGTGACGTTCCGTTTGACATAAATAACTTTACCTATAGGATGTCATGAACTATTAAGTTACAGAAACACGTTTCGTTTCACTACTACATAATGTGTTTAGTGTGTTTGTGTCGTCACATCCTTGCCGGAAGTTACTTCGAGGTGTTTTCATCAGTAGAAATTAAAAAACAAAAATACATATTTTGAAATCAAATGTAGGTATTTATCACTCTTAATTTTTTAATTTGGCTTGGCTTAGGAAAACGTTTTGATAAACGCGATGATATCGCTAGAAAACGTTTTCCTAAGCCAAGTACTAAAGGAAATACTCCTTTAATGTATGAAATTAAATATGAGTCAAGTAGCCTATTCTATAAACCCTGAAACACGTATCTAATGAAATGTATTTAAGAATATTTTCATCGATATCGGCCCGGTGCAGATTTTAAGATTTTCCACACAAATTTTCAACCCCTATTTCACCCCTCTAAGGGTGGAATTTTACAAAATCCCTTCTTAGTGTGTGTCTACATTGTAAATTCAAACTACTGACTACTGTCCAAACTTCACATTCCAACGACGAACGGTTACGGTTGTGCGAGCGTCTATATTATGTCAGTCAGTCAGTGGGGACTGAGGACATCTCCTTGTGAATAATAATAGCTAATTCCCGCGGTTCCGCCCGCGTAAATATACCTAGTATCCCACGGGAATCTACCATATACAAATTACATCGAAGTCCGTTCAGTAGTTTGTTCGAGAAAGAGTAACAAACATCCGTCCATCTATCCTCAAATAGATGTAAATATATAGCAATATACGTACTTACTCAGTGCGGCTACGGTCTGCCGGAGCACGAGTGTTTCGCCGTGTACGTCGCTCTCAACATGTTGGCCATCAAGGAGCCGGTATCTACCGTCAGGTAATCCTGACATTTGTTTGTTTGCCAACATCTACATTGTTAATAAGTCATTAATATTATAAACACTACTCAGATCCAATTTGATCTAAGAGTAAACAAAGAGAACGATTGAAGTCTAATGCTACCGATTTAAAAGTCACTCAGGCTGGGACTATATGCTCCGGAATCCGGCCGGCCGTAGAAAATTCTGAGCATTGAAGAACTCTGCGCTAGTACAATAGAGTTGAAAATTGATATAATATATGAAATTGACATTTGACTCGACACTCATGTGTTCGTTTTTCAACTCTATTTTGTTAGCGCAGAGTTACATTTTCAATGCTCAGAATTTTCTACGGCCTTCCGGATTCCGGAGCAACTAGTCCCAGCCTTACTTACCGCGCAATATGGAAATACAATGACACACTGATTTAGTGGAATTTAAAAATTTTGTTTACGTTAAGATTACATTGGATATGAACATAGTAACCGTATAATGATGTGACTAGGTTCTTCGGCAAGGTATACGGTACGAAGAAAAATTATTACATCGCAGAGACCGAGCTCGATGAAGAAGAACTGGAGAAACAGATAAAGGTACGACTGGTACGCGTACTGAGTAGTAAGAAAACAAAAACCTATAGTCAGACATAGAGGATGAAAATGTTCATTTCTTTAGGAATTTGAAGACAAGGAAAATCCCGAAGAAGAGAGCGAAGCAGGTGCGTCAGAGGTTCCAGACGAAAAAGACATGTCAGGTATATAAATGAATTAAATACCTACATAGTATAGTAGCATTTTCATCTACCATAAACCTGTTACATGACCTCCTTATGTGGTGTACGGTCGTCGAGATCCGGTGCACAACAATTCATTTCTTATTACTACGACAATAAGCGGGTCTAAAATTTCTTCACCGGGATTGTCAGCAACAGTATACCTAATAATGTCCAACCACAATATGTGTAGGTGAAGAAGGAGTGGAGAGCAGGAAGCCGAAAGACCTTCGCCCCAAGATGCCACCACCGCCCGTGCCGACACACGCGCCGCCACCGCCCATCCCGTCCGAAAGATCCGGGCAAGGGGTAAATAAGAAGGTAGGCACTTGTTTAAAAACAGGGCTAGCGACCTCGGCTCCAACGTGAGCGAGTCTCCAGCGCGGCGAACCAGCGACCTACATAGGTCGTGAAGAAAAAGATATATCGATCAGTATAATATATCATATGAAATAATATGTATTTGTTTCTTATCTCTTGCAAAACATGATCTTAGGCAATATTTTGACAAGTCAACATCATGTGAGTAAGTAGCTAGAAAATGAAGGTCAGTGTCATACCCACGTTTTTGCTCTTATGCATAAATAACCCATAGATAAACATAAATACCGCTGGCGTATTTAAAAAATTTGGCAGCAAATGGTACCTACACCGAAGTCGGCGTGCCCGAGCCCGTCACATTGAAATCTTCGTGTCAGATGTACTAACTGAATTCACGCACACTAGAAATTGTTTTACACACAATGATTTCATACACTCACACTACAATAATGAGTGCCCGCTTTCACGGACCTTTTGTTAGATAGCGCCGTGTCTAGTCGAGCACCCATACCAAGTATTATCTAAAAAATAACCCTACTTATACTGCAGCTAACTGCTGCAGAGAACTGTCCTGAACGTTCTGTCCAGGTGTTCTACGCGTGCGACTCACCCGGCGACGAGTGGGTGCGCCTGCCGGATGTAACGCCGGAGCAGATCCGCGTCGCGCGACAGATCGTCCGCTGCATGACTGGGGAACTGGACGCCGAGGTATGTAATAGTTAATAGTGCTAGACGTCAGTTCGTCTTCGTTTTTCTCTGCTGCATTAGCAAATACCACAAACTAATACTACCTGATTATATTTTGATCAAAGCAGGAAGGAATTTAAATATAGACTTTCGAAGCGACAGTGACACCGCTGCACGCTATAGTGCGACAGATCAATGTAGTACTGAGTTGTATGGGACGACTTTCGGGCGCTGCGGCAGTCTCTGCGCGACTGTCGCAGCGCTCAAAAGCCCGTACTATCAATTATTGTATTACTGGATTGATCTGTCGCACTGTCGCGGCGTCACTGTTGCTATAGAGTACTATAGAGGCTCGCTTCGAAACCTACCTTCGAAAACTACGCTTCTGCCTTAAGACAGTTTTCATAAAGGGATTACTTTAACTTTCTTACTTATTGTAGATCGACGGTAAAAAACATAACAAATCGTTTTTTGAATTCAACTAAAATCTCGAGAACTTTTCGACCAGACCAATATTTCTAAGACTATCAATGATGGCAGGTGGTAACTTTCCCGGCGTTCAGCGGCACGGAGCGCAACTTCCTGCGCGCGCAATTGGCGCGCATACAGGCGGCCACCGCGGTCTCGCCGCAGGGCTTCTACACCTTCGGCTCCGGCGAGGAAGAGGAGGACTTCGACATGGCTGAGGACATGGGTAACTCACTGGTGCTCAGTTCGGAAAGTTCGACAAGGACAGTTAAAGCGGTTAAAGCACGGTTGTACGAGGAGAACGTGGACGCCTATGACCGGCAAAGGATTAAACAACACGATTATTATAGCAGATGACGATGGCAGCTTAGCCGCTGCCTTGTTTCGACGGACTAAGCTACTTACATGTTTGATATCAAATACCAAGTCCGCCACTCAAAGCTGCCACACCCTATTCAAACACTTTGTTGTCAGGTGACATGGATTTCAATCCCAATACCTTCTATGAGGGTCACACGCTACGCGACCTGACGGACCCCGAGCTAACGAGCTGGGTGCACCACGGCCGCCACATCCTCAAGCAGGGCCGGACTATCTGGTGGAACATCAACGCTAACGCGGTTCGATCATGGCTTTGTTGTAGTTATAGTTACCGTCGAGTATTCGACATTGGAGAATGTTTTGCTATAGCCAAGTTACATAGTAGTCTGCTGATACTGACGCAACGAATTCGTGATCATTAACCTAATCGCAAAAAACTGAAACGTTGTAAATGATGTTTCGCGATATTGATGATTGCGTAGATACCAGACCGAAAACAGCGTGGCATCCATCTCTAAAAGGTTGTTTGGGATTCGCCACTCTATAATGCTTCTATCGAGATACATGTGACGTCACTGCAGGAAGAGAGCGGCGAGGAGGAGGAGGAGGAAGGGGCCGCGGTGGAGCCGGAGCGCGGGCCGTCACTGTTCACACCCCTGGCGGAGGACGGCACGGTGTGCGGCGCGGGCGCGTGGGCCGTGCGCACCAGCTCGGTGCTCGTGCGGGCGCGCGCGATCGCCGCGGTACGCAGCAACGTGTGGCCCGGCGCTGTGGCGTACGCCACTACTGGCAAGTAAGGATTATTTTATTTAAAAACCTTAAGGCTGGGACTATAATGATCCAGAATCCGGCGTTCCCGGGAAAATTCAGAGCACCGAAATTATATTAGCGCAGAGTTCTATTTTCAGTGCTCTGAATTTTCCCGGAATCGCCGGATTCCAGATCATATAGCCCCAGCCTTGCTCGGCAAAACAGCAGTATATACGGACGATAGTAAGCGATTACCGTCGGCCTTGAACACAAAAGGTGTTTCCAATGCATTACCTGTTATTGAATGCTTAATTAGAGCAGGACCGGTTGTAGCGTCACTGCCATGTTGCATGCAGAATGTAACACTAATCAGCGCACACTCCTGAAAACAGCTATCGAAGTTTCTATAGTTCGGCGCTACAATTATAAAAATGCTGAAATTACTACAGTAGGGCCACACCCTGACCGAGCATATCGCCCGCTCAGTCGGAGCTCTTCCTTTGTGGCTCGCTCACTATTCGCCCACTTTGGTGGGCACACACAATAATTAGGTACCAATAAGCAAACTATAATAGATAGCAGGTCCTACATTATCTACGCAATATTCTTAAAATGGAACCTACTTATCATAATACTTTGTTATCAACACAAACCTAAGTACCTAAACCTTTTATCTAAGTCATCGACCATCGCAATGTTACAACTTGCAGCTGGTTTGTTATCAATTAAATACATTGGGAGTTTTTGACCAGATTTAAAAAAAAGTTGCGACTATAATACAAGTGACTATTAGATTGTATCTAATATTTTCATTCAAATTTCATTTACCGAATTTATTTTAATTCAGATCCCTGGAGAAGGCAAGATCCTACTCACTATTATAAATCTGAAAGTTTGTGAGGATAGATGGATGGATGGATGTTCGTTACTCTTTCACGCAAAAACTACTGAACGGATTTTGATGAAATTTCGTATGGTAGTAGTTTATGCTCTGAATAAACGCATAGGCTACTTTTTATCCCGAAAACGTACAGTGTTTCCGTGGGATACTTTATTTACGCAGGCGAAGCCGCGAGCAAAAGCTAGTAATTAATAACACCGGCACACACAAAAAAAAATTGTCTGTACACCGGGCGCCACCTATCTACGGGCATGTTTATCGACCCGCTGAATACGAATTTCAAGTCAGTTTAGGCCGTTCAGCCTTTTCAATTTCGAGTAAATTGCAAAAAACCCCAAAAAAAATAGCGAAAATTCGATATGGCAAGAAAAAAAATTGAGATCTAAGGCAAGCATAATTTTCATGTATTTTGATCTGTTAAATACTAATATCGATCGTACTTTAATCATAAACCGTTATCTAAAAAAAATGTACAAAATCATCAAAAATTGCAAAAACGTGCCCGTAGATAGGTGGCGCCCGGTGTACAGACATTTTTTTTTGTGTGCCGGTGTAATTTATAAATTCATAACCATATTTTATATAAAATGAGATAAAATATCACATGCTGCAGATATACGATCTATGACGTTGTAATGCAGATGCAATCACGCTTACAGCTAATTTTATCTTTGGTCGCCGTGGATAGTAATTGTTACATAGTGAAATGCCTCATGTCATTTACAATCGAAATCAATTTAATTTATTTTTTAGAAATGCACGTAATTCTTATCTAAAGTAATATATTGACTTGGAAATGACTGCGCACGAGACATGAGTAGGTGCACGACAGATAAAAGCATTAATCACCGAGGTGTTTAATTGATAGCTTTGTTGATTAACTGATGGATGTTTTCGAAATTGTTTCCAACCTTGAAGGTCTCCAATCGGGAAATGTTATTCCACATGTTATCTGACGTTCAACCCATAAGTTCTTCACATAGCTTCCGTCATACCATAACAGAGACCATGGCTTGACACAATACCGGCGTCAAAAAGCCTGTGTTGTTTTCGACGGCGATAACTTCTCCATCAGGCAATCCGTAACCCTCGTTTACCAGTATTATTCTACAAAAAAATTGACAGGATGTCGGAGTGCATGTACGTCGGCTGGGGCCTGAAGTACGTACCGCCGAACTACACGCCGCCGCCGCTGCCGGCGCCGCGGGACGAGTACCCGCCCGGCCCTGAGGTCATGGAGATGGCCGACCCCACCGTCGATGATGAGGAGGTAACGTTACACACGTTACGGACAGATTGAGCGTTAGCAGGACGGGCTGAGCGTGAGCAGGAAAGTCCTTCCTGCGTGAGCGAGACGTTTTTGCAGCGCATCAGCTATGTTTCATCACGCTGACGTCGATAGCTTCTTACGCAAAAAAGCGACTTCATTTTTACGTCGAATACGAGGCAGAAGTAACGGTCTTCTTAAGGAGATAGTTAAATATAAGCACTAACACAACTAGATATAGGTTTTAATACAGTTGTCCGATAGTAAACTTTTTTTTGCGCGTTTCATGAGTCATGAGCCGTTTCTATAGCAGAAACACCTCGGCCGCACAGTAAACACTCGTGACTAACGGATGCGTTGCGTTTCGCTGACTGATCGGTATGTGAGTTACAAAGGGAGTCCCAGAGAGAGGTTTTCAAGCCCTGGAACGTAAGTCATCTGAAGGCTGGGCAACCATACGACATTTAAAACTGCCTTTTTTAGGCACTACATTATTTTAAGGGTGATACGAGGGCGGGTCAATAAGTCCGTGACTTTTGGAATAAAACACAGATTTTTTGATAAATAAATCATTTTCTTTTTCAACGTAGTCCCTCTTGAGCTCTATACACTTTGTCCAACGCTTCTCCAATTTTTTTATCCCTTCCAAAAAATATGATTTGTCGAGGTCCTCAAAATAGGCCTTTGTTTGCGAGATGACTTCATCATTGGAGTCAAATCTTTTTCCACCGAGCCATTTTTTCAGGTTTGGGAACAAGAAATAGTCACTCGGAGCCAAATCTGGAGAATAGGGTGGATGTGGGAGCAATTCGTAGCCCAATTCATGGATTTTTGCCATGGCAACTGCACATGTGTGCACCCTTGCATTGTCTTGGTGAAAAAGAACTTTTTTCTTGGCCAAATGAGGAGATGGAAAAAAAACCGTTTTTCAAATCCTCATTGAAGCGGTCCAATAAGTTGGCATAATATTCCCCATTAATTGTTCTTCCCTTTTGAAGATAGTCAATGTGGATTATCCCACGTGCATCCCAAAAAACAGTCGCCATAACTTTATTGGCTGACAAACCCACCTTGGCCTTCTTTGGCGCCGATTCACCCTTAGAAACCCACTGTTTTGACTGTTGTTTGGTCTCTGGTGTGTTGTGATGGATCCATGTTTCGTCCACGGTTACAAAACTGCGCAAAAACTCCTCCATATTGTGATTAAACAACGCCAAACCTTCCTGTGAAGTTGTTACACGATTGCGTTTGTGGTCGACTTGCGGAAAGCTTTCTCATGCCCAAGTGATCATTCAAAATTGAAACCACTGAGCCATGCGAGATGCCTATGGCTTCCACAATCTCTTGCACTTTCAATTTTCGGTCGGCCAACACCATATCGTGAATTTTTTCGATTGTTTCGGGTGTAGAGACCTCAACTGGGCGTCCAGGACGTTCGGCATCTTCAGTGCTTGTACGGCCACAACGAAATTTAGTAAACCACTTTTTTACCATTGAAATCGATGGTGCAGAGTCCCCATAGTATTTATCAAGCTTAGCCTTGGTCTCGGTAATGGTTTTTTTTCGCAAAAAATAATGCTTAATAAGCACACGAAATTCACTTTTTTCCATTGTCTCCTTAAGTTACTGGATAGTCTGATAAAGATAGCTGTAAAACACAAACTAACTGACGCAGCAAGTTCAAATTTTGATAGGAGTCAACTGACAGATGCCTGTTGACAGGAGTAGTGTTGCTTTTTCAGTAAGGAGGTTAGAAATTCAAAAAGTCACGGACTTATTGACCCGCCCTAGTATTATAGCTCTGAGAGTACTGTATAAATCATCTAATAACGAATGAAAAGGCCGAAGTTACCTTTATCAAGTGTATGTTTTACTTTCCGTCAGGTGTACCGCATCGCGCACCTGCCCCCGCAGCCGCTCGTGGGCGAGGGGGAGGAGGGCTTTACGGAGGAGGAGGAGGAGGAGGACGAAGACTGAAGCTGAGAAGACTGAAAGTCCAAAAAGTTACTAATACTTTTGAAATGGCTTACGGCCGAACTTTTGCTAGTTAAATTAAGTGACGCTCAAGTCACATGCAGTCCTTGTCATTTCGGCTGGCGGAGACAGCGACAGCCTGCGAACAGGACGGTTCTTAATTTGGATTAGCGTTTTAGTATTATGCTGTTATTGTTACAAGTTTGAAATTTTTAATTAATGTTTCCGTTTTTGTTCGAGGAATAAATAAAATTGTTTATTTTAATTAGTGTTTTTAGTTCACTCTTCATACTTGCCACTTTATAGACATGTGCATTGTGCACACTCGGTTGAAGAATTTAGAAAAAGTTTTTGAACGAATTGTATTTTATATATTTATACATAACAAATATTTACATGGTAATTAATATCACTCATGGTTTGAAAATAGCCATAATTTGGATGAGACCTTATACGCACCGTACTCATTCAAATAGATTTTAACGAGTTGCTTTTGAAATATTGCATCAAACTCGATACTTGTTGTCTACTGAGCTGTGACGTCACTACTTCTTGTGCTTGTGCAGCTGCGGCGCGGACAGCTTGACCTTGCCCGGGAAGTTGCGCGCCACATTCTCCTCCTTCACCGCCTTGAGCAGGTCCTTCTCCCGGGGCGTGGCGGTGCGGTCGCGCAGGAAGACCGCCAGCGCTGTCTTAGCGGCCTTACCGCGCTTGCTGCCGCCCGGGGTCAGCTTCACTTTGTACCTGGATAAATAATAATGACAAAAATATTTATTTGTTCGTAATACACATACAATGTTAATACACATAAACATTTACCCCAATACTAATAAAAATATTTATACAACGGATTAGTTATCCAATGTTGCTGTCTTCGTCTGTCAAGTGGCTTTTCCAACGTATCAGACACAGACAGCAACATTCGCTGTGCAAATATTTATACATTAGTAGTGGGGATAATGTAAAAATACTTTAAAGTTTAAACAATCTCTCTCTTACGTAGCAAATACGAGTTACAATATGTTCTCGTGCGAAACGCAATTTAACGCAAAATGTTCAAAATCGCACAATCTGTTACCCTTCCTTTTAGCTTCACCGTAGTCGGGTAAAAAATAGATGCGCGTTGACACTTTTGCCACAATCTAAATAATATACAGTAGGCCATCTTCATACTAGACCGCCCGAATCGGCGCACGCACACATACGCCTCATTTACACGGCCGCTAACGAAACTTAAAATAGCAGAAGTATGTAGAGTCACGCCGCGCGCCGCCAAGACTTGTCGCTGCATTGAACGACTAACGAGTTTTAGTTATTTGTGCCGCGACGCTTGCGCACTGTCAAGACTTAGAACACGGCTAAGTTCCGCTACTGTCCAATACTTATATTGTGCTTGTGCCCGCCCGTGTTCCACGGGAACACTGTGCTTTATTGGAATAAAAAGTAGCCTATGTGTTAATCCAGAGCTTAAACTTCTACCATACAACATTTCTTCAAAATCAGTTCAGTAGTTTTTCTGTGAAAGAGAAACAAACATCCATCCATCCTCGCAAACTTTCACATTTATAATAGTATAGTAGGACTTTTAAATAGTATTTAATATTAGGTCTTTACCTATGAAATTGCCGTTTTGTATGAAAAAATGTTAAGGAATTTTTTTCATGTATTTTTATTTGTATTAATCGAAGTATTAACCCATGCAATCAATGCATCTTTGCCAACGCAGTGGCAGTTTATTGATGCCCTTCTTAAAGAAATCAGCTGGACGGGAGGCAACAAATTCTTCAAAGGCATTATGTACTGCCTCTCGGGTATTGAATTTTTTTCCCGCCAAAAAGTTATACAAATTCTGGAAAAAGTAGTAGTCTTTAGGGGCAAGGTCTGGTGAGTAGGGCGGATGACGGAGAGCTTCCAACCCCAGTTCTAACAGCTTGGAGTCCGTCTGCTGTGCAGTATGAGGTCGCGCGTTGTCGTGCAGGAGCAACGGAGACGAGTGATTTGCCAATGCTGGTTGGAGATGTGCTAGCTTCTCCATCATTGTGTTCAGTTCTTCACAGTACACATCTGCAGTAATGCTCACCCCGTTTGGTAAGAAGTTGTGATGAATCACACCGGCGCTAGACCACCAAACAGTGACCATCACTTTTCTAGGGGTAAGTTTTCGTTTAGGGCATTGTTTAGGTGCTGAACCAGGATCCAATCAACTTGCTGTAACAATGCGGTTCAAGATTCCTTCATTTGTGTATCTGTTGAGCAGTGCAAGGCACGTCACGACGCGTACTTCGCGCTGGCGATTATTGAGTTCGTGGGGCACCCATTTGTCAAGCTTTTTTATCGTGCCAATTTGACGCAAATGGACCAATATTGTTTTGACGCTAACGTCGAAAGCTGCTGCCAATTCAGCCGTAGATTGTGTATCATCTTGCACAATCGCCTTTAATTCGTCATTGTCGACTAAAGTCTTCGGACGACCGCGAGGTTAATTTTTCTGGTCGAAATTTCCAGAACGGAAGCGAGCAAACCAATAACAGGTGGTGCGTTGGTTTGTAGTGTTAGCTCCGTAAACGTCGTTGATGTTGCGTGACGCTTGTGTCGCGTTGCTGCCACGACGGTACTCATATTCCATAATTACTCGAATTTTTAACGTATCCATGATGACGCAAAATATTGAAATGCGATGACAATGTAACACTAATCAATAAACAAATGACTACTTTTGGAAAAAGAATTCCATGTTTTTAAAATAAAATTAATTTGAAATTAGAATTCTAGCCAAACAAAAATTATTTTGATTTGAAATGGCCAGTACTGTAGAACGGCAATTTCATAGGTAAAGACCTATTATATAGATTAACAGTTGAGTAGTGACAAGGAACGGAAAGTTACTTGTAGTTGTGCAGCGTGGAGTAGGGCGCCACGACCGGCACGGCGAACAGCAGCTCGTCGTCCGCGAGCGGCGCGCCAGTCAGCTGGTTCAGCAGCTCAGAGTCCACGTCCACCGCGCCCTCCGCCTGGACACAGCAAATAACACAGTTCCTACAGATACACCGCAGCCATATCATTTCTTTTGCGATTGTGGGAATAGTAGAAGCTCCAAAGGGAGATCTCCGACCGAGCGAGGTGGTATGCTCGGTCAGACCGAAGCCCACTAGTATGCATTTTAGATGTTGTATTATAGCGCCGAACTGAAAACTTTGATAGCGCGATTCAGGATCGTGGCGCTAATTGGTGCGCCAAACGATATTAATAGTGTTCCGTATCTAAAGGGTAAAATTGGGACCCTATTACTAGGACTCCACTGTCTATCTGTCACCAGGCTGTATCTCATGAACCGTGATAGCTAGACAGTTACAGATAATGTATATTTAAGTTGAGTTTCCATACAACAAACGTGTTTTTTTGCACTTTTTCACGAACGAGTCCGACTCGCATTTGGCGGGTTTTTTTTTTCAGTGATCCGTATCACGATCAGTGATCAGTGATATATATCGAGTGTATACAGTGTGGTGGGTGCGAGTATTCGTCACTAAGAAGTTAACTACAATTTTTATGGCATCGAATTATTTACCATAGTTTGCCACTAGGGGCGTTGTTTCGATGCCATACAAATTGTAGTTAACTTCTTCACGGCGAGCTGTGACAAAACTCGCACACAGCACACTGTGTAGTACATCCTAATACCGTGACAAGTATTGAGCATGTCAATCATCATCGTCATCATCAGCTCACCTCCGGCTCGGGCTCGAGCTCGGCGTCGGAGTCGCCCTCCAGCAGAACGGGCGCGGGCTGCGGGATCCTCTGCGCCTTTGCCGCCGACTTGCTCTTAACTTTGGTCGCTTGTTTCACCGCTTTCTTCGATTCCTTCTCCGTCTTCGCTGGCTATTGATGAAAAAACATGTTAACGACATAACTATTCTTGAAACCACGAGTAGAAATCATTCATATAACAAATCAACTTAAAAAAAAAGCCGAAAAAAAAAGTTGCCGAAAGATGATTGACATCAAATCAACTAAAGTTTAAAGTACCCACGTGTCATTCGAAACTTTCAAAGGAAATTACCGTCCTATCTCTCTTGCTACTGTGGTGGCTAAATACCTGGGCTGATTGATAACTGGCCGAAACGACGAACTTAAAAAAATGATACGCAAAAAAGGAATATTACATTATATTCTGGCATCTTTTTGAAAATAGAACGCCAAATTTGAATTTAATCGAACTGATGGAATTTGTTTGAGAGGACGTAGAACTTTCTCTATCGTAAATTTTCTTAACAATGGAAAGAAACGAAATTCGTGCGGTGATAAAATTTTACGTTTTAAAAGAGAAAACAGGATCCCAGATTAAAACCAAGCTAGACAGTGTTTTAGGTAATTCAGCTCCTGCATTGAGTACAATTCACACCTGGGTAACTGATTTTAAACGTGAAAGACAGAGCTGCGAAGACGCCCACAGGTCTGGCCGTCCAAATGAAGTCACGAATCCGGACATGATCAAAAAAATTCACAAAATTGTATTGAATGATCGGCGCTTAAAGTTGCGAGAGATAGCAGAGATGGTGAGCATTTCATCTGAACGAGTTTTTAATATTTTGCACCAACATTTGGGAATGAAAAAGCTTTGCGCGCGATGGGTGCCGCGTTTGCACACTGTAGACCAAAAGCAAGTCGAGTGGACGATTCATCGGAGTGTTTGGCGCTGTTTAACCGAGATCGTAATGAGTTTTTGCGGCGTTATGTAACAGTCGATGAAACCTGGTACATCATTATACTCCCGAGACAAAAGAACAATCTAAGCAGTGGACTGAGAGCGGAAAACCTGCGCCGAAGAAAGAAAAACGGTTTTGTCGGCTGGCAAAGTAATGGCGACTGTTTTTTGGGATGCTCGAGGGATTATTTTAGTGGATTATCTGCAAAAAGGAAAAACAATAAATGGAGAGTACTACGCAAGCTTGCTGCAAAAATTAAGTGAAGAAATCCAGAAGAAACGACAACATTTGGCCAAGAAAAAAATTTTGTTCCACCATGACAACGCCTATGTCTAGCAGTGGACGTCCTATGGCTGTTAATGATGATGATGATGATGATGATGATGATGACAACGCACCTGCACACACGTCAATGGTTGCAGTCGCCAAACTCCATGAATTGCGGTTCGAATTGCTACCGCATCCACCCTATTCCCCGGATCTGGCCCTGTGCGACTTCCACTTACTCCCAAACCTGAAGAAATGGTTAGGTGGCCAGAGATTTTCATCAAATGAAGAAGTCATTGTTGCCGTGGACGAGTATTTTGAGGGGTTGGAGAAAACATTTTATCAAACTGGTGTAACGGCATTGGAGAAGCGCTGGACTAAATGCATCGAGGTAGAAGGAAACTACGTTGAGAAATAAATTTATTTTAAATAGATTTTTGAAGTTTTTCTTTGTCGTTTCGGAAACTTATCAATCAGCCCTCGTATTGGACAGTTTGCTTGATTCACGTTTAAAAAAATATCTAAAATCAAATGGTGCGCAGTTTGGATTTAGGCCCAGACTATCAACTGAAAGCGCAATATTAAGCCTCAATCACATCCCGTAAGACGCCGGTGTACGCATGGTTTTTGGATCTATCCAAAGCATAATTGACTTAGTTTCATATGACTTGCTCTGGAGAAAGATGGAGAACATGGGTGCGCCGGTGGAGGTTATCTCTTTCGATATTAGTATGCTAAGCAGACGAACAATGTTCAATGGGCTAACAATCTCTCCAAGTCGTACGAGTTGGAATGCGGTATGAGGCAGGGCGGGCTGTCGTCTCCTAAGCTGTTCAACCTGTATGTAAATGATCTCATAGTGGAGCTCAGCAATATGCGTGTGGGGTGCAAGGTTGGTGGTGTTAACGTAAACAACATTAGCTACGCGGACGACATGGTATTGCTGAGTCCCACTGTGAGGGGTATTGCGAGAGATATTGAATGTGTGTGAGAAATACGCTAATTCACATGGTCTGGCATACAACGTCAGAAAAAGCGAATTTATGGTTTTTAAAGCCGCCGGTAAGTGTCCGGAAATCATACCTCCAATATGCCTGGGCGGGTTGGAACTTAAGAGAGTACTTAATTTTAAGTACCTTGGACATATACTTACCGACGACCTTAAGGACGACCTAGACATAGAACGGGAGCGGAGAGCGTTGGCGGTCCGTGGTAATATGCTCGCCCGCAGATTCGCGCGTTGTACAGATGAAGTTAAGATTACGCTTTTTAAAGCATTCTGTCAGAATCTGTACACCGGCAGCCTGTGGATCAGCTACACCAAAGGATCGTTAAACGACCTTCGCATCCAATATAATAATATCTTTAGGATGTTGTTGAAACTTCCCCGTTTCTGCAGTGCATCTGAGATGTTTGCGCAGGCAAGAACGGACGGATTTCGGGTACTAATACGCAAAAAAGTAGCGTCACTAATAAACCGCGTGCGGGAGAGCGACAACAGCATCCTGAGGATTGTGGCAGATGATCTGCATGCACCTATACTGAGGGACTACGTGCGGGTATTGAACGAATATGAGAGCAGTACCTCCTCTAGATTTTGCCCTCGCATGGTTCTATTTTAGGCGCATGACAATAGAGAGGAATGAGTTTAAGTTTAAGAATAGATATTTATTCTTTATGTATTTTACTTTAATATTGCTAACCCTAAAGTTATTTAAGTTTTAAGTATGTAATACTGGACATAAAACTAAACTAAACATGGACCACGGTAGTCTGAAATAAAGAAATTTGAATTTGAAACTAATGTTGCTTACACACGTACCAATTTGGTTTGGAACAGATCCTTATGACACCACGACACTCGTGTGTTTGATTTTCAGCTCTATTGTATTAGCACAGAGTTCTATTTACAGTGCATTCCGATTTTTGTGCAGTGTTTCAACTTTCAGGAATACTACTTCCCAAACTTAAATAAACTGTTAAAAAATAATATTATTGTCCTTTATACATTAAAATATACTTCCAAACGTTTACTTTCTACAGGTTGACTTTTCAAATCGCTTGTCGATGTTACATCGATCGAACAGCAATCAAAATAATTTAATTAAAAACAATAAAATATAAACCTCAAAATATAACCTTAAAAAATCCTCCCCCTTAGAGCATTTTTTCCTAATTTTAGGGAGGAACCCCTAAAATTTGGCAAGCAATCCGTGGTCTGCTCCGAACCAAATTCGTACGTGTGTTAATACTTTAATTATCAATTTGACTTGGTCGGATTATAATATAGCGTCTGTAACACATTCGTAAACATTGGAGTCCGCGCAATTTTAAAGTAAAGCTCGTTAACCAAGTTATCGAGTAACAAACGAAACTATTTGTTTCTATTTGATCTCAAGGTTGTGATATCTTTCTATTTTTCGCTTACATTTTTTATTTCTTCTTGTATATTTTAGGTAACAAAACGCCAGACATTTATTACAATATTTACCTATCAATGGTTACGCTCGCGAGACGTTATTACACTAATTATGGCGCCTCCGGGGTTCAATGGTTTAGAGCTTGGCGTGACTCCGGAGGTCGGGGGTTCGATCCCCGCGTTGAGACAACAATAAATGTTGTTTTCTTGTCTGGTTAGGCCAATGCAGGCTGATCACCTGAAACTCGATTCTCGTATTTAAAGTAGGCTTTCATTTTACATTTTCATTTTTGATTGTATTACAAGTGACTTTGTGAATATCACAAAAAAGATTTTGTGAAGTTTGGACCCATCAGAACGCGTTTTACGCCGCTCTAACGTTTACGAGAATACCGGTTTGGCAGTTTGAGCGTGTCGGGACTTGATTGTAATTGTATTATTGCAGGTTTTATTTAGCAGAATTGACGCTCTGATTGTCTGACAAGAAAAACGTCGGATGGGCATGTAAAAAGTCGGTCCTGCGTCCGATTTCTCGCCAGTCGTGTCGGTCATCCGTCCCACTGGGTTACGAGAGTAAAGGAAGAGAGATTGTTCTTGTGTATTGCGCAGACACTTGGGCACTAATAAGTAACTCCTGCGTAGCTGGTTTCAACGAAACCGGCCACCGACACCGAAATCGGTGTGGGATCTACTATTATTATTACACTAACGGCTGAATATCGTAAAGTTACATAAATTAAGTGCCACTCAAGTCACATGCTGTCCTTGTTACTCGGCACGAATGGGCCGGCTCGACCGGATAAATACTGATGGCCTCACCGGCGTGAAATTTCGCTTGCGTTGGGTTTTGCCCAGTGAATGAGAGGGGGTTTTAAGGACCAGGAACGCAAAAGCGCAAGACCAGAGTTACAAGTGTAGCTCCTCTGGTGTTGCGAGTGTCCATGGGTGGCGGTAATCGCTTACCACCAGACGATCCGTCTGCTCGTTTCCTGGTCCATTTCATAAAAATAAAAAGCAGCGTTTCAGCATTCGGCCGCAACTAAAATACCTTGAGGAACTCCATCATCATGGCACGGTCCTCGTCATCCTGGTGCTTATACTTCTCTTTTATCTTCTTCATCTTACTGCGCTGGCCGCGCTTCAGCCCCTCCTTGGGCTTCTCCTCCTCCTTCTTCACCGGTTTCTTCTGCGGCTTTTTGCCCTTCTGCGGGAGCGTCGGGAAGTTGAACAATGATTCTTCGGCTAAAACGATAATGTATTCTAGATTTACGATGAAGATATATTTCTATATTTTTGTCTCAGTCAAAAAAAAATTGACAAGATTTAGAAACAGAGTTTGGTGTCCGACTGAAACCGAATTTCGGCAATGGTCTCAGTTTCGGCAGAAACCGAACATTCGGTCGGGCACTAACAGAGTTATCTTTGAGTAGTCATTTCACTGACGAAGATTAAAAATCGGCGAGTACATTTTAACTAAAAAATAGGCCGTAACGAATGCTACACGCGTAGCATAACAAATACAGATGAAGTTTATTCGGTTCTACAGACCTGTAACATCAGATGAGGTTCTGTTTCTGGACTCAACTATAACTTCTCCAGTTCCGTGGTCAATCTGAAATTAACACAATATTAAGTGTGTGGCGGACCAATTAGCACCACAATCCTGAATTGCGCTATCGAAGTTTTCTATGATCGGCACTATATATACGATATCTGAAATTCATACAAGCGGGCTTCGGCCTGAGCGAGCATACTACCACGCTCGGTCGGAGATCTCCCTTTGGGGCTCGCCACTATATTCCCACAAGTGATAATGATTTCTCGAGTTCACTTCCGCTAGCAAGACTCGACATAACGTTTATGAAATAACAATGTGACGTAAATTCAAGTAAAGATGAGTTCGTGAGACAGAATAATGAATGTAAATAAAATTTTTGCGTTATTTTTGCATAAAATTTCAAAAAACAACAGTTTTGAACCTTCGTCATAAATTTGAAAAAAAAAATCTTTTTTTAATTTCTCACACATTACAAAATATGAGTACAACAAACGATGTAGTTACAAAATAGGAATGATGGTAGGAGCCTAGTGCCCTAACTAGGTTGCCCTATGTCAAGGGGTCACCAGACCTCGTGACCCCTTAACACAGGGCAACCTACACAAAAATAAACAATTTAACATCACTTCAGTAAATCCGAAGGTTGTGAGAGTGGTATGTGTGTGTGTGTGTGTGTGTGTGTGTGTGTGTGTGTGTGAGCGCGCGTTTTATAATCAGTTTAAGTAGGTATATAATATTAATATGTATTATAATACGAATTATTTGAAGTACAGTATTATAAAGTGTTACCAAGAGGTTAACATTTATTATGATTATTAATTAATATGAGTAATTTGAGTAATTAACCTGTCAAATTGAATTGACTAAAAAATGGCGTCTAACCATGACCTAGATTAAAATCCGAACATGAAAAATTGCTTATTAGTTTCGAACGACAGGTTTGTAACTTTGGGTTGATCGAATTTAGAGTTATTTTCATTTTGACAGACGCTCATTGTTTACATAAGTTACTATCTCTCGTGGTTTTTAGTATTGCTCACCTTAATATGTGTATCCAGGACATCGTCATCGTCACTATCACTACGCGACTCACTCCCCTCTTCTGCTGTCTCCCCTTTATCTTCGTCTCTACTCTTCTCGTTCTTCATCTCGAGAGCCGTAATCTCCTCTGCGATGACGGGCAGCAGGTCCGGACTATTCTCTTTTTCTGACTGCTCGTCTGTACACAAAGTTAATCAAAATCAATTACGGATATTTTGGGCATATGATATGAATATGATATATCAAGGGGGTTGAAAATTACATTACGCTCTTTACGGCACCAGGTTTAAGGTCATTAACCTTACACTGCTGATAGTATTGTTATTATTCAGGCAAAGTTTTTGTTCCCTCTTTAAATCAGTTTCTGTGAAGTTGATGACCTCAGCGCCTTAGCGCAATTTTTTTTTTTAACTTAATTATTTTTCTGCCTACACATACATAAGCAGTAGATCGTATGCCAAAAATATCCGCAATTGATTTTGAGCAACATTATATACATAAGATATATATACATTTGACACTTGCTTATAGTCAAATATCTAGAAATATTTGATATTACATATATTTTTGACACATAAATTTTGAGCGCTTTACCTTTCACATGTGTTTCTTTGTACATGACTGTAGCTCATTAAAAATCCCCTGAAGTAACTCAGCGGTAAATAACAGGTACCTACTAGCTTGACTGGACCCCCCCATCACTATTTATCTAGATTATATTATCTCACTCACCGTCATCGGAGACGATGATCTCCTGGTCCTGTTCAACTTCAGTCTGCACGGACGTGACGTCCGACATCTCGTCCGCCGCGATACAGCGGCGCTCGTCGCGGTGTCGCTCTATACAGCTGTCCTCCAGCTACAAAAAAATGTTGATTGGTAAACGAGCTTTGCTCTCTGGTAGACAAAAATATTTTACCGGGGTTCGAACCCACCACACTCGAAATTTCCGAACAACGCAAATATTAACCAAACAGCTCATCGGACTGACATTGTAGCGTCGAAATTATTGATATATTGTTGCACGATGAAAGAAAAAACATATAAATTAAAAATGCGCAGTTTCCAGGGATAAAACCGCGTTATTCTCCCCCAATACTCCCAGCATTCTAAATTTTATGTAAATACTTGCAGCCGTTGCCGAGATTACGATTATATATATACAAGATTGTCTCGTTTAAAGTATAAGATAACAAAGAATGTAAAATCCATTATTAAATATTATGTACAAACACAACATTATGCTAAAAATAGAAATAAGAAAGAGAAGAAAATAGTGTCCTATGACGTCACCTACAAGTGTACGTCGTATAGACAAAATAGTTTTGCGAGAACGAATTTTGATTTAAAATTTTAATGGTTGGTGGCATTTCTTTCAGAAGCAGAACAGAACCTACCCGGAACAGGAAGCTAAAGCCGAACTGCAGATGGTCGGTCTGCAGGTAGTTCTTGCGGCCCCTGATCATGAAGGAGCCCGTTGTGAGGTACTCGCCCGTGGGCGCCGACTTGGACACCTGCGCGCCCCACACCCACCACGCGCGCGCCGCCACCTTTGCCTCCCACGCCATACTGTACATACATATTACATTTTATTACATATTATAAAGTTAAAAAAAATTAAAAGCGGATATTTCGCGCAGATGATTTACTGCTTATGTAAAGAGGTTTAGCCAGAAAAATAATTTTGTATCTCGAAAAAAATATACACAGAACTTATATTTTGTAAGTAACTAAAAACTACTACTACTAAAAACTTTCGCTTTCAAATCAGCTGTGTGAGGTCTATGAACTCAGTGTCGTAGAGAGTATGTTTTTTTTGTGAGTATCATAATTATTTTTCCGGCCATACGTCTAGGCCGCGCATGTACAGCTTCACAGACCGCGGGCAGCAACTCACCTGTACGCCACGGCGGCCAGGCCGGCCTCGCTGAGCGTGCGCGGCGGAGGCGGGCGGCCGGCGCACTTGACCACGACGGAAGCCGCGCCGCTGAGGTCGGCGTGCACGTACACGTCGGAGCTCCGCATATACCGTTTCACCACCAGTTCGTTCTGCTGCTGGTCGCGACCGCCTATCACCTGCAATCATTGTTACCATCACACCGTAAGCTATATTTGTAACATGCACGCACGCACATGTCCCAACAGTAATGTCACATCTGCTAGAGCTGTCACAGAGGGCAACATCCCTACTGCTAGGGCTGGGGTGTCTCCACAATGCGCGGAGGGTTTTTAGTTTTCTCTCACCAAGAAGTTGTCGGACGATATGAACCAGTAGAACTTCTCGAACCAGTACGTTCTCCGCGCCTTGGTGATGGTGCTGATGGTCTGCGCCTCTTTCAGCGTCTGCTTGGTCTTCCGCTCCGCGCTCTTGAGCGCTTTGTCCGCAGATTCTAGGGTCTTCTGCTGCTTCTTGGCGGCGCTGCGTTTTTGGTCGTAGTATCTGGAAATTATTAAGAGTCGATCAGTAAATTTAAAGACACATGGATCTGCGATCTACTTTGTTGAATCATAGTCAGAATTTTTATATAACTTCTAGCTGCGCGCGACTTTATCGCCTAGAGAACATCTAGATTCTAGATAATGATTAATTAACGAAAAGCGCAAAGGATAAATAATATTAACAAACTATTGTATTATTAATAATCTTCAATATTAAATAGTACTCCACCTTCTAGCATTTGCATGCGCAGTCAGCGACAGGTCAATATCGACTAGCATGGGCTTGATATCCTCGTCCTCGTCATACGGATCTCGCAGCAGCAGGGTTATGTGGTTGGTGGTCAGCTTCAAGCCCTTGATGGACGACGCTATGGGGTCGTTGTTGTCCTGGGCTGTTTTAACCAGTACTTTTATATCGTCCCACGACATCTGAAATATGATAATAGAGTTATAATTCAATTGCTAAGTAAAGTGAACAGCCTCCGTGGTCTAGTGGTTAGAGCTTGGCTCTCGACTCGGAGGTCGTGGGTTCGATTCCCGCATTGGAACAACAAAAAATATTGTTTCAAAGTTTGGTTAGGACAATGTAGGCATATTGTCTGACAAGACGGATGAGCCATGTGTCGTATGGGCATGTAAAAAGTCGGACCTGCGCCTGATCTCTCGCCAGTCGTGTCGGTTTTCCGTCCCACTGGGTTACGAGAGTAAAGGAAGAGAGAGTGCTCTTGTGTACTGCGCACATACTTGGGCACTATAAATTTAGTCCTGCGTAACTGGCCTGGTTTCAATGAAACCGGCCACCGTCACCGAAATCGATGTGGGGGTTTTAAAGTGATCATCTTAGTACTATTCTAAATGTGAAAGTTTGTAAGGATGGATGGATGGTTTGTGAATCTTTCACGCGAAAACTACAGAACGGATTTTGATGAAATTTGGTGTGATAGTAGTAGGTAGCATTGAACTCATGTTAATTGTTTGTGTAAATATAATGCCTTCTCTTTCATTAATACATGGAACGAGAGAGATAACAATATTTAATGGACAATTAACTTTAACAGGCGTTGGTGAAATTGGGACTAACCCTGATGACACTTATAATTATACCTCCTTACTAATAAAAATATTTACACAACGGATAAGTTAAGCAATGTTGCTGTCTTTGTCTTATACGTTGGAAAAGTCGCTTGACAGACAAAGACAGCAATGTTGTTTAACTTATTTGTTGTGTAAATATTTTTATTAGGGGGTGAATGGTTTATTTTCATATAATCCTAGATACCTCTAGCTTACCCAGACTTGCATGGTCACACAACGCATGCTTTATTAATAGTTTTCTGTAAGGCCATGATGTTGCCAGAAAGTTTGCCAATTTGTAATGATAAAAAAAAAATCACCTCCCTGGATCTCCATTTCACGGATTGACTATGTACTATCAAACACCTTGAATAATTTACTAGCTTGTCTGCTTATTTGCTAGCACCAATGCTTTCAAAACTATGGATGGGCTATACATACATTTGACAGAACCTATCTTCATACAAGAAAAAATTACGCCATCTTGATTTCACCATACCTCAAATGTCAAAACAACCCTACATATGTGGCTATTTAAGTGGTGATAGTTTTTGCATCAACATGCCTTCATTTGCTTGCTGGCTTTCTAAGCCATGAAAAATGTGCTCAATACCTGATTAGCAATAGCCGTGGTCACAGCTAGCCTCGCCTGCTCCACTAGTTCCTCGTTCCGTGAGATGAGTTCGGCCGCCTTCCTATCTTCAAGCTGAACTGACTCCAGCTCAGTGATTCTCTTTTCGTGATCTTTCTTCACGTTGTGGAGTTTCTTCATAGCTTCTCTCTCTACATGGATTGTCTGTAAGTAATGTTTAGGTAAAGTTAAGTTGCTGAATATTTACCCCCTTCCTAATAAAACTATTTACACAACATATAACTTAAACAATGTTGCTGTCTTTGTCTGATACGTTGGAAACGTCACATGATGAAAAAGATAGCAACATTGTTTAAGTTATCCGTTGTGTAAATATTTTTATTAGTAAGAGGGTTTGTAGAGAGTAAAGCCCTACTCCCGTATTAATAAAGCATTTACACAACAGATAAGTTTTTCAATGTAAAGACATTGTGCCAAGTGATTTTTCCAATGTATCAGACAAAACAGCAACATTGAAAAGCTAATCAATTGTGTAAATATTAGGGGGTTACAATTCTCACAGTAATACCATCTGAGTCCAATAAGTAGTTGTACTAAATAGTGTTATCAAAACAGTTAACATTAGTCAATTCAATTGTGGAGAAAATTATCTACATAATATGATATGAATTATTATTTTAAACTTTTTTATCACATTACAATTTATAGACTGTTGGTTTCTTTGTCATTTGTTTGCTAAACACATGTTGTTAAAGACTTACACAATACATTTTCTTTGGTACTAGCTAAAACATGTTTGTACTTTAGCAAAAACAAAGATTATTTTATGAAAAAAAGCTAAGCTAGTAGACACCTTAAGATCAATTTTCTGTCCTTCAAGAGCGGAAAAGAATTCATCTACAGCTCTGTCAAAAGTGTCATACTCTGTGTAGGGCTGCTGCTTGTTCTGTGAGTACAGCATCGGATGGAACTCCTGGTTGGTGAGCAAGTAGGAAGCCTCTCCACCTTGGGGGTTCGGTCTTTCCTCCTTCTTCTGGATTATGTAGCCCTGGTACAAAATTTAAAATTATATACACAAAAACAGAATAACAAACTATTCTGTGTGAATCCAAAACTTAGTTTAAGGTAAACAGTAAGGATGCCAGACATTCCGTATTTTGAGTATAATTTAAAACACTCACCGTGACAGTCTGTTATCAAAAATTAAGGACTTAAAATCAATATTTTAATTTTCTATTACTTACTTTAGATACTTCCAAAGTCTTACCTTTGCTACTCTACTCTTTGCCTTCTCCATTATGGCTTCAGCTTGTTTCAGTGCGGTTACCATATTGCCCAAATCCCTCTCCAGGAAAAACCCTTTGTTGGGATCCTGTGCCACTTTCATATTGCCTGACAAACCATTCTCCAGCAGCACATGGTCTATGATTGAGGCACCATATTCTAGAAAAAAGAAACTTATATAGGAGTTTCTTACATAAATGAACAACCATTATGTTTCTATTAGAGGGTTACCAACAGCAAATAATTTAATCCAAGAATAGCAAATCTTTTTTTATTGTTATATTAAGATCTTCAAATGATTAAAAATCCTTTCATCCACATTCGTAACTGAAGTTTTGTAACCAGCTATGAACAAGGAATTTTCTTATCGTTTATCAAACGATAAGAAAATTCCTTGTGTATAGGTTTTCGCCTTATTAGTTTTCCTCTAAACATAAGTAAAAATATAATAATTAATTTTGTAATAATTAGTTTTATTTGCGTTTAATCATAATAATATATAGTTACGTATTGCAAATTACAAAAAAAAAAAAAAAATCTTTCGTCATTGTGTTTTTAAATTTTAAGAGTTACGAAAAATAAATGCAATTCTGTTTTGGTAACTAGTTATGAACAGAGAAAAATAATCCTTTTTTGGTAGCTGGTTATGAAAACCAGTTACAAAAACAGAAATTTAATTCTGTTTTCGTAGCTGGTTATCAAACAATAAGAAAATTCCTTGTTCATAGCTGGTTACAAAACTTCAGTTACGAATGTGGATGAAACGTTAAAAATATTGAACCAAGTTTTTAAGAGATAAAATGTAAGCAAAAAAATTATTTTAAAAACTAGCTGGTGCCCGCAACTTTGTTTGCGTGGAACTATTAATGCAAATGGATATTTTTTAAACAGTTTAGTTGTGTTCACAACAGACAAATATTTTAAAACTGAGTTTTTGGCATAAGTACTGTATATATACTATCATATGCATTTGGTGCAAACCTGTTTATTTCAAATTACAAACAGAAACTACAAATTTATTAATTAGTATAGATTATAATAACGTAGTTGCTAATTACCTAAGCTAGGATTTAGTATTTTCTTTAAATTATCCCCTGGTTTGGTGTTGCTAAGTATTTCCTTCAGTGCATCATCACTTGGGGCTTCGTAACTAGTCTTTGCTCTATCGAGGGGATATTTTTCTTTAACTGCAAATCTGAAACAGTAAATTTTCATATTATTATTTTAAAAGATATATAGAACATGGAATTGTATTTAAAACTAATGGATTTTTTTTCAAATGATTGTATTGTTCTGAAGTACAATATCGGCAAAGTTCCTGCTCAACCAGTTTCTAAACATTTTCCTTTGCATTAGGGCGCCTGAACACTTAAACTGCAGATGTAGTTGAGGTCCATATTTACACTTGAGTAAGTTTGTGTGCACAACTTATTGGCTCTGATAACTTATCAGAGCTGATAAATTGTGCACACAAACTTATCAGTGATAAGCCACTTTTAACTCATGCCTGGTCGAGTGGCAACTTGTTAGATAGTACATGCCAATATCAAAACTTGGAGAAATGAAACCTTATTTTATCTCCTTCCACATGTGGTCTCAGAACATTTAGAATGGTCCAGTCACAGTCGGTCAGCACGATGTTGCCTCTGTCATACAGCTCGAGTATGACATGGTAAGCTGCTTCACCAGTACCAAATTGCATGTCAATTATTCTGTCAATTCCTATTTGGCTCAGCTTCTCCAGCCGTTTGTTCTTGAGATGTTTTCTCAGCTACAAAGTTAATTTCTTTATTACAGACTTATACTCCATTCAGATTTTTGTTAACAAAAAGACAATAGTAGATAGATCTATGATAGATAGAAATTTTTTCATAAATGCACACGCATCCACACACGCATGTGCCTACTGTGCAATATAAAACACAAAAAAATATAATGTGATCAAATTTATTATTTATTTTCAAACTTAAATCTATCTTTACAGGACCTTATCCTAACATTTTTGTTTACAAAAAGATACATTTGGATCATAACAAAGTATATTATCTTGTTCATAAAATAATGTTTTGCCTTCGCAAAATAAATAAAAGAACCAATTTACCTTCATAGTAAATCCGGATGGTGCTACATTTTTGGGCCACTCAAAAAGTGTTGTGTGAAATCTGTTTCCTGACTCTAACAATAAGATGGACTTCTCCTCGGACCTTTGAAGTCTTATTATGTATGTTCTGTTGTCTATATCGTACACCTGATTCACTCTCATGCCAATCAACCTGCAATATTAAGAATTTACTTATACATTTTAAGTTTGTTTTTTTGAAGTAATACCTCTTTATGGACGCTTGACTTGGGCAGTAAGCTGGTGAATGCGAACGAGAGCGTTACGAAAAGTGTGATGGGGCGAAGCAAACGGAAGTTGAGAGGAAGATATAAGTTCGTGAAGATAAAAAGAGAGAGAGTTACGTTTCGTACATTACTGTAGGAGCAAGAGCAGTGCGCGCGCAATTTTCTTTCTCTCTATCTCTCATAGCCAGTGCATGAAATATATGTCAGCAGTTCGTTTGCGAGTTTTACTTCAGTCGGGTGGTCTAAAGCACACTAGTTTTATTTTTCATAACAATTTAAATAAAACATTTTTAGAGCACATTAATAATTTTGCTAAATAATTGCTTACTTTATGATATCAGTAAAATTAGAGTAAGGAAAAGAAACAGAACGAAAATAAAGCACTGGTTAAAAAGTAACAACATAGATATTCTCACCTTTGTAACTCCGTCACCATACAAACTATATCATAAGTATTAAAGCGCGTCTTCATCTTGAATGTTTAGGTTAATATTTACCTAGGAAATGTTATAAAATAAATAAAAAATTTAGAAATTTTGATGTTTCAGCGAAACAAATTATCTTCTTCTCAGTAGTTATTAGTACAATATCTATGTATCTTCTGAATTTCTGACGTGGGGCCGTGGGGTGCTTTTGACAGAGGAAAATTACGTCATTTTTTTAAATACCTATGGGCTATGGCAGTTCATCATAAAGCAAACCTATATTAAAATACTCTATAGTTTTGAAATTAAAAATGGAATTCTTAGTACTTATAAGTTATAATATACTTATAGTTATCATTAAAGAACAAAAATATTTTCATTTTCCTTTCCGGTTTTCAGTTTAAGTTTTGACTTCGTCCTAAAACTGTCAGTCTTTGCAATGACCACAGAATACAAAGCCGTGAGTTGAGTTTTGCCGGGGTTCATGGGTGGCGTTGTGGATTTTGTACATTTCATTTGTGTTATTTCGGTTCTTAATGTGTAATATTAACCATGATATATTCGTTAACGTGCATAAGTATGGGCAAGTGATATAACTTCAAAAAACGAGCTATTTTGTGTCCAATCCAAAAATCCCTAAGAACTTACAGTAAAGCTTCTACCTTTCCTGAATCGACCAACTTGACTCATTGACTGCACTGACTATTTATTTGGACTTGACTAGACTTTAGACTTGACGATTTAGAAATACGGTGTTGAAAAGTGTAACGAAAATTTAATTTCCGATTTTTTACCTTGATACTGGCAAATAGTTTTAAGTCGACGCCATATATTATAAAAAAAAATACAAAGTCTTTGACTTTTGTGATCTGTCCAGTGTCAAATGCTGTCAAGTTGTGTTTTGTAAACATTGCATTTTATAGGTTAGAATAATTCTAAAACAAAGTGCTTAAAATTCATTAAACCAATTTGTTTTAGTATTTGCAAATAAATAAAAATGATTGTGGAAGATGAAAAGGATTTTAAACTTAAACCTTTAAAGTGTGAACTGAACTATCTTAGTAAATCAGATGGATCTGCTATTTTCTCACAAGGTTATTATCTCAGACCTAATAAAAAAGTGAAGACAGAACCACACAGTGAGGACGGTCCAAACTACGCCTCTCCGTGTAATTGACACTGTGGTCACGCACACATGTAACGAAACTACACCTTGTAAGGCGAGCTGTCGCGGTGTGTGGTTATTTATGTATGTAGTGTGTGTACTACATGTTCATGCAAGACAATGTGCTGTCTTGCATGAAGTAGTTGAGCAGAAAGTAACATTAACTGTAAAAAGCATCAATTTTCATCAACAATTTACAAATTCCAGGTGAAACTGTAGTTGTGGTCAGTGCAAATGGTCCACTCGATATTAAGACAACAAGTCAAAGTATAGAGAAGGCAACAATTGAAGTACTGTTCAGTAGTAAAGGTGGGAAGCCATCAGTAGCGGACAGGTAAAGTGTCACTATAGCTTCTGACAATCTGTTTCTAACAAATCCTTTAATTCAAAGTTGCATAGATACTAGTCATCTAAAGACATGGAGTGAAATATATTAATTTCTATGTTCGCAAGATGTCTTATTTAGAAATTATTCCAATAATTGCAGATACAAGGAGAATCTGATAAAACAAACATGCGAGACGGCCATACTGGGTTGCTTGTATCCACGCACCGGGATCACTATCACAATACAGGAGCTAGAGGATTACGGAGGGGTATGCCCGCTAGATTGTGATATTTACTTGCATTACGACTACTTTAAAAAGTTCAAGACCCAAGATGTTTACTTTTGAAAATTTATATGTATATGAACTCGGCAATAATACAAACAGCTTAATCATGGCAATAACAAAGATTTCAAAAACTAAATATGGGCTATGACGTAAATTTGACAGAACAAATCTTCATACAAGAAAAAGTTACGCCATCTAGGTTTTCACCATACTTCAAATGTCAGCCATCTTGTTTTCACCATACTTCAAATGTCAAAATGGCCCCAAAAATGTCAAAAGTGAGGTCATTTTACTGGAGACACTTTTTGCCTCAATATGCCTGGTCTATAATATAATATACATCTATGGGCAATTAGGATCAATAGTAGTATATTGTGAATGTGTGGACATTCGAAGTACTGTATTTATTTCGACTGGAATTACCTCAATTACAATTAACATTCTCTATAATTTTAGCTACTAACATGTGCAATAAACTGCACTTGTCTAGCTCTCCTCAACTCGGGCGTGTCGATGAAACATTTGGTGGCAGCGGTGGGATGCGCAGTTGACGAGGTCGGAAACCTAGTACTGGATCCCAACTACGCACAAGTGCAAAATGCTAAAGCGCTATTGTATTTCGTGTTTGACAATCGGGAAAAGAGTCTTGTTACTGGTAAGTTGTGTATTGTGTTGCTTAAAATTATAATATTATTTTTGTGAAAAATTATTGTAACTTGTTAAGGACATTGAACGCCGCGCCGTAACGGACACAGGTACATCGCGCAGTTAGGTTTTTTTGCGTGGCAGCCAAAGGGTTAAATAAATTTGTTAACATTATTTAAATATGACTACGACTACACAAATCCACCCATTTACTTGTAAGTCAACATTTAAATGCCTTAGTGGCTACTACCTCACGAAGAGAAATCTGCTTCAGCGAATTTACAAAATTTACAATAACTACAAGTTGCAATATATAATTACAAAAACATACAAATACAAACAAAAATATAATTAGAAATATTATGCTTATCAAGGAACGACACGTTACCGTTTTGTTTAAGTGGTTGATGGTTTGTTTTTCGCACTACACGACAGATTGTCCTGTCTGTCTTTTTATTCGATTTGTGTTTTTATAAAAAAAGTAGGCTGCCTAATAAAAAAATCATTGGCAATTTTCGCAGGTTTCACAGAGGGCAGTTTCAGTGAGCACACATACGAGGAGGCGATGGCGCGGTGTCGGCTCGCCAGCGATCTCGTGTTTAAGTTCTACAGGGATATTGTGACCACCTACTCTAATGTTATTTAATTAATAAAACTTTAAAATAACAATTTACAATTTGTGTTTCTAGTTCCACACTTTTAACTGAATTTGCCACTTTATCTTGGGGTTACACTTTTGGCTCATAAATGTAATTAAGTGGAACAAATATTGACAAATATTTTATAGACTATGAGTCAATTCACACAGAAATGAAACTATACGTGATATGGAGCTGCATTTATAAGATAGCTATTCAAAATTGAACTTTATTTATCACATAAGAAGATGCACGTTTCATCGCTAGAGTTGGAATGTCAGGTTGCACTGCGCTGCACAGCGCATGTGCAGAGTATGACTGATGTCATATGAAACGTGTAGGTATCTTTTTGTGTAGTGAATAAAGTTACATTTTGAATAACTATCTTAAAAATTGAGCGTTGTGTGCGTATCGTCGCGGTGTGAACTGACCCTTACGTAACACATTCCTCGCAAATAGTAACTACTTGTGTAGTTAATAAAATTGTAAACAAATAAAAAAACGGCCAAGTGCGAGTCGGACCCGCGTCGTGCGCGGGATCCGTACAAAACGGCAAAAAAAACACGTTTGTTGTATGAGAGCCCCCATACCTATTTATTTTATTTTGTTTTAAAAGTATTTATTGTTATAGATACAACAGAAATACTTAATCGTCTGTGAAAATTTCAACTGTCTAGCTATCACGGTTAAGGTGATACAGCCTGTGGACAGACAGAAAGACACCGAAGACTCAGTAATAAGGTCCCGTTTCTACCCTCTGGGTACGGAACCCTAAAAATTTACCAACCATTTCTATTTTATCTTGCACTGCCCAAACAGTAGCAGAGAATTGGCGGTAAAAAAAAGTGATAGACGCGTCTCATGCAAATTCCAGAATAAACCCAAAGGGACCGCCGCCATTTAAATGTCCCGCTGCTGACGTCGACGAGTGATTTCTTCTATTTACCGGCGCGCTATTTGCATTGTGTTCGTGGCACACGGCTTGTTTCAATGCATGTTAACAGACTTCTTAAAAAAATTACAGCCATTCGTGTTTAACAAAAGTAGCTAGTACTTACCTACCTTACAGTACCTAATTAACTGCATAATATTGTGGGAATGGTGGCCAAGCCCCAAGGGAGATCTCCGGCCGAGCGAGGTGGTATGCTCGGTCAGGCCGAAACCCTGAATCTACTATCATAACTGAGTATGCTGTATAGTCAATACCTAGACATTACAGTCTAGTAATAATTGATCACAGATATCTGTCGTCTGTCCAAAATTTCATCAAAATCGGCCCTGTACTTTCGGAGTCCACATATTCAATGCAAAGAAACAAATCTATTCTCTTTATAATATTCGTATTTCGCATACATAGGTATACAGTGTACGGTTAGGAAATCGAAAGGTAGGACATAGGCTACTTTTTATCAGGGCAAGATGTAGGTACGTGTTTACGATTCACGCGGAATTTACTTTTGCGCGCACGAAGTCGCGGGCTACATCTTTTACCTATAAAAATGTATTATAAGTATTAATTTTATTCACACAAAAAAACTGAAAGAATTGATTAGTGTTTATTTTAATAGGTACTTAAGTAGGTAAATAAGTATGTACCTACATGGTTACCCTAGTAGAGCCAATAGGGCCATGGCCCGGGGCATCAGGCTTCGCGGATTTTTGTGCGCTAGTAATATTGTCAATTCTCATTTTACTTGACAGTTAAATAAAGGAACGCTCCGAACTCAATTAGTAGCTTCGTACTTTATTTCGTACATATTATTATGTACATTATTTCAGTATTTGCAGTTTTTTCAAGTGACCGCCGGATAGGAGCTAAATGTAGGCTATTCCTATCTCGAATTTCCTATCCCAAGAGTTCACAACAATTCTAAAACGGTGCTATTGAATATACATCTAGGGTATTTAGGACACAGTCTCTAATAAGATTCAGATATCGTGGGAGCGTATGTAAATACAGAGATGGATGGAGGATTAGCTGCCATATTTTACTCTTCCGCGTTTGTTGCATCGTTCTGTGATTTACATCGCGTTTTATGAACGAGTCAATTAAGATTAAAGATGTTTGTTACATGTTGAAGCATAAAAATGTGTCTATATTATAGTAAGTATTTTGACGACGACTCTGTGGCTCAGTGGTTAGCACTTTGTCGATTAATCCGGAGGTCGCGGATATTCCAATCCCGCCAGGGAACAAAAAGTTTTTCCCATTTTCCTGGGTCATGCCGGATGTACACATTAAATGTGTATTAATGTATTATATAATAAAATTCTTAAATATAAGTATTTCTGTTGTGTGGAGGTACCCATAAACCGAAACACAAGTCCTTCGAGAACTTACCACGGGACGACGCGACGTGGTAATGAAAGCTTTATGAAAGCGTCCATAGATATTTTTATAATAATAAGTATTAGGTACTTATCTGCGCTATTTCCATTAGAAATGTTACTACATTAAAACAACATTCCAATAATCTGAAACCAAAGATAATATTGTAATACACTACGTTTATTCATGTTTATTATATAATTATTATAGTTAATACAACTTCTTTTCTTCAAATTCTAGCTAATAATCTAGCAATATCCCGCGAAAAAATACCCACAACCTGCAAGCAAATGTATGAGTGCACGCATAAGCATGCGTAAAGCACCTCCCTCCGCCCACGCACTCAAAAACAAGATCGTGTGTGAACAATGTCAAGATCCAAGATCGTGCAAGGTCCCACTGTCCACAGTACCATGCAGGTTGCATATCTCGACGCGCGTTTCGCTCCGACCCCGGAGCATCCTCAGGAAGTGGACTCTGCGAACAAAGTCCGTTACGATACAATATTAAATAAAAACATGTTAATTACACTACGTTTATCTAAAACTGCACTTTAAAGATAATTATGATTTATGACAGACCATCTGTGACACCAACTCGAACCTCGTAAATGTGTTACTCACAGGACAAGTTGCGTGATTCGTAATATCGCAAATATTTCCTGTAGTAGGTCGTAAGGTGCCAGAAGTGTACATTAATATCTTCCTATCTGCTTGAACTTACTTTCCCTTCTTGAATTTGTTGCACGTAATAAGTGTTCAATAAGACAACTACATTTTATTATTACCAACTTTGCGATATCAAGATTAAGGCTCTGTATCCAGATTCCAGACTGCGTAGAGTGTAGTAGGTACCTATGTAAGTGGATAAAACACCGTTTTTATGACCGTACAAGCTTTACGTACCAGTATAAAGTAGATTGTACTGTGTATAGGAACAGCCACGGACACCCACGGTATACAAATTTTTGAACCTTAATGCCGTAAGAATAAGTTCGAAACGTGGTAAACCGCGGGTATCTGCGACTCTACAATATGTACCCCGCATGGGGCCACCGCCCGCCATAACACCGTGCAGGATCTGCGTTTTAGAATATTCCACAATGTTTTATTTGCGATAAATTGCATGTTTTATTAACTTATACTTGAATATTTAGTTATTATCTTTCAGTCCAATAGATTCAAGACCAACCGTGGTCTTTTGTACTTTTGTCCAAACTCCAAAATATAGTTAAAAGACATTGAAATATTTTTCAGCCTGAAATATTTTTTATAATAACTAGAGGTTGCCTATTGGTCGACATTAGCTCTAATTAATTAATATAATTTTTATGTTTTAACATTATAATTATAGGATAATTTACCTATAAGTTAGATAAATAAAAAAATATGTAACTAAATGTTGTGCATAGATTTAAATAATGTAGGTCTACTTCACCTACTCTCTCAGATGTTGGTGACAGATTGACAAACGTCAACGTGCATCTATGAAACGCATGGTATTGTGTGTTGATAATCTGGGGTTGTGTGTGTTGTTGTAATTTTTATTAATTTCATGTGCTTCTAAGCATTATTTAAGAAAATAATAGCTGTCTGGACACCATCCTCCACATAAACTTTAACTGTGTCAAATATCATACTCCTCTCTTAAGAGAGGACTGAAATTTTTTGTTTAACGTACCTACCTATTTTAATATTTTATCACTGCAACCATAGTCTTATATATTATAGACGAGGCATGTTGCGGTAAAAAGTGTCACCAGTTAATTGGCCTCACTTTTGAGATTTTTGGGGCCATTTTGACATTTGAAATATGGTGATAACAAGATGGCTGATATTTGAAGTATGGTGAAACCAAGATAGCGAAAATTTTTCTTGCATGAAGATTTGTTCTGTCAAAATATGTACGTCATAGCCTATCTTGAGTTTTGAAACCTTTCACTGCAACTATAATATTATAGTAAAACTAAAATTATGTAAAATGGTAGATAGTCGTGTCCATCTTCCTCGCGAGATAAGATCAATCAAGCTCCGTCAATTAATAAAATCCCTTCGGTACCTAATACTTTACTGTACTATACTGTACAATTGCACCAAAATAACCCTGTGTGTTGTTTTGAAAAAAAAACAAACGAACTCATGTTATTTCGTAATTACAACACAACGCTTAAATGCCTTTAATAACAGCATGGGTTTTTAATTGCGGCATCCCTGCGGTCTTAATTTTGGAAAAGATGGTGGTTCGATTTGCTTTAGGCGATAAAAAATAAATAAACGCATGGATCAATTAAGAATTATCTGTGGTGAGCAACATCACAGACAATCAGCTAAAAAGTACACTCGGAGTCAGTAGTGGAGAATGGGACCTGAGAACAGCTGAGATTCATTCTCCAATGAGCGTTCAAACGGAGCAATCCTGAAAGAAAATCACAACAAAACGATTTTCGTTTCAGCCTAGTTGCGTCGTTTTCTACTCCAGGCAGATGCGTATTTAACATTTGGCGCCCCGGGCCAATTACATTTGCCGCCCCATTAAATAAGCAATGACGGATTTTGAAATCTGAAAATGTTTTTATTTTTTATTTTATCTAATTATATTTTAAACCAATACCGAGTACCTACTTCGGAAAAATACATTATAATCAATAGCCTAAATCCGATTGTCGACACTAAGTAATTTAATATTACGTTAATGTTAAACGCAAAGATTAAAAAACGCGAGCGAGTGAGCAAAATTATTTTCCCTTTTTTATCGATCAAATCTGTTTAAACTTTAAGCCCATCGTCGGAGCTACCGCGGCGCCGCCACCACGGCGCCGCTGCACTAGGATATGTATAGATTTTGTGCCGCAGCGCCGGCGTCAGCGATTACCTAAACGCCGCAGCGCCGGCGGCTCCTATCCCGCCGTCTATACACTTGAAATAAAAATGAATAAAAAAGTAGGAAATAAAGCTTATTTTCTAAATAATTCCCCTTTTAAATTTGGCTAAAAAATTTTAAAAGGTATAATCCCAAATTGGTCCTTTTGACATCAAAGTGACCTGATGATGGGATCCATGAGTAATCGAGGGAAGTCATCGAAATTTATATGGTACGACGACACAATGTTGATTTAGACTTTTTCTGAAGTATTCTAAGCATAAATGTTACCAAAAAGTAAGATTTTGCACCAAGGTATACCCTGGATCCAAAAGTACTGAACAGAACTCCTGACTCCTTATAGATACATGTTTGGGGATTTCGGCGTTGTTTAAGAACTGCAATCATATGTCATCATACCACTTACAGTAAACATCATCATCATCACCACCATAATTATACGAAACACCAATATATTATTATGATGACATAATATGGTACTCACTACTCATCAGAGTTTTGTGGACCGATATCAATGTCTTTGAAATTTTGCTATTGCCAAAATTATATTCGTGATCATCATTATCACTATATGATATATTTATTTAATGCTTAGGTACTGCTTCATTTTTTCCGCCGACTACTACAATAGATAATAATAATTATTTAATAATATAGTATCTAATCATTATCATCACTGGTGATTGTTGACTAGGTCCACAGATCGGTAATGCTTATTTGGGGAAATACCATGGCCTCTCAGAAAAATGGCATAAAATAACTGAGTGGCAATAGCGGAGACTTTTTTGTATTTATAACTTTCTTAAAATGTGTTAATAATAATAACGAAAAGGAGAAAAAATATTATTTTTTAAACAAAATATGAAAACTATCTATCTATAACTCTATATACGACTTTTTAAGTAAATTTAACATTCTTTGTACTGAGCAAAAGGGATTTAGAAAAAACACTAACATTAATATGGCTATATATGACTTTGTGCATCTAATACTGCCGTCAGTTGACAATAAAATTCCAATCTGTGCATTATTTACTGACCTATCCAAAGCTTTTGATTATGTTGATCATGACATACTTCTTAGAAAACTAGAAGCCTATGGCATACGAGGTAATGCTCTTAGTTTAATAAAAACTTACCTACAAGGACGCCAACAATTTACAGAAACTTCAAGAGTATGTTTTAAAACAAAAAAGGAAAAAAAATTTGCATCTTCGTTTAGAACTGTTAAATTTGGTGTACCACAAGGCAGTGTACTCGGTCCATTATTATTCTTATTGTATATAAACGATTTACCGACTCATATGCTTTATCCAATTGTTCTTTTTGCAGATGACAGCACTCTAATAATAAAATGTAGCAATAAAAATAGATATGAGATTGACATTAATAATGCACTCAAAGATTTCATTAATTGGCTAAAGAAAAACAATTTAATTATCAATCTAGATAAAACTAAGGTCATGCACTTTTACCAAAGAATACCAGACAAAGACATGAATGTAACCTATAAAGGACAATCTGTTGACAAAGTAACTACTGCAAAATTTTTGGGAATAATATTTGATAGTCAGCTGAAATGGAAAACTCATTCTGACGAAGTCTGTAAAAAACTCAGCTCCGCTGCCTACGCATTATATAGTTTAGCTAAGAAGGTTAATATTGATACGGTACTGACAGCATACCACAGTTTAGTTGTTTCAATATTAAGGTATGGAGTAATATTCTGGGGCAACTGTAGTGAGAGCGAAAATATATTTAAAGCACAAAAACGTTGCATAAGATGTATTGCTAATATAAAAGCTACCGACAGCTGCATGCCTCTATTTAAAAAATATAAATTCTTAACTTTCCCTTGTCTATATATTCTGGAAGTAGCTATTTTTGTGAAAACAAACATTCACTTATTCCCGACCTTAAAAGAAACCAGAATTAGGAGCACAAAACTACGATCCAATTACGAAGATAAATTGTGCACAACTGGATACAAAACTGCTTTGTTAAAAAAAAGCATTATCTGTATGGCTCCTCACATTTATAATCATATACCAAAAGTTATTAAGGAACAAGCTGTAAACAAATTTAAAAGGAACCTCAAAGAAATGCTTATTGAAAAGTGCTATTATTCTGTATCCGAATTTCTAAATGACAAGACGTTAAATAATTAGTTACGTAAATAAGTAGTACATTGACATTTAATTTATACTTACACTATATTTTATTTTAGTAACTTAATTTTATGTTTTTGTTGTTCTGTAGACATTGATATTAATTTTTTTTTTTTTTTTTGCAATGTTTTTGCAATGTTATTAATTCTATTTTAATGGTTATTAATCTTGTACATGAATTTTGTGTTATATTTTAATTTTTTATACTAATGAATTATGACATTTAACCTGATTATTATTATTATTATTGTTGACTAGGTATTAATTAAACTTAATTCGCATGTTTTATGATGAATTGATTTTAAAATGTTTTAATAGCTATAAATTTGATGTGACTTTTACTTCAATTTTAGACATGGATATTGATTATGAATTATTTAGGTACTAGATATGTTAATTTAAATCGCATGTTTTTCTTCTACACATATACTATCTAATGTTAACATAATATGATTTATAGTCTGAAGTTTTAAATAATATGTAATAGCTTAAACAATTTGACAACGATAAAATTTTGCATGCCGTAAAGGCAGAATGCATAAGGCTCTGAAAAATACTGTAACATCTTACTATTGTACCTGCATTCTAAGCAAATAAACGATCTATCTATCTATCTAAAACCGACAGTAAGTAAAAATGTAAAAATGCACAAAAAAGTATGAAATAAAAATTATTTACTTTTCCTTTTAATTTCAGGAAAAAAAAATTACTATTTCTCTACTCAATCTTCAAAATTTTAACCGAATTTAAAAGGGGAATTATTTAGTAGCTAAATAAGTTTTATTTTATAAAGTATGTTTATTGTGAATTTTTACTTTGGAAGTCGGTTTTCATTTTTTTGTTTAAAAATAATAATTCTACGGTAATTTTAATCTGTCACAGCATTTCCAGTGCCGTAATCGAACGAGATGATTAAAAAATATTCAATTCGTAGAGTCGCGCGTTCGCAATTTGAAATTCGTAGCCGATTAATAAATGATTGTGATAATGCAGACAGACGGCATTTCATATTTAATGTTATTACTTTGTTGAATATTTTAATGTTATTTAATGAGGGCGTGCAAAATGAACAACGAATATATTCTTGTAGCTACCATTTGCCAATGGGACATGGGGACAACAAATTACACTTAGGTACCTACTTAGATGGACCACGGATTGCCATGGTACAACAAACTTATTATGGTAGGTGTATCATGATTACACCTCCAGGTGTGTCGCTACCTGAGAATTGGCCCACCGCACAAACTTGCGGGTATGCAAACTTTATATAAGGGTAGTCTGCCGCGCCTGGGATCTCGGACAGTCCATAGAGTCTTCAAGGATTGTGGGTAGGTAGGTACTAGTTTGTATACCGGTGACTACCTACATTAAACAGCTTTGCGTCAGGCACAGAAGGCCAATTAGTTATATCAATTACTAAAATATTTAAAGTCTAAAAATGTTGACCTCCCACAGCCCAAGTGTTAAAATTGTAAATTATACCTACGCATTACGCACTGCATACCGTGACCATAGACTTATATGTTATAGACGAGGCACTTTGAGGTGAAAACTGTCCTCACTTAAATGGGCCCATTTTAGAAGATTTTGGGGCCATTTTGACATTTGAGGTATGGTGAAAACTAAGATGGCGTAAATTTTTCTTGTATGAAGATTTGTTCTGTCAATTGTACCTACGTTATAGCCTATGTTTGGTTTTGAAATCTTTGGCCGTGCCGAAGTGAAGTTTATATTGAACTATGTACCTAGGTATATAAAACATATATAATAAAATGGTAGGTACATTGGTTTAATGTTAATAATTTACTTTTATAATCAGGGCCGGATTTAAAATTAGTGCCGACCTGGACACTGAAGAAAATACCGCCCTATCACAGAAATTTTACTTAAAATTATAGTTTTTATATCTTATTTTTTTAATAGAATAACTAATTGCTTGCTCATTGCCTAAATTTTATTATATATTATACACTTCAATAATATAAAAAAATATTTGTTTTTGTTCCAAGAATCCATAGACAAATCATTGATCGAGCGCCCAGCGAAGCCAATCATATACCTTTATAAGAATTATGAATTATGCACTAACGATGACTTAAGATTGTATTACATTTATTTGTCAGGCAAACATACCTGACTTTGTAAATTGGTCGATTAAATCTTCACAATCTAAACGTTAAAGTAGACGTACACGTACATATTCTATGCATAGAATAGCCAATATTTTGAGGCTATTTGCAGTCATTGTAAAACGTAAGTAGTTTTTAACTCGTTTCAAACATGAAATAAAAAATGATTAATTAGTAGAATTAATTAATTATTATAATGTGCAATTTAGATAATTGTAAAAAAATAATTCTAAAAATATTTTTTTTATTTTCCAAATTTTGCCGCCCCACAAAATTTGCCGCCCTGGGCACTAGCCCTGACTGCCCCTAGTGTAAATCCACCACTGTTTATAATATACTATTAGTTGATAAGTTAATTATTGTTTTTGTAAGGCAACATTCCACCACGCTGGGTATATAAACCGGTCGGTTTTGAGTTACGGGCCTATTTCGCTCGTGACTTGGGACTGAAAGGGGTGGAACCCTGCTTGGTGAGATCTTTCCTTGTTAACTTTGGTATCTAATTATTTTTTTATTTGTATTCTTGTTTTTACTAAATCAGCTCTTTGTAGTTTGTATTAAGTTTTCTAATAGTGTAAATAGTAATTTTAAATTTATAAGCTGTTATTTTTGTAATTTATTATTTTTTAGTTTTAAATAAAAGCCGTTTGTCGGCTTCGTTTGTATTTTTTTAATTTAAATCCACTTCTGGTTCTTAAAATCAGAAGTGGGATATGAACCTAGCTTCATTTTGTACTAGTTATCGCCATCCACTTAGTAACTAAAGAGCTGCTTTAGTGCAATCGCATATTATAACAATGCCGCGCGCTAGGAACAGTGGGACGCCGCCGAGACGGTCGCGGTCTCGGTCTCCGTCTAGAACAGTGCCTAATGATAATATTGTACGTTCGTGTCGCTCGAAATATCAACGTTCTCGCAAACGGTATCACAGCCCGAGACAAACAAAATCGCGATCGCGTTCTTTTTCGGGTCCTCTTGTGCGTATTAGTCGCGGTCGTTCTCGATCCCTTCGTGAATCAGAACGATGCAGAGATAACGGTTTGCACAAAACTTTGAGTAGTATTTTAACCCGTTTAAGTAATTTAGAAGACAAAAACTTTTCTTCTACTACCCTCGTTTCGAATGTGTGTAACGATAATTCCAAGACGTCTGTTTCTGTTTCTGAAATGAATTCGACAAAGAATTTTGTTGATGCCCTCAATAAGATCGTAACGACTAAACCGCAAAGCTCTACGTGTGCTAACGTGTCTAATTTTGACCCGGCCCTACATTACATCGAAGTCTGGTTCGAGGAGGTAGACCCTGCGATGTTGCTTAATCATTGCGACGATAAGGAGTGTTTGTCTCGCGTGTCGGGTTTTCTAAAAGGCGACGCAAAATCATGGTTAAACGAATGGTCAACGAACGACAGTTCATGGTCAAATTTCAAAAATGACTTTAAGTCCTTGTGTCCTAAACGGTTAGATTATGCACGACGAACTCTTTTGCGTCTACGAATAGTAAAAGGTCTCAGTGAGGAGCTCATAGTACAGATTATTATAAGAGGTATTACTGACCCCCAGGTGCGTGTCGCAGCAGAAAACGCAAACCTTGCAACTACGGATATTGTTTCCTTTTTGTCAATTCACAGTAAGCCACCGCAGAATAAGTTGTTAAAACACAAAAATTTCAATAGTTCAAATCGAAACAATAAACGGCCCGCGTTTGAACTGATTAGCCTTTAAAATTAAGATTAATTTAGATTGCCTTAAAAATAACAAAATATTACTTAGCCATAAAAATAAACCCTGTGCCTTCTGGAAAAAGCTAGGACACTCGGAGGAAAAATGTTTTGCCAAAGCCCGGACTGATTCTCGAAAAGTTAATTTGTGTAACCTAGTACACTTGACCAAAATAGTGATATTACGTCTGCAGTAGTGCAAGGTATAGCTATAGACGTCCTTATCGATAGCGGCGCGTTGGACGCGTCTTTAATTTCAGCGAACTACCTCAAGTATTTTTCTTGTTGTCTTAAGCCCACTTACTTATGTACTAAGGCGGGTCAATAAGTCCGTGACTTTTTGAATTTCTAACCTCCTTACTGAAAAAGCAACACTACTCCTGTCAACAGGCATCTGTCAGTTGACTCCTATCAAAATTTGAACTTGCTGCGTCAGTTAGTTTGTGTTTTACAGCTATCTTTATCAGACTATCCAGTAACTTAAGGAAACAATGGAAAAAAGTGAATTTCGTGTGCTTATTAAGCATTATTTTTTGCGAAAAAAAACCATTACCGAGACCAAGGCTAAGCTTGATAAATACTATGGGGACTCTGCACCATCGATTTCAAAGGTAAAAAAGTGGTTTACTGAATTTCGTTGTGGCCTTACAAGCACTGAAGATGCCGAACGTCCTAGACGCCCAGTTGAGGTCTCTACACCCGAAACAATCGAAAAAATTCACGATATGGTGTTGGCCGACCGAAGATTGAAAGTGCAAGAGATTGTGGAAGCCATAGGCATCTCGCAAGGCTCAGTGGTTTCAATTTTGAATGATCACTTGGGCATGAGAAAGCTTTCCGCAAGATGGGTGCCGCGTTTGCTCACAGTCGACCACAAACGCAATCGTGTAACAACTTCACAGGAAGGTTTGGCGTTGTTTAATCACAATATGGAGGAGTTTTTTAACCGTGGACGAAACATGGATCCATCACAATACACCAGAGACCAAACAACAGTCAAAACAGTGTGTTTCTATGGGTGAATCGGCGCCAAAGAAGGCCAAGGTGGGTTTGTCAGCCAATAAAGTTATGGCGACTGTTTTTTGGGATGCACGTGGGATAATCCACATTGACTATCTTCAAAAGGGAAGAACAATTAATGGGGAATATTATACCAACTTATTGGATCGCTTCAATGAGGATTTGAAAAAAAACCGACCTCATTTGGCCAAGAAAAAAGTTCTTTTTCACTAAGACAATGCAAGGGTGCACACATGTGCAGTTGCCATGGCAAAAATCCATGAATTGGGCTATGAATTGCTCCCACATCCACCCTATTCTCAAGATTTGGCTCCGAGTGACTACTTCTTGTTCCCAAACCTGAAAAAATGGCTCGGTGGAAAAAGATTTGACTCCAATGATGAAGTCATCTCGCAAACAAAGGCCTATTTTGAGGACCTCGACAAATCATATTTTTTGGAAGGGATAAAAAAATTGGAGAAGCGTTGGACAAAGTGTATAGAGCTCAAGGGGGACTACGTTGAAAAATAAAATGATTTATTTATCAAAAAATCTGTGTTTTATTCCAAAAGTCACGGACTTATTGACCCGCCCTCGTATCAAAGGAATTAGTGAGAGCGAAATAATTGTTACGTCTTACGTTACGCTAACTATAGAATTTTGTGACATAAGCGTTGAGGTAGATCTTTTAGTTGTTCCAGCATGTGCGGACGTAACGCTCGACTTGGCCGTTAGCATGGTGCATTTCTGGGGTTATGTAGTGCACATCTATTGACAATTCTTTGGCCAGTTTGATAAATTCGGCCGACTCGAACATTCTCCCACGATCACACACGAGTAATTGCGGAGCACCGAAAAGAGAGACCACACTAAGGAAACCGCGTTTGAGTTCATTGACGTCTTGTTTATAAATAGCACATAAAAAATAAAATTTCGAGAAAGCATCTACTATAACTAGAACAAATTTAAAACCATTCGATTCAGGCAAAGGGCCTAGCGTATCCACATGAATAGTATGGAAAGGCAAATCGGGTTTGTTCCATGACAAGTCAGTAGTTTTCTCAGAATTAATATGACCGTGCTCATCGTGAAATATTCTCAAAAGGCTCAAACAGTGTCCTTTTGGGATGAAACATAGCAATCTAGCTTCCTCACCCACAGCAGTGTACCTGTAGTACAAAATATCATTTTGGTTAACATAGCGCTGAGCATCTAGCTCATCATCATTTAATTTTTGCAAAAGCTGCTGCGTTTCTTTATCAGCAGCTTGTGCAATTTGGGCCCAATTACGTGGCCTTTCTATTTGATTAACACTCTTAACAGGAGGGTTTCGGCTTAAGTAATCAGCATGTGCCATCATAACGTCGTCTGCAAAACGCCTTATTTTTGCCTACTAATTTATTCCAAAGCCGCGGTGCTGCATGCGCCGGCTGGTCCGTGTGGATGGCCTCTATACGGAGGCGTATATCTTTTTTACAGGTTCAAATCTACTTATACTTTAAACCCTATCTGAAAGATTAATATTTTAAGTAATCTTCGAAAAAAATCAACAGCCTAAAACAGAACGTTGATAGTAAGTGCTATAATATTTGTGTTAAACTCGTTGAAACGGAGCGAGCGAGCAACTGTTTTTTCAAATCTTTTTAAACTTTAAACCCTGGAATACTGTTGTTCTTAATGGTGCTCCCACACTGCTGTTCAGCCGCGTTTACATGTTTGCCAAGGCTCAGCAAGCCTCCACAAGCACAAGCGTGTAAAGAGGTCGTTTGGTTTGTCCGGTCTAATATATAGTCGGTTTTTGGACACAGATCAAAGGGCATTTGCGGCAAATTCTTGCGACACGTTCACACGTTGGCCTGCGCTTAGTAGCCGCTGTGATATCGCGACGAACTAAAATGAGTGGCTGGTCGAACGAATCGTTTTTGTAATATTACCAGACCGAAAGGTCTATCTGGAACCCCAAAGACGTTTTGTATTTTTAATGAAAGTAGGTTAAACCAAACGTAATAGCCGATATAAGTTCGGCGTCCGCCATGCTTGGATGCTCGTAGCGCACTGACGCATTCACATGCGTGTAAACGTCCAAACGAAATTTGTGGACGCTTGGGGCTTGTGGAGGCTTGCCGAGCCTTGGCCAACATATAAACGCACCATTAGCAAATATTTACTAACGTTAGTAAACATTTGTTTACAAACATTTGATCACAATTGACAAACAAAAACACACGAAAAAATGTACGGTCCAGTTTGACTTAAATAGAACTTATTAAAAATTAAATTGATGTTCAGTTTTGGGCTATTGATATAATTGTATTTTTCCGAAATTACTGTGTATTTCGGGGTTTACAGTTTAAACAGGTGAAGTGAACACAGTGAACAAAAGGTCATAGACGGCCCTAAGCGCGACTATTTTAGTTATTTTTATAATATTATAATGTGATACGGAATCCTTCTATGGGGAAACGCTGCGGACAACTAGCTATACGTTCTATTTATAAGATGTCATTTGAATATCTGAGAAAAGTTTAAAGAAATAGGTATTCTGACCGTCGCTTCTCAATACATTTTGGACAATGTCTTGTATGTCAGAGATAATCTAAATAATTTAAAAAAGAAAAGCAACAGCCATTGTAGGAATACTAGAAATAAGAACAAGTTAGAAATACCGGTGATCAGACTTATAAGTAAATCTTTTAAAGATCAATGTAGGTATACGCCTTTACATAATCCCAGAAACGTTCCTTTTCCGTTCCGTTCAAAATCTTCCACCAATGGCATCTAAGCGTCAGTTCACACCTAGATGCGTCGCGTCTAGGTATGAGCTGACCCTAAGACTTAGAGAAGTTTCTAGAATTATACCCCAAGATAGATACAGACGGCTGCGATTTGACATCGACATTCGTATTTTTCCGTTTCGCAATCGAACATATTTTTGGTATAATATTAATATTATGTAGGTACCTAATCAAAACACTTGAAATAAAAATAAAAATATCTTCACGAGCGCGGTGTAATTTTTTTTTCTAGATTTAAAGAACAATTACTTATATTATTATATTTTGAACGAAATAATATTATATTACTAACGAAATATTATTTATACACAATATGATATTCAAGAAACGAAAATCTGAGATCATTCAACAGCTAACACCAATTCACTTATACACCATATATACTTACTAATTGTCGGTAGCAGAACTTAGTACGAATTGTACGACCGCATTTAAAACGTGTATTTTGACATAAGTATTTGTGCCACGACAAATGTTTAAAATATGTATATTTACTTATTTGTGGTGTGCTTGTCACGACCTTTCTTTTGATACGCTACGAGGGAACCAACATCATACATGCGTACATACATACATACATACCTAAATAGACTGCCAAAATCATTACCCTTCCTTTTGGCTTTGCCGTAGTCGGGTAAAAAAGTTGTTTATGAACGTTTGTGCTAAAGCTTATTAGGTTTAATGTCAGTGATTTCATTAACGATTGCACACCGCCCACCGGGAATGAGATGGCCCCCTGCAAGGCTGCTTCTATGTACATATGTATGTACTATGCATTTAGGACTTCTGTTATATAGATTATGTTACTACATTTAAAAATAAATTGAAAAGAAGAATTTTCCCATCATTTTGCTAAAAGTACGGGCGTAAGAAAAAAGAAATACGGGGCCACCACCGTGCGAGTTTCTTAAGCCGGCTAGTTTCCGAACCGGTGGTAGGCATTATGTAGACCGACGTTAAAGTGAATTAAAATACCAATTATGAATATATTTTTTTACTTTGACTTTATACTGGATTAAGTGACACTAGCTTCAAAAAGCTATACTGGCTTAAAAAAGCTATTCTGGCTTCAAAAACTAGCCTCATGTAACCACCCGGGCATCAGACGTGTGTAGTGTGTACGGTCGCCGGCAGATCCTGGGTACCACACTTTGATCTTGTCACTATGGTTATAAAGTCTAATAGTGGTATACCGTACACCAGCAGGACTAAAATGGCCACAAGTGAAATATTCAATTATTGAAATAGATGATGTTTCATACGATTCACTGTGGCCATTTGAGACTTGCAGATCTGACAGCGAGTGCTCTTTCTAAAGCTCATACGTGTCGCACATACATACAGTCATTTTATTCTTGAAAAATCTTGGAAGTAAATTAAAGAAAATCAAGGAACCTGTCATTATTTATTTCAAACAACAATATGAGGTATCACAATACATTTAAATATCTTTGGGTGTATATTTTTATTTGCATTTCATATTTTCTATTTAAAGTAAGTACTTATAACACATTTTCTTTTTATTTTAACTTATAATATCACATAAACTTTGTAACACAAAGCAGCCAATCGAATTGCGAGGTGCGTTGCAGTCGGCAGACCTTGCAGATCGCAGCCAATGGCACAGAACTTAATTATACAACAAATTTGATACAAATAACAAAATTTTAAGGACATAACATTATAACAAACACAACAAAACAGTGAAAGCATAAATGTAAGTTCTCCAAATGAAAATGGTGTTATTCCATATTAGATCTGAAACTAATGCTTCCAGAATTGTTCTACTTGTCCTACTACCGGTTCGGGGACTAACCCGGTCAGAAGAACCGGCGCAAGAAACCGAAACACGCCTATTCCAATTAACAAATAGTCAGATGGGGCAAGATGAACTATGGCAAAGTGGGCCAGTGCCAAACTAAAAGTATGTTCCTCTCACCTCAGATAGAGTAATGAAGTATGTTCCTCTCACCTCAGAGAGAATAATAAAGTATGTTCCTCTCACCTCAGAGAGAATAATGAAGTATGTTCCTTGTACCTCAGTGAGAATAATGAAGTATGTTCCTTTTACCTCAGTGAGAATAATGAAGTATGTTCCTCTTACCTCGGAGACAATAATGAAGTATGTTCCTTGTACCTCGGAGACAATAATGAAGTATATTCCTTTTACCTCAGAGAGAATAATGAAGTATGTTCCTTGTACCTCAGTGAGAATAATGAAGTATGTTCCTTTTACCTCAGTGAGAATAATGAAGTATGTTCCTCTTACCTCGGAGACAATAATGAAGTATGTTCCTTGTACCTCGGAGACAATAATGAAGTATGTTCCTTGTACCTCGGAGACAATAATGAAATATGTTCCTTTTACCTCAGAGAGAATAATGAAGTATGTTCCTCATATACTTATATCTTATCCCATCTGACTAATACTCCGTTCAGTATCCAAATTAATTAAAAGAGAACAATGGAACACAACATACCAATTTCAATGTACCTTATTTACTGTGCAATAAATAAATATTTACAATGACACATTAAACTGTATGATTAAATCACCATGTTTTCAGATTTAATACATTCACATTTAATTAGATCAGAACAGAGTATAATTACAAATCAATGCTTTTACACCTATAAAATTATAGGTCACACAAGTATTGATATAATCATGTGTATTAACTACTACATTATTATCTACAGTAGATAACTTATCATTTCAAAAATATTTAAATCAATTTTAAAATAAAGTAAACTGTGGACTATTTTCCTGTACAATTTGGATCCTAAACCTAAATCTTTATCTAACACTGTCAATCAATTTTTTTATAGTTTCAATAGACTGGTTTTCCCCGAACAAGTCTATGTAACTTTTAGCTTTCTCTACATTTTCTCTATGTAATTCTCTAGCCCTTTCCAATGCATTAGTTTTTAATATTTCATTCTTAAAATTGTCTAAATCGATGTTTGTTATGCTTTTGATATTTTCAAAATGTTTAAATAGTTCTTTGTTTTCATTTATGGCAAACAAAACTGGTGCACTGACAACAGAGAATGGTGCACCATCTGCAAACTTCTGTAGCTCACTTGCGGCTTGCCATGCCAGACACAAATGACAGCCAAAGAGGTAGGCCTTCTTCTGTTCTTCTGTACTTTTTCCAGCTAGTTGCACGGCTCCCTCGCACCCGCGGCCAAACAGTGACCCACCATTGTACATAGTCCTTAACACCCACTCTCTTCTGGGTGAACCGGACACATCAGCAACATCCAAAGGGACTGTCTCACATGATATTTTGAAATAATCGTTTTTACTCTCGATAGGTTTTCCAGGCAAGGGCTTGTTTTGTTCATCTCGAGTCCCGTAGAACTCACCTTCACTTAAGTCCCTCAGCGCTGTTGATATTAGGTACGACAAATCTTGATTCTTCAGACGGGCTAGCATACCGTTAGCTGTCACAAGTAAATAGTCACCAATAAGAATGGCGATCTTATTAGCAAACATTGATGTTTCTTTTGTACTGTCTCGGTCCTCTAGTGGCATGTTCAGGAGTCCTCGGTGGATGTAGTGGCCAGTTCTTATCATTTCAGTGAGCTCGGCCAGAATCCTTTGCTTTTCTATTAATGTAGGAGTTTGTAAGGCCTTGTTCGGACTGCTTATGGCTTTGGATAGCAACAGAATAATCAATCCCCAAGGTTGTAGGTTGTTGTGCTCGTTGTATAAAAGTGTTCTTGCTGTCTTCACAATTGGATGATTACTGCCAACCTTAAACAACATATCATAGATACTTTGAGGCAAGAGGATGCCTTATAAAATAGTATGGTAGAGTAGGTAGAGTTGAACTTAGTAGTAAGATTGTTAAAATAAGTGACATAGCAACAAAATTAAGTCTTTTCAAATCAGCTGATAATGATAATTATTGTGATGATTCCTTTTGTGACTTCAAAATTGATGATGGCCAAAGAAGCTCTGAAGGTGATTTTGAACCAATAGATATATAGCGTTATCAAATGAAAATAAGAATCCTGCATATCCCGGACCCGAAAAATGTCATAATTGTTATAAATGCAATCCTATATATATAGAACATGCTGATTAGCATGTAGACATTGCGCTCAAACTGAAGATGATTATGAGAAGTGTGACTAATTACATAGTATAAGTTTAGATCTCATTGGTTTCCAAATTTCATCAACTTTAAGGAAAAACTATTTGTTTGTTTTTTTTTCCTAAGTTTAGTATTTTAATATATAATAATTATATATGTTACGCTATGTTTAAGTAAAAAACTATGCTTTCGTTATATATATATTATATTTCGTAAATAAACGACTAAATATTATATTTTTTTGCTTTATTTTTTCCTCTCAATCAGTTCTTACTTATTAAATAATCACATTAAGTAAATAAAACCATAAATAAAATTATAAACACATTAAAATGTCTACACACTACATGGGTGTGCTGCACCCACCTTAATTATGCTTGATGTAACAGACATTAACCTTGTGCTCGCTGGGATAATACTAATAATTGTGACCTTGTACTTTGTAGACTTGTCATAATATTATGTAATATTTCCTGATTTTTTTTTAAATATATCCATTCACATGAAAATCTAACCTTTTTCATTTAAATAATTTTTTATAATTTGTTTAATGAGTAATATGTAATATTTATTAAAAGCTAACTTTTTCTGTTAGAATGTGACTATTTACCTAGAGTATTTGTTTGATTTTTGGTTTAAACTCACAGTAATAGTTATAATTCACTATCTGAACTCAATTTTATTTGGTAATTATTAGATTTTTATGAAGTAAATTCACTAAAAATGGTACTTACAATTTTCCTTAAATGCATGGCTAAATTGGCGAACTCATCACTCAGTAACCACCTTAAGTTCATGAACGAAGTAGGATATCCAACAATTTTCTCCGCTTCTCTTATTATTTTGCTCCATTGTGTTACTGGGGGTTTGAAAACAAATTCTTCCTGGGTTAGGTTAGTCACGGTGGTCTCGAGTCTTATTGACTGGGAAGATAGAATAGTTCTACGCAAATGACGGACTATAGCGTACGACATGATGTTCAAGAGTACTCTTAAAATAATTTTACGGTAAAATATACATTGACAACTCTATAAAATTAACTAAAACATCTGTGCGCCACTCGCTTACATGTGATTATGTCACTTCCAGGGCTGCCAGCAAATAATTGCGCATAGATGATATGTACTACTACTGAAAAAATTGCGGCTACACGGTTTAGTATCTCAGTGCTATGTGTGAGTTTTTCTTTTCGCAGTTGATCGTGAGCGCGTTTGGCGTTTACTATGTATGTGATTTGTACAGCATTTGTATTTTTTTAAACAATTCTACTAGTATAACATTCCCAAATATATATTTAGCACCAAATATATATTTAGCACATTCAAAATGTTATCCATTAGACTGGAAAAAATGTTATAAAATCACAATAATTTTTGGGCGCTGTAAAAACGCCATATTCGCGCGCTTGAGTTGTGTGTGATGACGTCATAACGTCATTGCACCTAAAATAGACAGTTGACAGTTAAAATCATTGTTTGACTTTGACATACAGTCATACACAAGTTGGATGTAAACAAACAACGAAGTGATTAGGTCACAAAGTTATAAAATAAGTGATAAAATCAAATTATTACCATGGAAAATAAATGCAACCCATGTTCTAAATATTGTGTCGTCCCTACGTGCGAAAATAACACAAAAACTGCACCTGATAAAGTTTATTTTTGTACGCCGAAAGGTGCAAGTATGTAAGATATAAGAAACAATAGAGTTGAAAATGGAGTTATGAGTGTCGAGCTGTCATATATGACAGTCAGACAGTCAGTATAATATAGTCCCAGCTATAAACGAAAATTCTGTTTCACTTGACACAATAAAAATTGACACTAGCAATGGCTTATTACCTGCCTTAAATGTACAAGGGCTGCACTAAAAGTATCGGGAATGGAATATTTCCACTGTTCCTGTCATATTAAAATCTTTTTAATTTAAAACTCCTTGGTTTTAAAAATCAAATACCGTTTATTTATTTAAAAAAAGATTCTCGGTCTTGTCACAAGGTCTTGTCAAACTTGTTTAGTCGTTGAGAAAATGGAATTGACTCGAGAAAATTCTAGAGCGATGATTTATTATGACTTTCGAAGTGGTTTAACACAAAAACAGTGTGTTGACCGGATGATTTCTGCATTTGGTGATGAAGCCCCATCCAAAACCACAATTTATCGCTGCTTTGCTGAATTTCAACGTGGACGTGTCAAGCTCAGTGATGATCCCCGTCAAGGTCGTCCAAAAACTGCAGTCACCCAAGAAAACGTTGATGCTGTGCGTAAGCTGATTGAGGAAGATCGACATGTGACATACCGCGAAATTCAGGCAACTTTAGACATTGGCATGAGTCAAATACAAATAATCTTGCATGAACAATTAGGTGTAAAAAAGTTGTTTTCCCGATGGATACCGCATTTGCTCTGTGAAGAACAAAAAGCGGCTCGCGTTACTTGGTGCGTCAGACCTCTCGAAAGATTCCATGCAGGATCCTCAAATGCTGTATACAACATCGTATCAGGTGACGAATCCTGGATATACGCGTACGAACCCGAAACAAAAAACCAGTCACGAGTTTGGGTGTTCGAAAATGAGTTAAAGCCAACAATAATTGTTCGTTCACGGAGTGTTGCAAAAAAAATGGTGGCCACGTTTGTCTCCATAACCGGCCATGTTGCGACTATTCCTCTTGAAGGACAAAGAACGGTTAATGCAGAATGGTATGCTAACATTTGTTTGCCACAGGTCGTTTTTGAACTCCGTAAAGAGAACTGCAACCGCCGCATCATCCTCCATCACGACAATGCGAGTTCTCACACCGCGCACAGAACAAAAGAATTTTTAGAGCAAGAAATCATAGAATTATTAGACCATCCGCCGTACAGCCCCGACGTAAGCCCTAATGATTTCTATGCTTTCCCTAAAATAAAGAATAAATTGCGTGGTCAGAGATTTTCATCACCTGAAGAAGCTGTGGACGCCTACAAAACGGCCATTTTGGAGACCCCAACTTCCGAATGGAAAAATGTGTCAAATTTCGCGGAGAATACTTCGAAAAGCAATAAATACATTTTAAATAGTAATGTTGTGTCACTTCCTTGATTCCCGAAATTTTCAGTGCCGCCCTCGTAAAAAAAGAGTTTGAAAGTAATTGATACACGTTCGACTGTACGATGACGTCACGTTTCATTCCGCCAGTATATATCCTGTTTTGAAATTTGCGCGGGATTAAAAAAACACTTTTTGATGATTAAATTTCACAATTATTTACCAATAAATTTTAAAAACATTTGTACAGGTATGTTTTTTTAGCGATAAAGATTAATATTTTATCCATTTTGGTGTCACATGCATATTTTCTATTCCTAGTAAACACCAAACGCGCTCACGATCGAATGCAAAAAGAAAAACTCACACTTAGCATTCTGCAATTATACGAAAATTGATCGCATTATACATGACTATAAAATGTATATGTAAAAATAATTTTTTTTTGTTATTTATTAAAACTAACATACTTACTGACCTGTACTTAACTTAAATGCTGTTTTATTTATATTTATTTTCTTCTGACTGTACCGGTGCTGGATTTACACATTTGCCCACTAAACATCCTTCTCTAAAATAGAACGTTAATCCATGTTCTGTTTTGAAATATATTTCTTTTGTTTCTTCGCTTTTAACATGAAACATTATATTTCTGTTAAAAGGCGAGCTAGCGGAGCGAGCGTGAATTTTTTTTCTAAATGTACTGACTTAAATTTCTAACAAATAGTTAGATATTTGAAAAGATGTATACTATAGAAAAAAATCTATAGAGCATAGACTACTAAATATTATAATATATTCTAATATTCTGTACGTTAACACCGAGCGAGAGAAGCGAGCGAGCAAAATCTCTCTTATTTTTCAATTGGATAAACCCCGATGGACAGACAGAAACCGCGCTGCTGTAACACACTGACAAAATCTGCAGAGTCGAAAGTCTTATAAGTACCAAGAGAAACGGCTGCCGCTCGCCACTCTTATCTAAAAATATTGAATTTAAATTGAATTAAAATATTAAAACGCTTTTAGAATATTCTTGAGATCCATGATCGCAAATGTATAATTTACCGTTTAGTTATTTTTGTATTCAGACGTTAGAGTGATAAATATACTGTGCAGTACTAAAGTATTAGGTCCTTACATATGAAATTGGCGTTTTGTCGTACTGGCCACTTTGATCTCAAATATATCTTCTTTGGTTAGGAATTCCAATTTCAAATTTATACCGCTATTTACTCGTGCATTTGTGTTTCTAAAAACTCGCACTCGAAAAATTATTTTCGAGTACGAGTTATTTGACGCAAAGAAAAAACCAAAGACACACACGTCTTTGGTTTTTTCTTTGCGTCAAATAACTCGTACTCGAAAATAATTTTTCGAGTGCGAGTTCCACCGTCTCACCAGTGCTGCAGAAACGGCTCGATGGATTAATAATGTGTATGGCGGCGGTGTCGCAAAAGAAATCACAGTGTGTTTTTGGTTCCAACGTTTTTGTTCTAGAAACGACGGCCGGAGACCAAAGTTGATAATGAAAAATTGAAGGCTATTGTGGAAGCGGATCCATCGCAAACGACGTCCGAGTTAGCTGCAGGCTGCGGTGTTAGTGATAAAACTGTTTTAATCCACTTGAAGCAAATTGGGAAGGTGAAAAATCTTGAAAGGTACCTAGGTAAAGTTACCTCATGAATTAAGTGCAGCAAACCGACTAACACTGACTGACTGCTGCGTTACATTACTCAACCGGCACAATAATGAAGGGATTTTAAATCGAATCATTACCTGTGATGAAAAGTGGATCCTGTACGGAATCCTGGAATCGGAAACGCTCATCGCAATGGCTGAACCCTGGCGAACCAGCCAAAGCCTGCCCCAAGCGAAAATTGACCCAAAAAAAGTTACTTGTGAGCGTTTGGTGGACTAGTGCCGGTGTCATTCACTACAGCTTTCTTAAATCTGGCCAGACGATTACGGCAGATGTCTTTTGCCAGCAACTGTAAATCATGATGGAAAAGCTAGCTGCCAAACAACCGAGGTTGGTCATTCGCTCTAGGCCACTGCTGCTTCAGGACAACGCTAGACCACACACTGCACAACAGAAGGCTACCAAATTAGAGGAGCTTCAATTGGAATGTCTAAGACATCCACCATACTTCCCGGACCTTGCTCCAACAGATTACCTTTTTATTTTTACCCAGATTGTTTCGAAATTCGGATTACTTCTTGCAAAGGAAAAAATTCAACTCCGATGGGACAGTCCAAAGCGCCTTCAATTATTTTATTGATTCCTGTCCGAATGGTTTTTTTAGTAAAGGAATCAATGAACTACCAATGAGATGGCAAAAGTGCAGAGATAGCAATGGTATATACTTTGATTAAATAAATATTATTATGTTAAAAATAAAACGACTTTTTGTTCCTCCTTTACAAAACGCCAATTTCATATTATTTAAAATACAGAACTGTTTTTGTAACGGTTATTATTTGGGTTGGTATTACCTTTATTTTATATAAAATTAGCTACTTACCAAAAACATTCTTAACAAAATTGCACTTCACAACACACTGTAATCCAGTCGCGAAGTAGGTATAGGTAGGTAAACAATGAAAGCAATTTGGCACCACTAAGTTGTCTTCAAGTGTCTATAGCTTTTGATATTTGTTTATTAGGATTATAAATGTGTGTATCTTAGATTTGTCATCCTTTTCATTAGCTTCAATATTAAATACATTAAAAAGAGACCACCATATATTTTGTGTACGTGATTTAATTGGTTTTTGATACTATTACCCAACTGCCGAATCGACCGTACAACGGTGGCCGGGCGCCACTATAAAATATGAATATTTCTGGTAATGTTTAACTTCTAATAATAGAAAATATTATTAACGATTGTTTTACTATAATAAAAGAACGATTTTTTGTTAAAAAATTATTACAAAACTATGAAATTTCATATTTCAAATTTCAAACAATTTTTAATAACTCTAGAAAAGCCTAAGAAATTATTTATTTTGGTTCTATATTTTGTGTAGTTTTTGACAAAACAGCTCATATGTAAAAACATCAAACCGTTAAACTGTTATCAGCCTGTTATGTAACAGTAAAATTTTTACCGTTTTTTTTTGTATTTTAAGATTTATAATGATCGGGCCACTTAATATACATGATTTTTTAAAAAGAAACTCTGTATTAGGTAAGGTTTAATAGGAGACCACAAAAAATACATTTTATGTGGATAATCAGGTCCAAAAAGGCCTTCCGCCAGCCTTCTTATAAATCCGCACCTGGACATAACAAGCGGTCACAACACAGAATATTATAAAACACAATTTATATTCCGTGGGTCACATTAAGTGACTATAGCCACACGTGACTTTGGACACTACACTCCTCTCCATTGTCAAGTTCATCCCATACAGAGTGAGTTTCATTTAATGCCGTCCCGTCAGACGTCAGCCGTATGCTTTTGTATCGTACTATACGTAATGTACATGAATAGAATGCATCGTCTGATTATACATATTTTGTATCCAATTATACGATCTGGCAGCCCTGGTCACTTCAGACTTTACACTTGATCTGTCACCCGAGTTATATGTCGACATATGTATTGTGTAAGCGTCTTATTTTATTTTGACATTTCAAAGTTACGTTTAGAAAAGGAATGACATAAATACCAAAGAGAATATAGTATTCTTTTTGAATGTAAAGTACTGTCATCAAAAAATCGGTTGTCTGTAAAGTCGGTTTACTGACGATAGTTGAACGTGACGTCATGTTTATAGTGCGCGCGGAACTAATTGGCCGCGGCTTAGGTAGGCGTATTGCCGCCGCGAAGTCCGGCGCCGAACTGAGTAATAACATCAAGCGCCCCGCCTCTCCGTCCCACCGCTCACATACCTAAGGCGCGGCTAGCTGAGGTAACGGCAATGCGTCACATTTAGCGAGGTAACGCTGGTAACAGGTAACGCATGAGTCATGTTTTTTCGTGCGTGCAACCGGCCTCATCAAATTATAAGACGTTATCACGTCAAAATTCTACAAATAATTTATCCCGATAATTGATATCGCTACCGATACCCCATAGTGATAAAGACAGACAAATCACAATCACACAATAGGGATGTTGCCTAGTGTGGAATATCACTTTTTTATAAATAATATTTTAAAACTGTTGAATAAAAAAACATAAATCTAAAAGAAATAGGCATTTAGATTGATGCGATTAAAAATTATATGCAAATGAAAATATCGCCTAGCCCTTTCTCGCAAAACGATTTGGTACGTCACAAGTTGGTACCGCCTAACATTTTTTAATGACAAATGTATGGCGGGTGCATCTCGTGACGTCACAGACCGATTTATCGCTCTCTTTCATATTGTAAATTTAAATTGTTTGTATCTTCTTTATTTTTTAAGATATACGAAAATAGGTTCTAGATTGTTTAATAACACGTCTAACATCGTATAAACGAAAAATAAATTTTAGGCGATATGCCTATAGTATTTATAAATATATTGAAATATTGTCAAAACTCTAACTCATGGTTTTGTCATTATCGGTCCGATATCGGATTGGATAGTGAGAAAACCATCTTTATTATAAAAAAGTCCATTAGTCATTACGTAAAAACTAGGTTCTGGGCAAATGAGCAATGGCACACTGATATTAACTGGAAAACCTTAAAACAGTATCCATTTGCTATGCTAGGTGGCTTGGAAGTGAATAGAAATGATGACATTGAAAAAAATCAATGCGAAATGAAAAACCAGGCCAAGTGCGAGTCGGACTGGGGCACGAAGGGTTCCGTACCATGATCTATAAAAACGGCAAAGAATCAAGTTTGTTGTATGGGTAATGGGGGCTCCAATTGATTTTATTGTTTTTTAGAATTTGTTGTTAAAGTGGCAACAGAAATACAGAAGAAATAGTGGCAAGAAGTATCAAATATCAACAGTAACTATCACGGTTTTTAAGATAGTACCTGGGAGACCGAGCTTAGCTCGGTGTTTTAGTTGAACACTTAAATAATAATAAAAATAAATAAAAAAATATAAAAGAAAAAGAAATAATAAGACTCAGAAAATATTTATCTTACCGGGATTCGAACACACCGCATTCCTAATTTCCAAATAATGCAAAAATTATACGTAGGTAAGAATATCGAGCTGCCAATCAGACTGAGATAAGAGAGTCGAAATTATTGATATATTGCTGCACGACGAAATAAAAAAAAAGTTATAATATTGCTTAAAATGCGCAGTTTCTAAGGGATAAGACCTAGCTAGATCGATTTTTCTCCCCCAAAACTCCCTGCATACTGAATTTCATGGTAATACTTGTAGCCGTTGTCGAGATACCGATTATATATAATATACAATATCTCTCGTTTAAAGTATAAAATAGAGCCTGGTGACAGACGGACGGACAGAGAAATCATAGTAATAGCACAAATTAAAGATATATTTTTTTACTCTGTGGTAATAGGGTCCCGTTTTACCTTTGGGCGAAGATTACTAAACAGTTACTACCTACATAAACTAAGGAGCCATTTTTAAACGAAGAAGAAGAAGAACTTTGTGTTCGGAACTCTAAAAATGAGTCCATGAGGCTTAGCCAACATACAATCGTTAATAACAATGATGATTATCGCAATTGAAAATATATAATACTATGGGATTGACAAAACGCTCGCTAAGTAGGTACCTATATACCTAGTGCGAGATACGTCAATATCATAAATTTTTGATTTCTAACATCGTCATCGTAATAAGCGTTTACACTTGGCATCTTGGCTAAGGGGCCCCATATACGATCCGATTTTCCTTCAGATCGGCCTGAACGGATACAAAATCGGGTCATCTGTGTCCAATTTCGAGATCGCATCAGTCGGCCGGATGGACTGAAGCGATTCGTTTCAGTGTGGCCAGCATAGTTCCTGTGAAACTACTAAACTCGCGTAGACTTCTACTAAATAGTACTAAAAGAATACTGAAAACTATCAAAAAAGCTACTCAACTTAGGAATCCCTAAAGCCCCCAAAAAACCACTGCATCCGTCCAGGCCGAACTGACGTCAGTTCTCTCGTCGTGGGTCTATTCTAAATAATATTTAAACATCAACAGCATAGTTACATTGATATTGTATTCCCTTAAATTGCACTGTAAATAGGTAAGTGAAATGAAAATACGTTATGATAATACTAGCTATTTCCCGCGGCTCCGCCTGCGTCACTATACTATCGGGTATCCCGCGGAACACTGTACTTTTCCGGGATTAAAAGTTTGTATCTATGTATTCTATGTTTTAATTCAGAGCCTAATGTATTACCATACCAAATTTAATTGAGATCCGTTCAGTAGTTTTGCCATCGCGCGCTGTGTTCGATTTGACAGTCCCCACCACCCACTTTGCACATAGCGAATAACTGATCATTGTTGCGTCGTTTTTGCAACCATGCAGTCGCTAAATACTGACCTATTTAAGTTTAAATTAGAACTTAAATTTTATTTTTATTTATTTATTTCATTTGGGAAACCAACAGCTTATAAACTAAGTTAGTTAGTTAAGACAGCATAGGTAACATGAAGCCAATAAAAGGTTTCCAACGCAACACGCAACGTACAGTACATACCTACAGCATATTATATACACCGACCTTCTGGTGCATCTGACCAAAAATATGGCTTAAACAATTCTAAAGATTTTAAGCTTAGGCTGGTTATTATTTACAAATGTCAGTAGCTTACCAAGGATATTGAAATTTGCTAACATTATTATTATCTACACAGTACACACTACAATAGTTCTAGGCTATACAATTAGCTTCGTGACCTTCATCTCCCGCCGGAGAAGGTTGTATCGCCGCACACTCACACGCCCGAGAGCAATTTTATGGGATACACTATACTATACAAACTCTCTGTTGAAAGTCTAATTACTAATAAGTACGGAAAATTCATTACAATTTATGGACTCAGCAGCTGATTCTTCAAGCAGGTCTTACGCCTCTTGCAGTCTACGGCAATGCTACTATACCCGGAGGGTAATGAGAGTTACGAAGCTGATATTATAATATCAGCTTCGTAACTCTCATTACCCTCCGGGTATAGTAGCATTGCCGTAGACTGCAAGGCCAGGATTTCGCGCTAATTGGTTTCCTCTCAATTTCCATAAGTCAGAAACAAAACCATAAAAAGATACGGTAGAAGTACGTTATGTGTCATTTCTCTCATCGCGAGTATCGACGACGCGGACGTACTGCGCGTCATTACATTGACAAATGACATTACATTACCATCCGAAATACAGCAGCGTCTTTCGGGTGGTAATGTAATAATCTACAGAGATTTACTAGGACCTATGGAAATCAATGCAGTCAGCAGTTGGTCGCTCAAAAAGTTACAGCCTCATAGAGTTATACTTCAATTGCACAACCGTTATTTCACTTTGGGATTAATAACTTTACCGACGCTTGCATAATACAAAGTCAAAAGGTTTATGGCACACATCCTATTACGAATTTCCTATTGATAACCAAGTAATCGAAGACGTGCAAGGTCACACGTACACGATCACAAGATCACAAAAGCAGGCCCAGTCACATAAGGTAACTCGGGACGCTCGCACACTACAGCTTCAGAGAAAGAGAACACTCGCAATACGAAGTTCCTGACATAAAAATACCTACTGAAAACGCAATGCATTATGCAGCTTATGCATTTATTATTAGGAATATCACAACACAAAGTTTCTATTGAAAAGTAAGATATACGTATATACGTGCAATATGCGCTGTATACGTGCTAGAGCTTATGGAGTCTCCTGTGCAGCCGTTGGTTGTTCCCTCAAGCAGGTCTTGCCTCTTAGGGTTTATAAACTTCGCAACCTTCATCACCCACCCCGCGGGGAAGGTTGCTTGCCGAACGCTCGCGCGCTACAGCTTCAGAGAACTTGAACACATCGCAATACGAAGTTCCTGTGAGAAAGTTAATTACTGAAGACGTAATGCAGCTTATGGATTCTCCAGTTGCCGGTTGGTCACTTAACCAGATCCAGCATCTTCGGTATATCATCTTTGCAGCCTTTATCGCACTCTTGGAAAGGTACCAATGCGACACGGTCGGTAATACTTAGTAACACGGTAGGTAATAAATAGTGCTACTAATCAAAATAGTGCTACTAATCAAAATTGTAGTGCTACTAATCAAAATTGTATAGTTTTAAATAAGACTTTACCACAAATCGATGTGATTGACTTTAATAATATTTTTATCTCTAGGTTAAATAATCTAACATATGATAAGTATTACTTATCTAAATTTTTTACACGACATTTAGCTAAATGGCTATATAATTTTTTAGTTTTAAGACAAGCCAAAAAATTGGCTAAGCCGACCACTGCTTTTATTGAGCAGTGTTCTTATACTGACAATTTTATTAGTAAAAACTTGGAATATGTTCCAAATAATTTAAATTAGATTATAGGACAACAGAGGCTCACTCTAGCAATTTCTTAGCTGGAAATATTTATACTGATGCCTCCTACGAAGGGCCTAGTAAGAACTCTGGGAAAAACTGTAATTTTAATATAAACTTGGTGCATCAAAATTTACAAGGCATAATAGGGAAAGAATTAGATCTTGAGTTATTTTTAAATGAATTTAAAATTGACATTATATGCGTAACAGAACATTGGTTAAAAAATCATGAATTAATATTTAACTATTGTGATCACCAAGCTCTTTCTGTCGAGAAAATGTCATTAGGGGTGGCTCCTTAATTTTGATTAATAAAAAATTGAAATGTAAGGAACGTAAAGATATTGTAAAACTGTCTAGTGAACGAATTATTGAGTTAGCTTGTATTGAGTTGAGCCACCTTATTATTGTATGCGTATACAGGCCTCCATCAAGCTTATACGATTCTTTTGAACAAATAATGGATCAAGTGCTGACGAAAGTATGTGTCTCTAATAAGAAGATTATTGTATGTGGTGATTTTAATATTAATTTATTAGACTCTAACTCCACCACTGTTAGATTCACATCTTTGTTCAAATCGTATAATCTAATTAATTTATTTTACGAACCAACAAGAATATGTGAAACAACAGCTACTTGTATAGATAATATTTTCACAAATGTCACTACTTTTAGGAAAGAAATAATTAATGTACTTAACTCTGATCACTGTGGACAGCTAGCATCATTTGATCTTAAATGTGATAATAATCCGATAGAAAATATTGAGTTTATTCCTGTAAACACAAAACGTATTGAGAAATTTAGAAGTAAATTACTTTCAAGTTTTCAATGTTTGAATGAGTCAATTAATCCAAATGAAACTTTTAATAATTTATTTAAAGTAGTAAAAAACCAATTTGACTCTGTATATACTTCTAAATCGGTCAGATTTAATAATAAAAGAAATAATTTTAGTAACTGGGCAACTGCAGGTATTATTATAAGTAGACAAAGATTGTATGACTTGTATAACGAGAAGTCAATAAACAGGAGTGAAGCTTTTAAACTATATGTCAAGAAATACTCGAAGATCTTCAAGAAGGTATGTCAAGCAGCGAAGGTTCTTCACATCAAAGAAAAAATTAAGAACTCTAAAAACAAAGTGAAAACCACATGGAAAATAATTGCAGATGGGACTGGAAGAGTCGCCAGTCGCAACTCTAAATTTGAACTTTATATTAATGATAAAAAAGTTAGTTCTGACATTGAAGTTGCGACAGTATTTGAGAAGTTTTTTGCTGACATTCCGATCTCAACTACAAAAAACTTAAATTCATCACCTACAGTTGCCGAAAAATTACTTAGAGATAATGTGAGGGAATGTGATGTAAATTTTATTTTCAAAGAAATAGACTCTAGAGACATTATAAAGGCATTCAAATTACTTAATATTAAAAGTACAACTGATCTCTGGGGTATGTCCACAAAAGTTATAAACCCAGTAATTGACATCATTGCCCCTCACCTAGCATTAGTTTTTAATAATTGTATTAAAAGTGGCGTGTTCCCTGACTTGATGAAGCACAGCAAGTTGATGCCTCTCTTTAAAACTGGGAATAAAGCAGACCCAGCTAACTATAGACCAATATCCATATTACCGACTTTAAGTAAAATTTTTGAGAAAATTATTCTAAATCAATTAATTTTTCACTTCAACTCGAATAATTTGTTACATAGTAATCAGTTTGGTTTTACTAAAGGTCGGTCCACAACAGATGCAGGCATTAGTCTTCTGTGCAGTATATTTGGAGCTTGGGAGAGGTCACAGGATGCACTTGGTATATTCTGTGATTTATCCAAAGCATTTGACTATGTGGAGCATGATACGCTGTTCAGGAAATTATACCATTATGGTGTAAGGGGCACGGCTCTAAAGCTTCTAAGCTCTTATCTAATAAATAGAACACAGACTGTAGAAGTTAATTCCAAAAGGTCTAATGGTACTAAAATTAAACTAGGAGTACCACAGGGGTCTATTTTGGGCCCTTTTCTATTTCTCATCTATATAAATGATCTACCTTATCTAGTCAATGATAAGCATGAGATAGTACTTTTTGCTGATGATACTTCACTAATTTTTAATGTGAAGCGACGACAATCTAACAATGACGAGGTAAATAGTGCTCTCTCAAAAATAGTACATTGGTTTAATGCTAATAATTTACTGTTGAATTCTAATAAAACAAAATGTTTAAAGTTCAGCTTGCCAAATGTTACGCAGGCACAAACCAATATACTATTAAATAATGAGAAAATGAAATTAGTAGACACCACTGTTTTTCTAGGTATAATATTAGATAGTAAGTTACAGTGGGGACCACATATTGCTAAATTGGCAGATAAGCTGAGTTCTGCAGCATACGCTGTTAAAAAAATTAGAGAAATTACCGACATAGAGACCGCGCGATTAGTTTACTTTAGCTATTTTCATAGCATAATGTCGTACGGCATCCTCTTGTGGGGAAACGCTGCGGACATTAATACAATATTTGTGCTGCAGAAACGTGCTATACGTTCTATTTATAAGATGTCGACTTTTGAATCTCTAAGGGAAAAGTTTAAAGAAATAAAAGTTCTGACCGTCGCATCTCAATACATTTTGGAAAATGTGTTATACGTAAGAAAGAATCTAAACAACTTCAAAAAGAAATGTGATAATCATTGTGTAAACACTAGGAATAAGAACAAGTTAGATATGCCAGTGTTCAGACTAAGCAAAGTTAGTAAATCCTTTAAAGGCCAATGTATACGCTTATACAATATAATCCCAGAAAAGGTTCAAAACCTTCCCATTAATAAGTTTAAAAAAGTAGTTAAAGAACGTTTGTGTGCCAAAGTGTATTATAAAATTAATGACTTCATTCAAGACGGCACACCTTGGGAATAAGGTGGCTCCTTATCTTATCTTATTATTTGTTACATAGACATAAGCAAACATTGTAATAATTTTGATTTTAAAAGAATAATTTTCCATCTTTTTGGTAAAAGATGGCCCCAGACGAGTTTCTTACCGGCTCTTCTCGCTGGGTTAGTTCCCGAACCGGTGGTAGGCCTCACGTAGTAACGACGATCAAAAAGAGTATTTAAAAATACCAATTTTGAATAAAAAATTTTTGATTGATTGATTGATTGATTGAATATGACCATGAAATTTTTCTCTTTATTTCTCAGGAGTTAGTCCAGAGTTGCTAGGTTTGACTATTTACCCTAGTACATAGTGCATTGTACCTGTATTATTGAGCTGTTATTTGTTCATAGAATCGAACGTGGCACACGATCGCAACGAATCGGAAGTAACTTTTTAACTCTGCAAGACGTTTCGAACGTTGTATTTAGCCCTCATCATCAGCCGGGCGCGTAATATATCGACGATGGACGGGAATAGAATTGAAAAGAATGGGATTCAATTGTGGTGCTTTCAGAATAGTATTACTTCACTTATATAATTTCCTTAAACACTAGGCTGAATATAGGAGGTGTATATCTATTATGGGCCAGCATACACGAATACATTAATTGTGTCGTATGTAAAGCTTCATTTATATTAGACGCTACGCCTTGGCAGCTTTAAATCAGCAGTCATGTTTGTGAACTTATTCAAATTTATCAAGAGCTAAGTCAGATTATATCAACAAAATTTCATCTTAAAAAATTGAAAGCTCGAACAGTCTCGTCACATCTCATAGATAAACTAGTTCACTCATTAATACTTGAGTCGTTTTTGTGATTCTTTTGTTACTTAAAAACATTATCACATTATTTACAAGCTACTAGGAGATAACAAATAGGTGAGAGACTGACTGTCAAATGGAACCATAATATAGAATTTTACCTTCCAATAAAATTGCTATTATGTTCCAAGACGTCCAAAGTCCTAGTAAGGGCTTCCTGGTGTTCAGCCTCATCATTATGAGACGCTAACAATTATCAGTTATATCAAATATCGCGGCTTTTGGCCTTTCATCTAGTTCACAGACTTACCAGAAGGGGGCGCAGGGAGCTGATCTGTAACGGTAAACGACGTCTAGCGGCTGTAATGCGGAACGAAGACTATGTACTCTCGTTAAGGATTTTGGACGTCTTGGAACATAATAGAAATTTTATTGGATGGTAAAATTCCATATTTTTACACCCTTAATGCGCCTGTAATAAGGGTGACCACCAAATTTTTATTATTTTATGATTTGGCTTTAAAAAATACATAAAAATATAACCCTACTCTCCCTTCTAACATCCCATTGTTTATTATTAGCGATAATAATAGTACTGCAATAATCTTCAACCCTCAGTAGTCGATAGCTCTTTCATACATTACCTACAGGTTGTAGGTGTAGGTGGTGTAGGTTATAGGTATTATTTTATGTGTAGTTTAGTAATTAGATAGAATTAAAAAAATACAAGAATGTTTTTTTAAGCCGGTACCAGCCAGTGAAATTGTAAACAATCCTTTATAAATTATCGGCTGGTACCGGGTTCAACATGACAAGATAGAGTAAGGGATGCAGATAGTTGATTATTTGTTAGGGGAATTAAAAACGAAAATTATTTGTTGCCGTTTAGTGCTTAATTTCATACGTAAATCGTTTTTTTTTTTATGTTTTGCTTAAAAGTTAATTTTAATTGTGTATATAAGGAGTTTATTATTTTAGGTATAAGCTGTATGTGTAGGTTGTAATTGTATATAGGAATTAGGAGTAGGTTACTAGTGTAGGGTTGGCTAGTAGAATTATAATAATAATAATTGTATAAATAATATTTACCTATAATAATGTATCCTTATTTTAGGTGCCGGGTTTCCGATTTTATCTTTACCCTAGTTAATTATGATAATAAAAAGGAGTTCCGAACGTTACGTCCGCAGCCAATCACGTGTCTGCGCACTATAATTCAAAAATGGAAGGGTCAACCGGCCCCTGGCGAAGTCGGTGGCTCGTCCGTAGCAATTAAAAATAAAACGAACGTGTAATTTTTTGCCAGTTAATGGTGGTCCGGCCTCTGAGCAATAAAAATAAAAACAAAACCCATCTCGATCGGAGTATTTCTGATTGAGTGTTTTGCCTACCTGCTGTGACGTTACAGGTACAGTAAAGACTAAAATACAATAATTCGGTAATTACTTTATATTGTAAGTTAACATACAAAAACTTGCGAATAGCTTTTTCAGTAGGAACTAGAAAATAAGAATTTCCCGTAAGGTTAGCCTGTGTCATAATACTTGTTATGTACTGATCTCTTTTCAAAAGTAAATGCATCATGTACATTTAGATAGATCACTTCTATGGCGAAGTGAAAACTAAGAAGTACCTACCGTAGATAACTTTTGGCGGGGATGTGAAAGTGTGATGTTGCTATTTTTGTATTTATTCCTTAAACTTGTGTAATTTTGATTCTTAATGTGTAATATTTGGTACAATATTAACCTTTAATATTCGTTAACGTGCACAAGTGTGGGCAAGTGGTGCAACTTAAAAAACGTTGTATTTTGTGCTCTCTTCAAAACAAAAGCTTCAGTAAAGGATCTCTTCTTAGTAGTATGAGTGATATGATGAGTATCATCAACTATGCTACCACTTTACTGCAACGACTCGCTCATTACCTGCACTGACGATTTACTAGGACTTTCACTAGACTTTATACTTGATGATTTAAATAACCTAACCAAGAGCATGTCAGGCCTAAGGAGAGGGTTCCGTAATAATCAACGCGCAATAGGTTTTGTTTGAATTACTCTAAAAGTTATTATCCGATTTTGCTCAAAATAATTTTCTAAAAGAGTTTTTAGCATGATCTATCAGCATGGAAACTTACAAGTTTCTGTCTCCTATAGTTTAGAAATTCCAGTATCAACTTTTAAACCACTTTGGACGCAGTTTACTCGAAAATGGTTGATTTTGTAAACAAGTTGTGTATGAAGCCTTACCTTTTACTTACTAACTTACTACTTACTTACTTTTACCTTACCAACGATACCCCACACGATGGAGTAGAATGAATAAATATTTTTTATCCCCACTTCACATGTATGGAGAGCCACCCCTAAAATGTAATATCATCATTACTATATGATGCCAACACCGAGATCTATATTTTACATTATATATCTATATACCAAAATTCATATATATATATATATTGATACCAGATGAGTTTCTTGCCGGCTCTTCTCGCTGGGTTAGTTCCCGAACCGGTGGTAGGCATCAGTTAGTAACGACGTTCAAAAAGAGTATTTAAAAATACCAATTTTGAATAAAAATTTTTTTGATTTTGATTTTGATTATTATAGAAGCTAGAAGGGCGGACAGACAGACAGAGAGACAGACACATAGACTGACGGTCCGAGCGAAACTATAAGGGTTCCTCGAGTATTACGGAACCTTAAAAAAGTACCATGGTTATGGTGATTGCTGTAAGCACGTTTACCAGGACGTAACGCCTTAGAGCCCTTCCGTTTGGGTCTGAAAATAAATAGAAATATTATATTGTTAAATGTAATTTGGCGTCGCACATCAAATATGAGATAAAAGTTGATTTCCCAGTAGCCATCTAGTCGGATAATTAGGTTCTTAGATCAATGAGTTCAACTAAGGATAGGCTGTGACGTATATCTGACTGAACAAAATCATGGTTTCAGAAAATTTTTGTCAATGGGCACTGGTTAGGTTAACTGCGTAAAAAATGTCAAGATGACAAAATATGTCAAACCTCGACTGCCCCAAAGAACCCCAAAAGTAGTGTAGTATAAATACTTTTTGCCTTTTACATGCCTCGTTAGGACGCATAGATGACTTAGATATCTCTTGTAGAGATCAACTCTTGTAGAAAGCTAGTCTCAACTAAACCAGCGACCAAAACTACTATTGGTTTGGTAATCATCGTGCTGTGTAAATAATAAAGAGGAAATATTTGTTTGTTTCTTTGCATTGAACTCCGATTTTGATAAAATTTGTGTTCCTGCGAGATTTGTGTTCGGTTCCTGCGAGATTTCCTAATGCACGCACGCGTCGCGAGCAACATCTATTTTATTTAGATTAACACGTTCGAGGACAGAACGAAATTATACGTCATAGTTCGAAATTTTGATATGGCACAACGTACGATGACGTCCAAATAACATTTGGATTTTACGGCGGAACGTTCATTTCCGATTAACGTTCAAGTTAAAATCCCATTGAATGTATCTTGTGTCACAACATGTAAAATTCCCGAAGCTCTACTGTCACGTAGAGTAAGTTTTAAACTATTTCAAATAAGTGCCGATGACAGTTGGCGGTGACCTTACTCGCACACGCACAACGTGTTCATGCGTCCCGCGCGCCTCCCGCGCTCCTACATTCAGCGCGGCTGCGTCACTGCGGAGGTGCGCTCGCGTCCGGGTAACATTTTGTGCTGTACCGTAATATTTTCCCCGACAAAACATCGTAAGTATTTAGTTTATTTTATTTATATGTTATTCCTTGGCTAGACAAAATATTATTTAACTATGAATTAATAATTTTATACTGAGAAAATGGATTATTTTGTGTTTTAGATGAATAAGCGCAAAATAAGACTGATGAGCATTTTCGATGATTCCGACAACCGAGGCGGATCCTTACCAAGATGATGATGGAGAATATGGTTCGGATAAAGATTTTGACCCACCAGGAAATACATCAGGTAGTGAAAGTTCTTATTCTATAATTTACCGACAGAAATCGTCAAATACTACTGCTAAGGGTCAATCAAATTTGGTCGGCACTTCAACTCAGAAACTTGTTACCTTTGAACCTAGTAGCGATGAACACGACATACGATCTGTTGAGAGTGATCATTCGCTCACTGTGAACTCACCATCACCTCAAGCTCCTACCTCATCACGTTTTCAAGAGGAGGGTTATGACTCAAGTTCCTCAGAAGAAATTTTTCCTCTAGCTAAACGGTTAAAATTGGTTAAATCTCCAACAACCATCGTACCAACTGTGAATCAAAATTCCAATGAAGTAACTCTACCCGAACCTGAAATACCTCCTCAATATCTTATACTATCTTCACACAACAACTCTCAAAATGAGACATTGGGTTTGTAGACTTTATCCCTAATCTCTAATGTCTTGGCTGAAAACTATGATAATACAGGTGAATTTAGACTTGACAACCTACCGCCTTTATTCAAAAAATCTCAAAATGTGTTATTTATTTGTATAGAAAATACAACATACAATAAAGAATATGAATTTTTACATTTTAGAGAAGATTAAATCCGAATTTAATTGGTATTAGCCATTCTCAAAGACCCGAACTTTTAGTGAAGCATTCCAAGAACGACAACAGAAGAGTTAATCGGACAGTTTACCCAGAACCGGCCTCGACACAACCCGATAATTATAGCAGTAGTGGACATTGGCCTGAAAAGATTTCACTTCCGCCTGGTTCCAAAAAATCTAAGAACTACCTGAAATGCAAAATGTGTGCAAAGAATAAACGCCGCAAAGAAACTGGATTGAGATGCAAGGGGTGCAAAGATAAGCCCGCACTTTGCGCATTATGCTTTGAAGAATGGCACAAAACGATACTAGTTCCTAGTTGTTAGAAATGTTAGTAATTTTTTATTACTTGTTTTTTATTACTTGTGTAAAAAAAAAATTAAGTAAAAAAGTTTCTACCTAATAATGTTACGAGTTCATATACGAAAGACTGAATTATTTTTTTAGTTGTTTAAGATTTTGATTGTTTTGTTGATTACATTTTATTTTTATGCAGAGGTTGCTTTTTTATGATAAATAGATATTATAAGTAATTATGCAAGCGAGAATGATTGTGATTAAGTAAGAAAAGATTGTACCTAAGATTGAAAAATGATTCTTATAGAAATACATTGTTGATTTTCGTATTTTGACTTTTATTTGGATTTATTATTTATTTATTTACACGTGCTTTATGATAAAACGTTAGATAGCTAGAACATATACTGACGTTGTTATACAGGCATAATATTCCATCTCAGTATGACATGAGAAACTGTTTTGAAGCGATGGTCGGCATAGGACGTTGTAACGTAATGATGTGGTTGTCTCAAGACTAAAAGTGACAGAACGTTATTTCACGTTCGACGCATACATACGTTGTGATGGTACTGCTTGTCACCAACATAATATGATGTGCCAGAACGTATATACACGTTGGACGTTATGACACGTTGTGTCCGTACACGTCCAGTTAATTTTACTTTTAATGACGTAACGTATTGATACGATGACGTGATAAAACGTTTATGTCATGATGTTTATAAAACAATATGTTTTCATGGGACGCTACGTACTCATACGTCGTATAATTTGTATGGACATTTACTGTGTCATTTTGGTATACAGTCTCAAGTGATAGCGTCCTCGAACGTGTTAAAGAAAGACGCTTGAAATATCAATCATAAAAGCGTAGAAATAAAAGTTCTGTATATAATTATAACAACTCAAACATTTTAATAATGTCTGACACAGATTATTATTTAAGATATTTTAAAATAACCAAATATAAAACAAAAGAATGAAAATGGTTCCAAATATTTCGGGTGCATTTGCAACGAATGAGAGCGATCGTTTTCGAACGTCAAGATTCGAGAATATTCCTATGGTATAATGTATGCATGAGGTAATCTTTGAAAAGGCGTCCCTAATAAGTGAGTGCGCACTGTGCACTCCGTCAGTCAGTAATTGCTTCTTCGGATATTATTTTCTCCATCGCCAATCCTATCCATTTAAAACCAATTATGTTTTATTATAGCCTGCAGAATGAGACGAAGGCGCTCTGTTATCGCGTCAGAGCGGGACAGAAGATTGACCACAGACAAAAGTTTTTTTTGTTTTAGCGGCACAAGCGCGCTGTCCCGATGCTCGATCGTGAATGGAGGCCTAATGGATCTTTGGGAATATAATATTAAATCGGTTATAATGAGTTACATAGGCAATCACGAAGGTTCGACGGGTCGCGGAGGCTTTGTTCTGGGTCGGCGAACTTACGTCGTCTTAGTAATTAAAACCGACTCGTGTTTTTATTTTGTTTCGACTAATGGATGTTCCAGGGCCGGGTTTAAAGGTCGAGAGAATAGAAACAATACCTGTATGAAAACGCTTTGGGAGGGTATTGTAGAATAATCGTGTTTATTGCATAGTCACTCTGAAGTCCGGAGAGCAACAGATAAGTAGGTAGGTAAGCTGTTGTGTTTCTGTCTATGTAGGTATCATATCTAATTCTTAGGGCCTCAGGCCTTTTTTGAATTAGATTTATCCTTTACACTTAGACTTAGCCTTTACAGATTACGAATTTAGTCAAGATGCGTTCCGTTTCATTCCATTCCAACAGTTCTACACAAACGAAGTCGCTGGCACCAGCTGGTCTATAACAAAGTGATAACAGGTGAAATCTTATCGTCGCCCATACAAAACCCGGCCCTTTGCCCGGGCAAACCCAAAAGAATGATTATCTTTTCTTCCTAAATACCATAAAAACTATTAAAAGCTCTGAAATGGATGTGCTTTTTTATTGTGTATAGGGTGTATTGTTATTCGAATGAAATATTTAACCACATTAGGTTAGGCTGAAATATTACATATTATGTAATGACTAATGACAGAATGCATAACTAAAAATGTTCGTGATTTGCAGAGAAGTATGAGAAGCATGATTAACATTTATTTCCTGACAACTCGCGTGACGTGACTAGTGTCACTGCGCAGTACGCATTGGTGCCATCACACTGCCGTACAACGCGCCGGCTTTGAATGTCACGCGCCCTTGCCAATATCGGCCTCGTGTTTCGAATAGAATTTAAGTACCTATATCAAAGGACTAGCTGACCCGTGCCCACTTCGTTGGGCGTTAAACATTTTTTGATGATGATGATGAAAATAAAAAGTATCATAAGTTAAGCCGTAAAACATTAGCTATCTGCCAGTGAAAGTCCCATAAAAATCGGCCCAGCCGTTCCAGAGATTAGCCGGAACAAACAGACAGACAGACAAAAATTTTAAAATTGATTTTTTATTGTTAAAAATACCGTATACACATTCATATGCATTAAGTAAAAAAGTATTAATTTGGAATTACAAACAGACACTTCAATTTTATTTATGTGTATAGATGTTATTTAATCTCGTCAAAATGTTAAATAGGTGATTTAATATATACGAGAATGGAATACTGATGACTCTCCTTGATTAATATCTATTCCTGTCTTAGAACCATTCTGTATATTCCAAAGGGCTCTCTCTATATTTGACATCTATTAGATGTTGCAGTAGCTATTTTTAACGGCAGGACGAAACTTTAAAACTAATGTTTTTAATTTAATAACTCGAGCTTAGCAAGCTTTTATTACTTTAAACTCTACCTACTGGAAATAGAAGTATCAAAATAAATATCTAAAGTGCTTTGCAAAAATTACGTCTCACAGTCATACAATTAGGGTCAATTCACGCGAAACGATACGTGACATGGCGCTGCATTTTTGAAATAGCTATTCAAAATTGAACTTTATTCATTACACAGGAAAATACACATTTCATTGTAAGAGTTCGAATGTCAAGTTGCACCGCGCTGCACAGCGCTTGTGCAGTATATGACTGATGTCATATGAAACGTTTACCGTTATGTGCAATAAATAAAGTTCAATTTTGAATAGCTATCATATAAATACAGCGATGCGTATCGTCGCGGTGTGAAATGACCCTAATTATAACATGTATAACATATAACATGTACAAGCCCTATTAAAGGCCACTCGGGATATAATTGTAATAGGTGTTTAGTAGTCGGCTTCTGCGGTGTAAATTCTCGTATGCATTCATCCCGAATCCTGATTTTTTCACTATTTTACCATTTTCAGATTTGTTTTTGTCTTTCTTTAAATCACAATAAAACTAAAGCAGTTTTCACTTTTTTAGGGTTCCGTAAAATACGTAAGGAACCCTTATAGTTTGGCTTTGTCCCTTCGTCTGGCTGTCTGTCCGCGATTCTAGCTTCTATAATTATGAATGTTAAGATTGTGTATAGATTGATATACGAGGGCGGGTCAATAAGTCCGTGACTTTTGGAATAAAACACAGGTTTTTTGATAAATAAATCATTTTATTTTTCAACGTAGTCCCCCTTGAGCTCTATACACTTTGTCCAACGCTTCTCCAATTTTTTTATCCCTTCCAAAAAATATGATTTGTCGAGGTCCTCAAAATAGGCCTTTGTTTGCGAGATGACTTCATCATTGGAGTCAAATCTTTTTCCACCGAGCCATTTTTTCAGGTTTGGGAACAAGAAGTAGTCACTCGGAGCCAAATCTTGAGAATAGGGTGGATGTGGGAGCAATTCATAGCCCAATTCATGGATTTTTGCCATGGCAACTGCACATGTGTGCACCCTTGCATTGTCTTAGTGAAAAAGAACTTTTTTCTTGGCCAAATGAGGTCGGTTTTTTTTCAAATCCTCATTGAAGCGGTCCAATAAGTTGGCATAATATTCCCCATTAATTGTTCTTCCCTTTTGAAGATAGTCAATGTGGATTATCCCACGTGCATCCCAAAAAACAGTCGCCATAACTTTATTGGCTGACAAACCCACTTTGGCCTTCTTTGGCGCCGATTCACCCTTAGAAACACACTGTTTTGACTGTTGTTTGGTCTCTGGTGTATTGTGATGGATCCATGTTTCGTCCACGGTTAAAAAACTCCTCCATATTGTGATTAAACAACGCCAAACCTTCCTGTGAAGTTGTTACACGATTGCGTTTGTGGTCGACTGTGAGCAAACGCGGCACCCATCTTGCGGAAAGCTTTCTCATGCCCAAGTGATCATTCAAAATTCAAACCACTGAGCCATGCGAGATGCCTATGGCTTCCACAATCTCTTGCACTTTCAATCTTCGGTCGGCCAGTACCATATCGTGAATTTTTTCGATTGTTTCGGGTGTAGAGAACTCAACTGGGCGTCCAGGACGTTCGGCATCTTCAGTGCTTGTACGGCCACAACGAAATTCAGTAAACCACTTTTTTACCATTGAAATCGATGGTGCAGAGTCCCCATAGTATTTATCAAGCTTAGCCTTGGTCTCGGTAATGGTTTTTTTTCGCAAAAAATAATGCTTAATAAGCACACGAAATTCACTTTTTTCCATTGTTTCCTTAAGTTACTGGATAGTCTGATAAAGATAGCTGTAAAACACAAACTAACTGACGCAGCAAGAACAAATTTTGATAGGAGTCAACTGACAGATGCCTGTTGACAGGAGTAGTGTTGCTTTTTCAGTAAGGAGGTTAGAAATTCAAAAAGTCACGGACTTATTGACCCGCCTTAGTATATCTCGGTTTTGGTATTATAAAATATTAATAATTTTATTTTATTTTTTTACCCCATCGCGTGGGGTGTATCATTAAATAGGTACTACTAGGGTAGAAAAATAAAGACAAGGTTTCAAGCATGACTTTTTTAAGTTGCCCCCCCCCCCCTGGGATCTCTAAACTGTGAGACTCAAGAAACTTGCAATTTTCCGTGCTGATAGATCATGCTAAAACTCTTTAGGAAAATTATTTTGAGCGAAATCGGACAATAACTTTTGAAGTATTTCAAAGTTTTGTCCTATTGCGCATTGTATTTACGGAACCCTCCTTGGACATGTTCTGACATGCTCTTGGTTAGGTTATTTTTTTCACATTTCACACATTTTCATGCCTGATATAAGTGGAACCTTAAAAAAAACTCTTTTATTTTACATTAATCGAGCCTATTAGCGTTTTCGGCATCTAAAACTGCCCTGGGGCAGAGCAGTCGAATAGGTAGCTACGAAAATAGAATAGAAAGATTTCTATCTTTTTCTTATACATATGATTAAGACATAGACATTGATATTCGGCCATTTCCGTTCACATTCGGCTGCCCTGCTCTGGGCAGTTTAAGATGTCGAAAACGGCACAAAATTCACTGCAAAAAAACAACGACCATCAATACTCGCCTATGAATGAAATTAAGTTTGTTTATAACTGGCTGGAAATGGTTATCGCGCGGCGACCGGCGTCGTCAAAGCACATTGTACATTGTTCGCTAATGCGGCCATTGAGCCGTGCGCTGATCCTGTGACCCTGGTAGTCCTGGTTGCTGCATATTTTGTACACGGTCAAAGCAGTACGGATTTTTTAAAAGTAATGATTTCCAAGGACAGTATATGTCAAAAGAAAATCCGATATTTACGGACGAGAAAATTTGAGACAAGCAGTTTTCTAAAATTTTACCCAAGCGCGGTTGGGCTGACGATGATGACATGTATGCGACTAAAATATTATTATGACCACACTGTTAAATATTATCTCCTGATTGACCTGATATTAGGTCTTTACCTATGAAATTGCCGTTTTGTATGAAAAAATTTAAACGATTTTTTTCATGTATTTTTTTTTGTATTAATCGAAGTAATCACCCATGAATGCATCTTTGCCAGCGCAGTGGCAGTTTATTGATGCTCTTCTTAAAGAAATCAGCTGGACGGGAGGCAAAAAATTCTTCAAAGGCATTTTGTACTGCCTCTCGGGTATTGAATTTTTTTCCCGCCAAGAAGTTATCCAAATCCTGGAAAAAGTAGTAATCTGTAGGCGCAAGGTCTGGTGAGTAGGGCGGATGACGGAGAGCTTCCAACCCCAGTTCTTGCAACTTGGAGACCGTCTACTGTGCAGTATGAGGTCGCGCGTTGTCGTGCAGGAGCAGCGGAGACGAGCGATTGACCAATGCTGGTTAGAGATGTGCCAGCTTCTCCATCATTGTGTTCAGCTCTTCACAGTACACATCTGCAGTAATGCTCACCCCGTTTGGTGAGAAACTGTGATGAATCACACTGGCGCTAGACCACCAAACAGTGACCATCACTTTTCTAGGGGTAAGTTTTCGTTTAGGGCATTGTTTAGGTGCTGAACCAGGAGGAACCAACTTGCTGAGCGCTTACGGTTATCAAACAGAATCCGTTTTTCATCGCATTTAACAATGGGATTCAAAATTCCTTCATTTGTATGTCTGTTGAGCAGTGCAAGGCACGTCACGACGCGTACTTCGCGCTGGCGTCATTGAGTTCGTAGGGCACCCATTTGTCAAGCTTTTTTACCTTGCCAATTTGACGTAAATGGACCAATATTGTTTTGACGCTAACGTCGAAAGCTGCTGCTAATTCAGCCGTAGATTGTGTATCATCAGCTTCCTCAATCGCCTTTAATTCGTCATTGTCGACCAAAGTCTTCGGACGACCGCAAGGTTAATTTTTCAGGTCGAAATTTCCAGAACAGAAGCGCGCAAACCAATAACAGGTGGTGCGTTGGTTTGTAGTGTTAGCTCCGTAAACGTCGTTGATGTTGCGTGCCGCTTGTGCCGCGTTGCTGCCACTTTTTGCTTGTGCTTTTTACTTGCTGCCACTTGCTCGAATTTTTAACGTATCCATGATGACGGAAAAGATTGAAATGCGATGAAAATGTAACACTAATCAATAAACAAATGACTACTTTTGGAAAAAGAATTCCATGTTTTTAAAATAAAATTTATTTGAAATTAGAATTCTTATTTATTATTCTTTCTTCAAACAAAAATTATTTTGATTTGAAATGGCCAGTACTGCAGAACGGCAATTTCATAGGTAAATACCTATTATAATAGATAATTATCACTCATTAAAAATCGTAATGTATAACCCTCGTATAACCCTCGATGCTTATTTCTAACACACGGGATAGTCCGTAATCGTTGAACATACAACAACAAAAAAAACACATATATATACAGCCGAACGTATAACCGCCTCCTTTTTTGGAAGTCGGTTAAAAGATAGAGAAGAGAGAAAAGCGAGTGAGCTTAATATGCTCTTATATGAAATGCGAGCGAGCGTAGCGAGCTAACAAATTCTTTTTGCTATTTTACTACGTGAACTAAACTTTACACCCTATAAAACTGTGTACTTTAGAAAATACAATTAAGTTAATAGCCTAAAACGTACTTAATAATATAATATTATTATGCTAAACGCGAGCGAGCGGAGTGAGCGAACAAATTTTTATTTCTACTTTCCAGATTAAATCTGTTCAACTTTAAAACCTGAAACACTGTACTTGGGAAACTACAATCAAACCAATAGCCTAAAGCAGAACGTCAATTTAAAATAATATAATATGTTGATTATGTAAAAAAGCAAGCGAGCGGAGCGAACGAGTTTTATTTTTGTAAATTACCAATTATAATCTATTTAAACATTAAATAAACCCTGAAAGACTGCACTTGGAAAAATACATTTAAATCAATAGCTTAAAACAGAACGTCAGTTTAACATAATATAATATGGTGATTATGCTTTTTACATAAAAAGCGAGCTAGTAAATTTTTTTTCTTATGTTACTGGTTTAAAGAACTCCGTAAAGATCGTAATGTAATTTTTTACTATTTTGTATTTTCAAAATTTTAAATATTTTTCTGCCTAAACGTCTACTATACATACTGCTACTACTTAAGTAGTAGATCACATGACCAAAATGTCCGTAATTGATTTTACGAAACCTTATTTGTACGCAGGATTATGGATAGTTTTAATTTTCTATTGTTCACGATCTGTGACTTCGAGTAATATCTATAAGTTGCGAATTAATTCTTATGTTTTCATTATAACAAAAACCTCGTGGAATGTACTTTTGGATTTTCCATATTTTTTAAATTTTATTTTCGGCTGTTAGGCGCGAGGCCTGCTTGGAGGCTCGCCGAGGTTTGGACTGCCAGGCCGTGGGCGGTCGCCCACACCGCCCACGGCTTGCACCGCCTCTGCTAATATGGAAGATTAAAAAGCTAGCTAGATACTTTTTTGTATTCAGAACTAATTTTCAGTTCTATTGGGTAACACAATAGAGCTGATAATCTAATTTACAAGCGTCAAGTTTTTTAATTGCTGTCGTGTGTTCGATTTTCAGCATTATTGTACCAGGCATTAGCGCGTAGTTCTATTTTCAGCGCTGTTACTACTATGTATGATAATTATATTTTACGCTCCCGCGGTCGATGCGGCCGGACAGACGTTGGAGCGCGAGGCCCGGAGCTCGTGCGGCCTCCGCCTATATATCCGGCTAATCCGGTACTGCAGATACGTAGCTTATGATACAAGCAGTAACTTAGACTTTTATCTTCGGGTTCCGTTTAAAAAAATGGTTCGGTTTCCATCAATTGTTCTAAACTAGATGTTTCCCTCGACACGAACGCGAATTAGCGCAGAAATCCTCATCGCGATAAAAACAAAAAACCGGCCAAGTACGAGTCAGACTCGCGCACGTAGGGTTCATTATACCAATATTTTACATGTTTACTTAATATTTCGTTATTTTTGTACGAGGTTTCCAAGTAAGCCCCTTTTACAAGTTAGGCATCTACGACTCCTAAACTAACAAAGCTATATGAGGTATTATAGTTTTCCTTATAAGTTCATCACATGGACTACCATCATGGTTTTTTTTCCAGATTTTTCGAGCTAGCCGTTTAGCTTTTAGAGGGGAGGCCTTATTTATTTTAGCAAAAATATGCGGTTTAAAGTTGAATATCTCGCAAACGGATACCTAAATTAAAAATCATCTTAACAAGCTCTCAATGTTTTTAAAAGACCTATCTAATGATAGCCCACACTATGGGGGTCTACCCCATAGTGTGTCCCTACTCCCTAGTATACTAGTAGAGAGGTAAAATCATCTCCACTTTACGTGTAGGTACCCCAAAAAGTAATATTTTTCGTGATTTTATTTTAGCACTTTGTTGTCGTGGTAAATACACATTTCTAATATCCATGCAAAGTTTCATCTTTCTGGCACTAACTAGGGGTGTCCACTTTGAAAAAACATCGATGTTTTTTTCGATTCGATAAATGAGAACTGTACATCGTTGTCTTTCGATGTATCGAGTGAAAATAAAAATAAAAAGTGGTAGGCATCACGTATACCGACTTTCAGAAAGTGTATAATAATACCAACCTTGAATAAAAAAAAATAAAAAAAAGCATTGATATTTTGTACGCATCGAGTACTTTTTTTGAGTTACGTACCTAAAGGGTAAAAACGGAACCCTATTACTAAGATTTCGCTGTCCGTCTGTCACCCGGCTGCATCTCATGAACCGTGATATTTAGACGATTGAAATTTTCGCAGATTATGAATATCTGTTGCCGCTATAACAACAAATAAGGTGGGTGGACCATGGAAGGCCACGCTCCTTTGAAGGCCAACTATCAAAAAGTCGTAGTTATTGACATGTAAACACATATTCCTTCGGCTATACACTAAGATCCATCAAACTCAAGGCCACAGATGCGGCGGCGAGTCGCTCGCGCCGCTATTGTGGCAGTGCGATCTCACGCTTCGTAGACTTCGGTCGTCGACGTTACAATTGTTATTCGCGCGCACAGCAAAACGTAAGTTTTTAGTTAGATAACCTATTATTATTTAATATTTTTTTACTGTGAATTGTCGTATAAGGATATGTTTATGGTACTAAAGAAAAAAAAATAGTTTTGCCTCGATTTAAGTTAAAATATTGGTAGTGTTCCCAGGAAAGCCGGTGGTTCCTTATAAGGCCAATCAAAAATTTGACAGTTGGCCTTGCTAGGGTACATGGGCCTTACAAAGAACATGTACAAACCATGAACATATGAACAGTTACTTTTTAGTTATATATTAATAAATACGTACCGTTACAGTTAAAACAATGTTTTATATTTATAATATTTTTATTTATAAGGGTTATTAAACTTTTTAACTCATATTGAATAGACATTTTTTTTAAAATTATTTTATTATCAGTATATATTTAAATTTCTTTTATGGAAAGGTTATGTCTGAAAATAAACTAAACTAATTTACATGAAAAGCAACGAATATAAAAAATATTTACATGTTAAAAACGATAAAGTATGTGATAAGTTATATATAAACTTTATAACAATAAGCCGGTAATTGAATAGATGATTAAATTTTATGCGAATTTCAAGAATGTTGGAGTCAAAACCCAGAAAAAGAGGTAGTACATGGGATGAAGACAGTTTAAGACGTGCCATGGAAGCAGTACAAAATAATCAACTTAATACAAATGCTGCAGCGTTGAAGTTCAATATTCCAAGACGCACCCTTAGAAACCATTTAGTAAGCGGTAACAGTACTAAAATAATTGGGAAGACAACTATTCTTACAAAACAATTAGAAGAAGATTTATCGCAGCGAATCAAACGTTTTGCAAAACCACTTACGGTTGTACCACTTACGCCTAAATTTATCAGGAAACAAGCCTTTTTATTTTGTGAGAGGTTTAAAATCAAGCACTCGTTCAATATGTCAACAAGAATGGCTGGACGCAAATGGCTCAAAATGTTTTTGGCTCGAAACCCAATATCCCCATGGGGGATGGGGATATAACCCCAATATCAAAAAGAAAACCCCAGCTAATGAATCCAGCTAGAGCTCAAAAAATGAATATGCCCATTGTGAAACACCATTTTGAAGAAGTGAAGAAACTCTATGTAGAGCTAGACATTATTGCACATCCAGAACGCTTGTATAACATGGATGAAAAAGGGTGTCGCATTACGGTCCACAAACAAACTGTAGTTTTGGCTGAAAAAGGGAATACAAGAGTACATCTTGTTGCTCTGGAACACGCCGAGAACGTTACAATAGCGATGTGCGTAAATGCGGTGGGTATTGCTATACCGCCCATGATTATTTTTAAGGGGATTAGGCACAGATCAGAATTAGCATTAAATTTGCCACCTGGAACAAAGGTAAGCATGGCACCCAAAGGCAGCATGACCAGTAGCTTATTCGTAGAGTTCATACAACATTCAGCACAACATAAAGTACCCGGTAAGTGTCTGCTTATCTTTGATGGCGCAAAGTGTCATTTATCATATGAGTCTCTGGAAGAAGCAGATAAAAATAATATAGTACTATACTGCTTACCTTCGAACACCACGCACGAACTCCAACCTCTAGATAAATCAGTGAATCGGTCCTTCGAACATCACTGGGATGAATAAGTTTTGAACTACCTGTGCAATTCTCAAGAGAGAACTTTAAACAAACCTGCATTTAACAAAATTTTCTCCCGAACATGGCCAAAGTGTATGACTCAAACCAATATAACGAATGGATTCAAAGCCACTGGTTTATACCCCCTTGATCCTGATGTAATACCCGAAGATGCTTATGCTCCTTCAATTGTAACTGAAAGACCTTTATCGGAAACGTTACAACACCAGATCGACCAACCACTTATATCTGTTCAAGTCTCGCCCCCTGTGTCTGAATTTAAAAAAGTGTCAGAATTGTCGTCTCAGTCTCTAATAGATGAAAGGAGGTCAGCTCATGTTTCTAACGTCTCTTTTTTTTTCCATCAACTTCCAAAGAGAAGATAGTATCGACATCGCCAAAATTTTCAGCTGCAACAGCAAAAAGAAAACCCGTTCTTGTTTCTTACAGTTCTTCAACTGATGCTTCAGACTTAGAAGTAGATATTACGGTCAATGATCAGTGCCACCCCATGCTGCTAAGTTCAGTACATCGTTTCAACGTCGCAGATACGAAACATGACCCTCAACCATCTCTGTACGATTATCCTCTTCCGAGTACGTCCGGCCTACAAGAAAATATCGTCTGTTCTAGCTCTGAATCTGATCTTGATTTGAATCTTAGTGAATATATCAAAGATAACTACATGACTAAACTTCAAGTCTCGGATTTATACACTTCTTCTTCGTCATTTGATGATGACCTAGAGCAGAAAAAAGAAATCACTCCGAAAAAACGATTAATACAAAACAAAAGCTCAATTAAAACAAAAGCTCAACTAAAGAGTCATGAGACTAGATCTTCGGATGATGACGAGCCGTTAATTAATCTAATAGAGGATAAAGAAAAATCGTTTCATGCTTTTTTGCCTACTCCAAACTACGCTACAATAAAGTCTTCACGTCCACGGCAAAAAGCTATTAATTATAAGGGACAAAGAATAGTTAAAGATTTATTCAAAACTGAAGAAAAAAAGAATGAGATGAAGCAAGCGACGAGTAAGAAAAAAGGAAAGTCTACAATTAAACGAGACCAAAGAAAGAAAACCAAAAATAAAAATGATTCCGTAAAATGGCTAAAAAGAACAGTACAACAAGAAAACAGTAAAAGATCGAAATCGAAAAAGTGCAGAAGGTGAAGACAAGGAATGGTACTGTCACGCATGTGGCGAGAATAGAATGAAAGACATGAGACAATGTACCGAATGTCAAAAGTGGTATCACGAAGAGTGTATGGGTCTCACTTAAAAAGATCTCAAATTTATATGCCCAGATTGTGATTAAAATATCTAAAATTATTATCCTTTTTAGTTTCTAAGTTTGTTTCCGAAGTTAATTTTTATTTTGTTACAATTATTTTCGTTTTTTAATCTTAAGAATCGTTGATTTTAAGCATTCCTGACTTCAAGACTGACTATGTACCATAATAAGTTTGTAATAAGTACAGTACTTAGTCTGTAGTATGTATTTTATTATAATTAATATAAGAAAGTCATTGATAATTTTTAGTTTGGCCTGACAAAGAACGGACCCATAAGAAGGCCATTTGAGGTAAAAAAAAAAGTTTTTAATTTCATTATAATACGCGTTGGCAAGTTATTTGATGTCAATATAATACTCATTACTACTGTTTTTAAATAATTTCCATTAATATATTCTTAGTTATACGATGGTGTTCAAGTAATGTTCGTTGAGTTTTTTATAAATGATAAAAATATATTGAGCATTTAATGTTTTGCTTAAATGAAAGAGCTTATTATGTAGTTTTAGTAAAAGTGAATATATTAATTGTTACGACTCTATTTTTAAGTTGAACGACTGATGTATAATATTGGCCTTGTTTGGAGCCGTGTTCCTTGCAAGGCCATTTGGAAGAGCTTAACAAAACTTAAGTTTAATGAATACTGATTAAAGCTAGGTTAAAAAAAAGTGATTTATATGGTACACAATAAAACAGTATTATTTGATAATTTGTTTTTTTCATTTACCAGTTAATAAACGAATAAAAAGCGTTTACTCGTTAGAGTGGCCTTCCATGGTCCACCCACCTAAGAAATAGAATTCAGGCGACACAGACCAGATATACTGCTTCAACACAACTTTTCATGCAATCTATCACTAAATCAAACATTGTTTTCTTAAGAAAATTAAAAGCCATGTATGAGAAAAATCTTTATTGTTATTTACGTAAGATCAAAAAAAAACATCCGCAATCATTTTGCTAAGTCTGTCATGTCCTATTGCCAGTGTTCTTTTGATTGACTTTGCAAAAACAACATTTTATTAAGACGTTTGCCTTTTAGTACAAAAATACAAATCTTTCCTCTTTATAATATTAATAGTGTAGATAAATCTATATAAAATAACATATTTTTGGAAATACTACATAATGTATTAAAATTAATAATTAATTTGTTATAATTAATTCTGTGTGTGAAAATGGTCTGTAACGATATAAAGGTTAAAAGCAAAATAATAATTATTGTAAACCCGCAAATCGCTTCCTAAAAATAAATCATATAAAATTTACATTCTTTAATTGACTTTTATCCTTATAGACTTCAAATATTGATTGCTTCGTGGATTATACCGTGGTTTGTAAATAGATTGTAGCTATAGTTATGTACCTATATTATTATCCAGGACAACCGCTTTTAGCTCTGCGCATTAAATTGGTTGCTTCGTGAATTATACCGTGGTTTGTAAATAGATTGTAGCTATAGTTATGTACCTATATTATTATCCAGGACAACCGCTTTTAGCTCTGCGCATTAAATTGGTTGCTTCGTGGATTATACCGTGGTTTGTAAATAGATTGCAGCTATAGTTATGTACCTATATTATTATCCAGGACAACCGCTTTTAGCTCTGCGCATTAAATTGGTTGCTTCGTGGATTATACCGTGGTTTGTAAATAGATTGTAGCTATAGTTATGTACCTATATTATTATCCAGGACAACCGCTTTTAGCTCTGCGCATTAAATTGGTTGCTTCGTGGATTATACCGTGGTTTGTAAATAGATTGTAGCTATAGTTATGTACCTATATTATTATCCAGGACAACCGCTTTTAGCTCTGCGCATTAAATTGGTTGCTTCGTGGAATATACCGTGGTTTGTAAATAGATTGTAGCTATAGTTATGTATCTATATTATTATCCAGGACAACCGCTTTTAGCTCTGCGCATTAAATTCAGGCGGCGCGGGCGCTAGCGTGCTATGCCAAATTTTGGGCTCCAGTTTCGTCTCTATATTTTCAGTATTAAACAATGTACTCGTTGCACTGACTCGTGCACAGTGCTGTGAATATAACTTTTTAGTACACGTTGACCACGACGGCATTAATGTAATGCCGTCGTGGTCCACTATTGAATAATAAACTTTACTTTTTTCAATAACCAAAAATTAGGTACAAAGAATTTAAATTAAAAAAATATTTAGGTAAAATTTTAGTGGTCAAACTTGAGTTTTTTTGAAATTAATTGGTTATAATCGAATCGATGATTTTCTACTAAAAACTGAAAAAAAAAAAAACGATACATCGAGAATATCGAAAGCATTTCGTCTAAATGTTTAGCTTGAAGAGGTATTGACAGACATTGCATTTATAATAGTATACCTAGATATACGCTAATAGGCACATATTGTGCTAACTAAAAATAAGCATAGTACCTATAATAACAAGCTTAAAAGTTAGAGCTTGTTTCACTAGCTACGGATAATTGTCAGATAGCTTAATTTGCATGTTTTGTCTCTGTCGCTCGATACGAAGTAAGCAGCGAGAAACCTTTTACAAAGGATAAGCGACGTTTAAAATATTTTCTCCGCTTACTAATAAAAATATTTCCACAGCGTATAAGCTATACAATGCTTTGTCCTTGTCTTATACGTTGGAATAGTCGCTTGACAGACATGCACAAAACATTGTATTGGTTATCGACTGTGTAAATATTTTTAATAGTAAGGGGGTTTAAATATGGAATATTAATACAACAATCACACTCTACGATCTGAAAACGTGTTCATTAAGAAAATAGTGAGCCTCATCATTTGTTTAATATAAATTGGTGTTTCTCTATAAATTGAACAGGATTTTTATTATGATTAGAGAGTATTAATCACTCAGATTTGTAACTGATTTGAACAAAAACGAATTGAGCGTTTAGGTACGTACAAAAGAATTATTTTAATATTTACCAGATTTTTATCTACACTTTTTTTCTTTTATCAGTTTGAAGTACTTAATTAATAAATAATATTTAAACCAGCACAACATTTAACACTATCTAAATATTATTTAATGTATTACGACATTGATTTTTTAACAACAAATTATTTATCTTATTGTCTTTTTCTTTAAAAGTGAATTTAAATAACTACTTTTCAATCAACCGTAACGTTGGAAGCACTTTGCCCGAGGCGTTAGATTTCCTGATTGCATATCAACGCGGTGGTATTATTAATTTTAGACACACCTGTAAGTATTTGTAAAGGCACAGTTAGAAAACATTTTTGTTTCATATTTTTTATAACTTATGATTATCAGTAAAACTAAAGCTATAATATTAATACATTTTATTACAATACAAGCTTATACTTACGTATTATTAAATTACTGTTACTGCTTACCTAATGTGGCACACGCCGCAAACCCAAACAAAGAGATAAAACAAGGTACGAATAATTGATATAATTTGTGATTTAAGTTTGTACGATAAAAATATAATAATAACTTCCAATAACGCGAGTATATGAAACTGTTGACAGCTACTAGATACTAGATGTCGCTAGTAGTATCGTTTTAACAATATCGTAGTCGCTTTGGCAGTCATGTGGTTTGATAAAAATATAATAAAAGGTTTTGTTTGTCTAGAAACTGTCATCTTAAAAAAAAAAGAAAAACAAAATGAGCTAATTACCTCATCGTTTTTCACCTATTTATACCCTTTTGAACGTTTTTTAGGGTTCCGTACCCTAAGTGTAAAAAGGGACCCTATTACTAAGACCCTTCTGTCCATTCGTCTGTCTGTCTCTGCCACCAGGCTGTATCTCATGAACCGTGATAATTGGACAGTTGAAAATTTTCACAGATGATGTATTTCTGTTGGCGCTATAACAACAAAATACAAATACTAAAAGCAGAATAAAATAAATATTTAAGGTGGGTATTTCCCATACAACGAGATTTTTGCCGGAATGTATCGTGTGCGAGTCACTTGGTGAGTTTTTTTTATATTTAAAAGAAAAATTAGCAAATTGTTTGTATCTAAATAGTTTTAATGAACAATAGAAAACTTAACAAAAATATATTTAAAAAATAGAAAAGAAAGAATACCCAAAAATATAATTTGCCTTAACTATATCTAACTAGGTTTTTCCTGCGGCTCCGGCCGCGTAAATTTAAAAAAAAAAGTAAATTCCACGGTAATACTGTACTTTTTCGGGACAAAAAGTAGCCTATGTTTTAGTGCAGAGCGTAAGCTCTACCATACTACTACTACCATACCAAATATAATCGGTATTCCCGCGGGATACCCGATAGTATATTTTCGCGGGCGGAGCCGCGCAAAACTGCTAGTATTTTACAATAGTAGTAGGATTTCAAAGGTAGTTTTGAAATAAACTTATTATTTCAAAAGTAAAAAACATTTTATGATTTCATCGTCCAATTCAGACGTGATATCTGCCAGTAGACGCAACAATTATAACACTTGTACTATATGACGTATAGGCCTGTTTCACGAATTCAATTAAATGTCGGATAGCTTATTCGGAAGTTTTGTCGCATCGTACTTTATATAGAGCGACAGAGACATAACCTGCAAATAACCTATCTGACACTTATCTGTAGATTGTGAAGTAGGTTCTATTATCTAATGTATTGGCCGATTCGAAATATCAAAAAAAATCTATTTAACAAGAAAAAGGCTACAAAGATACTTTTAATTAAAGTATACAGTAGTAGCAGTGGCGAAGGCCGGTTCTCACAGGGAAGCCCTACCCTGTATAATAGATAGGGATTTGGATGATGGTCTTCAAAAGGTAAGTTAAGTGAAGTCGACAGGAATGGAGTTGTAGGAACCCCGCGCCGCTGAGTACTAGTAAGTTATGTGGGCGTCTGTTGCTTATCATAGCGCTCCTAACATCGAGGTTAGGTTAGGTTCCCCCCCGACGGTTGCTCGCCTTGTCGTGGCGGTGGGGCTTAGTAACCGTGGTTGAGGACCCACGGTGAAGCGAAGAGGCAACCAGGAGGGGCGCTCCCGGCGGACTGGAGGAGCCAATCCGCTGCGGACGCGCCTGGAGGTGGGACCGCAGAAGAAGAGGAGTGCCGGTTATTACGGTGCGCCGTACTCCCTATCTTCTGTGGCCGTGGAGGATCGCAGGGGGAGAGGGTTGTGCCGCTATCCCTACCCCCCTGCGAGCTGGCGCGGCCGTTCCGCATGGAAACGGCATCGGTGGGGCCGCAGGGGAAGAGGAAGTTTGGTATTACGGTGCGCCGCTTGCCCTATCCTCTGCGGCCGAGGTGTGGTCGGTATCCACCAGTGCTGTGGCAGACTCGGGCGGAGTCTGCTACAGTACTGGTGGAGGCGGGGGAGGAAGTGCCGCCGTGGGTCTCATTAGCCTATACGGGAGTCCCACATCACCACTCGGGTGCCCCCTGCGCTCGGGTAGTATGCGTAATGCATTTCCCCCTCCTAAAAAAAAGAAAAAGAAAAAAGGTTAGGTTAGGTTACAAACACCGTGACACGAGAATTTTATACCTATAGTAGCATTTGCCCTCGGTTTCGCCCGCGTTAAATTGGGGCTTACACGATTGACGACATCGTTATAATTTATAGCCTATTCTGATGACGTATAAGCTGTATTTAATATTACTATAAAGTTAAATCAAAATCTGGCCAGAAGCTTTTGCGTGAAAACACACCATCCATCCATTCATCCATCCTCACAAACTTTCACATTTATAATAGTGGCAGGATTACATACTATCTTACTACTATAATATATATTAGTATATAATAGTAGTAGGATTATGAATGAATGAATGAATGAATGAAATACTATTTACTGTGGACACATATTTTTACAATTTGAAATTGAACTACAATCTATATTCTATACTATTAAACATTATGAACACAATGGCGGCCTTACTACTATTTAGTCATTTCTTCCCGGCAACCACGGGTGGAGGACAGTCACAATGTTAGATATACGTGAATGTGCAAAATAAGTGCCTATCTGTTAGCATACATATTTTGGTATAATATATAAACAGATACATACATACAATACTAATATTATACATACACACTATAATAAGTAAGAACATAACATCATAAGGATGGAACAATAATTTTAAGATAACAACTAAAAAAAACAATTAAATTTGTATTAATCATTAGTAAAGAAAGTGTTCTTTAACCAATGCTTTAAACCGACTCAGTGTTTTTGTCATTTTTATGTCTATTGGTAAAGCGTTCCAAAGTTTTATCCCGGTGATTGCAAGGGAAGAGCTGTAGTATTTTGAGTGATGTCCGGTCAGTTTCAAATAATAAACTGATTTTGTGACGTTTAGACCAATCAGGTCGCGTTAGACGCCGCTCTAACGTTTACGACAATACCGGTTTGACAGTTTGAGCGTGTCGGGACTTGATTGTAATTGTATTATTGCCGGATTTATTTAGCAGAATTGACGCTCAGTGCGAACGAACGAATACTGGGCACTTCCTAAGATGTAGTTTACCTACGCCAGCGCCCTGTGAACAGACAAGGCCATCACCAATATCCGGCCGCTCCTCCTAAATCCTGTTTTATTTCGTCTCCACAACGTATTCTTGTGCGCCGACTCAAACTATTAAATATGTACCTACCGTCGAAACACTGGTCAATTGTGAAACCTGAAATTCTACATACTTAATATTATATAGGCGGTATATGTACATTGTACAACCTTTAAGAGCTCTGTGGCCTAGTGGGTTGACCGGTTGATTCGCACTCGAGAGGATGTAGGTTCTGTTTCCAAGTAGGGGCGTGTACCAATGAGAGTTTTTGAGGATCCCAATTCTCGTAAGTACTTATACTTTCATTTTACTTTTATTGAATTATAAATGAATCGTCTTGATATCATTAACTAATTTTTGAAGTTCGGAACTTCGGACCAACCCGCACTTGGTTGGCCGTTGGCCCCAGACGTATCATGACTCATGACCAGTCATTCCTCTGGACCATGTTGTGAGAACCGTGCGACATGAAGAGTGGTTACTTCGTTCGGAGGAAACTGTATATATCATACAAGCCTAGGTGTCTACAACCTGCGATTTTTTCTCGCGTGTTCATTCTTCTAGAACGAACATGGTCATAGCGTGATGTAATAATGTTTATATCTTGTTAGATTATAATAACCTTTCTCAATAAATATACAATCTAACACGGGAAGATTTTTTCAATCAAACCAGTTTATTAATTACTATCTTTTGCCCGCATAACTACAGTATCCCACGGCAACCATACATTTTCCCGCGATAAAAAGTAGCCTATGTCCTTCCCCGTGGTTTACTTTACATCTGTGGCAAATTTCATGACGATCGATAAAGTAACTTTTACGTGAAAGCGTAACAAACAAACGAAAAAACTCATATTTATAAAGTTACTAGTGTTGCCCGAGACTTCGTACGCGCAAAAAGAAATCTCGCAGGAACTGTACATTTCGCTGCCACAAAAAGTAGGCTATGATTTAATCCGGAGCCTAAACTACTACCATACCAAATATCATCAAAATCTGTGTAGTTTTTGCGTAAAGAAATAACAAACATCCATCCATCCATCCTCACAAACTTTCACATTTATAATAGTAGGAAGGATTTGAAGTACGCGCTATACATATTGTGTACTCTCTGAAACTTCATAGAGTTGGTGTGGTGCTTTCGACCAAAAATACAACAAAGTGCGTGAGGCGCTTTGTAATCTCTCCTCTGTTGATGACTGACTGACTGTTAATGACCTCCGTTGCTCAGTGGTTATCGCCTTTGCGCTCAGACTGGAGGTCACGGGTTCGAATTCCACCAGGGAACAAAAAGATTTCTGTGTTCCTGGGTGTGTATCAAATATGTGTATTATATTAAAATAAAAATGTTAAATATAAGTACAGTATTAAAAGTAATAAGTATATTTCCGTTGTCTGGTATCACAAGTCCTTCTAGAACTTACCACGGGACCAGAATGACGTGGTGTGGAGGCGTCCATAGATATTATTATTATTTACTATATTTTAGTGTAGTTGAAACGTTGCCGTGTCGACGAATAACTCCCGAAATTAATAATCAATCTTAATCTCATTTTAGCTATCTGAGATCAAGGTTTCAAGTCATTTCAACGATCCTAGGATTAACTTCACGCCGATTTACGTCAATTTTTATTTGAGAACCTAAGAACGAAGTCAATCTAAGATTTTAGATACGCTATTAATTTCGGGCGTTAGACGATAGATTTGCTCGAAACAGGTAAACAATAATAGTGCCTAAGTGCCTAAGTGCTAATAATCTATCGTGACAATCGACAGGGGCTGCAGCTAGTGTGACCCAGTGTTCAAGAAAATCGGTAAAGGAAAGTCGTATCATTCTGCTAAGTAACTCTTGAGGTAATAACGGCCATGGCGCAGTGCCGCGTGGACGCAAATCAGTGTTTCATGCTGTCGTATATACTGATTTATGTTATAAGTAATCGAAGCTACAGTACAAATCACAAAAATCTATGTAAAACATGCGTTATTGATGGATTATTCAATAGTTTAGCGCGTATATGTAAGGTTGTTTTAAATCAATAAAGGACATTTTGGGCATATGCCCAAATATCAATATCAAAATATCATAAGCATCATAATATTATGATGCTTATGTGAAGACGAACTGAAAAAAAAATCGGAAAAAAATTACATTGAGCTCTTAAGAGACACTGTTAAGGTCATTCACCTGACACAGCTGATGTATTGATGTTGTTACGGCAAAGTCTTTGCTTCCTCTTTCACCTGTTTCTGTGGGGTTAATAACCTCAGCGCCTTAGAGAGCGCAATGCATCTTATTTAGTCTTATATTTAGTTATCTTTTGATTGAAAATTTTAATATTTTTTTTCGCCAAAACGCCTTTATATAAGCAGTTGATCATATCATATGCCCATTGATTTTAAACAACTTTATATGTCTGTGACTTTACAATGTACATATACGATACACGCATCAAGTACCAGAGTAATAACTAGAGGTACAGTCAATAGAACACAACCCTCTCTCCTTCTCTGGCAGCTCTGCCTCTATATTAGGTATAGCGTGGCGTTCTGAAACTAAAGTTAAATTTGCAAGTGATAGATATGCGAGGCGCTCCCGGAATGTAATTTTCACACGCTCAAGCGACGTCACTGCCCCCGCCCGCCCCCCGCCCGCCGGGACCTCCCGCCACCCCCCTAAGCCAGGCGCTGGCGAGCGTTGGCTATGGGGTAAGTAATGTTAACTTGGTCGAATACTTAAACGCTTTTTAAAGTAACACAGTCCATGTCACATTTTCTAAGCTTTAAATTTATATTTTTTATTATCTTTGGACATTTCAGTCACTCTGGACCAGTGCTAAATATCCGAAGAGCTTGTGTTTTAAGGACCAGAACGGGAATTTTTGGTAAATTGTCTTGGACTTTTGTCGTTGTTGCGGAAATTCCATCATTTGAGTGTCACATAAGAACTATAACTTACTAGCTGTTTCCCGCGGCTCCGCCCGCGTAAATATACTATCGAGTATCCCGTGGCAATACTGTACTTTTCCGGGATAAAAAGTAGCCTAGGTTTTAATCCAGAGTCTAAACTACTATCATACCAAATTTCATCAAAATCCGTTCAGTAGTTTTCGCGTGAAAGCGTAACAAATAAACTTACATTCACATTTATAATATTAGTAGGATGAAGGTACATACAACCAACTACACTGTGATAAAAACGATATTTGTGTAGCAATATTGTATAAAAGCAGCCATATCGCTTGAAAATGACGAGGCGGTTGTACTTGACGTACATTTTATCAGTAAGAATATAAGAGGAGTCTGGCGGGGCTGGAATCTCAGACTATTACTAACATTACCTAACACGAAAACATTTTTACTAACGTTAGTAAACAATTTCTAACAGCACCATTATACTAATGGTGCTCCCACTTCCAAGTGCTTCATAAGTAACATTTAAAATTTAAATTATCCCGCGTCAAGTTGTCGTTGGGCATAGACGTACAACGCTGACATTCTGACCAATCACTTTGCGCGGTACAAAGCCGGGCGCCACTAGCGCCGCTGTCGGCTGGGAACAGAAACTTCGAAACGCGCACGCAGAACGCAGGAATAATAAAATTTCGAATTATACTCAAAATTACCGATTATACCGCGTGTGGAATGTTAAATTATTTCATTAAAAAAATCGAAGAGCCGGCTGAGGTAGCCAAAGACAAGTAAGAAAACTATCAAGGACAGTAGACATCATTGAAGAGGCACACAATAGTGTCCCTGGCAGACCAGGGCCTATAGTCAAGATGTATTCGATAACTTCGAAATCAAAAATGTATGGGATTTGACATAAGGCATATCGTCTTTTTACCGGAGAGGATAATATCGATCCAGATTGGCGACTTGACGTATCTCGTATCGTTTTGTATACAAATCGCGTCATTTTCGTCACAGAAACTATGAATTTTAATTTTTACATCAACGTCCTAGAGCAAATCCATAGCCGCCCCCTAGCCTACCCCTCTCCCGACGGATGCTCCGGAAAATTGCTACAATGATTGCGAGCGGGAATTCCGAAATGAAGGAAATGTACTTAAGCCCGCGCCGTCTGTCAGCCCGCGCCTCTCGTCGCGTACGACTATCCTCTCGTCGTGTACGACTATCGTATACGTTCTCGTCATATACGATTATCTCCTAAACTCTCGTCGCATACGGCTGACTATCGTCTAAACGTTGCGATTATGTCGTTTTCAAATTTTGAACAGTAACGTTACGTTTTGCAGAATCCCAAAATTGCATATGTAGCGAGCTAAATCAAGTATTATTCTGATGTGAGACGACGCGCGACGGCGGAATCTGACAGAAATTAGAATACCTATATTATAATTGCTAAATATATCTGAATGTAAATACTAGCTTAGAAGTTAGAACAATTTTAATTTCAAGTATCTGCAATAAGTAAGAATTCTTGAGAGAATCTGCATCATTTCGTAAAAAGTAATGGTGCGAATCTAATACATACTCGTATCTTTAGAAAACGTCAAAGATATTACTTTTTCGTATTCTTGGAACATATTTTAAAAGCTTTATTCTTGTTTTTGTGTTTCTATTTGTATTTTCTCATTTGTTGCGATGAATAGAATGATTAGCCATTGAGATTTGTTTTTATCGTGAGGCAATATAAATTGCGTGTACTAGGGCAACATAAATCAGACGTCGATCTTTCAATAATCCAATCAGGGCGCCCTATCCCGACTAATGTTATTGTCAAACCTGTTAGCCATTACGCGAATGCTTGGTCACGGATGTACGGTCGCCGACAAGCCGGTGTACCGCTTGTGAACCTTATCGCCATAGTAATAGAATCGAAATGTTGTAAAGCGGATCTACCGGCGACTGTACGAGCGAGACAGCGAGATTATAACGTATGAGGAGACAAGGACGCTGTCAACAATATTTTTTGGCAATTCGTAATCTTCGTAGTTTGTACACGTTTCTAGAATTAATTTGATAACTCTGACTACAGAGTTACTGTAGTTGATGACTATAATTGGAGATCACGTTTGTCTGTGCTGTGCGTAGGTACCATTATATTTTCTATGTGCTCACATGATTACATCTAATTTTAAATTAATATCGACCAATAACAATATTTTTTTATAAAAACTATAACCCGCCGACGTAAATTATATAATTTACGTTATTAAGCCTATGTTACCTGGGATCTATCTACATATCTATATACAAATCTATTGTTACCTAATTTATTAAAATCAGTTCAGTAGTTTCGGCGCTACGGTGGAATAAATATCATTGCCTTTCCTTTTCATCGTTGCATCGTCGTAGTCGGGTGAAAATGGCGTCTTATGACCGACATTACCTACTACGCCTTAATATACGCAAGCAACGAACGTTTATTTTGGTTTCTAAAAAATATTCTTTCATAGGATTCATAGTAATTTATAGGAACAAAGGGTTTTAAAATAAAATGACCCACTGCTAAAGTTAGAAGACAGATCTGCGTACCTTAAACGAAATTTCCTGGTCAAGCGACGAATTTTTTAGCCCGTACACAAAACGCAGATATTTATTAAGTACAGCCTGCAAAAAAATAGTGAAATTCTTTAACAAAAAATTAAAATGGATACCTACACATAATTTCCTTATTTCTGCTCACTATTTTATTTTTACAGTAACATACATGATGCACTAGTTACAGAGAGAGCGACAGACATATATTAATAGGAATACGACTGTACCAAATAAAAATAGACACGTCCGTAGATTTGCTTCGTTTTAACAAACGATGAAGGCTGTTTCGTGTTAAAACTTCTGACGGATCTTGAAATAGATAAGTATTTGAAGATCTGTAAAAGTTTAGAATTAAAACATAAAGATAGATTTACATTCTTGTCATAGTAGTAAGTCTATCGACAGATTTCTAGACTGTTGTCGCTTGTTCATATGACATCAGTGCAACTTGACATTTCGTTTATCTGCTTGTACAATGAACAAACTTCAATTTTGGATTGCTATCTAAAAAATGCAGCGCCACGTCGCGTATCGTCTTATTTTGGTGTGAATTGACCCTAAGTGATGGGTATTAAATAAACTATTAACTTTTCTCAGATTTCTTTGACATGTAGACTTTAATATTTCAAGATTTATTTATAATTAGTTTATCAAGGTTGAAAACTCTCTCGCCTGTTCTGCTTTCGGTACCCCGGCGGTAACTATCGACACGGTCGTCGGTCGGCGCGCGAACGTTTTTCACCGGCTGATGGACCCCGCGATTTACACGCGGCGCCGCAGGCCGCAGCATGTATGTACAGCTGCCTGGTGTCCCAATCTGTCTACGACCGTACGCTCTACTCTACTATACTAAGTTAAGCTAATATACGGGACGCGTTTGATGCTCGGCTTGAGAGATTAGCACATATTGACTATAATATAGTATTTACAACAGTTTCACATAACCTAACAAGTAAAATCGTTATACTTAGATCTAACACATACCGACAGCTTTGTACAGTAAGGTCGTATAAACCATTTTACCCAAAATGGGTTATGAATAGTCTTATTTTAAAAAAATCAACGCTATTGATTGGTCTATGTAACACTTCAAAATCCCAAAAAATGGTTTTTACGGCAGATGACTTTTATTAACGTCTAAACCAAAAGTAAGAACCGAAAAAATATAATTATATCATCTTATAAATTATACTACTATATTAGGTCCTTGCATATGAAATTGGCGTTTTGTCGTACTGGCCACTTTGTTCTCAAATATATCTTCTTTGGTTAGGAATTCCAATTTCAAATTTATACTGCTATTTACTCATACATTATACGTTAAGCTACCAAATTATAAGAGCTTCAATTGGATCGTCTAAGACATCCACCGTACTTCCCGGACCTTGCTCCAACAGATTACCATTTTTTCCGAAATTTGGATAACTTCTTGCGAGGGAAAAAATTCAACTCCGATGGGGCAGTCCAAAGCGCCTTCAAAGATTTTATTGATTCCTGTCCGAATGGTTTTTTTAGTAAAGGAATTAGTGAACCTATGAGATGACAACAGTGCATATCTAGCAATGGTATATACATTGATTACTTACTTTTCTTTTATACGTCACTGAATACTTTAGTTTCTAAAACTGGGTATTGTTTTTTACCTAATAGCAGTGTGTGTTTGGTATCGAAATGACCGATTGTTGGCAAAGGAATTTATGAGGATTGTAGGAAAGGCTGTAAATAGAAACTGTCACAGCCTACATTCCATAAATTGAATTTAAACACCGTCTAGCAAAAAAATATTAGATGGTGTTGTGATAGTGATGATGATGACAAATCGTTACGATAATTCGCAGAGATATGTTATTATACACACGATCGATAAAACTTCACAGTTCGCGCTACACCGTTAAATCGTTACGATGAAACGTTACGTGTGTTACTTGACGTATCAAATATATAGGCAATACTACTGAGACTATTTGGTCCGTGGCTTCCTTTTGTGACGTATAGGTCCACTAAGAAGGGATTTTGCGAAATTCACCCCCAACAGGGGTAAAAAGGGGTTTAACGTTTGCAACTTTTTTGTTTGTGGTTAGATCTGTTTGGAATTTCGTGATGTTGCTCTTTGGTATGATTTACTTAAACTCTAAATAAATATTTTCTAAAATTCGATCATTTAAGGGGTAAAAACGGTTACTAATCATTGTATGGGGAAAAATATTAAATGAGCATTTCGGCTTGGAACTTTGTAAATGTAGTCCTAAAAGAAAATAAGTAAGCACATGTTTAAGATTTTTCGATATTCAAGGGATGAACGGGGGGGGGGGGGGTATGAATATCTTTTTTCCAGAGTCAGACTCATGCTTGACCATTTTACTATGTGTTGAATATTTTTGGAATGGTCTCTTCAAGCTCTTTATTTTGGTACCAAACACCTTCTGCAGTCAGGTAATAATAGCCAAAATCATTATCCTTCCTTTTGGCTTCGCCGTAGTCGTGTAGAAGTTACTATTCCGATGCAAACAAAGTGGCTGTAGCTGGTGCCCCAGCTAGTAGTATATAAAAATATTATAGTAACGAGCTTACAAGCGAGAACTTACTTAAAGTACGAGTATGTAAGTCTAGAATCGTTAGTTCCAAGTTGTGTCTAAATACAGTCGGAGAAGTAACATTATGTCCAGTGTAAGCTCAAAAAGAAACACGACCGGATGTTGATATTAGAGTAACGCACGCCGCAGAACAATAACAGTAATTTCCACGAAAACGGAAATTTTCTAGCGAAAAATCGTTAAAGCGGGCAGAGTCCAGCGCTGGCCATCAAAGCAACTATTCGGTCCATTAAACATGAAATAGTTGCAGTGGACGAACTAGGAGAGCAGGGCGGCGGGGAGGTTTAAAATACGATTTATTACGCTATCAGCGATATAAAAGCCGCGCACTGCGAGCCTGGTAGGCGCATGTCGCGCGCGCGGCGCGCAGCGGGGCGCGGGCAGCTCGGCCTACAGTATCATTGTATTTATGATCTGCACTAGCGTCTCTGTATTAAAATGATTTACACTCGCTAATAATAATTTCTTGAGGCAATTGATTGCAAATGAACAATTGCGATGCTCGTTTTACTGTCGTGTATTGTTATTTGTAGTTTAGATCGGGGATTCCCAAAGTGGATTCCGAAATTCCGCGGCACCTAGGAGTTCTGTAGAATATAGTCGTCAGGGTTCCGCCAACATTATTTATAACTAGATGTTGCCCGCGAATTCGTGCGCGCAAAATGAAATCGCGCGAGAAACGAACAAATTGCCGCCATAAAAAGTAGCCTATGTCCTCCCTCGTCGTCTACTCTACATCTGTGTCAAATTTTATCAAAATCGATCCAGTAGTTTCGGATCCCGTCTAATCCGATGTCCGATTCCGATGGACAAATTGTGGGGACAGATGTGTGAGGAACAGGCCTCGGAGCCTATTCAATGTCTCAATGCTAAACAAATAAACAAATTATAAAAAAAACAACCACCCAAATGTTATCAAATATTACGCAATTTTTTTTCTGGGAAAGTATATCCTCAAAAAGGTCTCACGCAATTTATGGACGCCCCCTAACACTGCACAACTGGTACAGTATTGATTACTCAAAACACTAATTCCGAACAAAATACGAGTACATAACGTAATATTCATGTCAAATCAATTTATAAGAATTTTGATACTTTTATTGATTTATTTATTCTTTATGTAAGTATATAACTTTAAAACTAAACTAAGACGGCACAGTGATAAAGGTACTTTTGTAGGTAATATAAATAACTTGTTTCCAAAGTTTAATAACAGTAGACTGTATACCTGGCATGGTGTTTGTAAAGTTAATTTTGATAAGATTATTGTTTTACCAGCTGCGTATATTTACGTGTAATGTAGGCAAAAACATCTTATATTTTTCTTACCGTTAACAGAATTCATAGAGGTTGATTTCTTAGGCTTACGCGAATATTGTTCTTTGTTTTAAGCACTTACGGATTGTGTCGCGGTGAACTTTTTTTTTCCTGACGTTTCGACCTAATGAATATTGTCTAAGTTATTCTATCTATAGTCTATACTAATATTAAAATAGGGAAGATTTGTGTGTTTGTTAGCATTAAATACGCCCGAAACTAATGGAAAGATTGTGATGAAATTTGTCACAGATGTAGAGTGGACCACGGGAAAGGATTGCGCGCATGATTTGCCGGGCAACATCTAGTGTATGATAGTTACCAAAAACTGGTAAATACTTATTTTGTACAATTACTTTCTTCCTTCTACCTTACTACCAGAGTTTTAAAAACTTATGCAATTTAAAATCTCATAGCATAGGCAAATGCCTATAGGGAGTAATTAAATAATTACTCCCTATTTAATCCGTTGTGTCAGTTTTTGCGCACCATACCCGGCCGCCACCTGTTTCGGTAAAACTTTAATTAACCAATAAACATGTCTCCCGCGGCCCGTCTTAAATCCCGAGCCCCTCGTAGCCATGGCGCCCTGGTAGCTATCAGCGCGATCGCATCCTAGTCTCTGAGCTCCTGATATTGTGATGGTGTTAACGTTCTGGTTCCCTAGTAGTTTTAAGTTACGCTAGTTGGTGACGAATGTAAAAACATAGTCGGTGAGCTCCTGGTAATGTGATGGTTCTGAATTCCTAGTAGTTTTATGGCAGCTACTATAGTGAACTTTTTTGTACATAACAACTGTAACGAATTATGTAGGTTTTTAAAGTGAAACTACTTTAGCGGCGTTGAGAGTGAAATGTCAAGGTCGCGTCGTGTGACGACATGCATCACGACACGATAATAGATAAACGCCATCTGTCGGAAGCTACCTAAACTTCTTACATAACAATTTTACTTTCTAAAGTACGGCTCAATATATAGATGGCGCTAGGTGTACAAATTTGTATTTTTTCTATTATTTTTTGAAGCGATGTCCTTTAGCAACGATGAGAGTATTTTTGGATTTTAAATGATAAATGATGTTTTACTTCTGCCACGTGTGCTCTGTACAAGTCATGTTTTTGTATATTTATATGTGTTACATAACTTCACAGTAAATTATGTATTTTTTATTTATAAATATAAAGTATTCCAATTTTTTCTAAACAAATAAATATAACTGTATATTTTACATATGTATGTCAATGAACTTTCCTATTATTCTGTAAGGTACAGCCATGCTGCATTGCTTATTTTGTGTATTCGGCTACTAAGTGTATTTATCATGTTTTAATGGGGTGCACACTGCACACTGCACACTGCACACTGCACACAGTTCCCATGGGGCTCGAGCCCACGTTCCCCGAACTAGACGCAGGACTACAGGCTAGTGCTCTACTGTATTCAGTATACCAATTAGTATTGACGACCTCTGTGGCTCAGTGGTTCAGCGCGTTGGTGCTTAAGCCGGGGGTCGTGGGTTCGAATCCCGCCGAAGGAACAAAAAGTTTTTCTGTGTTCCTGGGTCATGGATGTGTATTAAATATGTGTATAATGTAATAAAAATCTTAAGTATATGTATAGTATAAAAGTATTAAATATACTTCCCGTTTTCTGTAACACAAGTTCTTCGGATACTTATCACGGGACAAGATTGACGTGGTGTGAAGCGTCCATAGATATTATTATTATTATTATTATTTACCGTTCACTTTTTGTTTCTATTTCTTTATCACTGAGAAGGCGCTGAGCAGAACAACCAGGTCAACATAAATCGGCGCAGCTCCACCCGGGCTGCTGCGGGGCGGTGCGGGGCGGCGCGGGGCGATGCGGGCGGCGCGGGGAAGGAGAGGGCTAAGGTTGACAAATGGGCCGCTCCGAGCATCCGCGAGCGATACAATCGGTGCGTTGCTTACAGCGGAGGAAAAACCGTAGGGCTGCCACAGAGTGGGAAAGTTACAATATAGTTTAAGTAGTGACAAAATTTGACATCAGAGCATTGACACTGTGGGGATACGATCTCCCTGCGACCCACGATCTCAGATAGAAAAGCTACTAATTTCTGTGCTATGCACTGGCGCGATTCTGGTTTTTTGTAATATAGTCTCAACATAATTATTCAAAAAGTGTCGTTACATCATTATTTTAGACAACTATTTTTAAATTTTTAATACGTCTGTCTAACGAAACTCAAGCTAAAATCCATCGAGCCGTTTAGGATCTTCTCTTTTTCGACACTCAGGTAAAAGGAAGTTAAGACAGTTCCTTTGGCGGGATTCGAACTTCCGGCCTCTGGCTTGAGCATCGACGCGCTCCACCACTGAGCCACGGAGGTCGTGTAATGTTGTGAAGGCTCGGCGTAGACCGGCCACCTGTCGCCTTTGCTAAACAATACTACATTTTTAGATGTCACCGGCTACACGTAAGTCTCTATGAAATCTACATTAATATAAAAGAGTTAAGACTTGGTTGTTTGTTTGCATTCAATAGACTCACAACTACTGGATCGATTTTGATGAAATTTGACACAGATGTTAAGTAAGTCACAGGGAAGGAGCAATTTAAATACTTATATAAAATATATATACACTCTAAAACTCTTTTTTGGCAGCCGAGTAAAAAGTATGTGACTTAAAAATATTCTCCTTTTTCGACAATCGTGTAAAGGCGCGCGTCTCCTGCTCATGTTTTTCGAAATATTACACAGAAAACATGAAACAAAAACATTTGTTTTCATACACAAGCTGTCTCCGCTTATAGAAAATGTTTTTGACGTGACAACGTCTTATAATTCGATGGAGCCGGCTGCACGCACGAAAAAACATGACTCATGCGTTACCGGCGTTACCTCGCTAAACATGACTCATTTCTTATGACGTTGTCACGTTCAACTATCGTCAGTACACCGACGTTACAGACAACAGATTTTTTGATTGAAAGAAAACATTTTGTGTAGAGATGAGGAAGACGCAAGCACTCGCAGTTTTAGCGATTGCAGATGCATAATCTAGGAGAAAACACAGGGGGTCTTAAAGGACACTTGTTTCATATATTTTTTCAACTCATATTATGTGCGCCGTTTTACACATTTTCAATAGAAATTGATGTTATCTAATATGATGAAATCGGATGAATCATGTAGCCATTTTACAATTTCACGATTTTTATATGGAAAAAAATATATGAAACATTTCAAGTGGCCATTTTAGACTCCCAGATTTCGAGTTAGACCATATTCACTGATTTGATTTGAGGGTTTGATTAATAATTTCTTCCGTATTTCTATGTTTAATGGTCATGTGAGTGATGTAACAGTTGATAAGAAATGAAACATTCCTTCCCCTCTCTACTCGCACGGGGAATATTATCCGTCCGTTTCACATGACAAATACATTGTGTATTTCTACGCAAATGTGTATAGCCACGCCCCAATGTTTCGATGTTTTGTGTAATGTTTCGAATAAAACACGCGCAGGAGACGCGCCTTAAAAGGTAGGTACTGTGACAACACTATAAATATACTCCTTTTTCGACAGTCGGGTAAGTAATAGTCAATGTGGCAGCCCTGCGGCACGCGTCACTGGACCCGTCGCGCTGCCATTACTCAATGTCGCCTGCGCCCCGCCCGCTACGCCGTAGCCGTAGCGCGTAGTCCGTAGCGCTACGCCGTAGCCCAGTTACGGTCTTATAGTTTGTTATTTTGAGTAGAATCCTATTGTTTGATTATTATTTTAAGTAAAGTCTTATTAAGTAATGTCTAATACTACTACGCTACGGTATTTTCCTATTTTTTTTATTACATAAATGAATAGTGATCTGAAAAATAAGACGGTTTACAAAAAGAATAGTATACTAAAAATCAAAATTTTCAAAGATATTGCGGATTGTTTGAAGCACTTTTATGAGTCTCGTGAAAACGCCCCATGTTAAAGTCGTACAAGTAGGTGACGTCACACGCTAGTAATGTTGCTACGAAATGTATGGCCATATGGTGTACGACGGTCGAGCAGGTCGTGGACTACATCAGGAGCAGAACCAACTTCGCCATGAGGGTCGAGCGCTTGGAATCTCGCCATAAAGTGAACTTTAGTTCTTTTGTGGTGAAAGTTCCGTCCCATCATTTACCGACCTTCGAGAAGGAGGAATTCTGGCCGATTGGAGTCGTCTACAGAAGATTTAGAGGACGACTCCCGACCACTTCGCGCTCCACGTCGCAGACAATACGTGTTTAGTGTTAGTGTTACATTATTATATATGTATGTTAGTCTATAAGATATTTATAATATGAACCTATGCATCCTGAAATAAACGGTATTTAATTTTTTAATTTATATGCACAACATTTCTGATATCTCGTAATTTTGAGCGTTTATGTTTATACATACCATAGTAAATCTTTTTGTATGTGATGTAAGTAAACTAATTATGTAGGTTATAAACATTAATGTTTAAAAAAAATAAAAATTATGCCTTCGAAATTCAGATAATTACAAAACTACACTCACAATCCTAATTCTTTTTCCTGTTGCCAAGTTGTAATACCTAATTATTTCTTAATTCTAATTTAAAGATTTGGGAAATAAAACGAAATATTTTTTCAGTTTTTTTTTTAATATTTTTTACACAATTCGTAGCATTCATAATGCCGACCGTAGTCCTCGTCCCGTCGGCCAGACTATGACGTCATCAAAAACAACAGAAACGGCCGCGCCCGGGACATAACAGCTATATGTACAGACTCCTAGCTCATATAATACATATACATACGAAGAAAAAAACCGTAGGGGCTGTCCACACAGCGGTTTTTCACCGCGCGGTGTTCCGCGATCGCGGACGCATCTCGTACAGTTATCTAATGTTAGGACCAATTCGCACGATACGCGATGCGGCGCTGCATTTCAATTTTGTAGCTCCGCGTCGCATGTCGTTTCGTTTCGGTGTGAGCTGACCCTCAACCGCGCGATTTCTCTGTGGCTACATTCGATGTGTTACGATAGTGCGAAACAGATACCGCGCGGGGAAATATCGCTGTGCGGACGTTACCTAACCAGCCTACCGAAGGTGTAATATACAGAAATAAGAACCAAACCCGGCACGGAACGGTCTATACAATGCGTTATTTACAAAAGTTAAAAGCGACTGTATTTTGGTTGTGTAGAAGATGATGAATCTATCGTTTCCACAGTTTCAATGCTACCAACGAAATTCTAAGCGAATAGAGACCTCGCCATCACTGGCCTAAATTCTGTAAAGCTTTCGGCCGATTCCTGGAACGATAGTTGAATTAAGTGACGCCCAAGTCACATGCCGTCCTTGTCGTTTCGGCTAGCAGAGACAGCGACAGCCTGTGAAGAGGAGGGCTCCTAATTTTGATTAGCGTTTGAGTATTCGGCTGTTCATCTCTTATGTCACATGCTATCTTAGTCATTCTGCCAAGTAGATAATTATTTAAGTGGTCCGTAACTTTAGTTAATTGTAAAGTTATTGGTTTTATTATAACTCAGTAAGGCTACGTTCACACGAGCGTTTTTAAGTGGTCGCGACAGAAATAACACCGCACTGTAAACAGAACTTTGCTCTAATGCAATAGAGCTGAAAATCGTGTAGAGTTGTCAAATCTGACAGCTGACAATTCGATTTACATTGTGTTTATGGTACAAAAAACTCTCGTGGGCACGAGGGCTTATAGGTAGTGATGCCGAGGACTCTATTTACAATATTCTTTGAGCATTCGGTAAAGTAACACATTTTGATACGTCGTAAATATTATTGAGCGAAATTTAACATACATCTATTACAAATCTGGTGTAATATAAAAATAATACATATTTGCGAATTTCGCTGCAGTAGAAAACCTAGTGGTAGTACAACTGCGTTCTTATTGTCTTTCGGAAACTTCGTGTTCCATACATCGTCGATCGCTGCCATAATACAACTTCCGAGGGACATTAAGAATGCAGTACTGTACAATGTACTATCGAACGAGTTCACGCTCGACAAGACATAAGATAAAAATCGCTTAACAGCGCCGTTGAATCTTGCGCACACATAGTCACGTGTTAATACGTAGTTCAACCACGTCTGCAGTCATTGCGGTAACTTCCTTTGTGTTTAAATATTTTGAGGCGTCCTAGTGTTTAGAAGCTGGTCGAGCAGGAACTTTGTCGATATTGTACATAATATCTGTCAAATATTTTGCAGTGAAATACATCATAGTAGGTACGCTAAAACACAACATGATCCGTCTAGTTTATAATCTCAGAGAAATTCGTTTCCTAAGCTATGGAGCTTATATTCGGCGTCCCGATATCTTTATACATTATATTTTTATATTATTTCAATATCTATAGTTAATTTGAAACGATCACATCGACCTGTGACGCTATATAAAGCTTGTTCCGGAATACAGCTAGATCGAGCTCGGACCGACTCGGTAAGCTCCGCTCGTATACATGATAAGGCTGGTAATATGCATTACCTCTCACGATTCACACTTGGCCGTGACGTCAGCGACCATAGATAATATACAGGTAACAAAATAGTGAACGCAAAAACCCGCGCCGCGCAGCGCCGGACGCGGGCGACAGCGCGCCAAATCCAACTGTCAGTTTTCGAACTACGATTCCATATTCAAAGATTAGATTGGGCGCGCTAAGGTTTCTAATACTTTTTATTCCGTCTTTGGAGACGTAGCTTCGATCAGTTTCGAAGACGAAGGCGATTCGCGTCAGGTATACACATAAATAGATTTAAAAATCTCATCGCAACAGTGTAAAATATGGTTTTATATTCGTATACATCGGTTACAAATTGTGCTACACGATTGAACACCAAGGCAAGGTGACGCTATATCATAAATATAATATATACTATATATAATAATATATTTCAAAGATATGTACTTTGTCTGTAAAGAAAATAGCGATCGGGTCGATTAAAAATTACTGTGAAATTGACATTCGAATTGTTTCGTAATTAAACTGTTAGGTAACAGAAGCGAGACGTTCGAAAGGGGTTCAAAATAAACGAAAAAGGTTGTTCCCAACGATTAAGGTGGACGCACACGGCCGGAGCGACGCGCGGCCTGCCTCTCCTTCACCGCAGCGTCGCGTCATCGCTCCGGCCGCCGGCCCGTCAACAGAGGCTAATTACAAACCTATTACATACGCAACTCCTTTACAAAAAAGTCCCATTTCTATTACCGCCGTCTCGTGCTCTCCGTCGAGTGATAGTTACAACTTACAACTAATCAATTATTTATTTATATTTACGTAGTAACAATACACAATTAGCTATAAATATTTATACGATAACTATCAAACCATTTTATTGTTACATTCGTCTCCGCTATAATAGTACCGAGTGATAAAATTGTTCTTACATTACGGCGATCGCACCGCGCTCGCGAACGTTCGTATAATACAGCGTCCATCGTCACATCGTAAATTTACATTAACATTAGAGTTGACTTTAAATCTTAATTTAGGAGATCGTATACTGTTTCAAATATTACAAAATGATTGTTTTTATGTACATGTTAGCATCGTTCTCCTGTGCGGGCGCCGCGCGCCGGCGGCGGTGAGCGGTCACCCTGACGCGTCGGCCTCAGCGGGCTGGGACCGAACGATGGTTACCCATATCTGGAAATAAAATGAACAGCAATTACATAAACATTCTCTAGATATTGTTGGCAACGATAAGAATATAGATATCATTAGTCATACTCGTACTCGTATTACATAACGCACCAAATGACAGGACAAGATAGGCAAGGTTTTGCCTATTGCCTATCACAATCTACGTTTACATATTTTTTAGAACTGAAAAAGCAACTCTTTTCTTGTATAAGAAATTAGATGTTGCCACTAGCATTTTATTAAAAAAAAAAAAGAAAATAAACAAACAACAAGTAGATACTCACATGTACAAGGATTAAAGATGGTGTCCGTAGTACTCGGCGGGGTAGTAGCCCTGGTGGAAGGCGGGGTCGGTGGGCGGCCTGTGCATCATCTGCTGGCCCTCCATCATGTAGCCCATCGTGGCCTCGGGGCTGTAGGCGCCGCTGGGGCCCGCGTGCGGGAACACTGCCGGGTAGAACACTGAGCGGTTAATTAGGCATGTCGTTTTTAAAATAACACAAGTGATCACAGAAACCAGCAATTTTTACCCGACCACGGCGAAACCAAATGGAAGGCTAGTGATTTTGGCAGTATATGTATGTATGTATATTTGTTCCACCGTAACCCGGGTAACATCGGCTTTATAATTTATGTAGTCGGGTTATATTTTTTTATAAAAATTGGAGTTAAATGAATGTACACGTGATGACGTGAACACACACGAGAGTAGCATGTGGTGCTGGTCTGCTGCTTGGAGCCAGGGGTTTCCACCCCAGCTTTAATGAACTGCGACATAATTGTAAGTTCTGTTTCAAAGCGGATTTTCGCCAAGTAGCAACAACCCAGTCGTGATAGTGATGTATCCTGACACGATTATATGATCAGATATAATGACTGGAGGTCGCCCTGTAGTTAAAATTAGCCCATAAGATAAGTAATTCATATAAATTTTAAGTTTCAACTCTTTAAGGGTTATTTTGCCTCTTATATAAAAAAAAATAAAATAAAAATATGAATGTTGTGGTAGATTGACAAACATTAACATTATATGTTACACAACATTACTGAAAGTTTTTGTGTCACGTATTAATATTATACGAGTAATAATAACTGACGCATCGTGCAAATGTAAATCGCACCGAATCATTTTTTACCTACGTTCAATTCCTACAGTAAAATAAGTCTAACAGTAACGGCAAGGCAACTAAAGGTTAACAACTCGAATTGTGTAGGGCAATAGACATGCATGAATATGGAGAATGATTTGAATTATGTCTAGAAAAAATACTCCGCTTTAAAAACACAATTTATAATCTACCATGGTTGACCGCCATTTACTTCATTATTAATTTATAATAAATAATTAAATGTAATTCTAAACTATTGTAATGTATGTTGCATGATGCGTGTGTGTTTTTTGTTTCTATGGATTGTGTGGTCACGTTAGACTTGACTAATTTGAAAAACTGTTCTCGGAACGAACGCATTTGTTTCGCCAGCACGCTCCTAGCAACAACTGTACCGGGAACATTACTTATACGAGTAGCTTCCAAACAAACATGCGAACGGAAGACGCCATTAATGTTAACAAGACTTATTCAGAAGTTTCGACAGAGGAAAAAAATAATGTCAATTGTCGATATAGGAGTTCGCTCAATTTTGCCACAAAACTGTTATGCCTTCCGGCGATATATGGCGGGATTATCAATCGTAAACTAATGGTGTTCGGCCATTATTGACGGCGATTTCCGCCTTCCTCCGCCTTTATGGTGGCACGCGCCATTGCACACGGCCGGCAAACACCACACTAAGCCCCAAATGCTTTTTACCAATTGTTTTTTGTTAAGTTTTGCAGTCCAGAATCATAAAGCCCGAAGCCTTTGTAAAGCTAGACAAATAGTGCCACCATCATTTTGGAATTTAACAGCATTGAAGTAGGAGATGACCTTTCATGTTCTTCGGTGAGATTGTATGCATACTCAGTCAACATTGTCCGCAGTCCGTACCCTTACAGCACTCATTCCGTGCCCGTGTGCGATAACAATACAATATTTCTAATGCACTTTGAATATTTCCAGTGGCATCCTTTACACGCGATCGTTCGTTTCTCGAGCTGATTAATTTAAAAAAAATATCGTTACGTTCCGTCGGTTCGCTCGGCTCGCTCGTTCCGGATTCATTTCATATAAATATTTATCGCGGGTGGGAATCATTTTAATGCCCAATATTAATTAAATAAAACTTGCAAACGAACAAAATCTGCATGCAACGACACAATAGTTAGTGTGTCACCGGGCTGCACGAAATAGTTCTCGGCGTAATGTACGGCGGCGTTGATTACCGCTCCCTAAATCATAGTTTCCTGGTAGCTTGCCCTCTTGTTCTCGGGACCTGTTATTATTTCCTGTTCCCCCTGTCGTGGAGTACGGGAAGTACGGCTCACTAATCTCAGAAATATTCGTTCTTTTTGCACTATCAGCGAGTTTCGCTCCTTATTTATGTGCGATGAATAATACGATTACCATTGAGGTAACCCTAATATTTCTCGTATATTCTAGGTTGCCTAATATTTTCCATATAATAGGTATTCCATTTCAGTATCTAGAATTATTCTTTTGTTACATAATTCACCTCCGTGAATATATCACCGAATCGTAAAATTTTAATAAGCAAAATGCAGTGCCTTCGTTCCATTGTCTTAAGTATCGGACGACGGAGTTTTGGCGGTGGTGTTGCAGTCTAAAACAGACAGCACATAAAGAGCGGGGGCAGAATTCTAAATATTCCCGGCGGATGCCGCCAAGTTTGCCGACGACGGAAAATGGAAAAGCGGGGATGGAAAATTGTTTTGGCAATCGGCTAAAGAAAATGGCTACCGCATTTCCTGCGGTCAAGCCGGCTTCCAATCGCCCTCAGTTTATGTATTCCCGGTGCGTACATCTTACAGCACTGTACTTATCTATTAGTTTTTTGCGGACCCACTTTACTCGATTTATTCCTTAAAAGACCATACTCGCACCTAGCAAATAGCGTGAAATTATTTTCGACAACTCCAAAAGGATTACTCAAGTATTCAGAGAATAATGATTATAATTCGTAATTATATGATGAGCGTCACAAATTTCAATATTACTTTACGTACTACGTTTTTAATAAACTGCAGAACGTCAGATTAATCCGCGCGAAAAGCCGAATAAACGATTGGTCGGCAGCGGCGGATAGCGCGAATTGTAATTTACAGAGTCGCGCGTAATGGCGACGCATCAGAGGGCAATTTATGCCCTTATAATAAATTCATTAGCTGCCCGTAAACAGCCAGGCTGGCAATGTGCTACTTACGGAGGTAATGCGTGACAGCCGAATTGTAATTATTTCATTACTTCACGAATGTGTTCGATGTCAACTCCTTTAATTTACTCGCGTCGACCATGTATGTCGCATTGCTAACATATTTCGAGATGTTTATCCAATCGATGAAGAATTCTGCAAGCGTTACAGCATTACTAACATATCAGAAGTTATTTGTCTGATCGATTGTGCTGACTGCTGACCGGCGGCCAATTTTATTATCTCTGGGACTCCGTATGTTAATGAAATCTGGCTAACGGGCAGATAGATCTCTGTAACTGCTGACGGTGTTTTATTACATTTTTGTCACAAATATCTTTAGAAAATGAGACAAAAGCGATCTAATCCCCTGCTAGGCCCCACACATCTAGGGGGACGGGGGTGCGTGATGGATGGCTCGGGACGGGTCAACGAATTCGGACATTATTCTTTTTACCCTTCTTGCGTTCCGTTCGCAAGAGTAAGCCCTTTTTGCGATGTCCTTTTTTCCTCTTCCCGGAGGAATTTTTGCTTTGGGTACGTTTTATGGACTGCTACAATTACGGAACGGACGTTCTTTTTATTTAACGTTGTAGACTGTTTTTAAATGCTTTCAAATATGGCCGAACATGGACGCGAATTGCTTTCGTTTAGCGGCGATATGAAACTGTTTGTGCGGGTAAATTATGATGGAATTATTTTTATCGTTTGTGTTGTTTTGATCCTACGAAATACTTTACTCACTTGTATTGATTTCTTGGAAAACGAAAGAGGAACTCTGTTATTTACATGCTATCAAAAGCTAAAATTTATCAGCATATCGAAGCTCATCTTATGAATCATGAATTCCTACAGTGACATTTTGTATAGGCTGTCGTTATTTAAATAGATCTAGAGAACTATTTTTCACCGGTCTCGGTCTCCTGGTCAGCGGTCCCTGGGGCCTGCAGCCTGCATACTGTATGAGACGGTCAGTAACTCGATTGTGGACTTCAAAGTCGTTTGCGGCGGCGAATTTCAATGGGCTACGTGGTTTGATCTATTCAATGCGCTATTCCCAATTGTCGTTAAAGGTTTCGCCAAATGCCTGTGTAGAGTGATCAATGGTTCTTTTATTTTCTTTAAAGTTTTTGAGTCGTTAGTTCTTGTGTATAGGTCGCGAGGTTGTTAATACATTGGAAGAAGTAAGATCGTAGGATCTGATTCCGATTACTTTCTTGTCTAATTACCATGTGTAGGTAATGTGAAAGTGTTAAATATATATTGTGTTGTGTTTTAAGTATTATATTCGTATAAGAAAAATGTTACCTGCTCTATTTGACTGGTCTATCATTGGCTGTACTATCCTACGTCTTGCGTTGATAAACCTGAAAAGAAAAATAAAAGAAATTAAATGTTGGTTTTACACAACATAGCCAGACTTAAGAGACTAGGACTTAAGGGAATTTTAATATCCCTTTATAAAAAAGTATCAATATCAAATAAAGTGCCGGCTTACATAAGTTACGTGACAATTACTTGCGCGGGTGAATAGTAACGCGCGCGGATGCACTCCCAAATGAACTGTCAATACGTATCGCGCGCCGCGCCGCCACCGATTGGTTTGTGATCCGATTTGTGTTACCAATCCCCGATACATTATATTTTACACGTGAACAGTGAACACGCCATATGAATATTGTATGTCCAATTCGAATAAAGGACCAAAGTTTAATTTTGACCATTCTAACCGAGTTTCGACCAACTAATTTGACAGCTTGAAGCAACAATATTAAATATATCAATATTACGTAAAACTGTCACACACATAGGTACAACAGACCTAAAGTAGCATTTAACAGATATTTTAAAATAACGTTACATTTTAATAAAATTGAGTTGAAAGCACCATAAGTCTAAGCACATACACTTAGGGGTCTTGGCGAAAATTATAAACAATTTAAAGGTCGAAAGCGTTCGATCGGGAAGGGTTGTCGCTTGTAGGGCCGTAATTACGAACGTCCGATGCGACTAATGTATTGTTAATACAAAGATTAGTTCATTAACTGTTCATCTGCAGCCGGGGTCCCGCAGGCCCCCGGCCGCTGCCCGCTGGGAGAGGGAAAAAGGCAACTTTTACGACGCACCGGGGCCGTTTCTTGCATTAATTTTGACAGTTGAAATTGATATTGCTGTGTTTCTGCTACAAATTGCATTACGGCCATTATGTTGACTAATATCGGCGATTTCGTAATTGACTTTACTATAATTTTTCAGTTACTGCGTTTTGTTATTATTACTAAATACTGTACACAGACTGTATTTCATAATGATATATCTATGTCCTAGGAGCTCTGCTAAAATAAATTTTATAAATCTCATCATTTATGTTTGTGTTCCATTTTTAGAGTTACGTAGTTCACGTCTCGGAATCCTAATTGTCGCCCTGTCCGTCTGTCCGTCCGAGTGCCTCCCTTTTTGCGCTTACTTGGAAAACTTCGTACAAAAATAACTAAATAATAAATGAATATGTAAAATATTGGTGTGATATAACGCACCGGAACCCGCACGCGCGTGTCCGAATCGCATTTGACCGGTTGTTTAGTATTCATAATATTATGGTATTATAATCCTTTAAAACTTCATGTCGTGACATTTTTCGATCGTTTAAAATCTCCAATCCCCATAGGATCAAGAGGACCGGGTACGATTGTTTGTGTTACGGGTACGCCGGACCCCAGATGACGCGATAAATCATGCACTCATCTGGCCGCTAATGCCGCGCCGGCGAAGGGTTGTAACTCCTTGTACCTATCACATTGGCGCGAAAAACGCCCGCCATGATTAATGCATTCCAAATGCAAATGCGACTAATTGTAATGAGATTTAATCTCATTGTAACCTCTGGAGCCGGAGAAAGGGGGACGTTAGACGGTTATGAGAACTGCTATTGTCACGACTGTTCGTAATATATTTGATTAGTGATACATTCGTTTCTAGAATATTGCTAAATTAAAACTTTTGTACCACTGATACTCTTTACGGTCAGTTCACACCCAGACCCGACGCGGCGCGCATTATGTATATTATTACAGCATCTTCAAGAAATAATTTAGACGATTATGGGCATATATATTATAGACGAGACATGTCGAGGCAAAAACTGACCCCACTTAAATGGCCTCACTTTTGGGGTTGTTTGGGGCCATTTTGACATTTGAGGTATGGTGAAATCAAGACGGCTTTTTCTTGTATGAAGATTTGTTCTGTCAAATGTAAGTCATAGCCTATCCTTAGTTTTGAAATGTTTGCGGTTATGGGTCAAATTGACTACCCAACTTCAGGGTATAGTCCGTTTATTTTTACAGCTGGTGGGCCCGGCGTTATGATAATCGAGCCACTCGAGCCCATGATACCCTGGTACATATCTATTATTATTACTAATATTATTGTGAGATTTTCCCGGGCTTTCCCTAAATAGGAAAAGTTAAAAGGGCCATTTAGTTCCGAGAACACGTTCGTGGGCTGTTTCGGTCGGCCGGAGGGCGGAGGGCGGAGGGCTGAGGCAGGTTCGTATTGAGAGATATACTGTATACTGAGTTTGTAGGGTTTTGGTCCAAAAGTAAACCAAACGGTCTATGAAAAATATGCACCTAATTCTCTCTAGCCGTTAATATCTGTCCAGGACATGAAAGAATCTGAGGGCTTAGCCAACATGCCATCGTTAATTACAAACACGATCTTCGAAATTGAAAATTTAGGGATTGACGTAACGTTCGCTAAGTGACGTAGGCGCGCGATGTGTCAATACATTTTTAATTTCGGCGTTGTATTTAATGATAATTTATGATGAATATGTGATATGATAAATTTTATGACCAAAATATGGAGGTCCACAAATCGTATTCAGCTTACAAATAAATATTCGTGATATATGTATGTATGTATTAAAAATCCATAAAACTACTAATATACCTACTAGAATCCTATATTAAGCATACGCTCGAAAAACATAACCCTCCTTTTCGGCAGTCGGGTAAAAATAGCGTCAACCTCTCCCTGCTTGGAATGAGCAAACAGTCTTAATTGTGATTCGGAGTCGAATAAAATTTAATTTTGTTCCGAAGTTTTTGGATTTTAATTACCTGAGAGCGAATTAAATAAAGAGGGTTGTTTCCAGCGCCGAGTTTAAGGCGGGCCTTGGTTATTTATTACGTCGCACCTCTACAACTCCGTAAATACGGCTCAAATAAATTTTACATTTGAATGTACCTTTTCTATAACTTTATAATAATACACATTACGATTTCACAATGTTTAGGATATTGAGATAAAGTTGGAACTGAAAAAACATCTTATTATATTATAAATTAAGGAATATATTAACAAAATTGGTCTTAACTTAATTTAGTATTTTCGGAGTACAAATATTCTGCTTAAGACATGCAAATTTTAATAGTTTATGATTAAAATCTTATAATATCAAATCATTACATCACCGGTTTTAGAAACTATTTTTTTTTTAAACTATAACCCGACTGGTTATAAAGCTACAGGCTATATAACTCCGCCGTAGTCAGGTACGAAATACAAAATTTTTTCTAGATACATGATTTTACATAACCCGTAACTTTTAACTCTAGTAATTCTATTCAATTCAACTATTCGCAGAACAAAATAAATGATCGGCAAACAACGAGAATCTACCGTTCCGGATCTCGGGCAAAACAAACGGAGGAACAGGTGAGGTATTACCGGGAGCGATAAATTGCGCCCTCCTAATTAAGGAGAAAGGAGAAAGTCCCTCCGACGGCCGGCACGCCCCATAGTTCCCTTATCAAATAATGTACAACGAAAAGTACAATACGTAGTAGATTATATTCTACTAGTAACTAGATGTTGCCCGCGACGGAAATCCCGCGGGAACCGAACATTGTGCAGATGAATATATCCTTCCCCGTGGTCTACCGTGAGTGCCAAATTTCACCAAAATCGGTCCGGTAGTTTCGAAGTCTATTCAATGAAAATAAACAAATAAACAGACAAATCGTTCTTCTTTACTATACATATTGAAGTGGTTGAAATTAAATTCCTTGTTATTATGAAGTGTTTTTTTTAAATTATATTTGTTTTATATTAGAACATACAAAACTAGTGTTACCGGCCAGCAAGTGCCAGGAAGGTTTAGTTTCAATAATGGTTTAATCTGAACAATTCGGTTTACTGGCACTTTCAGTTTTATCGCTGGCTCCGGTAAGCCCGGGGTGACAGAGCTTATCGCAGTCGCCAAATGAACGCATAAGTTTTCATAAAACCGTTGATAGCCTGCGACCTACGCTCCTGAACCTTTTGCCAAGTTGCCATCGCTAATTGCGACGACGAAGTTCGAAAGCCAAAATATTGATTGAGATTTGACATAAGCATCGCTATCGGCCACACTCAGAGACATTTAATGCTTACATAAGGAGCTACTTAGCAGTTGCGTGGGTTACCTATAACTCCATTCCTGTCGGCTTCACTTCCCACTTACCTTTTGAAGCCCCTCATCCAATTTCCTAGCTATTATACAGGCTAGGGCTTCCCTATGAAAGAGAACTGGCCTTCGCCACTGCTACTTAGTACATACGTTGACATATTAAAGTCCATACAGTTTCTGTGAAAATGTCTATTATGTGACTCGGTAAGAGTGTGGCCGTAAGTGTCTTATGCATTGCTAATTAATATATAAATAAACACAAGGTTATCGATAGCTTTTCGTAAATATAAGGGTAAAAGGAATGTTAATCAATATAGTAGCGTTGTTTGTCGCGGGACTTTTCCCGGACTTTCCTTGGGAAGGGTGAATAATTTTCCGCGATAACAAATGTCTGTCGAATCCCAAAAATCCACTTGTCAATAACATCAGATTAATTGATTCGAGTTCCGTTGCGTTCGTCTGTCCTCACTCGTGTTACTTCTATTTCCAACTTAAAAATCGTGAAGACGTAAGAGAATTTACACAGAACCTACGGAAAACTTTACAATTGAAGAATTGTGTTTCCGAACGCATTACATTGGTCCCATCGGCACATTTCATATTAATTAGACCTTTCGATTGATATATAAAGCTATTATATCATATAAAAATATGTTTTTTAAATCGAAATAGAAGGACTGATTATGAGCAACACTATCCGAAGGCCCATTTGCGCAGATCTGGGTTAAAGTTAACCCCGGGATAAATATCATGTTATCTCTCTCGTTCCTCGTATTTTTGAAAGAGAAGGTACGATATTTTAACCCAGGATTAACTTTAACCCAGGGTAAACTTTAGCCTAGATCTTCGCACGTGGGCCTTAGTTTTTGCTCTTCAGTGGGATGGTATGTCGATTTTCGTTAATTTGTTGTAGGTGTAGGTATTTTGACAATAAAAACTAAAGATAACCTTCGTTTTTATTCGTAGGTATTTACTCAGTTTTGCTAAACATAACTATCCAATTTCCGTAACATAAAACCAAAAAGTATAATTCCGATCAAAGCTAGAATTAAATTATAAATAAATCACGAACGCAGTGTACATATTTTTACAAATGATATATGAACAGATAAATTATTATGACACCCGGCCATTGCATGGACGAGATCCAAACCATGAAATATTAGCATATAATTAATTACATTATTATTTACCTAAAACCATTAATTAATTATTAAATTTGGCGTACCGAAGTTTATAAAACGAAACGAAATTGTTAAAGCCAAAAACGAAAAGGGCACGAGACAAGCGAATAAACAAGTTCCTGATTAGTTGGCAGCCATGTGACGTTTCATAGACAATATGGACCTTATTACTTAGCTTCGAGTTCGACGCAATCGGTTTGATTTGTGGCCCCCGTATGTATTAGGGCCGCAACGGCATCACGTACAAATTCTTATAATCCGGCCGGCTCCGGGCAAACGATAAATATTTTTCATGAAATCCGCCGGCCGCGACGACGCATAGAAACTGCCCTAAATCAGGCAATTATAGGTGTGACCAGTAAATTATTATAACCAGGGGATCAGGAGTGGACGGTTGGAATATTGCCTATCGCTTTATCTCCAACATTTGCTACTGTTTTGTTATTATTGACTTTCATGATCTTTTAGCTTGTTACATTAATTAATTCTTAATTCAGCTTTATATTCTATGTATTGAACCAGGAAATGAGAAGACGGATTGGTAAGCGATTACCGCCTTCGCCGAGTTACGCCTTCCTGTGGTCCATAGTCTTTAAAATCCCCAACTCCCTTGGGCTTCCGGTAACCTCACACACTCGGCGAAACACGACGCAACCGTTATTTCACGACGGTCTTTTGTGAGGCCGGTGGAGTCGGCCCATTCGTGCCGAAGCATGTTTAAGGGTATTTTAAATTTTGAGACTCAATTTCGACTGTTGACCTCTGACCCGGGGCAACATAACTTCGTAAATACGTTAATAAGGAGAGCGCCTTAATCCTGGGCGCCTAGTAGCGCCTGGTAGCCGGTGGTAATTACGGCGATCCATCTGACCCCGACCTCCGCGACACATGGCGCTAATTGTAAGGGCGCCGTCGAGGGTGCGTTACGTCACTGCACTGATTTCTTTGTCGAGTGCGATTTATTACTTCTGCCCATGTCACAATACTACTTATTACATTTGTTGCACTCTGTACGATAGTGATAGATAGATAGACACCTAGCGTCATAGAATCGACATAAAAAGATCTATCGTTTCAACGGACTGAAGCTGAAAACTTATTATAGAGAAGGCGTTAAATCCTACTACAATACTATTATATATGTTGTTTGTGACATGTGAGGATGGATGGATGTATCGATGGACTCTTTCACTACAAAACTACTGAACAGATTTTGACGAAATTCGGTAAGTATGATAGTAGTAGCTTTATGAATTTAGGCTGGATTACCCCATAGGCTAGTGTTTATCCCGAAAAAGTATAGTGTTTCCGTGGGATACTGTATTTTTGCGAGCGGGGCCGCAGGCAAAAGCTAGTAAGTCTATTTAAACTGATTTGTTAAAACAATAATGGTAACCATGTAGGTACAAACTCGAATATTGGACACCCTACTCACAGTTATGTTAGTTAGGTAATGAAAATAGTTAGGCCCAATAAGGAGTTTTCCACCACAAATGGGCAGCACCGTGATAGGCGCCATGTTGTTCTGATTGTTTGACAGCCGCCAATTTATTCCCTATTAAATATATTCGCAAAGGGTTGAGGTGCGAACTGTTATACGCTGGCAACAGATTGCATTTGTTATAAACAAGGGATTAAATACATAAATTCGCCACCCACTCTTGGAATTTAAACTGAAAAACATTTGAAGCAGATATGAAGGAGATTATCATAGAAACTTGTGGCAAAATTAGATTAACTGCATAAAAACCGGAGCTTTCGTTAGCCGAAAGTTTCATAGAAATTTCTAGTAGGTCCTGGTGTTTTTCGATTCAGTGCGTTTAGACGTAGGCTGTAATTACGTACTAGGCTTGCATAACAGTTGCGGGGGTGGATAAACCACTAATGAGCGCGACAGCCGCGCCGCGCGGGATGCGGCGGCTCCGCGAACTAATTGCCGTGATGGATTGCCTGCGCCAGTGCCTAATTACTAATAAAATCATTGTACTATTTACTTGTTAGTTTACTTTTATTTGAATTTTATAAATCAGAAAAAAATTAAATTCATAAAGAAATAACTCTGTAATTCTAAGATTGAGTCGTCGGGCACTGAAAGATTTTGAACAATACGTTTCCCGAACGCAGTCTTACCGACTTGGATTTGACCATTGACCTCTTCCGCGAAGTTCGGTTAGAAACAGTTTACCAAGCAGTCTTGATTCAGAAATTTTCAGTATCCTTTAAAGTCTTTTGTCTTGTCCTATTGATAGAACTACGGCTTATATTTTGGGGTAGGGTCAAACATTTCAAAACTAAAGATTCATTTGACAGAACAAATCTTCATACAAGAAAAAGTTACGCCATCTTGGTTTACACCATACCTCAAATGTCAGCCAACTTCACTTCACCATACCTCAAGTGTCAAAATGGCCCCAAAAACTCCCAAAGTGGGGACATTTAAGTGATGACAGTTTTTTGCCTCAACATGCCTCGTTTGTAATATATACCTACGTAGGATCAAATACAGGAAAAACGTCGTTGTTTGGAACAACGCTGGGCTTGCGTCAGCTTATATCCCTGGGGCTCCTATCTCAATCCTTCGGCCGTGGGTGCTGTTATCGTGACGTCACGGCTATCAGGTCAGACCCTGCCCTGAGCCCGCACCATTAAGTTGACAAATGGCCGTACAGTCCGTAATGCGACGCCCTTGAACTTTGTTACCATGGTAATAAGGTCCGCCAAAATGTCGACGACTGTACTTAGGACGTTTGCGACACGTCCAGCGACTACGCCTCGATTCTAATATAACACTTTTTTGCTCCCAGTATTATTGTCAATTCGATTTTAGAATTTAGAAATATTTTAATATTATTAAACCATTGCCACTTTCATGTAAGAATGGCGGGAAAATGAATGTTCGTTTATGTTTTCCACGCCGTTTTTCTAAATCTCTAATTCCAAATGTCGAAATAAATCGTTAGTGCAGACAATGAGTGAAGTTAGTTAATTCAGTAAAGTGGTAGATGCTTTACTGTAATTTCCTGGGGAGATTTGGAGAGAACACAAAACAGCACACTTTTTGAAGTTGTACCACTTGCCCACTTTGTACGTTAACGAATATTTAATGGAAAAATTATGGAGGAAATACAAAAACAACAGCGTCAAACATTTACATTCCCGCCCTTTGAATTTGTTCTAACTTCTAGCGCAAAGTAGAGTAGGAATCTACAAACCTAGCATTTAGCACTAGCAGTGGCTGGTGTTTACGCAACCTGGCACCTAATTAGTGAAGCAGGTTGCCTAAAATGCAAGAAGCTGTGAGGCATATAACCTGCTCTATTGACTTATTACCGTTTCGTAATACATAAAGCGATTATGTTAGCATATTGAATTAGGAGTGACGTAATTCATAAGGTTTCATTGATAAAAAATAACATTTGGTAGGATTATGACATGTGGAATAAATTGAAGCTATTCCTTCCATATTCGAGGCTGCTCCGTCGGCCATAAGGCTGTAACTCATCATCGACGGTTAATTAGCATTTATAATTTGCCTCGGATCGTTTAAATATGATAATTTAATATCGAGTGTGTGTAATATAAAAATATACGCGCGGCTTCACGCGCATTTACTGTAAAGTGTGAACGAAACTGAATAACTTAATGATTAGAACACAAACGCTTTTGAGTAAACAAATAGAATTGCATTCATAGTAATATAAATAACAAGATGTTGCCCGCGACTTTATGCGCCCAAAACGAAATCGACAAAAACGATAAAAAGTAGCCTATGTGTTAATCCAGAGCCTAAACTACTACCATACCAAATTTCATCGAAATTTTTGCGTGAAGGTACCACAAACATCCATCCATACGTCTACACATCCTCACAAACTTCCACATTTATAATACTAGCTGTTTCCCGCGGCTCCGCCCGCGTAAATATACTATCGGGTATCCCGTGGGAACTCTGTACTTTTCCGGGATAAAAAGTAGCCTATGTTTTAATCCAGAGCCTAAACTACTACCATATTAAATTTTATCCAAAACCGTTGAGTAGTTTTTGCTTGAAAGAGTAACAAACATCCATCCATCCATCCATCCTCACAAACTTTCACATTTATAATATTAGCAGGATTAGTAGTAGTTATTGTAAAGTCATCGGTATGAAAATAATTGTGTTAAGTTAAATATTCTAAAAACTCATAAAAGCTTTTGACATCGACGCTTACGTATGCGCTGCAGAGGACTATTTCAGCGAAGTCTGAAAATCTTGCATAGGGTTGCTAAATTGAAAATGGAAAGATACTAAAGTTAGCGGAATACCTATATTATGATTATCATCAAAGCAAACAGTTACCAAATATGTTTCATGATATTCGACGACATGTTTGTAGGTAATTTAATGTTGTCCGTCCGTGTCCATTGCGTTATTTTAACGTCGGCTGTAACGCATTACGCAACATTAAATATTCAGCACCTACCCTCATTATCATCAGGTATTCATGCATGTCTGAAATTGGCAATAGTATTGCGAAAAAGAAATAAATTGTAGTAAATATCAAATGCTGTCGCGTGACCAGCGTGGCGGAACGTTATTTCACAGAACAAATGGACACAGAAGGCAAGCCATTGCACATTACAACCAGCTAATGTTTTTCGGGAATCGTCGTTTTTCATACATCGCCTGTTACTTTCATTGAAAAAAACGTCGATTGCCGAGTGACATTAGAAAGTTAGTAGCACTGTACACTATTTGTCACTAAGCGCAGCAGCGGCGATGATGGTGCGGGCGGCACGATATATCAGTGTGTTGTATGCAAGTCTTTGTCACTACTACAATTTGTACATCGAAACAACGCCCCTAGTGGCAAACAAAGGTAACTAATTCGATGCCATACAAATTGTAGGTGACTTCCTCACGGCGAGCGACAAAAACTCGCACTTAGCACACGGATCACTTCACTATTCCGCAGCTTTCTATTGGCGAATGGCGTGCGTGCGCTGATCGAACACGGAATGTTCAACGATTGTCTTCTGTGTCTCTTCTTATTCTGTGGTTTCTTACCGGCAAACGGCTTTATTACAACAATAAATTATATTTTCAATTCGATCAATCATATGATTCATGTGTGCGTAGGAAAATCGAGCTAAGTGGTTTTTTGTAATTACTAACAATTAAATGAAATACTCTTCATAAAAGTGAGTTAATTGATTTTACAAACAATTCACATCTAAATAATAACACTATAATTAACTGATTCAATAGAAAATATAATAAAATAAATGTGGTTTTCTTTAAAAAGAATTGTTAACAGTAGACTTGTGACAATTCATAACAATCACGATATATCAATATCTGATGCATGCTTACTGTGTACGGAGTTTTTTTGTACATTGTGACATAGACTTTTACAGTGATGTTATAATTACGGATGATATATGTGAGGAACGCAGACTGCAGATGGAGATATGGCGCGACATCATACAGCAATTAGACGTAACATGGAGATTTATTGACCAGCACATGGAGAAAGGACAAGTTTTCAGCAAAGTAGAATTCTAGTACCGAAACGATGATGATACAACTTCTCAGGACTCATAATAAATAATGGAAAACTTGCAATTTATGAAGGAGAGCAAAACGTAACGGTTAAGTCCGGGACTGTATTATCCGGAGTCCGTTAGGCCGGGGAAAAATTCAAAGCACTGAATTTTCCCCCGGCCTTACGGACTCCGGACAATAAAGTCCCGGCCTAGGTTCCAGAAGATTCTCTAGTAAGTGTTGCTGAAGTGGATGGTATCTTTTTTTTGACGAAGATTCAACTTAAAATGTTTTAGGGATGCAAGACATTAAAGGATACATATTTACAGTATATTATAAACTCGTTCTAGAACCATCTATAACACAAAAGAAGGATTTCATTGCAAATGAGTATATAAGGAGAGATCTCCATGGCCATTTAATACCAAAGCAGGTCGAGAAAGTTAAAATCTCGAATCAGTTATCGCATGCAGCACGGTACCACGGTACTGTCGGTGGCGACAATCTTGCATCTTTCGGAAGGGCTCTAATGGCGTCGGCCCTTAAAATTTTTATCCCTTTATTTATGGCGGCTTTTGTTACGTATCGAATGTCGAGATCTAGCTTACATTGTTCTCCTGTGGAACAGTTTGATTCCGCATCAGTGGTAAATATTAAGTTCGATAACTAGACGTCAATATGACATAAAATATTCTAAAATGCTAACGAAAGGGGTAATAAAATGGAGCATTATAACATTATAACGTTTTTGATCTAATGGCCGACCCATTGTTCCGTGTGAGGACAAACATATAATAGGTATGTTAAAGGTTTCTTGTTTAAGCGTATGGCGCTCCCGGCCCATCCTGCAAATCCAGCACCGGTACTAAAAGTGGTCATTAGTGTCAATAGTGTCAATCATATAAAATTTTTGCCTACAAGTCCGCGGCCTTGGAGTCAGTATGGCCCTTTAGTTTCATGATATTTAGGTTATCAAGAAGTATGCTTATCTAGATTCACATCTCACATGCTTAGTACAACCTCTGGCTACTGTTGCGGTATTAAGCTGTTTATAATTATGTCTCTTCCCACTCATATCAGTAGTCCTGTATCTCCTTGCCTTATTACTGAGGACACGCTGACTGAACATTCACAATACAAGACGCCTCGACTCAACCGTAAAGCCTCGCAAAAGGCCTAATAGGATTCCGCTAAACGCTTCTGACAGTCTTATATTTTTATGGAAACGGCGATTGCCTGCAACATCAGGACTTACAAGTGTATCGGTCCTTTCCACTCCCATTATCTTGGGCAACCAGCTAACCTTACTCGGACTCGAAACACTACGCAAACGTTGATTCTCGTCAGCTTTCTATGATGCCGTGACATCGTGGTTAAGAAAAATCATTCGTGGCGAAGTCTGGCACCTTAGATCCTCTCTAAACGTTTCTTCTTCTTTGTCTTACAATTTCTAATTGACTGCAAAAACTAATGTGTTTTGTGACTAGACTTCTGACTTTGAGTAGTTATCCAATAACTATCCAACGTCAGAAGTCGTGTGAATAACTTTTTTAATTAAAATTAAGCAGTTACTTTTAACGATGCAAGCCTAATATGACGCAAATGGCACATTGTGTTCGTCAACCACCGTAAAATTACGTCAATACCGTCTGTGAATAGACAAAATAAATTTTTGAAAGTTGAAAATGGAAAAAAAATTGAGACTCAGTTAGTAAAATGATTGTAGTTGCTAAAATAAGCAACTGCTTGAGTTAATCAAAAAGTCAGATATAATAAAATTAATATTAATAAATTTATCGTTTAGCGTTTGTCGAATTTACAATGTCCAATACGAAAAAGCCAAAAGGTCTAGCTACAATCAGCTTTCTATACATCGCTCGTCGTAAAGATGTAACCGATAAAACTCAAATTTACCTTGACACCACAACCTGCGCAGCCTGACACATATTAATTGTTTTTACCGTTTTCGATTCAATAGATAAATCGATAGTACATCGGGCTTTTTGGACTCGTATATCTGTATTCTCTGTGTTATGTTTATTGAATCCATGTGTTACGTGTAGAGTTTTCTATCTTTTAATAATTTCTTGGCCTTATAGCGGATGTATTTTATTGTGAATCGTTTGTCAAAGTTAGTTGATAAAAAATTAACGCCTTTGTGAAATATTCGTCAATTTTACGTCGCGTCGTCATGATGTTCGTCATTTAGTAAATCATTAGTTAATTTTTACATGATGCATGTCAGATATGGCGTAATGGAACGTAACCGGATGTGACCATCGCGTCTTTCTGTCACAATTAATTTCCGGGCGCGTTGAAATTGGCGCGAAAACTGTAGCGGAGCGCAGGCGGGTGAGGTGGGGGAGGGGGCAGCATGGCGGGAATTTTAATTACGCACTCGTATTCCGAATACCAATGTCGTCTTGTTTAAATTAAATATAAATTATACGCTAGGCCCCGCTGCTCGCCTAGTACTACGAACAACCTGCTAACAACCCTCGCGGAATTACTTAGGCTAACATTACTTGTACAAATAATATTATTAAAATGGCAATTACTTTGCGGTTAGATAATGTCAACTTGCAGCCTTCAGCGGCGTAGAAATGATCGCGAGTGAAGTAAATATTTCTAACCGACTCCAAAAAATGGAGGCGGTTATGCATTCGGCTGTGTGTATATATATTTAATGTTCAACGCTAATTCCGCCGTCTGAGGACCGATTTAAAAAAATCTTTTTTTTTTATGTAAAGGGTATAATCCCGAGTTAGTGACGTTTTCACCAAAGTGGTGACCTGATAATGAAATCCGTGAGGAATCGAGGGAACTCTTCGAAATTTATATGGACACATATGGTGATTTCGACTTTTTCAGAAGTAGTCTAAGCATATGCTACCAAAAAGTAAGATTTTGCACCAAGGTATACCCTGGATCCAAAAGTACTGAACAGAACTCAGAATACATGTTTTGGGATTTCGGCGTTATTTAAAGAACTGCAAGCATATGCCATCATTATCACCACCATCTTCTCTCTCACTCATCAGAGTTTTGTGCACCGATATCAATGTCTTTGAAATTTTGCTATTGCTAAAATTATATTCGTGATCATCATATCATCATCACTATAATATATTTATTTAATGCTTACTGCTACATTTTTCCGATAATTATTACAAGAGCTAATAATACTTATTTACTAATCAATATCATCACTGGTGATTGTTTAGTAGGTCCACAGATCGGTAGTGAGTTGGGGAAATACCACGGCCTCTCAGAAAACTGTCATAAAATAACGCTTGATTTTGTTTTGCCGAGAGAGTGAGGAAAGCGGAGGCTTATTTGCATTTATATGTTTCTTAAAATGTGTTAATCATAATAAAATAATATAACTAAAAAGAGTAAAAATAATAATTTTAAACAAAAAATAAAATCCGACTTCCAAAGTAAAAATGCACAAAAAAGTAAGAAATAAATGCATTTTTACTTTGGAAGTCGGTTTTCATTTTTTGTTTAAAAATAATAATGACTTTAAAATTGAAACGTGTAATGGAACGTTATTTTATTTTAAATTCTTTTCGGTGTCACATAATTTATTGTGCCTCCTTTATTTTTTAACCTTATGTAGCTAACTTATATTCGGAAAAGAAGTATAACAGCAGGTCTAAAATGGCCACGATAAGTGCATTAACTATGAGACATCAACTATTGAAGTCGTTGCTCTTACAGTAACTTCTAACAATTCTATTTTGACAGTTTCAGTAGAAATGCGTAAATTGGTACATAATATTAAGAATTGCGTAATTGTTAATTAAGAGAATTATGAAAAGTTAATGTAAGAGCAACTTCTTCACACTTAATGTGGCCCATTTTAGACCTGCTGCTGTACTTTTCCGAATATAAGTTAGCTACATAAGGTTAAAAAATAAAGGAGGCACAATAAATTATGTGACACCGAAAAGAACTTAAAATAAAATAACGTTCCATTACACGATTCAATTTAAAAGTTTAAATACAAATCCAAAAACAAAAGAGCTCATGAAACTTATTAATTTCAAAATAAAACTCGGCGAATAGGAGGAAACGTAATTACGGGGCAGATGAGTTCTCCGTAGACGGGTGCACTTCTTACGGCGTTTAGTAAACTTTGATAAAAAGATTAAGTATGACAGTTTGAAATATAGCCACCGCAGACGGCGGAAAAAATAACAGTGCAAAAGTTTATCGGGCCGGGCTCCATTGTTGGCACGGCGAGTTAATTCCGAAAGAAGACGAGGCGCAGGTGCCGTCGGAGTAATTCCGTCTCCTGCCGGGCCGGGCTCAGCTGCCGCGCCGCGCCGGCAATCCGTGCGCCAGATTATGACGGCCGTGACAGTGCGCGCCGCCATTGCTGCCGCTTTAATTGTAAGTTATGGCCGACGACGAGCCATTAACATAATTGTTTCGAAAGAAACGCAACCGATCTAGGCGAGATCGCGCTCGAGAATCGAGATACGGTAATTAAGAGGTGTATTAGCATGGTGATGCGACACCGCGCTGTTTATAGGCTCGCTGTTTCGGTTCATATCTCCATCCGCCTCATCATTTTCTAAGAAATTTAAAAAACCGCGTTCATTTGTAGATATCGCAACCATTTTAATGGTCGCTGCCTCCGCGCACTTCGCGAGATCATAAAAGCGTTTAGCTCTTATAAAACTAGCATAATTATCGTCGAGAACGGTAACTAGATTTTATAATTTGTTCTCGGCGCGGGGTTTTCGTAATAAGCGTTTGTTTTTTATTGTAGCATTTCATTTTTACGGTCTTAATAATCAACACGTTAATGGTCGTAAACTTGAGTGCCGAGTTAGGAGTTACAGATGGTTTGTAATTAGCAATCCATAATTTTAAATGTAACATAATTATCATTCGTAATCAAGGAATACATTATTCACGCCAAAATTCTGTAGTTGGTAATTTGGAGAGAATTATATGTAGGTTATAAAAAAAATATTATTCAACTAATAAATATTATACATAATCTTAATACATGAACCCGAAACAAATGTTACACGAGATAATTGTTAACAATTTTATAAATTTCCATTTATATCTTATCAAAACATAAACTTAGCAAATTAATACAAAAGCAATTAGATGAGGCATTATTGTTGCTATAATCCGTGTCTATGTCGAGATCGCAACCATAGAGATTACAAGTTAACTTTTCCGATCACAACACCATAGACAAAGGCTCAAATTATCCACGGGCGGATTGGCAGACGGACTCACCCTTTGACAGCCACGGGTGGCGCGGCGCAGCGCGGTGCGCGTGACAGATTGTTGGCTGTTATTTCATTTAGATAACGCCGAGAGTTCATGATTATTAATAAAACATCGAATTTGATTTTAGCCTGTTGTTTAAAAAAGTATGCAATAGCAATAATGACCATAAATTAACATTTTTAATTAAAAAAAATATAATCTTTATGTCTTTACATAATTTTATAAAAATCGATGCAAGTAACGTGAGTAATATGATAAGAAGAATTGGGTGTACTCTAGGTTAGATTAAAATATTATTTTATTATTCATGAAACAGATAACATCACGGCGATTAAAGATATTAAGTAGTTACAACTCCTTACAATAAAAGCAATTAACTGAGCCACATATTATAATTATAGCGTAAGTAATTATAAACGTAATAGTTAGGAATGTAAATATTTGGTGGCCATATTTCAAAACAAGGAGGCGCTGATAAGAAAGTTTCATTACCCAAACGCTGAATTTAAAACCGGGCTTAATCAGGTTTACGTTGGTTTATCCGGAGACCTCCCGCTCCTCCACCTGTGTGTTTAGGGAATGGATTATTTTGCGAAAATTCCGTTAGTAACGCACCCGCACTTTTTCGAATAAAAGTGCGTAAAGCAAAATATATTGTCTGTGGTTTAATACGACATTTTATATTTTTATCGTTGAAAAGGTAAGCTGCGTGTTTGCATACATGAAATTAATTTGAACGATATTGCGAATTTTACATAAGTTAGTTGATGTAATTATACTTTTAATTACTATAATTATTTTCTCTGATTGGGGTTTCAAAAATGAGGTTTATGCGTATAAAAATGGTGACCGAGCACGGCGAACGTCACACAATTTTAATTTGGAGAGGCTTTGTTTTGAAGAAGGGATTAACAGAACGTACCCAACATACAAATCCGTATGTTTGTTTGTTTCGTTTAAGCCTGCGCACCAGGGCCGCAGCGGCGGCGGGAGCTAACCCCTTCGCAGTTTGATAAATGGCCAATTACAACGCCCGCCCGTCCCTACTGTTAGCTTGTTGCCTATTTTGAATCGCTTTTTCGTTTAGATTAATATCTAAATAGGATAGATACCGTATCTACGTTGTTTTTAAACGTAAATTTTCGAGGGTCTTTGTTTTCTTCCCGTTTACCATTGTTTTTGGGGCCGTTCTTTGTTCTAAACTTCGTCGCGCATTGTCTCGCTAATGTCTCATGATTATGAATTCCTGGTGAATATTTTTCTTAAAACTTGGTTTATTGCACTTGCAGTTTTTATTTAACCCTCAGTTTTAATTTTACACAATATTTTTACTGCACAAACCGTATTTAGTATTGACAACGACAATACTGAGTTACGAATAGTGGTCAACTCGCTGACCACTGTTATAAATAAGCACCAAGTGCCACGAGGGCAATAAATAAAATGCCATACGTTGCTATCGCATATCACACTTAGGAAAATTATCAAAGACAACTGCGACTTATAAATTTAAAATATGAAACAAATACAACATTTTCTGTTTATTACGCCTTTAAAATACGTATAGTGGAGGATAAGGCATTCATAACAAAACAAAATGACGTATTAACTATAAGCCGGGCTCAGGGCGGGGTTTTTTAATTATTTGGGCTCAGGTGCTGCCGTGTGTCTGTGTCCTTGCACTTGTCATTACTGATGAGGGTTTCGGCCCTCTGTTTACTCTGTTTTATCTGCTGTTACGAAAATAAGAAAAATACATTTAAGCAGAGCAATTAAAATGTTTGAGAATGTTTTTTTTCCTAGCTAAGGCTGGGACTGTATGAACCAGAAGCCCGGGAAAATTCAGAGCACTGAAAATAGAACTCTGCATTGATACAATAGAGTTGAAAATCGAAGTGTGGAGTGTCGAGCTATTCGATTTTCAGCTTTATTGTATTAGCGCAGAGTAATATTTTAATGTTCTGAATATTCCCGGGCCCGCCGGATTCCGGATCATATAGACCTAGCTTAACAGGAAATAACCTAACCGAAAACATGTAAGGGCGTGTCTAAGGCGGGTTACGTAACTATCGTTTATCGTTAAGTTTTATTTGCAAATAACTTAAGAAATATTGTCCGATTTCACTCAAAATATTTATCCTAAAGTGTATTTAGCATGACCTATCTGCGTGGAGATTTACAAGTATTAACAACCAACTTGTAAACCACTTTAGAGGCAGATTGTTTGAAAATTACTTTTAAAAAAGTTCGTATAAAAAATATTTATCCCCACCTTAAATGTGAAATCAAAACCGAAAGTAAAATATACATGCAATATATAACTGTATTATTAAATTTCATAAATTTGTGTTCATAAAAATAGAAGTTAGCAAGGGCGCGGCGGACAGACAAGCGAACAGACAGATAAGCAGTATAAGGAACCCTAAACTAGAACTATTCGTAAAAAGTGTTCAATTGTTTTTCGAGAAAATTGCCTTGTATATCCAGACTTGAACAAAAATAAGTGCGGGGCCTAAGGTGCCCAAAAAGTTAAAGATATTTGTGTTTAAAAAAAGAACAATTATATACGGTGAGTGGCTGTCAGTTTTTTTTTCAATTGGATATTCTCTAGCACAGATAATGTCAAGACAGTCTAACTTTTAAAAGATAATCAGCTGGCTTACCGTTTCAGTTTAAAGGTACGTCAGGCCGGAGAAGTTTTAATAGAGTTGAGCCCAATCTGATCGCACTGACACGTTTTTAAATATAAAACCCATCGAATATTAAATCTAACGGAGGGCACTCTTTATTGAAAAATAATTGTAATTTTTGTTAATGTTCATAAAGATAATACTTCTGTACTCTTTACTCTGTCTTCTCTACTTTACTTTGGTCTCAACAATTCCTTATATTTTAATACTTGGTAATTGGTATAATATTATTTAGTGTAAAATAGTCCACTGTCACGATTCATGACAAAAAGTACCGTATGAAGCCATACTTTCTTTTTATTAAGCTTTTTACGAAGTGCTTTATTAAAGTCCCAATTGAAACGCTTCTATTAATATAAGTAAGATTTAAAAGCTTATGATGGAGTTGAGCTTTCGAAGGCGACATCTAGCGGGCGGCGAGTCAGCGCTTGGAAAGCCGCCAAGAGCTTTGTCAGAAGCTCCGGTATCGTGAAAGCTCTGCGCTAATGCTACTTATATATAAATCGCTTTTAGCATTAACTCCACTGTATATAATTCTAAATATATTTTTTCTATTTCCGATGAAGTATCGACATTGATTAAACTTATGGACAAACGCATCAAATTGTCGTAGTCATGTGATGGTAGGTCATTGTATTTTATATAAAATTTGTTACAAAAAGTTTGATTATTATTTACGGCCAATAAATGTCGTTTGTTTATTTTTATTTACATAGTTGTTGCGTAAAAACTATATTAAATCGTCCATGAAAACATTAATATTTTCAATATCAAAATCGTCTTACGACATAAACAAAATGTTAAATAACACCAGGCGATCATAAAAGTCGAGATGTGAAATGAAGTGATAACTGTAGCTCGTGCCGGAGACGGCGGTAACGTTCGTCGAATTCATCGATATAAATGTTAATCACGTTAAATTATCTGTAATTTACTAATTTGGTTAAACTAGCTGATTATATTTCTACTTGTCTATGCCCTCGACTTCTATTGCCTTTTACTTAGTGTAGTTTTAGCGGTCTTCGTCATTTTGAGTTACATTACAGCGTTTAGTGGTTTGAGATGTGTGCTGACAGATCAATCAGTAATATATATAATCAATTACCTATACATTTAATACATATCCATAGATTCCCGTTCTTTATAGCCATAATTTACTGAAACCTCCATACCGATTTATTACACCACAAGTTACAAGCCGTTTCTGGGTTATTATAGGGATGATGACTACATCTAAAATAATTAGTTTCATTAATATACTCAGAAATATTGATGCATTACTACTTGGTAAATGTAAAAAAATTGAATATTTATGTGTAGTTTAGTACTTAGATACATCTAAAAAGTACAAAAAAGTTAAATTTTTTTGTTAAATTAGTAAACCAAACCTACATTATTAGTTCACTTACATCATATACAAAAATATTCATTATGGTAAGTATGAACTTAAACGCAAAAATATCGGAAATATTTACAAATATGTTCCTGCGGCCTGCGGCAAATATAAAGATACTTCATACACTTTAACCTAGGCGTGACGTCACAGCTAAGTACGACTTTAGTATGGATATTTTCACGAGACTTGCGAAATTTTGTAAACAAATCGCTGTACTTTTAAAAATATTGACTTTTGATATACTATTTCTTCTGAGAAGTTACTCATATTTAAGAGTACTATTCATTTATGCAATCAAAAAAATGTAGTAATCTAGCCTATTCTTCTCTCATACACCATTAAGTGAGGCGTTAACAGCCGCTAGATTACACGCCAGCTTATTGTGAATAATTAAAAATTTGGCAACAGATCGTCGGGCAACCCGTGGAGCAATCAAACCGACTGCAATGCGTCCCTTGTGTGCGGAGTTTTGAGAGTGTTAGTGGCTACGACATACAGCCACATGCAGCCAAGTGAAACCCGTTTCAAATGAGGTTCACGAACACTATTTTTTAAATATCTCATACTATTAATTATTCAAATTTTAAGCAAATTATTTTCCTCGAGTTCAATTTTTGCATAGAATACACTTGATTCTTGCTATTGTTGGATGAAATATTTGAATATAGAACGTCGAATACGAAATTAGGTACCGACTTTATTTCGTGTCATACAACAAACGAAAAAATAAAAGTCGTATAAATTCCAAGCGTAGTGCGACCCAATAAAAAAGTCTCATCCTTGTCAACGTTTGACAGTCGGGAATTCCTATCAAAAACACCTTCGCTTTTCCTTATCCAACGTTACATTATATAGAAAGGCAGACACGTACAAAATGAAAATAGGGGCTGGGGATGGGGCGCGGGTTGCGGGGGTGAGCGGTATGGAAATGCTGGTCAAATATATCATGCGGTGCCTGACAGGCCAATTCTCTTATCTCGCGCGCGCGGCGCCCGACCGATCTAAGCTCGGCTAATATAAAATGGTTTTAAATTCAAGTTTAATTCTGGCTATCTGCACCCGGGCCGGGTCGGTACAAAGGGCGCGATTTACCGACCGACGCCCGGAGAATATTTTAACGGATTAGAACGAAATAGGTGCGCGACGTGCGTCTTAGGCGTCGTAACTTCGGTGTTTAGTTCCCGTGCCGGGATAGCAACTTACCAACGTACCGGGGACGTTACTCATTATGAATAACACCTTAAGCTTAACTTTTTTTTTATGTATAAATGTTAGTCCCAATGTACACATACGTAGGCTAATCTTATATTTTAGTTTATTTATTTATTTAAATAAATACGTTGTTAAGCCCACAATACGCAGATGAATGTTTATATTGTTGTAGTTAATTGGAGTAAATGGAGAGAGAATTCCTACAATTCAAGAATAGGTACGGCGAAGGCAGCGAACGCGATATTTTAGGCGCTAACTGCCTCCACGCAGCCTAAAGATAGTTATTAAGACGTCGGGAATTTAGTCGAAATGCAGAATGGCGCAGCTGTTGCGTTTATAAACTTGCGGATTTCGCACTAAATGCTGACGTGCATTTGTAAGCAGATGCGGGGGATTCTGGGTTCCTATATACCTACAAATAGTATGTAAAATTAAATATAATCATTATTAAGTAGGTAGAGTACCTCTACTTATGGGTGTAGAGAGTCATTATTATACAAGTGTTGCGGACGCATGCAGACTGACCGGACAGCGCTGACTGTAAACTATTCTGACGTACGGGATTAGAAAATGGTTTTCCCGGGATATGAACATTTAGCAGGGCGGCCGAAGCGCGTCAGTTTACAACACCAGGACATCATAAAGTGTAAACAATGACGACGTTTTCCATTACAATATGTTTACCGACCCCAGAGCGGCGCATTATGTATGTTATCCTGGTGGGACGAGCGCCGCTGAATTTATGAGACGCTCGCAAATATTTGGCCGCTTCGAGCCGGATGCCTGACGGCGGCAAGATTGCCGGCTGTTTACACGTACTCGGAGTATGCTAATTTTTCTTAGCGCGGCCGTTTGCGGGGCGCCCCCGACGGGGTGTCATTAAATCTCGTAATACGGTGTCATAAATTGCCGAGGTGGACGCCGGCGGGAGGCGGGCGGCTGTCATCGTTTGTCAGGGCATTTCACGCATTGTTGGACAATAACGCAGGCATTGTGCGGCACGGCCGGGCGACGTGACGCGCGTGCGACCGCCGCCGGAGCCGGCCCACACTACGTCACCGCCGTCTGACACCTGACGTCATAACTCAGGCCTCTGAATACGATCTATTTAAGAAGGAATTGCCAGATTTTGCCAGTCCAGGCATATAACATTGAAACATTACAGAAGTATTCAGTTCAGAGCGTTTGAATTTCGAATCCCGACTCTCGTTTGTGTGGTCTGTTGTAATTTGTAAATGAATAGCTTAACACTCGAATTATAATTATTTTTTAACGATAGTTAAAAATAGTAGAGGGCATACTCGGGCTCGGTGTATCTTCATCGCTAACTTAACAAAATGACCGGCATCCGGGGAACATTCCATGGCGTCGTACTCGAGGATCGCAATTTAAAAGCGCGTTAATTCTCGCTCGCCTGTCTTGTTCTGTCGGCGAAAAGAACTTGGCACCCAAGTTACATACGCAAACCTTGCGAGGTCCGTGCGAATGTCGCCTCTATACCTGTGACTTTGATGTCAAATTTGCGACGACGAATTTTCATGAAGTCGACATTAAGTCTACCGTAATAATGGATCCACTACCACCCGTGCGCTACCATGTTCCATCGGATTTATCTCGCTGCCGAACCAGAAAAAAACAAAATACTGGCCGTTGAAAAAAAAACAAGAAATAACATCAAATATGTCCGGTATGCGACGTTCGAGATCACATCAGAAACTTAAGCCCTCAAGCACCGGGCGGTAAAGAATAAAAAACAACTTGACCCCGCGCTCGGACGCGTAAATTCGAATCAGAGAGAATCAAATGTCATTTATAAATATTATACACTAAGCTGCGCACTCGACTCCGTCTGGAACCTTTATAGCCGATTATTTTGAAACTCTGGTATGTTTAGACTGCACCAATCGATCATGAAGAAAAAAGCAAAACAATGTTATTATAGAGCCGCTATATCATATATAAACTGCAAAATAATTAGTTAAACGTTATCCGTATAACTCAGTCAGTGGCGGATTTATCAGAAGGCCGAGTAGCAAAAACTAAATAGCCTACGGGCAGCATACGAGTATGTGTTCGGCACTGAGGCAAAGATCTGTCTGAAGCAAACTTTCTAACCTTTTGAATTGCTGATTCCTAACTTCGATTTTAATTAAATATCCCTATACAAGCGGTCGTTAGCGCGATACATATCGCGGTGGTAATTAGTTGTAGAAACAAATACGACAGATAAACGGCCGGCTGTATGTCAAGATGGTATCGTTCGCCCCACGCCAGTCTACATCATGTATCGGATGACGGACGGACAATCGATTAAAATCTCCGTCTCGTGGTTTTTATCGACCGTGGTACGACACTAAGTTATTTCAGCACTTGACAACCTCAGAGTATGAGCAGTGTTGCCAATATTGCGACAAAGTTTGCCTGACACTTAAAATTGACAGTTGTCATTAAACAATTGAAAATACCAAATATCAGTAAGTTTATATACTTATCTTAATGGAATATTATGCTAAATCTCCCATCAGTTCGAAATCAATACGTACCTGAAACAACGTAAAAATTATTAGATTTTTCTTGGCAATTTGGAATAAATGATATTATTATGACATTCAGTTTTTTTTATAAATATACTTTTATAGTAATCTTCGTACATTAAAATATCGTAAGCAAACGGTTACGTCAACAACAAACAGTATTTAACATTATATTGTGCACCTTTAATACATTAGCTGTCGTGTAATTTTTTACAGACAATGATAAATTTTATAAATTAGAGGAAGTTACGTCTCGAAGAAAAAATACTTGATTATGTACACATGTTACACCGACGTGGATCGATAGCCATTCGTTAGTTGTTTAAACTGACATTTTGCCAACGTCCGATTTGCATAAAACTTTGTGGCAATAAAAATATTAAAAAATGTTTCTTGATATTGTTTTACGTTGACGATTATGTAATGGCATAATATGGTAACATCTTACCTATAGTTGTTTAGGTAACACATTTATTAAGCCTAATTCTTTCAACATAAAATCGATACAAATCACTTGGTAACAAACGCTTAACAACTTATTCTCGCAAACATCGCAGTATGACGCGACAGTTCATAAATTACACAAATTAGAGGATAATTTGCGAGTTTTTTTTATAAGCGAGTAATTTCAAAGGTGAAAATCATGTCGACATGTTGGGGCAAAGCAATAATTTAATACGTAACAACCTATTATTTAAACTTGATACAACAATTATCTTGTGATTTAAGTCGGTATAAAATCGCGAATTGCACGCACATGCCTATTTCCCATTATTAGGGGAGGTTAAATTGGGCTTATTACGGCAACACTAATTTTAAGTGCCGTACACGCAGCTTTTAAACATTTTACCTTTACAGTGTGATAAGTTATTGAAGAATTAATAATTAATCATTATTGAAGCGCAGTTAAATATTTTTACACACTGGGTGTCTTATGACTATAATGCAAAATGCGTAGCGAAATCAACACAATACTTCGAAGACCTTTCAAAATAGCGTTTATAGTGTGGTATTCGGAGTAGGTACCTAACATTAGTTTCCTAAGAGCCTGTTTCACAAACTACTGATAAGTATCAGATAGGTCATTTGCATGTTTTGTCTCTGTCGCTCGATATAATGTAAGCAGCGACAAAACTTCCGAATAAGCTATCCGACACTTATTAGAAGATTGTGAAACAGACCCTTAGTCTACAAGAATAGTATGTAACTTAAATAATTTCAAAACCTGCAAGTTTTAAAGAGATGATGCTTACATTGATGCTGGAATCTGACAGGAAGGCATTTAAAGACGAAGAAGAAGAAGAACGTGGGACGTGGGTGTTCTATCGAAATTTGAATTAAGTGTTAGCTACACGGTTATTTGGTTAACGGGCCAGGCTCGGGGTTTAACACAGCACAATGGTTTGTTTATCTTGCGCTCGTGACCGTAGAGCATGACCCCCCCCCCTCGCCGCACCCGCGCCCGCCCCGCGTCACTCAATGCGTCCGCCATGATACGAAAATTGCTCGGATCGCTCAAAAACATGTTTAATTAACCAATTTGTTCCGTTTGTTACGGATTCAATTGCACGTATCACGTGACCGCGTTATTAGGAGCGATTTCCAATTGTCCGCCGTCACTATTATAAGATTGTTCGAGACCACGGCCCGTATAATCACTCCAAATGTCAAATATAATTCTGGCCAATTTTTTGAGGCAAAGGAATTGTGGTCGTGAACACGAAAAAGTGGGACAGTTTCACAACATGATTATATTGGTTCGTTCTATTGTATCATATAATCCCACTAAAATTGCTCAGACTTTGCTTATTTTTATAATAAATCAATTTGCAAAACGACTTCGCTAGAAGCAAACATTACAAGTGCCAGTAAATATAAAATGCCAATCTATTTATAGTCCGCTAAGTTGAAGGAAAAATACTCCGTTTTCGCCATTAATTTGACACTTCAATTTCTTTTATTTCCCCGTGGCATGGGTGAAATGAATTTTAAAATGAATTACCAGGCGAAATCATGCAAGTCCTATTTCTTTCGGTTTAATTATAGATTCGGCGTTTCAAACTCCACGAAAGCTGCATTACATAATAAATAGTTTGTACGCCGCCTCGCGGCTAATGAAGTACCTCAAACGCGCAGTTCCCTACCACCTTTCTAGATTTTCCGTCCGCCTTAGCGTTTCCTCGCTGTTAAAAAAACAATCTTCCATCTTTGTCGGACGTGCTGCACCTTGCACCCGCTATTATTGCCTTTTCGCTCTTTTGTTTCGTGTCGACACTAGCTCTCCGCTCCGCCCATTTGTAAAATCGACTGGCCGTCCTTGCACCTGTCTCTTTCGCGTCCCGCTGATTTATGTGCGAGTGAGCGGGTTTGATCGATGCTTTGTTTTCTGCTTCGAACGTCCGAGTAAAAAACTCGTGGATTAGGTTATGTTCGGTGTAAATTCTGATAATGTTCTGCGATTCCTCGAGGCTCAAGTATCGGTGGGAAAGCTCGGGTACAGAGGCGTATTTACGATTATGCAATGTCGTATTACGTTACCGATTAACGATTTCCGAGAATTAATTTTCCCAGAATCCTAGTGCGGCGTAATGAAGACGTTATGCGGGCCATCCATATCGAGGAGCAAATCGTTATTGTCGATGCACAATCGATGCTCCATAAATTTGCTTTTGTAGGCCGCAAGAGTTCCGAATTAAGATTTCACAAGGCGATCCCGCGGAATGCGCGTAAAAAGCGCGAGCGGGTTGACAACTTGAGAAATGTCGTGGCTGCGCTTTTTTGGGAGGTATTTTTTGGCGGGAACGCAATTCTAATCAAAATAGTTTACGCGTCGATTCTATTTAGTTCGCGGGCTATTGTTTATTCGATTTCGGGATACGGCCTCAATCGTGGGAACAAGTTTTCGAAATCGCTTTTTTTTAATTCGACACCTATTTTTGGAATTCGAAGATGCCATGTCACAAACTGTTTCCTCGTACCGCTGACTGCTCAATTCTCAGAAGGTCCGCCGCAGAGATTACATCGAACATTTAAATTATCTAATTAAAAATACATATTTTAAAAAACGTAAATTAGACATGACCTTTTTAATTTTTACCTTCTTTATTTTTATGTTACTTTGGCCGTTATCGTACCTAATCTTCTTATAGCTACGTAAATAGTCGAACGAAACCGATGATTCACGAAACACTCAATCTCATCTTATATGATATATTTGACAATGTTGTAGCACTGATTTAGACGCTAAAATTGATATTCGGCTATTTCCGTACACATTCGGCTGCCCTGCCCCGAGGGCAGTTTTAGATGCCGAAAACTCTATTTGTAATTATCTAAGTCACTTTACAAGATTTGTCAGTGAGTGCTTGATGCGTGCTGAAAAACAATAGGGTGTCAGGCGTGACGTGTGCGTCTGTCAACTGTCATAGATCAAGGGGACGCGTAAAATGGCGTGCGGTGAAAACGTTATTATCTTTATAATTGCACGTCAAGCGAGAGTTCGTGGTGTTTTCCCGTCTTTTTTCTTGCCGCCATGATATATGGAGTCATGAATACGAGATGCTGAGGTGGCGACACCTGCTTATGAATCCCGAATCTTATATTAATTTTAATTTCGAGTCTGCGCCGCGGTTCAATTTCGGCTTTAGAATATTTATTCAGATGAATACAGAGAAAAGATTATGATCTCGAAATGCTAAGCCGAGATGGTATTTCAGAGACGAGCCATGGATGTCGGTTTGCATATTTTCCTCAAGAAAAAAAAAAAACTTACCATACCCTACATATTTCATACTCTGTAACTCTGCAAGCTGTAGATTTTAGGAAAATAAAGTCAAAAATACTTTAAGTACTATTCTTAATAATTTTAACTGTATCTCCATAAAAATCAAAACCATAAACTGGTACTCGATATTTCACCAAATCAAGATTCAAGTATAGTAAACATGCCGCGCTCGCTCTAAAAAAAACAAAAAACAAAAGTGTAACAATACGCTTACACGGCTAAATCAAATATAACGCGATAAGGTGAAGGTGCCCCGCCTCGGCCGTAACGATACCTCACTATCGATGTCTCTGTCAAAAACTGTCAAAAACCTGACAGCCGCCGTGTCGGCCTAACGAGCCGCGCTGGATCGCCGCGTCACGCTGACGCTGCGCTCTTAACGGACTGGAATACCGCCATCTAGCGCCGAGTAGGCGAACTATCGAAGTAGTTTTTTTTTCCAACTGTTAAATGAAGTATTTATTTTAGTTATTCAGTGACAAACGAAACATTTACTTATTATTTTAACGCCAATATTGCAACCATGCTTTTAATTAAAAACAATTAAAATGCAATTTAATTAAAACTAATTAACTTTGCAATGTAAAAAAATACGATTATATTTCAATTACAAATTACGTTTTTAAAGTAATTATTTGTGATAGAGTGAAGTCAAACTTAATAATAAAATAGCCTTCATAATAACTTACAAGAAACTGAATTATTCTACTTTTTATTGAAGATGGGAAGTGCGCTTTACGGCAATGTTATTTGCTAATAAAATACTTTCTTTTACAAATTCCATTTATTTTTACACTTTTTTCATTAAAATGCCATAGTGTAAACACATTTGTATTTACACTATGGCATTTAAGTTTATTTATTTACAATACGCGCAATATAAACGTCTAAATCCCGGAAAAATTGTTGTTGCGTATAAAATATACAACAATAACAATAATATTGGTAATCAAAACGATTGGCGTAAGCTTTTGTTGTGATACAATGTATAGTTATAGAATATGTATACAATAGGCCTTTCTAGAAGTAAGTTTTTACAACTTCATTAGTATTGCAATAAAAGTAATTTACGATACAATATTGATCTTTTATCATTTCCTCTCATCTGTTTCATATAATATATATATATATATATATATATATATATATATATATATATATATATATATATATATATATATATATATATATATAACTTCGTTTGCGTGGAATTATTAATAGTAATTAATAATAATAAACGGAACTCTAGTTTTTTTAATCGAAACCCTAAGATAAAAGTAGCCTAGGTTACTCCTTATGATGCTTATGATGTTATCATAGCAGTTTCAGAGATTAGCTGGAACAAACAGATAGACAGGCAGACTCACAAGCAGACAAAACTTGTAAAACTAGATTTTTTGGTGTAGGTAGGTACCGTATATACTTTTATTTCAAAGCTGTAAATTTGAAATTACAAACAGATAAGTACTTCAATTTTATTTACTTGTATGTATTTGTATACGTCATGTTTGAATAAAAAATGTAATAGAATAGGTACTTCTTTTCTAGCAAAACTGGAATAAAACATGACCGCAGCTGATTCTAAAGTTTTAAACCGAAACGGACAACAATACTTGATATGCGGTCAACGCACGGAGTGATTTTAATAAAAAATATATAAAAATACAATAATGGAAACACATAAACATGCAAATGGCGCCCCCCGGCGGCGGACGGCCGAACTGTTTATGACGGCGCGCGCAGCTCATTATCCTAACAAGACGCGGCCTCCTTACCGACACATAAATATTATATTTTACACCTGCATACACCGGGACATCGGTTAGGTCGCAATTGGGCCTGGCATTCCTGGCAAGATGGCCGCTCGAAATATTACCTCTTTAATAGAACATCTAAACAGCTTATATTATTAGCCGCCGACAGAAAACTGTAAGGAAATGTATGCGTAAACGGCATCCTTAAATAGATATCTATCAGCGTTACGGCTCTCCAGTCTCCTGTGCTAAGTGGTACCATTAATCGCGCGACATTATGAAGACGCCTAGAAATAGACGCCACTTACGGTCAGTTCACACCGAGATGCGACGAGAGGCGACGATGCTGTAATAATATGCAACGCTGCGTAACTTTGATTTTGTATCGCTATTAAAAAAGTGCACTCCGCATCGTGGCGCGTCTCGGTGTGACACAACACAATTAAAACTGACCCTTATATAATTCATATCAACGGCTTAGGGACAGTCATTAGTAGCAACTCGAGCACTACTCGTTTGTCAAAAGCGAAAATCCTTTCTTCGGGCATCTTAGAATTGCTGAGTCAACGTGAGGGGTCGTTTTACACGTTTCAAAAGTTTAAAAATAGATTGCTGGTGATAAAACTTCTGTGAGCAAGTAAAACTAACGCGACATTATAAGTATTTGTTTTCGACGCGAGCTTTTGCAGCATTAGGATAAACAATCATTGGAGATCAGACTCGGAATGTTCTAGTGAAATTCTATGAAAGTAGGTAAGTACTATACCTACAAATAACTGTCCACTGGACACTAAGGCCCGTATTAATAAAGCGTTCTTATCGCTAAGACAATTCTCATGAAAGTACTTAAGATGTTGTTTTAATTAATAGATCGTATTTGAGAGGAAACATCAAGGGCTAGAGAAATGAAAAATAGGTATTTGTAAAATCTATTGCTGTCCCGCAATGCCCCAATAAGCTAGCTATCAATGTGTGAGAGTGCGATAGAGACAACTGTAACTTGAACTGAAAATACCTACTAAAAGTACAAAAAATCAACGATTCGTAGTCCCCTGACTCTTTCTCTAAAACTTCACCAAATTAAGTACTTTTTTTTATTAACATTTCAAAAAAGGCTTGAACTGTGTTCTTATGTTTTATTTATTTTATATAATTTAGTCAACTTTGTTTTCTGGATATTTGAACAAAGCCGAAAATTTGGCCATTTTTAAAGATTTTGAACGTCCATATTATCTCTTTTAATAATTAATTTATGAAAAAAAGAAAACCATAGAGAAAACCATAAGGACATGCTAATAGTATCCATAAATATTCAGGAAAAAAATTGTTACTCTTCCGGCATTATCCAGGGAGGCAACAGGGGAAGTGACTACGTTTGTATGCTTTTCCATACATTGCGTGGACCTTGTGTGCCCTCTTAAGTACAGCTGTAGGTACGGCGTATCAAGTGAGTGCGAATGTATTAATAAACGAGACTCGTTACTCAAGTACCTGTCATTGCTGTCAAACTGTTACTTGAGACGCGGTTTCGTGGGTACAGTCAAACCTTGACTTGAGTACGGCTTGGGATACAGTAACAATATTATTGTGTTACAATTATGTAAATTAAAATCTAAATACTAATGATTAAACAAACTCAGAATTTACAATACATACTCTACACAAAATAAAAAAAGACGCTTGTTGAGATACTTCTTCTTCTTTTTGGCAAACGCGGACATGGACATTGATATGTAAGAATGATAAATATTCTAAGAAAAAATTAATGAAAATCAGGTTTTTCAATGTAAAAAATACAAAAAAAATATTTTGGTATTTATATTATTAAATATTACATTTTAAAAAAGATATATTGAAGGAATGTGTAATCAATAAATCCGTTCCCTGTAGAAGTGTAAAAGAAACGTTATATTTTCATTCGTTCTTTGTCGTGTAGATGACGCTTAAGTTGAGATCATACTATGAATTAAAGACCATCTTGAGAAGCTAATCGTTACTTGAGACTGTCTCAGCCAAAAAACGAGTTTGAGAACGGTTTATTAATACGGGCCTAAGGCAGAGGCCCTAATATAGCACAGCGTAAAAAGGAAAATTGTTACCTACAGAGAAACAGATTTCATAGAACGATCCAAATTTGAAAATTTTGACGTCCCTTTCAAGTTTTTCAAGGCCCAAAATTTTACCACATAATCACACCATAATCAACACACCGTATTATTGTAGTAGTGCAATCAAATCGGTAGCGAACTATGTAGCTGTTTATCTGTTTCTTTTTCTTTAATCTGTGCTAATAGTACGGTACGTTGCGTCACATTGTCGCAACGGAATACCACATCGTATATATATCTGCGTTGCGTCGACGCACGTCATCACAATGCAAGAGAAAAAAGTTACTACTTACCTACTTTTTGTCCCGATGTCAACCAGTGGTGGATAAATAGTGGGGGACATCGGGAATAGGCCTTCGTATCCTGTCCGTCGTTCCATTGAAACGTCGCGTTCGATGAGGCAAGGCATTAATGGCAGAGATTATATAGAAATTAGAGATACATAAACAGCTACATAGTTAGCTTGCGATTTGATTGCAGTACAACAAGCACATAATGTGTCCACGATTGTGTGGAAAAATTGTGGGCTGTTGAAGGGGGCTTAAATTTTATAAATGTTATATGAAAGATGTTTCTGTGTTAATGGGGCATGTCATAAAAAATGTACGAAAACGTCGCAGCATCGACGGTGCGACAAAGCAACGCACTAATGGAGCTTCCCTCGGAGACACATTTGAAGGCGTTAATATAATCCGCATTTAGATTACCAAACGAAAGTCAGGTTTATCTGAATGCTCGCAGCCAGCACCGGTCGGCCCAATATCTAATGTCTCGAAGGTTCCAACATTTCTAACTAACGGCTACAAGCCTCGATTTCATTTCGTATTAAGACTTATTGATAGTATTATCTTACCTTATCTCTCAGTTTTGTCTCTCCTGATTAATGTTGGCCGGGTATCGGAGTCTATTTTATCTCAGAATTTTAACAGATCATAAATTAAACGGATATTAGCTGCGACAGGCTTCGGTAGCTGTGATTAGTTTAATGATTATTCGCCTATAGTTGACCGTTCAATGGAGATTGACTTGTAAATTAATTATTGAGGATAAATGAAATTGCATTGAAAAACACCTCTTGCATTGAAATACACATCTCTATTATCTAGTATTACAAGATGATTAGCTAAAGTAATTTAATTAAGACACGCTGTTGTAATCTCATGTAAATTAATCCTGATGTGTATGGAGTTTAAAAAATGTAACAGAGTATATGTAATAAATACTAAGCGAGCAGAAATGAGAAGTGTTATCGTATCGAAATCCACTGTATCAGCGGCGGCGGTCTCCGAGGAAATCATCGGGAAGGCATGTGGAAAATTTACCGCGCGCCGTAACACTACCTGTAGCGCGCTCCCGCCCTAGTGCTTGTATCTCATTCTCACACATTTTAATAACTAGGTACATTTTTTTTTAAACTTAACCATATAATTCTGTACTCTGTGGTCGAAATTTGACAGTAGGTAATTCATATTTTCATTTTTAACTTCTTTAAGATTCTTTTGCATCTTAGGTAACTACGTACGCAATAAAAATATGTACCTAATTGTTGTCTATGAATATGAAAGTGAGATTTACAATTGAGTCAAACCTACTGTTATTACACAAACGCATGGTAGTGTGCGTAACTTAATTTTTATTCATTGTATGTATTTCTGAGCATTATTTAACAAAATATTAGCTTTCTGCACACCTTCCTCTTTAACTGTGCTAAATTTCATACTCATCCGTTCGCACGATTCTTAAAACTGTATATAAAGTTTTTGCTTCACGTGTAAGTTTAAGATTGTAAGGGAAAATTTAAGACAAGATGCAAACTACCCCTTCCAAACTACCCAACTACAGCATAACTGTAAAGCGGTCTTCCGGCGGGGAAGCGTCGATTACTCCCCCAAATCGATACTTTACCCATCAATTGATTTTGTCGTGCATATTTTATACCGCGGTTATTCGAGCGGGGTGTTATTTATTCAACACACCGACACTAATAGCCGATCTATAAATATTTAACGCCGTCATTGTAATTAAAAAACAAAATGAAAATTTAAATACTCAAGACAATCTAAATATACAAGCTTGGTATATTTGGAAATGACAAAGTATTTTTAGTCACAACGATTTATAAAAACTTCCATCGGATATTTTCGAGGGCCACGTCAACCCTGTGAGGCTAGGTGACATACGGTCATTAACTTTTACCAACAAATAACAATATATTTTAATAACATTCATAACCCCAACCGCGTCATTACGCACTTAGACCACATTGCTGTGGAAATCACGACAACCGCAGACGCGTAAAAATAAGAATGACGCTTGACATTTGGCGTTACGGCGTAAACGGCGCGCTGCGGTCGGCGCGGGCGAGTCGCCCTGTTGGCGCGGGCCAGTCGCCCTGTTTGCGGTGGCGCGACGGATCTCCGGCTCTTTCAATTGTCTCTGATTGCACGCATTTCGGCGTAATTGGGCAATTTTCGTCTGTGTCACGGCACTGACCGCTCACGTCATCAAATTATTTAAAGCGACCCCGGCCAAAAACAATGGTTGGACCGCCCGTAACGACTCACTTGCGGTTTTCCGCTAAAGGAACATTTTGAGTTGTAAAAGGTCAAAATTTGTCGTTATTGAGTCCAGATTTTATTTTGCTTTCATTTTTTGGTGTGATGCAACTGAATAGTTTAATGAAACCACATCTTCTCCATCGCGCAAATTCTCCCCAGATCACGACTCGCAATGACGAACCGCTTAATCGCAGCAATTCGCCGTAATTCGCCGTAATTCGCTGTAATTCGGCATAATCATTGCTGGCCTGCTGGGCAACGCTTTTGCGAACGACCTGGTAACGGCCGATGCCGTCCACATGTATGGGCACAACAATTGTTTTAAAAGGCTTCATAATTGTTGTCATTTTTTCTGGCAAATATTTCATGCTGTGCATGCCTTTCTTACGTATAAAGTACTTATAAGTGGATGAGTTATTATAAAGTTTCTTAAATAAGGGTAGATTTAACTACATTTCAAATATTTAGTTTAATTTATATTTTCTAATATTGAGGTATTATCACTTGATAAATGTTAAAAAAATATAAAATCATGTAGCTTTGTAACTACGAGCATTTCAAAGTTGCAATATTTTTTTTACATAATTAGTGTACAAATCCTACATAATTACTAATTAGTTTACTTAGACGAAATACAAAAACATTCATTAATTAAAATAATTAAAAACTTAAACGCAATAAATTCTGAGATATAGAACAAGAAAATATGTTCTTCCGACCTATATATTTCATACAACAGCAGGAACGCGTGACGTCATTCTTTTGTATGGAGCGTTTAAACGAGACTTGCAAAATTCTGTATCACAAGTTACTATACCTTTGAAAATATTGATTTTTAACATACTGTATGTTCTAAGAAATTACTTATATTTAAGAGTAGGTACTATTCATTTATGCAACAAATAAAATTCTGTCAAAATTCTATTGGAGCAATAGGCCATAAAACATTGAGTAAATTTGACACAAGTAAAATTATAGTATCTTCAACAATGCTCGGCAGTCGGTATAAGTAGATGATATCTCGCTTCATTTACGGCGCGCTTGCTGGTGCTCTGGTATGCTAATGTTAAGATAAGTCTGTATCTAACTCGCCCTAAAAGGGAACGCCCGCTGGGCTTGCAAATTGGTACATCCCTTTGTTCGTATTACATAACCGTCCAGATCCATGACCAGATAGCCCCCTAGATTGTACGAGGTCGGTATTTTGAGTGATTCAAATCAAATTATGATAAGCTAGATCTTGCCCGCGACTTCGTACGCGCTTCTTCCAGGACAAGTATATCTCGGAATCATACATTCTTGCCGCGATAAAAAGTAGCCTATATCCTACCCCTTAGTCTACTCTATGTCTGTGCCGAATTTCATCAAAATTGTTCTAGTAGTTTCGCAGCCTATTCAATGCAAACTAACAAACATTTAAACAAACTAATTTTACCTCTTTATAATATAAATGTAGATTTAAAATACCTTAAAGTACATAAAGAAACCAAAAAAGCCTATATATAAATAAAACAAAACGAAACAAGATTCTTATTTATAAATTCATTGTTTTATCACGTTATAAACATTTCAACCGATTGTTTGATCTCTTAGCTAAAACATTAAAATTGGTATTCAAATAATTTGGGTGTTTAAAAATTATACTACGAAATAAATCTATACGAAAACTATAAACGTGTCAGAACAATCAGCGAGCGCCATTTTACGCGCCGGATCTTGTGTCATAGACAAACAGAATAATTTTCATTACGCCTTATCACAAGAAAAACATCAATCAAATGATACCCCACACTCAAAGCCCAGTAGTGAACAAATATTTTTACAACTGACTGTCAAACACGATTTATTTAAAACAAAAGATGCAAGAAAATATATAGGCGCATAAATCAGTAATTCAGAAAACAAGACGTCCTTTGTAATCGTATAGGCAATTAAATTTCGAGTATAAAAACGTCACCTTTAATGTTCGAACTTTAATGTTAGAATTTAAAACGCACTCCTTCGTCCGCCATTTTCGGCTAGGCGCCACGTTCGGATAATTTTAGAATGATTTATAACAGCGTCGTTGATAGTTTTTATTTGCATGGCTTTTAAGTGGACTTAATTTATATTTGACGCGGGACTCGTTACGGCCATGTGGAGATTATTAAATATTATGTGCTCCGAGTTTTATTGCTCGTCGCTTGCAAGTTCTCGAGAATGAGTCGGAGATGTTACGTGTTCGAAGGTATCGAAGAAGGGTCACCATGCATCGCCCTGCGAACGAGGGTCTCGGGCGTAAATCACCAGACACACAGACGGACAATTAAGCGATGTAACGCCGGAGAGATCACACGTAAATTACCAGGAGAACATAAGCGCAAGGTGTTGGAGCGTAGTTCGGGCTCCCATGTGGGGCATTACCTCGAGACGAGTATGGTCATTAGGCGGCGATATTAGCTATTAACCCCGCCCCGGCGCGCATAAGTAACGCGGCTTCTCGCACCTAGCGCGTGCATTTGTCTCTCGCAGCCAGGCGCTGCAGCCTGCCCCGCAATTACGACCGACGTACTCCAAGGAATTGATTACGAAGTAATTTAACTTTAATAATTAGCAGCACCTTCCATAAACTACAATGAGCTACACTTATGAGGTTCTGGATTAGTTTCAGCTCGCCCGCGGGTGGTCAACTATCGGCTAATGAGTATTGCTCTCCCAGTTCTCTATCTAAGTAATTACAGAGAATCACCTACATACCTAGAAACTATTACCATGCAAAAAGCATCGTTATGCTGATTTGATTATCGTAATTTAATTATTTTAGGGAGCCGTGAGAACTGCTATTATAATTAATATTTAATTAGGCATTTCAGGCTCACTTTGTATTTGCAATTCATGAGCATTTTTAACAAAAAAGCGTAACTGTATTTTATGAAAATTAGAAAGAAAGTGTTTCATAAAAAAAACACAAGATTAAAAAAAAACAATAATCGTGGAGGTCCGGGTAATAGTTCATAGCATAATTAACTATCAGTTACTTGATGCTATCCTAGTACCATAAAACGAGAGCGGCCGTAAACTCAACAAGTGAGCAGAGGTCGCTTTACGAGGCCGTAAACGTCTCGTCTGACGTCTCACTAATACGTCATAAAGCGCGGGTGAATCTTGTCCTGTCCCGGGGACGAGGTTGTTATGGCGTTTATCATCTACTTCAAACTTAACACCCGGGTATTGTTTCGTGACCCGTTTCAGTCTTTCTTTGATGATACATTTTACACACTTTTTTTAGTTTATACCCCCGATTGTATGTTCATAACCCCAATTCTCGTAATTAACTAACACTTTAATTTTGCTTTTATTGAATTAAATCAAAACGGGTTTGACTTGTTAACGTATTATAATAATTAATATAGTATAAATTGGTAGCATTATAGTGGTCCCACACTGCTGTTAGAAAATGTTTACTAATGTTGGAAAACATTTGTTCACAAACATTTGATCACAATGTAAAAAAATGTTTTCGTGCTAGGTAATGTAAGTAATGAGTAATGGACTGATATCCAAGCCCCGCTAGACTCGCCTTATATTCTTGTGTCTAAAATTATTTCCTACTATAGCATCAGTATGAACGTATTGTGCCGTGGGCCAATTTTTAGGTACAAAGCGCTAAAGTTGCGAAACATCTTACAGTTCCTAACAAATTGTAACAATTGCTAACATTTGTTAGAAAATGTTTGTAAACGTTTTCTAACGGCAGTGTTCCCACACTGCCGTACTGCTCCCGCACCATTATGTGTTGTATTTTTCTCTTAGTTAACGTTTATATTTCATTGGTTCAGAACCGAGTATAGCATCATTAATTATATCCACTAGCTGGTGCCCGTAACTTCGTTCAGCGTAGAACTATCGGAAACGGAGCCCTATTTTTTTAAACGGAACTCTAAGATAAAAGTAGCCCAAGTTACTTCTCGTAACATCAGCTCTCTATCAGTGAAAGCCCCGTGAAATTCCGTCCAGCCGTTTCAGAGATTAGCCATAACAAACAGACAGACAGACAGAGAGACGGACAGACAAAAATTAAAAAAAATGATTTAGTTTCTATTGTTAGTACCGTATATAATTACATATGCATTTACTGAAAGGCTATTCGTTGACAATTACAAAGATACACTTAAATTTTATTTGTTTGTACGTATAGATAAATTACGTGACATACTTTACTGCCACAGACTAGTGTTTACTTCATCATTACATAGCGAACCTTCCTTGCCAAATATTGTTCCAATCTGCACCCCAAATCCTTTAAGTTTATTTTTCACACCACTTTTGCGATAACATTTCTTAATACTTTTAACAAACATGTAAATAAATTTCCCCTGGAAGCCGTACAAACACAGTCCACGGGAGAGATGTGATGCCGGATTATCGAGAGCCCTTTTCCCTGACAAGTGACAACCATTACCTCTTTTTAATATTAGTATAGAGTATAGATAAAACATCCGCTGCAAACTATGCTGGCATGCAAAAGAAAATACTACACTTTTAAAATTTCATTTATTTTTAACACAATATAAGTTACAGATTAAAAAAACCTTTTTCTATAAAAATTTGCTATCAAATTTTATCAGATTTGTGAAACTTAAAAGTAAAAAAAAAGTAGAAAGTGATAAATTTTTCCTTACAACAACAAGTTTTTTAATAAAAATCTCTAACTTTAAAAAGTGTATATAGTGTATATAGTGTATATAGTGTATATAGTGTACATAGTGTACATAGTGTATATAGTGTACATAGTGTATATAGTGTATATAGTGTATATAGTGTATATAGTGTACATAGTGTACATAGTGTACATAGTGTACATAGTGTATATAGTGTATATAGTGTATATAGTGTATATAGTGTATATAGTGTATATAGTGTACATAGTGTATATAGTGTATATAGTGTATATAGTGTATATAGTGTATATAGTGTACATAGTGTACATAGTGTATATAGTGTATATAGTGTATATAGTGTACATAGTGTACATAGTGTATATAGTGTACATAGTGTATATAGTGTATATAGTGTATATAGTGTATATAGTGTACATAGTGTACATAGTGTATATAGTGTACATAGTGTATATAGTGTATATAGTGTATATAGTGTATATAGTGTATATAGTGTATATAGTGTACATAGTGTATATAGTGTATATAGTGTATATAGTGTATATAGTGTATATAGTGTACATAGTGTGTATAGTGTATATAGTGTATATAGTGTATATAGTGTATATAGTGTACATAGTGTATATAGTGTATATAGTGTGTATAGTGTATATAGTGTATATAGTGTATATAGTGTATATAGTGTATATAGTGTACATAGTGTATATAGTGTACATAGTGTATATAGTGTATATAGTGTGTATAGTGTATATAGTGTATATAGTGTATAAAGTGTATATAGTGTATATAGTGTACATAGTGTACATAGTGTATATAGTGTATATAGTGTATATAGTGTATATAGTGTACATAGTGTATATAGTGTATATAGTGTGTATAGTGTATATAGTGTATATAGTGTATATAGTGTATATAGTGTATATAGTGTACATAGTGTATATAGTGTACATAGTGTATATAGTGTATATAGTGTACATAGTGTACATAGTGTATATAGTGTACATAGTGTATATAGTGTATATAGTGTATATAGTGTATATAGTGTATATAGTGTATATAGTGTACATAGTGTATATAGTGTATATAGTGTATATAGTGTATATAGTGTATATAGTGTACATAGTGTGTATAGTGTATATAGTGTATATAGTGTACATAGTGTATATAGTGTACATAGTGTATATAGTGTATATAGTGTGTATAGTGTATATAGTGTATATAGTGTATATAGTGTATATAGTGTATATAGTGTACATAGTGTATATAGTGTACATAGTGTATATAGTGTATATAGTGTGTATAGTGTATATAGTGTATATAGTGTATAAAGTGTATATAGTGTATATAGTGTACATAGTGTACATAGTGTATATAGTGTACATAGTGTATATAGTGTATATAGTGTGTATAGTGTATATAGTGTATATAGTGTATATAGTGTATATAGTGTATATAGTGTATACAGGTATATAGTGTATATAGTGTATACAGTGTATATAGTGTATATAGTGTATATAGTGTATATAGTGTATAAAGTGTATATAGTGTATACAGTGTATACAGTGTATATAGTGTATATAGTGTATATAGTGTATATAGTGTATATAGTGTATAGTTACTTTCTTTTGCACCCCAGTATCGGTATATTCACGTTTAGAATCACGTTTACGAGTACTAGCCATCAGTGCAAATGTCGAAATGGCTTACTTCAATTGGTGATTGTGAACACAGCTTATTGGTAAATTTTGACAATTGCACTAAAGACTAACGCGTGCTTCTTAATGCGAATATATATAGTATAGCTCATAAATAATTTATATTTGAAACGTTATCGATAAAAAGCACAGAATCTCATTACTACTGGCCGCCGGCAGAGGGATGTTCCGGCAATAGATAATAGAGGGGTACACACTACATGGCACACCCCTAGTGTTGGGCCCGTACTGGATACTAAATTGGAAATAAATCTAATTATGGATAATAAAGTTTAACAGGATTATCTAAAGATACAATGTGCTTAATAATCAGTCAGGTTTTTGGTGGTCAGTCATGTAGAACAATTCTAAAATAGTTAGTTTCTGACCTACTTAGAAATAAAACATCTCAAAAAATCTAGTCTGAAATTTGAAGTGGCCCAAAGCCAGCTGTCAAAATCTTAGAATTCGCATTTGAGTCGAATCTGCGTCAAAGGAATATCAAGTGAAAACAATTCCACACTAGTATCAAGCGCGCTCGGTCGCACTGCACTCCCCCCCGAGACAATTAATCATCCCCCCGCGCCCCCGCGCTCGTGTCACAGAAAAGGCGATCAAAATACAGTCGTTTCATTACCTACTGAAATGCTACGCTGTAAAATCGATATGGGTCTACTTGTACAATGAGTTCCAGGGTTTATTTTTTTACGATTAATAATTTGCATATGGGCCCCGCCTGCTACCAAACATAACGTCAATTATTTCACTTAGGCTTTCAGTTCATAGTGTAGGTACTCTGTTTTCTCGATTGTTTCGGTCTTTATGCACGCACTCACGCACTATGCGTTGCTTAGGTATCTGTCTTTTTTTGCAGGGGTATTTTTTATTTTTACAATTTTTTTTTACTTTAGATTTTTTTTAGTTTAAACAACACACACTCGGTCGATTTAAAACAAAAATACGACTATTTGAATGCATTGATTACAAATTTATTCGAATAACTTAATTAAAATGGTTGTAATTATTCCTGATTAAATTTAAATACATGTCATATGATTTATATATATTTATACATATGATTTATATGCCCTATTGATAGGTTTGGTTAAAAAAAATGAACTACTTACAATTTGGCGCTAAAATCCGCCATTTTATATTTTTTCTTTGAACTAGCTATCTAAGGACACTTGAGTTTTTGAGACCATTCGATACGAGTACCTTAATTGCCGAAATCCATCCAGCCGTTTGGAAGATACGTGGGAATAAAGGAATACATACTGTATGTATGTATGCGCGTATCTCGTATGTAACATACAAGATAGGTACGCGCAAAAAAACATAGCCCAGTCGGGTTAAACATTTTCTTAATTTTCGGGACTATGTTAAATATTCGTTCTGAGAGATTTGTTTGGTCATAAATATTGAATATAAACGCTAATTACGTATCTCAATTCCGATAGCAATTAAACTATAATGGAGATGTAGTTTTACAGCGAACGTTTATATGACTGTTTAAATAAAAAGGCGTTTTATTTTGTAGATGACATTTAATGATACATTAATATTCTTGTTTTCGTAATTCAAGTCGTTAAATTAAATCAAAATGATTTTTTATTCCCAATCGTACTGTTATTATAGCCATCATGGGCAAAACCTGTCAGGCTTAACGATTTGTAATTTTGCAGCAACTATAAAAATCGTTTGATCCACGTATAAAAGCTATTTGAAGTATGATTTTGGTGTCAAACTTTCAGTTAAACCAAACCCATTTGATAAAACAGACATAGTAACTAATTAACTATCAATAATAAGTCATTAATTTTATTTTTTTGTCATTTACTTTAAAAATCCGTCTACTTAAACCGGAAACACCCGAGCACAGGCGAGCGCGCACGAGCGCCCCCGAGCGCGCCCGAGCCCCGCCGGAAGGTGTAATGATGTTTGTCAAATGGAAAATGAGATAGGGAAATGTAGATGGGGGTGAATTGCGACCTTTTCGCTGACTCCGTAAATATAACCGTATAAATGTGCTCCCGAATTCAAATCTCCGGCTTAAAGATGTTCTTGAACCTTCTTTTATAGGGTTCTATAGTAATACTTATTCTTCTTTCTTCTTCTAGACTTAAACATTTTCCTTAGTCCCGTTCCCAAACTACATTCAAAAACTACACGGAACACAGTTCAGCTCTGTCCGTCCGTCTATCTGTCTATTCGCCCTTGCTAATTTCTGTAATTATTCCAATCAAACCTCAACTGAAATTATTGCTAAGCATTCGTGTTTTATTTTAACTACCTAAAGCATTTTTTGAACAACAGATAAGTGGGATTTAGTTAAGGGTCGTCGGTACTACTATTCCAGACATGTTTATTTAATTATAATAATTATCTCTATGCACGCTTCACGCCAATATGTCAATCTGGTCCCGTGGTAAGTTCTCGAAGAACTTGTGTACAGGGTACAGGGACCAGCCAACGGGGAGTATATTTTATACTATACATATTTAACATAGTTCTAACACGTTCATGACCCTGGAACACTTTTTTGATCCATTGGCGGAATTCGAACCCGCGACCTTTCGAGCACCCACGCGTTGAAACACTGAGCCACAGAGGTCATCAAAATTTGACAGATATATTATTATTAATACTAAGGACTATATCGCGACATACTATGTCGTTATGTTCACGGCGGGTCTCATAAGTAACGCGACTTTACAAGCCGATAAACGCATTAGCGGAGATAAAACTTTAAAATTATTTATCACAAGTCTAATGAGTCGTCGTGTCCACTGACATTCGACTGCACGAGATTTATTGTCAAGTAAAATATTCATTACGGACCTCCAACGCCGAGGAAAAATAATAGAACATAGTTCTCGAAATATTGAAATTAATCAATACGATGCACAAAAATTTTAACATGGCGGTATAGCTTGGTGGTAACTACGCATTTTGTAGTTACCACTTGCCCATATTTGTGCACGTTAACGAATATCTAATGGTTAATATTCTACCAATATTACACATTAAGAACTAAAATAACACAAATTTATGGAGGAAATACAAAAACGACAGCGTCACACATTTACATCCCCGCCAAAAACTTATTTAAATTATTACATTACTCTTATAGCTATTAAATCGAATGAGGCATGTGACGTCATGACAAAAAAGGCCTGGGAAAGAGACGGTTACAAAGTAAAAGCAGACGTAAGTAAGACATTTGGGACACCTGCGTCCAAAGGCTTCGTTTAGCTGAAAGTCCAAAAAGAAATACAAATAATAGGTCGAGTAATTTACGTGAAACAGAACGCGCGGCGTGCGGGGAGAGGGAGGGGACGGCACAAAAACTCAAAAGCTTTGACGGCCGAAAACAGAGCCCTTTCAGGGTTTCCGCGCGAATGCCGCGTCCTCATTTTTCAACCTTCCTCCATTTATATTATCTGTGCACCGCACACTCGTCTCTAGTGATGTCACCTTACAGAAATCCGAACGGAAATCGATTGGATAGGATACTTTTCATGATCGCTGCTAGGAATTCATGCTAGATTATGCTTGTGGATAGTCAAAAAAAAAATCAAAGGTTACGAAAAATAATTACCACCCACGGTGTCAACACTACTAAATATTTAGTTGTCAACAACTAAATATTTAATAAAATTATGATTAAATCAAACTTAACACCAATTCTCGAACTTCAATTTACTTTCAATGAATTATAAATGAATGGTCTTGATTTCATAAGCTGATATTATAGTTTGGACGAATCAAAACGCGTTTGACGTTGGTTTGACGTTTATGAGTATACTGCATCGAAACTGTATTATTGCAAGATTTATTTAGCAGAATCAACCTACTAGTAAAAATTTGTTACGGTCGCCGTCAGATCTGGTGTACGGTGTACCACTTGTCGATTTGGATCTGTCTTCAACTAGGTAACCTATCTGTTCTTTTTTTCTCAACCAAACATTTTTCAATTTATTGATACTCGTAGTATATTAATTAGAGTTAACGGAATTTACAATATAATTAAGGGCTTCTTAATAAAATTGAAATATTCTTAAAAATCGATCTCATCGAATCGAAGTGAACGAATGAAGTAAATTAAGTGTGACATCACTAGAGAGGGTTCTTTCTCTGTTTCGTATTTCGAACATGAGCTGTTGAGACGGCAGATTTATTGGCGCCAGGCAGGAGCACAGTTTTAGATACATTCCCGTTTTTCACTTATTTTTGCGAAAATTTGGAAGTTTATATCTCTTTTTCTAGTATTGGCTGACTTGCTTTTTGCGCAAAGTATGGACATTTAGGGATATATAATTAAAATAAAGATATATCTATATTGCTACCAACTTCACTCATTATATTACAAAATAATTAGGTACTCAACCTTTATCTCAGTCCTTAAAGCCCAAGTAAGGGAAGAAAGAAATTATAAATAATAATTTTCTCATTTCATTAATATTACTCACCGCTCTATGGAATGCTGAATCGTACCGAGAAAGCCACTTACCTAAAACAAAAGAGGGAGTTTTAATTAAAAATACAATGAAAAAGTGCCCCGCGATAATTTATTTACACAAAAAGCCGGTTTAATTATAATTAATATTTACAAGACAGTCCGGGATCTAACGTGTACATCTCTACTCCGAGAGGCAGATCATTTTGATAAATGATTGAGAAGGCAGCACTACCTGACTGTTAACTAGTGTTTTGTTTGTGTGAGTACAAAATTCTTCACTGATACAAATTTCTATAAAATTATAGAAATTCAAAAGTAACATATAAGTTATACGTTATTTTGTAAAAGCTATGGGTACCATTGATGTACTATGTACCTAATAAGACTATTACAGGTAAACAAGGATAATACTATTTTGCCATTACAGAGTCTTTCTGCTTCGTGTCCTCAAGTAGGTAAGTGACAGCGGAGCGATGATGAGCTCGCGGTTACCGCGCATTACGGCTATCTGTCCCGGAATTCCGGGATAAAAGTTTAATGGGGATCGTTACATCGACCACTACCCAGGTAATTTACGACACACCGAACTCCACTATAAAACACACATAAAATATCTATAGAGCTGAAAACACGGGCGGGAAACCCAATAAAAACCGCACTCAGACCTTGCAGGACGTAAAGCGACATCAAAGCTGTGTATTTACAATTTTAATGTCACTTAAGAGGTTTAAGTCAAATTTTCGACCATTTACGCGGTCATTGAGGTGCCCGCAGAACGTAAGTCGGATTTTACGGCGGAGGGCGGAGGGCGGGCGGCGAGAGGCTGCGAGGGAGCGGAGTTATCTCCCGAGCCGTCGTAAAATAAAACTTTAGTGGCCCGTAAAGAAAATTAAAATGAATTATTTTGACGAGTGAGGGGAGCCGCTAGGTGAATTGTTATTGTGTCGTAACGGTTAATCACGCTGTAGTTTCATTCAGAGCTTGTTCTGCAGATCATAAACAATATATTGCTTGTATAATGCTTTGATATGAAGAAATATCCGGACGAGGGACACTTGGGCAATAATATTAATTGACTTATTGTAGTGCGTCCAATGTGCATTGCGTTTGGCAATAACGACGCTGAGATTTCCCGAACTATCAGTTCGAGATAGTTTCTAAAAGTAGGTGCTACTGCTGGATTCCACACGTGTAACTTTTACAAAGACCACGTTGGTTTTATTGTTAGATGCCTTTTATTTATATTCATTCATAAAGTTATCTATACTAATATTAGAAAGAGAAAAGGTTTGTTTGTTTGCATTGAATATACTCAGAAACTACTGGACCGATTTTGATGAAATGTTTGACAAACACAATTTGCGTTGACAAACAAAATTATGTGTGACAAACACATACAGATTAGACCACGGGGAAGGTCGTAGGCTACTTTTTATAGCGGCAAAATGTCGCGGACAACAGTGTAAACATAGAATAGATGTCGTAATGAACACCGTCTTAAAACTCTGAATCAATTGCCGTGGCGCGACGTCTGTAGTCTGTACGGTGTACGGAGTTTGTTTAAAGTTAGATCCTCAATAGGTGATTTCAGTAATGGCGTCATGAAATGATTGCCTCATCCGAGCCGCCCCACTGCGATACCGATCGCGTAAAAATTCAACCTACGATTACTGAGAGGAAATGGGCGTTTTATCACGATACGAGACAGAAAACACACGGGCGGAGAGTTTACTAACAAACGTCGCGTTTTCTAAATTTTTCCTTTTTCCCGCGGCTCCGCCCGCATAAATATAGTAACCTACGGGAATATTTCGGTATAAAAAGTAGGCATTGTTTTAATCCAGAGCCTACTACCATACAAAATTTCATCGATATCCGCTCAGTAGATTTTGGGTGAAAGACTAACAAACATCCATCCATCTTCACAAACTTTCACATTTATATATATATTATAGTAAATTGCCAAAACTGTATTTGGAAATAATGTTTTTGTTAAATCTTCATGTCATCATTGTAATTTATAATATTTATTGTTCAAACAAACGAAGATAAAATATGTTGAACAGTTGTAATAGCTACCTTTGTGATAAATTACTTCAAGAAGTTGTTGTTAAAATTAAGGAAACGAGTACGTATTAGATCTTACACACCTTATTATAATTAGTTTTTTATTTAAATTTGAAAATAAAAAATGTTAAGGTGAAGATGATTCGACAAAAATATTTAAAAATATAAATAAATTGCTACGCTTACACAAGAATTTAAGATTAATCATAGTTATAATTATTCAGATCATACTTAAGTTAATTAAAAATGTATGTAAGAAAATTAAAGATTCATGAGCACACTCGTAAAACAACACTTTAGATGTTATTAATAACTTACAAGTTATTTACTTTAAATAATTTATTCGAAAGCCTATGGAAATTAAAACATAAACATTGAACAACATACGCTACTTTTATTTTTAATAACCCTATTTTATATTTGTACTACCGCTTATAATAATGGATAAGAACCAATAATGCAAACACATTTTACTTGAGCATATAATATTTAATAGGTCTGCTGACTATTCATAAATATAAATTCAGATATTTTAAAAGCTCAATAACTTTATCTCTGCGATCGCTATAGCAATCTCACCCCGTGTGTTCGCTGAGGGAAAAGCCGCACGACATCGCAAAGGTGTAGTAAACGGAGGAGTGAAATTCGAAATAGTGTGTTTTTCTTTTATGGTATGGAGATCGCGGCGGGGATACGTGATTTGATTGTTGTTTCTGGTGGGAATGGATTTCAATGGCGGATGAATTTGAGAGCGAAGATGGGGCCGTATATTTGAGGGTTTTCAATGAAACCGCGATGCGATTGTCTTACACTTTTTATCCCGTGGGTCAGATTATTCCTTACATATAAATGCGATGCGAGACTTCTGGTTCATTCAAAAAATGTGGGATTTTTTTGTTATCTTTTTTTAAAATAACACAGTTACAATTAAGAACGCCCGGCATTCAAATGTTTAAAAAAATGTCTAAATATCACTTAAATCCAACTTCCAGAAACCCATCTTGATGGCGATAAGTAATATTTAACACCTGATGACAAAAACATTTAAGATTCAAAATAAACCGAGAGGAGATTAAATACTTCGCATTTTATTAGCGAGAGAATAAAAAAGCCAATGAAATGCGTGGAGTTATCGCTAAAATCCCGACGTGGCTGAGTGCCGGAGGTTTACGGCGAGGGTCAGATCGACCTCGGATTGTTGATGGACAATCCGAGACTTTCCAATGTTGTCCCCTCGGGGCGCCGGGCAATATACTTTACGACCGTTTTTACGAATGTAGGGCTCCAGGTGTCCATTATGAGCACTCGTAAAGAGCGTTAAGTGAAAAGTGTTTGGATATACCGAAAAACATGCAGTTTTCCGTTTAATTTTTAGTAGAAGGGTCGCAGTATAACAAATAGAAACGTTGAAAACAAAGCCGTTATAACCAGCTTAACAGAAGCGGATAGAGATTCTCGCGCCAACAATGTTTTTCTCGCGTACAAAGCACAATGACATAGTGCTATCCAAAGTTAGTGGGCTGGTGAAACTCTTGACCGGCGCCGCATGTGAGCCTGGTATTTCATTCCGTGTCACAGGTGAGCTCAGCTCGATAATTGCTGGAACCTTAGTGCCGGTGTTTTCAGCTAAAATTTACAAGGGAATACCGGTTTTTTGTGAAAATTTACCTCCGCTATTTTCATTTTCAAATCCTGTATTTAGAGGCAGTGTGATAACTGATACCAGTACTATTGAATTTAAGTAACATAATTTATTTGAATCATTTTCTATAAAGACAATACTTACTTCATAACATTTGTTTATATTTTCTAGTAAATAGCTCGTATGAAGATACAAGCTGGCGAGGGATGTAAGCTCGTGTTAATAAGTCACAAATCACCCGACATAATTATTATTAACAGGTTATCCCCACTTACAATCTATTGCCCACTAATCAAGTACAATCCCAGTAAGCCTGTAATCTAGCGCCGCGATGCGCCTGTCCCTAATCTAGGTTTGGCGTATGCGTCTATTGTTCGCCCATCAATAGGTATCCGATTTCTGCGAGCCATTGTTGCGCGCTCGTTACCGGGGACATATCCTCGATGAAGCCAATCTGTTAAAAGTGTAAGGGAATTTCGTCTACACATCGACGCTATTGTTGCTCGAAAAATATTTAAAGCATAAAAAATTACGATAAAACAAACAGTCGCGAAAAAGAAAAGGCCCAATTAAACGTAACCGAAACACAAAAGAGGACGGAAACAATGAGCCAGGAAGTTTCGCTATGTAACTCCCTGGAGGTATGAATGAAAAATAAAATTTAAATTTCAAATCGGGCCGCCTTATCAATTACATGTACCGGGCGCGCAACAATGCGCTAGCTGCTCCTATTCTTCGAATTTGCATCTTCATACAATACCAATTAGGGACGGCCCCGTTAATTCGCCGGTCCCAGAGGCGATTGAATTCGTCGCCAATCCGGACCTGATGTCATTATATCTTAGCATTCTTGAATACGTTCGACGTGAAAGCGGCAGAATTTCCCAGTTCTTTCTTTGTATTTTGATAATGAACTGATGGTGAAGAACACGCCATTTTAAGGCACCTCACAAGACCGATATTCTGCTTTCACACTATGTTTATTTTCTAGCATGATTGCAAATTTCAAGATGGAGTTTGTAACCTCCATCTTGTTTACTGTCTGAAATTACTTTACTTCAGATCTTCCAAAAAATAGCAAAAACTAGATTTCTGTTCTACTTTACACACTACGGTGCTACGGAGGCAGTGTTTAAGGTACTTGTTCCTAGGTTTCCGTACCCAAAAGGGACTATTAATAATCTTCCGTTTTCCGTTCGTCTATCTGTCTGTTACCAGGCTACATCGCAGAAACCGTAAAATTTTCACAGATGATGTATTTCTATACCTTCTTAAACAAAAGATACCTACTAAAATAGAATAAAATAAATGTTTTGGTGTATGGGAACCAACCAAACCCTTTTTTTGCCGTTTTGTACGGAACCCTTCGTGCACTAAACCGACTCACACTTGGCCGGTTATTAAGTTAGGCGTTTCATTTTCAAAAATTGGCTAATGATAGCTTAAGCGATAATAACAGCTTTTCTATGGAATAACAATTAGGAAATACAATGTAATACGTAAAGTTACACCCATCAAATATTTACGTTTGGTATTCTCTGGAGATGGCCTGAGTGCAATCTAGGGGCTCACCCACCTGTTCACACAAAGGGTTCAACCCTTCCCGCACCGACACTATTCTACCTCTCAAACGCCGAGGATTATCTCCGAAACGCGGTGTACTGCTTCTTTTATATGGCTCTATGATATCCTCGTAATAGATAATCAGCAATGGATCGGAGCCGAAGCATAGTAATCTGCTCGAGGAATGCAGATGTAATTTCAGATAAATGGTATTACAGTGAAATTGTTTTGGGAAGCGTCGGATGAGTGTTTTAAGAGCAATTAGTGATGAATTTAAGGTTTATTTAAAATGGAGAACCTTATAATACTGTTTGTAATTATTTATTTAGATTCGGTAAAGTTAGAATTAGTAATTGTTAAGGTCAATCTCTTCTCTAAAGATAAAACATAAATTATAGGTAATTGATGAGCGGGTGGTATCGTGGTATCGTGAAAATAATTAAACTTCAAAAATATAAAAACCTAACATATTTAGAATATAGACGACTCGATAGTCGATAGATAAGACAAGTATTGCAAGTTGCAACGATGATCGCATATTTTGAAATACACCGAACATAAATAAGCAAATAAAGCTGTAACATCCTCTTTTGGTATTAAATGGTCAATATGTCGCATGCTAATGTCGGATCGCGCCGGGTTGCGACACGTCGATTCATACGGCGTTTTACTGAGCCTACACACCCACGCCACGCCGTTGTGCAACGTGCCGCGTGCGACGTTAGTTACGAAGTACTTCCATTTGTCCATATGGAAATACTTATCTAAGATGAGTAAGACCCCGGGACGAACTCAAAACACAAGATGCACAAGTACTTTAACTATACCAAATTGGAAAATAAAAACTAGAAAAAAAAAGAATATGGAAGTAAACATATGGAAAGAACTTAAACTAAGGAATTGATAGCTCTGTAACGTGCAGCATAATATGCAATTATGCATTTAACTCTTTACAGCTCTAACATGAGCAGTAGTTTTTTTCCTCATACCGTTACCAGACGAGGAACTCGATTCATGAAATCCTCAATTCAGATCAAAATATGATGATAATACACAATATTGGTTCCGTATTTGATGATTTCTATTCAATCAGTCCTGTTTACTCGATCGTCATGGTATGCCTAACTCAATCTGCATACACTTTACGTGTAAATCAGAGACAGTCGTTAATAACCGCATTTATTGGCGTTGGGGCAGGAGCCATAAAGTGCGGTACTTTACGCCGGACGACTGAGATAATCATGAGATTTCCATACGCACCTAACAGGACATCGGTTGAGGCGCATCACACTGGTATACAAGTAACGCGCGGTCTACGTGAAATATTTTTTTGGCAGCTTAGTCAAAGTTACTAAGACTAATAATTCTACATATGTCTTGCCTCGATTTGAGAAGGATTAAGCTGTATTATGCTATGTAAGTAAATGTATCGTATTTTAGTTTGAAATACTATCAAATTGTGATATCTTCTAACTCAATTCACAATAAACGAAAGAACATTGTAAAATTAGTTCAAAGTTTAGGACTAATAGGTAAGCATTAAATTTAATATGTAACACATGATTGTACGCTGTAGTCCACTTTGCATAAGAATTGATATTTGAAATTTTAATTTAATTACAATCGCGCACCGCATTTAGCATGAAGCGTTTAAATAATTTGCGCTGCAAACATAAGAGTTTTCTGTTACGTCTTTGCGTTGGCGACCGCAAGTTAAAATCACCTACAACTCCTATATTCCTCGTTTAAGTCTGATTTTGTTTCTGATAACCTACATTTTGTTAACTTATCAACAAGACTATTCCTAGTATCAATAATATTGATTATATTAATTAGTAGCATATGCAAGTAATTGTAAATAATTCTCCACAGACAACCTTATCGAAATAAAATATACCGTAGATAATATATGAAAGTAGTTTTAGTATCTGGAATGTTATTTGACGCACTTAAAGATAAGTTTATTATTTTGATATGTATTATTACAAAGCTTGGAATGAATGCAATGTAAATTCAATTGAATCTCATGCAAAGGTAAATTATTAGGTTTAATATTATTTGAGACTTAAAAGTATTGTGTACACTTTACAAGATATGCAATATATTGCGGATAATTTCTTTAACAAAAGTATTAATTTATCAGTACCTAGTTATTAAGGAGATTCTAAAAACACTTATTATTTATCGAAGACAAAGAGTAAAGCTTTGTCGCATCGCCTAAACTAATTAGTAAAAACAGAAACCACTCACCAATTATTAACCTGCAGTATCGTTAACCCTGTGTCCTGGGCCAATTGCTTCTTCTGGTCCTCCGACGGGTACGGGTGCTGCAACAAACATTGGTTCAATCTCATTGTCTAGCAATTCTGCTAATTAAAACGCCCGGACAAATTTAAATAAAATAACGTTAAAAAAGGTCGAGTTTTTAAAGGATTACGTAGAATTAGACTCGAGTGCAGGGTTTGCCCTAAGCCCTGACGTGTAGGGAAGACAAAGTGACATTTTAAGGGATAAGTAATGAATACAAAACGGTACATTTATCTATTTTGATGTTATTCTTGCATATTTAGGAGAATGTCTGCAATAGGAATGAGCCGGGTACTAACGTAGGATATAAAGACGAAGGAGAAGATATAACCGAATTTAATGCATAAAGGTATGATAAAGTTGGAACGAGCGGTGCCCCGGAGACCGCCCGACCGCGCGGAGTAAATTATTAAGGGGTTCGAGTCCCGGTCGATACCGTGCTACTCTCGATATTATTATGTACCTGTAACATATGAACTTCCACGTAGTGTTTATGGAGAAGGAAAAGAGGCATAGGGATAAACCTGCTAAGCCTGCTGAAGGTATGGCTGAATTTTTTAATCCAAAATAGGAGGCGGCTATACACATTCGACTGTATATATATATATAAATATATATATAATTTTTTTTTGTATGTTTAACGATAATTCCGCCGTCTGTGGACGAATTTTAAAAATTATGAAGGCAAAGGAAAACCAATTTTCAAAGAATTTTGAAAATTGGTTTTCCTTTCTTTAATAATTTTGAAGTCGGTACAAGCCAACTTGAACGTCAGTTCTATAAGGATGTTTTATCAGGATGTTAATCGGGCTGGTACCGACTTCAATAGATTGAGTAGAAAAACAGTTAAAATTTTAGACGTATTTAAAAGGGGAATTATTTGGAAAATAAGTTTTATTTCATACTTTTTTGTGCATTTTTACTTTGCAAGTCGGTTTTCATTTTTTGTGTAAAAATAATTTGTCAATATTATCATAAAACGGGAATGAAATAGTGGAATCAAAATGTAGCAGAAAATAATGAGTTAACAGGTAGGAGAAGTTAAGATTGAGGTAGATAGATTATTCTGTGGTAGAATACTACACCAGTGGCGAAGACTGGTTCTCCGTTATGAGAACTCCGCCGTAGGCTGTATAATAGGTACAGTAACTAGGGATTTGCATAAGGGTCATCAAAAGGTAAGAGGTAAGTGAAGCCGATAGGAATGCAGATATAGGAACCCCACGCCGCTGCAGTATACTGAATTTAGGTAGACTCAGTGTGCTGTTCTCCGTTCTACCACAAAATAGTTAGGGCCTCAGCCCAATGCATCGCGTTGCTCGATAATACAAACTATGACTGGTTGGGCTGTATGAACACGATTTGAATTTTTACTATTGTGTCTCAACTTCTGTTTTATCTGTCTCTGTTGTCGGATTGTAGCATTTTGGCTTATTAGGATTATTAAATTTTATTTCTACTATTAACATTTTCGTCCAATGCCTCAAAAGGTTGAAAATGGTGAATTTATTTAAAAACTATGTAAAAGTTTGATGGTTTTTTTTGCAATAATCGACAATTACGAGTACGATTTCTGTCGCGATCTTTCTGAAATATTATTCAATAATATTCTTTTGTTTAATATGTGAAGGTATTTAATGTACACACAGTGTGGATGTGCAGTAATTATGATCGCGGTGGGTCCGCTGTTTGTTGTTACAATATAATGTATTTAGCAGGCGGCAGATGACGGACGATCGCAGGATGTTTATGCTATCCTGGTAAATGCTTCCCAATATTCTGTACACAAAACAAAAGCGCTTTCCTTATTGTAAACCAAATATTGACTGTCAGTAATAGTAATGACTGCTTGTTGAGTGACAGAAGCTAAGAACTTCATTTAATATAATATAAAATGGCCAGGACACACTCCTCCGAAACGGCTTGACCGATTGAAATGATAAGGATGACACACCCCACATGTGGCATTAAAAAATACATACAATGGCAAAACAACGTCTGCCGGGTCAGCTAGTGATATCATAAAAATCGTACAAAACATTTCTAAGTTTAAATCACGATAAAAGTGAGTTCTAAAAACGGCACTAATAAATAGAGCGTATAAAAAGTTTGCAGTATAAAACATAAGTGGTCACGTATTCTGTCAATGCTCCCAACTCGAAAATCGAAAAAACATTATCAAAAATTTATGATCCCTATTATGGTGTACACAAAAACAGGAAAATGATAAACTTGTCTCGCGTAACGGGACTCGTCAAATTTATACCGGCCGACTCGCGACCATCAATTATTTTTAATTTCGCCAAACTCACCCGTGACCATCTTCGTGGGGTCGGATGCAAAAAATCACAGAATTTTATATTATTCTCGCTTTTTTCTTCGATACCTTTTTCCTTTGTGGGGTGCTTGCGAAATTGCTTTTTGACTCGATATGGCACAATTGGTGACATCTCACTTTTTTGGTAAGAACAAGATATTTTGAATAACAGACACTGCCTATTAAAAGCATGTAATTTCAACTTAGTACAATTGTACTAAGTTATACATAGGCCATTGCCTATGGATGGCATTTTTATCGCCTAGCGAGTAAGCTATTCTTGCCTTTTGTTTATAAATAGAACGTCAAACAGAAATTGCACAAGAGTCTCACGAACGGTATGGAGATATCAAATATCGAAAAGCAATCCCGTGCCATCGATAAATCAGCGAGTGCATTAAAATCAGGATTATACCGGGCATAAGTTAGCCATAAATACATCGGGAGCGAAAGGCCCCCAGTAAAAAAGGCGCGAAATATTCGCCGGTGAACTATAAATTTCGTTTCGCCATGGAGAAACAATCCATTTGTTGCTCAGGATCTATGGGCTGTGAAGACGGAGGGACAAAGCTTACAGGAATATTTTTGCTATGGGTAAGCATGTGGCAGACCGCAGAGATGTTTAAATTACTTTCTAAACAATTTTAGCTAAGATTAAAAAAAAAGGCGCAAAGTCACACGCGAATCGCATTTTCGTGACTGTAATGCCATTGATTGGCTTTTGAGTGCCTTTTGCAATACGTTGTCGACAAAACTCAACGTTAGTGAAAATTGCCATAAGACATAGAATCTAGTGGGTAATAGTCGTTAAAATAAATTATCTACTTATATGTTTACTTTTATATATTTTATGTGATATCATTTTGTTATGTTATGTTTGTATTCTCTAGGGGTAGGCTTTGGGACCCGACACGACGGCGGCGTGATGTATGTGTGCATGAAAATTACTTAGAAAATGTTGTTTGCTTCGCGATTATAACATATTTTTTTGAAGAATTTGTGTCGAGTTAATAATTGATAGCAGTTGTGGCGGCAATTCCGAAGTCTACAATTACCACTTGCCATAACACTGATAATACATTCAGAATCTCGTGTCGCGTCACGGGAGCGACCCGCGGGACACGTGAACTTGACATCAAAATTGTCATCAAAATCAAAAAAAATCGACATATTTGAAAAGGTAAAAGAAATCCTCTAGAAAGTTTCAGAAATGTGTTTACGCTTAAGCAATCGTCTAAAAATAAAGAATTGGTATTAAAATTGGATCTGAAGGGTAAACAGCTAATAGAATCATATTTCAAGTAGACAGCCCAATTTTAAAATTTAAATCGTATATGCCTTAACATAAGTCGTTAAGGGCAAAGGGCGACCACAAATAGATGGCAAAAAACCGGAGTGTAGTGTAGCGGGTTATGTCCCACCAGGGACACATAAAGGTGTGGAAGTGGAGCTAACCCTATCGAAGATGTGACCGGCAGATGGATGGCACTATTACGACCCGCACTATTCCGCTGTTGCTCGTACATTGTTTATGTCAACCCCACTTTATGTGCGAAGGATGCTTTCCCTCGAGTTTTTGTTTGAAAATCTAAATGTTATGTTGCAGTGTCAGAAATTTTTTCTATAATTTTTGATGGATAACCAATAAGCATTATCTTTGAACTGTTAGCTTCTTAATGAGTCATTCTGAGGCAAAATACAATTTATTTCATTAAAACAGTTTTGTGCCTTGCCAAACTAATATTATAATAAAGGTAGCGGAAAAGATAGAAGAATAAAATTGAAAAATAGCGGAGCTCTTTTAATTCTATTTTCAAATTGGAATTGTCACATCTCCGAAAACTTAAATAACTAGTGTCAACCTGTCGGCGATATGTGACAGAATTAATCGCCATTTTACATTGTCAGCAGAACGCAGGTTTAATCAGAGCACACCTGCCAATAGCTGGACATTTTTACGGAGGAGGATAAAAGATTCATCGTCCATCGCCGGCCGCCTGCGACAGGATCCGGCCTGAATTATGCAAACCAGTAATGGACTCGCCACAACCGAATATAGACTTTTTAAATCTATTCAATTCTGAATTTCATTTGAAAACCACAAAAAATATATTATTCTATTTCATTCCATTTACAGCAATTTTCGATTCTGCAGACTGACTCTTAACAATTCCATCATCTGAATATACATTTCGGCATTCAAATGCTCGAATACCATTCGTGCGTTTGTATCGCACAGACAATGGCGGGCGTCAAACGACGATGCTAATCTGCGGAGCCGGAAGGCGTGACGGCTGCTCGGAAGCCGCAACTAGGCTAGGAAATGAGATAGGTGCTCGCAACTAGTTCTATGCTTTTGCCTGTCCGATTTGATGGAATTGGGACGGAGGCGACACAAGGTTAGACACATCACCCAATAACCGATGCAACGGAACTGTACGCACCATTTGTGCTGTCTCCAATGGCTATTCTATGCTTTGCATTGATTTTAGAAGCAGTATCTTTATTTAATAAGGTAAAATATAATTTCTAAGCACTTTTGGACAGCCCTGCATACTCGGTGATGGAAGTGCTCAATCACAGTATAGTTTGCAAGTAAAACCGGAAAATGAACGCTAGTGGGATATTTATTTCAAGCTAATTGGTTTATAAATGCTAATGTTTCAAAGTACAGTTTTTCATTAAAATTGACTCTGGAAATGCAAATGTCAGAAAGCTACACCCAAAAGACATGACTGGAAAAAATTTATGTTTTGATTCGCGTTCGACATAAAACAGATATATTAAAATCTCTCTCTTAAAAAACATTGATAGTATGAAACGAATATACTATCTCCATCTAGATGGTTCTTTAATGAGAATTTAACAAACCTTTGTTTTACGTCGTTCGCGTTTTTGCTAACTTCGTTATATTTAAGATCAATTACATTGCGTTGAAAAACACAATAAACAAAATGGACGGCGGGCTAAAAGGCGGTCTCTTGGAAGTTAGCATATTGATACATATCAAAAGCGCCGAGTACAGGTGCAGTGCGCGGGCGCAGGCCGCCGCCGACAAAACGAGCACGCGATAGAGGGCGCTGACGAAATGTAGGGCTGGCGAAATTATGTAACGACAATCTTATGAGAGTGAAATGCAGAAACGCCTATGTTTATAATTAATTAGTGATATTATACTCGGACGGGAAAAATCATATCTACATGCTAACACAATGCCACTTTAAATATTGAAAATAAATGACTAAAGTTGGATTAACTGTTGGTATTAATATATTTATCAGCATCTAAAGAGAGATGCTGACTTCTTAATATGAAGTTGAGATGACTGACAGTTTCTACTTTCCAACAAACAACGTCAAATAAGTAGGGTCTCATCTAAACATTAAGATTTGAAAAGCAGCAAAATAAAGTAAAAGTGACAACCCTGGATTGTGAATTGAGCCCGTTTTGCATGCAACTCGATGCAATAAATAAAGCGGCGAGCTGAAAAACGGGACAAAAACCAGTCCATTGTGTTCCCGTCAACAGCGTGGCCGGGATGCGCAAATTGACAGAAATAGATACCCTACATTAAGTTTGCCAGATTTAAATATTTCGCGTCGCTGCTGCTTTCCAATATAATCTCATACTATTTTCAAATTGCATTTAGGGAGAGTAATTCTAGGAGCTATGACAGGCAGGTCCGAATCAGAACGTGAATGTTTCTATACCCCGCTATATCTATACCGCTTGACCCCTCAAGTAGTTTTATAGAGAACTTTAGTTGTACGAAGAAAATTATTTAAGTGATTAAGTCTTATACTTACATATTTTGTTGGATTTAAGATTATAAAATCTTCTCAGGATTACAGTCAACATCTTAAAAAAACCTTGTGAATAAAACTAGATAAATTTCAAATAGAGAACGAACGTAAGAAGTGAAAGCCTCATTGGCGCGTTTTCTGCCCATTTTTGATGACGTCATAACATGAAATAAAGCCGCGCGCACACAATACATCAGAGCGGAGTGCGGACGGAGGGAGTGCGATGATTTACCACGCGTCGATATCTGCCAGATGCGGAATTTGTCACACGCCGATAGCGGCTGTTTATGCGGGGCCGTGTCCCGACGCCACGCCACGTTTCGTGCGCAATCATACAGAGTACACTAGTTGTTTGGATACCATAATAATATAAAGTAAACAACAAAATTGATGTTCTACTGGACTTCAAACAAGCTTTCGCACCGATCACGGAATTTCTATATTTGTCAGAATCAAAATGTGCACACAAAGACTACCATTTAAAAAACAAATAGTACTTGTTATTCATAACATCCATCATATTCGTTAAAACTGCTCACGCCACGACAATACATTGATAGAACTCGAATGTATCGCGTATGGCGAACAAATTTGACATCCAAACAAGTACAATCAATATTTATTTATCTGTGGACACAGCGAGCGAGCGAGGCGAGCGAGGCGAGCGCTCCGGCGCGTGTAAACGCGTTCATTCCGACTGGATACCGATTCCAACTCGATTATTATTTATCCGCTCGCTCCTAATCAATGCCTGATGCTCGCGGTTTATAGTCGGTTCAACTGAAGTAGTTTATCGCTTTTAACAGTCCCAATAATCTAATTATATTGTTCATTTAGTGGAGTCTATTTGTTCTTTCTACATATTCTGAATTTAGCTGAAATCTTGAAACCAATCTGCTTCAGGTAATTTATTCGTGAATTTCAGATTATTATACTTATTTTTTATTCGATTCTTCTTCTCTTATAGTTCTGTAGTAATAGTATTATACGATTAAAAAACGTAAATATTCCTTTAATTTCTCTGTCAATAATCTTACTATGACCCATACAGCGATGGGAAAGACTCAGTTTAACCTAAGCTAACAACACTTAAGATATATCAACATCCAATAAAAGTTTCATAACGAAACAACTTTCGCTATTAGTGACAATGCCAGGACGACCTCTCCCGAGTTGGCAGGGCAGTTGTCCGCCGCGTGCGAGGGCGGGCAGATAGGGCGCTCCGCCCCGAACCTCGGGCTCCGACACCCAAGGCATGTGACATCTAGCTACATGATTTGATGAGATACAGTAATAATGCATCATTTTAGCACAGCTAAAGATAGAATGGTCCCAAAACTACTACTTTATGAGCAAAATTTCCACTTCACGTAATTTTCAAATTACGAACAATTATCGAATACATATTTAAGTCAGCCTAAGGCCAGAGCCTAAGCATAATTCGAAGTGTCAACTAGGCCCTCAGTCTAAGATACGTACGATTTACTCCAATATAACAATGAAGGTTATGATCACCACACGACCAGCCATGATTACCACTCCACTCGACAGTTTCAGCGGCCTTACATTATTATTTAATGTTTTCAGAGCTAGCATTATCAAATAACAAGCCCTGACTACCCAGGGCTAAGCGTAATTAGCAAATTATCATAATTACTATTATTGTAATCACAATTGAATTTGAAAAGACACGCCAACGATAATTATGCAAAAATATTAGGGATGTTGCATTTTATTAACAGAACTAATTGCTATAATCATAACAGAGTCGTGGACGGTCAGAACTCCAAACTCTCCAATTACAAAGCACGAGCCGTCCAAAGATGTTTTTTCTAAGCTTCCCACGCGCTATGTTCGCAGATAATTATAGGTTCAACTCGGTAATAACACATCGCATCAATAAAATTGTATATCATTTCCCCACGAACGTCGCTCGATTAGGGCCGCCATCTTGGAGGCGGGAACACCCGAAGGCGACACGATCTCGATTCCATTTTCAAAAGCACTAATCGCCAAATCGAGCACGCGCGCATTTCCAAACGTGTGTTTTTCAAATTGAGAACGTCCTTTCTCTCTATTAATGGGCAGATTCGACTACTGTCACGTTTGACAGCCGTGATTGACAGTCATAAATACTCGGAGTCAAGTGCGAGCTTGTTACTGGCTCGGGAACATAAGAAATGCTATTACCAAGACCGAGGGCTTTCCATGTCACTTACTCCTCCCTAGGCGGAGCGGACGATTTGAATCGTATACCTAAGGCTCTAAGGTAGACAGTCGCCGCCGCGAGTTTTCGGCATAATATTAATTAACTGCCGGCCTCGTGCGGTGTAGATGAGTGCATATTGAAACGTCAAAAATCAGTGTTTCTTTTGCTTCTCATTTTCGGTCCGTTCCAATATCCTCCACGTCAAGAGCGAGGTAGACAGCATCGGCTGCCCGCATTTTTTGAAGAATGAAATAGAAACGAGCCTGTTTTCCCAGGAAATAGACGTGAAATTGAAATGTTCAATTTCATTTTAGTTTAACATCAAGCATACACATTGGCCGCATGGTAAAAAAGCTTTTTCAATTACATTTTTATAAAACTGACATATGAAATAGGCTTTTGTGTATTTCTGGGATAATTTATAGTTTAACGCTCAGCCGGAATAGCTTTATTTAGCCGGATTAGTAACTTTGAGCTGGCGAAATACTTCATTTTAGCTAGAGTTATGTAACAATAATAGTAATTACTACCACCATGTTGGTCGATCGCCAGAACGAGATGTATGTGTTAATCTCTTCAACATTTTGGTTCAAATCCAATTTAACAATGCTGGTTATAAAGGTTATAATTGCACCTTTGAGGTCTACGTTTAATTTAATGCAGTTCATTGATTGTCTTGCAATAATCGTTTAATTTTCCTTATTGAAATATGAAACCTGAGTATTGCTTTGGTAACCTTTATTTTCAAATTTTCCGGACATTGAACAATTTTCATAACTTATTGTAAAACATAAAGGTTAAAAAAATATAGGGCTTTTGTAAAACAAAACAGTTTAAAGCAGTCCTATAACTAGTAATTATGTAACATAATAAAAATTAATATGGTTGCCAGTACTAGTTCTAAAATCGTGAGTGGTCACTGTCGTCTGCCACCTGTGACCATACATATCATAGGTCCATTCAACCTAATGATACCGATACATAAGCAGCCGGACACCAGCCGTTGGTACTGCGAACTATTAATTGTTAGGCATGCCGCACTGGCCTTGCAGAATGTGGCTCATTAAAGCGAGAAACGAAAGAGGAAATCATTCGTATTCATAGCGGAACGGGAGGCTTTCACGAAAATGGCTCGGTGTCTAGGATGCATGAATATTAACACGAAGCGCTACCAGGGGCTCATAACTATATTAGATACCAGCGCCGGTGCCCCGCGTTTGAAGTAGCGAGCAACGTTCAGAAATTTGACATTTTGACAGCTCCGACGTCTGCCTTGCCTCCCTGTCTCTCCCGGTGCATATTTCATCACCCTCTCTCCGTCGTCCCGAGGCTCCCGTTCTTGTTTGACTTACGATATGAAATGTTAATGCATTGATATAATTGATATAATTCTGGCTGCTATTTTCATTCGGAATATTATTTTCTCGTATCTGTTGTTCTGAGTAATGTTAACAGTAAATATATGCCTTGACGTCTGATCTGAAATGTCTGCTCTCAAAATTTTGATCACTTTAAATATTCAACAGTAGTTTGAAAACGAATGCAAGAAGATCCTTAGAAATTAATAATCTGTCTACCTGTACTGTGTATCTTAGCTGACAAGGTAAAAGGTGACTATTACAGTTTTCCAAATTCCCGATGAAATCGAACGTAAAAAAAGACGTGAGAGGCTATGCAGACTAATCTTTGTTCGGGCGTGGAGCAGTCAGCAGACAAAAGCAACACGACAGTGCTGTCAATCGTCCGCCGGGTCGGCGTGTAGCATAAAGCTTAACACGCCGTGTAAAGACTTTTAAACTAAATTCACACTGCTTTCACTGAAGGGCCAACTTGAGTTTCGAACTGTTGATTTATCGCAAAACTTTGCATGATTTATATTATTTATTACGTATTTTGCAAGCTAAATCTTTAGCTAAGCCCTTGATGTTACCAGCTGATTAATCAATTATGAATATAGCGACTTCAAAGGATGTACAGATCAACAATACTGAAGTCTTACGCTTTGCAGATGCTGGAAACGTTCCCACCAAATCACGTTTTCCTTTACTGTTGCCATTAGCTAAGTATCAAACAATCGACAAGCAAAGAGTTATCAAAGGACTGGAGCGTTTGTATGTTACAAAGTGCGCCTTCAGGGTGTAGGAGCCAGACTGATCAAACGTAGCCTGTCCCACTTTGTAGTTCGTTTGTGCCTTTCCCGAGGCGCGGGGACTGCTGAGGTGACGAGTGCCTCCTCGTGTCACTTACATATTTAATTCTACGTCATAATATCGTACTTCAGTACTGTGGTTACGTTTGATGTTGATCTCACCATATATTTGTTATTCCAGGATGGAATAGCTTATCAGTTCTCAATGTAGTTCTGTTAGCACATCTCTATAGCCAATACACAGCAAAGGATGCAACCCCTGAAACAGTAACCGATCAATTAGGTGCGGAGAGTGCTCCAGCGTGTACGGTATCAGGTACCAGGGACAATGATAAACCCAATCAGAGAACAATGCATGAAGACGCAGACGCGTGGCGTAACTGAACAATACAGTGTTCTGATTTGGGGAACAAGCTAGGAGCGGTGGCGATCTCATATACAATCCTTCATAATATCACATGGAAAGAAAAAGCTATCGTTGTGTTTAACAGGAAAAACTATATACGTAGATAAGAGGAAATAATTTTCAGCCAACAAGCGTAACTGAATTACCCATAATATTATGTGAACAAAGATCAATTTACGAAAATGTGGGTCCGTCATTGAAGTAAATCAATTTATTAAACTACACGGGCCTACTGAGTTTCTTCTTACGCCGCCGATTCTTGTTTATGGAGTACAAACGATAGTAAAATTTCTCTGATTTATTGAAACCTTCTATTTTAAATTTACTCCAAAAAATTATTTATTACAACGCCTGTATTTAGACCGTGACCGCTACCCCCTGTGCCCGGCGATAACCCTGTCAGCGGTGACGGAGTACTATCGCTCCTCGCCCATTGTTGTCCCTTCGACGTCTTCATGTTGTTGCTGTTTTTATACAACCTTTAGCCGACTATCTCGTACGATCGAGCTATCGGCTCGATATAAAATATTCTTTAGTTGGATATGACCACAATACGTTGAATTTTTCAACCTTTGTCACAGAGAATTTAGCAATTTCGTGGCTGTTTAGTTTATTTCTTTACGCTCGACACTCGTATGCCAATTGTAACCTTTGTTTTCGGAATATAATGGTAGTAAGTATATTCTTCTACAGATGAGCAATAAGTAACTCTACAACCAACAAACATACCGTACACATTGTAAATACGTCATACAACTATATTAAGATGTAATTGAGTCACAATCTATGTTTGTCCACTGTCAGATTATATCACCACATATTTGCTAAAGAAACATTTCATAAGATAACAAACAAAGCCTTACTGTAAAACTAAACCCTAGATAAAGCCTAAGCGCTGATTGGCTAACCGCGGGGTAAGTTTTGATTGGTGTAAATGACAAAATGGCGGACCGGTTGAAAAAATAAATCATTAAGGCTGTGTTAATGCGTAGGTGTAAAAATAACGCACATATTGTGTAGATGTTATCAGCTGTGTCGTGCCTTGATGTATGAGTTATGACGTACAGACTTGGCATTTGTTGAATTCTACAACTGTTAATGGGACGTGGCACATGGCGAATATTCGACAAATTTTAAAGTGACCGAATTTAAATACATATTTTATAAAGTCAAGGTAACTATAACATATGTTTTCTAACATATTTCTTTCGGACACATTAGATGAATTAGATCCTTAGTAAAGTAGTTTTGAATTTAATGAATTAAAAGATACATGAAGTTTCATTCAATCGCAAAGTATTTTTTTTTTGTAAATTTCAGGGAACAGGGCATAATCTGTCGGGCCAAACCAGATTACATCGTGAGGTACTGCTCCCGGTAGACCTGTGTCCTTTAAAAATAATTTAAATATAAAAAATATACCGGTGCAAGCTAAAATTAAATCTTTGTGCCATCTTGGTACTGGCTATATTTATTTACATACAGTCAGAAACTAAACTATATAATCCAAACAAAGAGTAATGAAATGGGAGTATTAATTTTAAAACAATGTTATGTAAATTATTTTGTATTTAATAGTATCAACAACAACAACATCGTCAGCCAATCGCCGTCCACTGCTGAACGTAGGCCTACCCCAACGAGCGCTCACCATCCCGATCTTGGGCAGCCCTCATCCATCCCCTGCCAGCCACCTTCTTCAAATCGTCAGTCCATCGTGCCGCAGGACGTCCTACACTACGTTTGCCTAAGCGTGGTCTCCAGTCTAATACTTGTCTGCTCCATCGACCGTCTGTCCGTCTGCAGACATGGCCGGTCCACTTCAGCGTGCTAATTCGTTGAGAAACGTCGGTGACTTTAGTTCTCTGGCGAATGACATCGCTACGAATTTAACAGAATGAAGTTAATTAATTTTTATTTATTAATTGAATCTATGTTTGATAAATCAATGGTATACAATTTTGAGTCCACTTCTATCGCATTAGATTAATCCTGTATTTGTATTTTAAATTAAAAAAAATGTTAGACATCCATAAGCAGCTTAGTGAGTTTATATTTACCAAAAGGTATCTTGGCAAGTCCAGGTCTGTCTCGAAGTAAATAAAGGGTTTTTTTGCCATAACTCAGTGGCAATATGAGCTGCACCTGCGCTCGAAATCTTCGCGCACAACAATTATTTAAAGTGTGAAGTTTAAGGAGGGGGGAGTGTGGGGGGGTGTAGTGCATTATGAAAATGGCTCCACTCCCAACACCCAGCCATCAGACACACCCAGCTAAGTAATTGTTTCATATAAGCCGTCTAGCAGTTTTTGTTATTGCCTTACTTTAGACCCGTTTAAAAAAATACATTGTAAATATTTTAAAATTGCGAGGAAATCTGATATGGGCAAGCGCTTGAAAATTTGGTAAATATACTTTGCTAAAAGCTCAAATTGAGATATCAAGAAGTAAAAATAAAAGAAATATAATATATACTAATATTATAAAGAGGAAAAGTTTGTTTATTTGCATTGAATAGGCTCCGAAAGTACTGGACCCAGATAAAGAGTAGACTACGGGGAAGGACTACTTTGTCGCGGTACAATGTACGGGTTCCGCTATTTTTGCGCGCACGAAGTAGCGGGCAACAGTATGAAATAAAACACAATATGTTTTATACGGCACATATTTTTGGCAGAGGAAGAAGGTTACAGGAGTGCTAAAGTTTGAAAAACCTTGAAATACCTTTGAAATTGATTGATCCAATCGAAGTGCACGATGAAAATCCTTTTATAGGTTATATATACTACATAAATTGAGCGGTTTCGTGGAATTAGATTTTATTTTAGTGAAACGCTGGAAATAATTTATCCCCGCGCTGCTCTAGCTGACGCAAATCTGAAGTGACGTCACAACGTCCAATCCACTAATGGAGGCTTGAACTTTGCCTAAAGTTCATTTTATTTGCACATCGGAAAGAAACGTTTCAGTGGTGCTACTACATTATTCAAACGCTTGTTCAAGTTATGAAAATACTTTGTAATTTATTCTGAATCTATTTATAAGTCTTTTGGAACAGGCCGACTAGACAAAACCAGCATTAGGCCAGGTTACAAAGCACGTTCCACCGTAAAATCTGCGAAGTTAAGCGCGTTCGGTTCCATTTCAATCTAGCCATTACTCTCAGTCGGTGGCACTTCACTCCGGGCACGATATTTACTGCAATGGGATTAAACTTGGGAAAATTCCCGGGTAACTGATACCAGGCGGGCAGAGGTACGAGGCGGTCAGCGTGGCTAATCGCGCGGACGGCGTTATCGCGCCGCCCGTAATCGCCGCCCGCTGATTAGCTAAGCTCCTGCCGGCCCTGGCCCCCTGGTATTATGCAGGCTCGCGAGAGGGAAATGAGGGGTCACTTGGTCCTTCGAGCCGGACAGGGGATTAATTTCGGATGATTTACCGCAAACCTTCCAATGTTATTATCGATAACACTGGCTTGGGGCTAATGTTGTGACGTGTGGCTTTAGAAACTTAGCTAACTCTATGTTACACAAGAACATGAGCAAAGCTTCTGCAGAGTACCAGACTATATAGTGAATGCGAAATTTAGTTTTTGCTATTTTAAATGTATGTAGCAATAATAATATATTGAACAGTACATTTTATTATAATGTTATGGAGATTTAGCCATTTGTATGCTATGTAAAATTATTGCAGCTGCTAACTTTGACATTTTAAATCAATAAAAATATGTTTTAAAATTTTGAAACAAAGCTTGCGTTTCGCAAGAGTGTGTTAACTTAAAACTTGACGAGTACAGTACCGTAAGTATTTCAGTACTGTCGTAATTTTATCAGGGGTAAAGATATGTAATAATAATCTTCTCCTTGATTCTTGCAGACTTGCTTTGGACGGAGATGTAAAGAAACTTTTTTAAACATTGGTTACTTAAGCGATATATATTGAGTACATAGGTATAGTATGTCCATAGGAACAAGCATTTTATACTATTATTATTATGTACTTACCTAATATATCGAAGAATGTACAAAGGAAAGGTCACGGTAAAATGATATAAAATATAATAAAAAACGATAGCAAAACTAATAAAAGTTTAAAGTCAGTCAACAGTCATACATAACTTAACGCTAAAATGTCAACCGGGCAGTGGGCACCTGACGATAATTCAGGCACGATGCAAACATTATCGGCCGCCGCAGCCCTCGCCTATGCAAATCTGTTTATTAAAATTAAATAAATACGCCCCTGACAAACGCCCCGCACAGAGACGTACATAGGTTCATCAGATAATTATGAGCGATGGTATAGATATTTTCCATAAGTTTTAAAGTTTGAAGGGTTAGGAACTAATGCTATTTTACCTGAAAGTTCCATACTTTTAGTTACACGTTACTTGAAAGTAGAGAAAATTTTGGATAAAAAACTATAATCGTTAAACGAATGAAAGCGCGTATTCCAAAAGCTGTATAATTCTATCCGTAAAAATATAAGTAAAGCTATCATAGCTACAGAAGAATAATAAAATAGGACTTGCAAAATTATTAACATTATAATCCAGGAACACGACGAATTTAAAACAAAGCGAGGTGTTGCATTACCGCTTCAAATACTTCTGAAAGCTTTTAAAAACTTCCACAATGCACTTTTTACTTATTAGATTTCCAGTAGTTTGTTTTGAAAACACTAGCCGGGTACAATGTAGATGTATGGGCCCGTTAAGATGCACATCTAAATAGCTCCGCTACCTAACTTTAGATTACTACAGCAACTTCCAACTCCGGGGGAAGTTCGCCGGGAAAAACTCCCAGGGAAAACTGAAACGTTCGGTAGAGTTAAAATTTACCGCCCAACTTGTGGAAACACACTAGGTAATCAGGAGTTTAGGGAAATTGCGTCTATTTTTATTACATTATTAGGTGTAGGAATATGTTATTTCATTTTAAATTTTTTGTTTCAGACGCAAGAGGTAAGTTATCTAGATTTCATAAATATTTGAGATTCAAAATTATCTATATGGTCAAAAGTCATTAAATCTTTTTGCACTGTGGAAATATTATTTATTTGTAGAACTCTTATATGATTATTGATTTTCGACCCCAAGTCGTAGTTGAACTGAAAACCTACTAACACAGTCGACCAGTCTACCATCACTTCATGTTTTTACTATTTTTTTATTCACCCTCACAAAAGTTTAAAAAACCAAACCGATAGAAGGGTTCGTTTGGCATTAACAATTCATCGGCAAAACACTCTGCCCTATTAGGAGCGGTCTCCGTGGGTGTGGGAGGTACATATTTAAAATGGTCAATTGGAAACTACACTCACTAAAGTAGACTTCAATTTGGTTACAATTTTAGTTTTGAAAATTGAAAAAAAAAACCCAATAGGAACGGGTTAACGTTAATTTTTTTTTTCTTAGAAAATAATGAAACATCATTCCTTCTCATCAAACCTTTGTTTTATCCATAAAAACTGAGATAATTACGATGATGATTCAAACAAATAATTATTCAGCAGTTGCAGTGGTTTTATATATCATTTTAATTATTATTTATCCCAGGATAGCGATAAATAAGAACAGGGACGACAGCAAAAGAATAATCTGCGCAGCACCAGGCGTAAGTTACGAACAGTAATATCTGAGCACAGTCTCTTTGATTAATGTATTCCTTGTCATGGTAATATCCTGGAATTTACTCCCGGGGTTCGGGTGTAAGGAGTATATTAAAAAGGGCGCGAAAACCGTCACCTGTGCTCGTATGGGCTTAACTCGGTTCCAATATTTATTCGCTGAAAAAAATGTATTGTGCCGTTTTTTAATAAATTTTACGATACATGTTTTGAGTTGGTTTCAAAAATCTAATAGATTTACCACTTCTTCCAGTCTGACTGACGGGAAATATTCTGCATTATGCATATTTTGAGCTGGCTTCAAATTTTTTACTCTAACATCGATGTCTTCCAGCCAGACTTTCGAAAACTCTGGTGGCTGTGGCTAAGATCTTTATCTTCAAAAGCTAAATAAACAAAACCAAAGACATCCCATTCGAAGACGTCACTGGAACAATAAGTATCAAAACACAGCATAACAAAAGTTTAATCTACAGCCTGACCGAAATGGTCCATATCTGATGGGGCCGGAGTGACCGGGGTGGGTCGTTTAGATAAGATATCGGTGGTCTCAGGTTACAGGGGTACGGCCAGAGCTAGTTTGATCTATGTTTACTTATTCTATTTTAATGCGTAAGGGAAGCGGGGCAGTATTATTGCCATGGGCAGTAGTTTAAATATTTTACCTTAATTAGTGCAAATGTATTAAATGTATTAAATCAATCAAATCAATCAAATCATTTATTCACTGAATGTAGTAAGTACATAGTATTACATATGCAGATGGTAAGTTTAACAAAAAAAACATACATTCTACCATGATAGCATGGTGTGTGAAATTAAAATATACAATCTCCAGAGTCTAGGTACATATAAAATATAGTTTTAAATATAAAGTAAAAGTTTTAATTGGTTTTGACCATTATGTGAACAGAAAGTTTATTACATATATATTAAAATAATAAAGTTAAAAATCATATAAATAGTTAAAATGTTAATTTGAGAATGCATTAGGTCACAAAATATTTTAGGTCACAAGATAAATAATTAAATAAGTTCAATGTCAAATGTATTATAATTTAAAAATCACTTCAAAGCCATATAATTAAATGTCAACTTTATTTTTATTTATCAATAATATTACTTGCACTTAATTTAATGAATTTAAGATTTTTGATAATATTGACTAATTGATACAGGTCATTTTTTGTTCTGTAGTATAAATTCATTTATGTCATAGAAACTATTTTCTATAAGCCAAGATGTCAGATTTCTTTTAAATTTGTAAATTGTAGGCAATTCCTTTCAATTGATTAGGTAAATTATTAAATATGTGTATAGCTTGTATGTATGCATTATCTCTGTATAAATTCAAGTTACACCAAGTTATTAAATTTAAATTCAAACTTAAAAATTATCCATAATTCGAAAATAATGATTATTTTGTTGAAATTTAAATTAGTTATAATATTATTTTTAAGTATTTGAGCTCTTTATCTTTACAAATGTACGTTTATTTCACGCACTCGAAGTTATAGTGAACATCTTATATTCATTACTTAAGTCATTATATTTAACATGAACATTCTTAAAAGTACATATTTGGTTAATTAATAGCGAGCACTCAAGGGACAAATCGGCCGTTTGCTCGGCGATAGGGTTGAGACGAAACACAATCCGTTTGGGAGAGAAGCTGGTTGCGTCCGGCAGCGGATAATTCTGTTCAATAATAGTATTATCGTTTTCAACATCTCAAATATTTTAGCTACTTAAGCTTTATCTTTCTAAGTAAGCCAAATTCTTTAAAAAATATTGATGAAATTAATCTTAACTACAGAAATATTCACTTCAAATGCAAATTTCAAAGTTTCTGGACTTTTTAAAAGCATTCGACTACACTCAGCATGGTTTTAAAATTGCAAAGCAAACGACAATAAACAAGTTGGTAGCAATCTTCACGTACACACTCTATTTCCGGCGAATCCGAATTTCCTGTCCGTCGTAGGAGGAGACGCTAAACGTCACCGGGTAAAAAGTGGCCCCGCATGCGGAAATAGCGAGATACCCCACACATAAAATATTAACTTTATGCTTTTTATTTGGGGTCTTGTGGTATTATTAAACTAGTAGTGCCCTGCATCTCCATATCACTAGATACTAGAAGGCTATTTGAGGGTTTCTGTTACTTATGGGATGGTTATGACAAACTGTAGCACTCGTTTTTAACACTTTCATCAGAATATTTAAAATTCCATAAAGCTGACAAGACCTACATTACATATGACTTTATTAACGTACTAAATATAAGTTACTATATTGAAATTAAGTTATTTTACGCGTGTAAAACTTTTCAAAACTTATTTCCATTAATGTTTAAAGTCAAAACTTTTTCTAATTTCGTCTGAACTTGAAAACGTATTATAAAAACTTATCAATAATGTTTTGGAAAACATTGAAAAGGTTTTATATCGGAATACAAGAAAAACTTTCGACAGCTTAATTCCTGGATACCCCGGCGTCTCCTTCCAATATTAATAAATTCTCATTTTCAGGATTCGTATGCAATTTACTCGGGGCTCCTTCAAGTAAAACTTACGGGCTCGCCCTTACCCCAAATAAAATACGAAAAAGCCGTTGTTTTGCGAAAACGAACAGTATTGAGCCATATTTTACCAATTCACCACCTTCTCCACTTGATTGGTGAAAAATTACGTGAGTTATATTTGGTTTGTTTCCATCAGAATTTTGAAAATAAAAATTACTACTTGATATACATTTAAATATTTTTCCGCCAAAATGGTTTTGACTAGACTTTCGAAGCTTGTGTTTATTTGCCTAAAGATATACTAATCCCTTAGATTTTAAAACTTGTGTGGTTCTTTAACTTCAGGTAACTTTCCACAGGTCCTTAAGGCTAAAGACAAATATTATATTATATTCCTAATATTATATTACTTCTATCATATGCTTTATGTAGTTGGTACGATTTCACCAACTTTATATTAATATTTTTCAATAACGCCAAATAACACAATTTATACACAACAAACAACACATATTACCGAGATGCTACCATAATTATTTTTCTCTCGTAATGCCAATATAATTGCGACGGCTAATCACTTGCCGACTTTCCCATTGAGTTTAAAATAAGCTGTTTGTCAGGTCAACGATTCCATTAAAACCTTAAATATCCATCGACTGGCTGTATAATAATCGTAAAATACAAGGCGAACATAACATAGGAGACAGTGTACTAGCATAAATAAAGTATAAATTCTTTCGGCGCGATTATTCCGCGATGCTTCCATTCCGGCGCGGTGCTTCTCAAAGGAACCCGATACGGACGTAACTCAACACCGCGCGTCTAGGAATTCCGTGTTTCGCTTATATCTCCCAGGTTATTATGTCCCGGTGCTTTATTATTATTATGTCATGCGAAATTATGATTTTGCGTTCGAGAGGCAACGTCGGGGAGGAAAATAAAATTGTCAACTAAAGTTACAAGATAGGATTATACTCGTATTAGATCGTAATGGCTGGCTCGTGGTTCAGTTAATATAATAACATTCATCTAATTTCTTTTCTCCAAGGATCGGATAGTTTTGTGTTAATGCTAATGTCTTATACGTAACTGGTGCTTCCGTATAATATTTCAGAAAAATTATTCAAAATATTTTATCTTTGATTTCGTAGCTTTGATTAGGTAGGTAGAATACCTTCTACCTATCTAATCAAAGGGACTTATATACTGGTATCAGAAAAAATATAAATAACAAAAGAAATATAATTGATTAAATATGTCTAACAAAACGCATTAAAATGTTAGATAACACGACTAAGCGGAGAGACAAGACAGACGGAGCAACTTTAATGAAATTAGTAGTCATTAATTCTTAAGAAAGCAAAGATAATAAAGTGAAATAATGTTCTCGATCCGAAGACAATGGTGCACGGCGCGTCCCGCTGCGGGATTCTGTACTGGCATTACCGGGTCTTATAATTATTTTTAGCCCCCTGAAAGTGCTTAAGCTCCCAAGGTGGGATTTGGGCGTTATTCAATATCATTTCTTAGGAAAGTCCGTGAGGGCGTCGCGTATGAGACATGGCCTAACGTCGCAGCCGCGAAGTAGATTGATGGTCCCGTGGATTAGTTCTGACATACCCTGTTAATCTCCTCATCCGTGTTACTTTTGTGCTGATGCCGAATTTGTCAATGAACAGAGAAATGAGGATCTCGACCAAAAATAAACAACAAATAATGCATATGCGTGAGGTGAAGCAGGAATAAATTGTCGTAAATTAAAGTCGCATCTCTATGCTAAAAATGTTTTATTCATATCGGTTTCTGCTTTTGAATGGCCCCACAAATTGAATATTTTACACTGATTGTGCTCGCTTTCGATGGATAAGATAGTCGGGGTCAAATCAATTTGGATCGCGTGTTAGCGGCGACCGGACCGATGAAATTCACATGGATCGCAGAGTTTTAAAATTCATACCGTTAAGTCACGGACACTCGGTTTGTTACCGATATTGCATGCGCTGCACTGAATGTAAATGGTGCGCGCTATACAGGCATCGTCTTTTTCGGCCTCGAATACAGAATTAGCGATCGGGTCGATTCAATCAATCGACCGGTGTTTAACTATCTCAAACCGGTGTACGATTGTGTTCGCGGAGCGGCTGAACGTGCGACATCGATTGCGCTCGGCCGGTCTCGATCGGTCTGCGGCGCGGCGGTTGGCAGCAGTGGCTCGCTCGCGGTAAGCACAGGTGCCGGCGACGCGACGCTCCATTTCCCGCAGAGTAATCGAATGAATATTACAAACTACTGCGTGCGCTTTTTGGCGGGAGTTTGAAGCATCGTCTATGTCCGACCGCACTTCCAACGCACCGATCATCCCGCGGGCGAAATATTTCGACCGAATTAAATTATATTTGTATCCCAACAGGCTCGCTAAATAACGGCTTCCGATTTTAGAGTAAACATTGACACGTCCTATACCGGAACCGTTTTACGGCGGCCGTAATGAAAGCACTTAGCGCTAAGCGAAGCAATTATAAGTAATTTGGAGCACCGTAATGGGCACGGACGGGGCGCGCAAAAACGCGCGAAACGGAACGCGCTAAAAGCTCCCTAATTCGATTGTCGATGGTGCCCACTTTTTAAAACTTCATACTTTCTATGCCGCCTAGTAAACGAAACCGATTGTAAGAATAAATTCTCGAAATCTCTTTCAGTGACAAGACGAGCAGTAAAAGCCTTTCCGCGGCCCTAATTAAAACTCGTTCGCGGGAAATTCGCGGAATTCATAGCCATAAAGTAAGTAGGATTCGGGTGGTCGGGAATGAAACAGAAATACCGGGTTCAGAGGACTCCGCGAGCGTCACCTGAACTGAAGCACTCTGAGCGCCTTCTTCGGCCCCGGTGATTTATGGGCGCGGATCCGGACCGGTAATGAAATTGCACGCCCGCATCGCCTCCCCCCGCCCGCGCGTCGAAACCATTCTAGAAATTACTACGCAACACGGATCGCACAGACGACACTCGCTAGATCTCAAATGATCTACTAATATTTATTTTTTACCATCCATCACGAGGATAGAACGCAAAAGCGTCGTATCGGGCTGTCGAACGGGGCGAGTTTAATTGCTTTCGTAGAAATGCCTGCCCTTTGAGGAGTGTTCTTTGTCTACGCAATGAAAAATTTATTGCTTTCGCTGGAAAATTTTAATTGAAAACTCCGCAGCGGCCCCGCGCGCGGCCCAATTGTCTCGCGGCTTACATTCGCCGCGTGTTTCCAACTTTACGTGTGCCCCGGCCGATAGAGACGTCTGATTGTGTTTTGAGTGTATCGAAATTTCTGTAATTCTAATTTATTATCAAATAAAAATATCACTTTATCTCCGCTGGTTGCGCAAAGAGTTACAAACTTACGAATAAATGGAGTCGTAGGAAAACATAGAAAAGTTTGTTGTCGAGTTTGGATATGTTTTAGCATATTTTGAATATTTTCGTTTAGTTGAATTGTGTTCCGATGAGTAAGCAAATAGAGTCGCCACTTACCGTTAAATGCTGAAAAAGCCACGCCCGCAGAATGTTCGTCGCTACTTTGGGGAATATCCCCCGTTTCTTTTGGTTTTTTTTGCCGTTTGTATCATCATCTTCTTCACCCGTGCCTTCTCCTGAACCGATACTCGCGTTACTAGCATCCCCTGGAACAAATAGACACTAAGTGAATAAATATTACTTTATGACATCAGTATTCATAGGCATTATTCATGTTGTTCATGCATAGGACGTGTAAAATATTTCTATTCGTAATATTATGTAGTGATTTAGAATTATGCAATATTAATTAATTTGAGTGACATAAAAAGGGTATGGATAACTTCTCAAATTATTATTAGCAGCGCATATTTATGTAACGATTATTATGACGTGCTAATCCCAACACTCAGCTCGCAGGAACCGCAGGAGATGTCTCTTATCACGCGTCTGGCATATTAATTATGAACTCCGACTAGTATTTATTTAATCACCTGCCACACCACTGATTTCTATCTTGAGTATAATATACGCTTAATTAATTCTTGGTGCGTCGCATCATACGCCATTCGTTATTGCGCGCGGCTTCGCTCGCGAAGTAATTGCTGTTGTTGGGTAACCGTTAGGAATATTTGATACGAGTGCTGCATTAGTATGGTATTCATATTAGTATTATCATCTTTTTGATTTACTGCTATCTACTTCTTTAATTAAGTTCAATAAGTTTAAATAAAGTACAATAGTCGACGTTGTATTATCATTGACTTTAAACGAGACAATCGTAATATATATAATCGTAATCTCGAAAATGGCTTCAAGTACTACCATGAAATTTAGTATGCAGGGAGTTTTGGGGGAGAGAAATGTATCTAGCTAGGTCTTATCCCTGGGAAACTATCCATTTTTAAGCTACATAATATGTTTTTTCTTTCGTCGTGCAACAATATGTCAATAATTTCGAATCTATTATGTCAGTCCGATTGGCAGATTGGTATATGTATACTTAGTCTGGCCATAAATACAATTAAAAAAAAAAAATATCACATTTGAATTTGGAATCTGACATTTTTATTTGATTGTGCATTGTGTTTTTTTCATTTTGGCGCCAATACAGTGTATAGTATTTTGCGATATTAAAATGGAGTAGGTGATAAAGAGAACCGAATCGCTGTGATTGCATTACACAAAGTAGGTATGAAGCCAAATGCAATTTTTAAACTCTCCATACGCTTGGACGTATTACGTGGAAGGCCAGATCTTTTTCTGTCACAAACAGAGGAGTTTCCATTGTACCTATTAATAGCCCGGGACACAAACATTTTACTAATAAGTAAAATGTTTGTGTCCCGGGCTATTAACGGGTACGAAAAAGGTGGTCAAAGCAGTAAGGGAAAGAATTCGAATTTTCAAAAAATTCGGGACTACAGTGATGGTTTGGTGGGATATTAGCAATGAAGGAGTGACTGAGCCATACTTTTGTGAAAAAAGTTATCAAAACATCGGCACAAGTGTATCAAGATACTATTCTTGAGAAAGTAGTGAAGCCCCTTAACAACACCATGTTCAATAACCAAGAACGGTCCTTCCAGCAAGACTCGGTGCCGGGTCATATAGCCCGGTCTACGCAGTCTTGGTTGGAAACGAACGTTTCGGACTTCATCAGAGCTGAAGACTGGCCGTCGTCTAGTTCCGATATTAATCTGCTGGATTGTGATTTATAGTTAGTTTTAGATAGTACGGCTTGCTCTAAACGCCATGATAATTTGGAGTCCCTATAACAATCCGTACCATTGGCAGTGAAGAATTTTCCCATGGAAAGAGTGCGTGCTTCTATTGATAACTGGCCTCAACGTTTAAAGGACTGTATTGCAGGCAATGGAGACCACTTCGAATAAGCTTTTTATATTTTAAATTGTTTTATATTTATGTATTAAACTAACACACTGTAAAAGTCATAAATGTTATTTGCAATAGAAATTTGTTTTTTTTTCTGTTTCAGTATTTATGGCAAGACTAGGTATATATAATTTTTGTTTTGTTGGAAAATTCGGAATGTGGTGGGTTTAAATCTCGGTCAGATAAATATTTTGTGATTATTTTTATTTAGGTATTTAAATTTCAACTCCGAGCAAAATTCGGTTACCCAGGTACTAAAAAACTACGTAAGTATCCATTTCCAAATACTACATACTTTGTTAAGTCTACTACAGAAACGAAACATAAACCGAACAACACAGATAAACAGCAGTTTAAAACGAGTCAATTTACGCCAGCGGTATCCTCGATAGTGAGGGAAGAGGTGTGTTATTGTGAATAATTTAAGAGAGATACACTTTGGGTGAGAGAGAGAGAGAGAACAAAAGCTCCACGATAAACAAATTAGTGTGCACTGAGCCGCATCAAAAATTCATCGGTACAGGAACAAATCGAATCACGAAGCGGGGTGTGAGTCTTATTTTTTGTTCTTACATTGTTCTTGATAAATAACAGATTACATTGTTTGCGGCGGTTTTTTTCGTACGAAAATATTCTCTCTTGGGCAAAATTACATGCTTTTTGCGATTATTCATGCAATGTTTTTGTAGGATCTTTCTGATCTGATAGTAATTAAACTACAGTAGTCATTGATGCATTAATAACGATGTTATTGCCAAGGCTACTTGTTAAGTGGGTGGATATTACATATTTCTGTAAGAAAAAAAATTAAAAACAAAAATTGAAGAAACAACTTATAAACAAAAATAAGACGTGAGTTCCGCAAGGGTCAATCTTAGTTCCTATGCTGTACTAAATGTATATTAACGATTAGTTACATCCAGTAAACAATGAAATGGAAAAACTAAAATCGACTATTCGCTATTATCATTCCAATAATTTTCACATATATTCGAAAGAATATATTCATGCAGCGAGCGACAATGATGGAACAGTATCCGTGTGTCTGCCGGTGGCGCATTGTGATGGTAATGGGGGCAAAGTAATAAAATTACTCTTACACCATTACTCGCTACCCCTACTACAACTGCTACAGGGTGTCCCCAATTAGACACGAGTTAAATTATTTTAGTGGATAACCTTCTGAGGAGTAGGTGGAGTTTTATCAGTATTTTATGGTATTGAAATGGTAAACAAAGTGTTGGCAATTTATTATATGATAGAAAAACTTTTTTGCAGGATAAAATTAATTATTCATTTTATATTTTTATTGTTTATCTTAAGTTCATACTGCTAAAATGTTTAATAAAGAACTATTTTCATTTATATCGGGTGTGATTTCTGTATGTCAATGTTCAGAGTCTTAAGAGTGGTTCAATTGTATATTTTATATAAATTTTTTGTGTAGTTTAATTTGTGTTTTTATCAACCGTAGAATTTTAATTATTTTAAGCCACTACACTGACTGCTGCAAAAACCCCAAGATTGTAACTCAAATTATACGAAATTTAAAACTTTCAACAATTCTAAACTCTAGCACCCCGTATATCTATCAGCGTGCAAAATCAGAGTGCAGTTGCATGATGCAGTAATTCCCTAATTCATCTCACGCACACATCCAGCCACCCCGAATTGGGTACGGGGTAAGGGGTACGGGGCACACCCCAAACGAGTGTGTACAAACAACCGGGAGCGCGTGCGAAAAGTCAAGAGAACGCCAGAATTAACTTAATGTAATACTATTGATATTTTACATCGATACTGATGCTTTTGTCTGTTAATGAATACATGAATACATTGTTCAAATTATTATAATACATTGTTTATGCTATTGTTTCGTTTCTTCCTAATAAAAGCATTTATGGCAAAAATAATAATTGATACAATATTCACGTATTTGAAATATATAGATACGGAAATGTTATTTTACAAATCTAAATTTTTGAACTGTGCATTCGGAGGGGTATGAAATTTTGCCGGTCAATTAAAGTTTATGTGGAGGCTGGTGTACGGAAAGCTGAACACATAAAATTAGTAAAAATAACAACAACACCCTACCTCAGACCAAATATTAAACACCGTGCGCTTGATAGACACAAATCACCTTTTTTCAGTTTCAGGGCGACACAAACACGTGAAGGCAGCCTTTAAAGCTGGTTTGTGTTTTGACCAAAGTGTGTTAATGGCCTTATTGCAAGGAGCTAGTGGATCATAGTAAAAATTCAGGGAATGTTTTAAATTTAGTTTAAATGTTCATAAAAGTCAGCGTGAACGCGAACAGATGGGCTTTTACTACTTTTTGATTGATTTCACTCGGCTAAGGCTTTCTTCTAAGAATTGAGAACAGGTGACCGATGGTTCCTCTCCAGGTTTATCTAATGTTGCACAAATCACATATTTTATTATTTTTTATTCTTTCTAATAATATGATGTTTTATGGATTTTGGGAAGCCGAGTGTATAGTGCACACAAAAAAAACACTTAACCATCCATCCTAGTTAGGAAACAAGAAATTTTAAAATATTTTTCATTCTTATATTATCTGTAATAATGAATAAGCGCAAATTTGGCGAAAAAAAAATACACTCATTATTGTGTCCCTAAAATATTTGGAGAGGTTTGGTGGCGAGGGTCGCGGGTTCGGTGTCGGGTTTCGGCAATCGGCTTACGCGCCGGGAGCAACGCGTGCCCTAATGAACGCTCATGAGAAAAAGCTACTACTGTAATGACTTTATCTAATTATATTTATTTTTCATGGAATGGATGGATGGGAATGTAAATCATGTTCACATTGACGGAAAATATTTAGCTACTTGCTTAATTGTTACTGAGAATGGTTTGAAGGCTGAAAGGCGATACATAAAGATTGCATAAAACCTACTATCACAACTAGAAGTGGCAGAAGTAAATGATGTAACACAATAGTTTTAGGCTTCTGGTAGTAAATTAAGAATGAATCTTATAATAAGAAGGATATTCTAGCATAATAATTTATCAACTAAAAGTCCATAAAATAATAGTCTTAAGGACACCAAGGTCGATATCGACATGCGGGATTTATCGACAACCCCAACACTAGAACGAGTGCTATCGAGTTACGCCAATCAACTTACAGCGCTCCCTCTAGTGATGGTTGTTATTAAATAAATTATTCGTAATGAACGGTTTGCGAAAATTGTCCTTAATGATAATAATATTGCTCAATTTTGTTACATAACAACTGCTGGAACAAAATAATTGGCAACAAAGGTGACGTGGTCTTAGTTTGTTTGTTTTAAAATTGTATGTATGCAGAAAATATAACAATATTTATATATAATGAACCGTAATGTTTGCAAATAATAATTTACCTTCAAGAAGAAAGAAGTAAATAATGTGCGAAAAAAATATTTCAAGACATATTGACAATGGAATATTCGATGTGGTATATAAGGGGATTAGAAAATGACAACTGAAATTTCTTGGCACAAAAATAAATTCTTTCATGACCATTTTATCGACTCGTAACACCGACAACACTAGAGCACGACAAGCACGGTGTCGTAATGCGTACACCGATTTGATGGATTGGCTTTTTCGCAAGCCCTGCTATTCGCAAACACCCTTAAGGACGACGCAGGGGGAGGGGGCTACTGATAGAGGGGAGGGCTAATTAAAATTGGCGCCCATAACGGGAGATCTATTCCAGAAGCTGGCTGCGTATGCATTAGCTTCTATTGTTCAGACGTTAAGGTTGTTTTTTCTCGAGCAGACGTCTGGGGTCGCTGCATCGGCTTTTGTGAGCTTATTGGGTGACGTAATGACGTTCTGGTGTGAGAGGATCGCTAGATGTACCTCGTATTGGGTGTCCGGGTATTGTTCGCAAAATATCTATTCCCGAGCGAAATTCTTACCCTACCTTTTGTTTGCTGGTCTGAGTTCTCATAGACATTTTTAAAAGTTCATGAAGTATTGCGTTTATATAATAATATATTAGAACCATAACATATTGGCAAAAATTTGATCTAATGTAATTTGTTATATACATTTTTATAGTGATATTTCAACACATAATCGAATAAAAATTTAAAAATATTCTGCTACAGCACACACTGTGGTCACGGCACCACACTTGCACATAGCAAATGTTATCTGAAAATATATTTTATGAAATATCGATAGTATTTTCCAGCTCTAGCTATTAGGCCGTCCGCACGGCGCGGCTCGGGCGCGGCGGCCGGCGCGGGCAGGAAGTGCCGCGTCCGCTTAATCACCGCAGAACTGTCGACGCAGCGCCGCGTCTGCTCCGCCAGGACTTCTGACGTATACAATCGATTTACGGGGAGTTTGAGGACCCATTAGTGGACTAAAACTTTTAGATAGATACATCTTTGTTCTCGTATGAGAACTTTTGGGTATTCAAAAGTATGATTTTCATAAAGGTATTCTATTTGTTCGAATGTGTTGATAGAGTCATACTGTTTTATTTTTGTAGAGTTATCCTAAATGTGTCACTTTTAGACTTAGAAATGTATCTATTACGTGTTACTGTAGATGTGTATCTTAATTTTAAATAAGAACTTGTAATCATTTGAAAACAAGTATTTTTACTTATCAGCTCGTTATCGGTTACTTAAATGTGTGATACACTTTCTAAAACACCTACTAAGCCCTCACTATCCATCCAATACCTTTAATAATATATAATAAGTGGCTGGGAATAAAAGAAACCTATTAAAATTAGAAACAAACATTACACTTGAACCGAATAATACTTTTAAGTCAGAAAACAATATGAAATGTCCTATAAAGGCTCAATAAATCTTTTTTTTATTTTCTAAAACATAAACGATTTAAAATTATGCTACATTATACAATATACATATAAAAATTAATTAAAAACCGCAATAAAAGACGCTGGGTACGGATCAACCCTTACAGCGAGCAGCGCGTCTGCACGATTACACGCCATTGAAAATTAGTTTAATATCTCGAATTGACGATTCCGCCCGGAACGGCCAATTAAGAGGGAATAACACTTTGAATGATCCACTGATAGCCGAGTTATGGGGTGCCTTTATAGCCCATTACCCGCCGGGAGACAGTTTCCCTACATGGATCTGTCTTTGATAATGAGAAATTTGCAGATTAGTTTTAAATGCTGTCTTATTTGTATGAAAAGGTCGAAGGACCAAATACTTCTTTATGCAGACATAAACGTGTAAATATCATACATAATCTTCATTACCAAGTACATTTCAAAAGTAGAGAAACAAATGTATGTAAAGTAAATGTAATTTATATACATTATACAGACGTTACTCGTCGGTATTTTTTATCAAAATGCGTATTTTAAATCTAATGTGTGACTTAACGGATCATCATTATTTATGGGGGGATTAAAACTTGTCACAAAACAGGTGTACCAACAGATGTACGATTTTTAAAACGAGCATAATTATCGTGGTTCTGATTAATTGGCCTGCGAGTCAAAAACATTAAACCTTTAACAAAACAACAAATGCCAGAAATAAATAACAAGATAAACTAACATAATTTCATGATAAAATTAAAACAGGTAATAAGGACAAAATAAAAGACAACGACGACCGACCGGAGCTAACAGATAATCAAAAGTCCAGGAATATCGTAGCACATTCCATTAGCAATATAAAATATAATAAAGAATATCGCTTCAAACCATATGAAGAAAACATTTATGGATTTAATCTCGATTCACTTTCGTTCAGTCTAGCAACCTGGTGAATTTAAAGTTAATAAGCCGCAATAAAATCCGTAGTTTTTCCAATCCCAGCCGAGCCGTCCCCGCGTCACGTCGCTAAACGCATATTATGGGATTAAGAATTTGCCAAACACCAGCGCCTCCCCCGTTCATCCGCGCATTGATTTCAATTTGAATTTTAATTGCAGAATATTACATTACTTAATATTCACCCCCGGCCGCTGATTTTTGCATATTTTTAACCCTGTCCTTTTGGGGACCGATAAAACTCGTATACATTAACCGAGAGGGACAGATTCGCGATAACAGGTTCAGTTTTTAAATTACTCCTCTAATGGCGTATGGAATTTATTTTAAAGTGACAGGTGATTATTGCTCATTTGGAATCGCCATTTGTCAAATATAATGATTTAATACGATATATTTTGGCCCAAAAAAACTTAGCAAGAAACTGCTAAATGATTGCGGTAGAAGTTTCAGTTTTGGTAAAGGTAACAAGTAGATGATGGATGGCTTAATCCAAAACGTAAAGTAGGTTGGATACATAATCTTACAGCAAATTTAAATTACAAAATTACAAATTTCCAGCTATTTTTAACTATTTAGACATGGGTGATATAATTGCTATACATGACCATAACAACATAACATAAGAAATAACGTAGATGATGATGATGAGTTATTAACAATATTTACCATAGCAAGCAGTCAAGTTATAATGAAAAATTATGTTAAAATGTAACCTCATAAATAAACATTTTAACCCTTGTAACAGTCTCCGGCTGACATAACGAGATGTGACTGAATCTAATGGTGTGATTTGCATGTTAATGACGCGTCGGGAATCGAACGCCGGACCGTCGGTAATCACTTTTCCCCCTGACTAACTTTTAATAGACTTCAATACTAATAGACTAGAAAATAGTGTCAAAGAAGTTAGAATTCGTTTTGTGATCACAGAAATGTATTCATTAGAAATTAATTGATACCCAGTATTCCCAAATGGTAAATTCCCATTAGCGCGTCCTGATCTTCTCCGGCTTAGATTATTACTAGACAATACTTAATAAATTTTGCCTCTAGTTGCGCGGCATATCTTCATAATCGAGAAAGAAATTCATAAAGCACTAATCGTCGCCTCGACGGCGGGCGGCCGCCTACGCCTGGTAGCGGCGACCGGTCCCACCAGCTCCGCATTAATCCCGCAGCGTGTGCGGCCGCTCATATCGCGTATTTATGGTCCCGGCTCACTCCTGCGAGCCTGGTACACGGCCGTAACATTATACCCACTTGTCGTGTGATTAATCCACTGTTTTGTCCGTCTGTACGCCTGACGCGGCCATCTCTCACGTATTCAATCGCATCTTCTAATATTCGGTTACCCACGCGAATCGACGATATATCTTCCCGCTTCGCTTCATCTCTTTGTCATACGATCCACTCTGGAAACGAGTGGTAGTCGAGATTTTTTTATTTCGAGCAAAATAATTATAGATTTTACGACACGGCTCAGAATTTCTTGCCAGCGGGGGTCCTACGGTATAAACTGCAGATATTATAAGTGAAAAAAAATGCAAAAAAAAGTTAAGCACGACCGCAGTCGTATCATCTTTGTATCGCGAAGCGAAAATTAATACTAAAAACAAAAAGGTAAGTTTATCGAAAATGGAGCCGATGTCATCGTCCTAGCGGTACACGGCCGCGGCGATCCCTCGATACAGACGGGTGTACCCCACGCTGATAATACCATCGTACATGCCTTATTTTCTGCCGCATTTCGAGTCAATAGCGACCTTATTCCGTATTACATTAAGATTAGGTGCGGCCGAGTAAATATTTTGAAATGAAATCCATAGGTATGTGAAAACGAGTCTTTTAATTAAAGGCGCTCAGCGACCAATCACTCAAGATACGGACCGTCAGCGCCGGAGCGGCGCGCATGACGTGATGCCAGGGCCATGCCGTGTGCCCTCATGCTCATCATCATGATCAACACCTCCTACTACATGTTTAATTCATCTTTTGTTTTGCAGCTAGTGTAATGTGAAATTTAAGACACATACATTTAACTCTGACTTTAGACACGGACGATGGCACCGACATCACAGGTCTCCACACACATCCTAGAGACGTAGGTGGTACAATTTCCGCTAGAGTGCTTCTTATTCCAGTCTCGATCACTGTGCTGCTAATTGGCAGCGGAATAACAATGCGACTAAATTGCTAGTAGGTACTACCGCTGCTAGCGGACACTCGCTTGTCGAATGTTAACATTTTGCTACGTCTTATTTAACTCTTGGCCGCTACTTTGTAAACGTAGACATTATATTAAGAAGTTATTGACATTAATTTCAAATTATGTGACTGCATGAGGATTTAAAATATAGAAACGGACGAGCTGCAAATGGCACTCGTAAATGTCATCCGCCGTGATTATTGAGCATTTAATATTATGGCCGAATGGTAATAAAAGCTGACTGCAAATTTGAACATATACATATGAACTATTTTTCACCGAGTAGACCACGTTCTAAAAAACTAAAACCGGACAACGTTTTTTGTCAGCACAAAAGTTTATTATTAACATAAAAGAGAATTTTAAACGAGTAGAAGAAAAATAAATTACAAAGAAGTGAATTTTTGGCAAGCACCGAGGTGCACTTTAGGTGCACGTCAATTGTGATGACACACAAACATCCCGGAGATATCCACGGGAAATAGGGATTTGGCACAATAAAGACCAGAGGAAACGGTACCGCGACGCCACAGCGCGCGGTTGCCAAGTTTTTTAGCGAGATTGTCGTCCTCGGACCATGTACGGGAGATAAACAATTAATTTTAATTGTTACGCCTAATGCGGTGAGTCATAAACATGGCGGTTTACGCAGCAGGGTGTGAATAAATCAGGTGCAGCACAAATATTACTGTCAGGGTCTCAGCTCCGCGGCCGTCATAAGCGCGCAATTATTTTCAACTGAAATAGCTGCGCACGCGTCGCTTCGTTAAATGCAGTTCGTTCATTTCGCAAATAATCCGCGGATTAGCACTGGATTCATGTCGGCGCGGGTTTTCAGTGCGTCTCGCGCATAAATAAGCGAATTTATTTGCCACATAATAAGCCGGCGCTGTATAGTATTCGCTCGTTCTGCTTTCCTGGTACTTGTGTTAGGACTTAATTAAGACCGCCAGTTAATTTATTATCCCCGAACCCGCCGTAAACAGACCACCAAAAGTTTTGTCTATTACGCAAGATTAATCCGCGGTCGCGACATAATATAGGAAAATCGTAAATATCTGTGCAATGGAAATAACAACTTTAATGAAATATGTCATCCGGATAGAAGGACCAATTCTAAAATCACATGTATTACGGACGTCGATAGTTAGTGTGATGTCCTATATATTATGATGTTAAGTAAAATCAATTACATAAAATTGAAACACATGATTTACTGCTAAGTAAACACAAACAGATAAAAAAAATTAAAACACGATATATTATATATACAGATATTTTGGGCATATGATCTACTGCTTATTTAAAGACGTTTAGGCAGATAAATAATTGTTGTATTCGAAAAAATCTTCCTTTATATGGGCGAGTTTGCGTTGAGTGGAGATTCACCCATTATGAGATGATTTTTTACTTTGCGTATGACAATATTTTTTTTTCCTAAACATCTTTATATGAGCAGTAGATCATATACCCAAAATATCAGTAGTTGATTTTACCAAACCTGATGTAAATATAAGGTTTGGTAAATTATATATACTTAGTCTGGCCATAAATACTGTTACAATTAAAATTAAACAAAACAATTAACAAATAGTTAATTAATAATAACATTTGAATTTGGAATCTGCCATTTTTAAATGATTGTTCATTGTGTTTTCTTATTTTGGCGCCAATACATTGTACAATATTTTGAGATATTAAAATGGAGTGGGGTGATAAAGAGAAACGAATCGCTGTGATTGCATTACACAAAGTAGGTATAGAGCCAAATGTAATTTTTAAAACTCTCCATACGCTTGGTATTAGTAAAATGTTTGTGTACCGGGCTATTAAAATGTACAATGATTCCACCTCTGTTTGTCATAGAAAAAGATCTGGCCGTCCACGTAGTGTTTGTACGAAAAAGGTGGTCAAAGCAGTAAGGGAAAGAATTCGAAGAAATCCTGTCCGAAAGCAAACAAGATTTTATCTCAGGAGATGAAGATAGCACCCAGAACCATTTCGCGTATTTTAAAAGATGACTTAGGACTTGCAGCCTATAAGAGACGTACTGGTCATTTCTTAACTGATAATTAAAAAAAGAATAGGGTGGTAAAATCGAAACACCTACTGAAGCGGTACGCAAAGGAAGGAAATTTTTTCAATTGAGCAACATTTTAACAAACAAAATGACCGTATTTATGCTCAAAGCTCTAAGGAAGCTTCCCAATTAGTCGACAGAGTGCAACGTGGGCACTATCCGACTTCAGTGTTGGTTTGGTGGGGTATTAGCTATGAAGGAGTGACTGAGCCATACTTTTGTGAAAAAGGTATCAAAATATCGGCACAAGTGTATCAAGATACCATTCATGAGAAGGTAGTGAAGCCCCTTAACTACACCAGGTTCAATAACCAAGAATGGACCTACCAGCAAGACTCGGCGCCGGTTCATAAAGTGAATACGAACGTTTCGGACTTCATCAGAGCTGAAGACTGGCCGTCGTCTAGTCCCGATCTTAATCCGCTGGATTATGATTTATGGTCAGTTGTAGAGAGCACGGCTTGCTCTAAATGCCGTGATAATTTGGAGTCCCTAAAACAATCCGTACGATTGGCAGTGAAGAATTTTCCCATGGAAAGAGTGCGTGCTTCTATTGATAACTGGCCTCAACGTATATAGGACTGTATTGCAGCCAATGGAGACCACTTCGAATAAGCTTTTTATATTTTAAATTGTTTTATATTTATGTATTAAACTAACACTGTTACAGTAATAAATGTTATTTGCAATAGAAAAAATTTTTTCTTTGTTTCAGCATATATATATATATATATATATATATATATATATATATATATATATATATATATATATATATATATATATGCTGAAACAAAGAAAAAATTTTTTATATATATGCTTTATATATATGCTGAAACAAAGAAAAAAGGCTTATTATATATATATATATATATATGCTGAAACAAAGAAAAAATTTTTTCTATTGCAAATAACATTTATTACTGTAACAGTGTTAGTTTAATACATAAATATAAAACAATTTAAAATATAAAAAGCTTATTCGAAGTGGTCTCCATTGGCTGCAATACAGTCCTATATACGTTGAGGCCAGTTATCAATAGAAGCACGCACTCTTTCCATGGGAAAATTCTTCACTGCCAATCGTACGGATTGTTTTAGGGACTCCAAATTATCACGGCATTTAGAGCAAGCCGTGCTCTCTACAACTGACCATAAATCATAATCCAGCGGATTAAGATCGGGACTAGACGACGGCCAGTCTTCAGCTCTGATGAAGTCCGAAACGTTCGTATTCACTTTATGAACCGGCGCCGAGTCTTGCTGGTAGGTCCATTCTTGGTTATTGAACCTGGTGTAGTTAAGGGGCTTCACTACCTTCTCATGAATGGTATCTTGATACACTTGTGCCGATATTTTGATACCTTTTTCACAAAAGTATGGCTCAGTCACTCCTTCATAGCTAATACCCCACCAAACCAACACTGAAGTCGGATAGTGCCCACGTTGCACTCTGTCGACTAATTGGGAAGCTTCCTTAGAGCTTTGAGCATAAATACGGTCATTTTGTTTGTTAAAATGTTGCTCAATTGAAAAAATTTCCTTCCTTTGCGTACCGCTTCAGTAGGTGTTTCGATTTTACCACCCTATTCTTTTTTTAATTATCAGTTAAGAAATGACCAGTACGTCTCTTATAGGCTGCAAGTCCTAAGTCATCTTTTAAAATACGCGAAATGGTTCTGGGTGCTATCTTCATCTCCTGAGATAAAATCTTGTTTGCTTTCGGACAGGATTTCTTCGAATTCTTTCCCTTACTGCTTTGACCACCTTTTTCGTACAAACACTACGTGGACGGCCAGATCTTTTTCTATGACAAACAGAGGTGGAATCATTGTACATTTTAATAGCCCGGTACACAAACATTTTACTAATACCAAGCGTATGGAGAGTTTTAAAAATTACATTTGGCTCTATACCTACTTTGTGTAATGCAATCACAGCGATTCGTTTCTCTTTATCACCCCACTCCATTTTAATATCTCAAAATATTGTACAATGTATTGGCGCCAAAATAAGAAAACACAATGAACAATCATTTAAAAATGGCAGATTCCAAATTCAAATGTTATTATTAATTAACTATTTGTTAATTGTTTTGTTTAATTTTAATTGTAACAGTATTTATGGCCAGACTAAGTATATATAATTTACCAAACCTTATATTTACATCAGGTTTGGTAAAATCAACTACTGATATTTTGGGTATATGATCTACTGCTCATATAAAGATGTTTAGGAAAAAAAAATATTGTCATACGCAAAGTAAAAAATCATCTCATAATGGGTGAATCTCCACTCAACGCAAACTCGCCCATATAAAGGAAGATTTTTTCGAATACAACAATTATTTATCTGCCTAAACGTCTTTAAATAAGCAGTAGATCATATGCCCAAAATATCTGTATATATAATATATCGTGTTTTAATTTTTTTTATCTGTTTGTGTTTACTTAGCAGTAAATCATGTGTTTCAATTTTATGTAATTGATTTTACTTAACATCATAATATATAGGACATCACACTAACTATCGACGTCCGTAATACATGTGATTTTAGAATTGGTCCTTCTATCCGGATGACATATTTCATTAAAGTTGTTATTTCCATTGCACAGATATTTACGATTTTCCTATATTATGTCGCGACCGCGGATTAATCTTGCGTAATAGACAAAACTTTTGGTGGTCTGTTTACGGCGGGTTCGGGGATAATAAATTAACTGGCGGTCTTAATTAAGTCCTAACACAAGTACCAGGAAAGCAGAACGAGCGAATACTATACAGCGCCGGCTTATTATGTGGCAAATAAATTCGCTTATTTATGCGCGAGACGCACTGAAAACCCGCGCCGACATCAATCCAGTGCTAATCCGCGGATTATTTGCGAAATGAACGAACTGCATTTAACGAAGCGACGCGTGCGCAGCTATTTAGCAGAAAAAATTTTTTCTTTGTTTCAGCATATATATATATATATATATATATATATATATATATATATATATATATATATATATATATATATATATATATATATATAATTCTTGTTCCAAAAGTTTCGTTTGTTTATTGATTATTGTATACATTTTCATCGCATTCAATATTTTTCGTCATCATGGATACGTTAAAAATTCGAGTAATTATGGAATATGAGTACCGTCGTGGCAGCAACGCGGCACAAGCGGCACGCAACATCAACGACGTTTACGGAGATAACACTACGAACCAACGCACCACCTGTTGTTGGTTTGCTTCCGTTCTAGAAATTTCGATCTGAAATATGAACCTCGCGGTCGTCCGAAGACGGCTGAATTACCAGCAGCTTTCGACGTTAGCGTCAAAACAATATTGGTCCATTTGCGTCAAATTGGCAAGGTAAAAAAGCTTGACAAATGGGTGCCCCACGAACTCAATCACCAGCGCGAAGTACGCGTCGAGACGTGCCTTGCACTGCTCAACAAACACACAAATGAAGGAATTTTGAACCGCATTGTTAGCTGCGATGAAAAATGGATTCTGTTTGATAGCCGCAACCGCTCAGCAAGTTGGTTGGATCCTGGTTCAGCACCCTAAACAATGCCCTAAACGAAAACTTATCCCTAGAAAAGTGATAGTCACTGTTTGGTGGTCTAGCTCCGGTGTGATTCATCACAGCTTCTTACCAAACGGGGTGAGCATTACTGCAGATGTGTACTGTGAAGAACTGGACACAATGATGGAGAAGCTGGCACATCTCCAATCAGCATTGGTCAATCGCTCGTCTCCGCTGCTCCTGCACGACAACGCACGACCTCATACTGCATAGCAGACGGTCTCCAAGTTGCAAGAACTGGGGTTGGAAGCTCTCTGTCATCCGTCCTACTCACCAGACCTTGCGCCTACTACTTTTTCCAGTATTTTTAATAACTTCTTGGCGGGAAAAAAATTATATTACGGAGAGGCAGTACAAAATGCCTTTGAAGAATTTGTTGCCTCCCGTCCAGCTGATTTCTTTAAGAAGGGCATCAATAAACTGCCACTGCGTTGGCAAAGATGTATAGATTGCATGGGTGATTACTTCGATTAATACAAATAAAAAATACATTTAAAAAAATCGTTTAAATTTTTTCATACAAAACGGCAATTTCATAGGTAAAGGTACCTAATATTATTTAGCGGTCATATTTTTAGCTCGCAACATTCTTACAAAATGGCGTTTTTTGTTAACCTTATGTTAATAGCGGCCAATACTGGCGGTCCGCGGTTCTTTTGTTCTAATTTTATGGAGTGCTAAATGTTCCTGAGACGCGACGCCACCCGTTAACATCTGAATTTATGTGAAATCTCACAGATTTATGGTCAAGTGAGCAGCTTCGCAGAACTGACGGGATGACTAAAATGTACCGCAAACATTTCTTTAATTAACTCATTTGAGATTTCTTGCGACATTTTAAATTGTTAATTAAAAGAGGGAAAATATTGCAAATACAATTAACATCCTAAATAAAATCTAGCAAATGAAAATAGCCTTACTTATATACCTAGGCTTTGAAAACTTGATTATCTCAACAAAATGCATTTTGTGACGGCCAAAACTAATGCAGTCTATTTCAATTAGTATGCAACAAAAATACATCAAGATAGTTTGTGTTTTGTGGGAACTGTCAGAAACTGTCAAAACATCACGCGTACATAGTCAAAATGGCTTACTACGATTGGTTAATGCGAACGCGTACGTTAATGCGAACACATTAAGCATCATTGGTCATTGATCAATTTTGATTTTCATGACATTTCACTGTCTTCTTAACGTGAATAGAGTCTTAATCTTATAAGACTCCTAGATTAATATTACGTAGATACTTAGATAGCCAGGATTAGGCGTACATAAATTGTCACGTATTTGTTATTCAGTGGCTGCTGTGTGGATAAACAGGCCCGTGACATAAACAATACGCGTGCACCTGTGCCAGAGTACCAGGCTAGTATAAATATTAAAGAGCTTGAATTTGCATGCGATGTTCAATTACAGCGGAATATGGAATCTGTTACGGTCTGGGGTGATCGCTTCCGCGTCTCATGTTTTTATATTATACCATATTACAACATTTTTAACGTGAAATATTTCGGCGTGTTTATTCGCGCATTTTCAGTGTTTTTGGAATTGCTACGAGGAAAACTTATTTAATATGTGTTTACAATAAATCAAATAACATTACATACTAACGATTCTTATTTATCTATGATATAAGCAGTCAATAAATTATTTTTACTGTCTATAATTTACCGAGCAGCGCCATCTAACAGCGAGTAGCGGTACTCGGCAGCGAAAATCGATTAAGGAAATTAATTAAATTACCCATAACTCGTGTGTATTCTCGAAAGCCACATATTAGCGCCCAGGGCTAGGCAATTTAAATAAAGCGTTATGTTCCCGGGGCCAGCTCTCTCCTGCGGCGCGGTTATGACCCCGTTCCTGGGCCAGCTCTCCTGCGGTCGCGGCACTAGCGTGGTCTAGCGCGTCATTATGTCCAGTCTCGTTAGAACCTATTTATGACACCCGTTTGTCAATTTTTTGCCCGGCACGTCTTCGTTACCGCTAGCCCGCGGTTTCCCGACAGCAATCACATGTAAATACTTTTAAATTAGCCGCGGCGTTCAGGCCACAAATCTATGCCCTTCCTCTTTATTCATAGAGGGTCAGATAAATAGCTACATAGTAAGCTCGCGATTTGATTGCACTATTACAAGCAAACGGTGAATGTATGCGTGTCCACAAATCTCTTATCGCGTACGCAGCATTAGCGGAAAATTCCGATAAAGTTTGTGGGCCGTCGAAGGGACGTCAACATTTTCAAATTTCATGTTTGAGTTTTTATGTCATGTGAGTGTCATGTCATACATATAACAAATTTTTGATATTATATTTATTACTTGTGTCTAATGAATGTTAAAACTTTATAATATTAGAACATTAAAGACAAATGATATTCAACAAGAAACTTAACCAAGAGCATGTCAGGACATGTCTAAGGAGGGTTCCGTAACTTTCAACGCGTAATAGGTTTTTTCAAATTACTTCAAAAGCTACTGTCCGATTTCGTTCAAAATAATTTCCCTATAGAGTACTTAGCATGACGACGAGCATCTAAGTTTCTAAGTCTCATACTTTTAGAAATACCAAGAGGGAACCAAGTTATAAACCAATTTGGAGGCCGATTACTCGAAAATCGTTGACTTTGTAAAAAAAGTCATGTTAGAAACCTTTATTTTAAAATACCTAATCGATACCTCACACGATGGAGTAGAAAGAAAAAATATTTTTCATCCCCACTTCACATGTATGGAGAGCCCCCCCCCCCCCCCCCAATATATAAAATCATTATTATTTTACGATTCAAAAACCGAGATTCATACATATTGTATAACTGTACCAATTATTATAAGTAGTATTTTATACACTTACTAAACGTCGGTCTACATGATACCTACCACCGGTTCGGGAACCGGCCCGGCGAGAAGAACCGGCGTAGGAAACACGCACGGGGTACTTTAGCACACGCCTTTTAGCAAAAGGCCTTTTAGGGAAAATTGTTCTTTTCAAAAAAATATATGTTTACAATGTAGTAACTTAATCTATATAACAGAAGTCATAAGAACTTAGCACATACTTAAGTACATAGAAGCAGCCTTGCAGAGGACCATGTTAGTCCCAAGGTGTGCAATCGTTAATTAGATCATTGACCCTATACTGAGCTTTAGCACACAAACGTTCTTTAACTACTTTTTTAAATTTGTTAATGAAAAGATTTTGAACGTTTTCTCGGATTCTATTGTAAAGGCGTACACTTTGATCTTTAAAAGATTTACTTACTTTGCTAACTCTGAACACCAGTTATTTCTAACTTGTTTATATTTCTAGTATTTCTACAATGGTTGTCGCATTTCCAATCCGATTTGCGGCTACCTACGCTCTTTTAGTTTTAGACGTTTTTCATTGATATTCTTATCTTATTATATTTAAATATATGCTTAATTATAATTTTTAGTTTTTAGTAGAGCTGGAAATAAATGTTTCTTATTCTTTTCTTTTTGAAACTATTTAGATTCTTTCTGACTTACAGACTGATAGATAGACAGAGGGACGTATAGAGCGAAACTATAAGGGTTCCTTGAGTACGACTGAACCCTAAAATGGTCATGTACCTGTTCTGTAAGTATGAAAATATCTCTTATTTTTCCTATACTGATAATGATATTATCCTTAGGATAGGTATTTGATTTTCTAATTTTTTAGCAGGTGTCTTGCTTTATTATAAGAGCATCCATGACTTGTGACTGACATGACTAGTGAATAGACCCCTCGAGTTACACATACGCACGCGACGGTGCACGTTCGTTGCCGGGTTGTGGCGTGTACCATTTTAATTTACCCTCAACTTCGGTGACAACCCTGGCAACATTTGGGTCGTACTATGAAATCTGTTTCTCTGTACGTAAGTATATATTATTTACTCTGTGGTTCGGGCCCCGAGCGCAGAATAGTATTGATTAAACGGCTATATGACGCATGTCTACGTATGACGTATTCCGACTGATTATTTCGAATCACCTCCACATTACATTAGAGGTAATCTCTAATAATGGCGCAGTGATCGCCGGCCGGTGCTGCCAGTAATGGCTGGTGAATCGCCTGAAATGGTGGGAAATTGTTGATCACATTGTTCGCAAATAACCTTTATTAAGTTAGGTATAATAAGGCTTGTCCGGTATTCCGCGTTTACAGTTAAAGATACTGTAGAATGCACAACTAATACAGCTTACTACTTACAGCTTTAGCATCATGGCGTTTCTGAGGTTAATAAAATTTGTGGTCCGTCGAGTTGGAAAGTTTGTAATAACCACTTGTTTGACCCTGGATAACTTTTTAAATGGGCATTATATCCAATATAGAAATGACATAATACCTAATGCAGACAAAAATAATAAAAAGTATACTAAAACGGAATATGTATTATGTTAATACAAGTATTGCAATAAACTACAGCGCACTAATGCCTCATAACTTATGCTGCATGAATGAAATTATTTACCGTTTAATAAGCAATAAAAAACGTTGCCGTATCGAAAAACCAATAAGACGCACGTCAAAAATAACTTGAATTACAATTTTAATCTTGTCAAATCCGAGTTTTTATTGTGGCCGAGCGGGCCGCGCACGGGGGACATCATTTTCCTTTTCAAAGTTTATATTTAATAAGGAGTATTCATAAGAAATCATATTACACCCGGAGAGGACCGAGCCGCGTATAAATTCGCGATTTTTATACCTCGTCGTTATTATTTTGCGAAATAAAACGATAGCTTATGAATAAAAAGGCCCGCTCTATATCGATGCAAAAATATGGGAAGACAAAATGTTTGGGAGTTGCAATAAAAAGGACTTACGGTCGTAACCGCGACACCGGATTGCACCGTAAAATTATGAATTTTAATAAACTCATTGTGTAATTCCTCTGAGAGCATCTTATTGTCCGCTGAGTTTGTTTCGCCACGTAATTTAGGACAGGTGGCACAATGGTAAGTGGGTCAAGTTGATTCGAACATCTCATTAATTAACCTCAAGTCGTAGAAGCTCTTGAAACAAATACAAAAAATAATTGATACAACGCGATATTCTATTTTTGTCCATTGTTTATATTTAGAAGCCGTAAGTAACCGCGCTAGTAAAAGATAGCGCTCGCCACGAGCTAATACATCAAATATTTATTGTCTATGGCTATGGGCCGTCAGGTTGTCTGCCGCTATGGCCGCTATAAAGAAGGGGCGATGAAGAAATCCCAATTGTCTAATCGGTAATAATTACATTCCTAACATACTCTATTACGATATGTTTTTCTAACGATTTTTTCGGGCAGCGTTTATTTTAAGTAGATGGGTATTTTATAAAATTACTATAATTTTGGTCAAACAAACTCGAAGCTGTCAGGAATGACGTCGGTAAATCATCGACTTGACCCTTTTTTGTAGCACTAATAATTTTGTTAAGGGCTTTTTAAACGGGCTGCATATTTAGAATGCCGCGTACGTTATGGGGTGAATCAGTTTGATTGGAATTTAAATATCGAATTATGTGTACGTTTAGTGGACCTATTTTGGAACGTAAAACCATAACTGCATAATAATATGAGAACATCAAAGACTTGTAAAAATTATTTCGCACTCGAAGTTGATAGTTTTAAAGAAAAGCTATACTGATGGATCGAAAGCGAAACTTTAAACGTGTAGGGCTATAAAGGGACGTATTAGATGAAGGATTAAACAACTTTAAAAGCCAAATTTAAAAGGGGAATTATTTAGAAAATAAGTTTTATTTCATACTTTTTTGTGCATTTTTACTTTGAAAGTCGGTTTAATTATTTGTTTAAAAATAATAATAAATTTTCCCTTTTTAGTGATATTTGTTAAATTATTATTAATGCATTTTCAGAACGTTTAAAATAAATGATCGAATGTATGATTGAATACGCGCCAAGCTTCCGTTAGGTATTGTATAGAAGATGATGATGATGATGACTGTAGGTTACATAATGGCATATGCTTGCAGTTCTTTAAACAATGTTGAAACGCGTATCTTTAAAGACTGAGGAGTTCTGTTCAGTGCTTTTGGATCCAGGGTATACCTTGGTGCAGAATCTTACTTTTTGGTAGCATATGCTTAGGTTACTTCTGAAAAAGTCAAAATCACTATATGTGTCCATATAAATTTCGAAGAGTTCCCTCGATTCCTCATGAATGCTATCATCAGGTCACCGCTTTAGTGACAACGAGACCAATTTTGGATTATACCGAATACATCAAAAAATAATTTTGAAAATCGGTCCACAAACGGCAGAGTAATGTTCAAAGATATCGGTGTCGGTGTAAAATACTATGAGAAGTATACTAGGCCATTATATCATCATTATGTCATGATTTATGGTGTGATGATGGTGGTGATGATGATGATAATTACTTTAATTGATATGGTTGCTTATGTTTGCAGTTCTTAAAGCAACGCCGAAATCCCCTAAAATGTATCTATAAAGAGTCAGGATATTCGTTCTGTACTACTCGATCCAGAGTGTAACTTGGTCCAAAATCTTACTTTTTGGTAGCATATGCTTGGGTTACTTCAGAAAAGTCAAAATCACTATATGTGTCCATATAAATTTTGAGGACTTCATCCCATCATCAGGTCACATTTGTGATATATATATATATATATATATATATATATATATATATATATATATATATATATATATATATATATATATATATATCCGAACGTGTAACCGCCTCCTTTTTTTGGATGTCGGTCAAAACAAACATGACGGATCAAGATATTGGCGGAGGCGGGAACTGTAGCAAGCGCCGAGTTCCGTCGAAGCGCGAGCGATGGCGAACATTCATCATCCCCGCGCATTATTCATATCTCAACAAAGAGCGGCATAAATTACGCGCCCCGAAAATATCTAAATCCTAATCCATTCGCCTCGCCTGTCCCCGGACGAATCCGATTTTAAAATATTTATGAAAAGGCAAACAAAAAAACGCACAAGACCAGAGACAGAATTAAAAATAATAACAAACAAAAAAGGCGCGCCTCGAGAGCGAACGCCGGAAAAAAGTTAAAATGATCGTAGGGCATCTCGACGTGTTGTTTTTTATTCTCGATGTATACCCCAGTTTCATTAGATTCGATTCAATTCGGATTAGTTGAAGAGAGGACTTTTGATAAAAGGCACTGTTGATTTATAAGGACCGTTTTTCGGCCGTCATCGTAATGAATCTCAGCGTCTATCTGCTTTTTACAGGTGACTTTTAAATTTAATGGGACTAAATTGTCGATGTTTTTCGTAAACAAGACTAAGCGGACTTAAATTAATTGTGAGAAAGCTATTTTTTTCCCTAAACTGTTGTCGATGGAGTTTCGTTTGTTCTCCATTTGAAGCCGCTTTAGAAATAAAATGCGATTGTTCGAAGGTAAATAATATGGTCTTGTGATAGGCAAAGTTTTTTAGCGAATAAAAAAATATTTTAAGCTAAATACTTTGTCAGTCAGTGCTATTTATTGTTTTAAGAAGGATTAGTTTTAGTTTCTGGAAAGAGTAACTCTGCAGTCTGCATCCCTGAAGAATGAAAGTAATGTAGAAATTGAATTGATCGGAATTACAGCTTACTTTTGTAATTTATATGTCCACAATATTATGTACTTAAATAGAAAATATATTTTAATGAAGTCCAAAACATGTAAGAAAAGTCATAGAAATAACATTATCACAGACTATGGAGACATTACGAATTTATTTGTAATTTTATATTTCGAAATGGACTTTAAGTGGTGGGAAGATGGCAATTCTCGAAGCGTGTTTGGGTGGGTTCCACGTGTATGGGTCCTGCGTTTGACAGCCACCGAAATTAGTCACGTGGCTGTTAATAGCCCCACGGGGTGGCGGACGGCCGCGGCTTTTTTCCTCATCTCCCGTCCTCTTGTTTACAACAGTTGGTGGTTATCGATCGGAGCAGACATAAGCGAAATGTTTGTTTGAGGGGCGTTTTCCGGGCCGTTTTGGATCGATTTTCCGCAGGTCCGCGGTAGGTACGTTACATATCTCGGGAAAGGTTCTCGATGCGCTTTTACGTATCGGCTCTCATCTCGGTGCGCGTGTGCGGGTGCACGCGCGTGTGTGCGTCCGGCTCTCGGGGCGCACTGCTCGATTAGCGCGGCCGGCACCGCCACGCCGCCTGATTGGGCCATCCATCACCGCCGCCGGCCCCCGCGCCCCGTGCACGCCACCCTCCGGCCCTCCGCGCAGAATCAGACACGAGACGAAAATGTGCCATAACCTCACACGAGTTAGATCGAAAGCCGCATGCACGGCGCGGGCTCGGTTCCACCGGCGCGTTAATGCCACGACGCGCGCAACAGAGATCGAGGCGTATTTTTAAGACGGATACTTAGTGCGTTACATTATTATAGTTTTGTTGTTTTTTTCGTAGCGGCCGTGTAACTCACACGGCGGTGTTTTCGTACGGCGGCCGGGTCGACGCACCGCTCTGGTTATGATACCGAATGCCTTAAGATTTTTGATTGAGGTTTTATTTTATTTGGCGCGACGTTCGCCCCGATTACATTTCTCGTATTCGTTTACCGCTCGGCTGGTTTTTGTTTCGACGCATTTCATTGTTCATAACGAGATCGATTTTAATGATAAGCGTGTGCTTTTAATGAAGACGTGGGTGTGCCTGGGCCGAGCCTCCCTCCGCAACACTCTGCCTTCGCGGGTCACTGCAGCACGTCCAGTGCGCGCTCCAGTCGGAGCACTTCGTGCAGCGCTACACTTTGCCTACAACCTGTTTTCATTTGAGCGGCTTACGTCTAGACCAATTCTTTTTGGGTAAATAAGCACAGTGTTTAATGGCCGCAGTGAAGTTCAATACGACAGGTCTTAGATAAACTTTATAGTCGCTTTTGCTTTAAATGCTTTAATAATAGTTAAACCATCTGAAGCTTTATGTAATGTTTATGTAATGTGAATTTCTAATCAATTTACTACAACTTCTTTAGTAATGATTGCACTAAATTGCAATTTTGTGATCTCTATTAACCGTATTCTATTATCATCTTCACACTACTATACTACTCTCTACTACTCTAACGCCTATAGATGTATCGCATAATAAAAATTATAAATCTTTAAGCCTGAAAGTATAAAATATTCCAGATCGCTTATATATTCTGTCTCATGATAAAATATCAAAAGTGTTTTATACTATTATGAAATAATAAATAAGAGATGAAACAATGGCAACTCGAAATTATCTCATCGTTTTTCCAATAGTCCCTGTTACAATCTGTACGTTCCGTTTTACGTAAATGGAGTCTTATTCTCGTATTAGCATATAATCGGTCTCTCGCATACCTCCGGGTGAAAGGTCAGGGCAGCGCGCCAGTGAAACGAAACGTACAAATTGCACTCTCACGCACCAGACCACCGGGTGACTACATTAAAAATGGAGATACAACAGCAATTTGTACACCTCATCAATTAATAGCATATCGAGTCGACACAATCGTAAAGCGATATATCACCGCTACATTCGAAGATATCGCAAATGGATCCTCATTATTAATACTCGAGGCTGTTTTACTGTCGCGACACACACTTCCGTGAGGCGTGTTGTGAGCTTTGCTGTTTAGGCAGACGTTACGTTTTGTTATAATGTTCAAACTCGGAACATGTGATACTATTGTTTCAGATATGTTAAGTTTGTGCCAGTATCTTGAGCTATATAGCCAGAGTACTTCAACGACAGACGACGTCACCCTTGTCGAAGTACTGGACGTATGTTTTCAACTATCTTACTTTTGCCATTATTATGAAACTAAATCTGCCATCAAAGTTACGATGGTAATTAAAAAAAGTGTAAACAAAGTGGACCGGTAGTGAAGCCCCTATCGGGTCTCGATCAATACAAAGTAAGGTCCAAACGATATCATGGCACCAGATCAGACGTAACCTGAGCAAGCAGAACCCGTTTCCATCGCAATACTTAATAAGAACGATTAAGCTTATGTTAAAAACAGGATGCTTTGACGTTGATACGCAGAAAAAGTTCACAATATCCACAAGAACAATGACAATAACAACGATGATTTTACTGTAATTATGGTTTTGTTGATGGTTTTTGAATAAATATTTTTAAAATGTTGCCGTGTAATAATAGATGTCTAAACTGAGCAAAAAAAAAGTATTTCATACGCGTGCAAATAGAATTGATTTGATCATTTATGAAACAGTGATAAAAAAAAGTCGGAATGCAATGAATTTTGCGTTGTTTTACAAAAATAAGATTGATAAAAACCTTGATTCCTTTTTGTCATTAATCTCACAAATATCGTATTTATTGTTAAAAACCTATATTTAAAAAGACTATACATAAACCTATATCATTAACATATATTTGCTTTTATATTTTCGACAAAAATTCAACGGAAGATGATATCGAGCAAACTTAACCTGAAAATATTAAAAGATCCGACGGCGAAAACCTTGCCCACATAATTAAAACTGAACCTATCGAATGACTGTGGAACTTATTACAATTTAGTAAAAAGTATTTTGGCCTGACCTGGAAGGCTGTAGTACATACGTTTAAAGAACGAAACCTAATTTGTGGGCACGAAGCGATCGATCTTATTGTATTTTAAAGGTACCCGAAGGCGTCTTATGAGCAGAGCAAATTGAGCAATTTTGTGCTCGCCCGCTTTCGCTCACATATCGCCCTCTAGCTATCTCTATCCAATGTTATTTTCTGGACTAATCTGAATACCTTTAGGTATCCTGCAAGGTTCAATCATTTTTGATTTTTAATTAACTTTGATGTTATTAATAATAACAATAGATACCTCATAAACATTCGTGATATATTATGTTTCTCATTTGAAATATTTTATATATACACCTCCTAAGTCCTAGGACTTCTTTATCTTGCTGTGTAATATTGCTGATAATAATTAATTATTCTTGAAGCCGTGGTAGGTCAATTTTAATTGCATACATTAAAATAAATACTAAAGAATTCAAAAAATTGTTCGTTAAAGTAATATTTTATTGAAATTCTTTTGCGTGGGTGTTGATGAATGAGTCCACTTCGCTAATGATAAATATTAATGTCCAATCGTCTCCAAGTCTGCCGTCACGTGTCTTATGAGCTTCACGTCATTTGCATTCATCATCATCACTCCCATCACTGTTGCATTGTCTATGAACCATGTGCTACACTCATCATCCAACTTATTACCAATAGTTACAGTGGGTAAGTCTCATCAGGACCTTAAGAGTAATAAGCTCTAGATAGTCACTATCTATATTAGTTTCATGAATTTCAACGCTTCTAACATTATTACATTCATCATTATCATGCTGTAGAACACGTATGTATTGTAACCATCATATTGATACATTGAATGTTGTCAAAATGGACACACATAATTTAATTTATTCGTCAATCATTAGATTTACATAATCTGAATGATTTGAATAGCCTAAGGCAAACGCTTTTTATCGAGCCGATGCATAAGGTTTTCACCTTGGAATTTTAAAAAGAAAGATACGAGGGCGGGTCAATAAGTCCGTGACTTTTGGAATAAAACACAGATTTTTTGATAAATAAATCATTTTATTTTTCAACGTAGTCCCCCTTGAGCTCTATACACTTTGTCCAACGCTTCTCCAATTTTTTTATCCCTTCCAAAAAATATGATTTGTCGAGGTCCTCAAAATAGGCCTTTGTTTGCGAGATGACTTCATCATTATAGTCAAATCTTTTTCCACCGAGCCATTTTTTCAGGTTTGGGAACAAGAAGTAGTCACTCGGAGCCAAATCTGGAGAATAGGGTGGATGTGGGAGCAATTCATAGCCCAATTCATGGATTTTTGCCATGGCAACTGCACATGTGTGCACCCTTGCATTGTCTTGGTGAAAAATAACTTTTTTCTTGGCCAAATGAGGTCGGTTTTTTTTCAAATCCTCATTGAAGTGGTCCAATAAGTTGGCATAATATTCCCCATTAATTGTTCTTCCCTTTTGAAGATAGTCAATGTGGATTATCCCACGTGCATCCCAAAAAACAGTCGCCATAACTTTATTGGCTGACAAACCCACCTTGGCCTTCTTTGGCGCCGATTCACCCTTAGAAACCCACTGTTTTACTGTTGTTTGGTCTCTGGTGTGTTGTGATGCATCCATGTTTCGTCCACGGTTACAAAACGGCGCAAAAACTCCTCCATATTGTGATTAAACAACGCCAAACCTTCCTGTGAAGTTGTTACACGATTGCGTTTGTGGTCGACTTGCGGAAAGCTTTCTTATGCCCAAGTGATCATTCAAAATTGCAACCACTGAGCCATGCGAGATGCCTATGGCTTCCACAATCTCTTGCACTTTCAATCTTCGGTCGACCAACACCATATCGTGAATTTTTTCGATTGTTTCGGGTGTAGAGACCTCAACTGGGCGTCCAGGACGTTCGGCATCTTCAGTGCTTGTACGACCACAACGAAATTTAGTAAACCACTTTTTTACCATTGAAATCGATGGTGCAGAGTCCCCATAGTATTTATCAAGCTTAGCCTTGGTCTCGGTAATGGTTTTTTTTCGCAAAAAATAATGCTTAATAAGCACACGAAATTCACTTTTTTCCATTGTTTCCTTAAGTTACTGGATAGTCTGATAAAGATAGCTGTAAAACACAAACTAACTGACGCAGCAAGTTCAAATTTTGATAGGAGTCAACTGACTGATGCCTGTTGACAGAAGTAGTGTTGCTTTTTCAGTAAGGAGTTTAGAAATTCAAAAAGTCACGGACTTATTGACCCGCCTTAGTAACGTTCTATAACTTAACTGATTCAGATATTTATATTATAAACTAGTATAATAATAAAAACAAAACACGTACCAATAATGAAATTATTACTAAAGAAATTAATGCAATTGTTGGAACTGATCTAGCAAAACGTTTAATAGCGACACCAGAAGAGGCACGTTTAGGAACATAAATTTTCATTAAGACATGGCTTGTTTTAAAGAAGTTGATAAAGATGTAACTGATAAAATTAATTGTTATAATGGAACTCTGAAGATATCAAACCACACATTCAATTAAACATTGAAGTAAATTAATTTAAACATTTCAACGTTATATTCAAATTAAAGATTTAAAGGCAAACTAAACTTGACGCAAAGGAATGTCGCTCAGGAACAAAAATATGAATATTTATGAAAATCCACAACAATAAAATTTTACGACTCCACATTCGCAAAATTAGTATGTATTTACATAGAAAACACTTTAAAGCAAAAAATAACTGGGAAGTCTGTAGTCTAATTATTCTAACAGTATTTTTTAAATTTATGTTATTTATGGTAGGTAAATATTGTGGTAGCTGGCAACTCTGGATCATTTCTGAACGCTCGAAAGCGTAGCCCGTCACCATAGTAACGGCCGCGACACGCTCAGCCCGACTCACCCGACGTCATTTGAAACAAAAAACGGCCTTATATTTGCGCAATTAAGAGCATTATCGCGTCAACGGTGGAATGAAGATACAACGTTTAGTTTTGAACGACCTCAATCATCAATATACAATCAAACTGCGACCTTAACTTTAGAAAGTAAAGTGCCATTTTCAGTACACGAATAACTCAAGAATAGGAACGTAAGGAAATGTTTTTTCTCTTTCACACATCGTAAAGACGGGATAACGCGCGCTCTTTTGCCGCTTAATCCTTTAACGTCGAGGACAGAATCGATTTCTTTGCAGTGTCCCGCTCTACCGCAGTTTTTGTCTGCTCGCCGTCGACCCGATCCACTGTAATCCGTCTTCGCCGGTATTCATTCGAGACGTTAGATAAAAATCGGATTCGTTACGAAGCTCCGAATAAATTGACTCCGTCTATCCCGTTTCCGTTTACGATTTAAGCACTTTATTATTTTATCTAAAATATCATAAAAAACACTGAGAAAATTCTAATAGGAACCTCAGCGAAACGACTCATTCTCGTATGACCGTCTAACGAACGACGGTCGGTAATTGATTTAGTGTAATGGAAACGGGCAATGGGGCTGACGTATTATTATATGTAAGAAACAGATATATGTCACACACACGTGCGTGAATGAAATAGGTGATGTAAATCTGGCGCGATGTTATAACAGTGCAAGTGCACATCAGCGTAATCGTAATTGTATCTGTGTGTCGCGGGCATAAAGTTTGATTTGGCGCGGCGATACGGCGCTCGTTCATTATTATGAATGGCCCGATAGATGGCGCTGTCGTATTGATGTCATTATATTTGACAGATGAAAGAGTAATGTTGGATTTTGAATTAAGACTATAGAGTATCTTTAAGCACTTTTTAAATGGATCGATACAAAAATAGCCCCTTGTTATTAGACTCATTCCTCATTTCTTTTGACTGAGAGGTGAAATTAAAATATTCTATTTTTCTAAATTAGTACAACTGCATACCTAAGGTGGCATTACAAAACAAATAAAAGAGGAGCTGCAGCATCCCGTGGTGCGGAGATAAAATTTGTCGTTAGTTTTCAGCACGTCATTAAGGGATCTATAAAGCTGTCATCGGGAGAAGTTCCGTGTGCTACTTCTGACTCTCCACTATAAGAACATATTTGTTTGTGATGAAACTCCGGAATAACTCACATTTTTTTGTTTTTCCATCACTAAAATACACGGGAACATGTTATGAATATTCTTAGAGTCATTTTATTATTAAAAACATGCAATACGGCAGTAAAATTATTTTGAAAAATCAACAAAAAAGAGAAAACGTAATCAACTATGCCACTAAACTTACAATTTGAATTTTCGAAAAAAATAATGTGCGCTTTAACTAAACTCTATAATAATCTTGATACTTTGATCTTTGATTAATAACATAAAATTTTCAAATATCGAATTATTTATTAAATATATAATTCAAATATAATAATAATAAAATCTTTTATGTATGAACTCTTGGGTTAAAAACCACGAGTTGTCATGTAAAAAATTTAACATTCAAATGTTTTTGTCAAAATTTTCTAATGTGAATTCGTATGTTTTTTGTTGTTGTCGTGGTAAGAGCTAGAGACTACAGTAAAATTAGAGGCTAAGAATGCATAGTGAATAGTGACAATAGTGCGGCTGACATTACCTGGGTACTCACCGGGGCTGCCCAGAAACACGGAGGAGTACACCCGCCGCGCCACGTCTGGGGGGGACGACCACTCGCGCCGCGACGGACACCATTTTCCTGGAAAAAAAAACTTAATATTATAATTTACCAAAGAAAAAAAGAAGGATTACTTCTTTAAATGCCTATATAAAAAAAAACATATAAGCAAAATTATTTTTATTTATAAATTATTTATAAATATATTTATTTTCTGAATAATTTTTTTCAACAGTTTTGGACATTAAGACTAAGCCCTAAGGCCTATCATGGGTGACATGTTCTGTTACCCTGACAATATTTGTCCATTTATATAATTTGATGATGATGGCTTAGCAGTTGCGAGGTAACGAACTACGGTACTAGCATTTGGATTTATAATACCAGTAGCTATTAGCTATGTTTCAAAAATTTATGGTGTTTTTGGAATTCTTTCTATTATATTAACAATACCGACCGTGATAGCACATTTCGGGCATGAGCATTAGAAATCAACATACAATTATAATGGGTATATGACATTATTGCACAAGTATCAAGTGATAAAATATTGACATCATTTCGTTATCTTTTCGGTTGATTCAAACGCTATAACTGCTAATTTGAATTTTAAATATTATTTGCGAAAATGATCACTAAAAGAACACACGTGTATTCATTTAAATACTAATCTTGTTTTATTACAGTACTGGTGATATGAAGGTCAGATATAATGTGATCGACATTTTAATATTCTATTATAAAAAGTTTGACTAAAGGCCGGTTAAGTCGCTAGTACCTATAGTACAAAATAATTAATTTAAATATTACTTGATTAACATAAGTAATGGCCTGTCTATTGGCTAAAGGTAACTCAGAGCCACGTAGTTAAAAGCTATTAGTTTCTAGATATGTAGTATTAAAGCTGCTAAGATATCTATCGCCCATTATCATATATATATTTGTCTTTATTAGCAAGCACCGTTCACTATATCTACAAGCTAAAATTACTGAAATTTATATTATTAAGAATTATGCAACGGACGCATTGAAAGTGGTAAATTCATAAAAATCTTTCAAGATTCTTAATTCAGTACCATTCCCGAGTCTGTAAACATGTAGGAATTGGGGACATAATGTTTTTATTTCGGCACTAAATTGGCATCACCGTCCCCACGCCCCGGCTCCGCCATTACAATTTCTGCTAATGTTCGCCAACGACACATGCGATGTTCTCCGACCGATTTCGAAAAAACTGTTACATTAAGTTCTTCCCGCCTTTCTAATGGATTCCTCCAACTCTCCCAGGACCTCGGCGTCATTACGCAAAAAACATCCAGCGAAAAAACTCGACTAAAAACACCTCATGGGAGCGCCAAGGTGCTGCCACCCCAGTCTTTTCTTACCCCAGACAAGGGGAGGCAATATCATACACCATTAGCATTTTTCCTACTTTTTTAACGGTGTCACACTGCATAAGTATATTATTTGTGACATCGGAGACGCAGAATCGTCTCGATTACGTTATGATGAATGGCCTTAAATAAAACCATAATTACCTATGTTATAAATATTTAAATTATATCAGTAAAAATGTTAAAATCGTGCTGTTTAATCCTGGTAACACTTTACAGAGACAACGATGAAAGTTTGAATTTGGAAAAGAACGCGCCGCCATAATTTCTCGCGCACCGTGTACGTTTTTGAAATTCGTAATTGGAACAAAAGCGCGCGACGCAATGGTGCATGCATGATTGATAGCGCGGCGATGACGCTCGCTCGCGCCAAATGAACATTCGTTTTCGATGAAAAATAAAAGCCCTTGACCTGCACAGTCTTTGTTGCCCTTATCGCCCTCCAGATAGCCAATTTGCGCGCCGTAAACGAGTAGCGCAGATAAAAATAACGCCGAGACGCCGAAAATTGCCCCATCGTCGCCATAAACAAATACTAAAAATCTTGTAACCGAAATAAGGCGGCACTCTAAATAAGAATTAAATGTAAAATTGCTGAGGTGTGACTCCCCCGAGCCGGGGTGTTCTGCGACGATATTCATAAGGCGAAAAATTGTAATAACCCCGTGAATAGCAGAATGGGGCGAGCTGCCATGTTATTTACAGGAGGGCCGTATTTGTTAAGGAAATTGTCTAAATATGCCGCAGCCGGTCGCGCGTGTACTACGTGTGCCGTTACAACAGCAGTAACGACATAGTTTAATTATGTTTTCCATACAGAAAATGTTTGCTAGTTCATAAGTTAGCTGACTCCACCATTGAAAGACCTAGAGTTGTGGCCGGGCCGCAGAAAAATTCCGCATGCAAACATTTCTGGACGATTGAAATTGCCATACTTATTGCTGTCAAATTGGGCTGCATTGGTAATTCTGTTTGCTTGCCCCCGCTGCTTTCCTAGTACAGAGTGAGCTAATATTTCTCGTGGAACGTTTATTACATCATTATATTTGATGCGACGATAAAGTTGACACCAAATGTAACGTTGTGGTCATTAAAACAAATATACTGTCACTTGATTTATCTATACACACATAGTAATGCTTTACTGCCAGACAAAAATGTCGTTATTTCTGTAATTGAAAACTGTGTCAAGAAAACTGAAGAAAGATGGTCGCGCATCCATTTAAATTGAATAATAACAAAAGGTAGAGTTAGAAACACCATTTCTTATATCAACAATGCAGCAAAGGACTTAGTATCCAGCTCTTAATAAATAAAAAGAAAAAACCAATTATATTTCATTTATTCTACCAGTAAAATGGTAAAACTAAATACCAAAATGTACTATCAGGGCTAAAGCCAATAATAATTGTGCTACACAGTTTATATGTGGAAGAACCAATTGTGGAGAACATATGCATATAATTTACAGAAACAGCCCAAAACAGTATTTACTCGCGCCCGCCTCCTCGAACCAACAATTACAGCTGATTAGACGTTTCTTTCGTATCCCAAATTTATACAATTCCGTTCAGATCAAATCGCTGTAATAACAGCCTCGGCTCTAGCTGGCGGCAATTATTCACAATTAAATCGTTATTAATTATAGCTGTTTTTTAAACGTTTCATTGTTTTTTGGAATTTGGATGTTTTGTACGAAAGGTTCTATTTTACATATAGAATACGTAATTGGCTATTGAGGTTGAGGAGATTACAAGGTATTATAACAACTTTCTCCGATGCGAAACATAACAATGATAGGTTCTTTCATGTAATAGCTCCGATCCATGTATAGTACACCGATTTCGGTGACGGTGGCCATTTTCATTGAAACCAGGCCAGCTAAGCAGGAGTTACTTTACAGTGCCCAAGTGTGTGCGCACTACACAAGAGCACTCTCTCTTCCTTTATTCTCGAAACCCAGTGGGACGGACAGACCGACACGACTGGCGAGCGATCAGGCTCAGGTCCGACATTTACATGCCCATCCGACGCATGGATCATCTTTCTTGTCCTGACCAAACTCGGTAACAACATTTTTTGTTGTACCAACGCGGGAATCGAATCCACGACCTCCGAGTCGAGAGCCAAGCTCTAAACCACTGGATGATGGAGGCTTTCATGTAGAATTCACTTGAAAATTCACTTTTGACTAAAATAATTAGTATTTTAATCCAAAAGAATTTATCAAAATTATGACTACGTCTTACAATAACAATTTAAATGTAATATATATTTTTTTTGTATAAAGAAAACAAAAAACTTTTGATATAATGTTGTACCAAGCGCGCATCACCTGCTAGGATATACCTGTACCTGCACCGAATATAAAGGCGCGCGAAGATGTCCCTCTTCTCACGATAAATCACTCTTTTTTTACTCCAGGGACACCCCAAGCTTTAGGCCCCGTGACTGCCGGCTCCTTTCCAATTTCTTTTTATTTTATTTATTGCGACAACTATTTCATAATAATTTTTTTTCGTACTTTTCGTGGGCACATAAAATGATTTGCCTAAAATACCCGTATATCACAGGTGGGCCCGTATATTTTAGTAGAAATGATCTGAACAACATAGAGCGTGGGAGAGCTATGCTTCGGCACGAATCGGCTGGCTCAGAGAAAAATCGTTGTCAGATCATGTTTGCGTCGTTACGTCGAGTAAGGATCTTTTCATAGCGAAACACGAAATGGCGCTGTGTTTTAAGGTGACTAAATCTGTCTTGTGATCTCGAATGGCAGGTTGCACCGCGCTGCACAGCGCATGTGCAGTGTATGTATGTGCATGTCATATGAATCGTGTATCTTTTTCTGTAGTGAATAAAGTTCAATTTTGAATAGCTATCTTAAAATTACCACGCGCCCTAAGATAGGCGACGATACGCGACCCTACTGGTCGCGTATCGTCGCGGATTGTACTGACCCTAAGTAACAGTACCGGAGGTCCAATCGGGGAGGACACAAGAACTGCAACGCACTTGTATTGCTCCGGTGTGGCGGGTGGTGGTAATCGCTGACCATCGGGCAATTCTTCCTACACTATTACAAATGTGAAATTTTTGTGAGGATGGATGGATGTTTGTTACTATTTCACGCTAAAACTACTGAACAGATTTGGATGAAAATTAGTATGGTAGTAGATGTAGCTCTGGATTAAAACATAGGCGACTTTTAATGCTGAAAAAGTATAGAAGCGTGCGGAGCAGCGGGCAAAAGCTAGTCTGCTATATTGCACATCTCATTCAACAAATATACCGAGGAGATATTTTGAAGAAAATTTATCTACCACAGGAACATCGGCAACATATTTCACAAAACGGAAACAATTCAACGAATTCGACGCTAAAATGACAGTATCAATTATAAATGTCAAATAACAGTAATAAAACATTTCTTTTTTAATTTACGGCACACAAGGAGCCAATATCCTTGGGCCTATAAAGCAATTTCCTTAATGGCGTGTGTGGCTCTCGCTGGCTGATCCTCTATCGATCCGGGTATACATCAAATCGTGTCTATGGTTCCGGGTTCTTGTCTGTGGTATCGGAACTCTTGTCGTTAGTAAAGAGTAAGGAGGAAGCAATGAGGAGCAGAAATTAATATTGCGTAGGTAGAATGTAATTAATTTTGCGTTAATCGTGTAAAGATTAGGATCTTTCAGTTCTTCAATAGAGAAACAAGCATTTGTTTTAAATCAGAAAAATTATTATATTTTCCGAAAGGCAACATAATCATGGACCGGAAAATGCAAAAAGTACTGTACCTAACCAGTTGCTGAATTAAAAAGATTTTTTTATAAATAAGCAGTACCTTTGTGTCTTTCTTTGTTAAATTGTGATGTAATACATTTTTATTGTGTGCAATAAATTGTTAAATAACAAAATAAAAAGTTACAGCACAAAAAAGGACTAAAAGGTGTTTAAAGTCCAAAAAAATTGTATTAGAGCTATTTCTGGTGCCTCAACTATGGACAGTTACAAACCGCTTTTTAAAAAATACAATATACTATCATTAGTTTGCATGTACATTAAAGAACTATGTATTTTTGTTAAGATGATATTTATTTGGTTGGATATAAATCCACAATATTTTGAACTCAAATCGAACGTAGAACGTAAAAATCATAGATTTAAATATAAGCTCTATCGTCCAATACGCAACTTAGACATATATAAAAACAATGTATTTATACAGGCCATAGACATATATAATAAGTTACCAGATAATTTTAAACACAGTTTATCTTTTAATACGTACAAAAAATAATTAACCATAATATGGCTTCTAGAAAATTGTTTTTACAACATAAATGACTACATGTTACATAATCAAAAATTTTAAGTTATAAATATCTGACCGCTGACGTGAACTGCTACATATATACATAATTCATTGTAATCTGATTATGGAATTACTTCAAATTTATTATATTAATATATTGACTTATTATGTAATAGGTACTTAGGTTCATGGTAGTTTAAATAAAAATTTTAACATAAAAAATGTAATTTTGACAGTGTAACAACATTATTAAAATAGTATCTTGCTTATATGTTGACATAATAATTAAGTTTCAATTATGTGATGAAAAATTAATGTTTAAATGTAATTTTATTTAATTGTACTTGTACTAATCGTTCTTTAAAACTTTAAGCTTGACATTCATTCGCCATTGTTATGGTAGGATGTGTAAGGACTATTTATAATTATTGTAACCACCATCACTACCATAAACACAGTATGTACGTTATAAAAATAGATTTTTTATTTATACATTTTCAACTCATGCATATTTTTTTTTGTATATAGCGTTTTTAATGATCCTTCTTCAACGATCTCATGTTTTGATGATTTGTAATGACTGTATTGGCGACGAGCACATGCCCTAGCGGAAAGTCGCAGAACTAACGTATGACAGATACAATGGGATCATGCTTCTAGACTGTTACGCCAACTAGTGTCAAGTATCCAAAACAGTTGGGATCATGTATTTAACGTTAACACATGTGATTTACTTTTTAATAATTATAAATAAAATATATTTAATTTTTTTTATATAATGTCAGCTTCGAGAAAAAATTGTTGTATTCTTGGATGTAATAATACATCACGTCGAGAACATGGATTCAGTGTGGAAGTGAAATTTTATAAATTTCCAGAGAGCGTGTAAGGAGCCTCATGGAAAATAGTAAAACTTAAACAGTGGATAAATGCAGCGAAAAATTACGTGTAAATACAATATTAATTAAAAATTTAAAAAATGAACTGCACCATTCTGTAATATGAATAACATTTAAATACGAGATGTAAAAATTGATCATTTAATTCATGAAATTTCAAATATTCGACACAGTTATCTTATAGTTATGAGTTAACCTTTTAATTCTTTTCTTTGATTTCAGAGAAAATCCAAAAGACTGGGATAAAATACCCCAGATAAAAACTCAAGTCGAAAACAAAAATGCTATTTTTATCATGCCTCCTTTTGGCCACAAATATCAATTCACCCCTGAAGAAGTTGACGAAACATACAACATTGCTTCTGTGAGGATACATATAGAACGAGTAAATCAACGAATTAAGGACTTTAGAATTCTATCAAAAGTACCTAATTCATTATTTTCTCATATTTATGAAATTGTTTTTGTTATTTGTGCTTTGGTAAAAATGTACAGAAGCCATTGTTTAAAGAAAAAGAAGTTGACAAATAAGCCATTTTCAAATAATTGTAAAAACTGAATAAAATTTCTAATTGTATTAAATAAAAACGAATTAATTGTTTAAAAAAAAAGAAAGGTTTTATTTTCTTAAATAATTTCAAATTTAATGTTTATTATTTCTCTGTTTTATAATAACTCTGACATAAGGTAAGTACAGACTCATAAATGATAAATATTTTTATATTATATTATTTGCTTGTAATATTAAATATTTTTAACAAAGATAACATTTATAAAACTTTTCGTAATGAATTAGTACAAAAAATAATTTCTTACGATTTGTATAAAATTAAGATAATAATAAAAATAATTTTAGGCAACTTTAAAATGTCAATAGCCTTAGAGATAACAAGTACTAAAATATTTGTTCAATACCGCACATTTGGTCGATTGCAAAATTATTCTTAGGTCATTTGATAATTATTAATATCTGAAAAGTAATGTACTAATGATAATCATAAACATATTGTTAGTTGAGTCTTTGGCATATAGTTTTTGTATGTAAAATAAAACTTTTCAAGATGGGGTATTAAGTTATTCAACAATTTGATTTGAATAATTTTTTGCCTTTCCCATCGTTCTGGCCATGTATTATATTATTGACTATTGGTTTAAATCCATATCTTATTATTTTTTCCATTGTTATAACTTTTTTTTAATGTTATTAAACATTTGTTTTGATCCCACTATGTTCACCAATGAAACACCAGAGAGCGCTCACTTCGACAGTAGTGCTGCCTCTATATTTCACGCACGATCCCCATGTACGATTTTAAATGATTTTAAAAATAATTTGTATTTTTTCAAGAATATAAAATAAACTAAAAAGGATAATAAAAAAAAAAAGAATTACTGTTGTGTTCCTCAATGTTATAATTATAATAATTTCTAAATTATTATAATAATTATATCATTGAGGAACAGAACATTAAGTTACTTATAAGTTTTCATATTTTTCCTACTGACAAAAAGTAATGAAAATGTTGGGAAAACGGCCTGCTTCAAAAGAAATGCGAGTTTGCTCACATTTCACAGAATTAGATTACTTTTCTAAGTCCACCAGAAGTTTGTACAGCTAAGGCTTGTAATTTTATATAAATTTGTACTTGTTATTATATTGTTATTAGGCTGTAAGTCTTCTTAAAATCCAATAAATAAAAATAAATAATGTCTAAACACCTAACTTCTTCTAACTTTTAATATACCTACTGTTCTTCCTCACGAAGTGGATTTTTTTAGTGTTTTTTACCATTTCGCAGATGTCCAACAATTAAATCATGACGCACTTTTGAAGAATTATTTCAAAATAAAAATAAAATAGGCGCTTTTTACAATTTAATTGCTATTTTACTATAGAGCCAGACGGAAATGTCAGTCATAGGATAGTTCCGGAATCCGCCACTAGGGAAATTTGCTCGCCACCAATTTCGTCAACGGCTGATCGTAGATATCGGATATGCCATTGCAAAGATTTCCTGGCTTACCTACGTACTTGTCGAAAAGCCAATAAAAACTGTGCATGTTCCCCATTGTACTTTTGAACACAAGTGTTGTGTTTGTTTCTGGATAAATTATTTTTATACTACCCATAGAAAAATGATGAAATCTTTACATTATTTAAATAATAAATAACTTAGTTTCCCTTGATTCATTTGTATTTATTATTAACTTAAGCCTTTTAATCCGTTATTGGACGATTTATACAGTACTTTACGAGCGAAGTAACCACTCTTGAAATACTGGAGTGCCTGGAACAGGCGGTTTTAAATGTCGTATGGTTGCCCAAGCATATACGGCATTCTCACAACACAGTCAACCTAGTCCAGAGGAATGACTGGTCAATACGTCTGAGGCCAACCATGTCCGTGTTTCCTCAATATGTTTTCCTTCACCGTTAGAGCGTCTCATTAGTACACGCCACAACCTGGGAATCGAACCTGCACTCTCTCGAGTGCAGATCAATCGGTCTACCCACTAGGCCACGGAGCGCTCAATGCTATTATTACAGAATACATAATAATATGTCCAGTAGGCAGCGTTAGACTAACACACACTAACATACCTCGTGATGGGCATTCTGTTATTCGACGGTGAATTATTGCAATGGCTCACATTCTCTGCCACTATTATCTTGATATTATCCGTATTAAATGCCTCAATAATTATTACTCCGCGTATTGTATTCTACTACCAGCTGGTGCCCGCACCTTCGTTGGCGTCGAACTAACGGAAACGGAATCCTGTTTTTTTAAACGGAACCCTAAGACAAAGTAGCCTATGTTACACCTTATAACATCATCTATCTCCCAGTGAAAGTCCCACGAAAATCGGTCCAGCCGTTTCTGAGATTAGCCGGAACAAGCAGACAGACAGACGGACGGACAGACAACAATTTTAAAAATGGATTTTTTATTGTAAGTACCGTATAAACTTTCATATCCATTAAGTGAAAAGCTGTTAATTTTAAATTACAAACAGACACTTCAATTTTATTTATTTGTAATAGATGTAATACATAATATATTTAAGTAATAGATAATAAACTAGGTTTACAATTTACTAAAAAACACTTTTTTTCGGTACTACAAGGCACTAGGGGGCCTAGACGCGGTATAATGGAGTCTAATCACAACTGCCCGCGATTACGGAAAAATGAGAAATATAAGTGAAAAATGCATTTTTAAAACCAAACTAAGTTGCCTAATTGCCTCCGCCCAAGGTGGGGCGGGCCGCCCGCCCATCGCCACCTTACGCCGATACCAATAAAGGCCATTACAGCATACGCTGGACACGTCTTTTACTGTCTTATCGAAAACCGACTCGACGCGGCAGACACGGAATCGTCATAAGAAAAACCTTTCCCGACAGAGGAAAATGGATCTTGTCGCGAGGGGGTAAAGTGGGGTTCGGCGCGGGCGGCAGCAGGGTCGATGCCTCGCCGGGGAACGTAGGTATACGATCAGTAGGTACGACCAGATCGATAGCGGGTACTTACGCCGTGTTAGCTGTTTGTTTTTAGCCGGTGTCAAAATCGCTTAGCCGGCTAAGTGCGGTGGCTAGGTGTGCCGAAAATAGCCGGCAGCTGGATCTCCAGCGACAGGTCGCCATGATTAAACATGATTTATCCGCGGCGTATTTACGTCCGCGGTGTAACGCCAGTATAAACATGACGGATTTTTAGAATTCCACGCTGAACGGTGATACATCTTTCCTTATGATTTATTTTGTAAAATATTTGTGTAACAGATTTAATTTCTTCAAAGATTCAAATACACACTACAAAAAAATACTAGTAGAAGTCAGTAGACTTCTAACTAGTGTAATAAGCTAAAATGTGATAATATTGTTATTTCACACGGTTTAGTATTTCAGACAACGCAACGCTTCTTACCAAAGTATGGGCGTATAGGAAACCTAGCGTCTATGATTATAGTCAAACCTGCGCTCCTAGGTTTGACTAGTCAATGCTTAGGTCTGACTTTACGTTAAGATGTAAGTTGACTAAGGTCAAGGTCCAAATAATTTAGGTTTTTCGGCCTTTGACTCATGTCCGCCAGTCGCTTCTCAAATCGACTAGACAAGGCCCGAAATAAATATATTTTACTTTCGACGTTTGGCTGAAAAGATAGGAACTCCTAGGTTTGACTAAAAGACAAAGGCCGAAATTGAAATTGATTTCGGGGTTTGCCCGAAGTCTTTGGTCAAATCAAGATGAAGTAGTCATTCCGGGAAGAGACTGAATATCGACCTTTGACTGTTACACCCCTGCACGAGAAACAAATAATATCTGTTTGTTTCTAGTATACTTAATAAATAATTATCAAGTATCAATGCACTTTTATCTGAATAAATATGAATATATTGTTATAAGAAACGTCAGATTCCGCTATTGCTTATAACTTTACTCACAGAATCATCAAACACATTTTTGGCCGAAAGTAAAAAATAGCGGGGTCAAAACTACAACTCTTTTAGTAATGGCGTTGCGCTGCCCGTGTCACAGAATTAGAAACGCCACATTCGTTATTTGCTTTGATAAGTTATTTATTTATAATATATTTTATCCCCTTAATCCGTTAATAACAAACCTTCAACAGAATTTAACGGCGGGACATCCATTCCGCCGACGACTGCGTCTTGACAGGCACTTTTTCTCCAGTGAAATTCTATTAAATTAACTGTTATTCGTTAGCATTATGCCCGACGATAAATAACACTCTCGGATATGACATCAATAGGTCAACATACTAATCGACGACAAAAAAGACTCGCTCTCTCCGAATAAAATTTTGTCGCGCTCGAAAAAAAATTTTAATCCGACGGCACTTAGCGTTAATCTCGCGTGTGAATAGACAAAAAGTTCTTTCGAAAAAATCTACCACAATATGATCGCAGCTAAAAAATATCGACCGCGAGGTTCGTTGGCCCCTAAACAACATGGCTGCCTGACACGGCCAGCGGAAGGCTATCCATTACGCCCTGACAGCACCGCGTTTTTCAGACCGCTCCGACAGCGCCCGTCTGGGAGGTTTGACAGCTGTCAAATTTGACCTTGACACTGTCAAATCGACTGCACGCTATCGATCATCGGTAAACTGGAGCAATGTACGTCACTATTTGTTGTATAATTGCGTTGAGGTCAGCGGAGCGGCATAATGCATGTAAAATAACTTATCCGCTCCCGTCGCTCGCAACATTGTACGCGTGGAAATTGTCCATCGCCATTCACAGAGAATGCGCTCGCTCCGTTTTTGCGGAGAGCCTGGACGACATCTTGTTCACTTTGTCCAGAACACTGACCGTCATTCTAATCATCATACATGCTCCCATCATAAAAACTAAACCTTAATTGATGCGTTATGCATAACCTAAAGAGCATTAGCGTTTCGCGACACATTATGTTAATTCGGTAGTTTTTTTTCGCAAACAGCGATACAGTGCCCTCCGCACTTGTCCGAATGAATATAAAAAGCTACAGAATAGGGAGGGTGTGTTGTAGTAACGAGGTTTTGATGGCGACGGCCGGTACGCGCCGGCGACCTGCCTGTAATGTGATTGACAATGAACTCGACAATTGATAGGGATGTGCCGCTCGTATCGATGCACCTTATCAGGCACTTTTATTCTCGTGGGCGAATAAAGTTTTTTCTTTATTTTGTATGCGCTGGCCGGCGACATTTTAGATGACATTTATGTTTAATCTATCCTAAATATCTTTTTAACCTTTTTTATTTCATTCATTTTGATCACCGAATTAATTAGTAACTTTACAATCGAGACGTAATAAGCCGGCGCTCGGCGGTCGTATCGTCTTAGTTATGGTCTATGGAGCACAATGTCTTCTAATTTGGGTATAACGTATGCTCGTACATTGTCTGCATGTTGGGTCCTGGGCAGCCGAGGTCAAAAATGCTTAATAATTTCCACTCAGCACACAACCTACCCTCGGATTACGGTACGTAATAAAAAGGCAAAAATATACTTCAAAGCGGAATTGTGCCAGTCACGGCCCGGCCGCTTGCAAACCTCGAACCCCCGACCCCGCACTTAAATGTACACTTTATGTCCGTAAATACACGGCTCCATTTCTGTCCGCCTATCGAAAAAAACTTAGGCGTTTTTTTTACAAAACGACGCTCGAATAACTGCAGAACTGAAGAATGTGATTACTCATGGCGACTCGAGAAAAATGACGGTACGACGCGGGGCCGGGGTCGACCAGACCTAGCCTCCGACTTTCTAGGTCGACGACCCCCAAACAGTTCGCGTGACTTTTCCAATTAAATTCACAAAACGCATCCGTAATTTCTTTGTGAATCAAAAAGGAGAAAATGAGGCATATGTATGCGCGATGTTTAAGTTTGAAATTATAACCGCCCGGGGCCGCCGCGGTGTCCAAAACGTTTATGTAAAATAAACATTTTTGTCGTGGGGTGGGAGTGGCGAAGACTTTGATGGTGGTAAGTAGTAACAAGTTGGACTGCATACATAGCTGAACTAAATAAAATATCTGACTCAGAAAAAACTTTCAAAGTTATTTAGATACTTTTTATGAATAAGCTATAAGGTCTCGCAGAAGGTAACGTCACAAGTAATGTTTTACTTGAAACTGTCATTACGATGCTTAATTCTAATCAGAGATGACCATATTGATGTTCGAGCGTCTATAATTTCCATCCGTCTTCCGCGTAACATGTTCTAAATTACCAGGTTTGCATAACAGCCAGGAGGTGTCTGTAATTAGTGTGACGTAGATCAGAGACGCGTGCTGCTGACGGCGCTGCGGGGGTCGGATACATCAGAACTAATTCTGAACCATTTAAATGGTAGAGAATCGATACAATCCAGAGTACACAATTAGTGGCTGCTAATGATTGAGATCAAGTAAGGGATATAATGTACACTTCAAATGTTGGAATCTTACATGAAATTAACAAGATGCAAATTTAAAAAAATCTATTAAGATGACACTGACGAATGAACACATTTTTTTAACATCCCAAGTATCGATTAGACAGAAATAGTAAAAGGATAATAAATACAAAAACAGAATTAAATTGACGATGCTATGGAATACAGACATTAACGAAATTTGTGCCAACTTTCCGAACCTTATTTGGGAGCGCCTCAAAAACTTGCCACAGGCGGGCGGGAAGGCGCGGCGCGGGCGGGGGGACCCTCTGTAACTAAATTTTGAACTGTCACGTAGATTAATGATGCTAGGCCCGTGCGATACGCGCTAATGCCTGTAGATAGCTGTGGATAAGTCCCTTGCCCAACAGTCGAATCTATTAGCTGAAAGCCTCGTGATAAAAACTGGAATATTTAAATTAACCTTATCGAATAACTTATTGTACATGAACAAGGGAATGTTACAAACGTGGATGGTGTGTCGTGTATAGGACAGGCGTGTAGTTGGGCAGGCCTGTCTAACAAAGTCTTGATACTGTTCAAAAGAGTCTCCTATAGATACATATAATACAATAATATTACTATACATTTTGCAAACTTAAAATATACAGTGAATGTTACTTTGAATGCAACAACTTACTTAAACATCAACAGTATTATATTAATACGTGAAGCAAATACTTTTCGTATAGTCCTACGAGAATTATGCAACCGGAGAAGTATGAAGTTTGGCCGGTAAATTGAATTTTATGTGGAGGAAGGTGTGCAGAAAGCTAATCTTTTTTTAAATAATACTCAGAAATCCATAAAATTGATAAAAATAACAACAACAAATACTACCGCGCGTTTGATTCATACAGTTTTTTTTTCTTTCATATTTTTAAATTTTGCTATCTAAGAGACAAAAGAATCCTTATAAAGTTCAAACTTAAAAATGATGTAAACTAATATGGGTGAATTTCGACTACAGGGCGACCTCTTGTCATAATAAAAAGGAGATAGATCGAGAATAAATCAGCTCAGCAAAGATTCTTAAAAATAACAATTTTGACGACACTTAATGCAAACTACATGCAAAGCTATTGCAACAAGAATAAACGGGATTTTTTTTCGATGAATACATAGACATACAGGCCACAGTGAACAATTGTATGAAAATAAAAGAGAAAAAGCCGGAGTCATATCCACATTATTTACTCCGTTGGTGCGGGGGCACAGAATGGATTTCGGAAATCGATTGCCTCCAAAAATATTTACAGGGACCACGTGCGAGCGCCGCCTAGTTTTAAATAGAACGCTGTATTATTTAAACAAAACCACAAACATCGTCATGTTTTGGTTTCGAAAATATTTCTGTAAGCCTTTGTGGTATGTAACTATAAAACTTTAAACTAAGCCAAAGTAGAAAATCTTCAAAGAAGTAAGAAAGAGAAAATAGAGAATGATCTAAAACTAAAGTTTGCATAATGATAATGAAATTAAAAATAATACCTACGCACGTGATGAATGAAACAGACAATAAATGGAATTACTGGTAAAAGCTCATACATAACATTTTAAGATTTGGCACTTAAAATTTTAAGCGTAAGCAAATCTGTTCGTAGTGAATGGATAGCATAAATAAAGAGGTATGCAACTGTCAGATAGTTTATGTGTGATAATAATTATTATCTAAATTTCATGAAACTTAATATTAGAGAGGAGAAAATTTTACTCTTAAAAAGTATACAATTGCCTCATTGTGTCTACTTCAATAAAGTTATGTTAATTTAATACGGCACCAAGACATTGCAATGTTTTGTTTTTATAACGTAATATGAGTTTCAGACATTTCAATAAAAGGCAAAGGTATAATAAAGAAGAGGCATTAAACTTTACATAACGTAAGGCTTATAGCTTTTATAGTAGAACGAAATTAACACAAAATGCCCATGACGCAGACTCCGATAGTAATATTGATAATAAGGATGTTGATACGAATTCGACTACTATAGATACGTAAATTAGATAAATATTCGGCAATATAAATAAACCGCGACCTAGCCAACTCGAATAAAAACACAAAACCACTATAATATAAATTATGAAAACATAACACACAGCCACACGCGCAGTAAACGTCATGACGATCAGCTGATCAAATATATTGCTTCTATAAAAAGTGAAAACGCAAACTACTCGCCCCCGATCCTCCGTCCCTTTCGAGACACTGCGCGAGCGGTAAACGCGAAAGAGACGAAGACAAGTAGGCCACGCCGTCGCGTAAAATGATATATTAATGTCAGCTGCGTTTAGGACCTCGTGAGTCTACAAAATAATAGATGGTCACAAATAAATTACTTCGCGAGTGCATTTCTGAACGAAATTCGGGCGGGCGTCGACCTCGACCGTGGCACGTAAATCACGATTGATATACGGCTTGCGAAGGTCGCCATCTTAAATGTTGCGTTCGAAATTTGAATCTTTGTTCGATACGACCGCTTCGGAACGTGTCAACGTTGCGTTTAGCGGTTTTTCGTGACTTCGACAAGCTGTTAACAATAACAATAAAATAAACTGGCCTTTGTAAAGGAGACGTCTGAATCAAAAGTAGTTTTATAACAAGTATTCAATATCGCAATTCCATCTTGAGTGTTTTTGATACCATTATTATAATTATCTAGTTGTGTAACATTTTTTCTTCAGAATATCTAATAGGCAAGATTCTGCACATCTATCTTTTTGTTGACAATAGTAAATTAGAGTTAAAATCAGTTTGGTTCCGTTAAGCAAAAATTTGAAAAATAGTCAACTGTTGAGTGTAGCAAAGAATGAATAGTAAACTGTAGAGTCTGTAGAAGTGCAAGTGACTATGATTATGTACCCAAACGAATGTCCACTGGACACTCAAATATTGGCATATAAGCTTCATTCGTTCGTCAAAGCTTTTATTACGCTAATTGTGCTATCGTTTGACGAGCAAACAGCGCATATCATCCGTCAATCTGCGTATCGCGCCATCTTGCAATTACCACTAGCAACAATTACATAAATCGTTGATTGCTAAACATGCAATTTGTTATTTAACTAATGGGCTTGTTATCCACTTTTTACTATAATTTGTATCACTTTTCATGCTAATTACGTTTTGTATGCACCATGTTTTGTTTTCGTGCTGACAATTTTTTACAAAATTCTTAAATTATGAAAGTAAGTGACAAATGAGTTACCACTTCGTGATGGTTTCTTAAACCTCCTACGGATTTGTGCCGAATAAAACTCGTATCGGAATTGGAATTTTGAATTTGAAGCTCGCGCCGATCGATCGGGGCATAATGAAGTAACACAAGTCGGATTGCCTAATGTATCCACGTGTGGGCCGGCTGAATCATTAATCACTTTCAGAGCTCTGTGGGCAGTGATTACACGAGACAATTGTACACACGTTCCAATTTCCAGCTTAATTATGCCGGCCGAAATAAATGAATTAAGCATGGACTTGAAAAGTTAGAACTATTGTTAACTGAACTTGTGGAAGAATCGACTAAAGCAAGATATAAAAACATACTAATATTTTCAATTCTACCTTAAATGATTTTTAATATTAGCATAAGATTCAACCAAATTCAAACATTGTTATGTCTATTCATCAAAGGAATTTATTTAAATTATGAAATTGACGTAACAATAGAGCAAAAAAATAGATTTTATTCTTTTAATGATATAATACTGTGTCGTAAACTATAAAAGCTCGTAAATATATTTAAACAAGTGGCTGGAACGATGAATAAAGTGCAATTAAAATAATATAATGTAAAAACTAAAATATTTTTCAAAAATTAATTGTTATTATAATAAGTGCTAAAATAAAAAATATACCTGAACATATAAAAAGGTTTAAATATAATCCTTCAAATATTGTGTTTTATTTAGAAATACACAGATCTATATCGGGGATCAAGAACCGAAGCTTATTATGCCAGTAATTAATATTGTAGCGATGCCAACACGAACAAATCAATGTACAGACGGACAACTCGATAACACGATTTCAAATAAAGAAAAAAAGGCACATCCATCTGTCTCCGACAAGCGACTTACGAGAGAAAGAGAGGCGATGTTTTGAGCGCAATGTCCATATTTTATGATAAATAGCAAAACGAAAAACGCTGAGAGTATTTTCGTGTACGATTGATATTGAGTTTTTGTTTTGCGAGGTGATAACAAAAAGTTGCCACTAATGCATTTCGACGTGTAAAAAACATTAATGAGGGGTTTTATAGTATCCGCCGATCAGAAAGTTCCTGCAATACCATCCACAAAAGGTTTAATATCCCCGATAACGTAATTCAAAATTACTCAATGTATTTGTTTTAAAGATACTTTTATGTTAAAGAAGCCTCAAATTTCAAAACCATCCAAAATTTCTTGTGATTTTATAAATTTATGGGTATTTGATGAAAGCCTATAATTAAATCTGGCTACTATAGGCATCACTTTAATAAAATTTCACACTCCTAAAACCCACAACACTATTGTACGCTTTTCCAATAATATTTAAATTACGAACGCTCGTAGTCAATAACTAAGGTGATACAAAAGGGAAATGTTTTAAACGCCATAAAATCCGGCGAGCCACGCGAGGGATTGTGAATTGTAAGTGGACGGGAGACGGTCGCTTTTCGTTCATCAGGAGGAACGGTCTGCACGCTAATAAATTAACATTCTTTAATGACCTAATCAAAGTTTATGACGCGAGCCGAATCCTCGACTCCTAGTGTTGCACGATTAACTTATTTGCGTGTAAAAAAACACCGAGGTAATTATTTTCCGAGCTTTATGGAGATTGGAAATTTTTGTTAGCTCGATCTTTACTACCTTTCAGTTGATTTATGGGGCTTCCTTGTTGTCTGGACTTACCCATGGTATCTGGAACAATACATATCTCAGGTTAATGCTTTGCCAATATTATTTATGTTTGTACGAACAATTCGTCTCGTAATGAATACATAGGTAATTTAAAATTAAAGTGGTTTTGCTTTTAGTGCATGTTCATTTCTTCTTCTTAAACGAGTCATATTTTGCTATTCAGTTCTCGAAAAAATCCATCGCTTTTGCCTAAGTGTACAAATTTTATTAGTTTATTCGAATTCCTGAACGTAATAAAAATTAAACCTTCGGAAATTTTGAGTGCAATGATATATTATATGAAAAACAAAATATATGTTAGGTTATCTTATCTCGGTTATCGTACCATCGAAAGGAATTTGACAGGTTGACAGCTCCTTGACAGCCCGACAGGTGATTGAGCATAGAACCGTTATGGATAGAGATAATTTTATAATATTATATATATATAATAATATTTAGCGCCAAGTAATTATAAATAGTTTTATACCAAATGTTAAATTTGACAGCATTTTAGTTTGTTTTAAAAATAATAGTACTTTAGAAAAAACTAAAATTCCAATTGTAATTTGCGATCATAAATTGATAAAACATTCAAAAGAAAAACTTGATAATAACATAATTTAAATTTAGAATTGGAATATGTGACCCTATCTCATTAGCCGAGAATCTTACAATACAACAGCCGTAAAATGTGATAGGTAAACACGTGGGAAGCCTCATTCTTCAAGAGGAAATAAAGAAAGCACTCGATTTCAATCAGCAAAAACGTTGTCTATGTTGATTTAACACGATACTGGAGCATCAAGTGAAATAATCGAAGCGGATCCGAGGAGCGCTGCTAAATAAATAATTAAAGGAACTTTTTCCCGTCTCGGGCCGCGCCGGAGCTCCGAGGCGGTTGTTGGCCGTTTTAATCCTATTTACATTCCTCGCCGGGTCCAACAGGCCAGTTACATCGTGAGCGGTTTGCTAAAGCTCTTTAATGAAAAAACGAGCAAAAGTGGTCATTCTTGGACCGGGAGATAAGGAAACGGCAGATCAGCTTTAATTAGATTAGATGGTAGTTTTATTTTATAGATATTACATTAAAAAAAGATTTTATTACATTGTTCTACTTTGCTGATTTGATACTTTCCTGGTAACGATAGTCGTCTGATTCCTGGATTATATTTAATCTATCGTGTGATAATGCAATTTAGATTAATAATTACAATCACCTATGTTACTACGAAATTGTTAATCAATGATCCTCTTTACAATATTATGTAATTTTTTTAATACTAAAAAACCGATTTATATAGTCATAATATCAAATGACTCGTGTAATAGACAAACTCTATCACTTGATTACTAAACCACGAGTAAGTCACAATAAGTGGGAAATGTCCTACATCACAGATACAATCTTTGCAGATGTCAATCAAATCAAAACGATGACCTAACATACTTGTTATAGCAGTTACGACTAGAATACAATTTCTTCAAATTTTTTTTCATATATAATATCACTTATCTATACTTTTTTTTTTCACATACTTTTTGTGTTTTGACTATGGACGCTTCGACTTTTTGCTACGTATAAGTATGACGATTGCTAAGTATACAAAGAACTTGTGTTACAGGTACCAGACAACGGGAAGTATGTTTAATACTTTTATACTTTACATATTATATTTAAGATTTTTATTACATTATATACATATTTGACCATAAAAACTTTTTGTTCCTTCGGCGGGATTCAAACCGCGACCCCCGGTTTGAGCACCAACGCTTAACCATTGAGCCACAGAGAGCTGACGTAGATTTTGAGGCTCACGCTATAATATTTCTCTGGGTGGGCAATTTTTAACTAGTTTTAAATTTTTAGAAGACCCGAGACAAATATATAGGGACGTTAACAGTCGATGACGATGATGTACCACTATTTGTTTTTTCTCATTCCCGTGCAGAACCTGTAGTTACAGTTACAGTAATAATGGTGGTATTGTAATTGATATATTTGTTGTCGTTAGAGCCTGTTCGTGGCACCGGGCCGCCTGTGACGCAGCCATACTTGGAAATGTACGTATAATTCCACTTACTCGCCCAGCGCCAGGTTCACATGACGCTACACATTTACGCACGGGATAACGTGGGTTACTCGACAAAGTTAGATTCTTATTATGGTAAATAATTTTTGAAGAAATCGGCACATTATGATTAAGGATACATAGATCATAAATTTAATTTAAAGAAGATTGAAGATTATATTCCAAGTCTAGATTCTGATAAAGAAAGAATTTATATATAATAATAAGATTTTATTAAAAGTCTTAAAGATCTAGATGGATGACATAAATAAGGATGTTACAAGTTTAATAATTACGATAACATTACTGTAGGAAATTCATTTTCATATTAATGACGATGAATTAAAATGTTGAATAAACGCTAAAATGATGCGGTCGTTATGTGAGCCGACCCTGCTTGTATTGCGTGCTTCGCCTGCGAGTGGGAGTCGGTCTTAATAAGCGGCTTATATACTATAATAGCGACTCTCGATGGACGACTTTGGACCCTGTGTGTTCGTCTGCACGGGCCAGCTCGGGAACTATTTATACCCTGAACTCGGAGGTTGCTGACAACTCCAACGGTCTTCAGGTGGAATGTCTCATAGCGGAAACTGAAACTTATGTATGTACATAGATGCCAGATATTCAATGATCAAATCCAAGGATACACACCTGTTTGGACTCGCAGGTGCCTCTAACACACCTGTGTCTGTAATTTTATTTTTAAATGGAATCTAATAATTGTTATGGTAATTTTACCATGGGCAGATCTCAATTTCAATAGCTATGTAAATAATATTATACATTGTATTGGAACTGGTAAGGATAATTAAAAATAAGTTGACAACTGGGTCTCTATAATTATATTGCAGAGAGCAATCATAAAGCTGTCATCCTTTTACATTCCAGTATTTGTATAATTAAGAGTAAAATTAGCATTAGTGTTAGTGACAGTAACGAGGGTTTTCTAGCAAGTGATAAGTCTATTATGGTAACTCACTGTTATGTCAAGAATACAATGTCAATTGGATTAATAGAAATGTAAATGAGAGTGAGCGACAGTAATTAAAATCCAGTGAACAGTAGTTGCGGCCATTAGGGCTATTTTTAATGATGGCCTCACTATCAATCCAGTGAGGTACTAGGCCCGCATTGCCGCGGAGGTGTCCAATAAATTATCGAGAGGCGACACTGCTAATGCAGCGAGCGACGCTGAATGATAGCGCCGCAGCGACGTGATATGTAAGTGACGACTAAGTGCGATCGCTTGTACCGCTGATACGGCCTACGCGCGCCTCATGCGAGCCCGGTGCAGCAACATGACTCGTTCATTACTATCCTTATGGGATTTGAGTCCCATGACGTATGGGGACTATTTTTGACGCGCCTCGTTTTTGAAGCCCCGATAGCAGATGCGGGAAAGATCTTTACTAAGCCCTTTAGCTAAATAATCAACACGTGAGCCGACATAAATCTCAGAAAGAGTAAATTCTTTGATCTGTCCTCTTACGTCGGAGTTTCCAGTTGAATTTAACTTTATGTAGGATTTTAATTTTTTCGACTTCTTAAAACGTACTAACGAAAACAAAATATTGTGACATGTTCCGATGGATTTACGATTGAGACAAAAATATCTGCATCACAACGTAGACCGTTTGTTTGGTTAAAATAAAATATAATTATGTAAACAAACTGAACGTAAAATTTTAATAACTTTTACTCTAATTCTTTTCTTTTCTATAAATAACTAAGTGTAAGATAAAACCAAAAGCTATGAAACTTTGTAAACTGCATTATCTATGGTCACTTTTATCACTATATTTTTAGCGTTTTCTACTCAGGGTATCCATTTTTTACACGATCGCACGGAATCAGAAGATCCACATTATCCGTCTGTTCCACCGTATCCGGGATATCTTTTATCATCACCGGGCGATCCCGAAGCAAATCCCTCTATCCCGGGCTTGCCGGGAGCCAGTAATCCCGGTTAATAACGCTCGGTGTCCCGGCGCCGTTTTAACGTTTGATAATGGAGCATTTGATAGTTATAATTGTCGTACAATTTTGATGGTCGTAGGAAGGCGTTAATTTTGCTGATGGTGTTCTGAGTCGTTAGACCGGCCATTACATGTTGCGAACTTTAAATCAAACAATTCGAAATTATTATTATCCTGTATGGTCAAGTCAACCCTGCAGGATAACTCTGGTCTATTCGGGTACTATCTAATTTTGCTAATTTGTGGCTCCAAGCTATCAGTGTGCTGTGTGCGAGTTTTTGTCACTACTAGCCGTGAAGAATTTGTATGGCATTGAAACAACGCTCCTAGTGGCAAACAATAGTAACTAATTCGATACCATACAAATTGTAGTTAACTTCTTCACGGCTAGTAGTGACAAAAACTCGCATGCAGCACACAGAATGAAAAGCCTGAAGGACGCACAAAATACGATAATTGAATTAATTTCAAGCATTTTTAGTTAACTAATAATACAAATAACCATGGATGATGGAGTAACAAAATAGACCATTCCAATTTTTCTGATTCAAAGGTCACAAAACAGTGCACAGTTCGGTATGTTCACCGTTGCTTTATCTTTTGTTAAGTTTATCGAATAAGTCTATTTGTACGCTACAGTCGGAGCTATTTTGATATTTTTATACATTTTATTATGAAAACAAAATCCCGGATGAAAAATTGCAAATAGTTTTCCCATAGGTACCAGGGAATCAGAGATATAACGGATTCGGCGGCTAATGATTCCGCGAGGGCAACAAATCCTTCCTATATGGAGGGAAAATACATCGAAAATACGAATGTAATTTTCCGCCCCTTATATGTGTAACGAAATAGAAAATACCGTGCAAGCCTCCGGCTAAAGGTTGCGCTAAATATATTGGTGTGTTTATTAAAAATAGCTCTTTGTTAGTTCGGCATGTCACGTCGACGCGAGGTGTATCTATTTTGGAAGTAACTTTTAAGGTAGCCAATTTTTGTAATTTATGTGAAATACTTTAGATAATTAAAAAATCACCATTGTTTTATTACCTACGTCAAATAAATAATTAAGAATAGTCCTTTGCCACGTTAGTACGTTTAGCAAAGTGATTAAAAAATTAATGAGCTAACACATCGCTGTCATTAAACTCATCAATTTTACGTACAAATTAAAGTTTTTTAACAATTAATATAATTTAATTGGAAAAAGCAATTAAATAGCAGGATATCATGAGCGTTGTGGATTACTCGATGTTGGTTTTTATGGCAGCAACTCTTTTGATGTGGTCGCATCTGGTGGCGTTTCGTCGTAAGGGTGACCACACACGCGCGTTTACGTCTCGCGCCGGCTCAGACAAACAAACACACAGTTCTCAGCAATGATGTACTAAACGTTTTGTATCAAAGGCGCCACCACAGTTCCCAGTAGACGTAAAAGCGAAATTAAGTAACCAACAAAATGTTGTTTATGTGGAGTTTGTGGGACGAACCTAACATAAACGAAACTTGTGAAACATCAGAATCTAATACCGGCCCATTTATTATAATATTTCTAGATATTATAAGACTAGAGACAAATTACGTTAGATTTGAAGAAGTCATTTCTGCAAATATCAGTACAGAAAATTATCTTTTGGTAAAGATATGTGTGGTAATATGTCAGATATATCTATGTTACCACATTTTTTTACTTTTACGGACTAGAGGAAAATAGTCTTTCATATTTTTAGCTTAACATCGGAGGCGTGAAAACAAAAGAAGGAAAGTGGTTGCATATTTTTAATAGTATAAGTAAGAACTTTCAATTTTCTATCATCACAATAAAACTTTCCAAATCTACTGAAGATTGAATGTAACGGGTGTGGGTGTTATTTTTAACGTTTCCTATTATTGAGCGCACGAGAAAGACAAAGGCGTTCTGAGAACCCGCTCTTTGATATTGCTACAATAACAAACAGGCGATGTTTCCGATGAACAGATTTTACAGCAGAGGTGAGGTGTCATACTCGTCTACTTCTAACCAGCTTTTACCACCTAAAGATAGATAAATAGTAGATATATCTATTTTTAGGTGGTAGGCGCTGAAAGAATAAGAATGTTTGAAAGAATAATAAATGTGAAATATATTTTGCATTTTGTCAATCATCAGTACAATCTTAATCAAAGGACTTTTATAAGAATAATAGTAGCAAACTGTTAGTAATCTTCAGCTCGACTGTCCTATAAACGCTTTGTAGCAGAAATAAGTGCGGGCAATAAAGTTTTATCATTCCTTTTAATTTTATTGTTCGTTTGATTCGTTTGTATGAACATATTGTTGGTCGTTTCAATTAACTAAAAACATAAAAGAAAAGATTTGGGAACATATAAATAGCTTAATTTGAAGTAGCTCAGTAATTATTATTACAACATCTCAGACGTGCATTATCTGAAGATTAGCTCAGACCTGATAACGCCTATTTATGTTCCATAAAACGTGTACCTTGCAACCGTATCTACGTGCTATAGAGTTTATTCCTAACGTGGCGTGCTGATAACGAATAATTAAGAGTTATAAAAGATGAAAGAGGCGCAAACACTTGATAAAACTCATAAATGTGATTATGTAAATTCGGAAGTCCCTATTAGTTTAGATGCTTTTAGAACACCGAAGAGTATTCTTTGCTTCGAAATATTATAAAATAACTGTGTCCTCTTTATATGTACACAATATGTAGATTTTGTTGAAAGTTGCAGGGATTACCGACCAAGCTCTACCTATTCCTTGCTAACAAACGTCGAAACTTGACGTGTTGACATTTTATTCAATCGTAAAGGGCACGGTTGAAGGTGGCATTAGCTGGTCATAAATATTAAAATGAACATCTGTCAATTATAATAAACGGCGAAACCACTTGAGGTGCTGGGTGCACCCATGAGATTTAGAGGTTTGAAGATCGCACGATCTCATAGATGATGAAAAAAACTTCTGGTACACAATTTCTAATACCAGGATCCTATAAGTCAGCAGTTGTTAATAAAGACGCTTGCATCGCATGTCCGCGCGGTAAAACGCTGGGCGGTGCAGCTCCGCCCCGGCGGCTTTTAGCGGCGCGAACTCGGACTTAACTGCCTTCACAATTTTACGACTCCGTATATTGTTGCGTTCAAAATTAGTTTTGTAGACAATCGCGTGTCGGTTACTGGGAACCCTCGGTGCGACTGCGAACCGACGTTCAGGTGGTCTATTCAGGTGGCAACGTTACGGCTTCAGTGGAATAGAGTTATAAACATTTTAACCGTTATTTCTCTGCACTTTCTACCGTATACTTATTGTAAGAAGAGCTTCTGTTTAGAATTGTCAAGTTTAAGATCATGGCTATAGAGAATTTACCTTAAATTGTGATTTAATGAAATTTATTGCACAAAGGTTTTGCCAAATCATATTCATACATTTGCCAGTTCTTCTATTGCGTGTATTGTTGAGCAATCCTCTCGACCCTTAAACATTTATTTTAAATACCTTCGTGTTCACGTGGTCCAAGACAAATTGCCTGCAGATCGGAGTTAATACAAGAATAATGAAACAATTACAAGCACTGACGTTTGCGTGCGCTTGCGTATTTTCCGTTAGGGGTGCAGCGAAAAAATTCGACCCCAAACGAAAAATAATTTTGATAGACACTTCGCGTGCAATAACCAATTAGTCGATAATTGGTATTTGGCGCATTACTAGAGACAGGAGGAGTTCACACCCCATTGTTTTCATCTCATTATAATGTAGTTTTCGTACCCATTTGCCGATAATGAGTCTATGCTTCCGTTTTAAATTATTAGTTGCAGGGTTTTTATGTCTCTCGCTCTGGGCGAAATAATTTTATCATTTTCACACTTTTGAGCATTTAAACTGGCTCAACTTCCTGCCCTAATTTAGTTAATGCTACCTTTGTACTTTTAATTTTTAGTTTACTTATTTATGCTTTTATACTTTTTATTCAGAGTTTCACTACTGTTGTAGTTAATAAGAAAACTAGGTATGCTTTATTTCTTTACATTACGTAGATTTGCCAGAGGTGCAAAGGTAGTTTGTTCCACATGACGTATTCAATCACACGCTGCAATGTCACCAGTGTGCGCTGGTAATGTAAATATTGTTCACGGCACGTCGACACGTCCAAACATTTTAACCTAGTTGTGTTTGAGCTGGGTGGATGGAGTTTTATCAGGCTGTGAGCAAATGTTGTCGAGCCTGATCTCAGAAGCAACATCCGCCCTATCTTATCTACGGTCAGTGTTTGTTGAGATACCGAGATACGCGTTATTGTCAATAGGTAAGGCACACACTAGAAATCATCCTGTTCTGTACATTTTTACTATTTCATAGTAGTGTCACCAGCAACAATTGAACTTGATGCGCTATGTGCAATTAGACTTTTGGGTCCTACGTGTTTTAATTTAATTTTAATAATTACCCTTATTATGGATGCATAGATTTATGGATGCCGAAGATAATTTTACTGTCCAAACTGTGCAGCTATTGAAGTTTATACCTTGCCTTATTTTTTTAGATAAGCTCAAGGAAAATAAACCATAGACCAATAGTGGAAGATCTAAAATTGTATGACGGGATATCATCTGACATTGTACTAAATACACTAGATAGATCAAGTTACTCAATATTGGTTATAGATAGCCCTGGCGCCATAGACGTTGCCTCGGACAAGTTGGCAACTGTCTCCATCACTATCAGCCCAGTTATTGAGTCAATGTCAAATTTGAAGTTATTAGTTCAGTTGGACGGTCAATGATGAAGTATACTCACTAATGAGTAATAATTAGATGCATCGATTTAGGCCCTTTATTTGAGAGCACGAAGTAGATTCTTTCAATTAATATAATCCTCTGTTGCCTATGGATATAGAAGATTTTGGAAAGGTGCCATCTCACTCTACTATTTAAGAAGGTGTAAGTCACAGGCTGTTGGTGACAGTTGAAGATAAACATGTGCTGGAGATAATTTATGTCTTACGTTTCAGGTAGCCAAACCCTGGACGGAAACGATAAAAACCCTTAATCTTTTCCAAACAGGCGTACATTATTTGGCTGGCACAAGGGCACACAAGGGCCCCTGTTCTTGTGGTGTTTGTTTAAAACCACTCGAACGCTCGAAGGGCCTCCCGGGCGTAGTAATCTGTCGTCCGTAAACATCATATTGAAGTGTTGACAAATATGTAAGAATAATCATTAGGATCATGATCCAGCGTTGGTTTTTTTAAAACAATCATTTTTTTGCTAGCTCCTATTCCTATAGGCGTATTAGGTCCTACCTAAGGGACTTGCTTGCTTGCATGGCAAAGGTAGATCGCGTGTTGAAAATTTCTATTGGCTTCAAGGGAATAAATAGGGTAGATGAATACATGTCAAATATTTAGAATAATATATATAATCAGAAATATTGAGGAATTGCTACTCGATTCATGTAAAGCTATAACATTAACAAAACCTACATCATCAGCTTACTTACATGAACATCATATACAAATTGACTGAGTATACTCATGGGTAATTACGTCACTTCGGTAATTATCCTAATGTTTTATTGGTAACTAGCCGTTACCCGCCCGCTTCGCGTGCCATAAAATACATGCCAAGTGAAAGAAATATTAAATTGTGTTATCTAGCTGCCTAATTATTTATCATGAACGGATTTTACGAAATTAACACACCCTTAACTACTTAGCGTCTTATCGATTTATATGAGTTAAAATAATAAATAACACAGCTTTCCATATAAATAACACACTTTTCCTCGAATCTCTTGTAAGAGAAGACGCATTTGATAACATCCAGTATTTCCGGGATGCACGGTATAAACTCTACCTAAAGCTTGATCTTTCTTGACTCCTAAATAACCTGAAACAACCTTACCTTTTTTTCTTCTATCAAAGCGGTTATTTTTCCATACTTAATAAGCTATATCTTCAACATACAAAAGAGTTTTTGCAAAGTCATCAACTTGGCAAAGCTCAAAAAAAGCCATTAGTGTTGTTTTTTTTGGATTAATTACTTTGTCAACCACATCTTGCTCAGTAAAATAAATTTTTTCAAGATGTACAGCAAGATGCATCACATCAGAAACCTGTCATGAATAGGAAAACGAAATATTCGCCAGACTGCTTCAGAGCTACTGATGTAACGTCCCGCCTGGTACTTCACCTCATCACGTCACCTCATCAAAATTCAAGTTTCTAAGTTTTAAATCTACAGATTAAAAGATACAATTTTTTTTGATTTTTAACGCCCCAGCACAACCCTCTTAGAGTTGAATATCATAAAATTAGTTCTTGATAAACTGAAACATGCCAAAAAAAATATTTTGGCCAAGTTTCAAAGTTCTAAAAGCAATAGATTGGAAGATATAATTTTTTAATATTTTTAACGCCCCCGCACAACCCTCTTAGGATTGAATATCATAAAATTACTTCTTAATAAATTTAAACATGCCAAAAAAAATTTTGGCCAAGTTTCAAAGTTCTAAAAGCAATAGATTGGAAGATACAAATTTTTAATACAGTAAGTAAATTCAAATATGGCAAAAGAAATATTCTGGCCAAGTTTCAGAGTTTCAAAAGCTATAGATTGGAAAAAACATTTTTTTTTAATTTTTAACGCCCCCCCCACAACCCTCTGGGGGTGAAACATCATAAAATTAGTTCTTAGTAAACTCAAAGATGTTAAAAAAAATGTTTTGGTTAAGTTTCAGAGTTATAAAAGCTATAGATTGGAAGATAACATTTTTTTTTAATTTTCAACGCCCCCGCACAGCGCTCTGGGGGTGGAAAATCATAAAATTATTTTTTAGTAAATTCAAACATGCCAAAAAGAATATCCTGGCTAAGTTTCGTACCTATAAGAGCTGTAGTTTTAAAAAATGTGATTTTTTTTAATTAACGCCCCCGCAACCCCTCTTGGGGGTGGAATTTCGTAAAATCCGTTCTTAGATGACCTCTACTCGGTGAAAAGAATTCCTACCAAATTTCAAGTCTTTAGCTCTAATGGTTCCAGAGATATCGTGATGAGTGACTATATACGTGGAAATCTCTTATATACATATTGGTAATAAACTATTTGTATTTGGTTCTTGGGGGAAATTCATGTTCATAATAGTATCACACAAGTGTTTTATACACTTTTACATTTTATTCTGTATACTATATTAATAAAGTTAAAAAGTGTATAAAACACTTGTGTGATATTATTCTGATCATATACAAAAACATTAACTATGGTAAGTATGGACATAAGCGTATCGTAACAAATTTTGGGAGATATCAGCAAATTGTTGTATATTTTATACAACTAGCAAAAGCGTTACGTCATGTTTTAGGTTACTTGTATGGAACGTTTTCACAACACTTGCGAATTTCTGTAGACAAAACGCCGTACCTTTGAAAATGTACATTTTCAATGTGCTATTTCTTCTGAGAATTTACTTATATTTTAGAGCCTTATAATTTAAACGAACAATTCTTGTATAAATACTGAATCAGAATCTCGGAAACGGCTTCAAGTAGTTCCATAAAATGTAGTATGCAGGGGGTTTTCGGGGAGAATCAATCTAGCTAGTTTTGATTGATAGAGGAAACAATTTTTTTCTTTCGTGCGCTAATTAGTAGAAATAAGTTCCGTAAAACCCTGATACAATAATATGTATGTAGGTAAGTACTATTTCGTACTACGTTACTAGAACCGACCAAACCGACCAAAGCTCGGTCACTCAGCTGGTATTTATGCATTTGAAAAAATCATCTAGCCTATTTCAAACTCGATTGTTGAGTGACTGATTATTATCATCGGTCGCATTATTACATAAACAAAAAACGAAATGCCACTCAAACCTTTTCAAGTCAAAAGTTTTGACGTGTCAAGTGCTGTCGTAATTAATGATTTGTATTCGGAATTAACCAACGAAAACAGGCCGTGAGAGAGTGAAGTAATCACTAGGCGCAAGGGACTCTACGCTTTCTAATATTTCATAATATATTCCTTTTGTTTCTAATTAACTCTCTAAAATTATTGGTGCATAATATTTATATCATTCGATAGGCACAACATATTGTCCTAGTTGAAAATGTGAAAATGCGGTTCAGGAGGTTAGTAAGACTTATGTTCGAGTAAACTATACAATATTATGTTCCTATTTACATATTACTGTCATCTGTAGCCCAAGCAGGTACAATTGACAATGTAGACCATGACAGCGCCCATACAATTTTCATTCGTTAACGTTACGAATACATTGTTGTCAATTGTTCCTGCTGGTTACTTTTTCCTGAAATAAAAATAAGTGTATGAGTAATGACTGAGTAAGTTAAATAATATTTTACGTGATATTACGAGTACAGCTAATTCTCGTTAGATAAAATGTTGAAATAATTTTTTGTCGTTTCCAACAGTGTTAACAAATATTTTAAAAGAACAAAATTTCCGTGTGTCATGTTTTTAAAATGATTTATTTAGTTTACTAATTTCGTACACAGAAAAGGCGTCCAAAAGTATATATTTAATTAAAATATGACATTAGTCGCACGAAATCATTACTCATGTTATTACAGACTTCCTATTTATAAAACTAATTCTCCCCATGCCAACTCGTTTCTAAAGTTAATTATTTGTGACAACACGGAACACGTAGAAATATATTTTACGTGGAAGGGACTAGATAAGCTAGTTAATTAACAAAATAAATAACTTTCACACTTATTCTAGAATGCCGAATTACGTTTTAACGCGCGTACAGCTTTTATGTACTGTTTGCATTTATTTGCGTAGTCTCTGCGCCGTTAATTTATTTCATTAGGCCGATGATGATGCGTGACATTCGCTACTTGAGGTTTCTAGAAACAAACATCATAAATAGAATCATCAGGTCAATCAGTGTTGAAATCTGATCTAAGCTAGTCAACTTTTCCTAAATAAAATTCTTAATACAAAGTAACCAATGCCACCAGGAGCCTGTTCATCTTCTTAGAACTTGTCTTTGTGTATTGAGTTAAAGTAAGAAAGTTACAAAAAATTAGAATACCACAAGGTGGTGAAGTAGGTCCTAAGTTAGTTTTTGCTGCCTAATAAATATAACATTTGTTATCACCTCTGATATTGTTGTTGTCTTCGGGTCATTGCTATAAGGCGGTTGTTTGTTGTTATAAGATTCTTTTAAGTTATTTTGTGATGGATATCACGCCAGGAATGACAGGTAAGTGCGGGCTCAAATTTCAAGCCCGCGACTCCGCGTCAACATATTCAAATTCTCGTCTCCTGACGGAATACCAAATGGCATATTAATGTTCAACTGTTCGTCTGTTTGAGCTCTATCTGAGGAAGCTTCATTTTAGTCGTAAGCATCTCTAGGATTACATAAACTACAATCAATAGTTTTATTATTTAGCTTAAATTGCCTAGAATTACTTAAATTAAATTTTAAACGTTTACTAATACTTTTATTTAAAATATTCCCAACCACAACCACAGCACAGAGCTAGTCTCGAAACATTTTATTCTTTACTCGGCTGTGTAGTATGCTCCTGAATACTAATAAATTTTTTATTAACTCTACATTGTTTTGTTTATTACTTACAATATTTATTTAGACTAATGTATCTGTTTAATGCGCATTACATTTTATGGCAATTGCTACTTTCTTTGTAGGTATCTTTGGCTTTGGTCAAATCTGAAATATTCTTCGAATTTTTAATTTTTAAGCTAAGGTTTGCCTTTTTTTGTCATATTGCTTGCTATATATTACTATTTTTTTATATTTCTATGCACATAGAAATATGTAAATTATATATATTTTAAATTTTTAAATCTAATTTTGTAAATCTTATAAAATTCCCTACGAGGAGCATTTGTTATGCATAGTCTGAGAGTCCTCAGCTAACAAAGTAACACTTGCGGCCAAGTGGCGGTCTCAATTCGATTACGCTAGTGTTGGGGGCCGAATAACTCGGTTTCCACGAGTGTCGCCTTATTCGATTTGCCGCCGATTACAATGCGTAAGTGTTGTTCAGTTCTGCGGTTTTTTTCACTTGCATCAATTCAATTGTCACTCCCGTTCTTTAGGGCTTAAATGTGATTTTTTTTTAAATTTTATAGTGAGAGTTATGTGATGAAGTGAAAAATTTGTTATGGATGGAAAGAACATGATCAATTTAAATATTTATGTACCTCTGTTTACACCTTAATATGAAATGTTACACGTAATTTTAAAAAATCATATGAATTCACATAAATAAAATTACATCAATCACCTTAACAAGTTCTTATAACTTTATCCAATCTAAGGCTGATGATGATGAGGCAAATTAAAAATCAGCCGAATACCAGTAAATATGTCAATTTAATTACAAAAAGTTCTTCAAACTACGGGTATACTACGTTGCGATAAACGCCATCTAGATCCGTTCGCCTAAACAAAGAAAGGGCCCGAGTGTTTTATAGGCCGTTGGAGCCTTATTTAACGCTCGTACTGATTTTATACATCGGCGTCTCGACGTCTGAGCATCTTTCATGGGCCCTTAAGGCTGTATCAGATGGGCCCTTCCCCGGGATTGCTCCCTTTGATGCCCTATGACACGTTTATGTTTATAGTCCTACGGGAAATTTTGCATACGTAAAGGTTTTGTGGTTTCATTATTTATGGCGGGTTCGTTTGTACGTTGTTCAGATATTTTGATGGGTATTTAATGTTTTATGGAATGCCGCGGTGATATAACGGTGGAATATTGTTCGAGCGAGGGAAATACTTGTAATATTTGTATTATAAATGTTTGATTATTTATCGTATAGGTATAACGGAATCGTGTTTTGGTATGTAAGTTATGGCTTTGTGATTGACAGTTATATGTTTTCTATGCATATTGTATACATATTAAAATTTTATCTTATGATATATGAGTAAAAAGTAATGAACATAGATCAGCGTAAATCACACAATAACTTATAGTTCGTTCAGTAGTTTTATTGATAACCCGTACATTATCGCGAGCCAATATCCCATAATGATTTGCTGTAAACACAGCAAAATAATATTTGAAATCAGTACAAAGATAATGTCAGTTTGAAGCTCTCATCGTAAAAGCGATAACACTATTATACGGAAAGTTTCAGCGTTAAATTTGAAGTTAAATTAAAATGTCACGCCGAGCTATTACACGCCAATCGGTTCCGAATCGTCGGACAAAAGTCACGAGAAAACGGACAAAAGGCTCTTGTCTTTATTTAATCATCGTGCAATAGACCCGCCGCACTAGTACGGGTTGACAAATTCGCACGCCCTCTACATCTTCTAAACGCGCACTTAAGACGTACCCTTCCGGCCGTTCCTTCACCCTCGGACGCCTCCATTCTTTTTATATCGCAACTTTATTAGCGCATAAAGGTCTGGTGATAGCCCTTTAAGAATTAGGATGCGTCCCGCGGTCGGGCGGCGGGCGACGGGCGGTGCTCAGCCGAGCCGAACGAATGGAGTGTCGGGTTCGGGACGGATCGGCACATCCCTGTGCGCAATTAATGGAACCGTTATCGTCGCTCCAAATTTGAATTGCAGAACGTCCATCGCCGACTTCGACTGCGTTTGTTTTCCATTTCCGAATCATGACCGCCGATTCCTTTTTGACCTTTCTCTCGCTCGTGTATCGAACTAGGAGCACATTGGCAGATTGTTATCGAGCGGCGAAGGAAACGAGTTGTTTAAAGCCAAATAAAGATGGAGGAGAATAATTCTATTACGGTTGTCGAACACGGCATAAAAAGGGGAAAAACGTTCGAATACGAGTATCGAGAACGCGAAAGCGATCGGATTTACATGTATACCGTCGCTGTACTAAAACGAAATCATGAATGAAGCGCAGTACAGAGAAACCCAGAACATTATCCTTATGCCATTTTACGACCTTTACCCCCATCCAGTCGAAAGGGTCACATCGATACGACACGCCGTAAAACATCCCCGTCCCGCTCCCCCCCACGGGCCGCTCGTAAAACCGAGCGAGATAATCACGAAGATGAGTCGAAAATTATTTTTTTTATTATCACCATCGGCGGTGCTCTTTTATTTCCTTTTTACGGTCCGAGTACCTCATAAAAAGACAATAAACTTACTATTTACAGACCATCAGGAAATTGTTAGCCGAAGAGGTCTCTTAACGACACATGTTCTCCTGCTGCCTTCGCCCGACGCCCGAGTGACGCTCTCTTTACGATTGACGCGCGCGTTAAATGTAAGGGAAATGGTACATTTTATTTCGCAACTAGCTTCACGCGCGGCTTCGCGTATGTTTTATGATATGCGTAAACAAGCCCCCGAGTAATGTTGCGGATAATTTTGTGATGTTTGTAGTACTCTGCGATTTACCTTTGATGTTTTGTCTTTTAGATAGTAAGTTTCCACAACATGGACTGAAATGGAAATTTTTCTTCGTTAAGTCTCTAGCATTGTTGTGTAGCATAGGCACTGACGTAATTATCACAATCGAGAAAATAATAGACTCCAGTACAAACAAAAACATATTTGAAACCATTTGAAACATACGTTTAGCGTACATTAAGAATATTTTCTGGCATTAATATAATGAGGGTTAATTCATTTCCAGGTCCAAGTGTAATTGGTTGAGATATCGTAAAGCACCTTTATGGTGGTGTTTCGTGTAATGATAGTTATTAAACGGTTGCGGCTAACTCAGCTAACACACGTTAACCGCTTTTTAACGCCTCATAAGATAACCACGTAATAGTTGCTAACTACACGTCTTAACCAAACTATGGCATTACTCTATATATACGAAGATTTTTAACTGTAAAATAGTTGGGGGAATAATTCCCTTGGGACAAGTTATTACAGTGACTTCAGAGTTTTCAAAGAAGGTAGGGCAATTGATAATTAATTTTAAAACGAGTTTAATGAATTCATGTATCACCGAGAAAATCACGTAAAGGAAAGAAAATGTAAAGTACGCCGTTGTACACATAAAGCGAACGGAAATAGTAATATCGGAGAAGATAATACAGATGTAAATTAAGATGAATTTAGAGGGCTCGCAGGGTAGGTACTACCCGCGGAACATGAATGCGATAGCGCGCACTTTATGTGATGTCTTGGAGCGAGCCAGGCACGGATAATATTGTGAATTCCGAGGATGTTTTCGCATAATGAATTTAGGGATTGTCTTGTGGTTTTTCGGTACCAACCCCTTGGTCCCCGAGGGAGCGCTTATATTCCATTTATCAGTGTATGCCTGGGTAAAGATAATTTAAGGATATAACCATGAATTCCTCGAGTTCCGTGAGTACGAGCCGCCGTTTCGGTGCGCATCGCGGCGTGGCACCGAGAAACGTTAATAAGGCATATTTTATTTAGGTCCGGCGATTCGTATGATAAAACTGATTCAGTCATATTTACTCCGTGCGATTTCTATGGAGATTTCGTCCTTGTTTCGCAGCTAAATCTGCGGGAATGATATATACGGGCAGATACTCCGCGAGCCCGAAAATATTGCCGAGAAATATTATGTTCGCGATATTGAGGAACCGAGATATGATTGTGGCCGAAACGGATTCAACGCTTATCTAGTGCGGTATCAAATAGCGGTTTCAATATAATGTTTGTATTGTATGAAAGCTCTATTACCTGATAATTTTGTATTCCAATTGTAATCAAACTGTAATAGTTGACCTTAATAATTATTATTTACTAAACATTGCAGTAACATGAGTCAGCCTTGGAATGTTAGGTTGATGATAAATTCGCAGTATAATCAGAATTTAAATTAAAAAACTCGCCATTCCGAGGAGATCATAAATTAGAATCCAGCGTTAATTACCAGGGCCGCATGGACGGGCGGTGATGTTAGGATTCAGCGCAGTTACAATATTCTAAACGCGCGAGTTAATTTTTTAATGCGCCTCAGGTCTTAGTGCGAGTTTACGGGCTGCGGTCGCCCCGGGCGTAGTTCTAATTAAAATCGCCCCGTTTTCTCCGCTATTCATTTTCATCTTTTAAAACGCTTTTTGTTGCTCTCCTGGTTCGGTTACGTATTGTTCTGACCGACTAATTTACATGTTAATGAGATTGTTATAACATAATACCGATTTGAAATCGATATTTAACGATAGTGGCTTCGGGTCGGTTTACTTGTTTTTATTTTTTAATATTGTTGTAATTATACTTAGGAATTTCATAGCAGTGGATCCGTCCCCTCAGGCTGATTTACCACTAAATAGAAGTAATTTTATTTAATAGAATTAATCTATTTAAATTTTAACTAGAGCCAGAATGTTCAACAATTAATGTTGACTAGAAAGAAGGTATGGTACACGAAACAATGGAAAATAACTAAACGAAAGGACTGAAGGACAAAACAATTTTTAACCAATTCCATTGCCATAACATTTATCATAATGCTGCTATACTAGGGAGGCATAAGATGCACACAGCGCACGGTAGGCCGCGTCTTTGTCCCCGCGATTATGTATGCAAATGACGGCGAGTACACCTGTGCCTTTATGTTCGCCTGGTAAACAATTGCCAGATGGAAATGGGAAAGATAGTTTTTCTTTTGTCTTGGCCGGCCAGCTACCGGTGTTTCGAACGAGGAAATTGAGACCAGCACTCTTTATTTATTACAGCGACGAGCGCTTACATAGATAAACGTCATTTTTAGGGTTTCATAGTACTACAAGGAATGAATCCTTAAATAAAATAAAAGCGGGTTACATCTACTTCAGTGTCCGTGCGCAATATGTTATGCAAATCTTTTCTATTCGATCGATAAATTAGCCGCCATGTTTTTTGCAAAAATAGCGCGCGTCCACAGAGTGTCCTCAGATCATAAATCGGCACCGCAAACGAAACCGCGCGTTAAACGGGCGAAAAAACCCACCGCAGCCAACTATGCGGAATGATTGCACGCCACAACTTTCACGACGCGACGCACGCACGTCTAGCCGACCACAATACAAACACTTTTTTTTATATAAAATAGTCAAATTAACCTTTTTTAAGTCGACAACGTGGGATTATTTGCAATTTTGTTTAGGCTATACTAGAACAGTTTTTTAGTGCTCTAGCCTTTAATTTAATAATTTTAAGTCGCAATTTTTAGGACTATGCTTCCATGTGGTGAGAGCTCCAATCAGAAAACTTCACAACTGTCAAAAATGACAGCTGTCAATGCGCTCAAAAAGAGCTTATAACACAATAGAGACAGCGACGCGGCGAAGTGCTCAGAAAAGCCGCCTAAAAGCAATCAACATACAATCGTCACTTTATTTCAGTGTTTGCAAATTACACGGGAAGCCGCCATTGCTGATTAGCATGTTTTCAAACGTGTTTTTAATTTGAAACCTTAACGTCGGTGGTCTTATTCCGCGACAGAATAACGCGCGGTCTTATTAGAATCTTGTTTGATTTTATTTTTTTAACTTATCCAGTGACCTGAATACGGAGTGCCCGATTCTGCGCAGCTTGAAGTAAAATATTAAACCGTACTATTCACGCACCACCGATAAAACCTACCGACGTTCAGAACTCAAAAGAAGCAAAGTAAAGCCGACAAAGTTTAAGCCGATTACTTTAAAAGCTCACCAAGCTCTTATCATAAACTTTGAAACAGCGCCATCTAGCAGTAGGAACGGGAAGATTTTTAAATACATCTTGAAGTGGTCTTAGTTTTTTACCCGACTATGGCGAATCCAAAGGGAAGGGTAATAATTTTGGCAGTCTATGTACCTATGTATGTTTGTTCTATCGTAGCGTCTAAACTATTGATCTGATTTTAATGAATGAGTTATAATATTAATGTCCCGGGTAACATAACATAGTCGGGTTATAGTTTTTACCTTTTATTTCTGTAATTCCTGATTTCATGTATTTCATGAATCATGAAAATGTTTTCTTTTTTAATTTTAGCACATATTTATTATATATAATATACAGTATTATGTTCTTAAAGTCAACTTAAATTGTAGCATTTTATTAATACACAGAAGTAAATGTAATATTCTAAATTCAAAATATGGCGCGTCACCCGCAAAGGCACTCCGAAATATGATCGTGCGTTCTATATTCAAAACATCGCGGGGGACTCGCTCCCTCGCGCCAGAAAAAAATATAAATATCGATTGTAACATATTCACAGTGATAAATCACCTTCGGGAAATTAAAACTGTCCTTAAAACAATACTTTCCTCTCCCCCAGACGCGCCGAGGAAATTGACAAACAGGGTTCGCACTACACGATAAAAACTTTTGTGTAGACAAAATGAATTTGTTTCGGGGTCGATATAAAATAACAATATATTATTGCTTAGCTTGTTTATACACTGGAGTGACTTTTGCCTCTTATGACTATTTATTAAATCTGTATATCGATATTTTCTTTTTGAGTTATTTCTTAGTATAAACTCTACCTTGTTAGTCAGCCATCAATGAAAATTCCATACCTTGTAGCATTTTACAAACTCAACGCGTTTGTTAATACCTATCTATCTCACATCAAATTCAGTCTCTTTTCTTTTAAAAGTAATCTTAATTACTTTTTGTCCATCAGAGTCGTAGATAAGAAGTTCTATTTGAATTCGAGTTATCAGAGTCTTCTCGGCACCCTCCATTTTTTCTTCCCCCAGTATACCTATCAAGCGTAATTTGAAGATAACTAATGCCCTCAGTCATTAAGGGAGCATTTCGTGCAAAGTGAGAAAAATTGTCTGCAAGCGAATGCATTTTTAATATAGATTGCATTAGACTGTAAGTTAGCGGAAGGCAGGGGGCGGGCGGAGTAATGCCTTTTCGTTTATTTGATAACATTGTTTCTGGAGAGTATCTGTATTATTTATATTTCAAAATAGTGTTTGTTCTCTATGGACATGGCCCAGTCGTTGGACCACCGGACGAACCACAGACGCTAAGTAATCTTACGCCGGCCATTAAAAATGAGAGCATATAAAAAGTAATAAGTTTTAAAAATGTTCCATATCGTATCCGCCAATAAAACCGACCCAATATGTTCCTAAATTTACGAGCCATAAACCTTTTTGTTAAAACTGAGATAATTACTTAAGGACGAGTCAAAAAAGTGGTCCGCGGTGACGAAAAAAAATACAGCAGTAAAACAGTATCGGACATTTACGACGAATTTACACAGGGCATAGTTAATAAATCTGACAGAATCTCAAAATTTACGCCCGAACGGGGACAGTGGGCACGAATATACTTAATGACCAATAAAACGGTTAGAATTGGTGCTGGACACTCGACTCGGTCGAGTGTCCATCAAAAACGTAATTAACTTTTTAATGTTTAGCCTAAGACGTAAAGCCACCACCGCGATGCCGATGACGATTAGCTAGTGGATTTCATTCCATTCTATTTTGACTGACAAATGTTTCTCGTGTCCGGATATGTGCCACTAATTCCCGCGGACAAATCGCACTGTAATAATTACTCCGTAAATAGTACTCGCGTTTTAGTTCGTCCCCTTCTAGTTCTGGAGGATAATTAAGTTACATTACGACTTTTTGTCGGACCTACCGAAAATAGTTTTAATGGTTATGATAAAAAGTTTATAGCCGCTGCGTATTGCCGCTTGAAATAAGTGATAAAACATTTTAATTACAAAATTGTAATTCTAGCGACGACGCAGGCCGGGCGGAACGCTTGTCTTTAATATTTTATGGCACGTTTAGAAAATATGATGTCTTTGCTTTGGGAATGTTAAAAAAGTGGTCTTGATTAAATAAAATGTCGCCTCGTTGCCGGAGCTGAGGGGGGACTACGTGAGGAGAATGGGCCCCGGTGCGCCGGTCACTCAACTTACTAAAAATGTCTTAATCGTACCCATTTTTAGAATTGCACTCATAAATTTAGCTAATTTTAAATTACAGTGTTTAATTACATGGCGCCCATCATTAAAAACAGCTCGTGTTACTTATTTTAATATTTATATATTGTATTGTTCCATAATATTTTATCTAGTATGAATATTACAATACCACTTTGTTGGTTGGGTTGGGTGTAGTAAATTAGACATTCGTACACACGAATAATATGTTCTATTTGCACGTGCATGAACATACCTATTATTATTATTTGAGAACTTTCCACTAACGACATCGGGACTACTAAGCATTTTACTTTTCCCAGAGCTCTCTAGACCTCTAGGGGTCTATTTGCATTTAGAATTCCTTTTCCTCAATAACGTGGATTTTAATGTACAATTTATCATTCGGTGCAGTGAGGACGTAATTTAAAAATATATAATTCCTACTTCGCATAGCTTCCATACCTGTCACTGTTAATTGACAATTGACGTCTTTGTTCAATAAAAAAAAAGTAAAAAGCGCGGAACGTGACGTCGTCGCGTCCATATTAATTAATTACGCATTATAATTGATGGACACGGACAAGTTTTTGCTCAAACTGACTTCTTTATTAGCCAACCGACCAACGAACACGGCTTATGCGTTCTTAAATTGAACAATTAATAGGTTCAATAGCTAGAAATTATTACTATTCATGTTTTATTTTATTGCGACCATGTAAGGATTTGGATGAGAGGTGCCATATATTTCCCTTTATTAGATTGGTAACGCCAGTACATTTATGTTTCTTATCATACACTAGCTGACCCGGACAACGTTGTTTTGCCATATAATTTTAATGCCACATAAGGGTGCCAATAAGGGTGGGTCACCCTTATCATTTAGGGGTTGAAAAAAAAAAAGATTACGACCGATTTTCAAACCCACCGAATACCTAAACAAAAAATTTCATAAGAATCGGTCAAACCGTTTCGGATATTGATATATGAGACATTTTTAAAATACTTTTTTTCATACAAACCTTCTCCTGACAATAGCGAACACATAAAAGAAATATTTATCCAACTTGGTGCAGTAGTTTGGATGGTTTTATGCGCGTACAAATATTTCGGCAATTCATTTATAGATTGAAATAAATAATTAGACAAACCAAGTGTACGTATTAGGTAATCTAGGTGCACAGTCACTGTCCTGAGAGCCTGCCGCTAAAAAGTCCGCACAAGTATATTTCATATCAGACGGACCGACCATTAGCTGGTGCTGTACAAAAACCAAGTGTACGTATTAGGTAATCTAGCTGCACAGTCACTGTCCTGAGAGCCTGCCGCTAAAAAGTCCGCACAAGTATATTTCATATCAGACGGACCGACCATTAGCTGGTGCTGTACAAAAACCAAGTGTACGTATTAGATAATCTAGCTGCACAGTCACCGTCCTGAGGGCCTGTCAGTAAAAAGTCCGCACAAGTATATTTCATATCAGACGGACCGACCATTAGCTGGTGCTGTACAAAAACCAAGTGTACGTATTAGGTAATCTAGCTGCACAGTCACCGTCCTGAGAGCCTGCCGGCAAAAAGTCCGCACAAGTATATTTCATATCAGACGGACCGACCATTAGCTGGTGCTGTACAAAAACCAAGTCTACGTATTAGGTAATCTAGCTGCACAGTTACCGTCCTGAGAGCCTGCCGGCAAAAAGTCCGCACAAGTATATTTCATATCAGACGGACCGACCATTAGCTGGTGCTGTACAAAAACCAAGTGTACGTATTAGGTAATCTAGCTGCACAGTCACCGTCCTGAGAGCCTGCCGGCAAAAATTCCGCACATGTATATTTCATATCAGACGGACCGACCATTAGCTGGTGCTGTACAAAAACCAAGTGTACGTATTAGGTAATCTAGTTGCACAGTCACCGTCCTGAGAGCCTGCCGGTAAAAAGTCCGCACAAGTATATTTCATATCAGACGGACCGACCATTAGCTGGTGCTGTACAAAAACCAAGTCTACGTATTAAGTAATCTAGCTGCACAGTCACCGTCCTGAGAGCCTGCCGGTAAAAAGTCCGCACCAGTATATTTCATATCAGACGGACTGACCATTAGCTGGTGCTGTACAAAAAAAGCGATGGCGCGACAACAGCCATCATATTTTGGAAAATATGTGAAATTATCTACGATTGAATGTCAATGTTATGGAAAGTTTGACCCGTTTGATGATGTTAATTAATTCATTGTTGAATAGTTTTGTAACATGCTGTATGTGTCATGTTGCTCGTTACTTTGATGAAGTAATTAAGACTTACCAAGAGTAATTATGTGTTCCCTTACCTGTAACATAAAAACCATTGATTACAAACTTATTGATATCAAATAGTAAGTTATTGTTACGAGTGATTACAGCTTCATCAAATACTGCGAAAGGTTTACCCACTAGACAAATAATTGGATTAGGTTATTAATTTAACATTTAGGACATTTCCTGCTATTATTATAAATATGAAAGTTTGTATGGATGGATAACACCATCCATTGTTACTCGTTTCTCGCAAAACTACTTGCTTGATGAATTTTGATATGGTAGTAGTTTAAGCTCAGGATCAACACATAATATATTCGCAAGTGTTCCCGTGGTGTCCCCATGTATTTACGCGGGCTGAACCGCGGGCAAAAGCTAGTACTTTATAATAATGAAAAGTTACTCCACATGAGGTAGAGATTTTAAGTCCTTCAGTTAATATCCCAAAAAAGTCAAAGGTAAAATAACTATTGGTGTAAATGCTTTGATTAAGAAAAAACATTCTCCATTTCTAAAGAATCTCAAAAATTAAATCAGCAAAAGTCAGCAAAAAAAAAATGTACCAGGCGCACATATTATGCGACGAGGTAGCCGAGAGAATTCCTTAGCGATATTTACGCAGTGCCCGATAAATCGCAGGAATGTAATATTGGGTTCTGTATCGTCCGACCTATTGTCGTATTGTTCCGTAGATATATCGTGCCCTGACCGCACTGGAATTTTATATTAAACCCTGATTTCGGACAGGGGGAGGGGGTAGAAAAACTCCACGTTTATTTACCAAGTTTCAGGAGAAATGAGTTTTTTTCTTTAGTAGGTAGTGTACCTATCTGGTTATCTTTTCAATAAAGCAAATTTAGGATAGATGGTGCATGTTCTCTTTAATGATTAGATTTTTTACTAATTGGATATAAATATTAAATAATTAGAAATTGTTACAAACTTCATTAGCTAGGTAGGTAAAACATTTTTAAGGTCATATAGAAATAATAACACTGCTGTTAATAATTAACCGAAAAAATAATAGACAGGTATCATCAGGAAGGGGGACACCTATACTATGTGTACGTAAGAATATTTTTATCTGTATGTTCGCAATTATCTCACAAACTACTCTAACGGAAAAGCGCTTTAAAGTTGAATAGTGTTGTAATGTTTATCGCAAACGAACACCTAAATCAAGAAATCGTCTTAGCATCCTCTTAATATTTTTAATAGATCTATCTAATGATACCTCACACTATGGGGTAGACGCGAGAAAAAAGATCATCCCCACTTTACGTGTAGGGGTGTGATTTTATTTTAGCACTTTATGACGTGGTAAATACACATATCCATGCAAAGTTTCATCTTTCAAGGATTAACCGTTTGGACGGGAAGCCGAAGACGGACGGACGGACGGACGTGACAAAACCATAATGGTTCCGAGGCGTGAACTACGGAACCCTAAAAAACAATGCGTAGCGGGCACAAGCTAGTGTTGTAATAAAATCACTTTAGGCTGGGTCTATAAGCTCCGGATCCGGAGAGGCGTAGAAAATCTTGAGCATTGAAAATAGAACTCTGCGCTAATACAATAGAGTTGAAAATGGAAGTTTCGAGTGTCGTGATGTCATATATATGACATTGACATTTATCTCGACATTCATGGGTTCCATTTTGAACTTTATTGCATTAGAGCAGAGTTCTATTTCCAGTGCTCTGAATTTTCACCGGCATTCTAGATTCCGGAGCATATAGTCCCAGCCTTATAGCTGGTAATCCTACTACTATTATAAATGTGAAAGTTTGTGAGGATGGATGGATGGATTGATGTTTGTAACTCCTTCACGCAAAAACTACTGAACAGATTTCGATGAAATTCGGTATGGTAGTAGTTAAGGCTCTGGATTGAAACTTTTTATCCCGCTATAGGCTACTTTCTATCCCGGGAATAAGCTACTCGTAGTATGAGTATAAACGTTATAATAACAATTTATCGCTAAGTTACCGATTTCATTGACTGAATTTTAATCGATTTTTAATTACTTATATGTCTTTAGTGTCGAATTTTATCGATTTTATATATTCAGCTGTAATTTGTATGGATATATTCAATTAATTAAGAGTTTTAAGAGGCGTGATATTTTCTTCTCAAATTTTATAGGTATGATTTTAATATCGAAACATATTAAATAAATGCTCGTATTAGAAAATGTAATGGATATTGTCTAAACAAATATACTTATTACAAAAAATGAAAAGATGCATTAAAACGGGACCAGCATTTGTCACACCCCACTTTATTATAATTTCGCTAAGCGTATTGTAATGCGTATTATCAAGCGCGCTTCATTGCGTTCAGGGGGAGAACAAAAAGTGACGGACAAACTGACAGACACACACATTAATATTTACACACGTCATATACAATTATCAGTCAGACGTGCAGCTTTAATGTAATAATTGTAGGGTGACCATCGGCCAGGATAATTGCGAGACTGTTCCAAAGTCACTTTATTATTGATTTTTGACAGGGAAATATTCTATCAATTTTAACAGAGATATAAGCCGTCAAAAATAAAAACTCCTTATGTAAGTCATAATCAATATAGATAATTTCAAAACAAAAACCATTTAAAATAATAAACACATTTCTAATATTTTATTAACATCTAGGTGTTAGAACCAGCGCCCTTGCCAAGTGCTGGCGACCACAAAAACTCTCAGCCCCCAGATCAGATTGACAGCTGTCAGGCTGTGACCCGCTGGTGTAAAACTTTAATCACAATATTTCCTCTCCCCTGCTAGAATGTTAATTTCTCCATTGTCGAGTCCCGATGGGCGCGGCTTCATATCCATGAATAAATTACTCGATGCCAATTCTACTAATTTGTTAAGAGGGTCATTGTCTAAAGTAAACACACAGAGTCAAGCATCATCGACGCCTTTATATTGGCTTCAAAAGCTTGTTGATTTTTTGTTGAAGAGATCGCTGATTGGATTGTAGTATGCTGTATGGCCATTCATTTCTAGTTTATCTATATATAGTGATCTATATAGTGATCTGATGGCAAGTTCTAATTAGTAGTTCAATAAATTGACGACTTATTAAAAGTTGTGTGCTCAGACATTTTCCACATAGCTTAGCAAAGTGTTAAAAATTTTGAAGCCACATTATTATTTGCAGACAGGGTTTTGAAAAATCCAATTAATTGTTAATTACGTGTATGTGGAAACAATGAAAGAATAGAAAAGCACATTACACGAATACCTGCATAGAAAATATTTGTGCTAATTATAATGTTAGGTAAGGTGTAGGTTTAGTGTTGAAGAAGGACGCTCCAAACGGTCTTTATGATCACTATAAATCATATTAATTGCTGTTTTACACACATTTTTATATCTGCATAATGTATGATGATCGCTATCAAGTGTAAATAAAATAGTCATTAAGTATAATATTTTGTTATATTCTTGTATTTTTTGTTTATTGCGTATCAAATCATAAAAGAAAATGACCCCCTTTGATGATTATACCTCGGCGTTGCAACTGTTTTATTTAGTTCTGATCGGTTACAGAAGGGGGCTCAACCGTTACTGTAAGTATAACATCTTAGAGGTATCCCATAAATGTTAAATATTATAGAAACGTAACATGCGCTCGCCTGCCTGAATGTCTTTTGTTTCGACGGTAAGTAAAATGAACAAAAGAGATCGAAAAGCGTGAAAATTCCCATTTTTCACGAACCAATTAGCTGCAAGCGATTCTATCGGCTTCCACCTGGTAATAGAGCCGGGTATAGCTCGACGAGAGCACAATCGTATTATTCAGATAAAACATTTAAATACCAGTGGTTAGAGGCCATTATCGTTTGGGTAAAATATTAATAGTTACTGGTAATTCTTAAACTAAATAGTTTTGAACAGTGGAGATCGTTTGAAATTCGCCACGGCAATCGGGATCATTGTTGTGTGAACAGTGGCCAAGAGTGACGTCGCACAAGACGTAGGCTCAGAAAGAGTTCATGAGATATTGCCTGTGCAGCGAAACCGTTACGGGTAACGAAGGATAACGAAAATGTTCAGTTACAAATAAACTAAAAATTAAGTTCTAACATAATGTGAAATGAATTGCAATGAAGTTTTGTGATTAGAAATATCAAATATTTTATAATATGCTTGTTCTTTAAATAATATAAACATACAAAAGCTCATTAGACGTAGATCTACAGCCCTAAAAGAAAATTCATGGATAATTATTTTAGGTAGGTACGTAATTTTTGAAAAAGTGCTCTTTAGTTTGACATTGACAATGAAAACTGGAGATGAAACTTAGATTATAATATGTAATAGATGTATTATTTATCAATGTTAACATTACAATAATTGTGTCTTGTAAATTGAAATGTTTTTGGAATGATATTTAAGAGTCGAGGCATGACACTCGAGCTCGACCATGATTTATCATGTACATTTGCGGCCCTTTACAGCAATAGTCAAACAACTTCAAATACGCTACCTGAATATATATTTCATACTTAAAAATGCTAATGATAGACCAATACACTTGACCCACACGACAATACTCGAGCCATAAGTGATTTGAGACAAAGAGAGGTCTAGGTAGGTTTGACAATTTGAAAAACATTATTTAAAACGTACACGGTAGCTTGTACCGATGAGTTTGTGTAATTATGTTGATGAGTCTGGCCACTGAGAGGCGACATGACCATTTGACATAACGTCATACTCATATTATCATTATGCATACCAGCATTCCGGATACCTTCTACCCGTATACCTATTGATCCTAAATCTACTCGCTATAAAGCTTTAATAACCGTTTTCGTCATATTATACAAAATAATAATTAAAACGATTTCTGCTTTTAACCATCCTTCATCAAACTATTTTTGCTTAGTATATTCACGTTCCAAAATCATTGTGTTCATATTTTTATGGAGTTTCATATTTGAATTACATTGAATGTGTCTGCTAAGCGTACAGAATAAAATACATTATATGATTACAACAAAGGGTTTAGCTCGCCTGCATACAATTGTTTGTCGATTTGTACATTTTTTTTGTCTCGCTCGCATCTGTCGTGTATGACGAATTACTTGTCATTTTGACAGTCCCGGGATCATCAAATGTAATTGTCACCCTTTTGATGTTAGCAAAATTTGACAGTTCCGTACTTTTTGGGGTGTTGATTAAAGTTTGGGGGCTGATTTTTGTTAGCTTACAAGTCCCTTCATTCTTAAAGTCTTGTCTCGTACAAGTGCCGGTTTTGGTATTAATCGATATTTTTTTCGTTCAAATTATCTGTCTGAAGAACATCAAAAAATATTCGTTTCATGTAGGTAAGTATTAAGATGACTTTATCTTAATGCTTGGTTCCATGACATTAAAAAACCATTAACAACATTGGAAGACCTAGAACAATATTTACCCAATATTTCCCAAGATCTCGTCCCCAAATCCCCTTGTAATTGCTGACAATTGCCGCGTGTAGCAGACAAACAGAAAGGGTTGATACAGCCGAATCACTGTAGTTCTGATCTGTTGTGTTCCCTGAGCGGGAGTTGTCCGTTACAGTTATTTGTAGAGCGAGTATTATAAACTGAGTGACATTAAGCTCATTTTTAATACAACATATCTCTTCATTATTATAAACAAAATATTTATAGAAGAAATAAAAATTTAGAACATTATCCACTTTAACACCTACTTCTTATTCCAGAAAGTATATATTTATAGCCACGACGATGCCCTTTTCAGTGAGGCAATAAAATACACCTTAAATAATTTGATTGAGCACGAAACATTTCCAATTACCAAATGAGACGACCAATCATATTCCGCGCCGGTAGCGGAGGCGGGCGCGGGCGCGGGCGCGGGCGCGGCGGTGGCGGCGGCGGCGGTGGCGGCGCGGGTCTGCAGTCCCGCCCAGCCCGCCTGATCTAATATTGAACACACTAGATACAAGGAATTTAATAATCCCAAACCGACACCCGACCCCACCCCACCTAAATTATTTACAACGATTTTATGATTACATCCATTGAAGTGAGTGCAGGACGTGAGCCGAAAGTCGAGTGGCCGGTGAAAAATAGCGGGAAATCGTTACCAGTTAATATTTTATTGGTTACGATAGCTCTGAGTTATGTTAGTTGGGTAATTTTCAATTTTGTGCCTGAAATATTAATAAGTTCGACCCCAGTATACGGCGGAATCCGGGGAATCCCGCGAGGATTGTAACACTAAGCGTCTACGTGATAGAATCATCTTTTTATGTGGCAACACTGTACGAAATTCATAAGCGAGTTTTCCAGAACCTAGAACGAAATAATAACTAACTAGAGAAGTCAAATTAAAAAGCTTAAATTAATTGACAGTAATGAAGATCGTTATCTCGACTGTATTAATTTGGAAATAAAACCGAAATCGAGTAAGCCGTCCTAATGATAGATTAGAACAGTCGTGGATGCGGGATTAGATGGATTCAATTAAAAATTAAAATCGTGCTCGGTCGGTATCAGAAGCGGAATTGGATATAATCGAATAAAATCGAGCTGTAATTATGTAATCGATAGTCGCTATGGAAACAATCGGACTGGCGTAGAGGAGCGAATCGATTCCGTTCCGTCACTTAGAGCTGAGATCCGTGACGTCCGAATGTAATGGATTTGTTAAATCAAATCAAACTAGAGACGCTGCTCTAAAAAGAAAGAAACAATAACCAGAACTATGGTTAACTACTCGTATATGTCTAACGCACGCTCGTTCAAATGTAGTTGGTTTGTTAAATATAGAAAATCTACTCAGTGTTACTTGTTTAATCTCAAAACTAGGTATTAAATTAACAAATAGGAACTATAATTATTGTATTCATTTAAAATTTTGTAAGTACATTAAAATTTTAGGTACGATAAAAATCTTAAAAAGCATGTTAAATAAAATTACTATAAAACAGTATTTAGTTAAAACGCAAGACTTGTAAGTATTGTTTTTTCTTTTATTTACTCCTAATTGGTAACGGTAATATTGAAAAGTAATTTTAGAATTAAACAAGACCCACTTTAATGATGTGAATACCATAAAATTATATCAATGAAACCAAAAATACAGACAATAAACTTTATGATTATGAATAAAATGTTTTACTACTCATAACTTATGCGGGAATATATTGTTATTGCGCCAATTTTTGACATTTCGCTCATTGTTCAAAAATTTATAATTTTATGAGCATTTTGGTGGTAAAAGTTAATGTGTGTGTGTCTGAGTAATAAACGTTTAGAAACAACAGTTTAAGAAGCACTTAAAGTTATAAGTATCATAGGAATTTGTTGAATGCACGTGGATAATTAATAGCGAGTGGGGGGAAATAATTAAACAAACTTTACTAGAAATCCTTGGGAGTTCGCTAACATACTATATTCTGTCGCATTATTTGTAATGCTGGAACAAGTAACGGGGATGTGATGGGATTGAACACGTCAGTAATTCTGTTACAGCCCCCAAATCTACTGCTATACTCTGCGCTTAGTACTTCTTCCCCGCTTCTATTCATTGGGAATATTTCAAAAATAAGATTACCCATAGATTTTTTTAACTCCCTGTTCCTTATTCCGTGAACTAGTACAAAATAAAGACTTAAAAATAAGTCAACAGCCAAAAACCAATTCTGATAAAGAAGAAAAAAGTACTAAAAAAATGAATACAAAATAAATTTTAACGAACACATAAAAGAATGGAGATTTTAAAATAAAGATTGATCATCTAAATGAGCATAAAAATTTGAAATAAATAAATTAATTGATGAACACAATACTAAATTTTTATTTGCGAGAAATAAATTTGATGTTGGTAAAGTGAAAAGATATGAAGCGAGAATAGATTTATTGGTAGACAAATTTTGTGGAAAAAGGTCCTACAGATGTACTATGGAAGATAAAAAAGAAATAGGGACTCAAGTAGCAAATTTGTTGGGATCATAAACTTATAGAGGAATCATACAGCCCATTTGCGGCACCAGTCACATTGGCATTTAAAAAAGAAGAAAACAAGAAAGCCAGATTATATGTAGACTTTAGAGAATTAAATAAAATAGTAGTACAAGAAATTGTAATTAATTCAACACTAGACATTAATTCTACATTTTGGTCTATCCCCTTGAGAATAGAAGATAGAAAAATAACAGGATTTGTGACTCAGGAGGGACACTACCAATTGACGTGTTTACCATTTGGTTTGAAAACAGCACCTTCAATATTTCAGAGGATATTGAGCAATTTACTCAGAAAATACAAACTTACGGATTTTGCTGTAAACTATATAGATGATATTCTAATATTTTCAAAATCTTTCGAACAACACATTTATCATTTAAAACAGCTGTTAGAAGCTATTAAACCTTCTTGTTTAAAATTGAAATTCCAGAAATGTACATTTGCATCAGACTGTGTAAAATTTCAAAATCAATATATAAAATCAATATTGGACTCGGAAAAGCTGAACCAAATCTGTTTCATGTCACAAAACTAGTTCCAGTGGCCATAATGGAAGAAGATGAGACTTGAAGGGTGAAAGGAAAGATGAACAAAGGAAGATCAGGTTGAAAGAAAATAATTAACTTTTATTATATATATTTTTTTACCCGAGGTGGGGAGATGTAAAGAAATTCATAATATAGCATTTCTTTAGTAATTTAGTTTATAGAATTTTGAATTTGCCACGCATGGCGCTGTCGGTTGTCTAGATTTAACTTATTGTTGGCTATAAATTATAGACAGGGAAAGAGTTTTGTCTCTGGATATAAGACGTAATGATATTCACATTTTTCATGTTAGAAACAGGTTATGATTAAATAAGATCGTGGTAACAGAAATGATTGGAATTGTAAGAGATATATGTGGAAGGATAAACTTTAATTGTCGTTTCTCTGTTTACAGGTTAGTTTTGTGTATTTTACTAGTAAAGTATTAGATGTAAATGTCGGTGAAATAATGTTAAAATAAAAAACTTTGTTTACAGAGCAAGTTTATTCATTTACGAACTACAAAATTATCTTATATGAATTTTTATCAAAATAAGATAATTTATCGTCTCAAGTGTTTAAAACATCAGATCATTTCCTTTTACTGCACATAATTTGGACTAATGGTTAAAGAGCTTGGACTATATTATGATCCGGAATCCGGAAGGCCGGAGAAAATTCAGAGCTCTAAAAATAGAACTCTGCGTTAATACAATAGAGCTGAAAATTGAACACACAAGTGTCGAGTCAAATGTCAATGTACCTAAGTGATAATGTATGTAATCATTTGGAATGGTAGTAATTCAGACTCTGGATTAAAACATAGGCTACATTTTATCCTAAAAAAGTAAACAGTTCCTGTGGGATACTGTATTTACGCGGAAAAAAGCTGATACATAAATAAATACATAAATATATTGCGATTTATTTTATGGGAGAATCAACTTATTGTTTGATACACTAAGGAAGTTAAGGGAATCTTCCCTTACCTTCTTTAGTGTATCAGACCATACTGGTTCATGAAGCAAATTGTGTTACTGGACAATGTGGTGTGTAGGTCCATCTGTCTGTCCGTTTGTGAACAAAAGCGCTGGCCAATTAGTCGAATCACCTCGACTCATCCGAATTTCATCGCATAATTGTCAGTTATAATTGAAAAACGCAATTACAGCGCGAGCACGTCACTTAATTAATATTAAATTCGCAAATAATCGCCCCCCCTCTCTACACCCCTAGCCGCCCCTCCCCCGGGACGCGGACGAGGCGGCGTGATTGAATTATAGGGAAATTTTGAATTTTGAATAATTCACGGGCCAAAGTTAGCCCTTTACGGCTTAGGGACCAGATACCTCTGCCCGAATTTTAATATGAATTTAATTATCTCACTCAATTCTTACTCAGTACTTATAAGTTTACCGGCTGATTATTTCATAAACATAATATTATATTCAACGATAAAAGAGTTGAGTGTCTTTTTATCAAGGATATCCTTTGCGTTTTGAAGGGGATTGGCATTTCTTGTTGACGTTATTTAAGCGATAACATCTGCGACGATCAAGTATTTGATTGTTCTAGTATTATCACATTGCTAATAATACTGGAGTAATCTAATTTACCGAACATTTGAAAAAAAAAACAACATCAAAACATTTTACCGTAATATTTGAAGTCAGCCATTGTAATGGGATCGTTACATGGAACATACCTGTGCCCTTTGTGACCGGTAATGTGGAATGTCATTTAAATATCATAGGCGTCGTTATAACAAACAAACGTCTGTATGTGTAGCGCGGTTTAGCGTCACCGATACCGAATATTTTCATGGCAAAATTTAATTACCGAGGGCACAATGGAAAAAGCATTTTAACGTGGCAGCTACAGATCACCGGACCGCCTCACCGAAATTCAATTTAGTTCATTTTGCAGCGTTCACGCCGACAAAACCGGGCGACAAACCAAACAATTACACAAACGTGTGCCGAAACCATAATTTTTCCACGGAAAACTATGGATACGCGAAAAAAGTGACGTTTCGTTAGGGTTTTGCGCCAAAGCGCTGGCCATTTTTGACAGCTGTCAGAGTTATCCGCGATTGCGTCTTTTGTGAAATGACTTTTCACGTTTTAAATTAAAAAAGTAGCACACGGGACATTGGAGTAACACATTGTAATCCCACACAAATTACCCGGCGCATAGGCGGAGATAATCGGGCAAGATGTCGATACATGCATCACAATCCCATCGTCATTTCAATACCTATTGTGCGCGCCGGGCCCGCGCCGGTTCCGCGCCAAAACGTCATAACCGCGGGGACAATGCACGCTCATCCGTCATTTGCCGACTGAAGATACATGACAATCGATCGAGATTCAGAACGTAACATGTCGTTGTCGGATGACGAGTGACTCTGACGCTCTTGACTGATTTCCGAACGTCAACAACTCGTTTAGTTCTTTCTTCAAAATTTTCTCGGCCGGTCCCGATGGTAGTTGTCACGGGGTGACGTGACGATGTGCGGCTGTCAGCTTTAAATTGGCTAGTGACGGGTGCGGACGTATCGCGTCGGATCTAGATCGGCGTGTGGACATGTTAATTGTTGGGTGCGAGACGCGCGTAGGAGTGCGGAGTGCGCCCTACTGCCGCTGATGCCTCGTACCTATCGCCGCATCATCATTGACCTTCATCAGCTAAAATTATCGCTGTCAAAGTGAATTTTGTATCATGTGACCTTTCTAAATAACTATATGGTTATTGTCGACCAATCATTGCATTCAGACGTGGATATGGGCAATTCGAATCTATTCATTTTATTGCGCGCTTGAAATACCTTTCCCTTTATAGCTAGGTGTGCTTACCTGGATCCGTCGCATCGAGTGTCTGTGGCGGGGGCTGACTCAGGGGTCCGGGCGTGCCGCCGGAGCCGGGGGACCTGACGTCGTCGTTGACCGCACCACCGTACGATAACGACGATGAAGGCGGTCTCTGTGGGCAAAGAGAAAACAGAAATTATGTAACTAAACTCTAAAATAATAGTTAAGGAATTCTAATCTCTATCCTATTATCTACTATTAAGTGATATTGTTTAGTCCAGCGAAGATTTATTTTTATTCTTTCAAGTTCTGTTTTACGCTTGGTCGTCGTCGTCCATTTTTTTTTCACCGGGGCCTTTAGTCAAGATGCATTCGATAATTTCGACGGCGAAGTTCGATAACAAAATGTATGGGATTTGGCATAAGGCCTCGCAAGCGATATGTCACTTTGCGATGACTTATGTCAAATCCCATACATTTTTGATTTCGAAATCCGCTGTCGAAATTCTCGATTGCATCTTGACTAAGGGTCCTGTTTATCTTTTTCTTTTTTCATCCACTTATACTAATATTATAACTTATACTAATATTCGAAACTGTAGTGCTAAAATATCCGATACACCTGAGGTAAACGATGTCCACGGCCATTGTTTCGCAAGCGTGGGTAATGATGCGCAGGCGCACGCCAGGCGACCATTACCCGCACCTGGCCTACCTAATGGCACGAATCAAAGTTCACACATGATTATACAAAAACCATATTGATAAAACGTAACGCTTCTATTTCAATATTACATCTGCAATGGGAGTAGGTGTTAAAACAAATTCTTTAGGAATTATCTTTGTAAAGGAGTAGAGATAATAATTTTGACAATATTGACCATTGTAAGTTGTGGGATTTAGAATGTAGATAAATACTCGATGTCGAAAATCATCTAAGTCGTCGGAGATAAATTTTTCTATTTTTGGTCGTTTGGCGTTTTGTTTCAGACTTTACCTTTTTTACTTTTTACTTTTTATAGGCTAGAATGGCAGTAGTTATCCAGTCTTTAACAGGGCTGTTTTTTAAATATTAGGGTTGTCTTTTGACGCATTAAATTAATGTTTAGATACTTTTTATAACTTATTACAACTTAATTAAAGATTTATTGATGGCGCCTATTTTTGTTTTACTATGAATATGAAAATATGCTAACAAACTTGGAGTTGTGATTGATATTCACAATTAACTCGCTCACTAATTATTCCTGTTTAATTACCGTCAATGTAATGTTAAATTCATTGTGAACGCTAACGATCGGTGTTCTATTGCGGCAGGAAATTGCTCCAATTTAATATCGCGATCGGCTTAATGATCATCGTTGTCTAAGTTTTAAATCGCCTCGCAAAAAACTCGAAATTGATTAGATGCCAATTATCCGCGCCGCGGCGTATAAATATTTTATCTTCGGCCATGTTTACCTGCGAGTAACACTGCCAAACGAATTGTTCGATGATAGCCGCAGCCCGAGAAATTCCGATCAAAAATAGAACGTACATAACCCGACTGGCAATTTCAATAATCATTAAAGAAATCGAACAGACGGCGTATTTGAATTTAGAACAGATGTCCGCCACGCCACTTTCAATTAGCCAATCGGGAACCGACGAATCTCAGGTTCATTCCCTAATTTGAATGTCGAGTACGTGTTCGCAATGTAATGACTTTTGCGACTACATTCAGTGCGGAATACAAAACACACAAAGTACGAATTTAGTGAACGACCACTTTATTGATATACAAGAAACAGCCTATTAATTAGCAAAAATGACTGGCAACAGAACGTAAAATGTGTTCCAAATTGTATGTTTTTAAATTGAATGCATAGTTGTTTTTGTAGCAGGAAGCGTCGCTGCTAATGCGTTCAGTTCACACCATATGTGAGAATCAAAAATGACTTACTCGGCTCGCGAGTGTCATTTATGTTATATTGTTATAATTTTGTTTATCCATGGGGGATACGGTTTGGTATCGTTAGCGAATACTGTCAGTCAGCATTTGGTTAACGATCACCGAAATAACACCTCTTGTTGTTTTACTATGGTTATGATAAGAGGCGTTTGTCAATGTTTGCCATACTGTACATAAATTATTTACTCAAATAAAATATGTTATTTGATTTTGGATTTAGTAATTTGGTGTTTAAACAGATTGAGTTAATATATTCTAATCTAAATCTCAATTCGTTAATGCTTTTCATGATAAAAGGGTGCAATTTGGAATGAAATACATTTATCAGTAAAACTGTTTTACTTAGTTTATTGCGACTAGCTGTTTATCTATTGAAACATTGCTATTAGAGTAAGGACATGTTACACAATTTTCTAATAAGTGAAGAATAGCTTATTCGGAAGTTTTGTCGCTGCTTACTATATCGAGCGACAGAGACAAAACATGTGTGTAAGCTACCTGACACGTATCCGTGGATTGTGAAGCAGGCCCTAAGTGTTTAATAGAACTAATTTCACACATAATTTACCAAGCTCAGCTAGTGTTATTGCAATATTAGCTAGTGCTTATGATACTACTGATGTTCCATCAAGAAAAGCCATCACTCATATTAAGATAAATATAATAATAATGAACAGTTTAGTTTGAAAGGCGGGTACGGTCGTAAACTGGTAATTTGGTACGTTGGGTCGCGGATTCGATTCGTAGAAAGGGCGTGGCAGCATTTGGGCGAAAGTTTTTTGCGGTTCTAGAGATATTTGTGGGAACTGCTCGGAACACATGCAGTTCCATATGTTGCACTGAAGGGATAAACTCATCAACATCATCATCATCTACAATTTTTGACATAGCGTAACTTATGGATTCTAATCTAAATTCACATTTATTTGGATTAAAATCTAAACGAGGACATACTTAATTTCATGTTGTTACTTGTTTCTTTAGCTTGATGGTGAGTTGAATGCTAATCTATCCTGAAATCTGAAAAAACCGATGATATTGATTCGATAGTTATTTTATTAAAATATTATGTGATCTGTTTAGATATCCTACATCCTCCATCTTTCAGTTTTAGGGTTCCGTACCCAAAGAGAAAAAATTGGACCCTATTATTGAGACTTTGGCTGTCTGTCGGTAAACATATTGTGTCTCCTTAACCATTATAGCAAGAGAGTTGAAATTTTCAGAACAGAATAAAATAAATATTTAAGGGTGTATATGTATACCCATATAACAAACGTGATTTTTATGCTGTTTTGTACCGAACCCTTCATGCGCGAGTCCGACTCGCATTTGGTAGTTTTTTTTTATCTAGCCTAAGGAAATTCATAATTCGATAATATTTAGACCGTCACCCTGCACGTCACCCAGGGATTTTTGCAATTCAATACTCGTTGGATTGAAACAGGCAATTATGAGGTCCCGCGGGAGGCCCCGACACGCGCGAGGTGTCCGGTGTCGTGGGAAAGAGGGAACAGGGATAGTGGTATTGAGTAACTGACACATTTGGTTGTCATTTCGCAAATGCAATATCATCAGCGCAGTAATAGCGCAGAAAGCACACCAGATGTAAATGCAATGCAAGAGTGCTCAGGGTAATGCCTAGTTTTGGGCAACAAAAGACGAAATAGAAAAATGGTGAAGATTTTAGTTTACTTAATCTATGTATATTTTAAATTTTGTAATCGAATTATAAATTCTGTCTATTCAATATAAAAAACAACTTAAGTGAACAATGTAATCATTTTAAAGATAAGACCTATCGCCTAAATTTTTCCAACCAATTCCAACGAAATTAAACTAGAAGTAGCGAATAAATTATGATGTCAAATAGATACACCGATAAGGCCCGTCCAGCGTCCACCCCGCGCGGCCCAGGGGGAGAGGGGGAGTGTACCCGACTTTTCCATTACCATTAATCCTCCCAAATGAGAGTTTACTTGTGTCATCGGGGTCATACGTCTTAATGTAGCGTTTCTTTTGTTTCCCCGTTTGTTTATCTCAGCGTCTCAACCCATCCCAGCTCGGCGACTTACTATCCCAATTTGTTATTTGTATTTATTTTGTAAGTAGATCGGTTTGGTGATTAATATGTGTAGCTAGTTTGTCGAAATGGCTTATTATGTTCTCCACGAAAGCCGACATATCGGGCAGTATTCGGGACATGCTGATTGAAAAGAAGAAAAACAAATAGAAATCCCTCGAAAGAAGCAAACAAGAAAAAAGAACATTCGTCAATATCACAATCGTGCAGACTCCACCTGGCGTTCGGAAATTTAATCTTGCGCACGCGCCGCTCCATATTCAAAACAATTCAAATATGGAACGACTCGGCACAACCCTTCCATTGTTCTTTTATTAAACTCTGAATAGATTTCTTTGCGTTTGACGTGAGAGGGCCGTGTGATTGGTTTCCATTAATTTGTGTACGTTCTCGATCAAACGGACGCTGTCAGAAAATACGACGCAGCTTCAGTACAAATACTAACTCGAATCAGCTATAATACGCAAAATATGCGACAGTTCTACTCAAGTCCTATCAGTAAGCCGAACTGTTGAAGCTAAAATATTAAAGTTATTTTGAGAAGGCCTACGATCCGTACGTTTTGACGACATAAAAAATATTATGATCTATAAATTACGAATGTAATAACTGTTGTATACTAATTACTGGCGATATAAAAGTTACTTGTTTGAAATAACAATGGTGTGTACCGTTTAGGCTGGAGTCAAGGTCGGTGCTTACGGCTTCAATAATGTCACCATTTTACTGCCTTCGTGAGGATCATGCCAATGAGAGTCGGTGACCCATAGGCGCCTCTAGCCTGTCAACGACCGCATGGGAAAGCACACGCCCATATCGTATGGTGCAAAATGTTTATTTTGGCATTCCGCGGTCGTTCCAGTTCTCAGCGGTATCGAATTTGATTGGGCCTTATCTTGGCGATAATTCCAAGATAAGTAAACTCAGGTTTAAGTTATATAAAATGTTTTGTAATTTTACTGAAATAATCCCAAAGAAAAATACTCACGTAGATGGAGATACATTGAAGCTAGACTTTTTTGAGCTCGGATTAAAAGTGAAGTATGTAAATAGATATAGATTGTACGAGGATAAGGTTTGTGATAAATCGCTGCAAGATCGCGAGATATCGGGTAAAGGACACTTTGATTGAGCGCGCCGGACAGCCGGATAAGATCGCGCATATTAAATAACAATATTAATTCTAAGCCTACCCACATCGCGGCAGAACTGTCCACTTGGGAATACCTACTCACCGGATTCCTAGAATTCTTTTGCCTTTATGCTCACGCTACGAGCTCTGAACTGTCTGGTCGGATTAGAATTCTACATATCATATTTTACGGTTGAGAGTTAAATTAAAATGCACGATTTCACATTTAATTTTTTAAAAATTAGAATGATCTGGACAATTTAATTCTAAGATATGCTAATATTTTAAATTTAGATAATATATTTTGCTTCACAAAACAATTCATATATCAGATTAACCATATTGAAAGAACCTTGGTTAAATATTTTAGTTAACGCCCCGCTCGTAACAAATGCGAGTGACTAAGATACTAAATCTTAAATGACTTCGCAGAACTCTGATTATTTATTATCTACAATTTTTCATTTTAACGAATTGGATATAGAGCTTAATTTTTATAATATGTATATTTTGCCTTTATGGCCATTTTATGATTATTACGTACTTACTAACAAAATATGAAAAATTATGTAAATCTTAAAATGTTTAAAAATTATTTAAAATTTCGTAACAGGATGTGTAAACGACACCTTTGATACAAAGCACGACATAGAAAAAAGAAACGTCAGTTGATAGTTTCAGTGGCAGCTGGCTACTTTCGAATATCTAATCCGAAGAATTAGGTCAAAATTCAATAGCTAATCAGTAGTAATTGTATTGGAGTACATCGGGCGGCCCGGCATTGTTCGGATGTAACCCGAGCCCTGCAACCCTTCAGGGGGACGCGCGAAAGAAAACATATTGACGCGCTTTTGTTTCCCGCCACGCCACGCCGCCATACTGTTTGTGCGGTTTTGACATTCATTATTGTTAAGGTTAAATTCAATTTTGAAATGAATATTTTATTATTATATTTCAATCAATTGTTTTGACTTTAGAGTTTCCCTTATATTACAAATAAATAACTACCCCGTAAGCTTTTGTAAGAAATATTTAGAGCTTAGTGTAGTCGTAAATAACAACCTTAATTAAGATTTTATTAATTTTAAGTAACAAGATTTTGGTAATTTCAAATTATAAAGGCTCATTTCATTACATATCACGTATGAATTGATTAGAGGTAGGTAGTAGAACTAAAAATTACTAATCTGTTTCAGATCATTTTTGCTTTTGGTACGTTTTGAATACCTAATGCTTTTTAATTTCGGTCGACACGTTTAACTAAATGTAACCTTTAATCAAACTATCTAATATCTCTAACACAATATACATAAAAAGAGCAAGAGCATGTGCATATGCGCTTGCGCACGTTGTTCTGTATTGAACTATTGACGTGTGGGTATCCCGCAGTGCTGTGCCCGCTGGTACACCATTATTTTGCTCTTTTTACATTCTTTTGATGCACCGAGGGGTTAAATATTACAATTTTAACATTATTGATTGTTAAAAATAAGTTATATAAGAAATCGAAAGAAGAAATGCCAAGAATTCAAAGTAACAGATAGTATTTTGATGCTTTTATATGTATATTTTTGCAGAAAATTTTTAATGGTACACATGACAGGAAATTATTTAGTCAAATAAATTGTATTTCATGTAAAACTTATTATTAAGAATAGCATTAACATCTACAATTACCAAAGGAATCAGGATGAAAATTATAGGATATATAGAATGTTTTTATCTAGTTCAACATGAGATAACATGGGAAATATAATTTAATTTCTACATAAAGCTCTTTATTTTAAAGTAAACACGCTAATGAAGAAGCAGAAATGTTAGGATCCATTACTATTCATATTTATTTGATAACGTAATCAGTATTCACACCTCTGACTACGTGTGGCCTCTAAGCGTGACCAACTACTCACTCAAATTTATTTGTTGTTGAAAAAATAATTTTATATTAGCTGAAGGTATGAGTATTATTGAAGTTATGAATATATTTTTTCTGATAGTAAAAAAGCTTGGCAGTTTCCATGAAGAACATTAAAATTTGAAAATATATATCTTAATTAACATCAGATTTTTTAAATATTTGGGGAGGGCTAATATCATTTCAAAGTAAGTCTAACTTTTAATTTATTTTACCAAATACAGACAATAACTTGTATCCAATTGTAAGTAATGAATCATTGGCAATATATTGTGTTAATTAGCATAGTATTTATATAAAATGTCCGTCCGTCGAGACTGGGCGCAGACAAACCAGGGTATTAATATTAACTAGCGGAGTCAGCACACATCATTAGACATGCAATGTAACGGAACGCCTCAGCATACATTATTCAGTCCCTGGCATGGTCATGTAACTCTTATCTTTAATGTATGTGGATAAATAAAAGGTAAAAAATCCTATCTGAACAACGAAATATCACATCCAGCGATAAAAAAGTCCAAAATTTTGAAATTGTCTGGTATCAGTTATTTACAAGTGTATGTATTTACAATACAAAGTTATTTTGAAGTATTTTTCTTTTATTAATAGTTGAGAAAAAGAATAGTCTGACGAATCGATTGAAAGTGAGAAACCCACTCGTCCGCCCATCGCCGCAATATCAATGTAGAGAAAACGGTTCCTATCATAAATATATCGTCTCTATTCCCACTACGTTCTATTTTGACAATTTACACCACAATTAACCTCTACACAATTACAACTAGAACATGACTATTATCATTAGAGACATGTCGCTTATTCCAGATTTAGTAGCACGATGCATATTAACATGGCTGATCGACTTCCTTCCCTTCCAATACCTGGACTGACTACTGACTATCAATAGACCTGCCTAACTATAGCTATGTTTGGATCATTTGAATTTTATTAACACTTCCTATCTATTAATAAAATCAATTATTGTAGTCGTAAACTATCACGTAATACTGTCGTGTACAAAAGATTTCGTTTAATGACCCATACTCACATAACACATTATGTTTATTATCATCATCAACAACAGGTTCATCAATATTATCATTAAACATATTTCCTACAAATAGCAGTTGATTAAATTGTTAGTTTTGTAAATTTTCTTATAAAAATTCAATTTCACGTTCCACAGTGCGATATAAATACATTTTTTTACTTTCAATAAAGTGTTCGGCTCGCCCCCATCACAATCAATAGAATTAAGCAGTCAATAGCGGAAACCACAATTTAAATCCAATCGGGATCCTATTTACATTTCAAACGATTCATAATATAGTGCAGGCGAAACGTCCGCGGCCTTCAATGGGCTTTTTACAGAAAAGCTCTCATTGTGGGCGGCTTAAAGGGTTTCGCACGACAATACGGCCCGGGTTTAATTAACCGGAGCTTAAAGCTTAATTGTAAGTTCAGTTAAGCTCGGTAACACGTGTCGCAGTCGCAGCGACGTCTAGGGCCGTTGTTCTACGATTGATATTCAAATTTTATACACCGATGATTTACCAACCGACTTAGTCAATCATTTCAATGACCTTAGCAAGTTTGGGCAAAGTTTTCTTTGTTAATATTCAGCCAGTTACCATAGGTCACGTCGAGTAAAGACCTTATGTCCTAGTAATCGTAGTTTGTTTTTTAGCTTTGCTTATCATTAATTAGGACAAAAAATATGCTTAGAGACAATTGTATTTTGGAAACAGAAGCCAATATACAAGCGTTATCGGGGCTTATTTACAACCGAGAGCAATTCACAAGAAACCAAACAACAATTATCTGGGGAAAACAAATAAGAGGAAAAATCATTAGGGGAGCGGCTCGGGGGGAACTCACAAAGGAAAACACCGCTGGAGTGTGCCCATTATGTGGCGATTGTGAGCGGTGCGGGTTCGAAGCCGGCTGTCAGCGTGATCGAGGGTAGTTGTGCAAACATGTGCTGCTTATTGTGTTGGCGGGCATTCGTTAATTGCGGTGACTCGAACTATGATGCGAATAATTAAGGTAGATAGTCCCAGAAGAAGAAGTATGGACTTCTGGAAATAAAATGAAAGGTAATGAGGAATACTCAAAAATAATATGTTATTATAACCACAACTTCCCACTGTCAGGATTTTACAGTAAAAGTTTCATAATCATTTGGTTAGTACTAAGTACGCTGTATTCTTCATGTCAAGGACTTTTATCGATTATACAAAATGATAATGTGTTTTTTATTCTGCTAAGGTCTTGCAGAGTCACGCATGGACAGTCTACTCGGTGTACTATTACGGCTGCATATGACATTAGCTAGCCTCAATGATTTATAATAATTACAGATAAGCGATACTTTATGTTGGTGCATTTGAAATTACCAAGTATGAAACTTAGCTTTATAAATGTAACAACGTATAAATCACGTAAAGTCGCTACCGTAAAGGACATAAGTCGTTGATGACTATTGCTATACTTATGTTCCAAAAAAATATAGTACGAATTTAGAGCATTAAAATTATTTACTGGTTTCAAAAATACTTGGCTATCTAATACATTATAGTTTTGTTCTGACGAGATAACATATTCCAATATATTCAATCCTTGTGCGTTGTTTTTCGTCATGTAAATCCGGTCGAGTTGGAGGTGAGTTCGAGTCGTGTAACCTGACACCTCCGTGCCCTCCGCCCTCTGCCGTAACTGTTATCCCAATATTTCTCACTGCCAGTGTAGTTTGCATTTAATTATTGTGAAATTTAATACACCTTCCCGTGTCTTGAATAAAGTAGTAAGAATTTGTTTCCTGGACTTGTCATTTCAGTTTTCTACTCTGTTACATGCATGTATAAATTTTTTTGTTAAAAATATTTCGATGAAAAAAAAGATTTACGTAATATTAAAAATTCATACACCATAAAAGCTATGAATCCAAGACAAAATTCAATCAAAGGGATAAAATACTTTTATCTATAAAAGTAAAGAACGGCGGAAAGTTAGGAAAAAATGATTGAAACAAAGTCGGGGGAAGTTCGCGACACGTCCCGCCTAAGTGTATTAAACCTCCCAAACTTCAGGGAAGTGAAAACAGACAAAGTGAAATAATATAAATACTTCAATAATAAAAAGTTCGGTCCACGGCATGAGTGATGGCGTTTTCGATGGTAAATGATTTTGAATTCACTGTTTAGTAAAATTTTGAAGTAAATCCTATTCCTCCTATATATCCTAATATATTAGTTATTTTTTTAGTTTTATGCAAGCTTTATTTTAGACTCCGACATATTATAAAGACATGAGCTTCCTGTAATTATGTTTAAAACAAAGGTTTATTTATTTGTTATGTAATAATTTGTTATGTATAAATGTGTAATATCAAGTTGATATTTCACGAAATATTGCGTGTTCTTCAAATTATATATTCGCCTGTCGATTGCAACTTATTCTATATGTACCTAGGTTCGAATCGAGCAACATATTTAGCGGTTATATCACCGGCAATAAAGAGGTCTACTGAGTTTCCTCCAAATGGTTTCCGATCATAAACAAACAAGTTTACGCCGTCTCTTGGCGTAAACGACACTTATTTTATGCGCTATGGTTTCGTGATTGCTTTTCTTATATCTTTCTCATATACCTCTCCTGTCAATATTAGATATTTTATAACAAAAATTATACAAGTTGGTCGTCCATCAAGTTTTGTATATTATGGGCCCAAACTGAAGCAGTAAAAACAATAACAAAATATTTACAAAGTGACCCAAAACAATAAAATTGGGACATCTCGAGGTTCATGAAATGCCTTCACAAGTTATAAAACTTTACGTGTAACGGACGGAAGGACAAATCAAAAATATTGACAATTTGTCCATCAGTTAACGACGGCTTCCTGAACTGAGTAGAGGAAATACTTTTTTGACTTGCTATTTATGACAATAACGATATAGAAAAATATTTATACATATTAGATACTGATTTGTTTATTGTTAAAAATAAAAATAAAACCCTCTCTAAGTTTTACCTGTTTCATTTTATAATATTATGATTAAACCTTCGTATGCTGTTGCTATTCCAAATACTCGGTTTTTCGTAATTAATTTTTATGTCAGTTCTATAACATTTTTTATATTATCTACTCTGCTGTCGGTGACTATATTGATCACACCACTTAGATCTGTTAACAGATTAACTCCAAATACTTATGTCTGATAAGGACGTTCTCGTGTTTTTGGTTTTTAGTATCCCACATTTGGATAAAATTTAAAAATATATATTTTTATTCATTTTAAGCCGTAGTTTTATACATAAGGATATGCTACTGTACACATTTAGTGAAAAAAATTCTTCATACAAGGAATTTGTACCACCTTCTGTTGAAAATCGTCCGAAGTATGATGTAAACGATCGAACTACTCGTTATAGTATACGAGTACCTTCCTTCCTTGGCATTCATTTTAAATTTTTTACAACTTAACTCGTCTGTCTTTTTAATATTCGTTTGTCATAATTTTGCAGCCTTTTACAATGCAACACTGACATCTATGTCGTCAAATGTGAAACTCGAGTGCCCCAATAGGACACTCAAAGTGCGGATTATTTTAGCCTCGACATGCCCCGTCCTTAATATCAACGTCTATATTTTATACTCTCAAGGCCTGGGCTTTAATTTTGTTATTGCTTTGAAAATTCAGTTCTCAAAAAAAATATGTGGAAGGGTTTGCTGAAAATATTATAAAATATTTCAAGTATTAAAAAAAAATACCTCATAAGTCAACAGTAAATACAACAATATTGTTTTCATGGTAAATAGGCTTTTTAGTAATTTTTATATAAGTAATATATTTAAAGGATGTAAATAATTTTAGAAGTTTTCCAATGGTCAACGTAAACTAAGTAAGCTTGATAATATTAATTTTATATGAACAAATCCCATCTGTATCACTTTCATTCTCTGGTGAGCGGGTCGCGTCGCGTGTCGTATCATCGTTATCATGCGTCGCTGGTCCGTCGTGATCGCCGGCGCAGACGCATGACCATAACCGTCAACAACAGGGGTTCCATTCCAGCAAGTGTAACAATAATAATGATCATAATTTTCATATTATCGTGATAAGAAAAAAATAATAAAGGACGAAAATACCAATGATGACTTGAAACTAGAGTTAAGAATTAAAACAACTAAACTTCATAATGATTAAAAATTACATTCGAAACAAAAGAAAACCATTAAAATAGCCCAGTTCAAAGCGATGCACGTACGATTCGAAGTATTTGGAGTTAATGTAAATCCTCACTAATGAACGAACTGTAACGTTTCCAAAGATAACATTGGTCGGTTCTAATAATAGTGAGCACCCCCGATCCACCCTTTGAGAAATTCCGACTAATAGAATGCGGATAGACAGACACACAATCCATCACGCTCCCCTCCGATGTATTATTTATGGGGACATCCTGCACCCAGCTAATCTTTCAATATCTTGAGAATTTCGGGGACATCAACGGGGATTTGGGAATTCCTACTGATAACGACGATATTTTTGGGCGCTTATATTGATAGAATAGGGTTCATTTTGGCGGTCAACAAAAATTACACCGCTGAAGCTACTCCAGAGCCAGCGACGCAAGAAACGGAGGCATTAATATCGAGACAATAAGAGCTACATCAGCTACATCACATGGATGACGACGAGGCAGTCGCGTGGGACAGTAATTGTGGGATTTGTTTGTTTGGCTCGGGAGCGGGAGTAATGGCATTGCATTAGATGGGAAATGTAATTAATGGTGCTTACTTAATGAATTTTCGTTATGAACACCGCAGGAACCTGCCGATGTTACGGTATACGATCGTTTCGAACTTTATTCGTTTTGCTGAGATTTACGTATTTGTTTATAGAATAAACTTAAGTAGACAATAACAGTGAATATGATATTTTTTTATAATATAGTAAGCTAACCAACTACGAGTATGTGCTAGCGATTTGCTTGTGTTGCAAAATATTTTGCTCGCGTCAAACGCAGCTGAGAGAACTTGAAATCGTTCCAATTATTTTTTTAAAAGCATTTTCTAACATCACTTACTTTTAGTGCTCTAAGTAAAATTATACGTAAGAGAAAAACATCATATGCCTGCTTTTAATTTTTCTAATGTATTTTAAATAGAATTTATCTTTTAACTTACATTATACAAGTTTCGCGCGATGCTTCTAGAGTCTAGATAGACGGATATAATTCAGTAATTATATCCGTCTATCTAGACGCTAGAAGCATCAAGTATAAGAAATAAATAAAGCGTAAGAAATAAACTGATCTGTCTTACTTTTACATTTCTTTAAACTCATTTCCAATTAATAAATAATAAAAAATGAAGATCTTTTGTAATTTATGTATCTGGCTTAAATAACAAGGTATATTTTATTTAACGAATTCAATACTCTTCACTTTTGGGCGAGACGTGAGATATTTTTGTTTACAGAAAACGAACGTACGTACGAAACGTTCATATATTTTTTAAATCAAAACATCTGTTCTCCGTTTTCTGTAAACAAAAATATCTCACGTCTCGGTCAAAAGTGAAGAGTATTAGGTTTAAAAAAAAAAGAAATCAAAGCGTATGCCGCTATTTCTATAAATATATCACTTAGACGATGAAAAAATATCGACTAGAAACAAGAGGGAACCCAGAATAGATCCCTGAGGGACCCCGCCGTAGTTTCTCGTTTCACGTAATCCAGCACATCCTCTCTGCATTAGTTGACCTTTTAGCTGACTGAAGTTTTAAAATATCTCATTTGTAATACGAGAATCTCTGGTTGATCATTAGTAAACTTTTGTGGAGACAATTAAGCTATGCAATATTACATAATACTCCCTATGATTAACAAATATTATGTTCTATGCAAGGTGACCCTTGTATGTAAATTCATTAGTTTTATTGATTTTCCATTTCCTTCAATTTTTTCATACAAACAAATGATGTCCAACTTTAAAAATAGCACATAATGATTATGTTTATCAAATATTTGTCAATAAATTCTCCAAACAAGCCGGAAGACCATTTTCAAACGTATTTTCTCGAACAATTTGTATGTAGATTTTAACATGAAACTAACTATCAACTACATCTATTTAGTATTACGTAACAAGAAACTACGTTAAGAGGAACTTCATTAATTCGATGCTATTTACGATATCTCTTTGATACAGCAAATTGATTTTGAAATCGAAGTCCAAGTTCTAGTTCAAAGTGATTAAAACTAAATAGCCAATTTAGTCCGCGAACATTTTCATTAATCAAACATGTTTCCAAATCCGAGCTGCGTTCGTTTAGCAATCGCCTAACCGCCATAACAAATCAACGAGTTGTTAATTTAAAAATGGCCGCTCATAATCGATGTGCAGGCGCAGCTCATTACGGTCGCAGCGCCGGCAACTCAGGCGAACACCCGACGCACCGTCACACTGATGAGATCGGCCGTATCGATTCCACTTCTCGATTTCCGAACATCGACTTTCCTCTGATACCTGATTACGAGTTTCATTGTGAGCTCGGACAATATATGTTATCGTCTCCGATGTAAAGCCCGATAAGGTTGGATTCCACGTGGATTCTCGGCCTTTTGACTTTATCTTGAATACATTGCACCTAACGTGCCTAAATAAAATATATACTCGTCTACTTGGTTATGTAAAGTCAAATAATCAGCTTTATGGTCAAATATTTTGTTAGAACCTGTGAAATATTCCAATTCATGGCTTATAGTATTAAAGTAATAAAATTAATTATTCAAAGTCTCACCTTTTGTGAGGTTGTAAATGCTTATCTACAGTCAAATTTCCACTCGGTATCGACGTGCTAAATCGTGATCTTGAGTCGTGGATATAAGACTGAATATACTGTGGTTTCATCTCTTGGCCATCGTGACCTAGAATGCGGCGGGCACTTGCCAAATAAGTGACAAGCATGTCATCTGAGCTTGTGGTGGGTTGCCAGAGGGTAAATTTCGCAACATGGAACGGAATCTGAATAATTTGCAATGTGATTACCATATATTAAATAACCGAATTGATTATTGTTTAAGCAATGATAGTCCACTTATAATATCTACAATTAATCCACGTGTACCTATGTACACCTTGCGATATGATTATTCGTTAAGTTTTTACACCTGTTATTTAACGCAATTTATATAATATACCATTATATTTTCTAATTTTTATTTTCTATTAATATTCAAGTTATTTTATTGTTAACAATAATGTTAAAACTGATAATAAGTATGACTAGGTTCCTACGTTTCGCTCACAGAGCGCATCCAATACGTTGCGCGACATCTCTTCAATTCCAACGTTAATAGTCTTGATGAAGACCCTATGTTATCTGAAATTATCCAATCGGAATTCAAACCCGCATCAAAACAATTGGTTCATTCACCCGTCCATGAATCATTGGGCCTACGTTGGCAGCCATCCTAATGTGTGCAAGCGTATATCTTCCGCCGTCATCGTTTCATTCCTCGACTGTTTGTCGGCGACTACCGCTGCTGCTGTGACAAATTGACGAACGTGACGATCACCTCACTTCATTCATTCGCCTCTGGGCTTCGTTTTGCGATAACACTTCCTTTGTTTCCGTTCATTACATGACTGTCCTATTAGTCTTATTTGGACAGAATAGATCATGCTGAGTTTAGGATGGATTGATCAATTCAAGTTGAACTTTTTATAGCAAGCTTTCGAATCCTATTTAAAACATAATTCAATCTGTCGCAAAGCAGAAAAGCCAGATTATTGCTTTTGTAGCATCGTATAAACGTATAAAAGATGACATACGGCTGCATAATCGGGAGGTTGAACAAGATTTTTGGTGAAAAACTTGTTAAATTCAAACACCCGTTGAGAACGCAACGTCATTTTTTACCGGAGAACAACGGTCTTGGAATAATTCAGCTGCAGATTGTGGGTTCTCGATACATAGGCTAAATCGATTTTCAGTAGCACCATTATTGCATTACATACTACATACTATTAAAATAAAATATTGAAAGTATAAGATAACATTTAGTGCTTTCGTTAAATTAAACCCAAAATTATTCTTATAATAGTACGTCATAAATCAGTAGGTAACTATACCACGCCTTTAAAAGTCTAACGTTAACACTTTTAACGTCTTATGATATCAGTGATTTAATGATTTGGATAAAATTTACCTAGGAGGCGTATCTTAGGTACTAATAATTAAGAAAATAATGATACGAAAATTAGTAAAGAAAGTTGATGAAAATATAAGGGTATTCGGTCATGTACACTTTTGAGTCCTTTTTATTCCAGGGCAAATGAATTCCTATTGCTGTATCGTCATCTCTTATGTAATATCAGAATGCCTTGAGGAACCCTAAAAACTAATTAGCGGTGAAATAATTAAATACTATCAGGCTGGCGGCGAACAAAAAACTTCAAGCTTTCCGATTTCGCTCCTCGTATTTCGAAAATCGTCGCGCGGTCATCTTTAAGACTGAATTCGCGAGGTTTTTATCGAAAAACGATATATGGGCCTGTTAAAATTAATTTAAAATCAACTCTATTGCTTAATAAATATCCATCAATTTCTCTTGGCATGCTTATTTTAATAAAAACAATATTTGACACGAGTCAATTTGAATTCTTGGTGATGGTATTACGGTCGAAATTAAGGTGACTTAGAGCTATGGCATGCGTTGAACAGTGAATTATTCGCGAGATAATTCCGAAGATACGGAGGTTGTGTTCAAAACAAAACTATCCGGCCGAGCAAATTGAGCTTTCCAACGGATTTCAATCTCGCTAGAGCCGGACCGGCGACCATAAAGGTACTTACAATCAGACAAGCGACGACTATTTGTGTTTCGACATCACCTAGCCTGTTACTGCTGTGTTGTAAGCAGCTCTGAATAATTCGAATAGAATTATAACCTCAATAACAACGGTATTTGCCTGTATTTTTTATTACTTAAATGAGTAGCGCTGTGAAAAATAAGACAGTTTACAAAAGGAGTAGTATACTAAAAATCAAAATTTTCAAAGATATTGCGGATTGTTTGAAGCACTTTTGTGAGTCTCGTGAAAACGACCCATATAAAAGTCGTACTAGTAGGTGACGTCACATGCTAGTAATGTTGCTACGAAATGTATGGCCATAATATGCATAACGTTTCTGATATCTCGTAATTTTGCGCGTTTATGTTGATGCATACCATAGGAAATATTTTTGTATTTGATGTAAGTAAACTCTAATAATTATGTAAGAAAAACCTAATGTTTTAAAAAAATATTTCAACTTTTTTGTGATTCAAAATGCACAAAACTACACATAAAATCCTAATTCTTTTTACTTTCATCGAGTTGTTAAATTCCTAATTATTTCTTAATTTATTTAAAAAAACTAAATTTTTACATGTATGCAAATAGTTACCCAATTTTCGCACGCTCACATAACACAGTTTTATCAACAGGTGCCAAGCTTTCTATTTGCTAAGCGAATGTTAAAAAAAAAGTAATAGACTATCACAGTGTACCTCCTAATAATAATAATAATAATCATATTATAGACGAGGCATGTAGAGGCAAAAACTCTCCCCACTTAAAAGGGCCTAATTTTGGGGTTTTTGGGGCCATTTTGACATTTGAGGTATGGTGAAATCAAGATGTTTTTCTTACTTTTTTTTTCTTGCAACTTTTTCTCGTATGAAGATTTGTTCCGTGAAATGTAAGTCATAGCCCATCCTTAGTTTCGATTTCATTAATAATAATCTATTTATTAGCTGAGATTGAGCAGTATTCAATGAAATATTTTTTTATATTATATATTATAACGGAACAAACATTAATTAAAGTATAATAATATTATAACATATATTTCAAATCAAAAAGGGAACAAAATGTACGGACGCAACAGTTGATTCCATAATTCGGCACAAACCTATCCCGAACCGAAAAATCCAAGTTTAAAAAAAGCGGCGTGTTCTAAATTTAAAATTGTAATACGGCCAGCAGTCGTAGTAATATTTGAAATTTAATAAAATGGAACCCGTTCGAACGCCACTTATACTTTTTAATTTTGTATGGCGACCTTTGATACGATCGGATGATGTTGTGTCCACTTTTTACATTCGGCTATGTCACATTTTTAATACTTTCATATGACTGCATAACGGAACTTTTAATCAAATCTGAAGTATGGCACCTACATGATCGTAATATTTATATTCTTTGCTTATATTAGATTTAATATTGAAGTACCTACGTGGACCCTTCACGTAGGTACTTCCTACATCAAAGGATCATTTTATACACGTGTATACCAATTTCAGTCTCCAGATTTATTATTCTCATTGTTTTTAACTCCTTTGCTATTTCAAGAACGTTAAATACTCTTAAAAAATTAAAGTTTGTATGTTTCACTTTAAAAATATTTTCTGGAGTTTTACCGGGGAGTTCAATGGGTGACGTTGTGGAATTTGTAATATTTCATAAATTTTTGTTATCTCGGTTCTTAATGTGTAATATTGGTAGAATATTAACCATTAAATATTCGTTAAAGTGCACAAGTGTGGGCAAGTGGTACAACTTCTAAAAACGTGCTATCTGTGTGTTTCCCGCCAAAACTCCCTAGGAACTTTCAGTAAAGCGTCTACCACTTTACTGAATCGACTGACATGACTCATTGACTGTACTGACTATTTATTTGGACTTTGACTAGACTTTAGACTTGACGATATATGAATACAGTGTTGAAAATTGAAACGAAAGTTCTATTTCCCGCCTTTTTTACTTGACACTAGAAATGGTTTTAAGATAAGCCGACGCCATATATTAAAAAAAAATATATATATATATATCTGACATCTATTGAAGAGGTTGATAAGATTGTATTTATTATTTCTTAACACTTTTTACGCATCGACACTGGCTGTTTCTATTTTTAAAATTAAAAACAAGAAGGCGAACAAGTAAAAACACGTGCTGTCCCAGGTTCGTTTATATTTGGAACGGGCGAGAGGGAATCGCTAACTAAGCTCTTTTTTAAGATAACATCATAGCTAGTAGAGAATCATATTTCATTGCTAATTAATGCTTAAAAGTTTCTATACTACGAGTACTTTATTTTCTTATTAAAAATATTATTTTAAAGCAAAGTAATTTTCCTAAGAGGTTATATTTTGCGTGATCCGTGAAAATTAGAGTCATGGGAACAGCCAATAAGGCGTGTGCGCTTGGAATAAAAACGAGGTGTTTTTACATGATTCTCCCGTAAAACCGGCAAGAGGCGTAGTCAGCAACTTGCATCGCTCTCCGCTGAATACAAAATGTATTATAAGTGCACAATATTTGCATTTTGAATTACTCGCCCGCAGCTCGAAGCCGTTTGATGCGAAAGACGTGCGCATAACGTTCCATCATTAGTGTTGCCAGCATTTGTGAAAATTAACTTCAATTTACAAATTCCTATAATGCCTATTTTTTTGTCTTAATTGAAGAATTTGCAATACAATTGTATGTTGCCATAACATTTTAGGTTTGTATTCGTGTCCATTATATTAATTTATCATATTAATAATATATAAATTAAAATAACCTAAAGCTTATTATAGGGTGAATGATTTTATTGACGGTTGCACACCATGGGAATAGGATGGCCACCTGCAAGGCTCCTCCTATGTACTATATGTATCTGACTTTTGTTAATATTATATAGACTAAGTCTTCATATTGTAAATACATAAACATATACATATTTTTAAAAGAACAATTTTCCATATTTTTGCTAAAATATGGCCCGTGCGAGTTTCTTACGCCGGTTCTTCTCGCCGGGTTGGTTCCCGAACCGTTGGCAGGCATCACTTAGGGACAATTCCATAAGCGTTTCTTGGTAGCCTATATGGAAATAAAACTTTTGTGATTTGATTTGATATGTCACCACCTCTTAAACTTTATACTAATAATGTGAGTGAATGAGACTAGCATGAAACATCCCAATAACAACATATCTTGTAACATTTTAATTACATTAAAATAAGACGCACAAGTTACAGGTGGCGTGCGAAAGTCGCATATCAAACACCTAATGGTCAGCTCGGTGATCAACATTCTATTGACAAACCGCGGATTGTTATTCCGTCAACGGAATTCGAAATTGAACCTTGTTCATCACCTCCCAATTTATTCGCCTCTGCCAAGGATGATGGACATTTTTATTCATTCGATTCAGCCGGTGTCATAAGTAAATTCATCTGGCAACATTTAACAGCCATAAAGTCCGTGAAGGTTTCGAACTGCGTTGTTTATACCCTGCAGATTTAGTATCTAGAATAGTTTATTTCTATTACAGACGCGACCGCCATTAAGTTAATGCTGAGAATTATATTAAGCAAAACGATCTCGGTATTTATTGGTGAAGATGTCTCGACTTATCTGTGTACGGCATCACCGCGTGAGAAGCAGACACACTTTAAACGGTATATATTATTAATTTAAAGTAAATATCATATACCTATAATTCAAAGCAGCCATGCATGCTGTATTATACCACATGCAAAGTAAAAACATTGTCAATGTGATATGTCTTAACCAGTTCAAGTTGAACATAATCCTTCGGCAGACAGGTGAAACGAAGAATAAGCTATTATTTATCATCCAATCCAATTTTCAGAGTCTACGTGTTTGCATACAAGCGAATACCCACATGTTGACGGTTTATATCACGGATGCGGATTTTCCACCACTTTCCGCGAAGACCCTGAGAACGGCGAGGTGTCGCGTACGCATTATGTATTTAGTTTAACAAGCGCGTGGTGCGAATGAACGGACAGATAGACATATCACCTCGCGACTGGCTTAGCATGTGAAACTAGCGTTAGAACGAAATATGCCAGTGTCATGTAGTATGCCATGTCCAGAATAGAAAAAAAGTAAGCACCAGCGTTGTCTATGAAAGGTCTAAAAAGAATAAAAGTGAGAGTTGATTCGGATTCGGATTAAACTGTCCAGTTTATGCCCAAACAAATAAATTCAAGGTTACATAACTCCCATTAATTTTTAGATAAAAATGATTCAATCAGTGACTCAAATCCAACATCCGCAAAGCCTCGATTTTGGCTGATTCGCTGGTATTTCCTGTAGTTATCGTAGCAGTACTATGATGCTCATATGTCACCTTGAGTAGAAGAATTGAGGATAATAATAGAGAGATAATAATTACAGCATCACCGTCGTTATGAGCACGCGATCTAGAAGATAATTGCTACCTAAACCTAATGCTTGCTCTGGGATCTCTTACCTTCGATGGAACTTTAGATAGAATATTCTGACATAGACAGGGCTAATAGCTAATACTAATAGCTTTAGATGGCAGTTATCAGGTACCCTTGATTTTAAATCAGTGCATGAACTAAGTCATAAGGTATATACCTGCTTAAAAATTGGAAATATAATTTTATGATGTGAAGTTACTTATGAACATGAATTAAAATGATGATGAAACAAGGTTTCGCTCGTCATGACTTTCGCAACCTCGTTCGATCCTTTTATGCAGGTAAAATCAACATTATTTCATTTGCATGTTAGCGATCATGCAACTTTTCAAATCCACAATTCATTGGATATCCTCATTCCACGTCGGTACTCGAACAAGAAACTAGAAACTGAATCGATTGTAAAATGGCTTGTGTAGGTTTTTAGAAAATTTACACAATATTGCATGCATTGAATTTTATTATTTTTTATCTTTTAATTTTTATTAGATAAAATAGAACCCCGGGGCTCTATTTTCGCTGAATATTTTACTCCTCTAAATTATGCCAAAAGTTGCAACATTATCAAATGCGTGAAATATCGATGACACCAATTGTCACTAATCGCACATACTTATTTGGGCACAAATCGCAGCCAGTTCGAGACAAGCATTACTCATTATACAGCCAAAACAAACAGCGAATCCGCGCCAGTATTGTTCAGTGCTTAATTCTAATTTTGTTAGAAACTCATGAACTGTGCGCAGAATCGTTGGTACTTTTGACATATCTATCTCAGTACAATAAACAACAACCAATCCTCAGTTTTTTTATAGATATCGTTAAAATAATTGTCATTCTATCCTATTGTCTATTGGGTGTACGGCTATGCAGCTCCGAGAGAATATATTTTTAAATTAAATTAGTGTTCCTGCCCTCAAAATTCCAGTGGAGTATCAAAGCTGATGCGCGTGCGCCAGCTCCGGGTAGCCATCTGTCACCCGTCACGCGTGCACCTCCCCGCGACTCTGTGCCGGTGCTAATTATAGCCACCGCTAATTAATCAGGAGGTAGCTCTTTTATTTCATTGTAAGAATAGTTACCATTAATTGAAAAATTGGCAATTACGCCTCGTCTTAAACTTGTTTTTCAGTTTTCATTATTCGGCAATTTATCGACGACTCCGTAATGATAATTGCTGTCTATACGGCACGCAACGACGTTGCCAACGTCCATCTGACTTTAATTTAGATCGATATTTATACGCTATTTACGACGACAAATTGTTAGAAGGTGGCGTTTCGAAAGATTTTCATGTCAATAATGCGAGATAAGCTCTACTCGTAACGAGGTGCCGCGCTTTAAGATATGTCATACGTAACACACACGTTATGATTAGGGCATGGACAATGATAAACAGCGAGCATATTGTGACAATTCGCATAAGAACGAGACAGGCATATGCGGAGCTAACGAGGGCAAGAGAGATGGTGTTTCACACGTGAGGTATAAAAACCGGAGCCGTTGATTTTATAATTTATTTGTTACACATTTGTCGTTGCGTGAAGATCGGGAGATACATGAGCTTTTTGTATGGGACCAGAGGGTTATACGCATCACATGTGATTTGAAGAATAATTTATAGTGTCTCTAGAGCGAATGGCGCTATGCCGTCGTAAACATGCAGTTTATTGAAGATATTACGGCACTTAATGCGGGGCAACCGCAATGAGCTTCATAAACTCGGGAGAGGACTTTGTTTAATGACATTCTATTTTCGTAAAATAATAACGACAGGTTTATTTACAGATATGACTTTTCTCTCCGTTCAGATATTACAGAATCGGTACATCATTTGTAATTGGACATGTTTAATGGGTATTTTAACCGGAACATGTCTTCCAAGAAAATGTCATAAAAACTTTTGCAACAAGTCACTCCAAATATTCTTATTCCATTACTATCTGATTCACGCAAGACTGCAATTTTACTATCCACTGAAAAACACAGTTCTCGACACCAAAATTATAATTGTAATGTCCAAAACAAAATTTCACGTTTGACTCTATAAATCCTACAGATTCATCATGGAAGTTTTCATTTGGCGCCAAATCGTTGTCAGACACGACGCGCCCGCCATATTTCAAGCGCGCTTGAGATATAGAGTGCGTTTTATCAATGCATCGTCGCAATGATTTCTATGATTTATAAGTAATTATTGCGCTAGTTAATGTCGTTTTCATGGCGCATTCGCAGACGTCGTCAGGATAATCTCATTTTTAATTTATGGGCATAATGTTAAGTATTTTTTTTACTTTTAGTAGATTTCACCTTTATCTAGATAGTATGAAATGTTTACTAATTTTTACAGCGTAGTGTGTCATCGACATCATAGCAGAAAAAATTGTATCAAATGAGCTCAGAAAATAGAGAGCTCTTGAAAATCTGTTCCTACAGATAATTCAAGCATAAAAAGATTGTAAATATGCCTGTAGTAATAAGGATTTGCCTACTGTGGAAGATCACATTTTTATAAATTAAATTTTATAATTGTTTATTAAAGATACATGAATCTAAAAGAAATATGTATTTAGATTGACGCGGTTAAAAATTATAAGCAAATAAAAAATATTTCCCATCTCTATTGTTTGTATTTTCGTTATTTTTTAAGATATACGAAAATGGGTTCTAGATTGTTTATGAACATGTTGTCTAACGAATAGACAATTTTTTTAGGCAACATGCTTATTGGTAAAACGAGAATTCAATGAAGTATCTTTGTCTCATTCGAAGATTCAACGAAACATACACCAAAGGGGAATGACGACAATTATTATTCTGAATCACTAATAAACTTAAAACTAAGAGTTGAACGCCCGGCAGGCAATCCTGACAGTTTACGTGGCGAGCCCGACCGGGGATAAAATATAGCGCTCAGACGGACACCGTAGTGGCGGGCGAGCGCGGGGACGGGGGAAGCCATCCACAAATAGCAAGTGTGGAGCAAAACAATACCGGCGCGATATTATGGTACGGTACACTTCAAAATTTGACTGGGCTTTGCATTTTAAGCACTTTTCGTTATCGCTCTGCATTTCATTCCTCTTTTCGAAGTTTTGTTTAGGGAATTTTATTTTTCGAAATGGGATAGCAATAATTCACTTGTATTCTACAAAGTTTGTGGATCATGAGGAATGATAAACTAATGTTATGTCACTAGCAAGATTAATCTCTTTATATATTAGTTCATGGCCATTTCAATTCGTCTATTTCAATATTGCCGTAAAACTATTTAGGGAACTTGATGATGCTTTAAAGCGTTCAAAAGCGTATTGTAGCCAGAATCATGAAAATACAAATGAATTCAATTTTCAATTCAATTCACAAAATCACTAAAGACTTGCATATTAATTACAATGCGCGCCCAACAACCCGTCGAAGTATTTTCAGATGTTATTACTTAAACGTAATTTACGGCGAAATTCGGAAGCACAATAAATGAGACGGATTTATTATTGTTACGGAAAAGTTAGAGAGCAGGTGAGCCATCAGCGAGCAAACGTAATGGAAATGGGGCGTTTTGTTTATACTGAACAATATTAATAACGGCGTAATAAGACAAAGAAACATGGATACAGTTTATATGTAATATAGGGACAGACGGACGAGCGACAGCCGCGAGACGAGCTATAAATAATGCGCTAACATTTTATTATTGTCGTCATACTCGAAGCACGTGCGGCGAGCAGCGAGCGACGAGCGGCGAGCGGCGACATTCCAGCAGGCGGGCTCCGAGATTCACAAATAACACGGGATGCAGGAGACGCACTCTCCGCGACACTCGTGTCCCAGCTAACGAATATTGACATTGTACTTATGATTAGTGCTCATATTATCGCCAGTAAGAGCTCTAAACGCTGAACGCTGATAGCGTTGTATTTCTCTTTACTTATATTTGTTTAACTGTTTTGTTACTCCATTTCTCAATTATCGTGGACGGCCACAAATCATCCTAGTACCATCCTCTATCTAGTCTAAAGCTTAATTTATTCAGCAATGATATTCAAGTTCTCCTCAAACCAGACCTGATGTTTCATTAAATAATTTTACCTCGAGAATCGCTCTCCCAGGATCTTATCTAGTAACGGTATACCCAATTAGTGGGTACAGATGAAATCAGTTTGGAAGAATTCTTGGAATTCGCTGGCCTACATACAGCGAACTAACAGTCTCTGAGTCCTGATATAAGACCTTGAACATAGGAAAGGTTCGAATATAGCCTACTGCTTACGATCGAAATTAAATTTAAAGATAGATGGTCTAAAATACTTCTTAGAAGAATTTATATAATTTTGAAAGAACTAGTAGTGGGCAACTAATGCATTGATATTTTAGACACACTTACATAACATCTTACGTGGATAATGCATGTTGTGTTTACTTAAAGTATGCTTACAATAAGGCGTCGCCTCATTGGTCACAATTTTAATAGCTAAATTTCACGATCATCTAGATCATACATCTTCGCCTCGGTGAGTATTAGTACAAGTTTCTTGGCACTGAAAACCTTTAGAGGTATTCGTGAGTTATGCAATATGCATTTTAAGGACATAAACGAAAAGTTCATTTTCGTTCGTCCGTTCAACGTATGATCGGTGCAATTGCTACACCGAGCGTCGAGCTAAGCGTCAATAAAAATATCATAAAATCAGTTCCAACGACAAAGTGGACGTTGTGCTCTACGAGTTAAGGTCGCTTATGTGTCTCTCGCGTATTTTATCACAGGAACGTGTGAAATAAAATCATGCGTGTGCACACATTCGTTAAGAATTGACACTTATTAAGGGATATAATTTTTTTAATTGGCATGACGACATCACTTTATTTAGCCGGCCACTTGACATTGTTTGATTTGGAATTCTCGCCGTTGGCTCCACGTCAATCACTTTGACACTCGCCGATCGTTCAAAGTATCTGATCAGTAATCTTGTTTATTTAACTCTTGACTTCTTAATGCAAACAAACAAATTAGACCAAAGCGAAAGAAACGACAGTCATAGAAAATAAAGTCATAAATAGCTTAGCGACTAAACTTTGTTTACGAATGTCTGATTGTTATAGCTACATAGAATGAGAAGAATCTCTAATTATAACTGAAATAACAACAATAAAGTCTCCTTCTCTATCTTCGGAGGACTTACGAGGTGAAGAGAGCGTTATTTTACCTGACCTTTTCAATATTTCAAGCATTTCCAAAATATAGCAGGACGAGATATATACATCATTGTAACGACATCTTCTTGAGTTTTTCTGACGAGGTATTTAACATTGAATGCCGAACAATTAACATCGAGACGTCGGTAGCATGCCTAATTTGACGATGATCGTAAAAAAATTGTAAAGCAATTGATTTTCAAGTAATATTCAGAAGTCGGATCGAAATTGAAATGAGAAACGAGTCCGCTATCGATAGCAACAAAAACCATTGTTGGCAAATCATAAGCTAAACCGTTCCAAATTCAAATTGTCCGATTCGGATTTGGAATAAGAGTGCGATTGGCCTCCGAGCGCCGAGCGGCGAGCGCGTGACCAATCGCTAATTAGAAAATGTGTTCAACGATGTGCTTTTACGGAAGCCGATTCGGTGTTCTATAATTAAACTTTTAAATTTAATTCAAATTTTTGATTTTTGACGCACTATTTTCACTTCTGGCATTACTGTGGCCAGATTTATTTCATTATTAAAAAAACGAACAATATCTTTTTGTCGGACTCAATTTCCAATTGATAGACTGTTATTAATCGTTCTAAACTAAACATCTTCTGTTGCCATTCATGTTTCTTTATTATTCTTAGATGTATGTATTATTTATACATTTCCTCCTTATGTTATTTTCGCTAACCTCATTTCGTATGATACATAAGTACACTATCTCGCATCTCGGAAATCAGTCAAGCCTGGTCGGGGCGGTCGCAGGACGGAAATCTCCCTGGTTCACCAACAAATAGCACTGCGGGGCGCTGCCGGCCCCTAATGTCACGCCACGGTGGTTCCGTCGAGTAAAATAAATACACGACCAAAAGGAAATATTGCATTTTTTAAGGGATTCAATTTCCGTCTCGCATGGACGTTTCAATTTCTGCGTATGGGGGACACCTATATTGTAAATGGGGAAATTCGGCTGCCGCTAGTTCCAGTCGGTGTTTGTTTATTGCTATTTAAATAAATAATTCTTTCTTTCTTTACTAGGTTTGCGGCTTACACTGCGGCTCCACCTGCCTCCACCTGTATCGAAACACTATACTTTTTTGGGATAAAAAGTGGCCTATGTGCTTATTTCATCAAAATCCGATCAGTATTTTTTGCGCGAAAGAGTAACAGAAACCCATCCATCCATCCATCCTGACAAACTTTCACATTTACAATACTAGCAGGGTGGAATAACCATAATATTATTCTTTGTAATATCATTCCATAGGTACGGTCCAATTGAGTACCTATGTAATATTCGTTTTCATCACTTTCGATTTCAAAGGCCCAGTTGTGAAGCAATAAAAATATCTCATACTTTCTAGCGTTATGATAATGCCTTTAAACATACTTAAAGCTATAAATACCATAAATAATCTGTAAATTAATTTCAAAAACCTTATGGAGGTCAAAACAGCAGGTTTTAGCCAAAGTACCCTTTTAAAATATATGCAGGTGCTGCTAAATATCAAAAACATAATAATTTAAGGTGGATTTTCTTATCTATACCAATTATTTTAAAGTTAAGAATGACGTACATTTGGCAGAAACATCTTCATACAAGGAAAAGTTCCTAGTCCAATCTTGATTTCAGAAGACTTTGTCAATTAAATGCTGACTAATTATAACTGCGGAAAGCAAATGTTCAAATGTGTTTGTATCCCGAAAAGTACAGTGTTCCCGTGGGATACTGTATTTACGCGAGCGGAACCGCGGACAAAATCTAGTAGTTCTTTATACTAGAAAATAAAGTTAATAAGAATTGTATTATATTTCACAAATATTATAGATTGTTCAATAATGCGTCATAACTTATGTTACGGTGAGTCTAATGCCCAACCAAAATATTATTGATTCGTTCAATGACAAAAACCTTTGATGAGAATGGATGACATTATGGAGTTTTTCATCATAAGTTATATTGCGTACTTTAAACAGGGATAGGTGGTTGAACATCATGCATTTCGCCCAAATATTACGAAACGATATGTACTTTTTTAAATATGTTACAAATGCAAAAAAAATCTTCTTTTACTTACTAATGACATTTGAATTACAGATTATACAATTTCACATAGTTAGCTCGGATTGAATGTGAAATTTATTGTAATTAATTAAGTGTGAGCTTGGCCCACATCGGCTCGTGTAACACAAATCGAATTTCTAACGAAGTTCTCACGTGGTTTTAGCATGGATACCCACACCAAAATACAAATGTAAAACAACTAAATGTTATGTGAAACACGGCATGCTAATTCAATTAATTTTCATCAACAATTGTTGTTTTGCCGTGAGAAGTGAAGTGAATTCACTGTTTTGACTAGCTAAATATAAAACATCCAAACTACTTTTATATTAAGTTAGAAATCTTCTCTGCTCCTGCAACTTTAAACCAGACACTCTTTTTTTACTACTGGCTTATCTTGGTTTTGTGGTTTACTTAGCTCGGTAAGGTTGGCGAAAGAGAGAAAAATATATTTGAAGAAATTATCAAGATTACATGAAGCTATACTCGTGTGTCTATTAATAAAATTCTATTAGCACTAATTGTTATTAATAGAAATTTGCGATTGAGCCTCAGGAGCGTCGTAAAGTAGTAATCGCAGCGTAGCCAATAGTCGCTCATAAGATTTGTTTCAGCCAGCCGATTGGTACTTTTCCAGCCAATGCTCGCACGTTCCAGATTTAAAAGCGACGGTTTACGACCGTCAGGCGACGTTTCGATGTTTTGGCGCCAAAATAGTTGGCCAAGATGTTGTATTTGTTGATTTTTCGTGAAAAATGATAGAACCATTTGAAATCTACAGAATGAGTTTACGACTATAAATATCATATTTTCCAGAGGTAATCACTATTAACTAAGCTTGTAATAGTACGAACTACGAACGTTAAGGTGAGGAAAATAAATATTGAAAATGAAATAATTTTGCTAGAGAAATTTGCTTCAGTACATAAGAGCAGATTAAATTCAGAATCTCCTGTTAAATTTAAATTGTAATCAAATAAACCATAAACGTAAAACCTAAAACTTGCACGATAAAAGTGTCCTGTAAACTGTTATAGTAAACTTGGCCCTCAGGTCTTGTGAAAGGGTCTACATATTCGCATAATGAAGCTGTTACGATAGATGCCATAGGAGTAACAAACGCGGTAAACACATCAGCTAAATACTAATTAGTAAGGAGCGATTTATGCAACAACTTGCCTCGTAAAATTGCGAAGGTGAGGGCCAATTTACTGGGCAGTAAACTGGAGGTACGGGCTGACTGACAGATTGACAACTGTTGCATTTATGCCGTGCTGTTCGACATAATAATTGATGTCCCTTTGTTATAAATAAGATTTAGGCTTAGTTCTAGTTCACAATCAACGAAATTATACCACTGTGATGGTAGCCTTCATTTTAATTGTTGCCTAAATAGTGTTCAATCACAAAACAAGTTTTCTATATTTTTCATGATTTCTAGTCATTGGCTTATATCGTTTCTGATCCTATTTATCACTTGCACAAAGAAGCACCTAATTCTTAGCAACTAATTGTAGCATCGTATTGTGAAATATGATCACGTCCATGGGGTGAGATATCTGGTAATGGGCGTCTGATGTCGCTGGTAATCCGCCGAGCATTGTCAGCGTCACCCGGACCGGGACGAATTGCTGTCCTGTCCAAATCCTGTCCCCATCCTGTCCCCTTTCTTTTATTATTTTGCCACCAGCACATACATTATTCATTTGCGCATATATTTTGTGATTTATTGTTGGTTTGTTTGTTTATCGGGATTATTATGTTGGGTAATAAAAATGAATTTGTATGGTTACTGTAGTGATTACTATTCCTAGCTCCGACCAAAGGTCTAGTAGTAATAATATGTTGTAAAAATTAAAGTGTAAATAATATATTATTTAAACTTTTACGATTTTTTGATTTTTCTTGTTGTTATTGGTTAAAGAATCAAACCTAAGGTTTTTTACTTCAATCAAAGATTACCTACTAGGTAGTCTTTTGTCTCTTCAAATTCTTAACAAGACCATGTTTAAGATAAAGTTTAATGTACCTGAATTACACTCTCATTTTTTTTTCTTTTAACATCTTCTAATTTCATTTAGCAATCTCTACCAGTAATTTGCTAAGAATCTAGAAGCCATTACCATCGTCGTGGATGCGTGTAAGCATCAGGGCTATTACAATGATCCCAATTACCTCCTGCAGCCCCCCGTGGACTCCAATCGGCATCCATCAAACGTCAATGGCAGACGATAAAAAATAAATAAAATATCAGATTGTCGCGCGGAACTGAAAAGAATCCGCCATGTTTTGAGACGCTCCCTCCGCGCACTGTGGTGTTTTTGGCTGGGAATTTTCATGATTTTTCTGAAGGTTTGATTAGTGGGATATTATCCTGATCTGCTATTTAAACTACATTAGCATAATAGAAGAAAACTTTTAGAATTGTATAAAAATATTTGTTATTACCAATATACATTTTAAATAGATACATATTAATGACAATTATGTAGGCAATGTAATTTATCTTATAGAACTTTTATAGCCATCATTAGATATTGATACCTAAATGCAGCCACTTTCATCAGCGGTAAAAGTCACTTTGTGACATTTCACTCACTTTTGGAATGCATTATCTAATACAGGTGTTCACCAAAGCGGCCCGTCAAATTTATGCTTTTAATCAGAATATTAACATGTAGACGAGCACATTAGAATATTTTACAGCAGTTTAATGTTTGCATTAGTCATTTGGTCTCGAGTTGATGAATGATTGGTGAAATTAGAAATTTAAATGTTACAAACTGAGATCAATAATGAACTTAATAATAGAGATTAGAGAGACATCTCATAATTATGAAAAGTTATAAGTAAAAATATCCAGATAAGAATTAGAATATTATATTACTAAACCCTTAGTATCACTTTAGTTTAAAGCAAATTCTAGCTGGAATAATAAAATACTGCGCCACAGTGCGCCGAGGGATCGGGCAGAAGAATACCACAAAGATTAGCGCGCGGGGTGCAGTAAAGAAACAATTTTCCGGCTTTCCCGCGCGCCGGGGGAGCCCGGGGTTTATGGAATCCCGCGACATGATAAAAATACGATATTCCACTTTAAAACATTGCCGGGTCCTATTTAACCTCCCTTTACACCTTTGAAATGTTTAACAAGTTTATTTTTATTTTTAAGGGGATATTTCCCTGGAAATTTTTCGTAATTTTCAGCTACCACAAAGGGTGGAAAAATGATTATGATTATGTTTGCTAATTTGCCTGTAAGCCTATAATTAGAAATTATGTGTTTGTCTACGTTTCTTCTTTAGCTTACTTTTTGTATAATGCTTACTATCAATGGTCATCGGTTATTAAGGTTTTATCAAGGATATCGAGACCTTTAATTTTGATTTTAACGGTCAGATTAACTTATGTTTTCTATGATTACTCGTGAATGGTTAACTTAAAATTATAAAGTAAACTGCAGTTTATTTCAAACAGAACATTTTATTATCTTATCCGCTCAGAAAATAAAATACCACATTGACATACAGATGGACGTACACCAAATACATACGAGTTAGGTTTACGAAAGTGTTTTTAAAACAACGCTTGCAACGATCTAACTTAACTAAAACTCATATACAGACAAAGTTGGGCACAGAATTAGTTAGCCGGTCGGTTAAAGATGGCCAGTAACATCGAGAAATAATATATAACACAAACAAAACAATTCAGTCTCAACACCAAAAACATATCTTATTCAACAAACAAACATACAAAATAACCAATTCTGTGATCGTCGCCTCTGACATTGACAGTTCAAAAAACATGTCGAAGTCGCGCGCTGTAATGGCGGCCGTGATGTCACAGAGTTGGCGCGAACGGCCACGTGATAATCCGCGAAATATATTTATCTAAGCAATGAATTTGTTAGGCTTATATTTTCGAAAACCGAGTTCATGCAATGTACAAAAATACAGCAAATAATCTTAAATATTAGAAGATTTTCTCTTATCCAAATAGGGAAAAAGTTATTTATAGAACAACATATTACGACACTATTTTTTTTTCGTAGAAGCATCTAAATCTCTATTCATAACGCACATACATATAGTTTATTTATCCGAATAGTTATAATCGTTCACATTTGTATCGTCGGCTGCTAGTAGATGAACTCGTAAGCGCGCGGCGTTGCGTGCGGGTTACCCGCGGTGCCTTGTACAAGTGTACAGCCTACACGTCTACCTGTTGTGGCATTCAATATTACCTCTACCTTCAACCTAAAGCTAGCCATACACGTAAGGGTGTACCTGACTGGTTTGTCTGCACAGGTATACCTGTCAGGTATACCATCACCTGTTCCGCTAGCTGTAGAGGAGAGCAGGTATGTGCACACGCAACTCCGCTCGCACAAACGACGCCAAACACTCCGTACGCGCTCACGACCAAAATGGGACCAATTAAAAATGTACTAATAATTAATTACACCTAGCGTATACTGAATACGTATATTCCTTGTAACTAACTAACTCCTCTCCTCCGGGTTAGTGAACGCAACGTCAGCGATATCATCTATTACGTATATGAATTACTAAACGAAACGATACCGCCTCGCATCTACCACCGATAAAATCAAGGACAATAATTTAAAATTCTTAAGTAACTCTTATTATCTCACTTAGGCAAGTTAAAGTTGTTTTTTTACGTATACTTCGTTTACCAATAGTTTCCCGATAACCTAAATGCGGTAAGCTCAAACGTAACCGCAGCTTGAAGACCCGCGGGCGGCGGACACCGCCCGGTCATTAATTAATTATATTATTTACTCGCTAAATATTACTTTATAATTAGTATACACATATTACAATCAACGTTATACGTATTTTAATCGTATACATAAATATCGGCGCAAAACAAATTGGGAACATCGGCGCGGATGTTCGATCAGCGAAAATGTGGTCATCGAGTCTCGTCGATGTCGCACCCGTCACACCCCTTCACTGTATGTGAATTTACTTTGAATTTAGAAATGAAACTAAGCAACGGTACAGTGCTAGAGGTTGGCCAATTGCAAAAACGAAGATTTGATCTAAAGGACACTTAAACTAGCGGCGGCTCCACGGATTTCGGAGCAATCTCCGAATTCCGAGGAGGGCCGTGCGCGTACAAGCTAGGGAGGCGGGATATAAACTAAATTGCGAGCACCCCCTTAAAGACTTCGTTTTTGCAATGGCCAAACTAAGAACAGGGGTGCACGAGATAGCTCGTGGTCGAATTGGGTGCTAGCTGGGGATCGCGCCTCTGAATCAGATGGGATTTGCTATAGGGGGTACTCACGACGTCGGGGGTGGACGCGCCGTCGTGGCTGGAGTCGGGCGCGGAGCGGGGCTCGCCGTTGGTATCCGGAGGTCGCGCCGATTCCCGCTCGTCGATCACCAGGTCGATTGGCATCTTGCCCTTCAGGCAGCTGATGTAGCGGTGACAGAAGTTGTCACAAAGCTCGTGCACCTGCCGAACAACGTAACGTTAGTCGTCTGACAGGAAACTCAAGTTTCTAGGGCATGAAAAGAAGTATGGTGTCATTTGATGAGCCTTATAAAGGACTCCAATACAACAGCATGTTTGAACTCTCTTCTCGTTAGTAGAATCTTCAGTCTCAATTCTGTAACTGGCTGTTTTAATCTATGTTATTACAATTGTACTTATTATCATTAACATCCAGTGATATCAGTGATATTATTGGTTAGATGTAATGTTCTGAACATGCTCGATAATTCTATAAGTCCTGAAAATCACACATCACCTAAAATAAAAAAATAACTGCAGCCTAAATATTCCTGATCTATTAAAAACCTTGTCTACGCCCGGTAAGTATGTTCTATTAGTTGTTAGTTGTGTCTTAAGTTTAGGCAGTATAGTGCAGAATATTTATGTTACACAACATCAGACTGTACCTACTACCTATACTTATGACCTTTGACTTACAACTACCATTCAATAAAAAAAACAATAGAAACAAAGGAACACATTCGGAGCCAGCCAACTGTCGCGCTTACGTGCGCTTGTAAAAAGAGCAATAAAAAAACTTATTACAAAGGTAAATAATTTTTTATCCGCTAATAAAATTTGACCCCCACGGGCATATTAATTTGTGCGACGGGGCATTATAAATTTTCATAGACTTCATTAAGTTAGAAATTAACATAGAGCCATAAAAAAGGTAACGAAATTTTTTGATATTGTTTACACGCCAGAGAGAATGCTGCGCTAGCAGGTGAAGGCGCCAAGCCCGAGACGCTAACATCTTGGCGGATTTGAAAATAGAACGGAGCGCCGGAAACGGATACGACGCCATCTAACGTTGACAGCTAATTATGTCTATGGTATGCTCGTTTCCTAATTTTCAAAATCGGACCCAGTAATTCAAAAATGGATGTCCGCTCTATAATTTATTGGCTTTTAAATATAAATTTTATTTCTGCGATTGTTTAATAATCTCGAGGAACGCACGCGCCGAATATTGTGGTTCGTTTAGCATAATTTAAATTTTACAACCGGCTGTTGAAATCCATATTTATGGGTGCGAGGTTTGTAGCGGCCATCCGAGCATAGGCCGAACTGTCAATGAGCTGATCGAGGGCGTTTTGAGAACTTTTATTGTGTCGAGCAAAACAATATTTTCGAACGCGCGAGATGTACACGGACGTCTCGATATATTGTTGACCTTGATCTGGTATTTGTGTAACTCGATGGAAACGATGCAAGCTCGTACACTAAATATAAAGTGAGAAAGAAATACGTAACAAAGTAAAAGGTTGAAAGCCTAGGTCTAGAGAGATCCTTGACATAGTTTATATTCGTGCTCCTTATTGGTCGAGTGGCGAGTCGAGTGTGTTGCATACAAAGACTAATGAGATTGTTACTCTTCCGTCTACAGCTGCCGCTCCAAAGCCAATCTCAATTTAAAGTTGAATTTCTAATTTTAAGTTGAGCCCGAATCCCAAAATTAGAATAACGAAGCCGGTTGTCCATGCCTCTAATGAGATACCGAGGAATTCCGAGGGCCCGAGTGATCGTTACGAGCTCAACTCTTTCACAAATATAAATATGGAACGGATTGATGTACAAGATCTATACCGGGTATTCTCGCGCCGCACTCCGATGTCGAAGCATTCCTACGAAAATCGAAATCTAAATAGAACGTTCGAACTTAAAATATTTTTTGTTTACAGAGTCGCCCGGCCTGCCAATTGCCAGCGTTTTAAAATGCCAACGAAAAAAGAAATTAATTTGGATGTATCGCGATGCCATTACTCAGGTATGCGCGGACTGTTTGAGATTTTTGAGAGAGGGCCTCGGAGTGCCAAGAGCGTGGGCCGGGCGACTCAACTAGCTGCAACTGTGCCACGGTCGGTACGCCACTAAAAGGGTTTTTTCTTGTACTCACTTCCCCGAAGTGGGTGTGACTAGGCACGACATTAATTGGACTGACGTCTATTTTTAATTAAATAACAAGTTTCTATCTTGTGCGAGAATAAGCAGGAAACTAAAAAATTAAGCTGAACGATATTGAAGGCAATCGTAGAAATATTTATCGTGCCTACTGCCTAAGAGCATGTACGCTTAAAAAGAAAACCAACAGTCGCGAAAAAAGGAATGAACCGTTGTTATAAGGATTCATTTTATCTTGGCTAATTGTACTATTACGTATTCTGTGTCTTGGCGCATGGCAGTAAAAAATTATAAGTTCTTAGGACCTTCGTTTTTAATTAAAAATAATTTTTATTCTCAAAACGGCCATTAAATTGATATTGCAATGTTTTAGCTGATAAATCGGTAGATAAAGGATATTCACAAACGAACTACGAGCAGATGCAAAAACCGGCCGACAGTTCTGATCAGTGCCTATTGTTTTTTTTTTCTTTTTTAAATCGAACCCGAACCGGTTCTTGCATTCAAATGAACGTGGAATAGGTTCGCACCTTACCTTTTTTATTTGAAGGAAACGAGCAGGCAGTTACTGCTTGTAAGTGCTCACCGTTGCCCATAGTAAGAACAATAAGGAGTTGTGTTTTATTTTCACTAGCGAACACTGCCTACTTTTAATTTATACCGTATCGCGGGCAGGTAGTAATTAGTAATTAGCTAGGATATAAAATTAAATGAAAATATTTTCGGATCTGTTCAACAAAATATGTATAAGCATTCCTTTCCTTTCGTTTTGTTCGCTTAGATTTTAACTTAGTGTCATATCTAAAATCACTTTTTCAAATGATCATAACGGTAGTAATTGGTTGTAGCATGTAGGTCGTAAACGGCGGTGTCGTAAAGGGTCGCGGGTTCATTCCTGGTGACTGCAGTAAATCACTTAGCCACGACACAGATAAACTTTACTGCAAACATAAAACTAATTGTAACATTTGTTTATAGATCACTCCACTGATATTCTACTTCACTCTAGAAGCTTATATCCGTCCATGTATATTTTAACCGACTTTCGAAAGAGAAGGCGGTTATTGTTCCAAGACTCTAAAGTTTTGCAACAAAAATATACATGGCCGGAGGACGGGACATAAGGATAATTAAAATATTTTTCTCTCAAGTGTATTTCTGGAGTGAGCAAATTGGTAAACAGCAATTACCATACTTATTTTTAAATAAACTGATATGTAAAATAAGCATTTATTTTCGTTCTTTAATTACGGTCGAGAGATGCAGGGACCAATCCCATCAGGGTTCGACGAGGAAAAAAAACAATCGTATGATCGCCGACGGCCATGTTTGAAATATTACGAACATAAATCAGCAGGGTATTGGATGTTCTAATGCACGAATTATTCGATATTCAAAATTATGTTTTTAATTTCTTTTTAACTAAGTACAACTATTATGCCAGAGTAAATGATGTCAGCACATCTGACATTAGCAATTAGCCAGCAATTAGCATGAATTATATCTTAAGGTTCCTTATGGCCTTTATTTTTCTTTTAGTGTCTGTCTATAATATGCATTGTGTGCTTTCTGTTTATTCTTATATCTAACAATTGCTACTATAAGATTTGAGAAGTTACATTTAAGAAACCCCTTTTTAAAGCAATCTACTCAATTATAATATTATTGAGAGTTGTCATTTTTTTCCACTTGTGTTTTCGCCATGAATGGAAGCGCTCTCATTTCGTATGTTCGTTTTTCCCGATTGCCATTTCGGGTCGGTCCGGTTCTTGCGTATGCACCACGTCACCAGAATAACGGACCTCTTTTTGCGGCTACCGGGCCCTCAAATACTATCAAGGAATCAATAAGGCTGGCGGATTAGTGATTATCAACTAGCCATATATTTTAAAGAGGATCGTGGATAAAATTTTAAGACAAATATAGCTTCAAGTGGTGTCACAGATAAAACTGAAAAATTTGGAGTACTATCTGAATACAAAAATATCTGTGATAATAAGGTTCATATGAAATAAGATATTATGTGTTCAAGATTCCATAAAATATCCACCGCATTAGTAGATACCTAGTGTAAGAAAATAACCGTAAGAAAAAAAAACTTGGAACAAAGGTCTGTAACGAGATAAGTTGTAACGCGATACTCTACGATTCGTTGGCCCGGGGCGAGATAAAGGCCATTTAAAAAATAAAAAGACGCGTTCGAAATTTAAAATATCGACCTGCTTCGCTACTTCAAATGATTTCAATATTTTTTTTGGAGAACTGAATACCAAGCACAAGATCCTAAAATTGTGTACTTTTACAAAACATGTTATTTTCATTTATTCGCTTTTTAACGGTCGACGCAAAAAGAGAGGCCTTACAAGTTTCAGTTTTCAGTCAGTCTGTTTGTCTGTCCGTGGCAGCGTAATTGTGTACTTTTACAAAACATGTTATTTTCATTTATTCGCTTTCTAACGGTCGACGCAAAAAGAGAGGCCTTACAAGTTTCAGTTTTCATCAAGTTTCAGTCTGTTTGTCTGTCCGTGGCAGCGTAGCTTCTAAACGAATGGTCGGATTAAGATGCGTTTTTTTTGCTATCATTCATCATCATGAGCTCGCTCACTGCTTGACAATTCGGGGTTACTTACAAATTTTAATTTTGTTAATTTTAAAATGTAGTCTCTGCATTGTAGAGTTCTATAAAGAAAACTTTAGTAAATGAAACTCTATCACCTTACGGTACGTTTTAGGACTATAACTGTCTGTTTTATTTTTGTCGCCGACATTTTATATGTGTACAATTAACACAGTCGTGTCTAATCTCGTAAGTTTTTTTGGTGTAATAAAATCGTAGAAAAACTGCCGTTAGCCGAGTTCGTTTCCGCTTCAATTCACGCCGCACAGGTGATGTTTCCCGCCAAATAATTAAAAAAAAACACATCCCGCTCTTTATAATTAATGGACTCCAAAAATATTAGGATTAGATTAGAACGTTTTTAATTTGGGTCCTTTTTATTTTTTGGGAAATAGAAAGGATTCTGTTATAGACATTTTTGGGGATTAGTTTTAGAATATGTATTGCATCTATGTATCAAAAATGTACTTTAAAGGTATGTAGTGCATTTTTTTTTATTGATAAACAATTTTTCTGCGCACACGTTCTTTTGACAGTCAGCCTCGGATTGGATTCGAAATTTAATTTGGAAAATGTATCTGTGCACGTGCATGCGCCAGTTGCGTGAGACCGATACCTTATCTCGATTCAAAATCGATACCTGAGGCCTCGGATAATCGAATAGATATTACCGACAATGTCAGGCGATACCTTACCGACCGGTTCTGATCTCCAATGTATCCCCCGTGAATAAATATCAAAACTCATTACATTATGCCCGCTTATTATTAGAGAATATCTCTGGCAGAAACAGATAAGATACGACAACCAATAAAAATTTCCTATTAACATGTGTCAAGATCAAAATACCAGCAATATCTTAGCGTCAGCTCACACCGAGACGCGAAGCGGCGCTGCATTTTTAACCGACTTCCAAAAAAAGGAGGCGGTTATACGTTCGGTTGTGTATATATATATATATATGGCATCCATGAGGAATCGAGGGAACTCCTCGAAATTTACATGGATACATATAGTGATTTTGACTTTTTCTGAAGTAACTCAAGTATATGCTACCAAAAATAAGATTTTGCACCAAGGTATGCCCTGGATCCAAAAACAGAACTCCTCGGTCTTTAAAGATACGCGTTTGGAAATTTCGACATTGTTTAAAGAACTGCAAGTATATGCCATTATGTAACATACAGACATCATCATTATCATCTTATATACAATACCCAATGGAAGCTTGGTGCGTATTCAATTATAAATTCGATAGTTTATTTTAAAAGTTCTTAAAATGTGTTAATTATAGTATAACAAATAAAACTAAATAGGAAAATTTATTATTTATAAAAATATATAATAAAAATAATATTTATTTCATACTTTTTTGTGCATTTTTACTTTGGAGGTCGGTTTATTATGATAGCTATTCCAAATGTAACTTTATTAATTACTTAAGAAGACCTCTCATTACAAGAGCGGCACTGCACTAAGCAGCTTGAGGCTGCTCGAAATTCTAACCGTTGCAATTAAACGTGTATCTTCTTGTGTAGTGAATAAAGTTCAATTTTGAATAGCTATTTAACAATGCGACGCCGCGTCGCGTCTTGGTGTGAACTGACGCTTAGCCGTGTATAACAGTTCGTACTCAAGGATACAAATATTCTCTATAATAAATGCGATATAAAATTGCAATATGGAGGAGTTTACTTACTTTTTCTAATTCTAATAGATGAAACCGCAACACTTGTATTGCTTGTACCATCTGTAAATAAGAAAACAACACATTAAATACATAATAAAAATGGTTGTAAATATAGGTAAAGAATGTAATAAAACAACCAACTCCCAAATAATAATTTGGAGTCATAAAACCTTAGACAAATAAAAAAGTTAAGACGTTCGTCAAACAAAAACTGAGGCCGGTTTCGTTACATATGTGTGCGTGACGCTGTGTAAAATTTACACGGCGAGGCGTAGTTTAGACCGGCCTCACTTCGTGGTATGTAGAAGAAGACAAAGGTCTTTACTTTTTTATTTGGTGTGAGTATAAAACTAGTAATTTACGAGAAGTAAAAGTGTAATGTAAAGCCATAAATCAAAATATTCGTGGAAACAAACAAACAGGTAAAAATGTTTGTTCAAAATCTAAATAGCATGTCCAAGATTTGGACAAAAATACCAATTCGTTTATTGTCCTGGCAACATTATCACAAATGGCCGTGTTCGCTATTGTGGAGGCGCAGCAGGCCGCACAAGTGAAGCGCTGCACCCCGTTGGGTTGCTCATTTATGTTATAAAAGGTGAATTTCTTTGTCATTTCCATTACGAAGTCAACTGCCACGAAATCAGTACCAGCCTGAAATTTCTTGGAATAATTAGAAAGCTGTTCGAACTTCATAACACAATTTGTTTGGTATTCGCATAAGCTTCTAAGACATTTTAGTTTTTCCAAATTTTTTACCAATAGGTATAATAATTTTAGCAATTACTTCTGTTATCTCTATATAATCTGTAAATGCATTTAATTATAACTTTTAATTTTAACTCCTGTGTTATAGTAAGATTTTTTATTTCAATGTTTGAAAAACTGTTAACGACATACAAAAAGTTGAATTTGAAATGTGTAGCCTGGAGGTATAATGTGAATCTTTATGACTTTCTATGGCTGTAATCGTAAATTGTTTGAATGTATTTTGGTTTGTAAAATATATACAGTTAATTACGGATAATAAAATGTTATTTTTTACAATAAAGTATTGTTTGTGAGTTTCCTTTATTAAAATTCTTGGAGGTCGTCATCATTCGAGGCTACCTAGCTTCACACTTAATTTATTAAATCACAAGTGTTTGAATTTTTCTGAAAACTAACCATTTAAAATTAAAAAAAACTATGTTTATTATAAAATTAAAATCCTATAAAAGAATAAATGATTTCCTCGTTTTAATGTTCTTTAAAACAGTGTTATTATTAATGTACTTACAGTTGGGGAACTAGAAAATTTAAAAAATAAATCTCAGACACATCTTTATGTAACTTGATCGTTATCTAGTTTTGGAGCTGCTCAACTAATTAGTTTGAGGAATGTTTTAATTTCACTCGTCACATAGGCTATTAATTATTTTAATTGGTTATTTTAATCGGGCCGGCAGTTTTAGTGTCTGTCATACAGAAATTTCGTTCACTTACACGATTCTCATTATTATGATCATTTATAAAAGATTTTACGAAATTAAATGGCGTGGAGACGGCGGTCCACCTGGCAACATATTATTTTGATGTAATGTCGCTTAGGCCATAAGGTTTCGATAACAAAATGAGGATTTTATTCTCAATGAGTAATACATTAAGGTCAGGTTTATTGTAACTTGTACCAGGAGAGCAGAAACAAGCAAAAGGTAAGCGCCACCCCCGTTGGTTTGCTCAGGGATTGACAGACGGTTTTACGAGATAAAAATATGTCAGCTTGTGTGCACAGCCACCGAGCTGTTTGCCGGTACCCGCCGCGGCGTCAACAGAGTAAGCGTGTTTGTGGTACCACTTAAACATGCTACCGTCTTAAAACGATCTTTTAATTTCATTTCTAAACAGCATAAAACCATAGACGTATATGTTATAGACGAGCCATGTTGGGGTGAAAACTGTCTCTACATAAATGGCCTCACTTTTGGAGAATTTGGGGTCATTTTGACATTTGAGGTATGGTGAAATCAAGATAGCTGACATCTGAACTATGGTGAAAACCAAGATGGTGTAAATTTTTCTTAATAATAATAATAATAATATTTATTTCCGAGAAATTGGTGTAGAGTTTTTTTAAGTTTAACAATTTCACAATTTCTACCTCTTAGAGGTGTGAAAATATTCAGATTATTGATTTCTTTTAATGTATATATGAATAATTTAAATCATTTAAAAGTCATTAGAATTCAGAGTATCTGATATTGATAATAGGCATTTAAAGGTCACATCAAAATAAATAAATTATTAATTAAAACAATAAGCACAATTATTATGGTAATGTCAACTAATACTATTCAATTAATTAAATTAATACATAGGGGTACATTTTCTATATTTTTATTTATAATTATTTAATATATATTTTTTTACATTATTTAAATATTCAAAATATTCCTTATATTCCTTATTTTATATATATTAAATATTCCGTATAAAAGCGTTTGTCCAGCAACCAATTGAATAATATTATTTTAAACTTGATTAATACAGAGATATCTCTAATGTGTTTAGGAAAAATGTTGAAAATTTTTATCGACATACAATAGCTGTTATCGCTGTATACTTGTTTTTTCTGACGAGGCACACAAAGCTTATTGCTATCCCTGCTTTCATACCTAGTCGTAGCCGTATGGGTCTAAAACAGATGGCTATGGTTTTTCACAAATATACATGTCAAATATATAATGACACGCTAATGGAAGGATGTGAAATTTCTTTAATAGCGGCTTATAGGGAGCTAGGTATTCCGCGTTTGCTAACGCCCGTATACATTTTTTTGTGTGAGAAAAGCATTGTTTAATTCTTGTATGAATATTTGTTCTGTCAAATGTACGTCAAAGCCTATCTTGAGATTTGAAATCTTTGCATAAAACAAATTAATACCTTGTTTTACTTGTTAGGAAAAGTAAATGACTCTCACAAACCTTCAACGAGGAGAATACAATTTACCATATTGTTTGTTCAATACTTTAACTAGGTATTGCAGTAAAAGGCAATATTTGTTTTACGATAATTTCGAATCGACAGCAAATACTATGTCATTCTTTTGTTTTGAATTTGTTTTTATTAAATATAAGCGTAAACTAAACTTAAATAATGGAGGAACTTTTACTCTGAAATATTTATGTAATATTAAATAGGTAATGTTTTATTACTTCTATAAGAACTCTTTTTTCGGTATTCAAATAACTCTTACTATTATCTAATTATTTTAATATTTTTTAGGTTAAAACTATTCTGTAGGTTATAATTATGGTAGGGTAAAATATTGGCAGTTATAGGGACTGCCGATAGAAGTGATAATAAAAATTATGAAAGAAAAAGAATAAAATATTTCATCTGACCGAGATTCGAACCCGAGACCAATTAGTCAACGATGCAAAATCCAAGCGCCTATCTAACTGCGTTTACGCGTATCTGACATTAGTATTCGAAATTACTCATATCTTATTTGTATTACACGACGAAAGAAAAGCCAATTTTTAGCTCTATATTGGCCGTAACGGTTTTTCGTGACAGAAAAAATCTTAATACCCTCCGTCTATATAGAAGTTTCACTTCAAAAATTCGGTTATTATCCGGGCAACCCTGATATAAAGAACGTTAAGTTTGCGATAATTACAATTTAGACACATTGCGTTGCGGTCAGCTAGGGCTTCTAGAATGAAGAAGGTAAATATTAATTGACTGCGACAAAAAATGCCGACCGCTTGTTCTAAAGAATAAAGAAGAAGGTAAATTACTTGATATCAATACTGGCAACACTTAGGTTAAAATTTTAGAATAGGATGTGTCAAGTGAGCAATGGTTGTGTGAAAATTTGATTTATGATTTAAAGCAGTTATGAAAATGGCTATTTCATATTATTTTCCATTTTCTGTCAAATAGTAGATAAATAATCTGTGCACGTAAAGAGGTAAAAAAGTGCAGGACAGGCTGCTGGATTTGCAGGCTTGACCGTGAGCATAGCCCTTAAAGCAATGGAAATGACCGTTAAAGCCTATTTCGTGTGTTGGATGTAATGAAAATAGTTAACTGTCAAATGAACCCTAAGCATCTGTTACTCGAGATTGGGACTTAACACCTGCGGCGAAGGTTCGTTTTTGCCATGGCGTCGTGCGAAAGTAATGACATAAGCAATTAACTGACACACCGCAAGAGGGCGCTCATAAGAAATTAAAGACACAATGAATAATAAAGTGAATAGAACTAAATACGACCGACATACAAATACCCACAGGCGACTCACAGTTGCCATTATTAAGGCTTTGTACCGTGACTTTTGTTGGTGCATAATGAAACGTAATTACATTAAGAATTGGTTATTGACGTCTCCTTCAACGTATTTCTATTGAACATATTGCTAAAGTTGTTTTTTGCCTTGGCAACATAACGATAATCGTCATTTTAATTTTGCAAAATTCAAAATATTTCTTAATTATTTTCAATCAAAAAGCATTATTTACTTAAGTTGTTTATTTTATTCAAAAGACCAGCAGTTGCTGCAGCCCGGAAGTCTTTGGACTGGTTATCAGTGCAAGTATGGCTTATCATACGCAGCAGGTCTAAAATGGCTACATTAAGTGAATCATACTGTGAAATGTCAACTTAATTTGAAGAAGTTGTCCTTAAATTATTTAATTGACAATCGAGCAAGTTCCAGTAAGGTCAACTTCTTCAAATGTTGACGTTTCATAGTACTATTCACATAATGAAGCCATTTTAGATCTGAAGGTCTGTCAGGCGGCCGCTAGCTACCGTATCAACACTATTAACATACTCCATACTCATTTATTTTATATTCCGGCAATTAATCACAAGTTAACGCAAGCTTTGGCGTCTTACGGCCTTTTGATCGCGAGAATTATTTATTACGTGTTTTGATAACTTCAACTTGGGTAGCGGTTTCTATGATCTATGTTTATTTAACGAGTTTCGATACTAGCCGTGGAATTCTCGAGCGAGTCGCTCTGTGACGTCAATCGTAAAATTTACACACTTTGTTTTTTTTTTTTTGATTTTTGAATAATAACGAATTTACAGTACAAAATTGGAAGTTTCTCACCTTGTAGCAGAAACATTTGCGGTTTTATTTGTTTTCTTTTTGCTATAGTTATGAGTCAGGCCAATAAAAGTTTCGATCCTGGGACGACAATTCGTAATGCCTTAGATTTTATTTGTTAAAAATCGCTTAAGTACCCGTGTCGAACCGCGCCGGTGGGTGGCCGCCATGATTTTCTCGTTTTGTTCGACCTAGCCGCGGGAGACTGTGCCGTCGGGTTTATGAGTGACATTATATTTATATACACACTCATTTTTATTACCGAGAATCTCGTTTACCTGTGCTTTATTAGGAGCAGTACTTTGACAAATCAAATCGTAAATTCCCGACATGCGAGTCGTAGTGTTAACTGGTTTACGTCTATAGTTTATGGTTTGTGCTTTCTCTTACGTCGTCGAGCTATATGGTTATTATAGAATTCAAAACTTGTACTTACTAATGAATCGACTTCTGGGTCTGCTATATAATAAGGTTTCTCTTGGCGGATCTGTGGACAGAACAATTCATGTGTCAGAAATATAAAGAACATGGTCGTTAGAATTAAATGTTTATGGCTAGTTGCCACAATTTATATATTACGGGGACCTTAAAATATAAAATAAATTATACAGAAAATAACGTAAATAAAATAAAAAAAGAATGAAATCAATCTCAAATATCCGGAATGCCAACAAGTGGCACAATTTAGATTATTACTAGGAGTGGTGTCCGCGAAAACGAAAATAGCTGAGGAGTAAAGTTGATTAATCTTGACAGGAGTTCGGTAAGGAACAGTAATTATCTTAAGCGCCATAGGGCCCATAGGCCATCGCGTGCGGCAGGCGGCAGGTTAACGCATGACGGTATCGCAAGCGAGCCGCGACAATCCCCCCCTCCACAGCCGCGCCCCGCTGAAAACTCTCACTCTACTTGTGACTTATTTGTTTATTTATACTATAAACACTCCTTTTACACGAAACGTCCAGGCCTCGGGCATTTTATCGGCAGTTGCCTGTGAAAGTATTAATTGTTGTTAAGGGTTGCTCGAATTATCGCTCTTTTCGTGATAAAAATGCGATGTCACAATAATTTTATACGAATTGGTCCCTAAGCTTTTATTTGCCGTCACGAAATTTAGCGCGATTAATAACTACTCAAACTCTTTAGCGCGATTACAAAAACCAATGCTAAGACCTAAAGACCTGCTGATATAATTAAGTCATGTTATTATTGCACACCTTTTAGTTTTTATAGTTAATATTGTAACGTAACAAATACATTATCATAGTACACGATTCTATACGGCATAATTATCGCGTATTATACTTGACCATCTGCAGGTTTTTTACTCTTTGACCAACATGAGAACCTTTTTTTATTTAGTTTTTAACTTGACCGGAAACGCGATAGGATCGAGTCTATGCACCGTGCCTTGATTCTAAAAAGCATTTTATTATATTTATGGGCACTCTATAAAAACTAATATATCCTGGGATTTAGGTGGGATTGGCTTTTTATGAAATATTACGAGCCACTGGGTACAGTAGGTAAACAGAGAGTAAGCAGCTCTAGCGGGGTGACGTGACATTATTTAATTATCTCGTACACGACGCCGACGTAATCACTAAACGAAACGAAGCCGGAATTTTTAATAATATTTATAGCGCTCCTTATCATTTCACCGTTGTATACTCGAAAAATTACTCATTTACAAAAATTTTATGTGTTAAGCCGTGCCCCGGGGGCCCCGGCTATTGCGTGACGAAATACATGCACTCATGTATTCAGAAGATGCCCAGATATAGAGGCACATAACCATCGCTCCTCCTCGGCCCTCGGGGAAGGAAGTCCCTAATTTCGTAGGGCACCGACCCGTAAACCTCGAATGCACAAATTACATGCTAATAACGACGCTATCTACTTCCACTTACACATTAAAGCCGTCTCGCAGTTCACGGCTAGGTAAATAATGGAACCCGAAATCGGAAATACGCTATAGCAATAGGCGACGAAAAAACAGCATTTTTGTTGCGCTCATGAATGTAAATTGTTTAACCCTCTCAAGCGTTTGTTTTGAAAATATGTTAGTTTGTTTAAACTCCAACTTAGACATGTTAATTATAAATGCGGGGCTTATTTAAAGGTCAGGAAATATCGGATCGTTTAATGCAAATTCACCGCCACGCAGGGCGACGCTGACTTTTTTTTAAATGTCAATGTTTTTGCAACAATACGTATAATGTAGAACCTTTATGAATTAAAAATTATAATCTCCAAAGGTCTAAGTTCGAAAAATGTATTCGTTCTCGTTTCGATGTCCCGTTCCCGCCGTTTGCTTATCTTGTACCGCTACGATTAAACTTTTGGTTTTTGTCCCCAATTTTGTGAAACCCATAAAATATCTCCGTGTTGTATCTCGGGGCGGACAATTGTTATCTATTCATTGGCGTTTACCTGCGCCCGCGCACTTCCAGCCGTCGCATTGTGCCCCTAATTGAATAAATACTTTGGTGCCAACTGGCTCAAGAGTTAAGGACATTTCATTGTCATCATTGTTCCCGACCCTTTCAATTGTGAATTTCTTTACCGGAATCGCAACAAAAACTATTCCCAGTCGTGACAGTGGAGGCACTAGGCTGGGATAATAGAGACCCTAGGGAAGCTGAGAGAGAACTCGATGGAGAAACACGTCGTGGGTCAGCGTGGCCTCAACATTTTAATAATTTAATACCGCGCCGAACAAAACGTCCGCTACCTGAGCCATAAAAAACCAAGCCCATTATTGAATTCATGGGCTCGTACGCCGAGAATGTCGTAATTAATTGTTCGAAATTAAACTCTATTTAACAAATATTAGAGTGCATAATAAAACGGAATTAAGCGGTAGTTATGCCCGAACGTGAGCCCGAGCGACCCGGTACCCTGTAATTTATAAAAAAATCTATTTATAAGATGAAATATGCTGAAGCTACCTAAGATTCCGTCCGAACGATCGAAAATTTTTAATAATTCTCGCTCACACGATCTTCAGTTTTATTTACATTGTAATATGACATATTATCGGATGAGGTGTTGATCAGACTTTACCAAACAACTATCGAATAATGCGTAAAGGCAAGTTTGGTAATTTAGTTAGGTCCCCTCCTATTTAATAACCTTACGACGTGCAGGTGTTTTTTTTTTCTCAAATTCAGATACCGAGCCGGCCGGCTACTGAAGTAGTGCGTTTAAAATTATGGTCTTTTAATACGAAGCTTCCCGTTAGGTATTTTTATGATATGATATTGGAAAATTACACCATCGCGTGGCGAACATTAAATTTTGATGATCAACGGAATAACTCCACAGGTAGGTACGAACATTGTTGGTCGTTACTTTTTTTGAGAAGTTATTTGACTCTTGTTTGCCACCTTAGTATTTCTTCTGATAAACCTATTAAAATTAGATAGGTGTGATGGACTCTTCGTAGATCTACTAGAAACAATATTCAAAATTGAAACAAAACTAAATTGAGGCACTGATGTTTAAAGATAATTAAATAGATAATAAAGATATTCCTAACGAGATTGAAAATCTGTGAAGGATGTAAACAGAAGTCGCGATGGCAGCATAACGAGTCAACAACGATGTGCGAAATTGTAGACTAAACAACATCATAAACGCGGGAATACTCGAGTACCCTTTTATTTTAAGGCCATAAATACTACAGATTATAAATTTATTACACCCCCCCCCCCCCCTGCGAGCCGCTCCAAACAGCTACCCATTGAGTCAAAACTGCTGGAGACTTTATATGCTGGTTACGATCGTTCTAGACTCTGGAATATCAAGTTTCAGCCTTTAAAGCTATACAAAACCGATTAAAAACAGCTACACCAAGAATTTGATGGGCCACGTCCAGTGTCCACCACCTGATGTTACGCGTGGGCAGACGATCGTAAATAACAGAAATGTCGCAATATTTAAATCATTAAATTTTGGTATAAAACTTGTATAGGAACGGTACCTTTTGTTTGCTTGGCCCTCCCGCCATAAATATGTAAATGATTCAAAACTATTCATAACAGCGGAATATATAAATATTTGTGTGGCCATTTGCGTTGTATCGAAATGCAACGGTGACAACGCTGTCTCCCCCGACCCCGCCCCGCGCCAGCACTCGACCTTAACATTGTGACCGATCCGAACCACATACCTACTGAAAAAATATGGCTGTGAATTAATTTCATAATAACCATCCAAAGAATTGGGAAACAATTCTTCAGAATCCTTTCTTCCAAAACGTTTGCAGCATCGACCTCATACGACACAGAGGTAACAGAGTACTCGTGTGCCTAGCTCCTATTTGTTTTGAGGTTAAATGTGAACAATATGAGCTCAATAGATCCCATCACACCACGAGTACTTACATTGTCAAACAATGGCAAAAAGATGACATTTCAAATTATAAGGTAGATAACAATAGCAAATTAAGTTTTTGTGAGTCGACCGAGTGTTCGTTGTACCAACAGAAAAAAAGGACAGGTAGTAACTAATGTCTCCCGGAAAACACTCACACTTCCTTGACTAATTAAATTTTACATCGAGTAGTGTAACTACGTAACTTATATAGCCTGTTACCCGGACTATTATTACGAACCTAGTACTTTAGGTACAAAGACTGTCAAAATCATTAGCCTCCCTTTTGGCTTCACCGTAGTCGGGTAAAAATTATTTAAATACCGCAAGTTGGCAGAATATACTCGTGTTTCAATTTGTCCTTACAAAGTAATTTTGTAAAAGGTTTATTTTTATGATATAGACCAGAAAACGAGCAGACGGATTACCTGATGATAAGCGATTACGAGCAATAGGTAGCCTATGGACACTCGCACGTCGCAACACCAGAGGATGGGGAGATACACTTGTAAATTCCCCTGGTGTTGCACACTGGCGTTCCTGGTCCTCAAAATCCCCAACCATCCTTGGGCCTCCGTATCCTCACTTATTTCGTGTAAGCGTTATTTCACGCCGGTTTTCTATTAGGCCGTGACATTTATCAGGTAGAGCCGGCCTATTATAAGGATATATAAGGATGGCTCTCCCACGTATAAGGTAGCGCATAGTTACTACTGATGTAGTAAATTTTATACATCTGCTAACCCGAAGTTTGTTATTTCGGAACAAGTCGACATTAATATTCATGTGTATTATCTCTAGGTACGTCTCACATTCCGTCGTTTTCGCGCGGCCCTACATATTTCAACCACATGGTGCAAGATGCCTCTTAATCTCAACCAAAAATTTCTATGTGACGCTTTAGTTTCGTTTTGTAAACGCATCCAGACGAGAGAGACGGACGACGCGAGCTAGAAAGGGATGAAGGCATTGAAAGGAAAGTTTTTCGTGCGTTTTTTGCCCCGAAATCCGTGCGTTCGGAAATTTTATTTTTAATACAAGAAAAGTATTCAAAAGATACGAGGGCAGGTAGACGGTCCGACCGGGGTGTTTGTTTAGTTTTTTTTTTATCTCGCAAAGAATCCGAGTTGATTTATAGCCGTGCTCTGTGACGATTTGTGACCCGTAATTTTGAGATGTGAATTTTGTCACGGTAATGATTTATTATCTCGAGGCGTGGTCTCGTTATGACGACCCAACGTGTAATTTAGATAATATCATATTATTTTGACACTACCGTACATATTATAATCAATATCTACCATTAGGCGAAGAAGCTCATTGAATGATTTATAAAATACATATTCAGTATTTAGTCATATAGAAAGTTTTGTGCAATGTCTATCCTTCTTAGTTTTCAGTATCTCAGAGGGCTATCACTCCTTTTCACGAGATGGAACCCCAGGCATATGTTTTGCCTCGAGCCTAGAAACCTTTTCGTCTTCGATTTACAGATGATAGTTAATATTATTTTTATGACGTTTACTATCACCTTATTTATTATTTAACTCATTGCACGTAACAATGGGTTTGTATTTATTTATTGTCTGAGCCATATAAGTTTAATGTGGTTTTTTTTTTTTTAAAGTTTTGTCCTATAAAATTTAACGACGGTAACCGCTAATTTTACGACTCAAAATATTATACTCTTATGCAAATGAATCAGTGAATCAGTGTTTTTGCGAATCACTTGCTTTGGTTCGTGCACAATTTTGAATATTTACTTTATTACGGCGACACGGTAAACGAGTGTTATACTTCGTAATAAACCTTCGAACGGAGCGATTAAAAGTCAGACATAAGTTACCGCTGCGGGCTACTTAAGCGGTCCCGGGGGCCTCGTGGAGGTGTAAGGTCAGTTTTTCGGGCATTAGCGCTCGGAGGGTTGCGGCGAATTAAGTACCGACGGAGGTGCATAATGACTCACTCAGGGGCTGTCGAGTGGAATGAGAACTATGCTGATTACTGCCATCATAAACTATTAGTTTAACTCCCAGTGATCTATGTATTTATATAAAAGGAGATGTCACCACTGACCGACACAGACGCACACACAGCCGTAACCGCTAATGGTAGAAACATAGACAGTTGTTTTAATTTATAACGTAGAAGCACATTAAGAAGGGATTTTGAAAAATTCCATCCCTAAAGGGGTAAAATATAGGTTGAAAGTTTGTATGAAAAATTTTCATTAAATACGTGTTTCAAGGTTTATTACAATTCATCTCTAAGGGTGTACAAAGTGCGTTGAAAGTTTGAATAATAATATTAAAAATCTGTCCCGATTTCCATGAAATCAAATATATTCTGAGCTAATAAATACAAATCAATGAGTACGTATTTCATAGTTTTTTTTTTATTCGTCCCCTAAGACTGCTGCTTGCCAAATATCAACAACTGAACTTATTGCTTTGAATTGAGGCACGAAGATAGTTAATATAGCGTAGACATTCATAATTTAAAAGGATTTTTCGAAATTTTTCCCCCACGGGAGTGCAACAGTCGCGTGCAAAAAGCTAGTAACTAGTACTGTTCATACAAAGTTTAATTTCGAAAATACACTTTAGCCGATTATTTGGAAACGTATCGTTTGATACTGTTATAAATAATCCGAGGTAAATGAAATACATAATTTCATAAAATAGTAACAGGGCCCTGTCGGAGAGCATGTCTGTAACAAAACGTATGTATTGTGAAAGGGCATTCATGAATTTAAAATGGCGGATTATGATTTTTTTGGACATATTATACGAGACAGATGTTGCTTTTTGAGTTAATCTCTCGAAACAGAATTATGAATGAAATGAATACATCCCCGAGGATAATGTTTTTTTGAATTATCACAAAAGACGCTGAGAATTGTCAATAAAATTTCGATTTAAGGTTTCATGACTAAAAACATTAGGTATTAACGACTTTCAATGGGTCTTTACTTTAAAAACTTTGCATTATAAAAAGATTTTATATGCAATAGAATTAAAATCCTACCCAAGTAAGAGAACGCATGCATAAATGAACGCACAACTCGCATTTATTCTTGTGAACGCTATGAGTAACACATTCTTTCTGATCTCGAGCTCCGTTTGTTACAATATAATTAATTTGAACTCTATGTTTCGACATGAGGGTTTAAACTTCCTCGCCTCGAGCTTTAAGAAATTCTTTAATCTTGACTTTTTGTGAGGGGCTCCTTGTCTAGAGTTGAACTAGCGATAAATTATGCTTTTGATGAATGTTTCTCAATTCTCGCCACAACGAGGAGTAATCAGCGTATGAACCCTCGATTCCAGCCACGATACAAACAAACAAACATATTCATACGCCCCGCTGAAGAGAACTCGCACACGCTCGATTTAAAAATAAACAAGCCAAGTGTTTTCGACGGAGAAAAAAACTTTTAAACAACGCAAAAGATAAACAAATACAACCGTACCGATGTGCCCCAGAATGGGGCATAATGGGGCACAAAGGAATAATGGTTTTCGCCAGCCAGAAACGTGTTTGTACAAGAATAAACGCAACCTATGAATGGCTGAAGCGCTCGGCACCCTTAGCTCACACACTCTCGGGTTCTCCAGCTCGATATGAAACCCTATATAATATCCCTATAAAATATCTATGAACTTCTACAAAAAAATATCATCCATATAAAATTGTATTAACATTTTGCGCATTTCAAGATTTGTGAGTGTAATTATCGTCATAATTTTATCAACGGAGTCATGCTTTGTGATTCTTATTTTTTCTAAATTCAAATTGGTAAATCTAAGTGGTGATTCTTGTGACTAATGCAATTTTATTTAAAAATCATTAAATACCTAGGACAACCGAAAGTATCTTATTTGGCTATAAACATTTCTTGTATCCGCAATGATATAAAGTTTATTATCATTTTAAATATGTAAATACTAATAATGTGAATGTTAAACATTATACAGAACCATCATAGCTAAAATTGATCACCGATGGCAGGTTTTTTTAATTTGGCCACCCCTCTCAAATCCCGCCGGGCTCAAAATTAAAGTGTAATGGTGCAATGTTTAATAACTTTTCTGCGGGTCCAAATGTGTTTTGGCTTTTGTTAATATAATTTTTAAAGTTAATTCTTTATGGGGGGAGCCAAAATCGATGCATAGATTATTTTAACAACGCGCTTAGCCTTTTTAAGTTCTGCGTTGTTATTTTAACTCAATTGTTGCGTTGCCTTCTGCCATGGGTCTTTATTTTTCAGTTTTTGATGTGTAACATCTTTCCTCTCGCTTTCTTGCAATTTGTGGGAGTGATTTCATGAAGCGGGACAAAAGTGTGTGTAACAGGATGTCGCGGAATTTGAACTGACGAATGAGCGCACGGTGGTAGAGTTGGCCGTCAGATTATTAATAAAATATTTCAGTATTTAGCTTTTTTAAATTCTGACGTTGATTTCTGTCACTGGTTAGTGAAAAAAAAAACGTATTTTTTTATCATATTAGAAATTTGCATTTAGCATTGTGTTTTTTATACTTTATTATCTCATGATGGAAAGAGATTACCGCCGCCCATGGATACCCGCAACATCGGATGAGTTGCAAGTGCGTTGCCGGCCTTTTAGGAGGGAATACGCAAACCTTCAAGAAGAAAGCTTCGGGTAAAGCGCACAGTGGAGGACTGCCACTCATCAAGATGATAATATGATATATATTTTGTCGCTTGGAACGGTGGCGAAAAGTTACAGCAGGTATAAGTCCGAACAATTCCTTGGACCACTCCCCGTAATATAACGGACTAGCTGTTGCCCGCGGCTCCGTCCGCGTAAATACAGTATCCCTCGGGAGCACTCTACTTTTTCGGGATAAAAAGTAGCCTATGTTTTAATCCAGAGCCTAAACTCCTGGTAGTACCATGCCAAATTTCATCGAAATCCGTTCAGTAGTTTTTGCGTGAAAGAGTAACAAACATCCATTCATTCTCACAAACTTTCACATTTATAATATTAGTAGGATAGAGGATGCAAAGCGATGCTACATCTCTACGTAGTTCTAAGGGGTCGAGCCTGTTTGAAACACTAACATCAAGTGAAAATCATATGGTACTATTGTAAGGCGCATTCGTTTTTTTTTTACTTTTAATTTCTCCTAATATTATAAATAGTCTAGTAATCATAGACTATTTATAATATAATTTTTAATTTTTATTCATCAAAGCTAAGCTAAAACGAGAAGAAAGAAAATAAAATTATACTTAGTCGCAAGGCTAACCATAAAATGTTCTGTGAACATTATATTATTAATAAAATACAAACATTTTATTTGCTACAAACACGTCTATCTACGTATACTAAAAGCCGTATACTACAATATCTCCCCGCTATTGTCACTTCTGAAGCTATCCGCGCCCCGGAAAGGGTTGTAATCTTGATTAATCTGCTACAAACGATTTGGCCAGAACCAACGAACGCTTCGCAGCCACGCCTGTCACTCACACAATCTCGCGATACGAGTACATGGCCTGATAGACCTGAGGAGATTAAACAGGTGCATAATTATTTTCACTGACAATTTTAAAGTTTAATGTGTTATTTTGAAATATTTTTCTACTCTTTTTATGAATAATAAAAGTTATATTTGATAACAGACTTTGAACACAAACGTAATTACTTGTATTCTATAAAAGCTAGCCCTTTAGAACTCACATATAATACAGCCGACAATTTTATAGGAAATTGTTGTAATTAGTCCGTCTTTTGTCTAGACGTCCCACAGTCCCACAGTCCCACCTAATTGCTGCGTTTGATCGCACTAGTATATGCACGTGATTATACCCTACATTTTCCTTCATTGATCGTTTTTTTCATGTAAACCAGTCAACTACTTTTTTGTGTTTTGTAAGATAAAACGACTTTCATAATTTGGCAAAATATGAAAATCTAGGAAATCAATTAATTTTGGTGGTAAAATGAACTAATCAGAGTTTAATGTGTAGTATTAGTTGATCATCCTACTAATATTATAAATGTGCAAGTTTTTGAGGATGGGTGGATGGATGGATATATGGATATATGGATGGATGTTTATTACTCTTTCACGAAAAACTACTGAACGGATTTCGATGAAATGTGGCATGGTAGTAGTTTAGGTTCTGGATTAAAATATAGACTACTTTTTATCCCGAAAAAATACAGTATTCCCGTGGGATACGGAATAATAATAATGACCATTCATCGTCATTTATTCTAAATAAATGCGAAAATTGGCAACAGCCTGATGTTAATTTCCACACGTCACCGGATAAACACCGACTAAATATTCATAAATGAACGTACAGACTTCGTCTAGGGCCTGGCAACGTAGGTACAGGCGACCCCTGTAGGTAAAAACACCCTCCGCGTCAGCTGCTCCTGACTGGTCGTAGCACACCCCCACGAGCTCCTACACCCTTATTTACCCTTAAAACAAACAGACCCCTGACCCCACTGTCGGCGTACGAACCCAGATGTCTACTCGAGCTGGTCGTTTCAACGAATGTCCAAAATTATTTGATCCCCAACGAGCTCGGTCGCCCACGGGGCTTCGAGCGCCGAGTACGCAGCGGGATCTCAGGCTACACTGGTCGTTGTGCGCCTGTCAAATACATAATAAGTAGGTTTTTTTCATTGCTTTTCATGCTCGTTATAATTGAGATAATATTGAGAATGATAAAAACTTTGCAACACGTCTTTAAAGCTGTGTAGTTTATTTAAAAGTCGTTGCCTGTTTGTTCCTACTCCACTGCCAAATAGTTAATTCCTTCTGATAAAATTTAGTCACTTTATATTAAACGTTTTGAAAAGATTGTACAGGCAGAAAACAGTGCTAAAACGTACAATTAAAATTCTTAAAATGTTTATCGCGGTAGCGATTCTGTAGATATTCGAAATGTATATAATTAGAAAAAAAAGTAATTTAACTCGTAAATGGCAGTAAGCACCTAATCTAAATTAAGTGTAGACGTATCGATAAAACACAACAAGTATAACTTTCATGTTCAAATAAACATTTTCACCTTCTGTAATTACTTATTACTCATTTTTTCAGTTTCATAATTCCTAACCTTTTTAACTAGAATCTGCAATTATGCCTATATGAGCTTAGAGAAAGTTACTACTTTGTTACCTGTTATATTATCATTGTGATAATACCTATCATTATTATTACATAAAATATCGATACGTTTGTATAGAAGAGAGAGAGGTGAGATCGAATACTCACCAAAACCTGCCAGTAGTAAACGGGTCAGAACGTCCCACGATAAATTGTACGAATATCTGAGCGTCATCAGCGGACAGCGGGCTGCAGCAAAACAGATTCAGCGGTAACGGAACCTGGACGTGTCGCGCGGAATGCCGCCTCCCGTCATTACGTATACAGGCAGGTTGAATATGGTCAGTCAGATAACTACAATCTACAGTCTAAATCTCACAATACCTATATAGTTAGCTTGATACTCATCGGTCAGAAAACTACATCAAATTCTGAAATTTCGTGTACAGGGTGCTAGACAATGTCAGTCAGTAAACTACGTCAAATGAGGATCAATCACTTAGTAGCAAATCCGATTTTTTATAAGTACACCGTATGTGTATTAACTTACTGGGCATTTTATTTTTAAATTATTTAAATCCGTCAAGAAATGGTGGATTTATTCAAGTTTTCCTGAACGGCTAGTTTGAAACGCGCGCTTCCGCTGAATTGGTTACGATGACGTCATCTGTCGGGATCCGTGCGACAACGGCTTGATTGTACTCATACCATTCATAGGTATTGCTTAAGTATTCATTCTCCGATTATTGACGCTTGTACCTCGCGTGCATTGTTTTGTTTACGTGAAATATTTTAGCTGTGTTTAGAGGGAGGTGACGACGACAGATGACGTCATAGAGACTCGCTTCATTCTCGGGCGCGTTTTTGGAACTGATGCACTAAAATTGCAGTATCTTCGTCATTTTTGGTCCGATTAAAATAATTAATTTACAATATTTACTGGTTTATTTGTGCACACCCCACAAAAACATGACAGGTCCTCATTCTAACATTACTAATACGGTTAAATAAAGGCCAGTCAGAAAACTACATCTAAATCTGACATTAGCCGGCAACGCACTTGTTGCTGTTGTGTTGTTGTGTCCATAGGCGAAGGTAGTTGCTTTCTATGGCGATTCATCTGCCTTTTTACCTATATCATAACTAAATTTCTTGATTGTTTCTTTCTGTGGCATTTTAAGTAAATCTTTCATGAAACATCATCTCAAATATACTTGGCTAAATAATACATAATATAAAAGGCATTTAAATGGTTTAAAGGCTGCCAAATTATGAAGTTTTATGATTATACAGTTTATAATACGGTTTATGTAATTATGTTTCTGTAATTATGTTTCTTTTCCTATTACAGTAAGTTAGTTATCTTTTCCAAAGGATCTAGAAGGACATCAAAATCTGAACACCCTGTGTCCGGGCTAGGCGTATTTATGTCATTATTAGCCGGTGCGAATTAATACTCATTTGGCGTCCATTTTTATCGCCAGTTTTCTGACGCGGCGCAAAAACCGCCATACCGCTGTCCGGCTCGAAGTCGACTTTTTTCGCGGCAAACATCCTGCCAAAAATGGTCAGTTAATCGAGAGTATGACATATTACAATATTTAAATGCCGTTTATTAATTTAAAATATCTGTTAACATTAAATCAGATGCCGCGCCGGTTAAGTAGGGTAAAAATATTTTTTACGTAGGTGTTACAATGTTTGAGATTTCAATATTTGGCAATATTATTATTTTCAAGCAAGTAGTAGGTTAGGTTAGTATTAAAGTGGCATCCATGAATGTGCATTGTACAGTCACCGACGACACCGGTGTAGCACTTTTGCCAAATAATAAAGTCGAAAAGTGGTACACCTGATTTCCTGGCAACCATACATGTTTAGAACAATATAGAGTTGTTGTACCTTAAACAGTTGGTTAGATCCAACAAAGATTATTAGGTACATTTTCGCATGATCAAAAAACAAATTTTCGCGCCCAATCGTATGCCTGAACATTGGCACATTAAATTTTTGAACCTCTTACATTACGCCGCACCCAAAATCGCCCTAAGCGTACGTCAAATTTTGAAATTTTTGAAATTCGACAATGTGACCTCGTCTATTCGAGTTCAATTAATATCGGTGTAAAACGGTCTAAGTGGCACGACGAGTGATGAAAGAGCGTAATGTTCAGTCCATCGGCATATTAATGCCGTTTGGACAAAAACCCGCGCCAGCAGCGTGTCAGCCGCTAATTGAGTGGCGCACGCTATCGTGGAGCGGGCCTCAACTACGTCAGCGAATTCTCCATCGCCAGTCGATGACCCCTTAGAACATTTAACAAAGCTAACTTGTGCACAAATCACTCAACCACCTACGACGATACGATCCATAAAATCCCCGAGTATCTTGAAACTGCCCGCCATCAGCGTGACTCATTTTTATTAAATAAATATATCTTGATTTTATTCGTTCACTTATGTGACAATCGTTAACGACTCCCGTTAAAAATATAAATATTTAAATCGGAGCTACATGAGCTGATGTTGCAAATGGTTTATAATGCATTACTCCAGACTTTACAGTTTACACAATCCATTTTATCGGGGGTATCGATACTGTATCTTCGGTGTAAGCCATGGGAATCACGAGGATTTGTATGTATTTCCCAACAAATACAAGTAATTGAGTCAAGTGTCAGTGGGTGCGGGCGTCGGGCGTCAGGCGTCGGGCCTGGGGAGACAAAGTCCACTCGAGGATACAGACTCAACGGTCCATTATAAACGCAGAACACTTCGGTAACAAAAACTATCGCATCTCGACTCCGACCTCGCTAGCAGGGCTGACTACATTTCATTTTTAAAAGTCTCGAAGGACCGGCTGGATGGAATGCTACAAGATTATGTAATTGTGATAAACGCACATTACAGCGCAAAAAAATAAAGGAATATCATAAAAAAGCCTTGACGCATAACATATTTGACAAACGAATATTTTACAATTAAACATAAAGCAAAATTATCGAGCACTTAAATTATTCTAATCAATCAAAATATAATATTATGCTATTTACTTTAGCAGTTTGGCTCTACTGTAACTAGTGACAGCCCTGCGTCACATGCTGCGCCGGCGCAGCTGCGCGCGTATCGTCCGCCATTACATATTCTGTATCCGCGCCAAAACGCCCAATTGGATCATGGCGACAAAGAGCTTAAATTGCGCGTCCAAATCCCTTAACAATATACAATTACGACAAAACGGGACGAGACAGATGTAAACAAACAGACAACGCGGGATCCTCATGAGCTCGAAAAGGACAACGCAGCTAAAGAAATTATATAACATTGTTATATTTCATCATAAAAACGAAACAAAATCTTGTTCTATTCAAGTGACATTAATAAGATACACACGGATCAAAAATAAGCCGAAATAACTGGCGACACCTAAAACTTTGTCCGAGTCCTTCTGAGGGATCGTTTTCAAAGGCAAACAAAGTTACAGGTCAGTTTTTATAATTTCCTCTACTTGTAAGGTTTCATCCGCGTTTGGCTGGAGTACTTGGTTTATTTTTACGTAACTTTTGATGCAGATTTATAATAATTAACTTGTGGTCGCCTAGAGGCGAAAATTCGACCATAATCCAAATTTTAAAATTTTAAGTCTTTATAAGGGTTCTTTTGCCTCTTAGATACGAAATAAAAATGAAAATGTTGTCTATTGAAAGTGAAAGATAGATAGATTGATAAAAGTGAACATGTGACAAAAAAGGACAACTTTTTCAAACGCATGGTAGTGTGATTAGGTAGTAGTGTGTGCTGTTGTTATTTTTATTAATTTGATATATGTATTTCTAAGCCTTATTTAAAAAATATTAGCTTTCTGCACATCTTTCTCACATAAACATTAACTGTGCCAAATTTCACACTGCTTTGTTTGCATAATTTTCGTAAAAATAGGTAAGAATTTTCGTTTTACCTATAATATTATTATAACATCTTCCTCAAAATCTAAGCTTTCACCTGAATTGAAAAATAGGTATTTATCTGTGAAACTGGTATATCGAGAACGTGAACATATTTGAGACAGTTAAATTTGAATATGTGATAATGATAAGATATTACGATAAGACATTTTCAATCTAATGGCAAGCTTAATTCTACCTCGTCTTTTAAAAACGTGATAAGAATTAATATATGGTAGAAAAAAAAAACGAAAACATTGATGCAAATATTCTAATTTATTATTTTAATGATCGAGTTCAGAAAGGTCGGGAACATTATCTTAGATAAAGATAATTTATTGCACAAAACAACAAAATATTTATTGATACAAAAGAAATGAAAGAAAATGTCTCTTAAAATAAAATAACTAAAAATAAATATGTCCTTGGCTAAGTTCCACAAGCCACAAACAAAACTGAATTTACTAACATATATTAGACAAATAAAGAAATCGTTGCATTCCTCCATAAGTCCATACAGGTGCACGCTTCAGTTCAAACAGGGCAAGGTGTGAACTCCGTGCAACGGTGCACAGACGTTATTATTATAATTCTAAATTACAATTAACTGTTTAACTGGCCAGCTAGGTAATCGCTAATTATAATAGAACTTAGCCTATGAGGGTTTACTTTACATACAAGATTGTTGATAACGGCGTCTAATTATGGAACGATGCTAAAATAGTAATTTTCTGCTTGCGAATTAATACTTGAACTTTTGACATGAAAGTATCATCATCATCATCACTAACGTCCCCACTATGAGGCACTAGCCTATCCATATTTTTTTGGAACATTTTCTGTAAATTAAATATTCATCTTAATTTATTTATCCATCAACCATTCTCAGTTAATGCTAATAAATTATTAATTAAGCCGAAGACGATCGTAAACAAAATATCGAAGTGGCAAAACGTATAAAGGAACTGGCTGATGTTTATGGCGCCATTCCACAATCAGAAGATGGACCGGTTGTGACGAATTAGATAACACATACCGTTTAATTAATGCAAACAACGCCAGACTGAGATAAAACCGGGCCAAAAGTCAGGGTTCTGGCTAAAAGCTTTGAGAATCCCTAACAGGACAAAAATAACTATTGGAAAGTATTAATCTGTGAGAAATGTCGCTGAGTATGAAATATTAGGGGATAAAATTCTTTGAAAAAGCTTGTAAAGAAATAAACATTCGATATATTAGATGTTATTGATGTGAAGAAAATTGAAATGTAACTTTGTACGTCTCGTTAGGAATTTATATTAATTTTTATCGTCTTGGATTATGAATGGCGGGACGCACGCATCACCGACTAAAGACAATTAAAATTCCACGCAATTATTTCTCATTATACACGGTATTCCATTAAATATGGTACCGCCAATCGAATCAATAATAAGACGGTAGCAGGTTTACATAAATGGTATCTACCTCCGATTACCACGGTCCAACATCGTCTATGAATAATAAACGTTAAAATATTTTATAAAGATTAAATTGTACGATATAATAATAAAATATCGACATTCGACGTGTTAAGGCAACGTTGTAAAACAAGAATCGGCTGATGGTAATAAAAAGGTGTTTCCAACAGTGCCGCTTTTCTGTGACGACTATGGAGAGCTCTGGGTAGACGGTGCTGGAGCCTCCCCGACCCCCGTCCACCATCGAGCATATATCAATCACTTCACAATCGTACCGCTTGCCACTTAAATAAATTTATAACATATTAAGTACTTTGAAAATAAACACTTTACCGTTTATGATTTATTTCGTGCGCCGATGAATTATGGACGTCACTTATTAAGCAAGAGCGTCCGGAGTTTTATCTCTTTTTGTGGCGATTTCACGTGCCACCGACACCGATAAACGTTTTATTGGAGTAATTAAAAATCAAACGATTAGCGTTTGTCCGACGTGCGCGGGCGCATGATGGATGTACATAGCTATCGGCATCGGCCGGTCACCCGACACCAATTTCATCATGTACGTAATAACAAAAGCGAAATCGTTCCCGTGCATTATTTGTGGCGTGGTGCAACGTAAACAAACGCCGAGAAACGCCACTCAGTTCTATGACACAGACATCTTTATCGGCGCGGTTATCTCGGAGTCGCGAGGTCGCGGCTATTTACATTATTGTCGTTATAAATACAATTTAATTTCAATCATTATTGCTCATTAGAGTCTTCGGCCGATAGCTCGATAAGTGATAACTGATCACCTCGAAAAAGTGAAACTCGATAGCGCCGTACGTACTCACATTCGGCGAAAATGATTTTTGACGTTTTAATGTCGGCGAAGACAGTTATATTTTACATCGACGACGACATGTCAACACTCGTTCAGCCTACCTATTGTGAAAAAATAAAAATGAAGCTATTGCGGTATAATACGTTTATAAGAAAATGACAGACCCGGGGATCGGCGGGCGTATGCCAGATTACCCGCACAATGTCGGATTGCCACAAAACGACTTCGTTTAACTTATTTTTTGCCGTCCAAATTATAGGTGCCACTGTTTGTATGGTGATTTGTATTGTTAAGTTATTATTGAAACCGCATAATGAAATATTGGATAAGTATATCATTACTATTAAAGTGGAATTATAGTAGATAGGTATCAATAAAACCTTTTGCACAACTTTCGTTTATTTTTTATGTAGATTTAACGGAATATTTCCGAGTCTACTGATTTCGCCAAACTATAATAATAATTAGAAACATGTGATGAATATAATATACATACATATTATTAGTTAGAAGCAATCAAACAGAATGGTAGTAAGGTGCACGTTTTTGACGTGACAACGTCTTATAATTCGACGGAGCCGGCTGCAAGCACGAAAAAACATGACTATGCGGCGTTACCTCGCTCTGAGGCGTTCCATTTAAGGCTTGAAATGCAAGCGAGAGCGCGGAATCTGTCTCTCTCCTACTTGAGTGAGCGATCCATCAGTATTTTCTTATGACGTTGTCACGTTCAACTATCATCAGTAAACCGAATTTACAGACAACCGATTATTTTTTTTATCTTTATAAGTTCAGGCCGGGCGTAAACATTCAATTAGAAGCCTACACACAAACTGATAACTGATTTTTCTTCGTTAATTATGCTATTTGTTTATTCAAGTTCGAAAGAATACCCGCGGCTGATTTACAGAACGCCATTTTGTGCGACATTTTAATATCGCTTTTTTTAAATCCCAATTACCCAATGGAGGCAGGTGCGCCGCCACAAAGTTATTCTTATATTCGCAACATTTTCGTGGCTAAATGGGACTTTTGTATACTATTGTTATAAAATATCATTGAAATATGTATATTTTTTTACTTCATAATGTAAAATAACATTCAGATAAAAGAAATTGCCCTTTATCTTAAAAAAAAAATTTACCTGTTTACTAAACACGGCGATGTCTTCGTTAAAAGACTCTGAGGAGCAGACATCACCGCCTGCTACTCCTGGGTCTCTGGGGGTACATGTGGCCAGCTCACACTTCTCGAAGATCAGCGCCAGGAGGGGGAATAGAGGATGCCTGGGAACACACAACAGCAATGTTAAGCCACAAACTCATAGACGAAGAACACTTGGTACATCTCTTGTAGATTTTACACTATTATTGACACTTGGACAGTTTGAATGACTCGCATCCAGGTCTTAGTAAATTATCATAGGTCATGTAATATATAACAATATAAATAACTCCCCACCCCTATTTCGTTGACGGTGGCCGGTTTCATTGAAACCAGACCAGCCACGCAGGAGTTATTTTATAGTGCCCAAGAGTGTGCGCAAAACGCTAGAGCACTCTCTCTTCCTTTACTCTCGTAACCCAGGGGGGATGTTACCAACATGACTGGCGAGAGATCATCGCAGGACCGACTTTTTACATGCCCATCCGACGCATGGATCATCTATCTTGTCAAATAATCAGGTGATCAGCCTGCATTGTCCTAACCTAACCAGACTTGAAAACAAAATTGTTTTTCAGTGGTGATCGAACCCACTACCACCACTACCAGAAAACCACTTTACCAGAGGCGTCCAAATAAGAGAAACGCCTGAATCTAAAATAAAACTAAACTCAACTTAATTTCTCAAATATAAAAAAAAGATATTTAATGTTTTTGAGAGTATTAAGAGTATTTTTATTAATTTTAAAATAAACTGAATATTGGTGACCTGCAGGATAGGCCCAGTCTAGTGCTGCCTGCCCAAAAAAAACTCAAAATAATTCTATGTAAAACTGATCAACTTTAAATATATTGTACTGCTCATATTATGTATAGGTACAGACGTAAGATTTGAAAAAATAATATTCCTTATATTATTAAATCATCTGTAATAGATGAAAAAAGCAACAATGATGATGAGGTATATAAGACAGTAAATTATCAGAGAGTTATTGTAGATGTCAAATCATAAAGTCCAGTAGTAGATGCACTAAGATTGTAGAGACGTGACGCGGATTGTATCAGGAGTGGCGCCGGTGCGGGCGGGGGAGTCTTCGCAGATCATAAAGATGATAGATATCACTTAAGTTGTTATAAAACCTCCTTTATTTATTGACTGAAGGAGGCTAGGGATGCTTCATAAAAGACTAATGTTGATGATGATAGCAATAATAATAATAATGAGGTACTAGTGGTTGCCCCGTGCTCGAAATTCACTCATATTAATTAATATTAACTTAATTTTTATATTTATGTATAATGTTGTGACAGATTGACAAACGTCAACGTGTGCCAAATTTTTAGGGAGTTTGGCCGAGGAATTCAATGGATGACGTTGTGGTTTTTGTATATTTTTCTTAAATTTGTGTTATTTCGGTTCTTAATATGTAATATTGGTAGCATATAAGTATTAAATATTCGTTAGCGTGCACAAGTGTGGGCAAGTGGTACAACTTCAAAAAATGTGCTATTTAGTGTTCCCTCCAAAATTCTCTAGGAACTTTCAGTGAAGCTTCTACCATTTTATTAAATCGACTGGCTTGACTCATTGTCTGCGCTGACTATTTATTTGGACTTTGACTAGACTTTGAGCTTGACTAATTAGAAATACGGTCTTGAAAATTCATTCGAAAATTCTATTTCCCGACTTCTTAACTTGACACTGGCAAATGGTTATAAGCCGCCGCCAAATATTGAAATAAAAAAAAAAACAAAATTGTATAATATTATCTATCAAACTAGTGTGTGTTTTAATCTGAGGATAGTGTGTATTGTTATTTTTTTTAATGCATTTCTAAGCATTACTGATTTGATGATATTATTTGATATGAAGATGATATATTATACTATAGGTTATAGAATCTTTTGGGTACGAAATAAGGTTCACTCCATATTCAAGACCTAGATTTTCAACCTCTGTACGTTGTTTCATAACAAATGGAGGGTTAGAAATATAGGGGTTGAACATGGAACCCGACATGGTTAAAAAGCAATTATTAATGTAAATTAAACTGCATTGGTAATATCTATTGTATAACAATAAAGATTATAGAGAACTGATATTTTCAAGATGATATCAGATTTAATTGCACAAGATCTTAATTAAGACTTAAACTATCAATAACTAGGCATGCGACAACAACACGCAATACGCAAATATATCAAAACGCATGCATGGAAACTTGACTCGAAGTTACTAAGATAAGAGGAGGGGATCTCACGATAAAAAATATTCTTACAAAAAGTAACATGAGTTTTGTCTTGTGATTTATAAAACCTTTAAGTATATTTTTATCCGACTACGGCAAATCCAAATGGAAGGGTAATGATTTTGGCGCTCTAATCCAATCTTAATGAATGAGATGTTTATAGATTCGTAATAATGGCCCAGGTAATATAGGCTACATAATTTAACGTAATTGGGTTATAGTTTTTTACTTGTAATTATTGTAAATGGGATTCTTATGTCGATGACAAATAAAATTTTATTACTACTCAGATCATGTCGTTTTGGGAACATGACCTTTTTCATGAAATATAGGGGGCAAACGAGCAAACGGATCACCTGATGGAAAGCAACACAGGAGTTGCATGTTCGTTGTTGTTGTTGGATTTGAACGTCGGACATAAGTTACATTAACCACTACCCCTCTTCACTGGCTAGCTAGTTAGCGGTAACCGAGGGCCACAGGATTACACAGCGATTAACCTTCCGCGTGTGGTCCCATTACCCGTCATATACTTGTCAGCCCATTTACATTCATATAGTTTTTTTACATAAGAGTTGCAGACGCAAGACGCCATGTAATGCGGTCATAATCGCAGTATTGTAACCTATATTATAATTCAATTTTTTGTAATTCTAAGCTGCAATTCCATTTTATACCATTCTTTATTTACGTTATTACCATTTACAAAGTTGTATTTAAATCGTCAATAACAGTCATTAAAACACAGTATAGTCTATATAGCGTGAAGTTTGCAGTTAGTCACCAGTGCACATGTGGAAATTGACCAATGACGCCTAAGCTGTGTTTACATTAACCAATAATAGTAAGCCATTTTGACATTTGTACTGGTTAGTGGTGACTAGACTATAATACTTATTAGATCGTGTACCAGGCATTAAGACGGTTATGAAGATAACTATCTATATGAAAAGTTTAGTTATTACGCCCCTTCCCCCGCTACCCGCACGCACGCCCGCCCCCGCTCACAATGACGACCAACTTCACGAGAACTTTACAAGTTCAAATCTGATATCTCCCTCGCACCTTGTCTGTGACATCTCTATAAGGATCAAGATCATGTCATCCATACTATGATGATGATGTTCAATTCAGTTTTTAGATTGAAACCTTAGAATTGTGAGAGTAAAAAAGTAAACTTTAATTTCATTGGAAACACATTTGAATTTGACGCTTCAATATTTAATATAATTATCTTCTAAAAAATAATTCACTAATGAAATAACATTTTTTTTTAACTATAATCCGGCCATATAAATTATAAAGCCTATGTTACTCAACTATTTCTATTTATTCGGCTAGCCTATTTTACGAATCTATTGACGTCACATTTATTTAAATCGGATCAGTAGTTTAGGCGCTATGGTGGAACAAAAATACAAACATACATAGAGTGCCAAAATTAGTACCCTCCCTTTTGGTTTCGCCGTAGTCGGGTAAAAATATAGGTAATAGAAGAAGTAGTAGGTAGAATTTAGATTGTAGATAAATATAATATAATGGATAGCCATCTATACATTTTGTTAGTGCTTGTGAATGTATTTTTCTCATCCAAAACCGTTTTCAGGATTCCGTATTAGAAGGAACACTTATAGTTTAGATCTATCCGTCTGTCTGTCTGTCCGCCTTTCTGTAATTATTATTATGAATATAAAAAGATGAAATTTGGTGTAGGAAGTTACCTATACTATGTAGATTTTGTAAGGATTTTTCTTTTGGCATCATACTAATTATAATAACAGTAATTTTGAATTTTATGGGCATCTCCCCAATTCCCGTACTTGTGAAGTGGGGATAAAGTTTTTCACATTCTACCCCATCGTGTGGGGTATAGTCGATTAGGTATTTTTAAATAAAGGCGAGGTTTCATACATGGCTTTTTGACAAAATCAACCATCTTCGAGTAATCGGCCTCCAAAGCGGTTTATAAGGTGGTCGGTCCGCATGTCGAAACTATAGGAGATAGAAACTTGTAACCCTCCAAATAGATCATGCCAAAACCCATTTGGGAAATTATTTTGAGAGAAATATTGCGCGTTTTTAGTTACGGAACGGAACGGAGTTAGTTACTCCTTAGACATGTACTGATACGCTCTTAGTGAGGTTGTCATTCGTCTTGCAATCGTCTGTAATAAATAATAACTGCTAACCCTTGCCACAGGTTGCATTAACCTATCTAGGGTAGCAGACACTTCACCTCGCTAGATTGTTGAAAAGTAAATTACCGTCTTAGTAGTAATACAGTTAGAAACATAATTATTGTAGGTACAAGGTACAACAGTCCCTTAATTGATACAAAAAAAGGTTTTTATTATTTTTTATTATTAATATATAAAAATAGTAGACATTACGAACATTAGACAATCACATATGGATTACGAAGTGACGAGAAATCGCGTTACGATTATGGCTGAATTAACTCCAGTTATCAGAGATAACGAACTCGGCTACCGGCCGGCCACCGATGTGTGATAATAATCAATAAAACAACGATTAAATAGGTACATCGATGTATAATATAATATTATATTGCTAGAAACCTTTCATTATTCCATAGTGTTGATATTAAATTGCTACAAAAAGTTTATATTCTTGAGTATTATTTTTTCTAGATCAGACTGTTAAAGTGATTATTATTAATTCATCATAATATTATATCAGTTTATTTAACACTACAGAACAGATAAATAAAATTGAAGTGTCCGTTTGTAATATTAAAATAACAGCTTTTCATTTAATGCTCATAAAAGTATAAACGTTACTAACAATAAAAAATAATTTCTTAAAATTTTTGTATGTCCGTCTGTCTGTTTGTTCCGCCTAATCTCTGAAACGGCTAGACCGATTTTCACGGGACTTTCACTGGTAGATGGCTGATGTTATAGGATGTTTACAACATAGGCTACTTTATCTTAGGGTTTTGTTTCTGTTAGTTCTATGCAAATGAAGTTGCGGTCACCAGCTAGTTAATAAATAAAAATTGTTTCAGACTACATTTTTTTTTAAATATTTTTAATTTATTTTAATCATAAGTAGAAAGTTTTATCAACAGTTTCACTACAATAATTGCATTTTTCTACTATTGCTGACATTTCAGTAAATTTGATGTTTTTTATGTACATTACCACTGTCGAGTGTCGACATAATACCAGAACCCCAATTGTCGTATGTTACTTCAACTTGAAATTTACTTTCAATGAATTATAAATGAATCATCTTGATATCATAAACAGACTTTTGGAGTTTGTACCAATCAAAAGCGTTTGGCGTTGGTTTGACGTTTATGAGAATACCATTTGGCTGTTTTAACATATCGAGCCTGCATCGAAACTGTAGGTATTATTGTAAGGAATTGGTAGAATTGACCAACTGAGTGCAGTGAGTTTTTAGGTCAGAGACTAGTAACTAGACTCACTAGGCACTAGACTCACTAGCCACTAGACTCACTAGCCACTAGACTCACTAGCCACTAGACTCACTAGCGACTAGACTCACTAGCCACTAGACTCACTAGCCACTAAACTCACTAGCCACTAGACTCACTAGTCACTAGTGTGTGTAGTCGATATGAGTAATTGCAACGAGTTCCGCGTCGCTAGCCGCACCACACTCGCTGGAATTCTCTATCAATCAGCCGGCTGTGAATAGAAAAATATAAACGCCGTAAAAACTGTGCTACACAAGAAAGTGTTGAGCTAATTATTTCTTCGAAATCTCAAGCGTTGTCGGATTCCTCAGCGATTTTTGTTCATTTATGGAGGCGATCAATTGCTTTTGTACAAGATCTTCGCCGTAATAAGAAAATATCTATTGCTGCCTTTAGCAATATGTTTTATTTGGATGAAATGTATTTATATTTTGATACGATAAGCATAACACGGTGGATATACAGGTTTTAATCACAGGTGAAATTTAGCAAATAGCCGCTAATTCGGCGAATTCGAATGTTTTATCTAGATTTTATTTGATGTGAACGCTCCCAAATGTAGAGATATCGTAATAGACTAGAGTGTAAGTTGTTTTGTCGTTCATGTCGTTCATGGGGATCGCAGATAATATTTTTTGTGACTTTATATTTCTGATAGCTCACTATATGACATTATTATGAAAAATTATCGTCCATGAAAAAGTAATAGAATACTGAGATACATTTGCACATTAAACGTTAATTTTATTGCTCAGTCATTTACCAATATAAAAACAAACGTGCGTGAAAAGCTTGTGTAGGTTTGCAAATGTTACCTTGAACCTGCACACTACCATACTTTATTATTACTTCGAGGAAAGGGAGTAAAGTTAAATAGGGCATGCTGCATGTGCAGAATTATACCCCAATCGAAAATATTATTTCTACGTCATGCAAGTCGTTATTTCTTTCCTATTTCTACGTATCTACAAATCACGATTATGACTAGGGTCTGGCAAGTCAATTAACACTGCTACTCTTACATCAACTGTGAAAATTGCTAGCATCTTAGCCCATGTTCAGACACAGCACAAATCGCGGGACATCCACACCCAGCTTATTACAAAGCCATCGGTTAACGGGCGGAATCGCGCTGATTCCACAGTGTCTGATAGGTCTAATTCCTACCACCGGCGATTCCTACACATGGCATAATTGTTATATCTACGCGTGCATCAATGAGAGCATAAAATGTCACACTTTACCCCCGGACTCACCCATAGATCGCGTCCTTGTCGCGCTTGTGCACGAGCGGCTCGCCGGGCAGCGCGTGCGCAGGCGCCGCGGGCGGGGGGTAGTGCACGGGCGGCAGGTGCGGGTGCGACAGGCGGTGCTCGTGGTACATCGCGCCGCCCTCCATGTAGCCCCCGCCGTGGAGGCTCTCGTCGTACTGTAAAGTGGAAACAAAAGTAGTTAGAAAAAGCTAGAAGGAATTATAAAACTAAAATGCTTGCTCGCTTCACTCGTTCTTGCAAAAAATTTCGCTCGCTTCATTCGCTCTCACCTTTCAAACTCGAAATATTGCAAACTCGGCGAAATCATTCGCTCAACTCACTCGTTATTTTAATGCAAAATAAAGTTGATCTATAAAATAAAGTTAAATATATAATTATATAACAACATTCTGACCTATCTATTGCTGGTGATTAAGCGATATGTAGTAAACTGTCAATCCTAACTCGTCCATACACACAGATACGCACACACACACAGACGGCAAGCTCATTTGCCGCCACAAACCTTGCTGCTCTAATCATCTTATCAGGGACGAAGTAATCAAAGTATTAACTAAAAGTAATTGACATAAAGTAAGCCAGTTTTCCTCCAAGTATAATGTAAATGAAACGTAAATTGTAGTTTAAGGAAAATATAAAGTAAATCAGCTCCACAAGGTACAGCGTATCGCGGCGAAAGCTACGTCCGTGTTCCGCTGCCATGCCGTTGGTAATTTTAAAAAATAATTTCGTTATCACGCCAGCGATCTAACCAATCTTCGTGGCTATTTTTTTATTCGACTTTAACGTACCAAAAAGCAGTTTACTCGTACATAATTAAATCCACCAGCCGAATGTATCGTGCAGAAACGCCGAGTTTACTTTATAAAACTAAATTGTACCATTGCTGCTTTATCTAGCGTGAAAACCTGAGGTCAACACATAATCGACTTATAAAAACCATAAATAAGCAACTAAGTCACTGATGTTTTATATCACAGACTGGCAAACAATTTAATTATTGTTATTAAACCACAAGCAGGGTTGCTAGGTGTCCCGATTTGCACAGGATGTCTTGATTTTAAGGGGTATGTATGTGTGTAGGGCGATCCGATTTGCACCTGATTAGGACGTTCTCGATAAATCATAATAATCAAAAATATCTATGTATAATATAGTAGCTATAAAATATTCTGATTTGCGCTGTTGATTTTATTGTTTTTTCCACAGTCTTTCAGATATGAGCTTACTTAATTTAACAAAATTTTACCAGTAAAAACGGAAAAGATCCTGAATGGTAATTTGGATCTCGCATCTCAGGCAAATTAATAATGACATTAAATGTGACAGTCATTAAATATTGAAATCTTATCAGTCCTAAAACATGACCTAATCGGCCATGACACAGTAATCGCATTTCAACAATAGGTACCTACTCTATACGACACCTGTTTGACTAAATAATGTAAAATGGAATATTGTTTCGACAAGTTCAGTCACCTTTATCAAAATATCTTCGTAAATTTTACGACATTCTTCTCGACAGGGAAGCAGTTTTTTAAGAAGTCATCAACTCCAACTTCCATTAAAAGTTGTAAGTGACTAAAAATGAAGCATCATGCTGTAAGTGGATCTATATGAATACATCAATGGCCGAACAAAAAGGCTGCATCAGACGATCTTAAGTATTTAATGCACAATTAAAAGCCTATGTGAGGTTATAGACTGAAAGTGATGATGTCATCACAGATCTTTATCCAACTTGTGACCAGCAATTACGACCAGCCGACATTAGAGGCTGAGTGAGATGATCGACAGGTGAGTGGTTTTTTTCTATTTTTCATTTTATAATTAAGATTGTTTTGGTTATAACAGCAAAATTTAAAAAAAGTTTCTACATTGCTACTTTTTTCTCAATGTCCACAGACAGACAGTCAGTGTCAGAGACAAACAGTGGGGTTCCCCACGGGAGTAGGCTAAACTCTCGGTAGCATATATTTTAAATCTAATGGTAGGACTACTGAATATGTAAATCTCACAAATTATTGATTACTCATTTTGAACAATTTTATTACATAAAAATATTTAAAATTAAATGCTTTATGGTTGCATTGAAGCCAACTAGCGCAGTTGCCAAGCCGCTTAAGCCCCTTAGTAATTATTAGGAATGCAGGTTCAAATCCACCTAAAATTTTTTTGATTTGCAAAACCTTGATATTGTGATGATAAGTTTATTATACAAGTAATAAACACAAATAATGAGCTGAAGACATTATTTTATTTATTACTGCGTGAAGGTCCGAAAACATGCACATCTCAGATTAATAAGGATTTTGATTTTTTTTCTGCCGTTAGAGGGCAGACCCAACTAACACAAAGCGTCATCTGGTGGCGTAAGTGGTATCAAAAATGGTTAATAAGAATTTTCGATTATTTTTCTGTCACCAGGCGGCGCTCGGTAGCCCGACGGTTTTTGTCGTGTCAAAAAGCTGTCAGATGGCACGAGTTTAAAAAACCTGATTACTATAAATACCAGACACCCGGCTGTTAGCGGTGGAAGAAGATATAATATATCATCGTTCCTTATCGACTCATGTTAATATGGAAGAGAGAGAAAGAGTGTAATAATTTTGACAATCTACATCCCACTCTTGTTGAAGCTTTCCGTACACAAATAACATTTATATTCTATCAATTTACGATGTCACTTATTTACATTACAATAAAGACGTAATTCGTACGTCGTACCTACTAGAAAAATCACCAAAACCACAACCTAAATAAAAAATCCCATTGACTTTAGTGTTCCTTCCATATAGTTGTATTTTCTTCTTCCGGCGGCACATCCATACTAATATTTATTATAAAGAGGTAAAGTTTAGTGAGGTTGTGGGGGGTAATCTCTGGATCTACTGAACCGATTTTGAAGATTATTTTACCAATAGAATGCTACGTTATTTGTGGGTAACATAGGCTATATGGATGGATGGATGGATGTATTTTTGTTACTCTTTCACGAAAAAACTACCGAACGGATTTCGATGAAATTCGGTATGGATTAAAACATAAATATATAAGCTCTGGATTAAAACATAGGATACTTTTATCCCGAAAAAGTACAGTGTTCCCGCGGGATAATGTATGTACGCGGGCGGAGCCGCGTGCAACAGCTAGCTTTGAATAATGGACGTATGAAATTATGCCTAAATACTGAATGAGTTATTTAATTGGATATTACACATATTTTAGAATATTATACAAATTGTGAAATAAAAATTTGTTATTGTATGTAACAATAGCTAGTTTAAGGTAGGTAATAAAAGTTTTTTCGTGCTTCTTGCTTTCGTGTTTCGTGCTTCCTATTATTATAATTTTTAATAAGTTTAACGTTAGGTTAGTTTATGAGTTTTTAAGGAACAGAAAATGGTATAATATAATAATACCAATTATTTATTTAATTTTAAGATGGTCCCAAAATGAATAGGAGTAAGATAAATGAAGCTGCTGTAATAATTGTAAACGACTAGCTGGTGCACGCAACTTGGTTTGCGTGGAAATATTAATGCAAACGGAACCCTAAGATAAAAATAGTCTAAGATACTCCTTCTATCCTTACATCTGCCAGTGAAAGTGCGATCAAAATCAGTCCGGCCGTCTATGTTGTTAAGCTGCAACAATCAGACAAACAGTCGGACAGACAGATAAAAAAATTTTACTTTACTTTTTTGGCGTAGGTACCGTTTGAGCTATATAGCACTATCAAATTACAAACGGACACTTCAATTCAATTTATTTGTATGTATAGTTTATAAACTTAGACGGTTTTAGTACAAAAAACTATTTTAGTGCTTCTGTATGTAAAACAAGAAAAAAAAAACGAAAAATTCACGTTTTTACGTTTCTATCATAAACGAAACCATAATGCGTAAATATTCATATTATTTTAAGCAAACATTATGCAGTAGTGTAATTATAAGCCGCTCCTTGTAACATAATTACCTACTCACTATACGTTCTATTAAAATGAATTACTTTTCAAATTACCCCGTTCTATGTCTCGACTCGCGTATAATATGCATTGAATATTATAATTGCATTGTATAATCAATAATATTTGATTATAACTATCGTAAGCATATAATATGCTTGTCGCTAACGCTAATCAAATGTTATAGTCTACTTTATAAAGAGGAGGTAGAGCTTATAATATAATATACCCTTTTTGTCTGAATTTATAATTTCAAGGTCTATATATCTTATGCTCATATTAATACAAAACTTAGAGCGACAATAATTAAACAAGATAATATTATGTCCACGTTATAGACCAATATTTTAAGATCAGGCTCGTAATAAATTATCATCATATCGTATGTGACGATTTAATAAAATTTATTTATCGATATATCAATGTATTAACATTAAATGTTAATTATTTACTAATTATTATTGCTCCATATCTGTGCGTTTCTTCATATTTATGTCGAATATATTTTGATAGTGAACATCGGTAACACATTTATTACATATGAATATTTATATGTTCTTAATTGATATAATTTTACAAGATTACTGTTACAATACTTGTATTCACGAGCTGAGTCATAAAGTAGGTACCATTTTGATTAGGTACGTATCTATAATTTAAGTTACATCAAACATATTTATTAAACTATGTTTTCACGCAGTAATTATTGTTGAATTACCACTAACCCGATTGCCTGCCAACCCTCATAAACAGTTTGGTCCCGCAATTTTTCGAACTCAACATTTTTAAGTTGGAAAAAGTTGCTAGTGAAAAAATCTCGTAGGTACCTTAACGTCACAACCACAATAATAGTCGCATGCACGGCCATCGCCAATAACCACACATTTAATAATGGCGTGCGAGCGAGAGGCACCACTGTGACAGATCGCCTCTTTCTTGGCCGCGGCTCTGTATAAATCTTAAGCTTGAAGATTTTGGCTTCCCTAACGATATAAGACGTTGTGCCATCCATTACATTTATAATCTTTTTCACAGTTAACATAAAACCTTTTTAAGAGGCCGGTCTCCTCAGATTTTGTTCAGAATGTGTACTACCAATTTCCTTCGTTTGAATACAGGAGAAGTTCAGGACATCGTTTTGTTTGTAAGAAGCGTGTACGTTATAACAAAAGTTAGCTCAGTTTTACACTGGGATGTTGGAATCGTTGCGTTGTAAAACTGAGCTAACTTCATCATCGACACTGAGACCCAGCAGATGGGTTATTAAAATTAAACACACAATGGTACTGCTGCATCACCGCTAATGTATGAGCCCCCCACGAGAGGGTGGGAGGAGGGGGTCCCCATCAAATGCCATGACTGGCCGTTCCGGGCGATCGATACCAGCACACCTGTTATACTTGAATAGCGCACACTTGACGCCTTTCTGGTCATAATTTTATACTCATTATTATAAAGGTAGCACCGCAGTGGGCTAGCGTGGTAAAGTCGGCGTTACCGAGGAGGAGAGATCCGAGCCCGAATAGTGGGATATATTATTACCCGACTACGGCGAAGCCAAAAGGAAGGGTAATGATTTTGGCAGTCTATCTATGTATGTATGTATAAGTTTGTCCCACCGTAGCGCCTTAACTACTGGTCCGATTTCAATAAATGAGGTGTCAATAGATTCGTAATAATAGCCCGGGTATAGTATAGTATATTATATATATTATATATATATAGTATATAGAGTATAGTTTTTCATAAAAATTGTGGAACAATTTTTTCTATATTTTACTTTTTTCCCAAGGTGAGTGTCAGTCCCGTCGTTACTTGACATTATATCCTACCTACTTTGACTCTACAATGCGAATTACATATTTGCTGCAATAATTGATGTTGGCGCGAAATTTTGTAAACAAATCGCTGTCTGTACCTTTGACTTTTGACAAACTGTTTCTTCTGAGAAGTGACTCATATTTAAGAGTTAATTTATGCAATTAAAAAAAATAGTCATCTAGCGGCTACATTCTAGCCTATAGTGGGAACACTAGGGGTTGTTCTTGTTCCTGTGGATAATTATCTACCTACACAAATAGATAAAAAAAAACTGAAGTGTCTGTTTTTTGTTTCGAATTAACAACTGTGCACTAAATACAATAAAGGGTTTGGTAAAATCAATGACGGATATTTTGGGCATATGATCTACCGCTTATGTAAAGACGTTTATGCAGAAATTTATTTAAAATTGCGAAAAAAAACATACTTCTTAAAATTACATTACGTTATTTACGGCGCTAGGAGGGGCGCATTGACCTCACACAGCTGATTTAATTAATATAATTTAGATAAATACTTTTCTTTCGCTTTAAAGTCAGCTGTTTCTGTGAAGTTAATGACCTCAACGCCTTGTAGAGCGCAATGTAACTTTTTTAAGTATAATATATTGTATTCGAAATTTTTTAATTATTTTTCTACCCAAATGTCTTTACATAAGCAGTAGATGATATGTCCAATATATCCGTAATTGATTTTACCAATCCTTATGTATGTATTTACTATTCAGTGTATCTTTAAGATCACTAAGTATATGATAGTATATGTACATTATATGGAACCTACAACAAAAATTTTTTTTTTTTTAATTTTGTCTGTAATTCTCTCTGTCTGTTTGTTTGTTGCGGCTAATCTCTGAAATGGTTTTGACCGACCTTTCACTGGCAGACAGCTGATGTTACAAGGAGTAACTTAGGCTTCTTGTATCATAGGGTCCTATTTTAAAAGACAGGGTTCCGTTTCCATTAATAGTTCCACGCAAAAGATGCGGTGAGTAGAGTAGTAACTAGCAACTCAGACAGTGTGTACTGGAAGGTCAGCAATGATGATTATGATGACGATGACTTACTTCAGGGTTCCTTTGCACTACCGCATATTTTCATGTTGCAGATCTCATTTTTAGGGCCTCCCTCCTCCCTACCCAAAGGGTAAAAACGGTTTTTTATCCATTTACTAGTAGTATTAAGTACTAAGACTAAACTACGTAACGTATCTACTATCTATCAGTACTAACCAGACATACTAAAAACAGAATCAAATAAATATTAAAGCACCTTAACAACAAACGTAACCCACGTTTGTACGGAACCCTTTGTGCGCGAGTTCGGCTCGCACTTGGTCATTTTTTCATTGGTTCTCTACATTGCCACAGTTGCGAGTACAAGTTGCAAATTCTAGAACTTTTCATTTGAACACAATATTAAACTTTAACATAAAATAGAACTACGAGCGTCAGTTTAAACGCGGTGCACACTTTTTAAGATAGCGATTAAAATTAAACTTTATTTACTACACACAAAGATACACGTTTCATTGCAAGAGTTCGAATTTCGAACAGCGCATTAATTGCCGCTATTGCTAATCTAGTGAATAAAATTCGATTATTTTGAATTGTTATCAGCGCGAGCCGCGTCGCGTCTCACTGTGCTCTGACCCTAAGGGAGCTCTGCCACTTCTCGATCGGACACTTTTATCAATTAAACCTTTTATGAACATAATAAGGTCAAAATAATGTTAACCCGTAACATGGTAACGTGCAGTACCTGCCGTATTAGCGAGTTACGGCCGACATAAACGCAACAATTGTTTAATGTGGCCTTATCGCGGTTTACGAGTTACGACGGTATTTATTTGTAGCGGGTCACCAGATGTCAGTGTCCCGTGCAACCTGATTCCTATGCCTACCATACACCGATTTCCTGGACAATATAGAAATATTGTGTGATTAGCTTTTTCCCACGGAGCCGCCCGCGTAAATATAGTATCGCGTGTCCCACGGGAATTGTGTACTTTATAAGCATAAAAAGTGACCTATGTTTTAATCTAAAGCCTAAACCACTGCCACACTAAATTTCATCGGAAACCGTTCAGTAGTTCTTGCGTGAAAGAGTAACAAACATACATCCATCCACCCTCACAAACTTTCACATCCTACTAATAATATATGAAAGTGAAAGTATTTGTGGATGTATGGATGTATGGATGGATGGATGTTTGTTCCTCTTTCCCGCAAAAACGACTGAACGGATTTTGATGACATTTGATGTGATAGTAGTACAGGCTCTGGATTAAAACATAGGCTACATTTTATCCCGTAAAAGTACAGTGTTCGCGTGGGATACTGTATTCACGCGGAGCCGCGGGGAAAAGCTTGTTTATAATAATTGTAGTAGGATCAATTTAAATTTCATTCGTAATTACCATCCTGTAATTACAATTATATTTTGGTCATTCTCTAGAATCATTACCAAGTAATTTAAATTTCTGTGATAAAACATCTATACCTAGACAGTGGGTACTGTTAACTCGTAACTGGTACGTCTCTTACCTATCTACTTAACTCTAGGTATTCAATTTTTTTTCTTGTACAAATTTGTAATTGGCATTGGTGTAATATCATACAAAGGTAATTTTATTTCAACTAGCTTTTTGCCCGCGGCTTCGTCCGCGTAAATAAAGTATCCCATGGGAGCACAGTACTTTTTTGGGATAAGTAGAGTGTTATTCCAGAGCTTAAACTACTACCATACCAAATTTCATCAAAGTCTGTTCAGTAGTTTTTGCAAGAGTAACATACATCCAGACATCCATCCTCACAAACTTTCACATTTATAATACTAGTGGGAAATTTAAATGATTTAAATAAAGCTCTACATTCGATAGAGTCTCCTTTTTCATTATTTTTTACAAAATAATTGACTGTCATTATTTTGTAAAAGACAAAATATTGAAAGACATATTACTCAACAGAGTATACATATTTAGATTAGATTGTTTGATTTCTAACAAAAATAACAGTTTAAAACCGATGAGAATGGTAACATAGCCACAGCCGACGGCATGGGCAGTGTTACAAATATAATATCGGGGGACTAGTGTTTACAGTGTAGGTAATTACTACGATCGTCACATTACTAATTACTATTGATATTAATTATCATTGTTTGAAATAATCGACAAAATTTTATTTAGACACATTTTTTGTCTGAATAAGCTGATATAGACAAAGTAGAGCTATCTTCGCAAAATGCGTGTTGCGTTATATTTTATTTAGTAATATCGACGCTCTGCAATTTGTAAATTATATAATATTCTGTTACCACTCTTTACTACATACCTAGAACTTTTTCTTTAATTTTATTCCAGCTCGAGGAATTAAGAATGCTATTTCACCATCTTTAAATCAGACTTTTATGTTTTAATACCACGAAATAAATGCGCGCGTTATCTACAATATTCCGAGTAGAATATGTTTGTACAGTTCCATGGGTTTAAGTAATTAAAAACTAAATTAAATTATTCTCAATTAGGCGGTGGTCGGTGTTCGTCACGTCATTAATTTGTAGGTATTCGACATCGCCGCCATTTTGAGCGTCAAATATCGACTCTATGTCTTGCCGTGTAGAACGGTGTTGTCGCCTTGCGCACAAAAATAATTTCCCATAAATTTTCAGGTCAATGCCGGCACACATGCCAGCAACGAATAAGGGTTATTAAAATTCTAATAAACAACGACTCAGATTTAACAACTGCGCTGATGCGAATATTTATTTAAAAAAATGTATAATTAAAATTGCTCGAATGCAGCCATAGACAAAATTAGCACGATCCATACAGTGTTGCCAGATATACGGATGTCTCCGTATTTATATACGGATTTTCGATCTGCGATACAGATTAAACGCGGATACGGAATTTTAACAGAAACCCAATTCTCTTAAATATTTTCGTTAATAATCCCGTTTCGGTCCACGCGCTGACTCATTACAGCACCAGCAGGACAGCCTAATAATCATAACGAGATTTGACCGATAATATTTACGAGAATTTCCCCGTATTATAAATGTAACCAAGAAAAATTATAGTACCTGCTGAGACTAAGCTTGTTCATTATTGTGTAGTGCGATTTCATAATATATAATATACAGCATATATATACACCACGAAGGCTCCACGAACAACAAATTATTAAATCCAATTATTTAAACACTTTTCTAGGTTCACAATAAAGACAAAAAAAGAGAACAATTCTAGAACATTTACTTCTTTCTCGATCGTCTTACTCGTTGAAAAATTAACCTAAATATAAATTTCTAACGGGAATCAATTCTCTAAAGTATTAAGAATATACCATATTTATTTCAATTTTTCAAATGAATATTTACTGCTTTAAAATATTTTTTTATGCGGCGCACCTACTCACTCGACACTCACGCTGAACTTTGTTTCCTACATTTCTGGATCGTGTAGTTAAAATAAAAAACGGTTGAAATATCTAAACAATTCTATAGACTTTTTAAATATGTCAACCGTTTAAAGTTATAGATCATTTTATATGCTTTTATTTCATCTCAGAACATTTTTTGCCACAATGCACCGTTTTTGAGATATTGGCAAAAAACCTCAAATTGAGACCTTTCCTCTTCCCCCCGGCGCGCGTCCTAGACGTCAGGACTTTAAGTATGTTTTCTCCCTAAGTACCCTGAATAAGTTTCTGAAGAAATCGCTTAGGATCCCGCTCATCACTCTATACACTCTTTTGAGTCATTCATTGACTAGACTATGTTTATTTATTACTTTTAAAAAGTATGTTTTTATGTACCTACCTACATACTATTTGAATTAAATGTTTGTCTTTTTTATATGATGTATACCTAATGCACGTACCTTTATAATCTTATTTTTTTTCATTGATCATACAGATTTTAACAGATTGATACACAGATAAATTGTGCAATGCACCTGGCAACACTGGATCCATAAGACATATCGAATAGACGTTGGAGGCGTTAAGCTGTCCTGTCCCATAAATATGAAGCTGGTCATTAAATATTTTGGAAATGTGTAATGACTACCTTTTGACGTCTGAGAGCCGGATTCAAAATTAAATAATACGTTTTAAAAATGGAATCGCTCCGACCCGCCTTTTTACCCCGAGATAACTTTAGCTCGGCATTACGAAAAAATAAAAACGGTACGTTTTAATTTTTTTCAATGACATTCCTGCGGTTTTTTCTCGCTGGGAATCTTCGCCGGGTAATAAGTCGGCTCGGATCGGTTTTTGCGATCCGTATGGCATTCGGATTTGTTTATTTATGATACACACAACACGATTAAAATTTGACGGTCGATTAGCCATTGTCGCCGATTTGCACATACGTCATCCCGGCTCAGGGCCCGCCGCGATAATTAAAGCCGGGGATTAATAGCTTCAGTTATTTAAATTAGGAACCCTCTGGTGTTTTTTTTGCGGCCTCGCGATTGGCGTAGGTCGTTTCTTGGAAGTAAACAATATTTTGTGGTGATGATTAAATACGACTGTTCATGTGTTGCGGTTAACCTTCGGATCCAAATAAAAACAGTTCCATGCTCGTGACGTAGCTGTTTGCTATGTAAAAAGCGGGTCGAGCGAGGTGTCAGGCGCAGACGGCCGGCGCGGCCGGGAAGACGGAGCCGTCGCTCGCCCGACACGGGGTGGGACATGATGAACGCCACCCTTAGCCCATCTGTCTCTCTCTAGCGCACCGGTTTCGGGTATATCCGTTCCTCTCTGTGTCATATGGCGGAGCGCTCCAACGTCTGGGGCGACCAGAAGCGATTCGTAACAGTGAATAATGTATTTCAATAGTTTACAATACTTATAATGACATGGACCGGTATATTTACGGCGGGGAGCTGCCCTAGACCGTGGCACGAAAATACGAGTGAGGAATCATTGAAAGTGTTTTCACGAATTGTTTTGATCGATAGCGGTAAAACAGGCGTCGTTAGCATTTTGCGCGTATCGGGTTTTACAGCGCCACTCGATCCGGAAGTAATACAATCGTAAAACTTAGAAAAATCTCTCTTATATTACCTACTGCGAGCGCGAGAGACGCGGACGCTGGCAACTGGCGCGCGGTTACGCTGCGGCGCGCTCATAAATTCCGCTCCATTCATGACGCTGGCAGCGACAGTGCGTTTGTTTCTCGGCCATAAATACTAATAAAACGACCTCGTTACGGGGACACATCGAAAATCAGCCACACATCAGACACACGACTTCTTAACGACACCTATTAGGGATCTTCTGTCTGGTCGGTCTAATTGAAAAATTGTATCCAGAGCGTTGCGAGAGTCGGATCCGAGTCCCGCGGCGGATGCGGGCCCAGACGTCCATTATCCCATTTGCCCATCCGCATGGGGCAGCTACACCACGTCGCGACACGTGTCGATGGACTGTCGCGTCCCACAGCATTAATTACCGCTCTACACTACACTCCTCGCGTTCTATATCCGAATCCGGAGGGCTCACCGAGGCCGACCGCGACGCGCTTGGAACATTGCGATATTCATTCCGTAAGCTAGAGGGTTTTCTTTATATAAATAGACGTCGGCGCGAGCCACGCGTTTTAAGGCCGCGGTTGAAAGTTTTAGCCGCGAATTACAATAGAGCGATCGAAAATAAACACCGCGCAACGCCGATCAGCTGGTAGATACGGGAGGACCCGGGGTCACGGAAATTAGCGTTAAATTGATTTTTAGAGACGTTAACCCCGCGCGATAGCGGGTTCATCATCAACAACAGCGGGTCAACAGCTGCCCCGACCCGCGATAGCCGCTATCGCCTGTCTCGGACGCGGTCAGGTTCTACGTAAATATAAGCTCGTTAAGATAACGATTTCCTCTTGAACCCGACGACGTTTCGCTTTACTTTAACATAAAATTATACTCTACTCGACACCCCAGTAGACTTATCTCCTAGATTAGTCGCGTTCGGATACGCGTGATATATTTTTGTGTTGCCAGAGTGAGGGTCTCGTCATAAATCTCGCCCACGCCGCCGCTCGTTACCGCTATTGTGCGCTGGATTGGCCACACTGCCCATGATTGACTATTTGTGTACAACTCTTTGACCTGCACCTTTCTAAGCGTAGCTCTGATAAGGTCAATTTGGTTATATTCCAAAAACCGTCTCGTCACATACACCTTTTTGACTATTTGTGTACAACTCTTTGACCTGCACCTTTCTAAGCGTAGCTCTGATAAGGTCAATTTGGTTATATTCCAAAAACCGTCTCGTCACATACACCTTTGTCCACGAAAATAGTATCAAATAGAGCGACTGTTTTGTGTCAAATGGGTTTAGACGTATCTGGTAATTTTTATTATTTGTGAACATTATGCAGATGTTTGGGTTTATTGTGTTTGCCCGGCGCGGGCGGCGGAACTTGTTCTTGCCAATAATTTGGTCATCGCCCCGGCCCCAAGAGCGCTGCACACTATATGTATAATATATTATTATCACTCGTATAGTATTGTACGTCAAAACCTGTAGGTATCAAGGGTTCTCATAAAATACAAACAGTGTAAGCGCAACGCAACAAACATTTGATAGAGTGCGGTCTACGTTGTCTAAAATGTTTACGAAAATGGTAAGTACTTCTATTACCTAGTATTTACAAGTAGGTTTTTGTATTGGCTGTAAGTTTTGATCACCTGCAGTATTATCTCAAACATTAGACATCTTCTATATTAACTCTTTCCAACCCCGTGGCTAATGTAGTTAAGCGGCGTTCAGATTCGAATTTCAAACCTCGTTACCGAAAACGTGACGTTTGTAACGAAATGTTGAATCGCGCGGACCACGGCCAGTGCTACAGAGCGGTCTGTCCTGCCGCTCCTGCGCCCTCGGCCTCCGGTTCCGCTGAATCACGCCACATACATTAATATTCTTTAACGTACCTACACTGACGACGCATTACGGGATTATAATATTTCGAGCATCGAGGATTAGTTGATCGACGATAGCGGCGCACGCTTTGTTTGGACTGCTGCGAGTCGTAACGTAACGTACGCCGACGCTACAGGTACCAAGACTACGCCAATTACGCCGCCTTACAGGAAGCCGACGGCGGCGGCAGAATACCAATACCATAGGCCCATCAGGTATTCATAGATAACTCCCGAAACGACAAACCCTCAAATTAGCGGCCGCGCGAATTAGCGCTGAATCCAAAGTGCGCAATTACAGCGACTACAGAGCCGATCCGAAAATGAACAGCGATATTTAAATTGAAAAGGTACGCGGCAAGAATAAAACAATAAGACGCGAATACATGTCGCCGCCGCATGGAATACTACGTCTTCTGGGCGCGAGACAGAGGCGAGAACCGCCTGAGACGATTTTTATATATTTTAGGCCGTATATATCTGCGGCGCGGATCCTCGGCGGCCCGACGCATCTAGAGCGACTTTGGCCGGCGAGAATCCAAATTCGAAAATGGAATGGAACATCGCAATTTAAATAACAAATTAGCGGGTGCGTCCGCAGCGCGTCGGTCATCGGACTGATTCGAATCGATTTTATTTCAGGATTATGCTAAACCCCGCGCTGGCTACACTTGATCTCGAATTTATTAAACGTAGGAAACATCACAACCGCACCATTTACATATTATCTTCCTGCGCCGTTCTTTTACAATATCGAAATATAAAACGCACGATAAAATTCGCACGTAAGATTTCGCTTGCAGATGCTTTTATCGCTATAAATTTAGAATAATGCTAAAATGCCATTACGATTTCCCGTGTGACTTTTATTTGGCGAATCTTCAGTACAACTAACAGTATTAACTTTTTAATTATTTACTGTAATTAGTTCGTAATTTAAATTGCTTTCCTTCAACGAAATTAAGATAATCATAATTGAGTTTGTGGCAATAATACGAGTGAAGTTCATCCGAAATACGAGCTTGAAAAATAGAAACTATTAATCACGTTATCACATTAAAAAGTTATGCGGACCGGTCCGCCGGCCGTCGATGGCCGGTCACTTTATTATTTAAATATATTTCTCCGCGTACTGCTATATAATACATCAAATTTTAATTTATATGGTCTCAGCCGACGACCGCCGTGTTGTTTATCTCCAACAGAAATGGGCTTTTTAAAATAGAATTGATAGAGCGGCCATTAAGTACCTTCAAAAATACATTAGGTGTGTTAAACCATTACATTTTATGTTCAAATGCAACGAAGAAGAAAATTATTCGTACCTATTCAATCTTGGAATGTTTGTAAGTAGGTACCTACATTATTATAGGAACAGTACACCGTTGTGCGTGGGTATCAGTAAAAACAAAAAAACTCTATTTGCATACCTAAAAGTAGGCTATATAAGTTTTATAGCATAAATAATAGATACTTTAATGACATATTTTGTACCACTATTAAATTTAAAAAAAAAGAAGTTTTGTTTCCTAGTAGGTAATGAATTGTAAATTAATTTTAAAATAAGAAGAAAATAATTCGTAGGTACCTATTCAATCTTGGAAAGTTTGTAAGTACCTTCATTTCTACCTTGATGCGAGGATATGAGTCAAAAACAAAAAAAAAACGACTATTAATAAGTTTTATATCACTAATATTAGATTTACTTTAATAAAATCTTTTGTAACATTTTTTATAAAGTTTATAATGTGTTTTGACAAACGAAACGGTGTACATTAACAAGCAGTGAGATACTAATATTTCGAATATATTTTTATTTGCTTTCCGATAATTAGGCAAAAGTTTTACGAGTGGCAACACCGACGGCCGTATTGCCGACGTTAGAGCCGTAATGGCGTACAATCAGATGATCGTAACAAATTTTATTTGCGCACCGAACACTTTTACGAGCATCTTTGATTTTTTTATGAGGTAGTTCAAGTATTTATTTAATAAATACATTGTCACGCCACAGGCTGCTAGATTGTTTGCCCATCGTCGGCACATCGTTCTCATTATCTAACAATTTTAAAATACGAACTCTAACTTTTTACACAAAAACCTGTGTAGCAGAGGCACAGATTAAAAAAAGAAGAACAGATAAACAGCTACATAGTTAGCTTTCGATTTGATTACATTACTACAGGTATACGGTGTGTCCATGGTTGTATGGAGAAATTGTGGGTCGTTGAAGGGGACGTCAATTTTTTCCAATTTCGATCGATTTAGATTATTCTATTAAAGCTGTTTCTCTGAACGTGAGTTTTATTATTTATATTTCCTATTCGGTGGCAGAGGGCTATAGGCATACAATATATTTACACATTTTTCAGGAACACGTTGGGTTAATCGTTACGATGTGGGTATATGACGGCTTATCGCGAGCGCGGAATATGATAATGACCGAATATTTTCATTGTGTTTGTAATTACTATTTTATCGACGCACTACTTCACGGCACTCTAATTGCGATGATACGACGATAAGAAAATCGTGCTATCGCCGTGACCACACTTCAGGGATTCGGCGGACGGATAACGTTTACGACCACACGGCCGCGAGTCCCGGACAAATACAATTTACTGGCAATTTCGATTTACAGCGCACTAAAACACCGCGATATTAATTTCGGTGACCATAATTTGTGATGTTTGTATTTTAATAAAAACATTTTATCTTGGTCGTAATCAAGTATCATTGGACTACTTTTACGATAACTTTCTACTATCTACCTATCTAGTATCTTATACTGATTCTAAATTTCGGAATATATTTTGTGTTTATTGCACGTGTATTACGCAATTTAAATATCGTAGTGATTAATGCATTTTTAGAAATAAACTAATTTCTCAATTGCTGCTCATTGTAAATCTACCGATACATTTAGCAACATATATAGTTAGTTAGGTAGTCAGAATTTAATAAATAGCTCGACTAAGGTAATCTAACACCCCGTTTAATAGAAATCTATAAAAGAAGACAATAACAACAATGCATTCCCCAAAACACAATTGCGATATGGCGTTGTTATTTACACAAACATTATCATAAATGTTATAACTTTTTATCAGGAGATATAATTTACGTTACCTTCAACCGGAAGGAAAGGTGTTGGTTTTAGTTTATTTATTAGTTATAAAATGCAAACTACGTATCGCTGCACTTTATAATTTTATGTAACATTATAAGTTATATAACATATTAATCATCTATAGTTATGAGTCTTGTATTATCCGACTGATAAAAATTATTTCGACGTTTATAATTTTAGCCGTAACACTTCAACAGAACATTTGTTTTTAATATGGCGGTATACTATTAGAAGAATTTATGTTTATGTTTTAACGTCGTTTTTATAAATCGTCAAGTCCAAAGTCTTGTCAAAGTCCAAATAAATAGTCATGTCAGTCGATTCAGTAAAGTGTCAGACGCTTTACTGAAACTTCTTAGGGAGTTTTGGAGAGAACACAAAATAGCACGATTTTTAAAGTTGTACCACCTGTCCATACTTGTGCACCTTAACGGATATTTAATGTGTAATATTCCACCAATATAACATTGAAATAACATAAATTTATGGAGGAAATACAAAAACAATAACGACACATATTCACATCCCCGCCAAAATCCCAAACAATAAATATTGTTGTTAAGAAAGTGAAGTGTGTTTAGGCTTTTCATATAAAATTACATTTATTTAATGTTTTCTACAAACCTTTTGCAGTTCAAGTAATACTGGTATCTTAAACCTAAAACTATGTTATAGAGCTCTCTGTCCAGTAACTCTACATTAGTATGACATAAATTACTATAATTATGACGCTTGTAATGTCACATAGGCAATTTCATTGTGACTTGACTTGGGCTATTTCAAACTGACGGAGGTTACAAATAAGCAGGTGAAACTGAGTATACCTAATGCAATGGCTAATAAATTTGGAGTTATATTATTTTGTGCCTAATGCCTTTTCTCATGGACTTGATAATGATAAAATATGCCATTTGTATGTTTATTTCCTTGTATAATTAATTTGAATAATAGATATAATTGTATAAAATAAATATTAATTAGAGAATTTCCATATTATTACTATCTTCATACTAAGCATTGTGAAAATACTTTTTAACGACAGAATATTATATACCTAATAGTAGCAAAAACTTTTGAAAATTACATTTTACCTACTTTCTAAAAATAAACTAAAAAGCCAAAACTACCTTTTTGCGACCCGACTCGACTCGCAATCGTCTGTTTTGGTTTGGCTTTGGTTCTAATATTTTAGAATTATATATAATAATACTGGTAGCGGTTTTGTTTGTAAATTATTTTTGGGATTTTTTCATATTTTGTAAACAAGCGAACATTTTGCAAAATGTAACTGCAAGTGATGCAAAACTATTTTTAATATTTAAGGTAAAAAACCAAAAACTAAGTTAAAAAATCAAGAAACTTAATTTGAAAAAATATTGCGTTATTTGTATTTTTTTTTCACTCGGGAGGGAGTTACTTGGCCAAATGCGCGTTTAGGTGAAGTAGATTTATGTGTATTATGTGTGGTGGTAGTATTTTTATGATCAGCATGGTTTGACGGGCACAGGGCAAGGCCCAGGGCAGGGGTAATAATAGTCCGGACCGCACTACAAAACTACTGGGCACTCACCGTTTTAGTAATTAGATTTACTATTGAGTTTACTTTATGCTATTAAATAATACTTATTAGGGTTCCGCAGAAAAAGTAGAGTTTAAGAGTATTCATGTATTCTTTTTAATTATTTAAATCCTTTAGTAGGTCTGTAGCCTTAGATCACTATTTCGATACTAAATCCTAAGTTATAAAGATGATGTTTAGGTACTTTAAATGAGGCATAATTTTATAACAGTAAGTATTAAATTTACTGATAAAAAAAGATACCTAAAGACGGACAAAATTTTTAACGAAAATCAAAAACTAGCAGCATACTACCGTATATAATACGTTAGTCACATGTTTTTATTAATTTGTTTTTATACCAAGAAGTAGAAACTAGGGAACTCTACATTTCACCCGACTTGCACTTGGCTGGTTTAGTGTTTAGGCACTGATTGTTAGGGCCTACTTTAATAATTACTTAATCTGTGAAGTACAATACATGCTAGAAATAGATTTAGTAGGTTTTATGGTGGAATCACAAAATTATCTTTATTTTATTTTTTTACTTAACTAACAGGGTTTATTTTAGGTTCCAGTTTAAATTAGCGGTAACCTTTGTAAAATGAATTGTTTTAAATATATTGTCCAGCCTCGATAAATAATAACTCAAACAAAATGTTTGAGATTTTTTTTTTAAATGTTGTTAGTAAGTAGTAAACTAGAGCGATAGTAATATTTTTGATCGATTGATCAAAATTGTGGTGTAGGAGAGAGGAAACATAGTTTAGATATTGATTCATTATCGTTTTTAATATAACTTATTAGTTATTACTATTTAAAAACTTTATTTCGTAGCAAAAATGTTAATTAATCGCAAAACGCTAAGCTAACGCTCACCTTTCTTTTTTTGGAGTTAAGTATGTGAATATTAAAATTGATATTTTAATATAATGGATGTAATAAAAACTTTTAAAACTAATTCTACTACTTTTTATTGAGATTCCATATAAGGTGCGTTAGTTTTTGATATTAGCGTTTTATTCCGTTGTTTTTATAGCTTTATCTGATGTACTATTTTATGGCCACTGTTTAACTTCAAACATTTTATTCATAGACCGTCGCGCGTCGCTTCAAATATTGTATTACGATTTTTGTACTTAAAAAGATAATAAAATAGAATGAACGTCATAAACTTACTCCATACTCTACATTTACGATCATTCACAATGTTTTTGTTGGAACATGACTATAATTTTTTGTATCAAAACTATTATTTTGCTAAACATATTTGGCTTGAGCGAAGCTTCAGCTTGTTCATTCGTAAAAAATGTACTTAACTTATTTTAGGAAATATTTTATGACTCAATTAAACCGTTTTCCCTTTTTTACCTTAAAGTATTTTATGCGTTACGGAATTGTTATTGTATGCAAAAATTATATATTACGAAGTTTAAGTAAAAACATTTCAGTTATTATTTCAGTTAAAAGACGCTACAACTTAAAGTCTTACAACAAAATAAATGTTTAGTTTTTAAGTGAGCTTAACTGTGTAACAAAACGTTTTCATTTGAATTTTTTTATACAGGCGCATTTTTGGTAATTTAAAAATCCTTTTTAATAACAAATAATAACGGCATTGTCTTATTGGCATCTTGATTATTTACAAACTTTATTCATAATACATTTTAAAACGGTTCTTTACCTAAATAGTCTTTTGCACTGGCACATTTTGTAAAATGCTCTACTTTTATGTACTGTAATATCTATCTGACTTATAAACAGCTTAATTAATGTATTTTTAAGACAAAAGTAATAATAATACGCACCTAAACATGACGGTTAATAAAAAAACACTTTAAATTTAATGGCGCGGTTACCGTCGGTGCGGAGATAGCTCACTAGCGCACGTGTGCGCTTTCTACTTGTATAATAATGTAATGTATACTTGTTGAGATAAATAAAAAATAATGTTGTTTACATTATTTCGATGTCACTGCATTTTTAGTGTCTATCACTTCGCGAACTCTACCAAATGTAGATTCTGGGATATAAATCTTGTTTTTTGTATATTTGGTAATTCAATTTGTTTCTTTAATATTAATAAAAGATGGTAATAATAACTAAGACTAGTTACTATCAATAAGTATTTGAATATATTGAGACGATTATTTATCATACTATTTACCTACCTAATTATAAAAAATCATTATTGGATTTCGTCACATCTCAAAGTTTATGTTAGAAACGTGTTATTTAATTTATTTTAACAGACAGTTTTCATACTATAACCTGTTGGTTGAAACTAAACTATGAAATATAAACTTTTTGCTCAAGTCAAAACTTTTCTATCGACGGACAAAAACAATCTAACCCTACTGAGAAGTCCCCTCGTGTGCCGTTATGCGTTATTGTGGTGCGAACGAAAAATCTGTTTTTTTCTTCTTTTCATTGTCAATTGAATTTTATTGTTGGTTTCCGAGATAGGCCCTTTTGTGCCCAACCGTGCGTTTAAAGCCGCTTGTTGCTCTACCTAAAGATTTCTCTGTCCCCTTTGTAGGAGCATCGCGCACAATGGGACCCCCGCAGACCCCACTGGAGGCCACTTTTATCTTATTTATTGTTCAATCTCAACTTTTATTCTATCAGGTGTCCCCGCGCATGGACAATTTAGGTTTCCGTATGTCCTACTATCATCAGCTTTTCTAAGGAACGTAGGCCTCATCCTATACTCTACATCCAACGTTGCGCCTTCTCTACCTATCTGAGCCTATACCGTTCGACAGGTGAATGTTGTTATTTCAATTCTGCCGACTTTCGGGACATGGGATCAGCTGTGCGACCCGTCCCCCGACCCCTACCTCGGTCGACCATCATACGTCCTAGCACTCACTTGTAAAGGTGTACATACCCTAGGCTGAGCCATGAAAGGTCGGCCCGAGCCGAGCAAGGCTCCGCTGGCCACCACGAAGTTTTTAAGCCCAAGCTAAAACACAACACAGGCACGTGAACACATACACAACAATTATTGGACACCGTCACAGCGGCCCGCTAGCTCACTAGTGTCATAATGCACTCGCGACGGTCGGTGTGTGGAATACGGCGCGCGGCGGTCCGAGCGAGGCGCGGGGTGCGGGAGGCCCAGCGCGCTCGGCAGCCTGGCGGACACTGGCCCGGCGCCACACGCGGGGCCCGCGCCGGGGCGTGGCCGCGCCCTCCCGCCCCAGCCGCGCCGCCCAATCGCGGCCGGGCCCCTCGCCCCCTCCCGCCGAGCCGCCCGCCCGCCGCGCCCGCACCCGCCGCGCCGCACTCCGACCCGCGTCTCTGCGTCGCACGGACGAGGTGCATTCCGAGCGTTCAATTTTACTGTAATCAACAAAAAGCGTTACGGTTATGTAACGCGAGAACAACACGAGTATTTTTTAGATAAAAAATTAATTGATGCCCGAATTCGTATGCGGCGAGTATGAATGCATTAATAATAATTAATTTATCTCCTAGATAACGAAGTGCCGGTAACGCGAGCCGCTTACGCATCGCAGAGATACGACCCTTGAAACAAAGTTATTATGCCCATTTATCGTGTAGTCTTAGATTCTTTCCATTCGTAATATGTTTGTGGACGACCGAGCTCTAGAAATGGTAAGTGCTCAGTCCGATCCGACTCCGAACTCGACTGGATATTATGTACAGTCGCGCTTACTGAGATTTTTATTTTACGTTAAGCCTATCTGATAATTAAAAAAATGTGAGCCATAAAATATATTAAAACTAAGGAATAGCAAAAAGCTTTCTTTACATAGATACTAAAAATGTTAAATACAGTTGGAGTTTTAGGGTAAGCAACATCTATAAAACCATATCAAAGAGATTAGTGAAATGTAGAGTCCTTAATTATATTAGAAACTATTCTCACAAGTGACGAAGTGATTTGTTGTATGCGTCAACACAAACTTATACCTTACTTTCCTTCATAAACACAAACCATACCTATTGACTGTTTTACATAATTAATTGAATGTTTAAAAGGGACTATTTACTGATTAGCCTTAAGTATAGGCATCAGTTCTGCCTAAGATTAGTTTTTATGGATTTTTTATACAATTTTGTCAATTTTATCATTGAAATATAAGTAATTATATACTCTCCTCTTTATAGTAAATGTTATGAAGCTCTGTATTTGGATATCGTATGAAAATGGCTTCACAATAAACAACACTTCACAATTAACAATTAAATAAGCTCAATAAAATAGGGAAATAAAAACTTACTTACATTTATTATGAAGTAAAAAAAGAAATCGTCAAGATTTTCTATGTGGATTGCATAATGTAGAGTCACCTTATAACGTGTTATATTCTGTGAAAAAAATCAGGATGTCGACACAAAAGACACGAGGATCATAAACCCTAATAATACAACAGTTACATATTATAATAATGTACCAAATGATACATATAGTTACATATAACAATGTTCCAAATGATACATAGAGTAATCACTAATACCACTATGATACACATAATATCTGCAAATTCGACAATGAATGTCAGCTCAAATCGTTTGCACAAAATAGCGGCCATATATTTTATGGCGCTGTGAAATAGTAACTCCAAAATGATAAAATTAAAACTCCGAAACTCAAAACACTTGTTAGCTTTACCTAATTGATACTTTCGGCTTTTGGTGCAGTTTTTAAATAAGAACGAAGAAGAAAAGTTTTATATCATTATTTTAAACGCTTTTTGAAAACTTAGTCAAAAATATTATGAAAAAAAATAGCTCTATATTTAAGTAAACAGATGCTGTTTGTATGTTTATTACATTACTTTCAATACAAGTAAATACGCGGATTAACTTATTTTTTACTAAATAGGTAGTAGAAATGGGTAATTACCCATGTAGGTAATTTATAATGATTTTCAAGTTATTTACTCGACGTACAATAATAAAATAAAATTTATTTAATAAAAAGTAACCATTAAAAAAATTAAAATCAACAAGCATTTGTTAATGTTACTTTAAAAACTCTACCAAGCAATTTTTGTTTTGATTCTTTCAAGACTCTACCGAGCAATTTTCTCCAGTTTCATGCTCTATCTCTACCAAGTAAGTGTTGCCTTGATTCATTGAAGACTCTACCAAGCAAGTGTTGCCCATTTCTGCTTTATAAGATTGCAAAATACCGTTTACTTTTTAACATAAAGGTAACTACATAAATAATTATTGTGGCCACACGTATTTTTACACCCTTAGATTTTATTTACAGCGGTCGTTATAAGGGGAGTTACATAAACTAACCTAGATAAGACCTCCCCCAATATCTAACATAAAAATTTCCTCTGCAGTAATTTTTTTTAAAATTACAATACAGCATCAATTAATGAATGATTTAGTTATAAATTATTGTTTATTACTTGAAAATAGCTGAATAGGTCAAAAGACACCGCGATGGTCTTACTCAGTAAGAGATCACTTGCTACAAGCAGTAATACAACGAAGAAGGAATCACTTTATTAGTTTGAACACTATAATATATACAATTAAACAACAGCATAATATATTACACATATTCTTCGAATAATTTGAAACATTAATTTCTTATTTAATTACGACGTTATCAACAACAAGAATAATGAATTTATACAGCGTAGACGGTGTATTCATTAAATTATTATTTTAAAAAGTTGTTCATTCTAATTTTGAATTTGTTAATGCAGAGACTGGCCGAAAATATTTCTGATTTTTTTTCATCTTCAGACTAGCCACTTAATACATACTTTGTCCACACTTTATTGTTCTATAAAATATAAAAGTCAACAGGTAGGTAAGCATGTTTTAGTGTTGTGAAGTGAATTGTATTTTAAAATTTAACTTAAGTCGTCTTTTGTTTAGCTTCTAAGTACACGCTCAGTTTAGTGGTAAGTCTTTATGTCAGGTCCGGGTTCGATTCTATAGAAAAAATTTACAGTTACTTAAATTTAAAAGTGACACTGGCCACAGTTATGTTCTTAAATTTTATAATAAATATCTAAACTTAATATGTAGGCAGTAAAATTATGTATTATACACAGACGAGTTCGTCATTTTCTTTTTAAATAACGAAAAACTAATTAAGAAATATTTCATGTTTTTATTAAATGTTTCACACTTAAAATCGATAAATTTTTTACAAGAGTGAAAGTTGAAAAGAACTTGGTAAATGCTATAATTAATGATTAAACTGCGGAAAGCAAATGTCGAAATATCAAGATGACAGTCATACCTCGCCTGCCCCAAACAATCCCAAAAGTTAAGGGCAGTAAGGCAGTTTAATTGTGGACAGTTTTTGCATCGACATTCTTCGTCTATAATATTATATCTACGGGTAAAATAATATTATATTGATTACATAATATTATGCACGTTTTACATTGTTCTTAGCTCATATTCCAAATGCGGCGCCGCTGCAAGAACGCAACACTATTTCAACACAAGTTAAAAATTCAAATAACAGTCTGTATAATAGATTAGGTACTAATGCTTTCAGTATTGTTCTAATTGATATAATGATTTCGACATATACCTACCTATATATAAAGTTAGTAAAAGTAGATATGACGCATGTCGTGACAATAACTATCTACAATTGAACTGCCCCACTTTTTTGGTTGCTTGGAGCAGTCAAGGTTTGACGTTTGTCATCTTAACATTTTGATCGGTCCACATAAATTTGACAAAATCTTCTGAAATCAAGATGGCGTAACTTTTTCTTCTGTAGAGATTTTTTTTCTGTCCAATGTACGTCATAGCCCATCCTCATCTTTGAAATCATTGAATTGTAATTAATTGTCTTATAATAATCTAGCACTTGCCCGCGGCTTCGCCTGCGTGAAATTGGGCTTAAAACGATATCCTTATAATAATTTGAAAGTTGAATATTAGCAAACGCGGTTTACTCATTATTTTTCAATACTCAATTCATACGAAACTTCATGCATATAGGGATAAAAAGTTTCATATTATATAATTTCAAATTTTAAGCTTTACGAGTTTTAAAAATCTTTTTCTTACCCAATAAGTTTATTTTTTTAAACTAAAGTAAATTTTTTAATTGGCATTTTCTCGCGTTTATTAGTACATAAAGGCGTACACAACTTCATAAAAACATTAATTATTCAGCCGACGCAGCCATTTTCATTCGGTCAGCCAGTTTTTTCGCCTGGAATCGAAGGCGGCACCCGGCAACACGCGCGCGCGGCCCCGCCTCGTCGCTTGTACTTTATGCTAAATATATAATATTATATGATTAACAAATAAGAACTAACTTCTGTAACGTGGCGAGTGATACAAGAAGTTAACTTTTTGCCCATAAAATACTTTCACTTTCACAAAAAAGTATTTCCGTCAAAATAAAATTCAATAATTAATTAATAAGTACTTCTGCTGTGCTGCGTTAGGTTTTAAATGAGGGTGTATACAATAATAATTTGTATATGACCTAAACCAGAACTAAGCTATTTAAAAGTAGGTATGAACAAGACACCTAGCATTTTGTACAATGGGGGTGTTTGATATTTTTCTGCCGTTAGGGGGCAGACCCGACGCACGCAACTTGTGAATTACTTAGGACGTCGATTTCGGTTTAAATTATTTAAAAAAAATTATATATACAGCATGAAACCTCTCCTCTATTTAAAAAGACCTGTTCGACGGAACCCCACACGATAGGGTACAATAAAAAAATCAATCCTAACAAAATAAAATAATGTTAAATTATAATAATTTTATGATCCCAAAAATAAAGTCTATATGCAATTTATGACTCAACCTGTTCGTCCTTCCTTTCTAACTTGGGTAATTATTGACATACATTTTATCTATTTATATATTATGATTACCCAAGTTAGAAAGGAAGGACGAACGGATGGACGGACAGGGCGAAACTATATACCTAAGGTTTCTTGTAGTTGCTGCGAAACCCTAAAGAGTAATAAGGAACGATAGGATTTAGGAGGTAATAGCAAATTTTACCTATCAATTAAATTTAGTCTTTTCCTACTATAAATGTGAATGTTTGTGAGGTTGGATGGACGGATGGTTGTGACTCATTCACGCAAAAATTATTGAACGGATTTTGATAAAATTTTGTATGGCAGTAGTTTAAGCTCTGAATTAACACATAAGTTACTTTTTAATCCGAAAAAGTATAATGTTCCCATGGGATACTGTATTTACGCGGGCGGAGCCGCGGTCAAAAGTTAGTATTATTATATTAATTATACAAAAAGTACTAAAATATTTAATGACAAATATTATAACGCGAAACATTGTCAGCGGAGATCAATCAGCACAGCTTAGCCTGGTCCCCGGGTCCCCGGGTCCCCGGGGTCACACGACACCTAACGGAAATATTATTAACTTTAAAAACTTTACAAATTTCTTTGACACATAACACAGTGCAATCGATAAATTAAAAATCTAGTTTTCGTCTCTGATTAGACCTGTTTAGTGACAACTCTTCACTAATTTTATTTATAGAATTAATGAAAACAAATTAATTCTTATCAAGATATAGCAAATATAAGTAGATTAGGTAGGTTGTAGCTATTCGAAGAAGTTGAGAAACTTCGAAACGAATTTTTAGCTTTGTAGAGTTCCAATGAATGTATGAAACTTTTACTCATTTATTTCTTTCATGTTGACATGTTTTTTTTATTTATATGGATAATATTAAAGTCAAAGTAAATATATTTACTAATCCGAGCGACTCAAGATAGTGAATTAATCTAATTTTAAAATAATTGATAGCCTTTTCCGGCGGCTCCGCTCGCGAAAATAAAGTATCCCACTGGAAAACTGTAACTTTTCAGGATAAAAACGAGCCTATGTTTTGAATCCAGAGCCTAAACTGGTACCGTACCAAATTTCATTAAAATCTGTTCAGTGGTATAACAGTGGTGAAAGAGTAACAAACATCTATCCATACATCCATCCATTCTCACAAGCTTTCACATTTATAATAGTAGTAGGATCTTATTATTTTAGTATGATAAATGATTATAAGAATTTAAGTTCCTAGCAAAGTATTAACAAAAGGCGGTTAGCCGGGAACTGGGATTAAAGTAGGTAAAATATATATACCTACTTAAATCCCATATATAATATATCCTATGAAATATTTATGTATTTGCAAGAAATATAATTTACTTTAAATTAATCCAGCTTTGTCATAAACCGAGTAATATTTAATTTCCAGATTCATTTTACGCTACTTTCTGATAAAAAAGTTCGTACCTACCCAATTGCATACAATAAAAAGTCATATCAAATCAAATCAAATCATTTATCCACTGAATGTAGTAAGTACATAGTATTACATATTATGCAGATGGTAAGTTTAATAAAAAAAAACATACATTCTACCATGATATCATAGTGTGTGAAATTAAAATATACAATCTCCAGAGTCTACTTATAAAATATAGTTTTAACTAAAACGTAAAAGCAATTGGTCGATCTATAGATTATACAATAAATAATAGGAATCTCAAATGATTTCTCACGAATTTAATACAAGTTATCAATAAAATAATTAAAATCAAATAAGCAGCTGGTTCATGTAACTTTAAATCCACCAAAACCACGATCCCACGAGATGCTAATAAAAACTTAACACACAGATCCGTTACGGCCGGTGCAGCGCCATCTATTGGCGAATAGCGGAACTAGTGCGGGGCATGCCCAGTCCCTGGAGTTAATACGAAATTTGATACTTTCCGTGCATTCCCTCATCACGTTGTATTCAAAATAATTTATAGCTTCAAATAGTGAATATATACCGTGGGTTCGATTACAAAATATAAATTACTAAACGCTTAACATTTAACGATGAAACTTAACGCTGGAGGCGTCAGTTATGAGTTTTAATTTACAATTCGGAGGCGACCGGAAGCCCCAATGAGATTTGTAATTTGAACTTATTATAAACTAGACGTTGGCCGCGACTTCGTGCGCGCTGAAGGAAAGCTCGCGGGCGACGGAGATTTGCCGCAATAAAATGTAGCCTACGTCCTTCCTCTGTGGCAATTTTTTATCAAAATCGGTACAGTAATTTCGGAGCCTATTCAATGCAAACAAACGAACCTCCTCTTTATTATGTTAGTATTGAAAACAGCCTCCGTGGTCCAGTGGTTTAGAGCTTGGCTCTCGACTCGGAGGTCGCGGGTTAGATTCCCGCGTTGGAACAACAAAAAAATGATGTTTCCAAGTTTGGTTAGGACAATGCAGGCTGATCACCTGATTGTCTGACACGAAAGATGATCCATGCGTCGGATGGGCATGTAAAAAGTCGGACCTGCGCCTGATCTCTCGCCAGTCGTGTCGGTTATCCGTCCCCCTGGGTTTACGAGAGTAAAAGAAAAAAAAAGAGAGAGTGCTCTTGTGTACTGCGCACACACTTGGGCACTATAAAATAACTCCTGCGTAGCTGGCCTGGTTTCAATGAAACCGGCCACCGTCACCGGAATCGGTGTGGTGATTCGGTGACGGTGTAATCGCTATTGATAATGTTCGATTTTGATTTATTGTCAAAAGTAGCGCGGATATATTTTTTTAGTTTACTCCTTAAGAAACGATTTTTATATAACATAAGCCCGGGGTATGAAAATCTATGGGAGTAAAATCGAATTCACGATGTCACACGGTCACACGGTACGGTGTCACACGATGTTAGCCGAAGATGCGTCGGTCGCTTTGCGTTGCACACCAAATTTTACTTTTTAGTGTAAATTCAAGTCGTGCGTCGGAGCTGACACACACTTTTGACATTGGAAATGTCTTTTCGTTCGCTCCAGTATAGGGGCCGATTTCACGAAAAAGTGCGATCCCCTTATATCTCAGAGTGTTGTGAAGGTATGATATTCAAAAATATAGAAGAGAAGAGAGCTATAAGGTGCAAAAAGAATTATTCGAAAAAGGAAAAAAGTTATGGCCGAAATAGTAAAAAAAAATTTAAAAATACGAATTTTGGAAACGAAGAATGATATCAAAAATTTGAGAAAAATTCCTCTGGACAAAGTCAAAAATATACCCAAAGTTGGTATTATTATACACTTTCTGAACGTCGGTACACGTGACGCCTACCACCGGTGCGGAAACTAGCCCGGCGAGAACAACCGGCGTAAGAAACTCGCGCGGGGCCATCTTTTACCAAAAAGGTGGAAAATTTTTCTTTTAGAATAAAAAAGCTATATAACAATGTTACGACTAAAACTACATAACAAGAGTACAATAGTACATAGAAATAGCCGTGCAGGTGGCCATCCTATTCCCATGGTGTGCGATCGTCAAAAAACATTGGCCCTATAGTTTAGTATAGTAGCTTTAACACACAAACGTTCTTTAACTACTTTTTAAATTTATTAATAGACAGATTTTGAACGTCGTTCGTTTCTGGGATTCTATTGTATAGGCGTATGTATACATTAACCTTTAACAGATGTATCAGCTTTACTTAGACAGTTTAGTCAGCTACAATTTGAGCCTAAACCAAATACGATCGGGTTAAGGGTTTTCCCTGTAGCCTAACCTTTTTGGAAAAAAATAATTAAATATTATAAACTTTAAACGTACGTACGTACGTAACGTTTTGGGAGGGAAAATAGATCTAGCTAGGTCTTATCCCCTAGAAACTGCGCATTTTTAAGCAATATATAATATGTATGTCGTGCAACAATATATCAATAATTTCGACTCCCTTACGTATGTGTGTTATGCAGCTTGGTATGCAAACCTATGTATAATTTTTGCGTTGTTTGGAAATTTGGAATGTGGTGGGTTCCGATTCCGGTCAGATAATTATATTCGTGATCATCATCATCACTATAATATTATATTTAATGCGTATTGCTACATTTTTTCCGCCGACGACTACAACAGATAATAATAATAATTCAATATTACAGTATCTAATGTATCTAATGATTATCATCACCGGTGATTGTTCATTAGGTCCACAGATCGGTAATGCTTATTTGGGGAAATACCAAGCCCTCTCAGAAAACTGACATAAAATAACGCTTGAGTTTGTTTTGCCGAGAGAGAGTATTCTTACACTCTCGCTATTGCGGAGGCTTATTTATATTTATAACTTTCTTAAAATGTGTTTATAATAATATAATAAATATAACTAGGAGAAAAATTCTAATTTTTGAACAAAAAATGAAAACTGACTTCCAAAGTAAAAATGTACGAAAAAGAGTAAAATAATTACTTATTTTACACTTTTCACTTTTACAAAACTTATTTTCTATATAATTATATTTTTTTTACATTTGGCTAAAATTTTATCTATTTCTCTACTCAATCTTAATAATTCTGAAGTCGGTACCGGCTAACTTGAACGTGAGTTCTACTTTAAATATTGTTTTATCAGGATGTTGTTCGGGCTGGTGCCGACTTCAAAATTATGAATATTGAATAGAGAAATAGTATATTTCAGCCAAATTTAAATGGAGAAATGAAATAAAAGTTATTTTCTACATAATTATGTACATAATACGTTTTATTTCGTACTCTTTTGTGCATGTTTACTTTGGAAGTATGTTTTAATTATTTTTTTTAAATATAATTATATTAGTTAGATTATATTATGTAGTAATATGTCCTGACTGTCTGATTCATCAACGCCGAGGCAAAGCTACTGAAGCTAGACACGTAATACTTATTTAGAATGAACTTTTACTCAAGTCATTTGAAGTAGATGAAGAGCAATATAAGTCAGAGGATTCAGTAGTACCATCTGGTGATGCAGTAAACTATCCAGTGGAGTTCCATTTCTTCTAAACCCAACAGGTCTTCCAACACATTATCTCACATCATTATCAACACATCATTATCAACATTCGTTTGAATATTGGAGCACTAGTTATATTATTAAAAAATATTAAGCCTCCAATATTGTGCAATGGCACCAGACTCCAGATAAAAGTTCATAATTTATAATTCATTTATTATTAGATCGAAGTTACAATAATATGTTCTTATTCTTTAAATACTTAGTCTGGCCATAAATACTGTTACAATTAAAAAAAAAAAACAAAATATTACATTTGAATTTGGAATCTGTCATTTTTATATGATTGTTCATTGCGTTTTCTCATTTTGGCGCCAATACATTGTACAATATTAGGCGATATTAAAATGGTGTTGGGTGATAAACAGAACCGAATCGCTGTGATTGCATTACACAAAGTAGGTATGGAGCCAAATGCAATTTTTAAAACTCTCCATACGCTTAGTATTAGTAAAATGTTTGTGTACCAGGCTATTAATAGGTACAATAAGACCTCTGTTTGTGACAGAAAAAGACCTGGCCGTCCACGTAGTGTTCGTACAAAAAAGGTGGTCAAAGCAGTAAGGGAAAGAATTCGAATAAATCCTGTCGGAAAGCAAAAGATTTTATTTCAGGAGATGACGATAGCACCTAGAACCATGTCGCGTATTTTAAAATTTGAGCTAAGGACTTGCAGGCTATAAGAGACGTACTAGTCATTTCTTAACTGATAATTTAAAAAGAATAGGGTGGTAAAATCGAAACAACTACTGAAGCGGTACGCAAAGGGAGGTCACAGAAAAATTTTGTTCACGGATGAGAAAATTTTTACAATTGAGCAACATTTTAACAAGCAAAATTAAAATTAAAATATTTATGCTCTAAGCTCTAAGGAAGCTTCCCAATTAGTCGACAGAGTGCAACGTGGGCACTATCCGACTTCAGTGATGGTTTTGTGGGGTATTAGCTATGAAGGAGTGACTGAGCCATACTTTTGTGAAAAAGGTATCAAAACATCGGCACAAGTGTATCAAGATACCATTCTTAAGAAGATAGTGAAGCCCCTTAACAACACCATGTTCAATAACCAAGAATGGTCCTTCCAGCAAGACTCAGCGCCGCGCCGGGTCATAAAGCTCGGTCTACGCAGTCTTAGTTGGAAACGAACGTTTCGGACTTCATCAGAGCTGAAGACTGGCCGTCGTCTAGTCCCGATCTTAATCCGCTGGATTATGATTTATGGTCAATTTTAGAGAGTACGGCTTGCTCTAAACGCCATGATAATTTGGAGTTCCTATAACAGTCCGTACGATTGGCAGTGAAGAATTTTTCCATGGAAAGAGTGCTTGCTTCTATTGATAACTGGCCTCAACGTTTAAAGGACTGTATTGCAGCCAATGGAGACCAATGGAGATTTTTTTTTTCTTTGTTTCACTATTTATGGCAAGATTAGGTATTATTTGATCTTTCATACTACCCCTTGATGGTGTGCAACATAAAACTAAATCTAATACATACTTGACAATTATTTATAAGAGTATCTATAGTTTTATACATTCGCAAATTACATCTAATTTTACGTATATATTACGTCAATTGAAACGCTAATATTTTACAGAATTATAAATAATGCATAATAATAATTATATAATAAGATTTTACAATCAATGATCTAGATTGTACTAACAATTGTTTTAATTAAATTTTCCGTCATGTCAAATTATTTCATTGCATATAATGTATCATAGTATATGTAATTAAACTTACGACTGTAAGAATTCTTTTACACTATAGTAGGTAACTCCTGTTTGCTAACTCTAACAGATTTCTAACAGATCGATTATAATTATGTTAAACATTTTCTGTGTGTTGAAACCTTATTGTATATTTTTAAGCACATACAATAAGTACTTTTAATGAAAACAGATGTCTTGAGTTTTTATCAATAATCTATCTCTGAGGATTCCGATAGTATTTCGTGGAATACTTATTTATTAATCGCGTAAAAGAATCCCTATTCGTAATGACGAATTTAAACATCTCCAGGATATACTCCTGTTCTCCATCGCAACATTGTCGCAGCTACTGAACTCACTAGAGGTGCTTAAGGGGAAACTATTCATACCTAAAATACTATCGATCCCATCAGACTATCCATTTTTATTTAAAAGACTGCAGAATCCCCCTAAAAGTATGCTTGCCATGACCATCAACAAAGCTGAGGGGCAGTCATTGTAAGTGGCTGGGATAGACCTAAGAGAGAACTGTTTCTCTCACTGACATTTCTATGTTGCGTGTTCCAGAGTAAGTTCGGCTAGCAGTCTGGTGATCCTTGCTCCGCACGGCAATGCAGTTACTGTTGTATACAAAGAGGTCCTTCAAAAGCGTAATACACTGTAATTATATAATAGTCTTAGTCCATTTACCAATTAATTTAATTTATTTTTAGCATAATTATAGTCTCTTTCTAAAAATAATAGTAAATTAGTCACCTCAACATCTACGCGTACCAAGTCACGGCCAAAAGCTAGTCTAGGAATAAAATAATTTTCAATTAACGTTGTCGTTTTATTTTGTAACCTTTTCGTATTATTCCGACTTCCTCGTCGCTCATCGACAATATTTTTTCAAATTTCGTAGATTCATTTCCGATGTGCTCGACAGTCGTGTGATCTCTGTGATTTTTTTTTCTGATACGAAATGATCGAGGCGGCTACAGACCATGCTGTAATTATGTCATTTAAAAATTAGGAATTGGAGCTTATGAATTTAGAAGTTATGCATTTTAAAGGATATTGGAACTGTATTGACCCCGAATTTGACACCTACAAATTAGCATTCTGTAGAAAGTACCAACTATAATTTAAACCTTCAAGGAGGAAAGGAATTTGCCTAAAGTCTAAAAATAATTTCAGAAATCAGAATCTCTCGCACAAACTCGATTCCCCAAAACGAGCCATAATTTCCAAGACTCGAGCGTTTTGTTATAGAAATATAAAAAGCTAGAAATTATATAATATTATTTGCCATAGTGTCTGTAATTTTAAATTAACAGTTTTTTAATAAATGCATATAAATGTATAAACGGTAGGTATATTTTCATATGCATTTAGTGTATACTTACAATTTAAAAAAAAACCGTCTCTCAGTCAGTCTGTTTGTTCCCGCTAATCTCTGAATCAGTGGGACCAATTTTCATAAGAATTTCACTGGCAGATAGCTGGTGTTATAAGAAGTAACTTAGGCTACTTTTGTCTCCAGGTTCCGTTTCCGTTAGTTCTACGCAGGCGATGTTGCGGGCGCCAGCCAGTTCTACAAAATATATAATACCTGTCGCGTGTACAAGTGTCTCCCTAGCTGCCAAAGATCGCTGATATGCAATAACTTTTACTTCTAAATAAACACAAAAATAATCACAAATGAACATAATTCTTATACATTCTAATTTATTGCCAATGCATAATTTATATGTGGCTATATTTACAAATTTACAATCCATCTGGCCGCCCACGCAGCTCCGTCGGCTCCGACACCTGCTGGTAAGTGCTCAACAACGGCTACATTAAATTAGTTGTATTATATTATAACTGTTATAGTGTGACCACACCCTAGCTAATTGTCGTTTATGAACGTCGTGAAAATCGTAGCAAAAATCTTTCCCTCCGTGAATGTGCCGCCTACACAAGGGTGCCTAGTCAAAGGTAGGTTAGGTTAGGTTATTAGTCTCACAATTCAACAGAAAAATTAAACAAGTTCATAGAAGACCTCTGCGGCTCAGTGGTAGAGCGCGACGGTGCTCAAGCCGGAGCTCGATTCCCGCCGAGGGAACAGACAAAGTTTCGTCGTGATCCTGGGTCACGGATGTGTATTAAATATGTGTATAAAAATCTTAAACACATGAATAGTATAAAAGTATTAAATATATTTCCGTTGTCTGGTACCTGTGATACAAGTTATTCGGATACTTAGTACAGGACCAGATTGACGTGGTGTGGAAGCGTCCATACATATTATTATATTTCCTCCCGTTGTATAGTTCGCGTAACACAAGATATTCGGTATTATTATTATTAAATATGTGTGAAATAATTATTATTTTAAGTCCATGAGGCATCATAATGTCGTAATCGTAGGTTTAAGGTTACAACTTACATTGTAAATTGTAATTTGTAACCAAAGCAATATTTTAATACTTAGAAACAAAATGTAGGTAGTCAATTTACTCGATATTAGGTCGACTTACAATTACTATTTTGTGTAAATGTTTTCAAACAACTTCTAACTCAATCCTACTAATATCATAAATGTGAAAGTGTTTGAGGATGGATGGATGTATGGATGGATGTTTGTAACTCTTTCACGCAAAAACTACTAAACGGATTTAGATGAAATGTGGTATGGTAGTAGTTTGTGCTATGGATTAACACATAGGCTACATTTTATCCCGGAAAAGTACAGTGTTTCCGTGGGATACTGTATTTACGCGGGCGGAGCCGCGGGCAACAGCTAGTAATTACTTACTTGCATTTCCTTTTATGTGTTAACAAAACCTACGCGTAATAGAAAAACAGACTAGGTTTTTAGCCCCCTACGAAAGCAGATTTATAACTGTGACGTGTCTGTCTGTGCGTGTCTGTCCGTGGCATCATAGCTACCAAACGGATGAACCGATTGTGATCTAGTTTTTTTTTGTTTGAAAGCTGTCATGATCGAGAGTGTTCTTAGCCAAAATTTTATCATCATCAGCTCGCTCACTGCTTGACGATTCGGGGACACTTAAATATATTATTAAGGCTTTAGTTTTTTTTTTCAAGAACATATTTCCATCTTTTTGCTAAAAAAGGCTGGCCCCGTGGCCGGTTCTTCTCGCCGGGTCAGTTCCCGAACCCGTGTGAGGACAGTTCCGCGAGTGTCATTTAACGACCTTTATGGAAACAAAACTATTTTGACTTTGATCATGATCACCCGTAACAAATACTTAGGTACTTCTTGTCTTATCGACTATAGATCTATCTGTTAGTTCATTAGAAAGCTAACAATACTAGATAACATAACGTGTATTATAATAATATGTGTATTGTATACGACGCCGGCCGGACCGTGTGCGCGCCGTTTCCCGCCACCTGCCGCACAATCAATTATAATTCATTTTAAATGTTATTCATAAAACAATTTCTAACAATATCATTATCGGTAACTTTTTGCGACTTACTTGCATTACTGGCGAATTTTATACATTATTATTCAGATTCTATGAAATGTGGTTTCGAGTGACAGTTTGAGTATCATAAAAATTGAAATGACTAAAAGAAAAGTTTTCTATCTTTTTGCTAAAAGATGGCCCCGTGCGAGTTTCTTACGCCGGTTCTTCTAGGTTAGTTCCCGAACCGGTGGGAGGCATCACGTAGGTACAATTCCGTGAGTGTTATTTTATAACCTACATGGAGTATTTTTATTTGATTTGATTGGTTTACCTATCTACCACAGTTTGCTTACGTATAGTAAGAAGTCTTTGACCGTTTTCCTACTATCCGATCAGATATCCGAATTCCGATATCGGACCGATAGTGTGAGACCTATCTATATGTTTCATACAAAATGTATACGTATTACGCACATGTTGGTCTGATATCGGATACCGGATCTTATCTATAATAGAAAAACGCTCCTACGGTAAATGAAATTTGTAGCAAATTTTGTGCCACCACGATTAGGGCAAAAATGATTGTTTACGCTGACAACTATTACGTGGCCTAGTGGGTAGACCTTTTGATTCGCACTCGAGAGAGTGCAGGTTCGATTCCCAGGTTGTGGCGTGTGCCAATGAGACTTTTTCAGATCTCAAGTGCATTATACGGACGCTATAACGGCGAAGGAAAACATTGTGAGGAAACCCGCACATGGTTGGCCCCTGAAGTATTGCCCAGTCATTCCTCTGGACTAGGCTGACTGTGTTGTGAGAATGCCGTAAGTGCTTGGGCAACCGTACGACATTTTTAAAAAATGTCTGTCCCAGGCACTACTGTATTTTAAGGGTTGTTACTTCGCTCAGAGAATACTGTATAAATCATCCAATAACGGATGAGAAGGCCTAAGTTTTATCGCATATTACTTACCTTTCACGCAATAAATACTGAACGGAATTTAATGAAATTTGGTATGGTAGTAGTTAAGGCTCTGCATTAACTTATGATAGTTTTTGTCGCAGCGAAATGTACAGGTTTCGCAGGAATTCCTTCTGCGCGTACGAAGTCATGAGCAACATCAACATCATCAATCAACATCAATATCTAATATATAAAATTTCCATGTCACAATGTTAGTTACCGTACTCCTCCGAAACGGCTTTACCGATTTTTACCAAATTTTATATGCGTATTCGGTAGGTCTGAGAATCGGCTACTGGGTATTTTATATATTGATAAGTGCATTTGTTGAATGAAAAATAGTAAATTATTACAACTCGAGACTGACGGCGACCATATTGTTTGTGTGACGGGATAGCGATCGACGTTGCCATGGTGACATACTTATTTAGTCACTTCAATAAAATACTACTACTTAATACACTACCTAATAATCTTAAGAAACCCCCAAATTATTAGGTAATGAGCGAGCTAATGATGATTTATTATAGCTAAGAACACTCTCGTAAATCGATTCCAAAAAAAATATGATCAAAATCGGTTAATTAAAATCAAAATACAATCAAATTCCATAATTACTTTAATTTGCTTTATGTATACGATCGTGTTTTTAAAACATATTCGCCAATATCTCTATGGGAGTCAAACAAACAGTAAATCCGTTGAAGCGTCAGACGGGGACGGGCAGTTCGCGGCTCGTAACTCACCCGGCTCACAACACTACACAAACAATACGGAAACTAAAAACGCGCACGCGCATCCCAAACTTTGAGGCATAACTTTACATTTTACTCCACAACCTTTTTGGTTTGAAAACATTATGACTTAATTCGAAAACGAGATTGAAAGTTTCGTTGATATAATTTTTATTAAACCTAAATATTTACCTACATGGTAGTAATAACACGGGTAAATATTTAGGGCACACTATTTTCAAACCAAAAGGGTTGTAGAGTAAAATTTTAATCTCTTTTTCGACCCTAGATAAGCTTTTAGCAAGCGATAAGGCAAATAGTAAATAAAAAAATTTTTATTTGCACAAAAATAAAATACAGTACGGTAAGTACATACAACATAAAGTTAAAATAAAAATGTGCTAATGGCGGTCTTACCGCTGAGCTGTTTCTTCCAGACAATCATTACGTACATATCTAGATTCTAGGTATGTGGTAAGTGGTTAGAGTATATGAAATTTATATTAACTACTAACAAAGGAACACCCGTCCCATGCTGTCTTCATAACAATATTCAGGAATAGATAAATGATTATAATATAATTATCTAATATGTTTTTAGCCAAACAATTAGCTTATTGCACAATAAATAGACATAGAGTTTTCGTGAATATCCAATAAACATTGAAATGAGCTAAGTAACAAATAAATCAGTGTTACCGGCCTTATCTACGAATTACGACACATTACATTATAAACAGGTTGAAGCATTTAAAAATATATAAAACCAGACGTGACAAAGAATAGCTTTCTAAAACTATTTTAACGGTGCACCTGACTTCACCTGACACATTTTGTAAGACTTAAGTAGATTGACATTTGACATACAATAATACAATTTACTATTACTACGAAATGTTTCTTGTACTGTTTAAATTAGTTTGTGCTTCAACACCTGACCCGTCGATCATTTTATAATGATCTCTTCTCTGTCTCTAACTTTCGCTTAATTTAAACAATATTTAGTTAAGATTTTCTGGCACGGTTATAAAAAAATATATTTAACAGGTGCAATGTACGGCATGCGCAAATTAATTATTAAGCCAATTAATGCACAACAGTGTATATATAATGTATACCATAACTCCATAAATCTATAGATTCCGATCAATAGATAAATTCAAACGAAATTAACACGTTAATGAAAAAAAAGTAAAAGTCACTAATAAGATATTTGCCAATTACTTTTGGCCAAGGCGACAACATTAATATGGCGATATCTTGTGCGAGTCCCGTTCATTATCTCAGGCTATAAAATTTTTATTAGTGTACCATCGGAATGTTCGTAAAGCATTTTTATAACTTATAAATTAACAATATTTATTCATTATATGATACTATTTGATATACCAGATTATTACTGTGAGTGTGTCAGGGTTAGGTTAGCAATTTGTGCTAAGGCGCACTTGCGCAGATCTGGGTTAAAGTTAACCATGAGTTAAATACCATGTTATCTCACTCGTTCTTCGTATTTATGAAAGAGAAAGCATGATATTTTAACATAACTTTAACACACATCTGCACAAGTGGGCTTAAGCTAGTTAAATACATAAATAATTCTACAATTTATCTTGTGATAAATCTCTTGTTTAACCCCTGACGAAAACAAAGGTGTGTTATATGTTTGACGTGTCTGTCTGTCTGTCTGTACGAAGCGTTGTAACTCCTAAAACGGATGAACCCATTTTGATCAATTTTTTTTTGTTTGAAAGCTGACACGAGAGCGTTCTTTGCTATAATTCATCATCATCAGCTTAGCCCAGATACACATAATATATTATGTGTATGTGGGCCCTTAGCCAACATGCCATCACTAATAGTACGATGACGAAGTTAGAAAACAAGGTGTATGGTATTGCTCGCTGTTATTTAGCACACATTATCTCAACCCCATATATTTCTAATTTCTAATTTCGTCATCCTAATTAGCGATGGCATCTTGGTTAAGGATCCTGGTTTTCTAACATGTAACAGTAAAATTCGAAGGAAATAAGGGCGAAAATCTGGTTAAATAGGATAGTACGAGGGCGGCACTGAAAATTTCGGGAATCAAGGAAGTGACACAACATTACTATTTAAAAATGTATTTATTGCTTTTCGAAGTATTCTCCGCGAAATTTGACACATTTTTCCATACGATGGAACCAATCATTGAAGCAACCATTCCATTCGGAAGTTAGGGTCTCCAAAATGGCCGTTTTGTAGGCGTCCACAGCTTCTTCAGGTGATGAAAATCTCTGACCCCGCAATTTATTCTTTATTTTAGGAAAAGTATAGAAATCATTAGGGCTTAGGTCGGGGCTGTACAGCGGATGGTCTAATAATTCTATGATTTCTTGCTCTAAAAACTCTTTTGTTCTGTGCGCGGTGTGAGAACACGCATTGTCGTGATGGAGGATGATGCGGCGGTTGCAGTTCTCTTTACGGAGTTCAGAAACGACCTGTGGCAAACAAATGTTATCATACCATTCTGCATTAACCGTTCTTTGTCCCTCAAGAGGAATAGTCGCAACATGGCCGGTTTTGGAGACAAACGTGGCCACCATTTTTTTTGCAACACTCCGTGAACGAACAATTTTTGTTGGCTTTAACTCATTTTCGAACACCCAAACTCGTGACTGATTTTTTGTTCCGGGTTCGTACGCGTATATCCAGGATTCGTCACCTGATACGATGTTGTATACAGCATTTGAGGATTCTGCGTGGAATCTTTCGAGAGTTCTGACGCACCAAGTAACGCGAGCCGCTTTTTGTTCCTCACAGAGCAAATGCGGTATCCATCGGGAAAACAACTTATTTACACCTAATTGTTCATGCAAGATTATTTGTATTTGACTCATGCCAATGTCTAAAGTTGCCTGAATTTCGCGGTATGTCACATGTCGATCTTCCTCAATCAGCTTACGCACAGCATCAACGTTTTCTTGGGTGACTGCAGTTTTTGGACGACCTTGACGGGGATCATCACTGAGCTTGACACGTCCACGTTGTAATTCAGCAAACCAGCGATAAATTGTGGTTTTGGATGGGGCTTCATCACCAAATGCAGAAATCATCCGGTCAACACACTGTTTTTGTGTTAAACCACTTCGAAAGTCATAATAAATCATCGCTCTAGAATTTTCTCGAGTCAATTCCATTTTCTCAACGACTAAACAAGTTTGACAAGACCTTGTGACAAGACCGAGAATCTTTTTTTAAATAAATAAACGGTATTCGATTTTTAAAACCAAGGAGTTTTAAATTAAAAAGATTTTAATATGACAGGAACAGTGGAAATATTCTATTCCCGATACTTTTAGTGCAGCCTATGTAGGTACCACCTACATAGGCTGCTAGGCTAAGTAAGATTTCAAACTCCGGCTGACTATTATTTTTCATAATTACAATTTCTACTTTTTAAATATGTTTTTATATCTAACAACTAATGTTGTGTCTAACAGTAAAAGTTGAAATTTACGAGACTTTCGTGCTAAAGTTTGAGTACCATAGGCTCAATTTTGGTTTCAGCGTTCAAGAGCAGCAACACTCGACTCCAGACCTCGAGTGCCCACCCACACCGTACAGAAACACAACGAGTAGCTTAGTAGGGCCAGGCCGGCAGGGCCGCAGGGCCGCAGGGCCGTAGGGCACATGCTTGAAATATTATAGTAGTAGTTTTATTCGTTGGTTATAGTGTAAGTTCAAATGTTCAAAGTGTAGTTGAGCGTTAGCTTAGAACTCTACTTGAGTAGTTAACCGCAAAAATTTTAGTTCTGAACAGAAGGTAATAGGCTAGATGACAATTTTTTTTATTGCATAAATGAATAGTAGGTACTCATAAATATGAGTAACTCCCCAGAAGAAACAGTATATCAAAAGTCAATATTTTCAAAGGTACAGCGATTTGTATATAAAATTTCGCAAGTCTCGTGAATGCGAATACGAATTTCGAAGTCCATACTAAAGTCGTACCTAGCTGTGACGTCACGCCTCGTGTATTAAATAAAGGGTGTTTTTAGAGGTATAGAAGTTTGAAATGTAATAAAACAAAGATGATTTTTATTAAATCGACGTGAAATTTACTTTATTCGAAAGATACTCTTCTGTCATTATGACTTAAATATGACTTCTGGCATATGATCGCCACGGCTGGCTCGGACGTAGTCTAATCTTGAGGTCCAATTTTCGATGAATGGAAAAATGTACGGTTCCTGCGATATTCGTTTTACGAAGTCAACGGCTTAAGCGATTTGAGTGCGGTTTTCACTAATGTGTTTTGGTTACTCCTCTCCACTTAAAATTTAATTAAACGATTTCCAAAAAAGGAGGTGGTTATACATTCGGCTGTTTATATATATATATATATATATATATATATATATATATATATATATATGTGTATATATTGTTTGTTCAACGGATCAACGATTACTCCGCCGCCTGTGGACCTATTTTCAAAAATATGTTTTTGCTGTAAAGAGTATAATCCCCAATTAGTATTTTTGACACCAAAATGGTGACATAATGTTGGGATCCATGAGGAAACGAGGGGACATCTCTAAATTTATATGGACACACACAGTGATTTTGACTTTTTCTGAAGAAGTCCAGGCATATGCTACCAAAAATAAAGACTTTGTACCAAGGTATACCTGGATCCAAAAGTGCTGAACAGAACTCCCGACTCGTTATAGATATAGTATGTTTGGGGATTTCGGCGTTGTTTAAAGAATTGAAAGCATATGCCACTATATAAATCAAAGTAATCATCATCATCACCGCCTTCATCACATCATACACCATCACATTATGATGTTAATAATATGCAATTCTCATAGTCTTTTACATCGACACGTATATCTTTGAACATTACCATGCCGTTTGTCGAATCATTTTCAAAATTCTTTTGTTGTTGTAAATAATATAATTCGAAATTAGTCCCTTAGTCACCAAGGTCTAATGATGGCATCCATGAGAAATCGAGATAACTCCACAAAATTATAATGACATTTATTTCGACCTTCGTATTTCGACTTTCGTTTTTTAAAGTAAAATTTGTGCCAAGGTGTACCCAAGAACCAAAAGCACTGAACAGAACTCCTCAGTCTTTAAAGATACGATAAGATAGAGATAAGATAAAGATAAAGATAGATTGTTTAAGGAACCTCAAGCATATTCCACTTACTCATCATCAGCACCATATCACGATACACCAACATATAATTATGGTGACAAAGGTGCTCCTCATAGTTTACTACACCGATATCAATGTACCTATTTGAAATTTTGCAATAGCCAAAATTATATTATACTTAATTATATTTAATGCTGACTGCTACATTTTTTCAGCCAGTCGGCTGCAAAAAATTGGCAGCAATGTCAGCAAAAAAATTAAAACCGACTTCCAGAGTAAAAATTTACAAAAAAAAAGTATGAAATAAAACTTATTTTCTAAATAATTCCCCTTTTTAATTCGGCTAAAATTTTAACTATTTCTGTACTCAATCGTCCTAATTTTGAAGTCGGTACGTAACTCACGTGGCCTAAAATATGCAACTAGTAGCTAGCAATTTAGAATTCCAAGAAAAGGGGACTTCAGTTAAACCTACTTCCTAACATTAGGCACCAAAGTGTATAATGACGTCATCAACCCGCCCACAGATTAGCATATCGCGTGCTGGTCGATAGCACTACAGAAATTAACAACCTAGCTAGTAGCTAGCAGCTACTGCGACGTTCGAATTTCATTCTAGGCCTTAGGCCTGTATATAGTTTGGACTTGACGAGGCATGTCGAGGCAAAAAGTCCACACTTAATCTGCTCTACTTTTGGGGTTGTTTAGGGCAGTCGAGGTTTGACATTTGTCATTTTGACGGTTTGACATTTGCTTTCCGCAGTTTGACCAATCCGCATATAATTGATCTTCTGAAATCAAGATGGCGTAACCTTTGCCTGTACGAGGAGTTTTTCTGTCCAATGTACGTCCATCCTTAGATTGAAATCATAGTTTTAGGCTGCAAATTCGATGAACGAAAAACTTTGCCCTGTTCAAACTGTGGCTTCGGTTATACAAACTTTGAAAAGTTCTAACAGCGTAGGTTTTGCCAAACTCAATAAAGAAAAAACTTTGAAACACTTAAGTAGCTTTGAAATAAAAAAAAAAATATAAGCATTCGTAGCGTAATAGTAAATTGAAAATTGAATGCAAAAGATTTTTCTATTCAGGTACGCGATAGCATTCGTGATTGAATGAAAAAGACAAGTAGCGATGAGCCAATGTACGAAATTCTACGTGCTCCGCGACCGTACTTCAGTTACGTTACTATACGGACGCAACGTTAAACGTCGGTTGGTTTTTGTTGGAATGAAATCTGAATATAAAAATATTTAAAAGCAACATGCTAGCAAAGCCTCCAATCAGTTAGCTGTGGAGGCTGCAGATATCATGTTCTTATTTAAGAGAGACCAAGGCCTAGCCAACATGTCATCGTCAATTACAATGACCGATCCTCGAAATTAAAAATATATCGGATTGACATATCGTTCGCTTTGTGAGTATAGTGCGCGATACATCAATACCATACATTTTTTTCTAACTTCGTCACGGTAATTAGCGATGACATCTTGACTAGAGGGCCATATAGGCCATATTAGACAAAAGTCTAATATGGTGGCCAAAACTTCATCTTTGCCTAGATACGCCGTACATTGCACAACCATTGTCACCTTAGCAGCAAAAGCAGACACAAAGGATGTGTTCATTCATCATGGAGAATAAATCTTAGGGTCCGTTCACATCGAGACTCAACGAGCTGTGACACGACGCGGTGCTGCATTTTTAAGAGCGGAGCTGTGCCGTGCATTGTGTTGTAGCTCTAAATTCGAACTCTTGCAAAAAATAAAGTTCAATTTCTAATAGCCATCTTAAAATTCATCGCTTCGTCTCGTCACGTCTCGTTTCGGTGTGAACTAGTCCTCATACATGCTATCGACATTTTAACTGTTTTCTCGACATCCATCACCGAGCACTGATAACATCAAACTCAATCAATTCAATATGCTTTATTTATTTACATTAGTGTAGTGGTTTTACAAATTGAAACACGGGTCCTACATATATTATATTCATTTATTCTAATTTATAATGTAAAAGAAATTAAAAATGCGATTAATTATTCATTAGAAAATCGATTACTTTCGGGCGCGTAGTGATGGGACCACCACCGAAGCCCACTGCGGCGGGAAACGATACCTCTTGCCTCGCTGAATTCACTTTTTTGCACAAATTAGATTGGGGATGTGCAGTTCCTAATGCCCGCTAACGTCTCGTGTGCTTGATACGGCTTCAGTGGAAACGTGGATTTTAGGCCTATTGAAATGTCTATTGTCTCCTGTGCTTTATGTTACAGTTGTTTAGTAATTGATAGGTACTGATAAACATACTGACGATATAAAAGGTTCGGTAATTTTATTCGGTATTTTGAGCATACAATCTACTGCTTATGTAAAAGTCTTCTTTTATATGGGGGAGTTTGCGTTGAGCGGAGATGCACACATTACGAGATAATTTTTTAAATTTGAGTATGACAATAATTTTTTTGGCCAAATGTCTTTATGTGAGCAGTAGATCATATACCCAAAATATCCGTAGTTAATTTTACCAAACCTAAGTTTTGTTGCGCGCAAAAGGAAATTGCGCTTAACCCGTACATTTTGCCACGACTAAAAGTCATGTGCAGATAATCCAAAGCCTAAACTACTACCGTACCAAATTTCATCAAAATCCGTTCTGTGGTTATTGCGTGATCGAGACACAAGCATCCATCCATACATCCTCACAAACTTTTACACTTATTATATTATGATGACATGATGCCCGCGGCTTCGTGCGCGCAAAAGAAAATCTCGCAGGATTTTGAGAGTGTGAGAATGTATAAAATTTACTACAAATTACAATACGAATATAAATTTTTTAATTAAATAGAGTATGTATGTTTCTCTTTATTAATATAAATTTAGTAAACATACGAAATAATTGTTATGCAATTGTAAGGAATCTTGGCCATGTGCAGTTATAGGCGTGTAGACAATCTTAGCGCTTTTCTACAAACCTTAAATAAAATAAAATAAAATAAATGCTCTAACCCCTTATTAATGAAAATATTCGCACCACGTATACGCATCTTGCTGTCTTTGTCATACGTTAGAAAAATTACTTGACAGACAAAGACATCAATATGGATTGCGTATCCGTGGTGTAACGATTTGTATTAACAAGGGGGTAAAGGTGCAGTTTAAAAAGTAGTGTAAATGTAGTTTAATTAAGCAGCCTAAACTTACCACTAACATAGTTTTTTTTAAGTCTATATTTAAATTCTCTTCATCATATGATTATGTCAGCCTACACTACCATAATTGTCCTTTTGCAAACTATCTAGGAGCACGGTGTTGCCCCCGCCAAGGCGAGCCAAGCGAAGCGCAAGGGCACTACCAGACCACCTTTTATCGAAGCGTTTCGTCGATTCGCAATTTAGCTAGACGCTTAACTCTACTTATATTAAACTAAAATATAAGTAGGAAAGTTTTCGTAAGGTATATAAAGCTAGATCTCACCGTCGAAAAGGAGGTCATCGCGAATAAAAAAAAATTATATCAAACCGCCGCCGGTCTAGCGGTAGACCTCCTTTTTCGCCGCCTAGCTAACTCTAGCTCCACTAGAATGCAAATAGAACGTTATGACAGCTGGAACTTACGCACTATGGCGGCCATAAACCCCTGACATTTAAAATAAAACTATTTTATTTCATTTGTAAATTTTCGTTACAACTTTTGGGTGAAATTTTAATGTCGCTTTTAAAATGTAGTGCACAAATTCATTTTATGCCTCTTTTATTTGTAATAAAATTATGTGACCTTTTAAATCGACCGTAAAAAAGATATAAAATGTATTGTTTGTAGAAAAGAGCCACTCGTGATTGGAATGTGGAAGATCCAAAAAGACTAAGCCTTTATTTCCGCAGTCATAACAAATACCTGCAGCTGTGTTCCTGGCTATTAGTAGCATATAAGTAGTAAAAGTCATAATAATTGTATAAAATGAAGCCGCTTCCATTCCTATTCGATTAAATATTTTAAACTAATCTACGAATTTTAATGAAGTTTTCAGCAATACATGAAGAAAGGAAGAACTGATTCAAGTAGAAGGTATATATGTATTACACATTGCAACCGTGTGAAGCTGGGACGGATCGCTAGTTTTTAGGATTCCATAATTACAAGGAACCCGCATAGTTTCGCTTTGTGCGTCCGTCTGTCTGTCCGCTCTCCTCTCTGTAATTTCGAATATAAATGAATACTATATTATTAGAGAGTATTTATATATAGGTTTAGTTTCTTGGCGTTACAAAATAATAATAATTTAATATTTTAGAAGTGGCTCCCTTTACAAAGTGGAGGTGATTTTTTTATACACACATCGTGCGGGGTATCGACGAATAGGTTTTTAGAAATGGCAATGTTTGATAACTTTTTTTACAATTTTCGAGTAATCAGCCTCCAAAGTAGTTTATATAAGCCAACCTAACTTTCAACTTACGCCTTAAGGCAGCCACAGACGAGAGGCCGATCGTTTCAGTTAGAACTGACGCCTGAACGGATTCGAGCCCATACACGGAAAAAATCGCATCCGACCCAACTGACGTCAGTTCGGCCTGAACGGATTCGAGCACACACACGACACGATTTTGTATCCGTTCAGGCCGAACTGAAGGCAGACCGGACCATGTATGGGCCCCTTTAGTTGAGATTTGAGAAATTACTTGCAGTAAATTTTGTTAGCTCAAGCTACCTAACTACTTATTTTCTTTAAAGTTGATGCTTGGGAGAGTTGAGAATAATTATGAGGTGCTTTGGATTTATAATCTTTGAGTAAACTTAACAAAATCTCCTTCAAATAAAAATACAAGTCCAGTTTGTAAGTAATTTCCAATTGATTATCTTCGAAACTCTCTTCAATCCAGGATGGAGCTACACTATAATTTAAAAAATCAATATCTCTAATGCCTCAAAGGCTCCGTATTGTCTATGCCGAGCTGTCGGGTTCATTATTGACACGTCACGCCGTAGACAAGTTTTTTAAAGCACTCATGTCCCTTTGTTGGCCAGTCAAATAATGCATGGAGAATTAATATACTCATTTCGGATATTTTAGATGGTGATTGATTATGATGACACCGCGTTTTGATCGACAAGTGATGGAATGATTTTCGGTCAAATATTAACCCCGTACACATACGTCGGTTACAACTGACGACGCCTATTGTCTAACGTGAGGCATATAAAACCGTTTTGTCTTATCAATAAAGGGATTGACCTTGAAAATCTAGAGGAATTCTTAATTTAAATATGATCACTTAGTATAGTATTGTTATGACCTTCTTAAGAACGTATTAGCTTACAAAATAACATTCGGAATTAACGATGGAAAAAGCTCCTAAGCTCTTAGGAGATCTAAGGGATCAGTAGGTTCAGTAGATACTAGGCTCCTTTCACCATCACCTTCATCTACTACACTCGACACCTGGTGACTTACTACAGCCACCCTCCTAACTCCTAAGTGTAGTAGTCAACAATAGTATGAGTCCGTGCTAAAAATCAAAACATAAAGTTCAAGTTAATCTTTTAAGAATTAGACTTTTAAAAGGCATCAATCATTTCTGACAAAGTCCAGAGAGCATCTCAATTTTGCGCATTTAAACAAACAAACAACGGTCGTAAATCTGTCGACTAAGCTCCCCCGGTGACGCGCGTTTAACAGATATTGCAGTAATCGGCATCAAATCCAATCCTGAATAATAATTTTTGACAGGCGAAAGCTAAGCCGCTCGCCGGCCCATGTGTTCGCCTCATTTAAATGAAAAAAATATCTGCACATGACGCCCAATTCGAATTCCGAAACTCCAAAGTGATCTCACGCTGGGCACAGAAAAAACGCTCATTCTTCGACTGCTCCTTTTTCAAATATTCTTTTTTCTGAAATTGTCAAAAGACATCCGAGATTCTTTATTAACAAGATTCTGTATATCCCATTGTAGCTAACACTTTCTATATTCGAAATATAATTTTTTCTTCGTAAGTTTGGACATTTCGCTTGAATTATCGCCGGCCAGTTTCGTTAAAAGGTTTAAGACGATCGCTCGGGTTTTTTTTTCATAAACGTCACTGAATGGGATCTCTTGACGTGGGTGAGCGCGTGTATAATTGCCGGCAGGTAGTTTGGGCCGGATTCTGTAATATATGGATAATTAAAGCGCGGCTTATGGTGGAATTTTTGTCAAACTTTATCGTCTTTTTGATTGAGGTTACGACTTTGGAGTTTGTCGAGTTCGATATGGTCGTGAAGACGTGGGGCGGTAGCTTTATGGGGAATATGGACCAGCTCCGACGGGGTCGCAGTATAAAAACATCGTATTAATGCGTTACGAGCCATAAAACAGAATAGATTCCTCCACCGAAGTTCATTAAACGATGAAAAGCGGTTTTATTAGTCGTTTTAATTCCACGTCCAATAATCTCGAATAGAAGACTTTTATTAAACTACATGATAAAAACATACATAATTCGAATTAGATCTCGCTCGTATCGTTTTACGATGCCCGATTAAATTCTTTGACTCGGGGAGTATAAAATGGGTTATTAAATTTTTTAAATTACAAATTGACACGATTTTATTTCGATCCGGAAGATAATGTGTCAGCACAGATAATAAAAATATTAGTTTTTTTTTTTTGTGAAGGCAAAGATTTTATGGAACGAGTGCAAGTTGGCGGGTATGAGGTTCGTGCGTTCTCGGAAGGCCCCCCTCGGCGAGTGAGTTAACAGAGGAAACGTTGGTACCTCTGCCAACGATATAAACGGTAAAGATATAAACGGAACATCATCTGGAAGCATTATTTATCTATTGACCAATGACGAGGTACGACAAACCAGTCGGACGGTAACGGATGTCGTGCTGTACAGCCGGCCGTTAGTGTGTCACAATCGCTGTACATCCTGCTGCGAGACATGGTCTCGGCGTAATGTGTGAAAGTGGTTTTAATAATATTAATAGGAAAATGAGATGTACGTAACTTGTATTGTCAGTTAAAGCACCTGTATAATTTAATTTCGACGTCAAGCTGAATCCGTATTATCTATATTATGTATACTAAATATACTTCTATATGTACTATAAATATAATGAGAGAGAGAGAGAGAGAGAGAGAAAATGACGCCGCCCTGGTCCAGTAGCTTAGAGCAAGGCTCTCGACACCGTAGCTCGTGGGTTCGATCCCCGCGGTGGACAAGTCTGGTTAGGACAATGCAGGCTGACCAGACAAGAAAGACGATCCATACGCTCATCCATACACGATCCAGTCGTATACGGTTCCCGCGGGATTTCCTATTGCGAGCGTCACAGGGAACATCTAGTAAACTGTAACTTTTGCGGACATTGGATGCAAATTGCTGTGTCACATCGCACCTCCCAGCTCCTGGCTGCCGGCTCCCGGCTCCCGTGCTCCCGGCTCCCGTGCTCCCGGCATAAATCTTCAGCAACTTTTATGGCACAGAGGACGCTCCAATTGTTTTTGACTCTAAACTCAATAATTTATTGGCCACTAAACCGGGCAATGTATAAAACATTTTTATCTCGCTAGTAATTTTATGTTTCCTTGTTCTTGCACTTTAAAATATATTATGTAATCATAAAAATGTGATCCACTTTTAAATATTTAAATGGCGGTTAGCTTATCGTAATTAGTTTTTTGTGAATTTATGGTATACTTAAAAGTATAATCTCAAATTCATCGAATTTTGATTGTCTTGGGAACTCGTTTTTATACTTTTTAAAAGAGATAGTAAAAATCCTTTTTTTGTCATCTTTTAGGCCTCAGCATGTAAACAATCCCAATTATTCTGGTTATATACCACTTTGGACTTTCAATTTACTTTCAATGAATTATAATTGAATCGTCTTGGGCCAATCTAAACGCGTTTGACGTTGGTTTGACGTTTGTGAGATTATGAGGTTTGAAGTTTGCGGTTTTAAGAAATCGAGACTGCATGGAAACTGTATACTGTACATTTAATTAGCAGAATCGAAATACAGGCTTTTGCCTGCGGCGCCGCCCGCCTACGTAAAAGTAAATTGAAAGTCTTAGGGCCTGTTTCACGATCGCCTAATAAGTGACGAATAGCTTAACCGGAAGTTTTGTCTCTGTCGCTCAGTACAAAGTAAGCAGCGACAAAACTTACGGATAAGCTATTCGTCACTTGTGAGGCAATTGTGAAACAGGCCGTAAGATAAATACGAAAATTGGGGATTAGCCATAGACGTATATATTATAGACGAGGCATGTCGAAGCATAAAATGGCCCCGCCCCACTTTTGGGGTTTGGGGCCATTTTGACATTTAAGGTATGGAGAAATCAAAATGGCTGACATTTGAAGTATGGTGAAATCAAGATGGCGTAACTTTTTTGTATGAAGATTTATTCCGTCAAATGTACGTCATAGCCCATCCGTAGCTTTGAAATCCCTTGGTTCAGTGTTCAGGGCGAAAACCACATCCAGCGTATTTTACATCCCTGGTGCCGGCCCACGCAGTACCACCACGGTCCACGGCTGACTTATTGTCACCATTACCGCGGCCGTACCCATCACATAAATATGAACACACATAATTGCATTTCGCTAAATCTCCTCAGGATTTTAATATTTTTTTTTATTAAAGATAGTTGAAACCGATGAACATCAGAACCTGTTAATTTTAATTACCGAGTACCTGATTTTTTCTAGTGCATTTTTTTCAAATTCATCTGAATTTTGGTGTTTTTTTTTATGTCGAAAGTTAAAAGAAAACCACAATAATAATGACGTGTAGGGGACTGACGAATTGAACATTTCTCTTTTCTGTAATTCCACCGTATTACAATACAAGCTACCTAATCCTTTTAGCTTTGCAGATTTGCAGAGGTCTTAGGGCCTGTGCAATTGTTCACGTCACGATGACGTCGCGACCGTGACGTGGAGATGTGGACCGGCCGTTAGATGTCCACGAAAGTGTCGAATCATTCGAACTCCAGGCTTATCATGAATTTAATTATAAGGACCAGGAACGCAAGTCGCAACACCAGAGGAGTTACAAATACAACTCCTCTGGTGTTGCGAGTGTCCATGGGCGGCGGTAATCGCTTACCATCAGACGATCCGACTGCTCGTTTCCTGGTTCATTTCATAAAAATAAAAGTAAAATTATACCTCAAAATTTCAATACATTCTTAGCATTTAGCAAGTGCGATGTCTTGTATGAAGTGTACTTAAATAAAACACGTTATTAAACTTTGATGGTGTTATGTGGTTGTAATAATCGCACAATGTCGCACAGGCAGGTGCAGGGTAGGTGGTATGCGTCCGTTTGCCATGTCATGATACAGCCAAGCTTAACCAAATGATTCCAACAATATGCAAAGGCAAAACGTTACATAAAATGTTAAATTTAAAACAAAAATAACACGCGAGTCTCACACGTTACTTGTATAATATACCTATCTACATACCTAAACTTGATCTACGTATAGCGATTATTATTTTCCAATGAACTCTATGTGTTTGTTTACCGTTTTGACCGGTCAATCGGCCTATTGGCCACCTTACTCCTAACCTCAATGAGCAAAGCCATTCGGGCCAGAACCACGAAGACAATTTGCCTGTGATTTATTCCCAATTAAACGAACTTCATTAGGCGTTTGACACGTGTCAGAGTGACGGCTGACGCGAGATGGCGCTAAATCAACTCTCTAATGACTCTCTGTCCACTCGTCAAATGAGTTTACTATCTACGATCTCCCAGCTTACATAAACTAGTTTGATTAATGGCCGCGATTGTCATATGTTTATGTACTTTTAAATATGGAAATGTGTGTTGCGCCACAGCGGAATATACGATTGTTAGATAGACCTATTACTGTCAAAGAATTTTATATATTGCTGTATCGTATAGTAAGCGCTTGTTCAAGAGATGGAAAGAAATCCGCAGCTCCAAAGTTGCTCGGGTTTGAAGTTTAGGCATTAATTTAAAGTATATATAATATGGGATATAGGATTTTTTGTCTACAGAAATTATGATTTCACATTCAAATCCATCTTTACTAGCTTCCAGCTAGCATTTTAGACCCGTGGGTGTCCAAATCCAATCGGATAAGAAACTGGACCCATAACAATAAAATAAAAAACAATAAACGTCTTACTTAAACATTCGAACGTTCGTTCGGAAACATCTTCATATTCTGCAAGTACGGACCAACGTTAAACAAAATGCAATTAGTTCTGTTATTGCTAATTGTTCCTCCCTGGCTAAAGTGAGACATTTTAATTTATGGAAACTGAAACATCATTTACATTCAGTCGTTCTGATTTATGGAAAGTCATTAAATAATATTGAGTCATTCGCTTCAATACTGGCTGTAGGAAAGTAAACTTTGCAAATTGTCCAAGGTAGCGAAAAAAACGTCGTCACAAGACACAGCTGTAGCTACAATACATATTAACTTTTATTTCATACTGTGACGAGAGTGTAGTCCTTGATGTCTACGTGTTGTTTGCATGGAAATTAATAAAACAAATTTGTGAAAAAGTTTCAGTCTATCTATAATCTATTAGTTTCAGTGGCGTAGGAAAATCGCTGGGTAAAATCACAGAGTAGAAAATATAATATATACTTACGTACAGGAAACAGCTTTCATAGGACGATCCAAATTTGAATATTTTGAATTTGAAGTAGCCCACAATTTTCCACACAATCGTGGACACACCGTATGCTTGTAGTAGTGCAATCAAATCGAAAGCTCACTGTGGGGCTTTTTATCTGTTCCTCTTTTTTTATCCGAGGTAAAGTTGTCTCAGTCGATGAATCACTACATAGCTGTACCACAGATTACAGAAAGCTAGGACCAGATAAACATGTACATAGTGAACTGAAGTACGTAACATACGGCGTGTGCACAATTCTCCTATCGCGTACACGATAATAGTGTCAAGATTGTGCCCTATCGAAGGGACGCAAAATTTTCAAATTTCGTATTTGAGTTTTTATGTCATGTAAGATGGAGAATTGTATTGTGTAGTTGGTTGTCATGACGACAAATAACAAATTAAAAAAAATTATATTATATTTGTGTCCAATGAATTACACTTTCTCAATAACCGTATACTGCCGCTAGACCTATTTTAATTTACCCCCCCATCTTCTGTGACAATCCTGACAAAATTTGGACCGTTCTATGAAAGTTGTTTCTCTGTACGTAAGTGTAATATATTTTTACTCTATGGCTGTTTTTACTCTATCTTAAGACGTAAAGCCCAGTGAAACCTCTCGGTAGTGTTTTTATTTTAAAGAATGTTGCGCAGCCAGTGGCTGACATTAGGATTAATTTACAAACGGTTATCGATTTGTTTTGTTTGTATTTCACAACGTCGCTCGCGCCGCATGCCGCGCGCCGCTGCCAGCATTCCTCCTGACAACTTCTGGAGCTGCTCATGCTATCTCCCATCTCCTGGAGCCGTCTCTCAGTTATGTTACAACTTTATCAGGTCGTTTTAGTAGCTACAAGCCCAGTGTTTGCCCCCTAATCCCGCCGACCTCCGTTTGTTGGCTCATGGCAAACGGTAGCACAAATGTACGACATACGCTTCTATCTTATCTGGCACTCGACGGCACATGGCACTGACGCGGTTAATGCACTACTTCTGTTAATTCAACACTTGGCCCTCGGATCTAATTCATTTGCGCATTACCGCACCCGCCCCGACCAAACAGCGTGTGCAAATTTCTGCGACATTTGTTCGCGAATTCCGCCTTAGCTATCTATTGTTTTATTGATACTTTCGATTCCATTTGCGTCCAGGTTGGCGTTTGATTTGCAAGAAGGCTCGCTAATTCGCGTTCTTTCATCCGTCAATCAGATGTCTCGGCGTGTAAACGCCCGCGCGAAACTCGAATCGGCGATTTCGCAAAACGTGCGTATGTAAATTGTAGAGTATTCCACCGGCGCCGCAATAAGAAATAAAAGCTACGATTTAGCTCGCACATAAAGCTCGATTGGAAATAACTGAATTACCTGTGAAAATAATTTGCGCGGTAATCAAAGTTTCTTCGCGGCCATGCGTCAGGCGGACGGACACGCGCGGGCTGGCGCGGACGCGGCGTTCCGAGCGACGCATTTTAATAAATTTCCGAGGAGATTAATCGCATGAATGAAATAATTACGCGACTAATTTGGCTTAGCGTCAAACGGCGGGAAACGAAATATTAATTGTGTTTATTGAACACGGCGAAGACAACACCACGAGAGCGAAATGAGAATTAACGATCGGCGACCTCGTTGGTTTAAAACTAGTTTTAGTTTTGTATTGCACGTGTCCACTGATTAAGTATTATTATCAACAATATATTAATGTTGCTGTAAAACTTACCTACAGGATATGTATATTAAACCGGATATGTTGCCAAATTATTATCTGATTGCTCCAAGCATCCAAAATTCCTGGTACTTTTGTATAATAAATCAAGTTTAATATGTAAATAATAAAAAAGTTAAAACCGCAGTAAAAGTCCTAGTAGGTAAATTCTACGCAGCTACGAATGAGTTGTGCATAAATAAATTTGTACAGATCGTGTCAAATGCCTAGGCTTGCCATCTATAAATAGAAATGAATGCATCAAATTAGACAAATCTTTCTTTTATGTGTTCGTTACGGTCAGGAGAAGGTTGTATAAAAAAATATTCAAAAAAATGATGGCAAATTGACGGAAAAAAAAATAAGAAGGGTTCAGCTAGTTTATAATAAAAATTAAGTTTTCTACAAACACGAACATTACAATAATAATTTATAATAAAAAGTAAACAAAACATTTATCACAGTTTATTAAAAATGAAACACATTTGGTTTTAAACTATAATTAAATCCTAGAAATGTTGCGTGTTTACAAAATGGCGACGTTCTAAATTTAAAAATGTTTACGTTCCATTTCACGCATAGGCTTCTAGTTGCTGAAATTATGTGAAGCTTTTATTTTATTTTTAATTATTGTAACAAAATAGGCGTGGGCGCTATTGTTAGGGGAAACTACCTACGTAGAGCTCTAAATTACAATAAAGCGGGCACAATTTAAACCTCCCTACTCATCAAATTAAGCTTTACTTCGTTTAAAGTTTAAATTACTACAATTTATAGATTATTTCGAGGTTTATCACGTCGTATTATATTGGTTGCAGGTTTAAATATCTCATCAATAAAATTAAAGATTATAAATAATATGATGAAACATTCTGGGAAATAAGCTACATAATATTCTGTCCAATTTTCTATTTAAATGGTATTTATTGCAATCTTCCTTAGCTCATAAGTGCTGTTAGTTCTCAGTGTTTTAGTAATGACGTCAGAGTCACGATGTACTAAGATTTTCTTGATACTTTGCTTAATATACTTAGTTAACTGTTTAACTACTTCATTTACTTCTGTTTTCAAGTAAGTTGAGATTTTTTAACATCTATATATTATATTGTCAAGTTTATAAACCTTTGTAGATAGAAGTTAACCCTTGCATAATGTTTGCAGTAATGTTATTAATCTCGATTAATAACATTAATCGAGACACATGTAAAGTTCGGATCGCGGCAAACAGCATGCGCCGTTCCAACCCTCGCTCTGAAAGGAACATGTAGAATGTAGATATTTGGGGCTGTCACTCCGACCTGACATGTCGATGCTTGAGCATTTCCACATTTTATCCGCGCATTCGCCTTAATATGTATGACACTGGCAGTCCAAACCGTGGACGCATCTTTAGTCGTAGACAGGTTTGGAACGCAATACGATGCGCGGTCTTTACGGTTACGGTTACGGTACTTTACGTAAGCAAGAACATTAGACATCGGTGTAGCACGGGCGTATTTAAGATGAGATCCCAGAGTTCTCCAATAGCGTTGAAGTGGACCACCGAGGGGTTTTTAGTGGGTAGAAATCTCCACATACCCCTAGCTCTTACCCCCAACAGAGTTTTTAGGATGATCTTATGAAGATTTTCCCCTCGGGAAAAAAAAGTCAGCGTAAACGTAACGTTATCGAATGAAATTTGTATGAGCGCTCGCGCTGTAACGATTTTGACAGATTTTCATACAATTCTCACATTACGTTTACGCTGCTAGGCCCATAGGGCGCTATTGTGTCGTGTTCGTTTACATTTCTATGTATACAATTTTGAATGCTTTGGACTCTACACTTATTTCTCATTGTTTTAGATAACCATAGAGTATAGACAAAAATATTATATAATTCTTATTCAACACTCTGTATAAAGCAGGTGGACGATAGGGTGTGGCATCACCGACCTGTCAGCCTGGCTCGACATATTCAGGTTAATAGATTGTTCCTAGATCATTGATAAGGTTATGGTAGATTATGATTTTACTAGCGAATATTGTAAATGCTTTTACATGTACCCACTACCCATATACCTATTACTACCTTTCTACTCGTATCTACACGTATCACAGTTTAATGGTGGTAGATTATTAATATATACATTATTTATAGATACAACGAATATAAGTTGCAAGTTAATATCAAACCTTTTGAGGCAATGCCATACCTAGAGTTATCTTAAGTAATATAAATCAAAAGAAAATAATCTAATCTATCATTAGAAAAAAGATCAGTACTCGGGTTCTCTAGATATCGATATTCTAAACGCAGCTTGGACTAATGTGTTCAGTAAACTATTTAAACAAATACGTGTACAGAGTACACGTAGTGGAAGTAAAACTTTATTCATCATTCAAAATCCAAAAACACTCTCATCGCGCCTAATGAACATCGCTTCAAAAAATAATAGAAAAAATAAAATTTGTACACTTAGTGCCATCTGTGTTTTGAGCAGCACTTATAAAGTGAAATTGCTAAGAAGGAAGTATAAGTAGCTTCGGGCAGATAGCATTACATTAAAAAAGGGGTGGTGACTTGACGCGACCTTGGATATTCACTCTCAATGCTGCTAAAGTAGTCTCAGTTCAAAAATTAACGTAGTTTAACTTTGTGACATAAAATCTCGCAACTCAGGAACAGGAACAAACTTAAGTAATAATTAGGTAGGTTATTTTTGTAGGCGGATCTCCAGCAGCCGACATTATCTGCAATTTTTGTTTTATGTTTATAACTCAAAAAACTAACCACATTATGTGCATAATTAATTTCACAAGCGGGTCAATATGACGCCTAACCTGTCGCAACAAAAACTGCAGGCCGGGCCCGCCCATCCCCGCAGAATTAATAGCCAGTCAGCATAAATCTATCACGTCATCACGTGTTCATCCTGACGTCGTAAATCTCTATAGATTTACGTTAGTTACTCGTAACGCCATGTCATATCATAACGCGACAAAATCAAAACGTATTTTCCTTGAAACGGGCCACGCAGGATGCAGGTGCACTCCAAATTTGTATCGTAGCCCAATATAGCGTCTTACCATAAAGGAGCGCTGAAAAAACATTTACTTTCAAAAATAGAATTCGAATTCCGCGCTTAATTGTGCGTCTGCCAATGAGCGGCCGGGGTGTGGGAGCGAGAGGGCTGCGCGCGGGACGCGGGACGAGTGGCAGGAGTCGTGTTCCCGCCCCGTTAACAACATGGCGGCTGTGTTGATTGGCGCGCTTTCGGCAGGCCCTCCCAGCGCGTGACGTGTGAAAAACGGAACGTGAAAATGCCATAACGATAGGCGTACAAGAAATAGTGTGATTTGTGAACGATTTCTTTGGTAACTCCTTTAAACTATTAAGGCTTCAGCAAAAAAGGATCTCGTGTATATTTAACAAATGTTATTGCCGAAATAGTTAAACGTCCTTAAAATATTATATGCTGAAGGCGGAGGAGGTACCTACTAGGAACTTTCATGAAATACCTATTCATTTTCCTTTAATAACTGCACTTTTAGGCTTAGCAAACCGAAATTACTTGTAGGTTTGTGACTCTACCGTAGCAGTCAGACGAAGCTACATGTGTATACCAGTGGCGACGAGTGCATCTAGCACGATTCACGCCGGCTTCACGTTTAATAAGAATACAATAACTATGACAGGACAGTTTGAAACTTTCTAACCCACAACATTGACTAACGGCCCGTTTCAATAACCTATCTACCAGTAACTATTGTATTTATATATAACTAACTATTTGTTAGAAACGTCAAACTTGTATCGCAAAAAACCGTCAAATGATTGAATGGCAACGTTTTCAACAAATAGTTATAGATAGATAGGTTATTGAAACGGGCCGTTATAGATCATGATTACCTACTTGTAGTTATTCACGGACACGACATTTTTTGTCCGATGTACAATTTTTTTTAAAGATAATATTATTTATTTAGAAGAAGAGGAAGGTATTAAAATAAGTTCTGCAACTGATCCCACGTCTACAGGCTAGGGCTTCCCTTTGATGGAGAACCAGCCTTCGCTACTGACATATACGATACCCAAGTGCTTACAATGAAGTACCTATAAATTAGAACAGTTGAGTATCATTGTACCTAGAAACTTTCGAGACGTTCAAAAATACTGAAAATCAGCATCTACAACGGTAGGTTTCTAACATTTTTTAAGGGGTTTAGGTGAGTATTGTTTCGAGTTTCGACTCATCAACATCGTATCCTATACGTAATACGTGTCTACTTTCATAGTCTGTATTAAATATATGGGTATTATCAGTAGGGAAGCCTAATAGCCAACATTGTTAGGGTTGTAGGTCCAGCAGATGACGGATCCGGTGTACCACTTTTCGACCTTATTTCTCGGCAATAAGGTTCAAAAGTGGTACCTACACTGGACCTGTGGGCGACGGTACCTACGTAGTGAGTTATGTAGTTAGGTCATCGTTTCTCAACCATTTTTGTGTCGTGGCCCACGAAAAAGCCAAAAACTTAAGTAAAAAGTCTTATCCTTCACAGGTTCGAATTTTCGAACGAATCGTTCCAAGGGTCGCGACCCCCCGCTTGAGAAACGGATGAGTATCTAAGGGATATCACATACAGCCAGTAAAAATGTGGAAAAAGACTTAAGGAATGTTAACGAGAAGCGCTACTAATATGCTCAGCTATGAGCCTATTGAGTCTTGTCTTAACTATGAACTCTAACAAATAAATAACTACTTACACCTACGAACTACACCAACATCTATCCCTACACCTAAACCTACACCTACACCGACATATTCTACGCCTACCAACCTACTGGGACCGGCCATTTTTTTAAATAAAACGAACGTAAAGTGTAAACTATAGCTATGATACGGTATTTTCCTGTAATTTTTTTTACATACATGAATAGTACACTAAAATCGAAATTTTCAAAGATATTGCGGATTGTTTGGAGTCTCGTGAAAACGCCCCATATAAAAGTCGTACTAGCAAGTGACGTCACACGCCAGTAAGTTGCTACGAAATGTATGGCCATATGCACAAAATTTCTGATATCTCGTAATTTTGCGCGTTTATGTTGATACATACCATAGTCAATCTTTTTGTATTTGATGTAAGTAAACTAATTATGTAGGTTTTATACACTGTTTTTTTTTTTTTTTTTTATATTTCAACTTTTTTAGGACTTCGAAATGCATATAATTACAAAACTACACATAAAATCCTAATTCTATACTTTTATCAAGTTGTTTATTATTTTCTTTATTATTTCTAATTTATTTCTTAATTTATTTAAAAATAAACTAAATTTTGCATGTTGTCAAATACCCAATTGTATTTGACAGTCGAGCGACAAATTGAACACAGTGAACAGTTAGTAGGGGAATTTTAATCGTCGTTTACTTTTTAGATTTTCCCCGCAACTTTTCCAATATTTCTCATCGTTTAAACCTTTGCTGAACTTTCACAATTAATTCAAGATTAGAATTAGCCAAATCGGGCCAGCCATTCTTGAGTTTTAGCGAGACATGTTTATATATATGAAGATATAAACGTAAAGAAACATCGTGCATCGTTCTTAATTGCTCCGTGGGTACCGAGTTGATAGACTTAGCTTTTATCAAATTTGTCTGTCTAGAACACTATAAACAACGATTGGATTGTGTTATTGTTTCAAGCTTAGATGTCTCTTATTAATTGTCTGTCGCCAAGATCTACGTAGAACAGGAAAGTAAAACGCTTGAAGCCCGCTCCGCACTTCCGCTTCCATCGCGAACACGACGTGTGGAGACGATTCGCACATTTTTAGTTTCGCTGTGTCCGGCCGTCCGTCCGTCGGCATGTCTTCCCTTGCTAAAGTCGATAAATATGAATATAATTAAACGAAATTATGTATAGTTATAGACTTCGTATAGACTATACTTTTGGTAGCGTAAAATAATAAAAAAAATACATATATTGTAGCGGTGGCTCTGCTTATATGTGAAGTGGGGATGAAATCTTCATTTCATTATACCCCTTCATGTGGGGTGTATATCTACGAATAGGTATATTTAAATAAAGGAGAGTTTTCATCCTATGCGACTTTTTTATCCTGACATGCTCTTGGTTTGGTTATTTTTCGTGTACCTAATATTTCACTTCATTTTCGCGGTGTCGCGCGCATCTCGTGTGGACCGGGCATTACAGAGGCGTGCTTTCAGGAACTACACTATTATATTGTGTTTTTTAAGTTTAGAACTAACGGCCGAATACCTTACCGCTACTTAATTTTGAGTGTCACTCAAGTCACGCGCTGTCCTTGTCACTCTATCAAGCAGAGACAGAGACAGCCTGTGATTTAGCGGACCGCTTTTAAAGGCGTTTCAGCATTCGGCCGTTAGTCTAGCAACTCGATACACATGTGGTAAATTATATAAAGTATAAATGAATTATTATGTATTAAAGTTAAACTGCTTTACTCACATGAAAGCAAAGCACCGTTCTGTAGCATCATGTGAATTGTGTTCGGTTGCTATATTATAATACCAGGCGTCTAGATTTATGTTAGCTGTATTATGAATCTGGAGTCTAGACCGAAGTAACCCATAAGTTTTTATTCCTCTCGCAATGTCGACGTAAAAAATGTACTCATGTTAATGTTTAATCCGTAAATTGAATTTAAAATAAATCTTATTTGTAGGCTATACAAACTTTACTTTATTACATTAAATTGCATGTAAACCACCTACGGATGAAGCGTCGATCAAATTCTTATGGAAATAAGGTTCAAAAGTGGTACACCGCAAATGTTCTTAACTGTGCCTGTCCTCCCCAGCCTAGCCCTCCCATACAAATGGACGCTTAACTGTGCCTTTCCTCCCTAGCCTAGCCCTCCCATACAAACGGACGCTTTAAATTAGATCCCACCGAAACATTTTCATGTATAATGATGCCAAGCGATATATTCTGACTAAGGTGTAGAGTTTGCGAAGTTGGGCCTTATAGAGTCGACCCTACAATTGATCTGATACCTTTTTGACATTCAACGTCCTCGTCCTGGCATCAATCAACCGACATGAAAATGTTTCGGTGGGATTTCACTTCTTTTTGCAAGTTGCAGACAATGTTTTATTATTATTATTATTAATTTTTAGCGTCAAAATTTGCGGAAGTGTCATATAAACTGTCATCCCCTAGTTTAGGAGGTTGGAAGATAAAAGTTCAAATTTTACTTTCTTTTTTGTACTAGATAATATTAGCTTACATACCAAATTTCAACTTCGTAGAATATGTAGTACTCTAAGAATTTTGATGATCATCAGTCGGTAACAAAATCCGAGAATTTTGATATAAAAAAAACCTAACGAAGGTACATGAGCTATGCAATTAAAACTTTATCCCCCTTACTAATAATAATATTTCCACAATGGATAAGCTATACAGTGTTTTGTCCTTGTCTGATGTTGGAAAAGTCGCTTGACAGACAAGGATATTATCCTTGTCAGTGTTTTGACATTGTGTAGCTTATCCATTGTGTAAATATTTTTATTAGTAAGGGGGTACTTATGTGTTTAGTAAGTCCGCTACTGGCAAAATATCTCGATAATTTATCGGGTTAAAAAAATCGACGAAACGCTTCGAGAAAAGGTAGTCAGTAGTGCCCTTGCGCTTCTTTACGGATGGCATACAGTGGGCCTAGCAGGAACATTTGACAGTGGCGTAAACGTAACGTTAACGAATGAGAATTGTATGAAAATCTGTCAAAATGATGACAGCGGCCATGCAAGCTTCATTCGTTAACGTTACGTTTAAGCCGCTGTCAAATGTTCCTGCTAGGCCCCCTGTACATCTAATTCACAGAACGACTAAGTCCCGATTTCGCCAACGTATTGAAACGACGTTTAACGCTGAGCTTCGGTTTAAGATTTGTCCGTATCGTTCTAACATTGAATGAGAGAAATATCAAATCCGAGTTTAGAGATAAACGCGTTTAAAGGTATTAGGTGAAATCGGAGCTTACTCGAGTTATTCCTAAACGTCATTTTCAAATAGCTATTCCACTTACACGCTGTTTTCCTATCTGTATATCATGTATATGAAGTAGTTCTTAGGCGAAGTAGGCACAACGTGGTGCCTACTTCGCCTAAGAGCTACTTCGCTGTACACTTAAATCTTATATGGCCTACTTCGCCCTATGCCTAACATTTTGTATACAGATAAGAATGTTGTAACGTTTGACCAGATTTAACTGTCACATGACAATGATACTATTACAGGGAGAGCCATGCTTCGGCACGAATGGGTCGGATCGACCGAATAAATACCAGGGCTTTACAGAAAACCGGCGTGAAATAGTCGCCGAGTGAGGTTTAACCGGAGGCCCAAGGGGGTTGGGGATTTCAGAGACCAGGAACTCAAGTGCGCGACACCAGAGGAGACAAGTGTCCTCTGGTTTTGTAAGTGTCCATGGTCATTTACCATCAAGCGATGCGTGCCTGCTCATTTTCTGTTCAATTTCATTTAAAAAATCTATGCCAGTCAGTACATAACACACCTATACCTAATACCCGAGTCCTGGCCTGAATAATGGTCCGTGCTATCTTATTGAAATGTAAGATTAAATTTAAATTTAAATATAGGATTCTGAGTCCCAAATTCAAATTCAAATTCATTTTACTAACTAATAGGAAGTTTTGTAAAAACCTACCTTTATCTCACTCTACCTTTAAGAGTCAATCTATATATTGTCTCAGTATCAGACTCAGTATGTCTAATGTATCATAGCCCATCTCGCGGGTGGGCTACATGGTTAATAAGGCTAACTCTCGTTTTGCCTACTTCGTGATTGATTTACGACCGAAATTAATAATCAATCTTAATCTTAGTTTAGCTACTGAGATCAAGATATCAATACATTTCAACGATCCTAGGATTGACTTGACGTCAATTTAGGTACGTCAATTTTTTTTCGAGATTTTAGGATTGAAGTCAATCTAAGATTTTAGATACGTTATTAATTTTGGCCGCTAGGCATAACGCGAGTTAGTCGTTATGTGAATAAGGTGTGCCGACCGTAAAGGGGCTTCAAATAAGGCACATTGACCTTAATTGAAAAGAAATATTCGGAGAGCGATGTCTCTAACAAACGTCACATTGGCAGTGTTTGACAGAAATGGTGGACACCATGACCACACTCTACAGAGTCGACACTGGCCAATATTATCTTTTTACGGTTCCGTATTTCGTCTCGGAACTCTTATAGTTTCGTCCGTCCGTCCGTCTTCAGCTTACCTTCCAAACAGGTAGTGGTAAGAAATATGAAACTTTGCATGGATATGTGTATTTCCCACGCCAACGAAGTGCTAATATAAAATCAGGAAAAATGTATTTTTTGGGTGTTACCTTCCCTACACGTAAAGTGGGGATGACTTTTTCTCGCGTCTACCTCATAGTATGGAGTACTAGCTTTTTCCTTCGGCTCTGCACGTATAAATATAATATCGCATATCCCACGGAAATGCTGTTCTTTTTGGGGATAAAAAGTAGCCTATGTTTTAATCAATAGCCTAAACTACTACCATACCAAATTTCATCGAAATCCGTTCAGTAGATTTTGCGTGAAAAATAATAACAAATCTCCATCCATCAATCCATCCATCCGTCCTTTGATGAACTTTGAAAGAAAATCATAAATAATAAGTAAACATGTAAAATATCAGTATAATTGTACGGAAACCTACGTGCATGAGTCCGACTCCCACTTGGCCGGTTTTTTCAAAGTTAGATGTGCGTTCTTTTAGACCGGGTACTGATTACTCAGTATACATATACATTGTACAGCATACGTTATAATTACCATTCCCTAGCATGTATTGTTAGAACTAATATATAAAATAAAATATTAAAAAATTATAAATATTTTAATACATTATGCTAGGTGGCACTTTTTAATTATTTCAGAAAAAAAAAGATTTAAGTACTAGTTGAAATATCTAAATTATTATCTAAATTATATATAACTTAGGCTCGAGTTGACCAAAAGTAACTTCACCATTGATTTTGTAACCGGTCGTTTAAATTTTAAACACGAGTCATTTTTTCCTGTTCACCATCGCTTCTCTTTCTTTGATTAGTAAATCGAGACAAAACTGGCCGTTTATGAATAAATGAGTGAGAAATGTAATACAACTAAATAAAAATGTAAGGCTACAACATAAAATGACATTTATGTTTCTGACATTTTGATTTGGCTACGTAAAATTTAACGCTACAAAATGTGAAAGTTGTTGTTTATTGTTTCTTTTGTTTAACGAGTAATTCATTTTAACTAGGACGTATATTTACGTAGACCTTATGTCAATATCAAGTAGACAATTATAGTGAACCAAATTTTGTTGTTTTCTTGTACTAAATATGGATGAGACGAAAAAGCGAACAACTAATTTTAGCAACAATGAAAAGAGTGTGTTATCTGAACTTGTAATAAAATACAAGAATATAATTGAGAATAAACGGATTGACGCCTCTACAAATTCTCAAAAAGTAGCAGGTTGAATACGACTCGCTGAAGAATTTAACTCAAATTCTAATTTATCTTCAATTATCCAAGAACATGAATTGTACTCGATTTGGATAAGCAAAACCGGGTCTTGAATGATACTTCATCGTATACTTCACAGAAATTACGGCGACTTTGAAAAATCCTAGGTCTTCTCGTCAACGCTTCTAACTCGTCCAAATTCTCAAGCATGTTAAGATTGTAATCTCCTTCCATTATAACATTAAAAGGCATCATTTTGTCTCAAATAAATTATATGTGTTTACTCTTTAATAAAACTATTAAAGTTAAAGCTATTATAGCTACTGTAATCGACGGTTAAACAAGGGTCTCGGGCTTGGTTAAGATAATCGGCCGGTTAACTTCTATAACCAGTATTTAGGACGTGGTGAACAGGATTTTTTACAAAAACGGCCGATTTTTTAATTAAACGGTTGATTAAATGTCGGTGAACATGAGCCTTATTGTCTAAATAAAAAAAAGGGCTATATCTCGGCGTGTGCAGCTGCCGCCCCCGCTAACCTTGCAGTGGCCGTCACGTGTGACACCGCCAGCGTGTCCACGCAGGTAGCGTCCCACACCAGCGGCCTTGCACGACTCTACGTAATGAGGGCCATACCATCAGGCCTCTTTCCGTCGTCACGTGCAATACCGTTCGGCTCGAGCGTGGCCGGCACGTTGACAGTGGAAAGAGCCCTGCGGATGACGTCATTTATGGAGGCATGGCGGGACTGGCGGCTGGCACTGCGGCGGCAGGACAGTCCATTGTGTCCTTGGCGGTCCACTGTGGTATCACAACGGCAGCGATGGGGCTCGTTGGTAGCGATTCCTAAGCGCAGACTGACCGATTATGTGAAGGTGTGGTTATCCAACAGAGTACCGACATTGGATGACGCGAGAGCCTGGAGCGAGTATCCCGATTCCGGCTCAGCGGATGCTAAGAGACGAGCGCCATCTGCAGGGGAGGAGCAATTTAGCAGGTCTGATTGTACCAAATTGAGGAGTGGTTCTTCCCAATTTTTGGTAATGTTAGGATGTACTGGAATTTCGTCTGGGCAGACTAGGCGCCGAGTATTAACGGCTTCCGGTAATATGTCGCAGCCTAATGAATTGGTAATGATTTTAGTGAAAAGTGGATGGATGCTATGAGCTGAAGACAAAAAAGCAGGAAGAGGCGCACTGGACACCTTCCTGAGACCCCTCCGAACCGAATGGGAAGAGCTGCTTGAACCAATGAGGTGTCGAAGATGTGGCAATTCAGTACATTAACCAGTGTGTCTTTCAAAGTAAGAACTAAATCTGAGAGAAGGTCGGGAAAACTCCATTCACCAGCAAGCGATGCGACTCTTCAGAAAGAAAGAAAAATAAGTTTGTTTGGTATAACAAAACATTTTACAAAATAACGTTATTACAGTAATTAAATCAAGATGATACCAAATTGGTTTTCATTCAGCATTATGTTGCGAACGGATCCGCAACGCTAGTTATCAATGGGCACCGTCCTAAAGTAGAGTAAATATAATATAAATATATTTTTTTAACAAATTAGGACAGCTGATGGTGTTTAGAGACATAAATTTTATGCTAGACAAACAATTTGTTCTTAGTTAAATCTAAGACATAGAGTTATATAAAACATTAATAATATATAATATATTGAATATATTGAAGTAAAATACAAATAGAACAGTTGATATTTAAAATTAAATATTTAAGAGGGCTATGTAAAATTAAAGTTAATCATAATAGTTGCAACACCAGTTTCACTTTTAATCAATTTGAATACACCTTTCTTGTCCACAACAACATTTATTAAGACATGCCAAACAAAACGTGCCGAGTACCGACTGCATACGGAGACTTAATGCTCGTACACCTTATGAATATAATTAATGTATCGAGAGAGAATCAGAGTTATTGACAATTACATAAAGAATACTTTTGGTCATTGAGATGATATTCCATCAATTTCCTCCTGAAAGCGCCAATTGTGATGCAGTTTTTTATGGGCGGAGCATTTTGTAGCAGAGTATCTGAAACTGCCACGGAAAGCGTATGTGGGGAATATTAGTGAGTCGGTGTTTCGAGCATTTCGCTTGGAGAAGTTAAGTTTTTCATATAGGTGCGGGGGGTTGTGGGATTTTACAACACCAAACATCGTGTAGCAAGATGAAGAGATCGATGGGATGCCATTTTTAACAGGCTGGTGTTATTTATAAAAGGTCATGTACCTCTTCGAGGAAGGGGGAAGCAGAAACGAATGCAAGCGTTTGAGTATTCTTTCGCTACGAGTCAGGAGACAACCTGGCGCTACCGTATCAGCATAATTTAATTTTGATAATATTAATGTTTCGTATAATCTTATCCTGACTTCAGTTGAGAGATAATGGCGTATTTGGTGCATCACTTTTAATCTATAGAAACAATTCCTGGCTGTTTAATACGTGTTCATCGAAGTTCAATTCGCTGTGTACAAGGATTCCTAAATTTCGGGTGATGCGGGTGATTTTCCAAAATATAATATTCAATTTTGATTACGGGTTTATACCTCCGTATAGCATTTATTTGATGCTTTGTGTTCAGAATTTTAAGTTTTAATTTGATGGGATTTAGGATGAGTCCGATATTTCTTGATATTGTTAGCAGACTTTATATTAATTTTAAATCTTGGTTTATCCAATTAACAGCATTCAGGGTATTGTGTGGTTCAAAATGAACATAAAGCTGTAGGTCGTCAGAATACATATGGTAATTACAATTTTTGGATTCTAAGAAGTCAGTCAGTTGTTTACTAAGAATGTTAATGTTAGGGGCCAGATTATTAAATTTAGAGTTTATTTCTTTCCAATGTTCGTTGGAGTCAGAGACTGAGCATTTAGAGAAATTTAATTCCAAATCAATAGATTTAAATTTCTGTATGATGACATGTAGATCCAGCAAGACTGAAACCCGATCTCCGCCGAGAGTCCCGTCATCCAGATACAAAACGTTGAATACTGATGAGGGCAATGTAACGATTGGATGTATAGCAAGGCGGAAAATAGCGGGGCCCCGAGAATCACCTTGCTGGCAACAGGTAGAAGAAAACAAACGATCACTTTCGTATATGAGTGTTGAGTCTGCACCAGAGCACTTCTAGAGACAAAGTTGAAGGTATTTTTACGTCTACTTTCAGGACCACTTGCCCGTTCTTTATATTTGCTTTTATATTTATGAGGAGGGCGTGGACGGCAGCTTCACATCCTCCCTTACTCCCAAAGCCAAGTTGCACTGGTTGAAAGGTATCTGTAAGTTTCCGCGAAATACGTTTGCAACATACTTGGGAAGCAATCCTTCGGTAATATATTTTTTTTCTCAGTATTATTATATAATTATGCAATTGATGGCCTCTGTTGTCACCACCAATTGTGGTGTACGAAGCCCGCTTTTGAGCGCCAGTGCGCTATCCACTGAGCCACAGAGATCGTCAATGTAATGGTTCCTATATTTACTTAAATGTAAAATGAACTTTCTATTGAAAAAAAACAAAACACCATCATATAGAGATTAAAAAAACCCTATTACGAGATGATATCTCTGGACTACTATTACGAACATAAAAATAATGCAAGTAATCCTGTAATACATTGCGCTATTTTGTCATCATCGCAAATGTTCATCGTATACAAAACCGGAAATGCATTACCTACAGTACAATGTTTTCGCAATAAATACTCTTAACTCTACATCGTGGTAGAGCGAACCTATCACAGAATCGAAAGGCAAGTAGTGCATTTCGCCCGGTATAAAACGGTCGATGTACCCGGCCCCTGCACCAGTCACCACCTACAAGTCCAAGTGTATCAACATGATTGCATTCGTAAGTTACTATTTTTTATATGTGGGACAAACGAGCGAACGAATATCCTGGCTAAGTGACGAATACCGCATCCCATAGATTAGCACACATTCAAATCTCACAAAAATCCCTTCGCTTCTTTCAAAGTGCAACCTAAAGATTACGCTTTTTTTAGTTTTGGTAGTATCTGGCCTAAATAACCTTAATAAATTAATTTATCTTAGATACTAATAATAATCAAGAGGAAAGATATTTTGTTCCACGCAAAGTATTATAATAATAAAAAATATTTTATGACGGTTTTAAAATATATAATCACCATTCGCCGCCAAGGACAAAATACGGCATTATTATATCATAATATTGTGTAGTAGGTACATATTTAAGTTATCTCTATATCGTAAAATATTAATAAAGCTTTAATATAAATACAATTTTAATTAAATAAAGACTGATAACATAGAATATGTAACGCTCGCCAAAATAGAGAAGTACTTGAAATAGAATCACCTGTCAGTGAGGATAATTCTTAAGATAACGATATTATGTACCACTACAAACAGAATATACTTGTAGTTGGTACAATTCCAGTCCCCCATAGGGAAACCAGACAATGTTCCCCTCACCACTAGGTCAATGTGAAGACAAGAGAATAGAAAAGTTATACGCGAAAAATGACGGCTCGTCACACTGCTGTTCATCTTGCATAAGTCATGACGCATCGTCAGTTTCCATAGTATTTCTCTCTTTCTCTATTTCATTTCATTACGGCCCATGAAAACCGCCACCCGTTTGCAAAATTAATCTCCCGCTAATAATAGTCTATCAGCTACATATAATGTAAGGGTAAATTCACACCGAATCAAAACGACACGCGACGAGGCGCTCCATTTTGAAGATAGCTATTCAAAATTGATATTTATTCATTACACAACAATACATACGTTTCATTGTAAGAGTTCGAATGTCAAGTTGCACCGCGCTGCACAGCGCATGTGCAGACCGCAGTGTATGACGGATGTCATTTGAAACGTGTTTTTTATTGTGTCGTATACGTGTCGCGTATTGTCGTGGAGTGAACTGACCCTTAGACACCAAGTGTGTATACCTCAGCGGTGAGCGTCACTTCACAGTCCTCACACCGAGACGTTTCAAGTTTTAGAAATATTTGGAAAACTTTAGTGAACAAATGCAAATTAAATGATGAGCGTCTACGTGTAGAACGGTCGGCGTAGTACTCGCGACGCGCGACGGGTCTCGCCGCGAACGTTCGCGTGCGTGTGTGCGGGACGAAGAGCGCCGTCGCCTGTCTCGTCGTGCGGGCTCGTATGATGGAAGCACAGACTAGAAAATATATATTCTTAGTTCTTACGTACGGAGATACAGCTTTCATAGAACGATCCAAATCGATCCAAATTTTAAAATTTTGACGTCCCCTTCAACGGCCCACAATTTTTCCACACAATCGTGGACACGTCGTAAACCTGTAGTAGTGCTATCGAATCGAACGCTACGTACCTGTTTATCTGTCCGTCTTTCTTTAATCCGAGATGGAAGCGTGTAAATTGTAATTATATTAAGTTCGTAACTTCGTATAGCTAACGCGCCATCAACCCTAGTAGTGGCAACGTTCGGGATTGTTGATGATGATAATGTAGCTACATCAAAACAATCGTGCATACAATACAGTGCTGTCAATCATTTCCGAGAGCGAGATTACGCAACAGTACAGTGTTTCCGAGTGAAAGGACCGCGCCCGCGCTGCGCCCGCGCCGCTTCCGCATAGGACGTTGCAGACTGCAGAACACTCGTGCGCGGTGCAGCGCGAGTCGCGACCTACCTGAATACCTTCCAACCGCATTCACCACAGCCATTACCATCTACTATTACGTAATCTTAACGCCTCCGTGGCCCAGTGGTTAAATGTAAACTGCATGAAAATACTTTAAGTAGTTTTTGAGATTATCGCGAAAATACAGACAGACAGACTCAGCGGGGGACTTAAATTTATAGTAATTTTTAAAGAAAAGTGTAAAGTGTGCGTATTGACCCGCCCACGCTAGTTAACACGACCTCAGGCTGGAACTATATTGTCCGGAATCCGGGAGGCCGGGAAAAATTCAGAGCTTTGAAAACAGAACTCTACGCTAATGAGCTGAAAATCAAAGTGTTGAGTGTCAAACTGTCATAATATATGAAATTGACATTTGACTTGACACTCGTGTATTCGATTTCCAGCTCTATTGTATTAACGAAGAGTTCTATTTTTAGGGTTCTCAATTTCCTCCGGCCTTCCGGATTCCGGATCATAGTCTAATCTCTTTAACCTTTCAAAAAAGTGTGCCATATTTCTCATTTCTCATTTGATGAAAGCATCCACTAAGGTAGGATTTTTCAAAATTCAACCCCTTAAGGTGGTGAAATAGGGGATAAAAGTTTGTATGAAATTTTTTATTCCTTGGACATATTCGCAAGAAATTTCATATGAATTGAGTAAGGAAAAATAATAAGTTAACTACTTATTTTAGCGTTTATCAATATTCAACCCCTAAAAAAATGGGGATGAAATTTTTGAATTATTATGAAGACATCGTTTAAAACCCAATTTCAAGCAGGCGAAGCCGCGGTCAAATGCTATATATATTTTTTGCAGGAACTATCAAACTCTACAACTTTACTCTAGAACTCTATTGAGTTCAACTCTCATCTCTCATCGTTTCTCAAAAACGATTTCGTTCGCTCGTTTTGTTTCGATTTATTTTGCAAATCCGACTACCACAGAAAAGACTTATCATTTTTCGAGTTATTATAATATAGCCTATGACATTCACAAATAATGTGGCTTTCTATTGGTAAAAGACGTTTAGAAATAGGTTGAAGAAGATCCAGATATTACCCCTTACAATCTCGGTAAGTCACAAACTCACAAAGAAACTAACTTTTCTTTGTAATATTAGCTTTACCTCTTCATAATATTAGAATAGATGTTAGCCGCGCCTTCGTACGCGAAAAATAAATCTTGGGAGAACCGAACTTTTTCCTGCGATTAAAAGTAGCCTATGTGTTAATCCAGAGATTTAACTACTACCATATAAAATTTCATTAAAATCCGTTCCGTTGTTATTACATGAAAGAGTAACGAACATTCATACATCCATACATAAAAATTTCGCATTTATAATAAGTATGGATATGTTCGTCGTCTTGTTTTATTGATTTCGAAAAGAAAAGAAAAGAAAAGAATTTTCGTTAGTGGGTATTAGGCGTAAAGACTTTGATCTTAAAAATGTTTGTAATTGTGGTCACCCATCCTAGTAGTATCCATGACCGGCGTTGCTTAACATGAGTTAGCGCTACGAATATATTAGAACTTCTCACTTACTGCTCCTTGTATTAATATACATAATGATTAGGTAATACCTACGTAAAGTTTCAGCCAGTTCAACTAATCAGTTATTCTATAGCATTTTATGTTATTTGTGAAATGTATATATGTGAAATGTTACACACAAAATTTTTGGTATGCACCAAAAGGCATTAGTGAAAAAATAACGGCCGGCCTCAGTAGGTTGGTAGATGTAGATGTTAGTATTGTTACTGCAGGTGTAGGTTTATAGTTGTAGATGTAGTTATTTACTTATTCCAGTTCAAAGTAAAGACATATCAAGGTGTGTCGAAACAGCTAACATATTAATATATAATCCTTTTTTAGAAAACAGCCACCATCCTCCTCCTGGCAGCATGCGCTGTCGCCCGACCGTCCGAGGACTGGGAGCCGGAGGGCCACTCGCACACGGAGCACACTAAGCCCTACCACGTGACCGTGGTGAAGAAGATCGGCGTGCCCGTGCCGCACCCCGTGGCGGTGTCGGTGCCGCAGTACGTGAAGGTGCCCATCCCGCAGCCCTACCCCGTGCACGTGACGGTCGAGCAGCCCATACACGTGCCGGTTTATAAGGTGAGTTCCATGATAAGACATAGGCGACGAAAGAAATGGTTTAAGTTCTGGCTCTATCATACTACCATTATAAATGTGAAAGTTTGGATGGATGGATGGATGTTTGTTGCTCTTTCACGCAATAACTACTGAACGGATTTCGATGAAATTTGGTATGGTAGTAGGCTCTGGATTAAAACACACTACGTTTGATCCCGAAAAAGTACAGTATCCCCGTGGGATACTCGATAGTATATTTACGTCGGCGGAGCCGCGATAAAAAGCTAGTATTATATAAAGGTTTGGCAAAATCAATTACGGATATTTTGGGCATATTATGATCTACCGCGTAAATAAAGACATTTCGGCTAAAAAATTATTAAAATTTCAAATAAAATCTATTACTTATATTAAATAAAATTAAATTGCACTCTCTAAGGCGCTGAGGTTATTAACCTCTCAGTAACAGCTGACTTTAAAGCGAAAGCAAAGTTTTTATCTAAATAATATCAATTTTATCAGCTGTGAGAGGTCAATGACCTCCGTAGCGCTGTATAGAACGTAATGTAATTTTATTTAGTTTTTTTGTCAAATTTTTTCAATTATTTTTCTCCCGAAACGTCTGAACAGTATAAGCAGTAGATCATATGCCCAAAATATCCGTAATTGATTTTGCCAAACCTTATATATCGGCCGTAAGCCAGGAACATTAATAAACTAAACTAATAAAATAAACGAAATGGCACGGTTTCCTAGAGAGTAGTAATTGTCACCATTTTATATAGAATTAATTAATTCACTATTACGGCAGCTATATTATGACGGCAACGCTATCCTAGGAAGCCAGAGCTTAGGCAGACGATGCGGACGTGCCGCTGCCGGCTTATGAGTGAGGTTTGTGGTGTAAGAAAGGCAGAGAAGGTATGAAATTACTACCACCTAATACCATTCGCAATGAGAGAAAAGTTATAAGTGATATAAATGTTCAATTACAATCGCAAAGCCAAAACTCTCGAACGGAGCTATACGTATAGATAAATGTATAAGATCAAAAGTAAAGATTTGGATCTATCACTGCCAAAGTCTACCTAATGTTAATGCTTCAGTCCCGAACTGTATGGTCGGGGCGCAATGAGGGTGTTTGATATTTTTTATGCCGCTAGGGGCAGACCCAATGCACTTAACGGATTTTTATGAAATTTGGTATGGTAGTATGTAGCTTCCTGAGCGATACTACCAGTATGTAGTTTGAGCTCCGGAAGCTTAACACATAGGCTATTTTTATCCCGAAAAAGTACAGTGTTCCTGCGGGATACTGTATTTACGCGGTCGAAACTGCAGGTAAAAGCCAGTCTAAAAAAGTTAAAAGAATTGGGCTTCTGATCACAGCACTCCGAGTAGTTGTTTAATTCTAAATTCTAAGTAGGGCAAAGCACCTCATTAAAGAATCAAAAACTGGCGTAACGCAGCAAAATATAAACAAAACAGTATATATTTACTATGAGTTGAAAAAGTCTATAAAATGATTTCAATAGCAGTTAGCACAGATTACATCATCCATTGTGGTTGTATCTGCGAATGTCACGGCGACAGTTGCGTAAGGCAACAGCGCGAAAGTAAAAGTCCTCAAGTGGAACGTGCATTCTTTTTTCAAAAGTATTCGCGCGCATTTGTGACAGTCCGATCTGATTTACCATCAGATAAAGGAGTTGTTTTGTAATACTTTTGTTTACGTTAATGCAAAACAAAATTAACTTAGTAACCCAAGACATTATCAAGCAGTAAGCGAGCTGATGATGATGAGTTATAGCTAATAACACTCTCGATTAAGACCTCTTTCAAACAAAAAATACTACATCAAAATCGGTGTATTCGCTTGGGAGTTACGATGCCACAGACAGTCATACATAGACACGTCAAACTTATAACAACTGTTTGCGTCAGTGGTAATTTTTAACCCCCGACGCCAATGTCCATCCCCGTGGTCTACTCTACTTATCTGTGCCAAATTTCCTCAACATTGGCCTGACGACGCAAACTATATAGCCTATGTTACCCGTGGCATCATTACGAATCTATTGACACCTCATTTATGAAAATCGGATCAGCAATTAAGGCGCTACGATTTAACAAACATAGCATTTTCGGCATGTAAAACTGCCTCGAGGTATCGAGGTATCGTGGTCATCCGAATATCAATGTCTAAATCAGTGCCATAACATTGTTCTGTATATAAGAAGAAGATGGAAATGTAGCTATTCGACTGCCTTGCCCCAGGGTAGTTTTAGATGCCGAAAACGCTAATACATACTATATACAAAGACTGCCAAAATTACACTTCCTTTTGGCTTCGCCGAAGTCGGTGACTAGTTCAGATAAACATGTCCTTCAAAATGGCTGTTATCTTAATCTAGGTACTCTTGTTGCAGGTTGTTCCCCATGTGGTAGAGAAACCAGTGCCTTACACCGTCGAGAAACCCGTACCCTATGAGGTGGAGAAACCCTACCCCGTTGAAGTGGAAAAGAAGGTGGAGGTGCCCATCCCCAAGCCTTACCCCGTCCATGTGCCGGTGTACAAACACATTTACCACCATAAGGGTGGCAAACACTAAGTGCATAGCTTACTCTGTAAGCTTGTACTTATCAACCGTAGCCTAGTTCGTAAAATAGAGCCTGCTCTACAATCTACTGATAAGTGTTAGATTATTAGCATGCTCTGTCTCTGTCGCTCCATATAAAGTAAGCAGCGACAAAACTTCCGAATAAGCTATCTGACACTTACTTGGCGATTGTGAAACAAGCCCTTAGTCTAGGAGCGAGTAAAAGTCTAGTAGTATGGTTCCTATGGTTCTTCTGAGGTTTAGGCATATTGCCCAATGCCCAGAGTGGTGACTGGTGAGAACCAGGATTCACTGGAAAATACTAGTTTTCACCGGTTCAAAGCGGTTGATTGTAAATACTAGTGCCGTGGACTTTACCGCACTGTTGTGATATTTATTGTGTGCAAATTCGTTTATAACATGTTTGTTTGCATTTGTGTTGTTGTTGTTGATTATTTTTAATTATATTATTACTGTTTTACCAATATACATATTAAATGTTTTATTTTTTAACCATTACCCCTTAGATATTTACATTGTGCCATACATTTTAAAGCTGTACGTGCTGTAATCTGAGCCAGACAAGATAAACAGAGATATTGGCGCGGTTTAGACGTGTATATTTGACTTTCACTACGGTGAAGGTAAGGTCGATGACTCCGTGAGCGAAATGGATCCTGCGTCTGATCGATCGATGAATGATTGAGTTAATGAATCATAAATAACTGAGGCGATATTTCAACGAAATTGAACGAACGAACGAAATTGAAAATTTAATAAATTGAACGAATTGAAGACGAACGAATATTACTTTGGGAAAAATTCTAGAACTGATCGGAGGTCTAATGCTTGTCCTAGGCAGGCCAAATTTCCTACTATCATTATGTACGTTGAAGTGCCATTGTATTTCGTTCCCTTGTTATTATTAGATATAAGGTAGATCTATTCCCCACTAATATTAACTGCACTCGTAAAAGTGACATTATATTTTGCCCCTTTGTTTGCTGCACATTCACGCCAATCCACGAAAAAAAGAAGAATATAGGAAAAAAAAAACTTTGCAGCCTGGAAAACCTGCACTGACAAATTCTGCCGTTAAAATAAACAAACCTCAGAGCTACTTTCACAATATACTGATAAGTGTCAGATAGTTTATTTAGAAGTTTTGTCTCTGTCTCTGTTAGATAAAACTTCCGAAAAAGCTATTCGACATATCATATGAAAAGATCGTGAAACAGGACCTTAAATTATTTTAATAGGCATTCGATAATAATAACTTCAGTATAAGAAAAGACCATGAAGCCAGCTTAAACACTCCTAAGCCGTTCGATATTTTAATTTAATAATAACGACAACCTAAAAGGTGGATCGATCTTATAAAGCGATGTTACGACTATTATGTTCTTATGGAATAGTTAAAATTCTTACAATGTATACTAACTAGTTATAAAGTAAACTTTTATGTACGAGAGCGTATTTTTAAAACGCACATAATTTTAACGACTCTGTTTTATGATATACGCTTAAGGGGTTGTGCACTGGATAGAACTGAAAATTGTAGTTCTTTGAAGCCTTTTTTCTCAGTCATGGTCGTATTGAAAAATCCCAAAAAAAAATATGTTATTCTGCATTACATTTAGCCGAGGACTGTCTTTTTATTAAAAATATGCTAAGTCCACCCTTTTTTTTAAAGTTAAAACCTTTTTTCTTTTCTTCTATAAGTCACATGAGTGTGAAAACTATCTCAGTGTTTTAAGTTAAACAAGACTCAGGGGAAGCTCGTTTTATTTTTGCAAATTTTCTCCCAAATATTTATAGCGATTTTATCCGATTTTTGAGCTGCCACGGAGTTGACGTATGGGGCAATAGGGCTGCCCCTCGTCATACTCCGGGCGCACAAGAGAAGTATTTGCGCCGGTTTGAAAGCCGGCGCGGGCTTGTGCTGCATTGCATACGTGTGTCCCAAGTCCAGGGCGTGCGTCGTAGATCTCCGGCAGTCACAGTCGGCTCCTCTGGTGCCGGAGATATCTAGGCGCAGGTCCGAGCTTAGGATCTGGGGAGCCAAATTCTAATAAGGGCAGCGATAGTGGATAGCAGTAGCGATAGCACCTGCTAGGAGGGCCTGCATAAGGGTAGGAAGCACTTCCTCCCCGGCCTGAACTTTCTGAACAAAGTCCATAGCCAGGGAGAAGAGAGACTGCAGGAGTTCTGCTGTGGATGCGGGGGCCTCACTTTGCACCAACTCTTTTTTAATTGGGTTTTTTCAAAATGTCTCGCGGGCCGGATCATATCTTACAGCGGGCCGGATCCGGCCCGCGGGCTGGTTGTTGCCCATATATGTTCTACAATCTACGAACTACAGTGTTTTATTCATAAGTCAGCTGCATGTCTGGTAAATAAGATAGGCTATATTTTTTTATGTAATAGTTGTTAATTACTATTAAAGTCTAAAACATTACGCTTAGGACCTGTTTCACTGATAAGTGTCAGATAGCTTATTTGCATTTTGTCTCTGTCGCTCTGAATAAAATAAACAGAGATAAAACAACCGAATAAGCTATCCGACCCAACACTTATTAGAATATTGTGAAACAGACACTAAGTGTTTATACAGAATAAACACTTAGTGTCTTAGTGATTAAATTTATTCTATCTTCTCTTTTGATTATAGGCCATTAGATAAGAATTGACGCCTTCAATACATATACATCGTCGATAAAATAGAAAAGTGTCATTTTTCAAAATTTTCGAAAGTAAAACTATTCCTAGGAGTGGCCTAATAAAATGTTTATTTTTGTTTGGATAAAAGACACTTTATGTAATTACATAAAGTGTATTTTATCCACACTTTGCTAAGCTAATAATATATGTATACTTTACTAAGGAATACTTTCCGAAAATTTGGAAAAATGTCACTTTTCTATTTAATCTATGACATGTTTGTTATGTTGTGTGCTGTATTTAAATAATAATCATGACCTGCCACCGTACGTAATGCTTGTATTCATAGACAGTACACAACGTAACAAGTGAACATGTTGTAGGCGCCAAGTCTAACGGCCTATAGGCACATTTGGTTTGGTTGGTTTTGGTTTTGTTTGTTCAATTCCATTAGGTGTTCTCAGTAGTTTAGCAGATATTTTATATTACGTCGAGCACCGTATGCCCGGTGTCCGAGGTTTATTGTCGCCTCTCGGTATTTTATCTACTCAATAGCGCTTTTGATTGGATGACGCAAACGCGTTAGCCAGTCAAAAGCGCTATTGAATAGATAAACTAACGACAAATACCTCAGAAACCGGGCAAAGATAGCGAATATGATTATACTTAACTAGCATTATCTAATATATCTTTATAATAATTTAAAACTTTCATCCCCTATTTTACCCTTCTAGGGGCTGAATTTTAGAAAACTCTAAAATACGTGACTCATTATCATTTCCGAGCTTCGTGGCCTAGTGGGTAGACCGTTTGATTCGCACTCGAGAGAGTGCAGGTTCGATTACCAGGTTGTGGCGTGTACTAATCGAGACTTTTTCAGATCTCAAGTACATTATACGGACGCTCTAACGCTGAAGGAAAACATCGTGAGGAAACCCGCACATGGTTAGCGCCAGAGGTATTGACCAGTCACTCCTCTGGACTAGGTTGACTGTGTTGTGAGAATGCCGTATGTGCTTGGGCAAGCATACGACATTTAAAACCGCCTGTTCCAGGCACTACAGTATTTCAAGAGTGGTTACTTCGCTCGGAGATTACTGTATAAATCATCCAATAACGGATGAAAAGGCCTAAGTTTTTTTTTTATCATTTACGTACTACGTAATATCATGCAAATATGCCCAAGGAATAAAAAAATCATATAAACTTTTATCTCTTAATTTAGCTCCATTTTTACCTGAATTTTGCAAAATCCTTCCTTAGTGGATGCCTACGTCATATGAGAAATACATGTGCGAAATTTCAAATTACTAGCCTTTCCAGGGTTTGGCCTGTGCGTTGATACATTAGTCAATCCGCTTTGCCTTTAATTTTTATCATTATTATGAATAATAATGATATAAATATGACATTTATATCATTATTATACTTAATAATGATATAAATATCATAAGTAAAATTATATGACTTCAAATTAATAAAAACCAGTATCACTTTTAAATATTATGCATGAAACATCTTAAAAATAATCTGGCATAATCTCCGATACCACATGTCAAACTCAATCATTAAATCTTTTTGTTAGCAACACCGCACCTGCCAACCCCCCGCGGTCCAGGATTAATGTCCGTACCCGCATAAAAACCATACTCCGTTCCGATTTATTTTACCTCGGGGTTATAGAAACCCGAAGAAATAGTCGTTATGTCGTCGGTATAAAGCTCCTGGCGGAGGTAAATTCTGGGCGCACTGTAACCCGTAGATCACGAAAAAACACCTAGCAGGTCGTTAGTTTTTATGCCCACCAAAACAGCCTACTAATGTCAAAAACACGGTATTTAAATCGTATTTTATAATTAAATTGTTATGTTTGACTTACACTCCCACTACTAATTATACGTTTTCAGCGCGCCTTTTTTTTACATGATTTAAAACCTACAATCTATTTGCTGATACTTTTAATTCGTATAGAATATCTTTGTATCGTATATGTTTAATTTCGTATTGCTATGTGCTTCAGACAATTTTAAAACAACAATAACTTTTAATTATTACCTAATACACTAGTTTTTGCCCGTGGCTTCCCCTTTTAAATTCGGCTAAAATTTCAGCTATTTCTTTAGACAATCTTCATAATTTTGAAGTCGGCACCAGCCCAAACAATATCCTGATAAAACAATATATTTAGAAAGATTCAGTATTTAGAAAATAAGATTTATTTCATACTTTTTGTGCATTTTTACTTTGGAAGTCGGTTTTCATTTTGTGCTTAAAATAATAATTTTTACAAACGTTGAATTGAGAATAAGGTTTTTAGTTATATTTATTATATTATTATTAATACATTTTAAGACAGTCATCAATTCAAAAGAGCCTCCGCTATTCACACTCAAGGCAAAACAAACTCAAGCGTTATTTTATGCCAGTTTTTTGAGAGGCCGTGGTATTTCTCCAAATAAGCATTACCGATCTGTGGACCATGTGTGGTAATAAACAGTCACCAGTGATGATAATGATGATGATCATGAATATAATTTTAGCAATAGCAAAATTTCAAAGACATTGACATCGGTGCACAATACTCTGATGAGTAGTGAGTACCTATGTGAACATAATACTATGTTGTTGTGAAGTGTGAAGATAGTGGTGTTGATGATTACTGTAAGTGGTATTATGTTTTTATGTATTATTATTATTATTATGTATTATTTTATTATATTATGTATTATTATTATGTCTGCAGTTCTTTAAACTACTCCGGAATCCCAAAACATGTATCTATAAGGATACAGGAGTTCTGTTCAGTACTTTTGAATCCAGGGTACACCTTGGCGCAAAATCTTACTTTTTGGTAGCGTATGCTTGGACTACTTCAGAAAAAGTCGAAATAATCACATGTGTCCATATAAATTTCGAGGAGTTCTCTCGATTCATCATGGATCCCATCATCAGTTCACCACTTTGATGTCAAAAGGACCAATTTGGGATTATCCTTTAGGTACATCAAAAAAAAGAATTAGGAAAATCGGTCCACAGACGGCGGAGTAATCTTTGAACATACAAAAAAAATAAAAAAAATACATAAAGCCGAACGTATAACCGCCTTCTTTTTTAGAAGTCGGTTAAAAAATATATTTATCAAGCGATCTCGTACGTCGCGTCGCGTCGAGGTGATAGGGACCCGCTTTTACCCATTGGGTTCGAAACCATAAAAACATTTTCAATATTGTATGCACAAGTATATTGCAGTGACTACAGTTATTCGCTGAAGATGTTTTTTTTTCCACGAACACTATTCCACACGGGCGAGGCCGCGGTCAAAAGCTAGTGTAGTGATAAAAAATGGTCATTGCGGGTTATCCCTAAGAGATAGACAAATACTATCGCGGACTTTTTTGTTGATCTTTTTAAGATGTACAATACTGTAGTACATTATTTTGATCTATCTCGTAGGGTGCAGCCAGCGTTTGCAATGTATTAGCGCAAAAATATGCGTCTGTGTACGACGTCACATTAGAAACCTCTAATATTATCAGTGTTTCTCTACTATATTATGCATGTTATATACATATAAACCTTCCTCTTAAATCTCTCGATCTATTTCATAAAACCTGCATCAAAATCCGTTGCGTAGTTTTAAAGATCTGAGCATACATAGGGACAGACAGCGGTAAGCGACTTTGTTTTTACCCGACTACGGCGAAGCCAAAAGGAAGGGAATGATTTCAGTAGTACTATGTATGTATGTTTTTCCCTTATGGTTAACTACTTAACTACTGGTCCGATTTTATTAAATGAGGTGCCAATAGACTCGTAACGATGCCGCGGGTAACATAGGATATATAATTTTTTTCAAAATTTTGTATTTTGAAAATTGAACCTCAGATTGTAACATCTAAATAAATTAAACCAAGATAATCATCACGTTTTTGGTATCAAAAGAAAGGTCGTGACAAGTACACCACTAATATGTATACATATTTTACACATTTGTCGTGTACTGGCACAAATATATATATCAAAATACACAATTAAAATGCGGTCGTACAATTCGTACTAACCCAGTTGTAGAATTTTGGAACATTAGGTAATACAAAACTATAAATATATAATTTACATCTTATTTCACCTTCATTCAATATATTTTATTTTATAAATATAATTTAATAAAGACAATACATAACAAATTAAAAAATTAAATAACCCCTGAATTGTCAAGCAGTAAACGAGCTGATGATGACGTTTTATAGCTAATAACACTCTCGATTATGACAGATTTCAAACAAAAAAAAAACTAGATTAAAATCGGTTAATCTGTTCATCCGATAGTGCAGATGAAATAAATTATTAGCATTTTTATTACTTATTCGTTCGATATATGTCACTATACTGGTCTTACATATTTCTGAGTCGCAGTATCGTTGTGTCGGTAAATAAAGCTAATTTCAGACTACGCTATACTATTGTGCGATATAGCACCGCATGAACTCAGTGTATCGCACAATTTTATAGCGTATAGTAAGCCATTACATATGCACATATACGAGGGCGGCACTGAAAATTTCGGGAATCAAGGAAGCAACACAACATTACTATTTAAAAATGTATTTATTGCTTTTCGAAGTATTCTCCGCGAAATTTGACACATTTTTCCATACGATGGAACCAATCATTGAAGCAACCATTACATTCGGAAGTTGGGGTCTCCAAAATGGCCGTTTTGTAGGCGTCCACAGCTTCTTCAAGTAATGAAAATCTCAGACCACGCAATTTATTCTTTATTTTAGAGAAAGTATAGAAATCATTAGGGCTTAGGTCGGGGCTGTACGGCGGATGGTCTAATAATTCTATAATTTCTTGCTCTAAAAACTCTTTTGTTCTGTGCGCGGTGTGAGAACTCGCATTGTCGTGATGGAGGATGATGCGGCGGTTGCAGTTCTCTTTACGGAGTTCAGAAACGACCTGTGGCAAACAAATGTTAGCATACCATTCTGCATTAACCGTTCTTTGTCCCTCAAGAGGAATAGTCGCAACATGGCCGGTTTTGGAGACAAACGTGGCCACCATTTTTTTTGCAACACTCCGTGAACCAACAATTTTTGTTGGCTTTAACTCATTTTCGAACACCCAAACTCGTGACTGGTTTTTTGTTTCGGGTTTGTACGCATATATCCAGGATTCGTCACCTGATACGATGTTGTATACAGCATTTAAGGATCCTGCGTGGAATCTTTCGAGAGTTCTGACGCACCAAGTAACGCGAGCCGCTTTTTGCGGTAAATGCGGTATCCATCGGGAAAACAACTTTTTTACACCTAATTGTTTATGCAAGATTATTTGTATTTGACTCATGCCAATGTCTAAAGTTGCCTGAATTTCGCGGTATGTCACATGTCGATCTTCCTCAATCAGCTTACGCACAGCATCAACGTTTTCTTGGGTGACTGCAGTTTTTGGACGACCTTGACGGGGATCATCACTGAGCTTGACACGTCCACGTTGAAATTCAGCAAACCAGCGATAAATTGTGGTTTTGGATGGGGCTTCATCACCAAATGCAGAAATCATCCGGTCAACACACTGTTTTTGTGTTAAACCACTTCGAAAGTCATAATAAATCATCGCTCTAGAATTTTCTCGAGTCAATTCCATTTTCTCAACGACTAAACAAGTTTGACAAGACCTTGTGACAAGACCGAGAATCTTTTTTTAAATAAATAAACGGTATTCGATTTTTAAAACCAAGGAGTTTTAAATTAAAAAGATTTTAATATGACAGGAACAGTGGAAATATTCCATTCCCGATACTTTTAGTGCAGCCCTCGTAGTACAGTACAGTGTGAACGTGTCCACAGCAATGTATGGTGCGCGATATTCTTGTGCTATGAGCTGTATACTGTATGCTATTATATTATAGCGTAGTCTGAAAGCCGCTTTAGTGTTATAATATTGTGATTGACTGTTGAATGATCTCAATTGCGATTCTTGATTATCATAATATTTCGTTAAAATATAATATTATAATCGTTCTTTAAATCTAAAAAAACATTTGCTCGCTCCGCGCTCAGGAAGAGGATATTTTTATTTCAAGTGTTGTGATTAGGTACTTATAAATATTATTCCAAAGATAATATGTTGAATTGGGATACGGAAAAATATGAAATAAAAAAAAATAAGTTAAAAACTATAAACTGACTACGTAAAAAAGGGGTCGAAATAGGCCGAAACAAGAAAATAATCAAATAGAATCCAGAAATGCTTGGGAAAAAAATGGTCAATGTAGAGCCGTATTTTATGAGGACCTATTTTATAAGGTTCGGAACAGTCGATGTCAAATCTATTCTATAGGGTTCGGAACAGTCGATGTCAAATCTATTCTATAGGGTTCGGAACAGTCGATGTCAAATCTATTCTATAGGGTTCGGAACAGTCGATGTCAAATCTATTCTATAGGGTTCGGAACAGTCGATGTGAAATCGCAGCCGTCTGTATCTAAGTATCTTGGGGTATAATTCTAGAAACTTCACTATGCCTTAGGGTCAGCTCATACCTAGACGCGAAGCATCTCGGTGTGAACTGACGCTTCGATGACATTAGTGCGTGCGACCACGGCTCTAACTTGACCTTTTTATCCTAAGCATTTCTGGATTTCTATCTGAATCAATTTCTTGTTTCAGCCTTTTTGACCCCTTTTTTACGTAGTCAGGTTATAGTTTTTTATACTGTGTCATGATACTTAAACCTCGGTTTCGATGCGATGGACAGATTTTCTTTTTGTGCGAACAAAGTCCCAGCCATCATCTAGCTCAGGGATTCCCATAGTGGGTTCCGCGGAACCTAGGCGTTCCTCGAGATAGTCATCAGGGTTCCGTCAAAATTATTTATTACTAGATGTTACCTGCAGAAAGAAATACCGCAGTAACCGTACCTACATTTTGCTGCGATAAAAGGTAGTATATATCGTGTTAACCCAGAGCCTAAACTACTGCCATACCAAATTTCTTCAAAATCCGTTCAGTAGTTATTGCGTGAAAGAGTAACTAACATCCACACATCCATACTTGCAAACTTCCGCGTTTGTAATATAAACAACGATTACCTTTTATATAATATCATAATTAAGTACAAATATTATTTTGAATACTTGTACTTTTACGGAAGTCGTAAGGCTACTAGGTAATTAGCTAGAATTCAGCCCGGACTCAGCTCATAACAGACTAGGGTTCCATAAAATAAAAGGGACCTACTCCTGATCACAACCCTACATCAGACTGTGAGCTGTTTAAGGACTTCTTTAAGCTATCATGTTGCTTAGCATATCAGAATCGCCAGTAAAAAAAACGTTTCCTCATTTACTTTGGCAAATGTCTGACCTAATTATTCGCGTGTATTTCAGGCGTGTTTGTTGGGAGAGCGCGAAATTTACCAGATCGTGTTGTTTATGCACGGAATATATCACGCGGGCTTGTTATCTTATTGTTCATAATCAACCTATTCAATATATTGAAATGCTATTTATTTGGCATTGTCTTTTCTTTATAATTTTACTAGATTTTGCCCACGCCTCCACTCGCCTTAATACAGTATCTCACGGGAAAACGTTATTTTTTTCTGAATAAAAAGTAGCTCATATTATAATCTAGAGCTTAAACTATTACCGTGCCAAATTACATCAAAATCCGTTCAGTAGTTTAGCGTGTTGCGAATAACAAACCTCCATCCTCGCAAACTTTCACATTTATAATAGTAGTAGGACTAGATTCTGCGCGCGACCGTCCGCGTGTACCCTCATTGCACCCCCGTGGCCGGGGGATGAATTTCGAAAAATCCTTTTTTAACGAATACTTACGTCATAACCACTTTCTGCGTTAAAAGATTCGACGCTATCGATAAGATAAGTTAATAATTATAATTCGATAAGTTGTTGATATTTCACTATACAAACTTTGTACCCCATTTCACCGCTTTAGTAGATCAATTTCAAAAAACTATAAAATAAGTACCTACTCAATGATTTGTAATTATTAGCTCGGATATAAATTTTCATGTAAATCAGGCCACATTTAAAATAGTTTCCATACAAACTTTCAACACTTACTTTATACCCTCAGAGGGTGAATTCTAATAAACTTTGAAACGCGTATTTAATATATTTATTCAAAAGTATGAATCTCAAGTTTTAACGAAATCGGTACAAATTTCAAGATTTTTCGATACATTACGAGATTTCAACACCTTTAAAGGGGTGAACATTTAAAGGTAGATTTTTTTCAAAATGTCTTCTCGGTGTGCGTCTACATTGTAAATTAAAATCTCTGTCCAAATGTCATGCTTATGCCATTAGCGGTTACGGCTGTGCGAGCGTCTATACGTCAGTCACTCAGTCAGTGGTGTCATCTCCTTTTTTATATAGTATTTGGATTCGAATCCCGGTTATAATATTCCGATATTATAACCGGGATTCAAACCGAACCGAACATTCCGAATTTTCGAACAAAGCAAAAATTATGCGCATGCATGCGCATGTCGCTTACCAATCTGCCAATCGGATTGAGTTATTAGATTCGAAATATATTATTCCAATCGAAAAATAAAAACCTTTCTTTTATATAATAAAAAGAAAAAATTATACAATAAAAGGAAGGTTTTTATTTTTCGATTCTCTATTTCCTACTAGCTTTTGCCCGCGGCTTCGCCCGCGTGGTAAAAAACTTCTTCAGCTAATAACTACTCACTGAAATATACTTCTGTATGCAATATTGAAAATGTTTTTTTTATGGTTTCGTACCCAATAAGTAAAAACAGGATATCACCTATCCCTATCACCTCGACGCGACGTGCGCGACCGCTTGATATATATTTTTTGAGCTTGAATATAAAATTTACTATATCCTCTAAATATAAGACTATACAGGTTTAAAGGGCTACTATAATATGTATGAAATGCTTAAAGTGAGTAACGTATTGAATTTGATAAGGATCATACTGTATCCGTCTAAACAGCTTCTGAAAATACCATACATAATAATTAGTATGAACTGGTCACGGGCAGCTGGTTTTATTGTATTATCCAACCACTTACCACTGTCCCTGCATTTTAAACATGTAATATCTTCGAAAATCTTCATATAAATTACATGCTGTAAAGGGCCATATTGATCTATATTAAATGCACGATGTACTTAAGGTACTTAATTGGATAAGGATTAATGCTGTATTGCTTAAAATCTCATCGTAAATAAGCTATTATTTCTTGTAAAAAGTAAAGGATAAAAAATGGTTATAGTGGGCTATCCCTAAGAGATAGACATATACCATCGGACTTTTTTGTAGTCCTTTTTAAGGTGTACAATACTGTAGTACATTATTTTGATCCATCTCCTATGGTTCAGTCAGCGTTTGCAATGTAAGGGCAAAAAAATGTATTTATTTACGACATTAGAAACCTCTAAAATTATAAGTGTTTCTCTAGTATATTACGCATGTTATATACATATAAACCTACCTCTTGAATCACTCTATCGATTAAAAAAACCCGCATCAAAATCCGTGGCGTAGTTTTAAACATCTAATCATACATAAGGACAGACAGAAAAAGCTACTTTGTTTTATACTATGTAGTGATTACGAAACTGTACCTAATTAATTTTCTCATTTTTGTTCACAAATAATACAGTCACAACTTTAAGAATATCCATTTTAATGGTTATTTTATGATTTTTTTTATCGAGAAAATTTACAGAAAACGTATTCTGAAAACAAAGGTCCCTTTACAAATATGATCAAGATTAACATACCTATATTTTTTATCCCGAAAATACTGTTTCGTCCCCGTACAACCACTTACGCGGGCGGAGCCCCGGGAAAAAGCTAGTGGTCTAATAATATTATTGTAACTATGCGATACACATAAAATTATTGAATCAGCTAGCGTAATGCTCATCGTCCAATAACTTTATGATACCCAATAACATTACCCGAAATTGCACAGAATATCGCAAGCGTTGAGATTATTATTTATTGTGATAAACGTCCTGTAAATTTTACCTGTACCACAGAATGCATATTAGTACAAGTCCTGTCCTGTAACACAGTTTAAAGTACCTATAGAGCTACAGAGTCTGTAGGTAACAGACATAGAGTATCTACTATCTACTAAATTCTATATTTTAAACTGTGTAGGTAATTGGCTTTCAATGATAAAAAATTTAATGTATCCGCTTATTCAATAGATATCTACTACTGGTGAAGATACTTTACATATAAAGTTAACTTATAAATATAAACATAGACGTATATATTATAGACGAGGCATGTTGAGGCAAAAACTGTCTCCACTTAAACAACTTTTGGAATTGTTTGGGGCCACTATGACATTTGAAGCATGGTGAAATCAAGATGGCTGACATTTGAGGTAAGTACTAAGTATGCTAAAAACCAAGATGGCGCAATTTTTTCTTGTATGAAGATTTGTTCTGTCAATTGTACATTGTACGTCATAGCTTATCTTTAGTTTTGAAGCCTTTGAATATAAATGATTTTTTTGCCCATTCATTCTATATAATATTATTTATCTGCACATTTTATTTGTTTACTTGAGTTCTTTACTGCAGAAAACTATTGACAGTAATTGGACTTAGGCTACTGGCATTTCTACTAAACAAAATCCAAATATATTCCCGATATTAATTACACGAAGTTCAAACGTTCTAATTGACATTTCAAAATGGCGCCTTTTTAAATGTCATAACGGCAATCCGTATTCCATGTTTGAATTTTTTATTTGCCGATAGTATCGCGTGTTCAAACGCGAATTGCATTCGATCTAGCCGCCCACAGACTTCGCAATTAGTCTGCACTAGCTTGCCTACCGTTATGAGCTGTGTTGCCATAGCAATTAATAACCTTTAATACGTTACTTTGTCGTTAATGCCTTAGCGTTTGTGTTTAATGGACTTTCCTACGTTTTCCTAGATCATAGATAGGTCTAACACCACTGCAATTATTGGTAAAAACCATTGGTAAGTTTAATGTTTTTAACTAATTTACAGCTGTAATATCTAGGTGGTATTGCAGCTGTAAATTAGTCAAAAACATTAGCCCACGTTCCCACGAGCAACTTTTTGTGGTCGCGAAAGAAAAAATTGCACTGTAAATAGAGCTCTGCGCTAATAGAATAAAGCTAAAAATCGAAGCGTCAAATGTCAGATTTGACAGCTGTACACGATTTTCAGCTCTATTGTAATAGAGCACAGATCTATTTAAAGTGCAGTTTTTTCTGTCGCAACCACAAAAAGTTACTCGTGGGCACGTGGGCTTAGACTCTATATCAGATCTAGTTTATCTATCGTCTCACTGGACCTTCTATATTCTATACCAGTTCTACCACATATTTTTAGATGTCAATTATTAATTTATTGTTAATTTTATTTTATAACAAAATATTAAATTAAAATAACAATCAACCAAAAAATATTTTCGCATTATATGTGATCATAAATCACTACACAGTTTTTATCTACATATCTAAACTCCAAAGCCACAATCATTATTACCGTGTTGACATTTCAATTCGGGCGCCAAAACAGTCCATAGACAAGCATTTGTCAAAATGTCAAACTGGCACGGAACTGTCAATGAGTTATCCATAACTACAGCTTGTCAATCGTCGGTAGTAGATAAAAAAAACAAGGACAACGGCCCCGCTGATATATTGTGAAGGTAGATTTTGATTAAGTATCCATAAAAAGAGTAGAACTACGATGGATCTATAATAACTGCTAGATACACAGTCAAATTATAGTAATAATTTAAAAATAAAACCTTGTCAGTCAGGTACAGCTAAAATATATGGGTATTGATTTGCTTTAAGAAATTTTAGGAAACACAAATAAAGAACGTAAATTTGACGGATACAAACGCTTTTTTCTTGGTTCCGCCTAAGTTTTCGTAGGACCTAAACTCTTACCCCTTATTAATAAAAATATTTACACAACGGATAACTTAAAGAACGTTGCTGTCTTTGTTTGTCAAGTGACTTTTCCAACATAGTAGAAAAAGACAGCAACGTTGAACGTTGTATAATTTATCCGTTGTGTTAATATTTTTATTAATAAGAGGGTAAAAGTAGATTTAGCCGTTAGGCTTTATCTATTAGGCCTACATCGGTGGCGCGATAGAGTTGGTGGTTTCTCAAAATCGTAGCATTAGCAACATCAGCCGTTCATCACCGACGTAAAAATCGTCCAAAACAGGCAGACAACAATGGCGGCATTTGAATTCAATCCGGATGCTTTATTCCTTTTGCCTCGTCACATCCATCCTCTGCATCATTTGGACAGAGAATAATACCATCATTTACTTAGTGCTCGATGCCGCCTCAGTTACTTTTTTATCGTACTACTTAATTAAAAACCATTGTATTGTTTACAGACTTACGTTAATTTGGTTGATAATTAATTAAGTTGTGAGCGGAGTATGTATCTCAATTTGCGTATCTAACGGCCGAATACTGAAACGATAGTTCAATTAAGTGACGCTCAAGTCACATGCTGTCCTTGTCACTTCGGCTAGCAGAGACAGCGACAGCTCTTAATTTTGATTAGCGTTTCAATATTCGGCCGTAAAGCTATCTGTGTCTAAAGTTATAATGGTTTACATAACTGTGCTTTATACATTGAGACTAAGCTGAAAACCTACTAGATTGCAAGAATTTACCAAATAAGCCTTCTATTAGCTTTGGCTGATATGTGCCGCAGTTTTATTGTGACGTGAAATACAATTAAAAATTACCCGATCAAGCCATACCAACGGTATTTTTCTTGTAAGATAACGTAAGTACGTTCAAATGTATCCTTGATGTTGCAATGTGAATACGCACTGGTAGAGCTGCAGTTGCAGCTTGCCCTCCCCTGCGCCTGCGCCGCCATAGCTCAACTTAATTGTTGCCCATTATGTAGTTGCAGTTGGGTCTTGACACCCTCACCAGGTACTCCTTACGTTCAAAACACTTCACATAATTAAGACTGTGCAAAGTTTGTAGGAATATTCTTGAATTCTTAACATAAGTACTTTACCTTTAAGTTATTTGACAATTTGTCATTTGAATAAATAGGTTTTTAAATTAATTTAACCTAAAACATTAAAACGTAATAGAGTAACCTATTTAAAAAGAAAAAGGCTGGGGTTTTCCAGTTTTTCAGTAATCTCGTGACTCACGACTCCGCCATGTTTAAAGTATGAACTTCGAAGGGAGTAATTTGTCGGGGGCGTGTGCGTACTGCGTACGTAATTGGCGGCCAATTGGTGATAAAAAACACTTGTTTGTCCCTGTCCCCGCCCCAGACATTTGTCAGACCATAGACTGTAGACTATAGAGCCAAAACACAACTTAATGATTTTTATCTCATCAGCAAAGAGTATAAAACCGTATCACTTAATAATTATTATGCTATTAGGACGACAACGTTATCTACACAATATTAAAGCATAAGGCTCATAATTAGTAATTATATCTAGCAAACGTAAGTAATAATTAAGTACTAATTACCTTTTAATTTATGAGAAGTCCAATTTTATAACACACTCAGAGATAGTAAAAGTTTTTTTCATAAATTATAGTAAGTAGTAACCGAAATAAATCTTATCCAGGCATAAAGGTGACAATTTTATAGGCTTCACACACTAAGGTTACGAATAAATAATTTCTAAATTCAAAAATTCAAACAACCGTCATCAAATGTCATTACGAATAGTAAATGATGGCCTCATTAGCGCCTTAATTAGTTCATTTCGTAAAAATAAGTAATTAAAAGCACATCAACAAGATCAAAACATAAATTACATTAATTAATATTTAATATAATTAGGCGTACACATATTAATAGTGTGATAATTTTTCTATAAACAGGTAAATTATTTTCGCGGCTTCGGAGGTCCGCCACACTAGCGCTATAAAGTGCGGGGTTGCCAGAGCTAAGTGAATTTTTTAAATATTTTCTATTGTGCAAAAAGCAGGTGCTGTGAGGTTCATTTACATATGTAATTTTTATATAACTGCCAGCTGTTATAGGACGTCAAAACATCTGCGTATAATGCAATAAATGATAATAATTATGTCCTCGCTTTATACTTCACGTAATGTATTGCTGTGTATTTAGTGTACCTTCTACCTACTGACCTCTTTTGTGTGCATGGTATACTATGTACAATATCATAAATCACTCTATCTATTGCTGAAAACTGCATTTAAACCTGTTGAGTAGTTTAAAAGATCTAACCCAAGGAAAGGAAGCGACTTCATTTTACTCTATGTAAAGAAAAGAATTAGTGCATGGATAGATTAATTCTATAAACGACGGTCACGAACTAACCATCTTTGATTTAGACTCCCGAAGACAATTACAGTATCATATCATATACATTAAAATATCAGTGTTATAGTCAAACCTCGAAGCTCCGGCGCTTCTAGGTTTGACGACGTTTTTTCGTCCTTTGACTCGAGTCCTTCTAAAAGTGCTAAGACACGTACGGATTCGGTACGGAGCGAACCACCGATTTGGTCCGCTCCGTATAAAATCCGACCATGTGTAGAGTAGTCCGACGAAAATAATTATTATTAATTGAGTCCGCCGCTGTCCGCATCGGATTTGGTTCGGTCCGTACCAAATCCGTAGATTAGTCGGGCGTTTGGGCCGGACAAGGATCTAAGTGTTCCCAACTTAGGGATTTCCCTCCCAAAATTAGGGAAAAAAATCTACCGGGGTAGTAGTAGGGTACTAGGGGGCAGTACTATTATTTTTAGAGTTTACTCCTTAAGAATCAATTTTTATATGTGTACATAGCCCGGGGTATAAAAATTTATAGGGAAAAAATCAGATTAAGACACGTTAGTTTTATGTCATTTACGCGTGAGTCTTTATGTTATACACATAACCATTTTTATAGCTTATTATCTATTATACCTGTAAATAGCATAATCAATCAGGGTCGAATTAAGGGTTAAGTTTGGGGAGTAATATTTTTGAGAGTTAGTATCACTGCACGATTTCAATAGATTGCGGGAATCATCGTCGTCGATGAAAACCAGCACTGTAAATAGAACTCTGTGCTAATACAATAAAGCTGAAAATAGAACACACGAGTGTCGAGTTTTCAATTCGATCTGCCAGACCAAATCCATTCGAGTGTCTGTTAGCACTATAAGATCGACTAGGCAAAGCCCAAACCAGATATATTTTTCTTTCTTACTTTCTATCCTCTTCTTTATTGTTTGATTAAATACATTGAAGTCAAGCGCCAAAATTGGAATTTAATTCAGGGTGTCCGGTTTCCCGAAGGCTTTGGTCAAACCTAGGATAAAGTAGTAATTCCGGGATGAGACTGCATATCTACCTTCGACTGTCACATTAGTACTGAACTAACTCCTTCAAATGAATCTGGGAACTATAGCTCTTTTTACCAAATTCGTCTTCTCGTTCAATCGGGATTCGGGCCAGATAGTATCACGGATTGGGGGAGGGAGGATCTGCTATTGCTTTACATTTAGTGCACTTTTTGGCTATCTTCGGACGACATCTCTGTCCGAGCGCTGGCTTGTGGTAAATTACGGGATGAACCGCGGCCGCTATTGTATGCAGATCGGCTCATGATTTGCATCAAATATCAAACAAACTGCCCCACCTAATTATAATAAACACATGTGCTAACATGGGTTAGGCATGCTCGCTTAAACACGGCCAGGTATTCCACATGTTACTGAAAGGGCTGATAATATTTTCTTTTGCGAACGGATTAGGATGGCTGTGACGATATTACGACCATCCATGTTGGTAGTTGTTAGTGAGCTGACTAATTCTCGTAAATAAAAATGCTGAATTCGCAGTGTTTTCCAGTCCCTGTATATTTTGACTCACTCGCACGGACACTGTTTTCTGTGTGTGCGAATGTCTCAAGGAAAGAGTTCCTTGAGACTGAAGCCATACTGTAATTTAGCCATTTTTCATATATGAGATAATTGGCCTTCTGAGTTCTGGTTAAATTAGTGAGCTAAATGGATGCCTTGCGCCCGAAATTAGTAATCAATCTTAATCTCATTTTAGGTATCTGAGATCAAGACTTCAATACATTTCACGATCCTAGGATTAACTTCACGTCAATTTACGCCAACTTTTTTTTGAGAATCTAAGATCAAAGTCAATCTAAGATTTTAGATACGTTGTTAATTGCGGGCGTTAGTAGATATCATATGAATGGTCTGGCTGGCTGAAGACCAACTAGCAACGTTTAATCAGAACCCAAATTCTCGTATTGATGACTTTAAATTTACCCTCAATGAATTATAAATGAATCGTCATTATATCATAAACTGTTTTTTGGAGTTTGGACTAATCAAAACGCGTTGGTTTGACGTTTATAAGAATACCATTTTGCCGTTTTTAACATATCGAGACAGCGTTGAAACTGTATTAGGCATTGTAAGATTTAATTAGCAGAATCGACCAACAGGTGGCTGAATGTCGTCACAGAAGTCATACTATGTCGTGAAGTCATTTAGTATTTACCCGACTACGGCGAAGCCAAAAGGAAGGGTAATTAGATTTTGGCTGTCTATGTACCTACCTATGTTTGTTCCATCGTAGCGCCTAAACTACTGATCCGATTTTAATAAATGGTGTGTGAATAGATTCGTTATAATAACCCGGATGACGTAGGCTATATAATTGACGTATTCGGGTTATAGTTTGTACAAAAAAATATAGTTTTATATAGTTTAAGTACGACTACTGAGTAACTTGTAATTGTGAAATATTTTATAATACAAAAATTAGTTTTGATGAGATGTATGAAAGTATAAGACTTTGAACTATTAATTAATTAGAGTATGCAAAATATATGTTTAAAGACGATGAGTGTAGATATATCCGTTTGGGAATACATAATATAGAGTTTGAACTAACAGTCGCGTTGCGTTTCAGTAACATATTTTAGATATACACATTTGAGATATTCATAACGAAGTGACCTAGTGTCTATAAATCTGCCAGCTGCCACAGGTTGCAGAGCGGCTACAGCTTAATCATAAATATGTTGAGCTTTGTGGGGAAATAGAGCTTCCATTTTAGTTCTATCGAGTGTGTTTCGGTCTGGTTTGGTCGACTTGTATGCAAAATTTCAGCAAATGCATGCGCAGGATGCTAAGAAATTGATGACGACTGTGCTGCTTTATTTCTGAAGTACTTGTCTGATTCTTAGCTTACACGACGGCCATCTAGATTCTAGAACATCTAGGAAGACTCGTGCTAATGTTTCGGTTACAGGATAACATCTGCTATCATTTTCAATAGCAGAAACAATGGCTTATGGGCACCGACCATTGTTCGACCACAATGGCACGACTCATTACTCAGCCGGTCGTTAACGTCCAACCGCCGCGGAACACTAACTTTGTCAGTGGTTCCGCGTCAAATATCTTCCATCTCGAAACTATATCTCCTTGGACACAATTGGATAATAAAAGAAGCGCGCTCGCTCCACAGAAGCTCCAGAATCCAGATGCGTATCGGCGCGCCTAAAAGCGGCATGATATGACGTCCCCGCGTTCCTTTTTCGCCCGCGAATTGTCAACCGGAGACGACGGCCGATTTGAATACGTTCCGATTTGAATATAAAGGTCGGCGCTCGCGTGTCGCCGCCATACATCAAGTCCGAGGGCTTTAAGTCTTCCGAGCGCTTTTCGGACACAAATAAGCGTCTGCCGCTCGACAGGGAGCGCATAAACGGGCAGATTAAACCTGGGAAGATATGCTCCACTATTTATGCGACTGCGATTCCCTTTATTTTGAGAATGTTTTAACTGTCGCTCGGTCGCGGGCCAGCGGTGTTGACGCTTACGAACCTAATCGTATTCGAGGGGCGCACATTGGTAATAATTTAAAAAATTTATAGCGTGTAAAAGTCGATATAACGGCGACACCCACGACATCGTATCGCCGGCCGCCATAACTCATTTGGCCACAATTACAACCATTAAACGGGCCGCAACTCTTTGATATTCTCCATCTTATTTATTGTGGCGAACTTATTAGGATCCTGTGGCATTAATGATGACAGATGCGATACCGTATCGCGGCTTAATGCGTTTTGTATCGACTCGCGGGAGTTTAGTCGATGAAAGAAAAAAAGTCGGATGAAATACGCCCATGCACGATGCACGTGACAAATTTGTCTACCACGACTCCTCTATTATCTATTAAATCCTCTAATTTCAAATTATATTCTTGTTTTTTGAGGAGGTTTTTAATTAAATGATGTACCTTCTTGTCCCTTGTGTCGTCGACTTTTTTATTTTTGTGTAACTAGATTATACAACTTAGACCACACCACAAGGTCTAAAAGAAAATGCATTTTAAACAAGATACGAGGAGATACAATGATATGAATGTTTATTTTATATCCTATTAGGTGGTAGTAAGTTAGGATTATAAGTAAATAACACCTAGGCAAGTAACGCCATATACCTATTGTGCAGAGACATGAATAATATATAGAACCTCAATGGTCATGGAATATGAGTAAAGAGTTCCTCAGTGCCGGATTAGCCGTATAGACGGAGGCAGCACGAGCTCCGGGCCCCGCGCTCCAACGGCTGTCAGGCCGCATCGACCGCGGGAGTGTAAAAAAATATTTTCAACAAAGTGATAACAACGCTGAAAAAAGTACTCCGAGTGCTAATGATTAATATAATAATGCTGAAAATCGAACACACGACAGCAATTAAAAAACTTGACGCTTGTGAGTTCGATTTTCAGCTCTATTGCATTATCCAATAGAGTTGAAAATCGATTGTATTGTAAGAGCTGAAAATCGATTGTAATGAAAATCGAATTTCATTACAATTGATTTTCAGCTCTTCGATTTTCAATACAATCGATTTTCAGCTCTTCGAGTTTCAATATAAACGATTTTCACCACGTCATTTCTCAAGTGAAATTAATCATTTACATTTTGTATATTAGGTCTTTACCTATGAAATTGCCGTTTTGTATGAAAAAATTTAAACGAATTTTGTTCATGTATTTTTATTTGTATTAATCGAAGTAATCACCCATGCAATCAATGCTTCTTTCTTTCAAATCTTTTCCAACGCAGTGGCAGTTTATTGATGCCCTTCTTAAAGAAATCAGCTGGACGGGAGGCAACAAATTCTTCAAAGGCATTTTGTACTGCCTCTCGGGTATTGAATTTTTTTCCCGCCAAGAAGTTATCCAAATTCTGAAAAAGTAGTAGTCTGTAGGCGCAAGGTCTGGGGAGTAGGGCGGATGACGGAGAGCTTCCAACCCCAGTTCTTGCAACTCGGCGACCGTCTGCTGTGCAGTATGAGGGCGCGCGTTGTCGTGCAGGAGCAGCGGAGACGAGCGATTGACCAGCCATTGCCAGCTTCTCCATCATTGTGTTCAGTTCTTCACAGTACACATCTGCAGTAATGCTCACCCCGTTTGGTAAAAACCTGAGATGAATCACACCGGCGCTAGACCACCAAACAGTGACCATCACTTTTCTAGGGGTAAGTTTTCGTTTAGGGCAATGTTTAGGTGCTGAACCAGGATCCAACCAACTTGCTGAGCGCTTGCGATTATCTAAAAGAATCCATTTTTCATCGCAGGTAACAATACAGTTCAAAATTCCTTCATTTGTGTGTCTGTAGAGCAGTGCAAGGCACGTCTCGACGCGTACTTCGCGCTGGCGATCATTGAGTTCGTGGGGCACCCATTTTTCAAGCTTTTTTATCTTGCCAATTTGACGCAAATGGACGCATAATTCAGCCGTAGATTGTGTATCATCAGCTTCCACAATCGCCTTTAATTCGTCATTGTCGACCAAAGTCTTCGGACGACCGCGAGGTTCATTTTTCAGGTCAAAATTTCCAGAACGGAAGCGAGCAAACCAATAACAGGTGGTGCGTTGGTTTGTAGTGTTAGCTCCGTAAACGTCGTTGATGTTGCGTGCCGCTTGTGCCGCGTGCTGCCACGACGGTACTCATATTCCATAATTACTCGAATTTTTAACGTATCCATGATGACGAAATAGATTGAAATGAAATGAAAATGTAACACTAATCAATAAACAAATGACTGCTATTGGGAATTCCATTCCAATTTTTAAAATAAAATTAATTTGAAATTAGAATTCTTAGCCAAAAACAAATTATTTTGATTTGAAATGGCCAGTACTGCAGAACGGCAATTTCATAGGTAAAGACCTATTATTATGGTATTCAAAATATATAATAAGAATAAGAATAAGATTAAGAAGAAGAAACATTTATTTGCAGCTCTACTAAAAACTAAAAATAATAATTAAGCTTATATTTGAATATAATAAGAAAAATACATAAATGAAAAACGTCTAAAACTAAAACAGCGTAGGAAGCCACAAATTGGATCAAGCTCGGCATTGCTGGCACACCTAGGTATATCCAGCACCGGTCTTCCGCTTGACCCATTCCGTGACCTCACAGCCGTCCAAACACTTACACACTACTTTAAACAAAAATATTAATAATAAAAAAATAAAATAAAATAAAAAAAAAAGAGAATTAAAAAATTAACAATAAATCGAGTAAGTGTCAAATGTCTTAATTCATAACAGAAATCGCAATTAAAAATTTAAATTGTACATTTAAGAATTTTAGTCTAATTATTTTAAAATAAATGTGAAATGTGAATACTACCCATAACCTAACACCAAAGAAAATATTTTATGAAAACCACTAATTAAGGATGCCAATCGAATCAGTAAAATTTTTAATACAGGAAGCAAAGTGCAAAACAAGTAACCTGAAACATACACCTATAATACACTTATATCATGTCGCAAACTTTCCTGTGCTTTCTGTTCGCGTAAAATAAATTGTCAGAGTTGCTTTTTAAAAGAAGCTAGACTTTTTATATTTCTAATCGGCGGCGGTATGTTATTCCAGCATTTGGATGCCGAATAACGAAAGCTGCCCCTGAACGAAGCCGTATGATGTTTCTCGATGGCTAGCTGGACAGAACATTGTCTTTACCCACAAGACCTAAGGCTAGCAGTTCTTGAGAGTTTATCATATAGATATCTAGGCTCCCTATATTTTAATACGTCAAACAAAAGACAAGCAAGATGAAGTTTTCGCCGATGCTTCATTTTCAACATAAAATGCTCATTCAAGAAGGGGGTCACATGGCTTCTGGGTGGGATATCAAAAACAACATCTGTATAGTTCAACGTTGAGAGCACCAAAGACTCTACAACACGAACACGCATTTCCACTGACAGAAACGGTCTCACTGTGTATAGTATCTTCAGTCTGTAAAAGGAGTTGTTGACTAGACTAGTTATATGTTCTTGGAACCGCAGATTACAATCAAGCAAAAGACCCAGATTACGTGCCACATAAATCCGTTCAATTGGTTCACCCATTAAGTTTACGTCACTTGTAAGGCTCAGATATTTGAGTTGATTAATGGAGCCACAGATTAAGTATTTGGATTTAGCAGGATTAAAACACAAGCTGTTTTTTTGGGCCCACAGCATTATACGATTAAGATTGAGCTAAGCAACTGCTTTTTCTATATCACTTGGCCTACAAGATATATAAATTTGGGTATCATCAACATGGAAGTGAAATTTACAGTGTCTAATATGGGTTCTTAAATCTGCTATGTATAAAATGAATAATATTGGCCCCAAAATAGAACTCTGTGGTACTCCATTTTCAACATCCAACCAGTCAGATAACAAGAAGGACCCGTCACTAAGGGAGAGCTGCACACGCTGGCGACGATCACTGAGGTAGCTATTAAACCATTTCAATGTTGCATCATCAAATCCGTAGTATATTAGTTTTGATAATAGGATATTTATATTTATTGTGTCGAAAGCCCTGGAAAAGTTCAATAGGACAAGTAGGGTACAATGACCTCTATCTTGTGAAGTTACAATATTGTCAGTGACATCAAGTAGTGCAGTTACAGTACTCCGACCCTTCCTAAAGCCAGATTGTGTCTAAGGTAACAAATTATTATTTTCCAGGTAGCCTGTAATTTGCTCACACACCACCTTTACCAGTATTTTTGAGAAGCAAGGCAAGATACTTATAGGCCTGAGATCTTTTGTCTCAATAGGGTTGGTGATTTTAGGTAGAGGCCTCACTACAGACTGCTTCCTGAGAAGGGGGTAAACACCCGTCCGAATAGAAGTATTTATGATACATTAAATTACATCTGGATTATTTTTAATTACAAGGAATTTGGCAGAGACAATAACAACATGTCTAAACCGATGCCATCAGAACCCACAGCTTTGGATTTTAATATTTTTATAGTTTTGACCAGTGTATTGATGGATACTGTCTCAAGGTGAAAGGTACTGTCACAAAATTTATGGTATTCAAAAAATTTAATATAAGATAGTTGAGTGATTGGAACCGTAGGTGATTCTAAGAAATGTTTATTAATAAGATTTGGGTTATTAAATTGTGAAGGTAGATAATTTTCATGTTTACTTAAAATAGTTTTCTTTATATTTTTTCACAGTTGTTTAGGTTCTTTGATTTTATGATTAATATTGTGTTTAAAGTATGCAACTTTTTCATTATACAGTGACTTATTTACTAGAGTTTTCAGGCATTTCTAATATTCCCTTTTACTTTCTAACTTTGTTTTATGATAGTCCTGCAATGCTCTGTCCCGCAGTGACATCATTAATTTGATGGTGTCTGTAATCCAAGGGTAAGAGCATGTTTTTATACGGACAGTTCTTACCGGTGCATGTACGTCAAAATGTTCCAATATTTGTCTATTAAAGCTATTCACCATTGCATTGACATCACTTAAAGACAACATGCTATCCCAGTTTATACCCTGTAAGTCAGTGTTAAAGCTGTCTAAATCTATGTGCTTGATAGGTTTTAGAGGAAGGTTTAATTCTTTCTCTTTTTATATTAAATTCGCAGCCAATCAGACAGTGGCCAAATAAGGAACCAACATGTTCAATAAATGTTTTTAGCTGTAAGATTGGAACTAATTGTGTCGATCACTGTCTGGCTGGACTGTGTGAAGTGAGTTGGCGAAGTAATTAATTGATTTAAGCCCAGGCACCGCAGAAAAGTTATAAGTTTATTTGATTTTGATCCATCAGGACATAAGAGATTTATATTAAAATCACCAGTCAAAATTAAGTGGTCATGGCTGGGCATTGTAAACTGTAATAACATCTGTAAGAGCGTCTAGAAAAGTGTCAATATCCAGCCATGGGGGTCGGTAAGCAGTACCAATTACTAGCCTTCTACCATTTAAAGAAATCTTAAGCCACATATGTTCAACATCTTTATATATAGTGGGTCAATGGGTGGTGAAAGGATGCGTGCAGTTATGCCTTTTCTAATATAAAATCCAACTCCTCCCCCACGCAAACGTATCTCTCGAGGTCGTGGCTTATGGCAAAGTCGGTATACCATGACGTTGGGGGCACGACCTTCCCCTGTTCTTAACCACGTCTCATTGAGAGCCAGTATATCCAAGTACAGTACAGTACAGTACAGTACATTAATTTTTGCCAGAAAATTATCGTGGTTTTTGCCAAGACAGCCCGCGTTGTATAGTCCAACTCTTAGGGTTTTGTTAACCATTACTCAACAAAGTATATAAAACCATATAGTGGATCCACCTAGGGGAAAGAGGGGATTGTAAATATTAAATTATATAAATTTGTAAATGTTGAATTATTGTAAATGCCATAATTATTTGATTGTGTTGTGACGTCAAGTGATTTTATATTAATAGTAAATATTAAATAAAATAATATGAAATTATCTAAAATTGTAAATATTAAATTATATAAAATTGGAAATGTTGAATTAGTGTAAATGCTATAATTGTTGAATTGTGTTATGATGTCTAGTAATTTTATATTAATAGTCTTATTAAGATACGTGTAATATAGGCGTTGTATATTGATTATTGCTGACACTACTTTATGTTTAATTGGGAATAGATAAGGATTATTATATGATTCGATTAGCAACGAGCATACACCGTACAAAATTAAAACACCAAAAAAAAAGGTATAATTAAATTTTAAATTATATTTAAATTATAATAATTTTATTTCTAATAAATATAAATATTTATTAGGAAGGAAATTAATTAATTAGCAGATTTTGTTTTTGATAATTTTATAAGTCTGTCAAGCAACACGTTCTAAATACAAAAAAAAAAGTATCTTAGGGGCCTCCTCACGCCTCACAGCCGAAAAAAAGGAAAATCCAAAAGTACACGCCACAAGGTTTTTCTTATAATAATAAAAACATAAGAAATTAATTCTCAACTTAAAGATATTTCACGAAGTCATAGATCGTGAAGAATAAAAAAAAATAACTTTTATAGTCCTGTATAAATAAGGTTTGGTAAAATCAATATAACATTGCGGTTTTTCCGGCGTTCTGCAAACCAGTAAAATAAGAAAAAAATTTAGCTCGCTCGCTTTTTACATAAACAACATAAATAGGTATTATATTATTTAGAACCGATGTTCTGTTTTGATCTGATGATTTTATTGTATTTTTCTGAAGTTCACAGAATTTAAGGTTTTAAAGTTGAACAGATTTTAATCTGGAAAGTAGGAGAAAAATTTTGGCCGCTTGCTTGCTGCCAAGAGAAAAAAATCTCTCGCTCGCTACTCTCGCATTAAAGGGAAATATTATATTACTTACTGTCTACTCGTAACCGTGTAAACGATAAATATTTTGTTGGTAACTTGTAAAGTGTATTACTTATTCTATATTTCATTCTCGTGATAAGTAGATTCCAGATAATCTTAAAATATATTACGAAGTAGAAGTCAAGATCGCATTTTTTTAACTTTATAAATGAGCTTTTAATAATGCAATCCAACAGTAAGCAAGTTACCTTGATATAAAATGTATAAATGAGTTAATATAGAAATAAAAGATTTTATACCCTAAACATGGGAACCGAATGCAAATCAAATTGGGCCTCGCGGCAAAATTTGTACTGGCTTAATCCGCCACAGGAGTTCCTCTATGGTCCTGTCTTCCACATTCCAAATTCCAAACCTTCATCAAGTTTCTTCTGTCAACTGCTTTCATAATAATAATATGAATCAATTCGAGCTTAGCATCTAGGTAGGTATATTAAGGTGGTAAAAAACGTTCCAAGCAAATAAATATGCTGGTGTGGATAATAATAACTGTAGCTCTGGCTATCAAATGCTATCAGTAGAGGCGAATGAGGTCCTATATCATTCGTAACGCGATGGTTACGCTTATCTAATTTAATTATTTACCTCCCTCGAGATCCACGGGGTCCCCTTAATTATTACTCAGATAATCAAAAGAAAGATTACCGTAGCATAGCGACTCTTGATTTGCATCTTACAAATAACTCGCATTAAATTGAATTATTCTAAACAACAAAAAACAATTCAATATTCGGATTCGTCGTAACATGATCACGTACTTTGAGATAAGAATGAATTTTTTGTATAAAATAGAGTCATAGACAAATCGGTCTAGATCGAATCTAATTCAAATTTAAACGCAGCGCGCGGGAACATGTTGTTTTACCGCGTTTAATTTAATTTTAAATTCAGAATGTCGTTCGACGCAGCGCCCTGCGGCGTTATAAATGATGTTCATATATTTAACATCAGTCCCAACTCCGATGATATCTCTTTCAATTTTTGAAAGGATTCCGACGCAACGCGCTCAACAAATGAATAATAATGGGTAAAACCGACCAAGGTGAACTAAGCCACGTGAAGGAGATAATATGATTCTCGTAATGAGATTTATTGTTATGAACATTACATTTTGGGATTAGTGTTAGAATTTAGAAGTATATTATGAAGTTATAAATTAGCTCGAAGCGCTTAGGCACTTAATAAACCTGTCCACTTAAAACTCAACATAAACATGAGTTGCATTTTATTGATAACCAGCTTTCGCCCGCGGCTTCGCCCGCGTAAATGTATCCCACGGGAATACTGTACATTTTCGGAATAAAAAGTATCCTACGTGTTAATCCAGAGCTCAAACTACTACATACCAAATTTCAATAAAATCCGTTCAGTAGTTTTTACATGAAAAGTAACAAACATCCATCCATCCATCCATCCTCACAAACTTTCACATTTATAATAGTATAGTAGGATAATTAGGTACATGTAAGCTGTTCTACCTTGGCCAGTTGGCTTTGTCTAAGTATTCCTGATATTTTGAATTCTAATGCCTAGGATGTTCGCTAGGTCTTTACTCTTTATCAACCATCTTATATAGAGCTAGTATCTTAACAAAATTAGTTTTGGTCTGTGTTGAACCGCTAAACATGCTAGGACGTGATAACAGTATCCGTCTGGTATGAGTTCCGGGCCCCAGCAACATCCCAATCCCAAACACAGCTCATCCGAGCCGACTAAGCTGGGGTCCGAAAAGTCTCATTTACGACCCAGAACCGATCTGTGGAATATCTCCCAGCACTACCAAGCGAGCCCTCAAGGAATGGGGCCGCAGCCTAAGCATAAAGCAATGTGCTGCAATCCCAGGGCTTGAGTATTCCAAAGCGTTAATTCCGGGCTTTAACAAAAGACTTGCAGAGTTGGCGCTTTCTACGAGTGGGAATCAACTAATAATCCTCACCAGAACCCTGAGCAGCACGAATATTCTATCACAGGAAATTCGCAACACCAACCCCAACCATATCGTTCAGTTCATGAGCAGCATAGGGCTGGGGCCGGTACTACGAACTGCAGTACGCAAAGGAGTCACAATAGATCCACTTGGGTCGCAGTGACGTCAGGGATCGATTATGGCCTGCCTCCATCTAAAAAAAATCCTTGTTATGAACATTTCTCATATTTTGGCGAAAACGTGTGTCCAAATAACCGACCCCTCAAAATTATAATATGCAAATATGGCCTAAATACAGTAAGTCATATTGAAGTAATTAACGGATAACCAAAACTGGCTGAGGTATAACAGGCTCTCCTAAAGCATAAATAAATATTGAGGTCCCTAATACACTGTATAGTACAGTATATAGTAGTGAATTTGTGTCTTGTGCAGTCAATTAAGTTCAATTTTGAATCGCTTTCTTAAAAAATGCCGCGTGGCGTCTCGGTATAAACTGACGATTAGATTTTTATTATATTTTATGTACTTAAATGTAAAAAATAGGGTGCTCTTTAATTTTTACAGTCTCACAAATCATTCTTGCACGTAACACCCAATGTTCTCGGGACTTGTAGCTTATCAAATCTAACGTAATAGCGAGAGTTGGTTATCAGTTACTTAAATAACTTGCTAAATAATACAATATATCGTTACAGTCTTAGAGCGTCCAACCAAGTGGAGACGAAATGTCAGCTAATTTCTATGCGAAAAGGTCTGCCACTTTCTGCAGGGGGGACGAGGAACGCACACAAATAGTGATTACACACTAATGCATTTTCAATCACGTCGTTACGCACGCACACGAAAATATTGTCAAACACAAACATAAACTATAGGCTCACAATATGTGTACAATATACCAAACACTCAAAGGAAATGTTGTCAGTGTACGACAAATGTCATTTTTGTTCAAGCAACGCTAGTGCTTGACACTATCGATATTTAAATATCGATGAGTTCGGCGAATAATAGTAGGGTCACGTTCCATGGTGAACAAAATAGTACAAAATGTGATGAATATAAAAATTATACAAAAATAATTATATTCATTTTATGTGACTTTTTTCGTAGGTATTTAAATAAATTGATTGATTTTATTTAAATTTTATTTTTAAACAAAAAATTAAACTGACTTCCAAAATAAAAATGCACAAAAAAGTATGAAATAAAACTTATTTTTTAAATAATTCACCTTTTAAATTCGGCGAAATTTTAATTATTTCTATACTCAATCTTCAAAATTTTGAAGTCGGTACCAGCTCGAACAACATCCTGAAAAAACCTACCTTTTAACCTTTAAAATAGACCTCACGTTCAAGTTGGATGGTACCGTACTTCAAAATTTTGAAGATTGAGTAGAGAAATAGTTAAAATTTTAGTCAAATTTAAATGGGGAATTATTTACTAGTAAGTATTTTTACTTTCAGTCGGTTTCATTTTTTGTTTAAAAATAATGATAATTCTTCCCTTTTTAGTGATATTTATTGAATTGTCATTAATACATTTTAAGAACGTTTAAAATAAACGATCGAATGTATAATTGAATATGCGCCAAGCTTCCATTAGGTATTGTATATAAGATGACGATGATGATGATGATGACTGTAAGTTACATAATGGCATGTTATGCTTTCAGTTCAGTTTGCAGTTTAACAATTTAACAATGTTGAAATTTCCAAACGCGTATATTTAAAGACTGAGGAGTTCTGTTCAGTACATTTGGATCCAGGGTATACATTGGTGCAGAATCTTACTCTTTTGGTTAGCATAATATGCTTAGGTTAATTCTGAAAAAGTTTAAATATATGTGTCCATATAAATTTCGAGGAGTTCCCTCGATTTCTCATGGATACCATCATCAGGTCACCGCTTTGGTGACAACGAAACCAATTTCGAATTACACCCAATACATCAAAAAAAGAATTTTGAAAATCGGTCCATAAACGGCAGAGTAATGTTCAAAGATATCGGTGTCGGTGTAAAATACTATGAGAAGTATACTAGGCTATTATATCATCATTATGTCATGATTTATGATGTGATGGTGGTGGTGATGACGATGATTACTTTAATTGACATAGTGGCTTATGCTTGCAGATCTTTAAGCAACGCCGAAATACCCAAACATGTATCTATTAGGAGTTAGGAGTTCTGTTCAGTACTTTTGGATTCAGGGTATACCTTGGTGCAAAATCTTACTTTTTGATAGCACGCTTGGGTTACTTGAGAAAAAGTCAAAATCAATATAATATGTGTTCATATAAATTTTGAAGAGTTCCCTCAATAACTCATGGATCCCATCATTAAGTCACCACTTTTGTGAAAACGAGACCAACTATGAAGTATGCCCTTTACATAAAAGAAAATAAGTTTGAAAATTGGTCAACAGACGGCGGAGTTATCGTTGAACATACAAAAAAACATACAGCCGAACGTACTCGTATAACCGCTCCTTTTCTTGGGAGTCGGTTAAAAATTGGTTGAAAAGATGCAATATGTGATTTATTATGGCTTTTATAGTCATATTGATTTTATGGATAAATTAGTTTATTAAGATAGTTGTGTTGATTTATAGCATGCAGATGTACCATGAAATAGAGATTTAATTACATTGAAGCGATTTTCACAAATATACTATCAACTTTTAGTTGTAAATGATTTAGGATATCTTTTTGCGAGTTTCAACTTCCAACCATACTTTCCACGTATTCTCTTCGTATTTATATCGATATCTTCCGGCACCACAATGAACAACTTTTCTGGTGTTCTATTGCTATTAGTTTTACAATTTTATACCATACACGAATAAAACTCATTCATACAATGAACCACAATGTAGGTACTAAGTAATTACTATTTCGAAAAATTTATGAGTTAAGAGCATAAAAACCGACTTCCAAAGTAAAATGCACAAAAAGTAAGAAATAAAACTTATTTTATGATTGACTAGCTTTTTCCCGCGGCTACGCCCGCGTAATTATAATATCGGGTATCCCACGGGAATACTGTACTTTTTCAGTATAAAAAGTAGCCTATGTTTGAATTTCATTGAAACCCGTTCAGTAGTTTTTGCGTGAAAGAGTAACAAACATCCATCCATCCTCACAAACTTTCACATTTAAAATTGTAGTAGGATTCCCCGTTTAAATTTAGCTAAAATTTTAATAATTTCCTAGTAGCTCTCCATCTACTTAAAAACTATGTTTTATTATAATGATTGCGTGACAAACTTTTAAGCTACAATATTAAATCTAATAATAAAGTAATACCCCTATATTACAGAAAAAGGTAATATTGTATGTTAAGATGAAATATCGCTTGCTATACAGATTGTTTGAACTGTCACAGACTGCTAAGATACTACACATTTTCATATTACATACATTTTACATATTACATATATATGAAATATATATCCGGGCATCATAAGATAAAAATTTAATTTTCTTCCACGTCTGTGACGCCCTTTAGTCTGCAGAAAATTTTAAATAAGTTAAACTGAAAAACTTCATAAAATATTTATACAAAATGCATTTTAAAAAATATGTACAAAAATAATTATTTTGGAAACACGAATTTGCTTTTGAGACATATTTAAATTGTTTTTTTTTTTACAATATGCCGTCGGCTGAAAACCATTTGCCAGTGTCGAGTTAAAAAGGCGGAAAATAGAATTTTCATTTTATTTTTCAACACCGTATTCCTAAATCGTCAAGTCTAAAGTCTAATCAAAGTCCAAATAAATAGTCAGTGCAGTCAATGAGTCAAGTCAATCGATCCAGTTAAGTGGTAGAAGCTTTACATAAAGTTCCTAGGGAATTTTAGAGGGAAGACAATATAGCACGTTTTTTGAAGTTGTACCACTTGCCCACACTTGTGCACGTTAACGAATATTTAATGGTTAATGTTCTACCAATATTACACATTAAGAACCAAAATGACACAAATTTATGAAAAAAAAACAAAAACCACAACGTCACCCGGAATTCCCGGCAAAACTCATCTGAAAATTAATAGTCTAAATATAGTCGATATCGATACTTTTTGTGCTGTCACAGCCCTCATTTTTTCTGCAGTGTGGCTGGTTTATAAATTAAATTCATAATTTCAGGATAAGTTTATCCCCACATAAACACACCGGCATATTTAGCGCACAACAAAAAAAGGTACATAATTTTAAAAAATATGGTTTTATTGTAATATCTACTTACTATACTTACTTACTTTTTTTGTTATTTAAAGTTTCATTTGTTTTACTTAAAATGAGATCACATTAGGAACAGATTTTGTGAGTAAAGGCTATTTGTGAAAAATAGTACATTTTTGAACTTTTCATGTAACCGGGAAAAGTGAAAATTAATTAATATTAAAATAACAATTAATTAAATTATAAAAATGGTGATTAACATCGCGTTCTTCCTCCACGTGCTCTTATTAAAGTTTCTACCCGTCTAGGCATACTGAGAATGATGTTATCGATGGTCTCCTGGGATAGTCTCCGCTATTCCTCAACTACGGCGATTCGCAGTTCACCCACGTTGGCAGGAGCTGGAATTCTGGACTTAACTTTTCTTTTCAGCAAGTCCCAAACGTGCTCTATTGGGTTCATATCCGGTGATCTCGCCGGCCACTCCATAACAGTGATATTCATATCATTAAGATAAGCTTGAGATACCCGAGCGGAATGCGGCCGAGCATTATCCTGCATAAAAACAAAATTGTCACCGATATATGGGGCAAACGGTAAGACATTTTCTTCTAAGACTTCTCTGATATAGCGGTCTGCAGTCAGACTCTCTCTGTCAATCACTACCAAGTCTGTGCGAGCTCCCAAACAAATGCCCGTCCAAACCATTATATACTCATCACTAAACAATACCTTACTCCATTGGTCCGCGTTCCAAAGTCGATGTTCCTGAGCAAAAGTTAACCTGTTTCTACGATGGTTTACCTCGAGCCTTGGAGCCTTGGCGGGCACAAATGAACCCAAACCAGCTTCTTCGAACCTTCTTCGTACCGTACGCTCACTTACGGTTACACCCCGCACTGCTTCTAACTCATGTCGGGCTTGGACGGCCGTCAAACGGAGGTTCCTACGTACACGAAGCCGAATGAAACGATCATCCCTACTCGCAGTGCGTCTTTTTCTGCCTTTTCCTGCTCTTCTTACATAAGTACCGGTCTCCCTAAACCGTTGGATACTGCGATGGATCGTTGAAACTGGTCGACGAAGATCTCTGGATATCACTCTGTGACCATTTCTTCGCATTTTGAGTGCCCTGGCAATCTCTGTTGGGGCTAAGTCAGGCATAATTCAGTCCTCAGCTCCAAAAAGATACGCGATTAAAAAAAACTAACAAAAAACAGTATTTCAATGAAATTTTAATTCAAACTCAGAAGGAAGAAATACTCGAAGTTCGCTCCAGATAAGGTATATTTGAATAAAATTAAAATAATTGCATAAAATGTGATTGAAACATAAGTTTGATAATATTATAATATCATTTAATAATTATTTTTTAATAATTTGCAAATTTTTATGTGTTTAGTGACATAATATTATGAAAAAAACAAAATTGCAAATAGTATACTAATTAATTAGTTATGTTTCACAAGAACGAATATGAAATAGAAGTTTTTATAAATGATTATACTTTTAAATATTACCCTAAGTTACCCGAAGTGAGGATCTTGTACGATTCAATGGCAACACTTATTGACCAAGAATTTGTTTTGGATTTTTGGTTTTTAATTGCATTATTTGTTATTATTTAGACAAAATAATACTTACAGATATAAAGTAACGTTGTTGGTTTATCAGAAGTTTACGATATCTTTTTACAGTAAAAAATTCACAGATTTCCTGCCTCAGACGACTATCGAGCACGTTGGAAATGAATCTATGGAATTCGAAAAAATATTGTCGCTGAGCGTCGAGAAAGTCGGGATAAGGAAAAGGTTACAAAATTAGGCTCCTTCCCAGCTGGCCACCTTCCTATCTCGCAACCCTTAAAAATCGGCTTGTCGTTTTTGAATGTGATGATGATTTTGAAAACCTTTATGTTTTTGAAATATTGGATGGCTTTCAAAATATGGAAAATTTACTGAAAAGTACAGTCGGGTCGAAAAAAACTGCCAACCTAGGAGTTTTTTCTCCTAAGAAAATTTGGGAATCCTCGGGGGAAAATATCCTCCATATTTTAGGGTTATTTTTAGTGGTTTGCATTTTCTTGTCTTGAACAGTTATAATTATCAAAAAGCATTTATAAAAGTCAACCTATACCAAATAAACTTTGACGGAATAATATTACAGGACATACTTTTTATTATTTATTAATCAGTTTATGTTTGGTGAGAAATATTTTTGAGAGTTGGAACACTGCATAAAAATCGTAATGCACTGTAAATAGTAGATATTTATTCTGTTATATTACAAAAGAGCTTAATATCAAGCACACGAGTGACGTGCTGTCATAATGGTCCGGTGCAGACCAAATCTGTACGTATGTAACCTCCTAACGCCCGATTCTCTATAACATTCAATAGTAAATTGAACCTTATTGTAGACTCGAGTTACAATTTTTTTTAGGAGATTACGATGCCTCGACAACGGCAGTGAGACATCTTGGCCTTACAGATGGTAGACCGAGTAAAATTTATCAATATATTTCTCGCTGCATTCTCGTCACGATCCATCTCGCGGCCGCCGTGGCAGTTTGGACAAACTCCTCGACGTAGACGATGATTCATGACGATCCGGTGAAATTCGCCGCTTCTTCTATTACACACCGAACAAGCTTGAGACGTGTACGATTCGTCGACCAGGTTCACCGTGATATTTCTCTTGCTTCTCAATCGTCGAATTAGCGAATCATGTTTGAATTTGCGTCCGCTAAACGATGACGCGTTCATAAATTTTGTTCCGGCTCCGTACAACACGAGAATATTCTCAGTCGTTGAGTTGGCGTTGAATGTCTCTTTGATTATTCTCTCCTCACATTTGGCGTTCATGATGTATTTATCCAGTGAGAGTCTAGTCAATTTTTCGTGTTTCTCGTAGGGTTCTTGTCTCGTGTCGAACCATTTGATACGAAAAGCCGTGTACTCCTCGACTCGACTAACGTTCTTCGAAGACGGCGGGCATTCGTGAGTTTCTCGATCTGTTTGCTCGGCCAATTCCACTCCGCGCAATAGTTTATTTCTCGTTCGCTCTCGTTTCCATTCTAGCGTATGAGAACGCACGTATTTTCGAGTGACTCGTCTGAATTGTCCACACTTGGATTCAATTGCTGCAACGGGTAACCTCGAACCCGGATCCACGGCTATTATTCTATCGTATGTGATTTTCTTGTGTTTATTCAATGACAATGATGGTTTTCGTATTCGATTCATAGACAATGAAACGCTCACTCCATCCGTTTGTATGCAACAGCCAAACTTTTTCATATCCACGTTCAACCAAGGAGACCACAATTGAGCCGCGTGATCGGTTATTTTTCTCCAATCACTAGTGATGGCCGAGGGTCGCACTCTTCGTATCAACTCGTGCCATCCTCTCGACGTGTATGTGACGTGTTTTAATCTGTGCGAGGGTTGAGGAAACAAACGAAAATCACCCAGAGTCTCTTGAATCTCCAACCACAGAGGTAGAGTCTTCCACCACCCTGACAAACTCTTCATGCTATCCACGTTTATTATCGAACAGATTCGATGCATTTCTTCGTGCTCATTTCGAGGTGGTAATATTTTTTTATAATATGCCTCGTATAACGCCGGATCGTTGCGTTTGACTTTGAAATAACGAGCCAATCGAGCGTAAGCGTGCGTAGACATGTTCGTATGTAACACAGTTTCATATTGTTTGACCACTTCTTGAACGATAAACGAACGTAATTTTCCATCGTACAAAGAGTCACGTCCGAATATCGACACGTACGATTCGGCATGAGGACCCTTGCCTTTCATAGCGTATACGAAATTTAAAATGTCCAACTTGCTGTAGTCGTCGTCTAGTTTGATGTTTGATGTCTTGACATAGTGATTAATCCATATGCCCAGTCGTATGTATAATCTCGAGAGATCGCACACGTCTCGACGTATCTCACTCAATAATTTCGATCTGTCTTCGGGCTCCAAGAGGGGACACAGCGCCGACACGAGACCTCTCTTTATCACGTACGTTTCCAAATCGTCGCACGGATCGAATTTACGTTTTCGAATCGGAGGCAAATATTCTTTGCATTTTTTCGAAGATCTTCTCGTGTGATCCGTGCCTCCGCAAGTTTTACAAACACCCCGTCTACCATCACTCATGGCGTAAGACTGATTTTTTTTTAATTCGTGCACACCTTTATATACCAACGAGAGAGAGCGTATGTAAGCAACATAAAGCGTCGAAATCCACCGTCAAAAGTAAATGACAAAATTTTACTTTTTTATTTTGTGTCAAATCAGAAAAAAGTTTATAACCTGCTAAAAGCGATTAAGGAAAAAATCCTGCGGAAACCTGAGTGTCTGAGAAGACTAACATCTTGGATGGAATTCTACCAACCCGCAGTAGGCTATCGTGATGTACTATAACATCGTAATCCGGCAAATATTGAGGAGAGATGTGCATGTTAACTAGGCGCAGCCTCCTAAAAAGTATCGATTTTATTTGATATCAATTTTATTTTTGTAAGTTGTTTACCATGAATGTTTTTATTAGATGCTTTTATTTTTTACTTTTCTACATACCTACCTATTATGTTGCAGAATATCTGTCACAACTGAAGAACGATTACATCGTTCTTCAGTTGTGACAGATATTCTGCAATCCTGTACCTTACAATAAAACTAGATTGTCCAAACTACAGTTAATATTAGGTATTTACCTATGAAATTGCCGTTTTGTATGAAAAAATTTAAACTAAATTTTTTCATGTATTTTTTATTTGTATTAATCGATGTAATCACCCATGCAATCAATGCATCTTTGCCAACGCAGTGGCAGTTTATTGATGCGCTTCTTAAAGAAATCAGCTGGACGGGAGACAACAAATTCTTTAAAGGCATTTTGTACTGCCTCTCGGGTATTGAATTTTTTTCCCGCCAAGAAGTTATCGAAAATTCTGGAAAAAGTAGTAGTATGTAGGTGCAAGGTCTGATGAGTAGGGCGGATGACGGAGAGCTTCCAACCCCAGGTCTTGCAACTTTGAGACCGTCTGCTGTGCAGTATGAATGAGGGCGCGCGTTGTCGTGCAGGAGCAGCGGAGACGAGCGATTGACCAATGCTGGTTGGAGATGTGCCAGCTTCTCCATCATTGTGTTCAGTTCTTCACAGTACACATCTGCAGTAATCGTGAGTCTGCTGCTCACCCCGTTTGGTAAGAAGCTGTGATGAATCACACCGGCGCTAGACCACCAAACAGTGACCATCACTTGTCTAGGGGTAAGTTTTCGTTTAGGGCATTGTTTAGGTGCTGAACCAGGATACAACCAACTTGCTGAGCGCTTGCGGTTATCAAACAGAATCCATTGTCTGTTGAGCAGTGCAAGGCACGTCTCAACGCGTATTTCGCGCTGGCGATCATTGAGTTCGTGGGGCACCCATTTTTCAAGCTTTTTTACCTTGCCAATTTGACGCAAATGGACCAATATTGTTTTGACGCTAACGTCGAAAGCTGCTGCTAATTCAGCCGTAGATTGTGTATCATCAGCTTCCACAATCGCCTTTAATTCGTCATTGTCGACCAAAGTCTTCGGACGACCGCGAGGTTCATTTTTCAGGTCGAAATTTCCAGAACGGAAGCGAGCAAACCAATAACAGGTGGTACGTTGGTTTGTAGTGTTAGCTCCGTAAACGTCGTTGATGTTGCGTGCCGCTTGTGTCGCGTTGCTGCCACGACGGTACTCATATTCCATAATTACTCGAATTTTTAACGTATCTATGATGACGAAAAAGATTGGAATGCGATGAAAATGTAACACTAATCAATAATAAAATGACTACTTTTGGAAACAGAATTCCATGTTTTTAAAATAAAATTAATTTGAAATTAGAATTCTTAGCCAAACAAAAATTATTTTGATTTGAAATGGCCAGTACTGCAGAACGGCAATTTCATAGGTTTCAAAGACCTAAGAAGAGATATTAAAGAATATAATGATCACGACACGCCGATTTTTATCAAAATTTAATAAGGGTTGCCAGATGAGAACGTGGCCAGTGGGCAGGAGCGTGATAGCCAAAATTAAACTACAACGTTGAATGATAATAATTATTTTATTCTTCAACTAGCTTTTGCCCGCGACTTGTGACTAATTTCCTATTATTTTTAGAAAGAGACTTTAATTATGCTAAAAATACATTTAATGGTAAATGGTTTAAAATTATTTTATTATTAGAGTATATTATGCTATTGAATGACTCTTTATATACAACATTAACTGTGTTGGCATGCGGAGCAAGGACCACCAGACTGCCAGCCGAACTTTCTCTGGAACACGCAACATAGAACTGTCCGTGTGAGAAACAGTTCTCTCTTAGGCCTATCCCAGCCACTTTCAATGACTGCCTCAGAGCTTTATTGATGGTGACGCATACTTTTAGGGGAAACTCTAGTCTTTTAAACACAAATAGATACTCTGATGGGATCAATGGTATTTTAGGTATGAATAGTTTCTCCCTTGAGCACATGTTGCGATGGAGAACTTTTATCTGGAGTCTGGTGCCATTGCACAATTTTGGAGGCTTAATATTTCTTAATAACATAACTGGTGCTCCAATATTCAAAAGGAGATTATCTGGTGGAAGACCTGCTGGATTTAGAGTATTAAGGAACTCCACGGGATAGTTTACTGCATCATCAATTTGTGCTACTGAATCTACTGACTTATATTGTACTTCATCTGCTTCAAATGGCTTGAGTAAAAGTTCATTTACTATGGCTGCGTTTTCATTTTTCGGAGTCAAAATGGCACGCTCACAATATAACCTTTCTATGGGCTTTGTCATGAGATCGGTGACATCAGGGTAAACTGCGTTAGTGAGTTCTGTAAGTGATGCCACCACTGTTGCCGAACCTTGCGTAATATCAATTTTACCATCAATTGTAGGGTGATCGCAGTTTCCTATTATAAGCAAGAATTTACAAAACTGTTCAGTATAAAATTTATTTTCTAAATAATTCCTCTTATAATTTTGGCTGAAATTTTAACTATTTCTCTGCTCAATCTTCAAAATTTAGAAGTCGGTACCAGCCAACTTGAACGTGTTCGTTGTTTTATCAGGATGTTGATAAATTTATTTCATACTTTTTTGTGCATTTTTACTTTGGAAGTCGGTTTAATTTTATATAACCGTTATGACCGGCGGTCTCGTGCCTTTGCCAGCGGCGAATTTCAGTATAAAACAATGTACTCTGTGGTGGGGAATGCCTGACAATGTCTACTCCGGTTGGACGAATGCTCTATAATACTCTAAGATTACAGTCGAACTCTTAAGAATTTATAAGAATTCAAAATTCTTAATTGTTAAAAAAAAAGAAGAGCCTGCAAAATTGTACAGAGCAATCGTTAACCATAATATATTTTCTTGTGAAAAAAAATACCCACCTGTCCTAGAGGCTAGAGCAAATACAAAGTATGCCTCCTTGAGTGTTTACTTTAGACTTTTTAAGAAAAGCCCAGTTATTCATATTAAACCCTTGTTCTAAACCCACGACGACGTTTCAAAACTTTTCTCGTTGTTTTTCCACAAAATATTTATCAATAAATTTATTGTCTGGACTCTAGATAATAGCCAATACTTGCTAATCATGGAATTTGTTCCATGCCGTAGTGTAATTGGAACAAATTCGATGATTAGCAAGTAATACATTATGTACATGAAGCTATGGTGCCTGACATATTTTTACAGCAACAACTCAAGTTATGTTTAGATTATTATTTTTAAACAAAGAATTAAACCGACTTCCAAAGTATGAAATAAAACTTATTTTCTAAATAATTCTCTTTTTAAATTTGGAATTAAAAATTGGCATTTTTACTTTGGAAGTCGGTTTAATTTTTGTTTATAATAATGTTTTTTCCCTTTTTAGTGATAAAACGATCGAATGAATAATTGAATACGCGCCAAGCTTCCATTAGGTATTGTATATTATAAAATAATGATGATGATTACTGTAAGTTACGTAATGGCATCTGCTTTAAGTTCTTTAAACAATGTCGAAATTTCCAAACGCGTATCTTTAAAGACTAAGGAGTTCGGTTCAGTGCTTTTGGATCTTACTTTTTGGTAGCAACTGCTTGGGTTACTTCAGAAAAAGTCGAAATCATTATATGCGTCCATATCAATTTTGACGAGTTCCCTCGATTCCTCATGGATCCCATCATCAGGTCACCACTTTTGTGAAAACGCGATCATCTTCGAAGTGTAGGTACCCTATACATCAACAAAATAATTTTGAAAATCGGTCAACAGACGGCGGAGTTATCGTTGAACATACAAAAAAAACATACAGCCGAACGTTTATACGTCTCCTCGCCTCCTTTTTTTGGAAGTCGGTTAAAAATATGGTTTTATCTCGAGCACTGCTTTCATCATGAGAGTAATCCATAAGCACTGAACAGAACTCCTCAGTCTTTAATGATACGCGTTTGGAAATTTCGACATTGTTTAAAGAACTGCAAGCATATACCATTATGTAACTAACAGTAATCATCATCATTATCTTATATACAATACCTAATGAAAGTTTGGCGCGTATTCAATTATAATTTCGATCGTTTATCTTAAACGTTCTTAAAATGTGTTAATAGTAATTTAACAAATATCACTAAAAAGGGAAAAATTATTATTTTTAAACAAAAAATTAAACTGACTTACTACTTACTAAAGTAAAAATGCACCAAAAAGTATGAAATAAAACATGTCTTCTAAATAATTCCCCTTTTAAATTTGGCTGAATTTTTAAATAAACAAACCGGCGGCTTATTAAGCGGAACACAAAAAAAGGTCCATAATTAAAACAAATGATTTTATTTTAAAATCTACATACTACACTTCTTTTGTTATTTAAAGTTTCGTTTGTTTTACTTAAAATGAGATCACATTAAGAAAAGATTTTGCGAGTAAAGGCTATTTGTGAAAAATGGTACATTTTTTAACTTTTCATGTAACCGGGAAAAGTGAAAATTAATATTAAAATAACAATTAATTAAATTAGAAAAATGGTGATTAATATCGGGTATTTCCTCCACGTGCTCTTATTAAAGTTTCTACCCGTCTAGGCATAATCAGAATGATGTTATCGATGGTCTCCTAGGATAGTCTCTGCCATTCCTCAACTACGGCGATTCGCAGTTCACCCACGTTGGCAGGAGCTGGAATTCTGGACTTAACTTTTCTTTTCAGCAAGTCCCAAACGTGCTCCATTGGGTTCATATCCGGTGATCTCGCCGGCCACTCTATAACAGTGATATTCATATCATTAAGATAAGCTTGAGTTACCCGAGCGGTATGCGGCCGAGCATTATCCTGCATAAAAACAAAATCGTCACCGATATATGGGGCAAACGGTACGAAATTTTCTTCTAAAACTTCTCTGATATAGCGATCTCTGGTATAGTCAGACTCCCTCTGTCAATCACTACCAAGTCTGTGCGAGCTCCCAAACAAATGCCCGCCCAAACCATTATTGATCCACCACCGTATGCAACTGTAGTTTCAAAATTTGTCTGAATGTATCGTTCTCCGTTGCGTCTGTATTAATTTCTTTGCCTGCCGTCAATTTGATTTAAGAGAATTCTGCACTCATCACTAAACAATACCTTACTCCATTGGTCCGCGTTCCAAAGTCGATTTTCCTATGTACACGAAGTCGAATGAAACGATCATCCCTACTCGAAGTGCGTCTTTTTCTGCCTTGTCCTGCTCTTCTCACATAATTACCGGTCTCCCTGGACCGTTGGATACTGCGATGGATCGTTGAAACTGGTCGACGAAGATCTCTGGATATCACTCTGTAGGTTTGACCATTTCTTCGCATTTCGAGTGCCCTGGCAATCTCCGTTGGGGCTAAGTCAGGCATAATTCAGTCCTCAACTCCAAAAAGATACGCGATTAAAAAAAAACTAACAAAAAACAGTATTTAAATGAAATTTTAAATCAAACTCAGAAGGAAGAAATACTCGAAGTTCGCTACAGATAAGGTGTATTTGAATAAAATTAAAACAATTGCATAAAATGTGATGTTCAGTTGTTTTCTTAATTTGAAAATATATATTTTTAAATTAAATGACGTATAAACCAGCCAGCAACCTTATATGATACTGATATCAAACCTTTATTTTATGTTCCGCTAAATATGCGGTGTGTGTATTTCTCTACTCAATATTCAAAATTTTGAAGTCGGTATCAGCCAACTTAACTTGTTCTAAAATATTGTTTTGTGAGGATGTTATTCGGGCTGGTACCGACTTCAAAATTACAAAGATTGAGTATCACGTCCAGCCTAACCCTCGATCTATGTAGCTTTGGTTGTTTTAGCACTGTAGACACCTAAGTTCTAAAGCCAGATCTGTCTTTTGCATATCAAACGTAAGACATTCGATGTCTTCTTGTTTTTTTAGCAAAATCCATATCTATTTTTAATTGGCATCTTGCTTTTTCGGCCTTGCGAAAATGACTATTTTGTGTTTCTTTTATAGAATTGACGTCCTCGCCGCTTTTTCCTGCATTTAGTTGTTTAATGGGGAATTTATCATATAGAATGCATGTATCTTTGCTAAATATTTTAACTTTGATGTTAAAGTTACTGTAAAAGAATTGTTTAAAGTCACTATAACTCCCAGCGTTCAGGGCCAGCTTAGCTTTATATACATCAGACAAAGTCACTTCTGGTTGAAAACATTTGACCGACGTTTTAGACCTGCTCTGATGAGACATATACACGTCTGTGTCAGTGGGAGTGAACTAGTGAATTCTTTTATTTCTTGTCTTCGCACATCAGGTACCCTATTTTCTCCACCACTTTTTGAACCCCTCTGGTCTAGCAATGGTTTTCTAGAATGAATTTTGTCCATGGCCGTTGAAATTCTAGTTGAACATAATATATTAAGGCCTCAATCCTTTGGAACTCACTGTCATCTGACATACGACACTCCAATTTAATTGCAATTTTTAAATCTAAATTGCACAAACATCTTCTACAAAGCGACTAGCTTGTTACTATATTTATGTAGTCTATATATTAATATTTATTAATTATTACACATAAATACAGATCTTTAGAAGTATCATGGTTAAGTATGATAAGTATTATGTTTAAATACAGTATGTAGTTGTATGTATTTGTAAGTAATTTCTTATATTTTATGTTCAGTTATCCTAATTAAACCACTTCCGCTTACATTTAAGTTTTCCGTTGACACTAAGGTCGTCTGGAAGAGATCGCTTCAAGCGATAAGACCGTCTTTGCCCACGCTCTGTCTAACCGTTTTTATGGTTGTCTATTATTTTGTAATTTGTGAGCAATAAAGAATTTTATTATTATTATTACGAGTTTTGCAAAACACATCTCGACAAACATTATGAGTTTATATTTTATATTAGGTCATTACATATGAAATTGGCGCTTTGTAAAAGAGGAACACAAAGTCGGTTTTTTTTTAAAACATAATATATTTATTTAATCAAAGTATATACCATAGCTATCAATGCACTTTTGCCATCTCATAGGTAGTTCATTGATTCCTTTACTAAAAAAACCATTCGGACAAGAATCAATAAAATCTTTGAAGGCGCCTTGGACTGACCCATCGGAGTAAATGCTGCTTTCCTTCGATTACATGCAAAACTTGCCATTGCCGCACATACAGACCAGTGATGTATTTTACTCTCGCCAAATGTGGTACTACTTATTCGGTATACATGATTTAGCTACTGATGCTGTTTCTATGTACTGTTATACAGAAACAACTGTCAAGAAAGGTGAATCAGATGTGACGTCCCTGTTATTACATTATTTAACTAACACGGAGATAACATCTGAAAATCTTGTACTTTTGAGTGAGGATGCAGTGGGCAAAATAAAAACCACATCATGGTTTATTTTCAGTACTTTCTGGTCCACGTCTTGAAGCTTTTTAAAACAGTTACACACATTTTTCCTGTAAGAGGACATTCTTACCTGCCTAATGATGCAGACTTTGCCCTTATAGGCAACAAGAAAAAAAGACATTCTGCAGAGGTTCTTTCAGATTGGGACAAGATAATCTGTGAGGCCAGAAAATATCCCACACCATTTAAACTTGCATGTGCCACAGAAGATTATTTTTTTAACATGAAGGAGGCACTTATGCCATACTTCTTAAAGACCCCAAAACCAGCTCTCAAGTTGCGACAAGCACGAATTATCAAGATAAGTGATAAGTACCAATATATAAAGGTGAAGAATACATTCTCAGGGCCTTCATTCAAGAGTGAAATACGTAAACGTCTAAGCTTACCAAATGAGTTGGTCATGGTCCCTTATATGTGTCTTTTATAGAAATGACTGCTGGGAAAAGGCTAATTTGATAGCTCTCAGTAAATACTTAAGTACCCCTGAGAACCGAGACTATTATAGGAATTTATGCTCTGATGATAATGTGGAGTGCCATGATGATAATGTGGAGGTGGATGATGATGACAACAGTGATGGGTGTGAAGAACAATAATGAAATATATAGTATTTATGTTAAAATTATAGTTTATAAGTAAAATATTAAGTTAAGAAATAAATTATCTATCGTAATAAATTTTCTTTTATTTCATTTACCTAGTACCTGAAGGAATAATTTTCTTAAATTTTTTTTTGAAAAACTACCTGACTCAATTTTTCATATAGATTTGTTGAAAAACTACCTTTGTCAAACTAATTTTCAGGGATATTTCTATTATACAGGCCAAAATTGGACTAAATTTATGCATAATGCAAAGGGGTTATTCAAACCCAGAACATACAGAAATTAATGGAAGATTTAACAATGGCATTAATAAAAAAAACATTTTTTGCTTCGAACACAAAATGATATGATTATGACAATAGTTGTTTTTCCAAAACACCCTTCATTTATCATAGGTTATTTTAATTTGTTGTTGTTAATTTAAATATATTTCGATTTTAAATTGTTAGCTTAAAATATAAATATAATACAATAAAGCTACATTCATACAGTCGTAAGGGAATCGTCGTTTTTTATACATCGTCTGTCACTTTCATAAAAACGAAGATTGCCGATAGACATTATGAAGTTAATTGTAATGTACATAAATATAGTAGGTACAACTACGTTTTAATATCCTACGGTAATCATTGTTTTTCTATCGAAGTGACAGACGATGAATGAAAGACGAGTCCCGAAAAACATTAAGAACATTTATTTAATCGAGGTAAAAGACATCTGATTCTGACTTTAACTATAGTCCACGTTCGTTCAGTCCACTGACATGGATATGAGAATTGATGCCAAATTTAACACCAGCTGTCAGTTGTTCCACTAGTCACAAAAATTCATTCGTTATTTCGCTACAGAAACGCCATTTAATGGTAAATATTATCGTAGCGTTTACTGGAACAAGCTATTAGAAATACGGTGTTGAAAATCGAAACGAAAATTCTATTTCCCGCCTTTTTAACGTGTCAATGGTTAAAAGCTGACGCCATTTATTTAAATTTAAAAACACAGACAGAAACGGGAGTTTTGCCGGGGAGTTCAATGAGTGACGTTATGGAATTTGTAATATTTCATAAATTTGTGTTATTTCGGTTCTTAATGTGTAATATTGGTAGAATATTAACCATTAAATATTTGTTAACATACACAAGTGTGGGCAAGTGGTACAACTTCTAAAACGAGCTTTTTTGTGTTTCCCGCCAAAACTCCCCAAGAACTTTCAGTAAAGCGTCTACCACTTTATTGAATCGACTGACATGACTCATTGACTATACTGACTATTTATTTGGACTTTGACCTTACTTTAGACTTGACGATATAGGAATACAGTGTTGAAAATTGAAACGAAAGTTCTATTTCCCGCCTTTTTTACTTGACACTGGCAAATGGTATTAAGATAAGCCGACGCCATATATTAAAAAAAAAGTACAGAAACGTCAATGTCACTTAGTTGTCAAAACATTGTAATTTCAGCTGATTGTTTGCAAAACTCTGCTTAACTACCGCTAGAATTTTAATTTACCCAATCCCCACCACAAAGTACCGCTTTCTCCAGCACCATGGTAGCGTTATTTCTTAATTATTTAGTGCGATGTCGCACGAACTGGTCCAACGTATTCACTAACTGTATATTCAACAGGCAACTACGATGTTCGCGCGAGTTACATTTTACCCCACACTTTTATATAATGTGGTGATGGAGAAGGTGACCAGCAGAAGGTGGTACGATAGAATTGATGACAATATGATACTTGGGGCTCTGCCATTCCAAGGAATGACTAAACAGGTAAGTAACCCACTTAATGACAGTTTTAAGTTAAGAACAAAGTTTTTAAATCTTCCCAGGAACTTCCAAAGAATAAACTTAAATCTTGTTAACCTTAGTTTAGACACAACTATAATACTGATCAAATAAATCAGAGTTTTGCCTATTAATTATTTACAAGATTTGAATTTGTTATACTGAACATACAGATGAAATTAGATGTAATAAACATTATTTATGAAATTGTGTGCACCATACTTTTCTGAGTTTAAGCTTTTTAATCAAGTTAAAAGGTTCTCGAATAAATGTCTCACTTATCAAAATAATACACAATGAAGCCATAAATGCAAATATTATTTTGTTGTTGAAATAAAAACAAAACTGTTATTACAGCTAGTTGAGGAGGAGAACATCAAGGGTGTTGTGTCAATGAATGAAACATATGAGCTGAAAATATTCTCAAACGATGGTGAGGTAAGTACCAGACAATGTAACAGTGGTGTGGGGTTCCTATAAATCCATTCCTATCGGCTTCACTTACCACTTGCCTTTTAAAGACCAATTCCCTACCTTTTAATAAGCTAGGGAAATCCCCTATGAAGGAGAACCAGCCTTCGCCACTGCAATGTAATAATATGTACATTCAGGAAAATAATATTTAGCAGTAGGTATCTTGCACTTTGTTTATAATAAGAATGAATATTTAAATATATAAGGAAATAATAACATGACTAATTTCATAACTTCGTAAATTTTATAAAATATATTATCTATATAATCGCCAAATTTACAGTAAATTGGCACCTAAGTGTAATGTGTAATTTTGATGCAGTTCTAGTAAACTTATCTTTTTTGATTTTTTATTAGGTTAAGTCAATCTAGCATATTATCCTATAGATATATGATCTATAGAACCATAATGACAAGGCCTATTTCTCTTCAGAAGTTACTTCCACAAACCATATAAAACTGCCCTTAACACAATTTGTACTTTGTAAACAGTAAATACAAACTAGCACTGAGCACATAATATTAGGTCCTTACATATGAAATTGACGTTTGTCGTACTAGCCACTTTGATCTCAAATATATCTGCTTTGGTTGGGAATTTCAAATTCAAAATTTTTACCACTGTTTTTTCCTCTTTTGATTTTTTCTTTGCGTCACGCTGATTACAAAATAGAAAACTTGAAATATCGTATTATTTTCGAGTATGAGTTCCACCGTGGCACCAGTGCTGCAGATACAGCTCGAAGGATTAATGATGTGTATGGTACGGCGGTGTCGCAAAAGAAAACACAGTGCGTTTTTGGTTCCAACATTTTCTTTCTGGAAATTTCGACCTGCGGAACAAGCCCCGTGGACAGCCGGAGACCAAAGTAGATAATGAAGAATTGAAGATTATTGTGGAAGTGGATCCATCGCAAACCACGTCTGAGTTAGCTGCAGGCTGCGGTGTTAGTGATAAAACTGTTTATATCACTTGAAGCAAATTGGGAAGGTGAAAAAGCTTGAAAGGTGGGTACCTCATGAATTGAGTGCAGCAAATCGACAATCGCGCGTCGACTGCAGTGTTACATTACTCAACCGGCACAATAATTAAGGGATTTTAAATCGAATCATTACCTGCGACGAAAAGTGGATCCTGTCGACAACGACAATTCGAAACGCTCATCGCAATGGCTGAACCCTGGCGAACCAGCCAAAGCCTGCCGCAAGCGAAAATTGACTCAAAAAAAGTTACTTGTGAGCATTTAGTGGACTAGTGCCGGTGTCATTCACTACAGCTTTCTTAAATCTGGCCAGACGATTACGGCAGATGTCTATTGCCAGCAACTACAAATCATGATGGAAAAACTAGCTGCTAAACAACCGAGGTTGGTCATTCTCTTTAGGCCACTGCTTCTTCAGGACAACGCTTGACAAAGCAACACTGCACAACAGACGTCTACCAAATTAGAGGAGCTTCAATTGGATTGTCTAAGACATCCACCATACTACCCGGACCTTGCTCCAATAGATTACCATTTTTTTCGAAATTTGGATAACTTCTTGCTTAGGAAAAAATTCAACGCTGATGGGGCAGTCCAAAGCGCCTTTAAAGATTTTATTGATTCCGGTCCGAATGGTTTTTTTAGTAAGGGAATCAATGAACTACCTATGAGATGGCAAAAGTGCATAGATTGCAATATTATATACTCTGATTAAATAAATATATTATGTTTAAAAAAAAATCGACTTTATGTTCCTCATTTACAAAACGCCAATTTCATATGTAATGACCTAATTTAATGTGGGAAGAATGGGTGCCCCAAAGGGAGATCTCCGACCGAATGAGGTGGTATGCTTGGTCAGGCGGAGCCACACCTAAAATATAAAATTATTATTATTTTATGATGCCAATACCGAGATCTATACACAATATATAACTACACCAAATTTCATCCATTTATGTTCATAATTATATAAGCTAGAAGGGCGGACAGAGCGAAACTATATTGGTTCCTCAAATACTATGGAACCCTAAACAGACTGGCTGATTATATTCACGTTTTCTTTGTTTTTCCCTTAATTCTTGATCCTTATCCATGACCGTTACAAAGTATGGCTCAATGCACAGATGCGCAAAACTAGTCACTATAGAAGAGGTAAAAGTGCATTTCCTATCGGCTATCGGTCGTGCGACCGTACACCGCTTAGTTGGAATATATTGTCAATGTATTTTAAAAAAATATTTATAGACTACATAATATTACCTACTCTATTATCGACAGTAACGGCGCCACTGTTAAATATTTATATCGTCTGTCTCGTCCCGGAAATGATAGTACAATGTAGATCTCATCTAAACACATATTATTATGTAAATTATAGAAAAAAAAGGAGTAAACATATCTGTTGCATGAGAGAAGTAAAGATACTAGTGTGTTGGGTACATAATATATAAAATTCTTGAGGCAGTGTCTAAAGAATTTTATGTATTATAACCGACTTTAAAAAAAGACGGTTATGCATTCGACTGTTTTTTTTTATTATGTTCACGATAATTCCGCCGTCCTGTGTTCCGCAGTGTACCGATTTTCAAAATTATTTTTTTATGTAAATGGCACTGGTGGATTTACACTAGGGGCAGTCGGGGGTAGTGTATAGGGCGGCAAGTTGTGTAGGGCGGCAAAATTTGAAAAGTGAAAAAAAAATCTAGTGTTATCACAATTTTCTCAATGAATTTATTCTCTTATTTAATCATTTTTATTAAATAGATTATCCAAGAAATACAATTCATGCATTATGTGTCAAATCGAAATTTTGTACTGTATTATAATTTTGGCACGTGAAGTAGAAAATAAATATCAAAATAATGTTATTTATTTATTTCCTTGAATATTTAAAATGATAATATTTCATTTTTTATTTTCAGGAAGTAATACATTTAAATAGTAGTTTTTTTCGAAAAATAAAAATATTTTATTAAGATATAATTATACTTAAAGCAAACTTAAATAATGTAATACAATTATAGGTCATCCTTATTCCAAATTTGCGCCGCCAAGATGAGCTAAGCGAAGCGCAAGGGCACTACCAGACAACGTTTTCTCGATTAGTTTCGTTGTTTTTTTTTACCCTCACAACTAGTGTTTGGATTATATCAGATAACCGAAATTTTCAGGATATGTTCCCAGTAACAGACTAATTAAACATATAAAGTTTTGATTGCATAGGTCGTCATTATACTTTAGATTTTATTGATATCTAAAAACGCCTGATTTCGTCTCTGTCTTACTGATGATCAACAAAATTATAGGGTACTTCCACGGATAAGATAAATGAGGTTGGATTGGCAATGTGCGCGGGGCAGACGCGCCACAAGTATGATTGGACAATCATACTTCAACCGAACCACGCGTTCATACTTTTTAGTCGCTTGTTGATTGCCTCGCAGTACGGAGCAGCGCTAATATCCTTTTAAAATGCCGTGTTGTGCGATTGTTATGTGCAAATTAAAGAGTCAAACATCAAATATGAAACAAGGAGGAATTTCTTTTCATCGGTAAGCATAAAAACCTTAGTTTTTTAGTATTTTTCCCAAAAAACTAGTTCGAATTATGAAATTCTAAGTAGAAACGACAATTAAGCCAAGAATCACAGAAAATATACATTGCTGGTGAAGAACGCAAATATTTCGCGAGAAGACACATCTGACGCGCAATGGGTTGCGAAGCGAGCCAAATTACCGCGCCTTTCGACTCGTTCGCGTCACGTCCGCTTCGGTCGCCTGCATAGTGCAGTCAGTGATCGATGATTTATCGACAAATTATTTTTCTTCAGAATGAGTTACTACTGTTCTCGGTAGTAAAATTTTGCTAGTCTTTTTTTGCTACATAATATTTATCGACCATCGAATTCTTTTTTTGCTTTGATTTTCTAATTATTTTTGATTGCAAATAAAGGTAATATTTGTTGTGTAACATGTTGATGTTTTTTTTCATTTTTAACCCAATACCAATTAAATTCGCCTTTGACACAATGTTTTAGTTAGTATAAAATTACTAGTGTTCCCGTTATTAAAATTTTTCATTCAATTACCAATAGCTACAGTTTACGATTTACGATGAGCCCTCGGCAATAATAGTGGGGATGCACATATTGTACACGCGCAACCATACTTGCCCCGCTACTCCCCCCGCCGCATTCAAAAGTGAGGGCTCATAAATCGTAAATCTAACTGAAACTAAGATGATTTCAAGATTCAAGTTTGACCATTTTCATTATCAAAAATTCCTATCGACCATAGCAAGCCCTAGCGTGCGTGTAAATTTTGAGCATGTGGTTGTGTCGTAACGTTACCGACTCAACGTAGTGTAAGTACCAAATCGCAGCCCTCTGTTCTAGGTGTGATTTGTTGATTAGTGTGCGTAATTCGTGTATGTATTATTATTTCTTATGTAGTGGAGTGCATTGGTGGACAGGCGGTGACGCTGGTTTTCAAGTAAAAGTATCACGGTTGCCAATCCAACCTCATTTATCTTATCCGTGGGTACTTCGGAGTTCGGGAAGTCCTAGAAAGCTGAAATTTGGTATGTTTTTGGTTTGTTTGGTATTAGCATATTAACAACATAAAAATTGACAAACTTGGAACCTTTATCCTTCAACCTCTTAAACTAGGGGATGAAAATTTGTAACAGACTTGCCTACGCAAATTTTTAGGTCTGAAAATTGGTGTAGGGATCCGTGTTATAAATAGTAACAATAAAATTAAAAAGGTAATAAAAATATTGTCATAACAACTTTTAAAAAGAAGTGAAATCCCACCGTCCCGTGAAATCTCATACGATACCATATGACTCGTACTGCCAAAAAGCTATCAGATCTCATGTAAAACCAAGTTTCTGCCTTTACCAAACTTCTAACTCTACACGCCTTAACTCTACAAGCCTAACTCCACAAACTCTACGCCTTAGTCACGTAGCTTGGGCGATTCATTCCTACATGAATAGTATAACAGAAAAACAGTCCGTAAATTTTTCACCTTATTGCGAAATTGTTAAGTTAGGCTTGTAGAGTTAGTTTTGGTAGAGTCAAATTGTTTTTGTGGGATTTTATAATACTTAGAACAAAAACAAATACTTATTATGTTATTAAAGTATATAATATATAATAAAATTTCTGCAATCAATTAGATGTTCTAATTTAAAAAAAATAAGATAAAATTTCAGTGATAGGGCGGCATTTTCTTCAGTACCCAGGGCGGCACTAATTTGAAATCCGGCCATGGTAAAGGGTATTATCCCAAGTCGGTCCCGTTTTCACCAAAGTGGTGACCTGATGATGGGATCCATGAGGAATCGAGGGAACTACTCGAAATTTATATGGACACATGGTGATTTTGACTTTTTTTGAAGTACATAGTCTAAGCATATGCTACCAAAAAGTAAGATTTGCACCAAGGTATACCCTGGATCCAAAAGTACTGAACAGAACTCCTGACTCCTTATAGATACATGTTTGGCGAATTCGGCGTTGTTTAAAGAACTGCAAGCATATCATCATCACCACCATCTTCACATGAAACACCAACATATTATGATGTTGTTTGTGCACCGATATCAATGTCTTTGAAATTTTGCTATTGCTAAAATAATATTATGATCATCATCATCACTATAATATGTATACCAGTATATATATGGTACTAGCCAACCTGAATGTGAGTTCTATAAAATATTGTTTTATCAGGATGTTGTTCGGGCTGGTACCGACTTCAAAATTATGAAGATTGAGTAGAGAAATATTAGGTCCTTACATATGAAATTGGCGTTTTGTCGTACTGGTCACTTTGATCTCAAATATATCTTCTTTGGTTAGGAATTCCAATTTCAAATTTATACCGCTATTTACTCATGCATTTGTGTATCGAAAACCGTAATTTATTTGTTTTATCTTAGCGTCACTCTGTTTACAAAATGGAAAACTTGAAATGTCGTAATATTTTCGAGTACGAGTTCCACCGTGGCACCAGTGCTGCAGAAACGGCTCGAAGGATTAATGATGTGTATGGCGGCGGTGTCGCAAAAGAAAACAGTGTATTTTTGGTTCCAACGTTTTCGTTCTAGAAATTTCGACCTGCAGAACAAGCCCCGTGGACGGCCGGAGATCAAAGTTGATAATGAAGAATTGAAGGCTATTGTGGAAGCGGATCCATCGCAAACCACGTCCGAGTTAGCTGCAGGCTGCAGTGTTAGTGATAAAACTGTTTTAATCCACTTGAAGCAAATTGGGAAGGTGAAAAAGCTTGAAAGGTGGGTATCTCATGAATTGAGTGCAGCAAACCGACAAACGCGTGTCGACTGCTGCGTTACACTACTCAACCGGCAAAATAATGAAGGGATTTTAAATCGAATCATTACCTGTGATGATAAGTGGATCCTGTACGACAATCGGAAACGCTCATCGCAATGGCTGAACCCTGGCGAACCAGCTAAAGCCTGCCCCAAGCGAAAATTTACCCAAAAAAAGTTACTTGTGCGCGTTTGGTGGACTGGAGCCGGTGTCGTTCACTACAGCTTTCTTAAATCTGGCCAGACGATTACTGCAAATGTCTATTGCCAGCAACTGCAAATCATGATGAAAAAGCTAGCTGCTAAACATCCGAGGTTGGTCATTCGCTCTAGGCCACCACTTCAGTACAACGCTCGACCACACTGCACAACAGACGGCTACCAAATTAGAGGAGCTTCAATTGAAATGTCTAAGACATTTACCGTACTCCCCGGACCTTGCAACAACAGATTACCATTTTTTTCGAAATTTGTATAGCTTCTTGCTAGGGAAAAAATTCAACTCCGATGGGACAGATCAAAGCGCCTGCAAAGATTTTATTGATTCCTGTCCGAATGGTTTTTTAGTAAAGGAATCTAATGAACTACCTATGAGATGGCAAAAGTGTATAGACAGCAATGGCATATACTTCGATTAAATAAATATATTAGGTTTAAAAAAAACTACTTTATGTTCCTCCTTGACAAAACGCCAAATTCTTATGTAATGACCTAATAGTTAAAAATTTTAGACGAATTAAAAAGGGCTATTATTTAAAAAATAAATTTTATTTCATACTTTTTTGTACACTTTTACTTTGGAAGTCGGTTTTCATTTGAGATGCTATTGAAAATAAATTGTGAAGTAAATACTATCAGAAAATTAATTCTTTGAGCAGGTTGACCACTCTTTTATCTTGTTCGTATATTGTGACTGTGGCTTGTCATTATAACACGAGAAAATTATTAGATAGATCTATCTGTTAGAGGATTACATATAAATATGGTACATATGTAGAGGATATTATGTACAGCCATGGTACAGGCATATTATAGCTAAAAACCACATGTTTACCTACTTGTATACAATGGACGCCATTTAAAATAGTAGTTAATTAAAAAATCAAAGAGTCAGATTTAATTGATTATTATTATTGCTATTATCCGAATTTAAAATGCATAATACATGCGTAGGTATAATTGTGGAATTATTGAATAATAATAATAAAAAATGCAAAAATCTATAGATAAATGCTCCTGATTAGTTCGTCGTTTTCTTAACACGTCCTCATCTTTTTCTACACCTCAGTCATAATTTTTCTTAACATGAATCAGGATACTTGGCAAAACCCCGTAGGTACCTGATTCTGGTCCGGCTAATTGCCGAGACTAGGTACTATTTCTTTCAAATAATAATAATAAAGAAGATAACTTCTTTATTATTATTATTCTATACTTCTCAAATTATACCCAGGGTAATAATAATCTCTCGTCAAGGAAATGAATAAAAACAAAAAAGCATAATCATTAAAAATTTATGATTATGTTATTTGGCTTACGTAATACACTAAAATCCTTGTTTTTTTTCAGAAATGGCGTCAACACGGTGTTGACTTCCTACAGCTAGCGACGACAGATATATTTGAGGCCCCGGACCAGGACAAACTGTACGAGGGAGTGCGCTTTATAAATAGGTAATTTTATACCTGAATGTTTCTTTTAAGATAGAGGCATGTACAAGCAAATTTAAAGCCTGATACTAACTTTTACTGTAACACATTCTGCATTTAGACGCACGCATACATAAAATAACATACAAAACAGTTTTAACACATAAATATAATATTATAATATATCACGTCAATCTAATCCCGTGCTAAGTTGAACATTTTTTAGGACTTAGGGGGTATCAGACCACTATTTTGAAGGTACTTCATACTTATATCTATGTATATCTTTATACTATACAATCCTAGTACTACTACTATTATAAATCTAAAAGTTTGCTTAATATAAAGTAAGTTTAATATAAATAAATAACTGAAAAAGAAGATTTATTTCCATAAAGGTTAATAAATTGTCCCTACGTGATGGCTACCACCGGTTCGGGAACTAATCCGGCGAGAACGGCGTAAGAAACTCGCAGTGGGCCATCTTATTTTATTTATTTATTTTATTTAACAATTTATTGTACACAAGAAACATTTAAAACATTACACTTTACATGGAAAAATGACACACATCTTATAGCAAAAAAGTTGGAAAATTGTTCTTTTAAAAAAAATTTACAATATGAAAGCTTAGTGTACAAAATGATAATTACAATATAGATACAATTAAAATGCACACCACGTTCATTATTATATTTTTAAAACGAGGACCTAACGACCAAACATATCGCCTGATGCTAAGCATCTACCATCTCCCGTGAACACTCACAACACCAGAAGAGGTCAATGCTTTGTCGACCTCTTTATTTCTATCAGCTGATTGGCAAAGTACATACAATGAACACTACTATTGATGTAATAATTTACAATTTATGATACATCATATTATCAATTGAAGCTGTTCACGAATCTTGTCTATTGTGTTCAAACGTGCGTAGTGCCCCCGCCAAGACGAGCCAAGCGAAGCGCAAGGGCACTACCAGACCACCTTTTCTCGAAGCGTTTCATCGATTTTTTGAACCCTCATAACTTGGGTTTGGATTATACCAGATAAATGAAATTTTCAGTATATGTTCCCAGTAGCGGACTTATTAAACTTGTAAAGCTTAGATTCCATAGGTCTTATACTTTAGAATATATTTATGTCGAAAAACCCCTGATTTCGTCACTGACTCACTGATGATCAACAAAATTATATGGTTATATGGTACTTCCAGATGTCCTAGAAAGCTGAAATTCGGTACGTAATCTTGTATTAATTAGTACACAACCAACATAAAAGTTATCAAAATTGGAACATTTATTCTCCAACTCCTTAAACTAAGGGTTGAAAGTTTGTATGAGACTTCTGCAAATTTTGACGCTAGAGGTCTGAAAATTGTTGTAGGGATCCGTGTTATTATATAACAATAAAATGTAAAAAATAACCATGTTACCCTTTATTAACAACAAAAAACACAGTAAGTTTAATCTTTATCGACATAATTGAATGTACGTAATTCATCTTAAATAGTAGTGTGCGAACGTCCCTTTAATAATTTGAATTTTACCTATATGTATAATTCTCCATTGAAATGACTATAAAATACTTGGAAATAATTATTTCAATATTACCTCAATTAGTTTCCAATCCAAGCGACGAACGACGACATATTATCTGACATAGTTCATAATATACGCGATAGATGGCGCTTTTAACACAACTTTAAAAAAAATATTATGATTTATCATCAAAACGATTATTAATTATATGAAGTAAATAAAAATATCAAAAAACAATATTAGGCCATAAAACAGTTATGTACATACTTTTTAGTTTTTTCTTACGAAGTTCCTTATGGCGCGTTGCGAATTGTATGGAGGCTGGACGGATTATAGGCACGACACTTTTTGCCACTCGAAATACAATCTAATAACGACTATTAAGAATGATACAAAAAACGACCTTATCACCTTGACTATAATGTAGAATTTTGCAATTACACATTGTGACTTATGACTGTTACATATTGTGACTAGCTAGCCGGGCCTTAGGTTTGCGAGCGGTAGGACGGAAGAGCGCTTGATGTTATTACTCAGTACGGAGCCGGACTTCGCGGCGGCAACACTGCGAGCAGCAAGCAAGCCGCCCCCTCACCCCTGTCCCTACCTAAGGCGCGGCCAACTAGTTCGCGCGCACTATATGATGTCCTCCACGACGCATCCATCGATGGCGACCCTTATAGCCCCTCCTTGCATGAGCCCGTATATGGCTGGAGAAACCGAGTTTAGTCTGAAAGACTCGGTCGCACGCTGTGCAGTATAGTTGTCCGGTGGAGTTGTTCGTATAGTTATACGTAGGCTTAGGACCAGTCTTGCGGTGTTGGCGTTTGGCATCCAGATCTTCCATTCGAGCTTTTTCGAAGTTCTCAGTGCCTTCTTTTACAGCTTTTCGTCAGTCAAGCCTCACACGCGCCAGCTCCTGCCAGGTGTTATATTGTAAGCCACTCGCAATCAAATGCCGCTTGAGAACATCCCTGTAACGCAGGTACTGGCCCCCAGGCTTACGCTTCTCAGTTGAAATCTCCGAAAAGAATACGCTCTTAGGTAGACGGGAGTCGTCCAAGCGCACAAGGTGTCCACACCATCTAAGTTGGCCCTGCATGAGCAGACACTCCATACCAGACATTTTGGTGCGCCTTAGAATTTCAGTGTTTGGGACTTTATCTTGCCATTTGACTCTAAGAATTGCACGAAGACACCTCATGTGAAAGCTATTGAGACGTTTGATATCAGCCTTGTAAAGGCACCATGTCTCGGAGGCATAAAGTAACAGGGGTAGGACGATTGCTTTGTATACGGTAAATTTAGTCTGTAGGCGTAAGTCATGTGAATTCCAGACTCTTTGATCCAGCCTCCCAAAGGCGCCAGAAGCTTTCGAGATCCTTGATGAAATGTCTGACTCTAGGCGGTAGTCACTTCGTATGAGGCTGCCGAGGTAGCGAAAAGTCTTTACCTCCTCCAGCTGCTTTCCAGCCAGGGTAATCGGGGTGTCGCTTGCACTAGCACCTCTTGCAGGCTGCTGAAGGATTTGCGTTTTCGACAAGCTGATCACCAGGCCGAACTTACGACGTGACTGGTCCAGCTCATCTAGGTACTGCTGCAGGTGCTCAGTACTGTCAGCCATTAGGCATACATCATCGGCATAGAGTACTTCTAGCAGAGAGCGCTGTTGGGTTCTGCGCTTCGCTCTAAAACGTGACAAGTCGAAGACACTCTTGTCGGTTCGCACGTTCAATTGAATCTGACCGCTACAGTTCCTCAGGGCATCGTTCATTACGGCAGCAAAATAAAGGGCAAAAAGTATAGGGGCCATGACACAGCCCTGCTTGACACCGCTTGTTACCGGAAATTGCTCTGTGAAGTCGTTTTCATGACGAACTCTGGCCGTCATTCCATCGTGGATTTGGCGCACTATGTTAACAAACTTCACAGGACAGCACATTTTCCTCAGAACTTGTTACGGGTGGAATTAAATGAAAAAAAGATTTCCCGTGACAATAATATATTTATTAACAAAAAAGGGGTCGTGGGCAAAAGGCCGTACGGTCTGGTCTAGCCTCTTGGTGTCTAAGGGTATCTAAGGGGCTGTAAACCACGTGGGGGACTTAGCTGTAGTCCAGTCCTTAGTCCAGGAGTCTAGCACGTGGCGAGAGAGATGGGGCTCCAACTTCTGGTAGCTTCAATCGTCCAAAAAGTCCCAGTCCGATATCTATAAGCACTCAGAACTCCAGCTAGGTATATAAGTCCTTTTTAGACGGTACCTCGAGTGCTGTAGTTGGCGGAGTTTCGTGCCCCAAACCAAGTTCCTGAAATATTCACGATAACGTGTCGGTAGGAGTCCGGTCCCATAGCCAGTGCGATTTCAACCCCAAACGATCAAAAATCACGGGCTGTGTGACCATTACAAAGAAGGTAGGCAAAATAAAAAAAGATAAGATGATATTTAGGACAACCAATATGATACAAACATCGTAACATTTTAATAGTGCTAGATGGGAAAGATGAAACTACAAATTGAGCACGTGGTATGGCCAATCAAATAATTGACAACTAATTTACCAAGATGATAGTTTACATGAAAGAATAATGCGTTTTGATACAATTAACAGCATGATTTTCTAAATATTCACAACACAGATACTTAAAACACTCACCGTGATACACAGGATTAAGAAATAAAAGATACTGGAAAAACTTCAACAATAAAAATTCTTCTTCTTCTAGCAGGAGGAAAAAGGCCCTGTCATCTCGCGATAGCCCTTATATACTCCTACTGACATAATGTTTTTTTTTAACTGACAACCAGCGGTAATGCATAATCCAACTGCCACAATAAAGGGATATAGGAGATGAAGCTCTAGTTACAAAACCTTTGCCAATAGATTGCGTCGTCTTACATAATTTAGTTATTAAAGTTAGCAATAACAGCCAATAGATGACGCTAGGAGCGTCGTTATAAGTTATATTAATGCGCTAAAATGTAGCTATGCTACAAACTGTCTATAGGGCTATTCTAGGTACTCGGTCGAAGGCTTTTTCCAGGTCGACAAAGCACATGTACAGTGCACGTTGCTGTTCTAAGCATTTTTCCTGCAGTTGCTTGACCACGAAGATGGCAGCAACTGTGCCTCTATTTGGGCGGAAGCCGCATTGGTTTTCAGGGAGACAGCGCTCAGCCAACTGACATAACCGTCTGTTGATGATATGGGCCAGTATCTTACCGGCTGCAGAAAGAATAGCAATGCCCCTATATGCACCGCAATCCGATTGGTCGCCCTTGCCTTTGTACAGTTTAGATATGACAGCATCTTTCCAGTCTTGGGGTACGACTTTCGTATTCCATATGTGCTGCACGATTTCAAACAGTCTGTTTTTAATATTGGGCCCTCCGTATTTGAAAACTTCGGCAGGTAGACTGTCTAAACCCGGTGACTTGCCGTTTTTTAGCCGTACCGTAGCTTTACAAAATTCTTCAAATGAGGGTGGATTATCAAGTTCAGGTGCATACGGAAGATTTTCAAGCGCACTGTTGTAGGACAGATCCGCTCCTTGGATTTCAGGGTTAAGTATTTCATTGAAGTGTTCCGCCCACCGAAGGAGGACATCCGCTAGGTCAGCCAGGCGCTTAGATTTGTCGCGCGAGTAGACTGGGGCTGTAATTTTATGCCTGGGTCCAAAGACGCATTTTAGTCCTTCGAAAAATTTGGAGGTTTGGTTGGTGTCAGCGAAACGTTGCAATTCTTCAGCTTTTCTAGACCACCAACGATTCTTTTGCTCTCGCACTTTTAGTTTAAGCTCATGTAGTATGGCTTTTCGCCGAATGTTGTCGCCTTGGTGATGATTTAGTTCGCGTCTTGAGTCTTCGACAAGTTTCCGTATCACTTCATCGGAGTCATCAAACCAGTCTTGATTTCTCTTTGGCGGCTTACCAATAAGTGTCTTAGAGACTTTGTGCAGTGTTTCGGCATAGTTACGCCAATCATCATCAATTGAGGCACTTTCGTCCGTAACATTCAGCGCTGCACCAAAAGCGCTATCGAGGTCACGTTGCAAGTCCTCATTTTTATAAAGTTTCGCAAAAGCTAGTCGTGCGGGAACTTTATGTTGCATGCGGTGTAGAGGCTTATACTGTAGATTTATCTTAGATCTTATGAAACGGTGGTCTGTCCAGCCCTGGGCTCCACGCATTGATCTCGTTATTTGTACATCTTTGAGGTCTTTTCTTCGAACAATGATATAGTCGATGAGGTGCCAGTGCTTGGATCGGGGGTGCATCCACGACGTCTTGTATTTTTCGGGTAATCGGAAGAAGGTGTTTGTGATGCTAAGGCCAAATTCAGCACATAGAGTTAGCAGGATGGCACCATTTGTATTACATTTGCCAACACCATGTCTTCCGGGAGCATCCTTCCAGGCTTCGTGTTCTGTACCGACGCGCGCGTTAAAGTCTCCAAGCAGTATCAACTTATCGCTGGATGGAACAACCCGTAGTACCTCCCTTAACTCATTGTAGAATATGCACTTGTCTTCATCTGATGAGGGTATGGTAGGTGCATATACACTTACTTTGACGACCTCTGCGGCTCAGTGGTTCAGCACGTTGGTGCTCAAGCAAGGGGTCGCGGGTTCGAATCCCGCCGAAGGAACTAAAAGTTTTTCTGTGTTCCTGGGTCATGGATGTGTATTAAATATGTGTATAATATAATAAAAATCTTATATATATGTATAGTATAAAAGTAAATATACTTCCCGTTTTCTGGTACCTGTAACACAAGTTCTTCGGATACTTAGCACGGGGCCAGATTGACGTGGTGTGAAGCGTCTATAGATATTATTATATTATTATTATTACTTATAAGGTGCAGAAATTTTTTGGGAGATATGTGCAGTCGCAACGTCACCAGCCTGTCATTGATACCAACAGGGGGTTCTACTAGAGTCCTTGCGATTGAGTTCTTGATCGCAAAACCGACGCCACTGGCCGATCTTTCCGTCGCCGGCTTTCCCATCCAATAGTAGGTATACCCACCCAAATCCTCACAGAGTTCGCCACTTCCTGTCATGTGTGTCTCACTTATAGCAGCTATATCTACATTGTACTGGGATAGTTCGCGGGCTATTAGAGCGGTCTTCCTTTCCGGGCATAAGTATCCAGTAGAGTTCTTACGTTCCAGGTAGATATTTTGAAGATTTTTGTTTTTCTGTTGTTCTGACCGCGATTTGTTGGTGCCTAAGTGACCGCGGTTGGACACCTAGGTGAAGATGAGACGGACTATGTTTTGGCCACCTTTTCTAGGCCCCTCCCCGGATTGGGGAAAGCAGAGCGATCCTGAACAGGGCTGCTTTGTCACCAAAACGTGCTGCCGAATCCATCCTCCCGTCCCAGTCGAGTCAGGAAGCGACCACTCTCGTTTGGTCGCCTACGTACAGAGAGTCAGCTAAGAGCCAGACCCACCAGTCCGGACTCCCACCACCAACGCTCTATCGCCGCAGGACTTGTGATTTCTCATTGCCAAAGGTTCTTGCTAGGGTCATCAGCGCGTGAGTATATTATAGTGGATGAACGGTTGCGCAGCCACAAATCCACTCCCTCGTCCGCTTTCCCAGGTGCCAGTGTATCGATACGACCAGCCGAGATGCAGGGATGCAGTGAAAGGCCACAGGTCTCTTAGAGGATCCAGACGAGTGTCCTTGAGGCCCATCACCATTATTTGCGGAGAAGAAAGTCAACCTCATACAAAAAAGTATAAAATTAAGTCGCTCAGTTCCCTGTTCGCTTAGATCTTTTAAACTAAGCAACGGATTTGATTGCAGTTTTCAGCAACAGATAGAGTAATTAAAGAAAAAGCTTTATATGTATAATACATCGAACTCGTGCGAAGCTGGAGTGGTTCGCTAATATAAAACAATAAAAAATTTAATTCCAATTACTGTCAAAATCCCACTAATGAGGTGAACATCACCATACTAAATAATAATCAGCATGGCAAGAGCTACAACTGAGATAGGTTTGAAACGTTTTTTGCATGGTCCTTTGCCATTCAATGTTATTTGACATTCCAACAAAACTGTTCAACCATGGACAATTCTTAAACTGCAGTATAAAATATTCGTGAGGCTATACATACGTGTAGCGTTTTCGATGGCGCGATGCAGAAGCGGCAGTGTCATCTGTTGTGGCTTATATGTAACTTAACTTTTATGTAACATAACGCACCGAACTGCCCCCTTTTATTCCATGCTTATTCATACAAAGTTGACTGCCCCTGATGCTGGGACAGCTTCTTGAACCCAATTATTAGCGAACTTATAGTGATGCTAGTTGTAATCCGTTTTATAGGGGCGTAAGCGCTGCTCAAGTTTGTACCTTGTACGACAATATACGCCCCTCGGGACCCCGAATTTTTTTTCTTCTCTTTGTTTACGTTTTTAAGCCTTGTAACTTAGTACTTCATTATCAGGTTTCTGCCCAGCGGCGGCAAGTTGCGGTCGGTGCCTCTAGACGATCCGCAGATCAACCAGGGGACTGTTTATGTGCACTGTAAGGCGGGCCGCACGCGCAGCGCCACGCTCGTCGGCTGCTACCTCATGCTGGTGAGTGCCGGTGTCCGGTCACGGTTCGGTCAGCCAGGGGGGCTGGTTATGTGCACTGTAAGGCGGGCCGCACGGGCAGCGCCACGCTCGTCGGCTGCCACCTCATGCTGGTGAGTGCTGCCGGTGTCCGATCACAGTTCGGTCAGCCAGGGGGCTGGTTATGTGCAATGTAAGGCGGGCCGCACGCGCAGCGCCACGCTCGTCGACTGCTACCTCATGTTGGTGAGTGCTGCCGGTGTCCGGTCACGGTTCGGTCAGCCAGGGGGCTGATTATGTGCACTGTAAGGCGGGCCGCACGCGCAGCGCCACGCTCGTCGGCTGCCACCTCATGCTGGTGAGTGCTGCCGGTGTCCGGTCACGGTTCGGTCAGCCAGGGGGCTGGTTATGTGCACTGTAAGGCGGGCCGCACGCGCAGCGCCACGCTCGTCGGCTGCCACCTCATGCTGGTGAGTGCTGCCGGTGTCCGGTCACGGTTCGGTCAGCCAGGGGGCTGGTTATGTGCACTGTAAGGCGGGCCGCACGCGCAGCGCCACGCTCGTCGGCTGCCACCTCATGCTGGTGAGTGCTGCCGGTGTCCGATCACAGTTCGGTCAGCCAGGGGGCTGGTTATGTGCAATGTAAGGCGGGCCGCACGCGCAGCGCCACGCTCGTCGGCTGCCACCTCATGCTGGTGAGTGCTGCCGGTGTCCGGTCACGGTTCGGTCAGCCAGGGGGCTGGTTATGTGCACTGTAAGGCGGGCCGCACGCGCAGCGCCACGCTCGTCGGCTGCTACCTCATGTTGGTGAGTGCTGCCGGTGTCCGGTCACGGTTCGGTCAGCCAGGGGGCTGGTTATGTGCACTGTAAGGCGGGCCGCACGCGCAGCGCCACGCTCGTCGGCTGCTACCTCATGGTGGTGAGTGCTGGTGTGCGGTCAAGGTTCGGACAATCTAGACTGTGATTGATTTGAGGACTGTTACTGATTTTTTGCTCTCTGCTCATCGCACTTAAATTATACCGCCTTTGCGGCTTAGCGCTTCGGCACAAGTCGAAGGTCGCGGGTAACACAAGTACGTAGGATACTTAGCACGGGGCCAGATAGATGTGGTGTGAAATAGGTCCATAATCCTCTACAAAATAATATCAAACATTTTGAAATCATTGTTTTCCTTTTTAGAAAAACGGATGGAGTCCAAACGAGGCGGTGGAGTATATGAGGTCAAAGCGACCTCACATTCTACTTCATACCAAGCAGTGGCAGGCGCTCGACATCTTCCACAGAAGGCACGTGCAGACGTAACGTGTCGCCATCGCTGTGACGTGACCGTGCCCGGCCAGGTCCCGGGGGCGGTGTTCCATTTTGAACCTTATTGTACTCTCAGTAATAAGGTCGAATGTTGTACATCCGGTTTGTCGGTGGTTGTATTTAGGTGTATGAAACACGCTACCTCAAGGTTTTTGTATTGGTTTCTTAGTTGTTTCTGTATGGCCCAAGCGATAATACGAATTTAATTTAATACAATAAAAAGTAATATCATGTCGATGACTCGACTAGTCTTAATGAACCTTTAGCCATGTTGCCATCGATAATTACGACGGCGAAGTTCAAACAAAAATGTATGGGAATTGACATAAACATAATATATGACATAAGTATTATGCTTAATACAAATCCGGGATCCATATCCCATACATTTTTGTTTTCGAACTTCGTCGACCGTCGTAATTAGCGATGGCAACTTGGCTAAATGTTCTGGTTGGAAAGTGCGCATCTATGGGTAGCCTTCCGATCTATGCGACCGCGACGCGAGACTGCGACCAACAATCCAGCTAACCAGGATCTCTGGCCGCGCTCACCGGTCGCGCGTCGCGGTGATTGTAGCAGTGGTCCCGCGGCCCTATGTGTCTCGCGTCGCGCCCGCGACCAAATGTGACATACAGGTTGGCGAAAAAGAGTATGACGCGGTGACAGCGGGAACTAAAAATATATTCGTTTGTATCCTTATTAGATTGGAATGAAATTTATTATATTTATTTGCTATATTATAATACATATATTTAAATTTAAAATTTCAATCAAATCTGTTATGGATAAAAGATGATACAGCCGCAAATGTTTTTAGTTCCTGCTGTCACCGCGTCATACTATTTTTCGCCAACCAGTATGTCACATTTGGTCGCGGGCGCGACGCGAGACCGACATAGGGCCGCGGGACCACTGCTACAATCGCCGCGACGCGCGACCGGTGAGCATGGCCAGAGATCCTGGTTAGCTCTTTTCGCCAAGCTGTACCGACTTATACAAATCCTAGTGCAGCGCCGCCGCGGGCGCTGCTGTGCGGTGTCTAAGCGTACTAACTGTATAAGCTAGTTTAATGTAAACAGTTACTGTATAAACTAACTGTATAATTGTATAAAAAGTTTATTTACTTAATTTGAAATAAGCACCTATTGTATACACCATTGTTAACCACATTCATTGAAATAAATGATGATTGATTGATTGACTAATGGCCGGTTTCAATGACCTATCTACCAATAACTGTTTGTTAAAAACGTCGTCATTCAATCATTTGCCGGTTTTTTGCGATACAAATTTAAAGTTTCTAACGAATTGTTATTGGTGGATAGGTTATTGAAACGGGTCGTTAATATTGTAAAAATATTTATTAACTAGATATAATAGATTCATTCGAATGAAAAGAAATTCCTGAAAGTAGGTACGTACTGTGTGCGTATTTAATTACACGGGTCAGCCCAGACGCGCACAACACAACGCGCGAAAATAATGATAAAGGACCATGCAAAAAACTGTATGGGCAGTATACCCAGCCATCAACAGATTTCAAACCTATCTCAGTTAATAGCTCCGTGCCACGCTCATAATTATTTAGTATGGCGACATTCACCTCTGGAGTGGGGTTTTGACAGAAATTTGAATTTTATTTTTTATTGTTTATATTAGCGACCTACTCCAGCTTCGCACGGGTGCTAACTAGACTTCTTTTTCTAGCATATTTTTAATAATAGTAAACTTTAACAGAATATCACTGAGAATGTTTACCTACACAGTATAAAATGAAGTCGTTCAGTTTCCTGTTCGATTAGATTTTTTTAACTAAGCAGGAATTTTAATGCAGTTTTCAGTAATGGATAGAGCGATTGAAGGTGAAGCTTTATATGTTTATTACATCGCGACTGTGCGAAGCTGGAGTGAGTCGCTCATATAAAACAATAAAAAAAATATTCCAATTTCTGTCAAAATCCCACTCCTGAGGTGGATATCACCATACTAAATATTAATCGGCATGGCAAGAGCTGTTAACTGAGATAGGTTCGAAATCTTTTGGTTGTCTACGATTTATTGCATGGTCCTTTAAATCTATACTTCTATAATAATATTATAGTATACAGAAGTATTTATTTAAGAGCAAGAAAGAGTAAAGATTTGTTTGTATGTTTGTTTGAATAGGCTCCGAAACTACTGTACTGATTTTGATGTAAATTTGGACAAATATAGGTAGATGGCGGGAAGAACATAGGCTAGTTTTTATCGCGGAAAATGTTTCGCGGTTACTGCGGGAATTTCGCGGGCAACCTGAAGTATTTTATAATATTCTCAGTGCACTGCACAGCATTATAACATTATAAAAGTGCCTACTAGTATATTACATTTTAAATTATACATTTTCTGCCTTGTCACGATTGACTTATTAAGATTCATGATATTAGGTAATATTTTATCTATGTATGAATAAAAAATACTAACGTATTTTTTAACTTGGGCTTGTCTATTTCTATGGGCTTGGTTATTTGCAAAAAAAAATTGGGATGTTAACAAGTTGATAACAACAGCTATTTTCTTTATTTTCTACCAAAAGTTATAACATGCTAACATGATAATTATATAGCAACGATATCACAACTTCATAAATATGTTTGATTGGTTTTACTGCTGTTCTTAGGGTTCCGTAGTTTACGTCTCGAAACCCTTATGGTTTCGTCATGTCCTTCGGCTCACTGTCCAAACGGTTAGTGCTAGAAAGATGAAACTTCATGGATATGTGTATTTACCACGTCGACTAAGTGCTAAAATAAAATCACGAAAAATATTTTTTTTGGGATACCTAAAGATTACACGTAAAGTGGGGATGATTTTTTTTCTCGCGTCTACCCCATAGTGTGGTAGTGGTGGTATCATTAGATAGGTATTTTAAAAACAGTGCGAGGTTGCTAAGACGATTTTTTGATTTAGGTGTCTGTTTGCGAGATATTCAATTTTAAAACGCATGTTTTTGTTAAACTAGTGCGTCCCCCCTGTAAAAGCTAAACGGCTGGTTCGAAAAATCTGAAAAAAATCATGATGGTAGTCCATGTGATGAACTTTCAAGGAAAACTGTAACGGCTTGTCTGACTTTGTTAGTTTAGGAGTTATAGATGCCTTGATTGTGAAATGCGCTTTCTTGGAAATAATAAGTCAACATGTAAAATATTGGTATAATGGTACGGGGAACCCTACGTGCGAGCCCGACTCGTACTTACCCGGTTTTTTATTTTAAATTAAGATTTTATTTTTGTGCCTATGACGTGTCGTGGATTGTGATAACTGTATCTAATAATAACAATTATATAAATGGACCATTAATATGTATTATATGAAAATTAATTGCAGATTTTATTGTTTAATTATTTTTTATGACTAATTTTGCTAACATTAAGTAGAAGGATTAGGTATTTAAATTCCACACAAAAAAGTCATTTCTTCAAATGTAACCAAAACCTGCTATTTTGAATGTTAATAAACTTAATAGGCAATAGTATTATGTAGTACAACTTCACATAACTTTAAATAAAAATGTGTACAGAGCTGTTATGGCATACTTTAATAACAGATTCTTGGAAAAAACCTACGTTTTATAATTAATATGTAGATAATATTATTACACATTTTCACATGCTACTCACATAAAATATTTTAATTGCTATCATAAGTGTAATTATAACCCCATTAATTAATCACACGTAATTAAGTTATGAAATTATTGTTGATCGTTAATTAAACAACTTTTATTATATAAATTGATTATTAGTTAAGTACTGACACCTTGTTTTATTTTTAACATATCACGCCATTTTGAACATTAGTTTCTCATAAAAATTATAAAAAGGTAAAAATTAAAAATTATGATTAAATTCAATATTTATTACATCCAAAAACATCGTCTCACGATAAAAATAAATAAATTATACACAAACAATTTAAAATTGAATTTTGCTCTGCATTAAGTACCTATGTCAATAGTAAAATGTCAATTATCTTGAATAATTACATGAGACCTACATCACAATAAAAGAAAAATTAATACAACACAACGAATGGTCATTAAATAAAATTAAAATGGCAAAAATTAATACTTTGTTTAATCATTAATTGTGTATTTTATCAAGTCACTAACCACAATATGCATATATGTATTCTATTGTTTGAAAGTCACAAAGCAGGTGAGAGATTACATCGAACATGTAATTTACTGCCTAATATGAGCATTCATTTTACCTAATTACAATGTACATGTTTTGCCAAGTCAATTATTTCAGTTTAAAAAACAGACAAAATACGATGCCTAGATCCATTTCATTTTATATTATTATAATTTCATATTTCTAGCTGGTTCTGTATCTTATAATTTCGTTTGCTCGCATGATGTTGCCTAATTATACAAAAATCACGTTACACATTATTTAACGATATGTGCGTATGACGCTACTGCTGAAACTTTAGTTTATACATACACTTAACTGGGTAATATTAAAATTGGTAAATAAAATGGCAAGAATAAATCCAAACCAGAAAAAAATACTTGACCGTTTACAAAAACCTTTTTATATTTTGCTATATTTTATTTAATTCAGCCGTGAATTAATTTTCCTGGTCAGATCATAATTTTGTGTGTACAGAGTAGATGACTAATATGTTTAAAATCACAGTTTCAGTCAAAAGCGTCATACGCACACGTATGAGAAGAGATTTTTTTGTCTTTACGCCTTCTGCTCTGATTTGATAGCCCAGAACTGTTTGACGGTGTTGGCGATGCCGATGTCGTGGGTGATGATGTATAACAGGCCGCCGAGGGTGGCAATGGAGATGAGGTACACTAGCACGAGAGCGATTTTGGGGATGATCGGTCCGAATATGCTGGCGCGTACGTAGTCAATCGCTATGGCTTCCAAGCCCCTGGAAAAATAAAAATAATATAATATCTATGGACGCTTCCACACCACGTCAATCTGGTTCCGTGGTAAGTTCTCAAAAAACTTGTGTTACGGGTACCAGACAACGGAAATATATTTAAGTAATACTTTTATACCATACATATTTTTTTAATACACATCCATGACCCAGGAACACAGAAAACTTTTTGTTCCCTGGTGGGATTCGAACCCGCGACCACCGGCTTGTGCGCCAAGGCGCTAAGCACTGAGCCACAGAGGTCGTCAAAATATTTAAAATCATATAGATGCATAATATTACTATAAACAATATACATAATAACATTAACACTTTTGCCAAAAGGTAAAATTAATTACTCAACCACTACTGCAATTTTGTATCAGAGAACCTCAAACTGCGCAAGTAGCGAACCTTAGCGGAAACCTCATTTATGGGGTGTAAACCCTAGGCGCATGGGGTCTGGGCACATAAGCTTTTCAAAGAAATATCAAAAAAGCTTATTAAAGCCACCCGAGACCCCAGAACCTGGAACTACCTGGCACAACGGAAAGCCATTGCTATCCAACGAGGCAATGATATCAGTTTGCTAGGTACTGCCAGATGGGGATGACCTGGAGAAGTTTTTCTATTTATAGATATTTTTAGAGATAGTCATATTTGTAGATAATTCTTCTATTTTTAGTATAAATTTTTAGATTATTATTCGGCTCTATATTGTATTTTAATAATTGAAATAAATTATTATAACACAAAAAGAATTTGGTGTCAGAAAGTATTGTAAAAAGACGTAGATTTCATACACACTTTACGTGACTATGTTGCATGGATTTAGTTTTCCTAGCTGTGAGCTTATAAATGAACCTATCTTCTAACAAGCTGAATTCTATGTCTACTGTACAAAAAACAAATATAAGCAAAGGGAACATACAATGTCCTTTGGTTGAGCCATATTCTGCCAAATACGTAGAAAGGCACGGCACATTCCAATGTCATTATATATCAGATAGAAGAGTCCTCCAAGGAGCATTGCAGACAACACGTATACAACGACAATGGTTATCATAGGTATTATGCGACCAAACAGAATGACTCTCACATACTCAACCACGACTGCCTCCATACCCCTGGGTTAAGGATAAGGCAAAAGGATAGGTTAGTAGGACACAGGGAAGTTTGAATAGGACACAAAACCTAACAAATAAATCACTAAAATTTTTAATTAAAAAATTATAACCCGACTTTTTAAATTATATATCCTATGTTACCGGGCTATTATTACGAATTTATTGACACCTCATTCATTAAAATCGGACTAGTAGTTTAGGCGCTGCGGTGGAACAAACTAACAAACAAACATTCATACATACATAGACTGCCAAAACCCTTCCTTTTGGCTTCACCGCAGTCGGGTAAAAAAGATAGTATAAATAAGATGGAATAAGAATAGATGGGAAAGTAAAATTGTAAATCTGAGTAGTAACTAAAGTAATCTTGTGGTTAACAACAAATTCTGATATACCCGAAACATACATGCCTACCACACAAAACCACAACAATTACTAGTAATTTATTTACTAAACTTACCAAAAACTGTGGGCCACAATCAATAGAGCAAGGGCAGAGTCAAAAAACTTGTTGGGCATCAATAAAGCTAGTGGAATGAGGGGTACAAGTGCTGCGGCTGTCACCTTCTCAATTACCCATAACTTGGTGTGGTCATGTGCCTTTTCCTCCGACAGCCTGACCGATGATGTTTGGAAGGGGCGCACCTGGAATAGCAAGGTTAGTAATCTATTCTACATTTTTTCTTATAATCTTCACATATAATTTTTTTATATTCTTTATATACTAAAGTGGAAGTGGATAGGCTACACTGTAAGAGGAAGAGATAAATGATTTTAAACATTGCTATTTTGGTTTACCAGCCATGTGAAAAGAAAGAGAGATAGACCTCACAAAGGTGGGTGGATGAAATAAAAAAACACTGCACGAGGAAAATGGACAACTATTGCAATTGACAGAGAAAAATAAAATGGTCTGGGGGAGGCCTTTGCCTGCAAGAGGCACACAGATGAGACCGAGCAGAATTTTAAGTAAATAGCAAACGTAACACTATCTGAAATAAAGGCTTATATTATTATTCTTATAGTAAGTAAGGTAAAGATCTACAGTTTAACACAAAATATTGGGCAAGATTTATATCTGTAAATACCACCTAGGCCCACTTTAAGTAGTATCATATCTATCTATTATTAAAATGAAATAATCCAATGTTAAACACTATAACCCAACTATGACAATTATTTAGCCTATTACTCCATGTCATTATTACAAATCTATTGACACCTTATTAATTAAAATCGGATCATGACTTTAGCCGGAACAAACATATATAGACCGCAAGAATCGTTACACATCCTTTTGGCTTCACCGTAGTTGGCTAAAAGTAAAGGGATATTTAGATGACAAAACTAATATTTTCAGTGTGAACTTACAGCATTGAGAATGGGTTCTGCTTTAGGGACCAAAGAAACTTTTTTCAACTGAATTGCACTGGCGGTTGTCCTAAACACAGACGGGTTCAGCACAGACTGTGTCGTCAACTGTCTCAGCTGCTGACTTAGTAGCCGGCTTGTGCATGCTGTAATCATAATATTATTTTTTTAGTCCACTGAACAAGATTTTATTTTAAAACAATCAACATCATCTTACATTATTAATTATTTCATGTTTAGGACATAATAAGTTTTCAATAATATAATAATATGATAATAATATCTATGGACGCTTCACACCACGTCAGTCTGGTCCCGTGGTAAGTATCCATAATATACGCCTAATGTGTAATGTTTTAAATATTTGCATTTTCACAAAATAATACAAGAATTGGGTTATATAACTCCAAAATTATAGGTTTCACACATTACCTGGAGCACGAAGAAACATAGACAATGCCATTTTTATGGACTGAAAACTACGTGCAAAGTACGTGTACACGTATATATATATTTATCGCCGGTCTATTTTACACTGAAAACGAGACCAAACAAACCCAAAAACCAAAATTCGAAACCATTTTTTTAACAAGTCAACGTCAGTCATGTCAATCTTTTTTTTTTTATATAGCATCGGCTTATAAGCATTTGCCAGTGTCAAGTTAAAAAGGCGGGAAATAGAAATCGTTTCAATTTTCTACACTGTATTCCTATATCGTCAAGTCTAAAGTCTAGTCAAAGTCCAAATATATAGTCAGTACAGTCTATGAGTCATGTCAGTCGATTCAGTAAAGTGGTAGAAGCTTTACTGAAAGTTCCTAGGGAGTTTTGGCGGGAAACACAAAATAGCACGTCTTTAGAAGTTGTACCACTTGCCCACACTTGTGCACGATAACGAATATTTAATGGTTAATATTCTACCTATATTACACATTAAGAACCGAAATAACACAAATTTATGAAGTTTTACAAATTCCACCATTGAACTCCCCGGAAAAACTCCAATGTCAATCTTCGATGTGACATAATTTTGACAACTTATTGTTTTTTTATATAATTTTTTTTACGTCAGACTAAAGTCGAAAACAAAACTGGAGACTGCGATTTGGTTGAGTGCTAGTTACTTATAAGAGTTCGGCTATTTTTCAAGTTTTTTGCTATTGTTTTTTGTATTCTTTCGCGATTTTATCTTCTTGTTTGTGTACCTAACTACGTGTTACTGTGTTGTTTGTGTTTATTGTTATCCACATAAGTAGCGTAGAATAGTTCTTTACGATGGATGATGATCCGCCCGGTCCCGGCAGCACGAGAGGTTATGTTTGGGTTACCCCACCTACTGGTCTCCGTACTGCCCCTGATTTTAATATGGAGAACATGTTACCGAGCAAGCGTCCCAAACGCATCCATCCTACCTAGAGATTGGATTTTACCCGGAAAAACCCAATGTGGGAAAAAATAAGGAAAAAACCCAGGGAAAATTACCGAATGGGATAATATTCGGGTTTTTTCATATTTAGCATAATTATGTAAGATCTAGGTAATGTGTAGATACATGTGTATATATCAAATAATACGTATTATTTAAGTACTATTACTACTAGTTAGAGCTAATCTAACTTTGTTTATTTTCATAATTTAATAAATACGTGATATTATATACTCCATGCTATCTAATTAAATAAAATGAAATTAAATAAAAAACCTGTCTGTTTGTGTGTGTTCATCCGCTCTTATCGACAAGTAACCCGAAACTACGAACGCGGGTAGGGGGGCGGGGAAGCTGCAGGTAGTAGCAATGGCGTACGCGTGGGTGATCTATCTATCTCACACATTGTTTAGGCTTCGTACTGTGTGCACTTGTGTTAATTTGTTGATTTAATTGACGACTTGGATTTTATTTTGTGGACTTTTGATTGCCTAGTGTTTAAATACGTGATTTACTTTGGATTGACAACTACTGCTACTCTTACGGACTTCGATACCTACTTCTTTTTATGAACGGTGACTTACCGCTAAGTTTGAGCTTTAATATTAGGTATTTACCTATGAAATTGCCGTTTTGTATGAAAAAAATTAAACGAATTTTTTTAATGTATTTTTTATTTGTGTTAATCGAAGTAATCACCCATGCAATTAATGCATCTTTGCCAACGCAGTGGCAGTTTGTTGATGCGCTTCTTAAAGAAATCAGCTGGACGGGAGGCAACAAATTACATCACTTTCAACAACAACAACAATTACATTAATTTTGACATTTTAACATTAATTAAACGGCGCTAGACCACCAAACAGTGACCATCACTTTTCTAGGGGTAAGTTTTCGTTAAGGGCATTGTTTAGGTGCTGAACCAGGATCCAACCAACTTGCTTGCGGTTATCAAACAGAATGCATTTTTTTATTATTTCCATCGCAGGTAACAATACGGTTCAAAATTCCTTCATTTGTGTGTCTGTTGAGCAGTGCAAGGCACGTTTCGACGCGTACTTCGCGCTGGCGATCATTGAGTTCGTGGGGCACCCATTTGTCAAGCTTTTTTACCTTGCCAATTTGACGTAAATGGACCAATATTGTTTTGACGCTAATGTCAAAAGCTGCTGCTAATTTAGCCGTAGATTGTGTATCATCAGCTTCCACAATCGCCTTTAATTCGTCATTGTTGACCAAAGTCTTCGGACGACCGCGAGGTTCATTTTTCAGGTCGAAATTTCCAGAACGGAAGCGAGCAAACCAATAACAGGTGGTGCGTTGGTTTGTAGTGCTAGCTCCGTAAACGTCGTTGATGTTGCGTGCTGCTTGTGCCGCGTGCTGCCACGACGGTACTCATATTCCATAATTACTCGAATTTTTAACGTATTTATGATGACGAAAAAGATTGAAATGCGATGAAAATGTAACACTAATCAATAAACAAATGACTACTTTTGGAAAAAGAATTCCATGTTTTTAAAATAAAATTAATCTGAAATTAGAATTTTTAGCCAAACAAAAATTATTTTGATTTGAAATGGCCAGTACTGCAGAACGGCAATTTCATAGGTAAAGACCTATTAATTGTTAAATTAGACTATAAAAGTTTTAGGAACTATATTTTTGGATTCCTTGCAAACCTTGTACTTTTATTCATTGAAATTGATAGATTTTGATTTTCTAAGTTTATTTACTGTAGGAAATAGTTATTTTACAAAAGTTGAAATAAGTCATGTATAGAGATGGCCAAACGCTCGGGCGTTTTAGACAAATTGGGCAAAGTATAAATTCCTTTTTTTGGCCATTTATACTTATTTCATATTAGTTTCGTAGATTTACCTACTCTGTTAATATACAATACTTTAGAACAGTGGCTCCCAATGTGTGCGCCGCGGCGCCCTGGTGCGCCGTGAGTCGATCCTCTATTATTATCCGAAACCACAAATATTTACCGTATCGTATTTTATTTTTGTCTTTCTTAAGCCTTTCATGTTATTTTCTGTTTCAATTCTATTATAATTAAAAGAAAAACTCCATTTCATATTGTAGATGTTTTAGTTGTTGTTTCTATATTACCTGATTAAACTAACTGCTATTACTGTAGGCGCATATTTCTTTCGACTGTATCATTGTCCAATAGATAAGCTAGGGTAGGGCGCCGTGACATACTAAATTTGTAACTGCGCCGCGGGCTGACAAAGATTGGGAACCCCCGCTTTAGAACAACTCTATGCATTTCTACTGTTTTTACATTTGTATTGTTTCCTTAGATCACATGCCCAGAAAAAAAAAGATGTAAGTATGGGAAAACTATTTTCATTCGGCTACCAGTAAAACAGTAAAATGCAAACACTGTGAGAAAGTTTACCAATTTGGCAATGTCAGCAAGATGACCAGCCATCTGTTGAAATGTTGTAGATGTCCAACTGTTATCAAGAACAAACTACAGAAAATACCTGTTACTAGCACAACTGCCACAAATCTACCCTTGCAAGATGAATCACATCATGAAATGTCACAGGATAACAGTTTAACGGATATACAACTTCTATTATTACGACTTCATCAGAAATTTTAACAGAAAAAAACTTTATCTAGATCAGCTTTTCTCGAAGGCAATATTTGTTACCGGATCTCCTTTATCCATCGTTGAACATCCGCTGTGATTTTTTGACGATTTGCAACTACTTCATAAGTTACCATCCAGAAAAGCTATCTCCACAACACATTTGGAAGCTATTTTTAATGAAATGGTCAATAAAATTACAAACGAACTGAAGTCTTTTAATGATTTGCATTGGCAGTGTGATGGCTGGAGCAATCAGCGCAATGAAGGTATCATCAACTTCATTATTTCAAAACCCGAGCCTGTTTTTGTTAAAAGCCTAAATACTCCGACATACAAGCCAATATTTATCTCAAGAGATAATCAAAGTTATAAACGTGTATGGAGGCAACAAATTTGTAACTCTTATCGGAGATAACGCAAATAATATTTAAAGAGCATTTCTGATAGTTGAAAATTCGTATGCACATATACCGCTGAGATGTGTAGCACATACATTGAATTTGCTATGCGAATATTGCTTAATACTAGAACCTATTATTGCGTTTATATCCATTGCCACAGATACGATAAAAGCAATAAAAATAAAACCAAAGTATGAGCGCTTTATTAGATCAGATTGTAAAAGAAAAAGGTTCAGGTGAAACATTAAAATTGCCAGGGAGAACCCGCTGGGGCAGTTACTGCACTGCGTTAAGAAGTTTAAAAAATCCAAAGTTGCATTACAGACATTAGCTGTTCACGAAGATGCCACTATTTCAGACGGAATAAAATCAAATTTATTGAATTTAAATTTCTGGACCTTGGTAGAAAATTGTATAAAACTACTGGAACCTATAACAGATAAAATTTTCAAACTTGAAGGCAATGGAATACTTATAAATGAAGTTTATATGGCCTTCAAAGATATTAAGTCTACATTTAATTTGCATTTCCGGATATATCCATTCCAAATGAGCATCACAAACAAGATATTACAAATGCTGTAATTAGGCGAACAAGTAATTGTTTGAAACCCATTCATTATGCTGCATATTTATTAGATCCAAGGTCGCAAGGCGTTGAATTAGAAGAAGAACACGAAGTTGATGCCATGGACTTTATACACGACGTGAGCCAATCGCTCAATATTGACGTTGGTGTTGGTGGATTTAGCCAATTATAGAGCTAAACAGGGTTTATGGAGACCATTTATATGGAAGCATGTCGCCGAAATAGACCCGGTAGTTTGGTGGAGAGGACTCTGCAGGTCTTTTCAAATTGCTGAGTAGGGTTGCAGTACGTATTCTAACTGCTCCCTGTACTTCAGCAGCCACTGAACGATCTTTTAGCACGCATGCTCATATACATAGTCACAAACGAAATAGATTGACTACAGACAGGGCAGCAAAAATAGCTTTTATATCGTATAATTGGAACCTGTTACACAAACTTACAGATGATGACAATGACGGTGATGACGAGCCATTATCTACACCCAGGCAATTGTCAAGTCCGTTGGGTAGCCCAATAAATGAAGAACGACCTTCAACATCTCGTGGAAATACACAAGAAATAGAATTTTGCTATATTAATAATATATTTAATGATCATGACAGTAGCGACAGTGACTAAACATTTTCAATCGTATAAAAACAATTTTGTAACTTTTGTAAAGTGTAATAAATAATTGTTAGTAAGTATCTCTCTTAAAAGATTCTTAAAAGTTTCAATAGACGGTCTTTCTGCAATTAAGTAACATTCCATCACAATGCGCAGAAAAAATCTTATGATAAAGCAAGAAGACGTCTTTTTGTTGTTATAATAAACTGCTGGTTTTATTTTAGTTCCTGAACTGTTTTGACAACAGACAACAGCTAGTGCCCTTTATACGCTGGCACAAAGTATGTGCGCATCGCAAAGTAAGGTATGTTGGGGTAAGAGCGGATGGTTTTTTGATGTGTTAGGAAGACTTTATAAAAATATTTTTATTTTAATACTCTGTTTAGTTAACAAATATCGGACTTATTTATATGATGGAAGAAATAACACTCTTTATGATAATTAATAACTGAACCTGTTATAGTTGATGTATTTCTGTCAAAATGAGATCTAATTAAGTATAAAGTGTTTTTGATTAGACGGGAAAGGGCGGACCATGTGGGGAAAGAGCGCACTACATTCTAAAATCAACTCTATCGCTTCTTTACACAAGGTTTATAAAGAATTTTATTTCGCTCTTACCCCAGTGAAATCGAGCATTTTCAGCAATCTTGATTTTTTCAAATCTTGGCCAGAATCAACAAATTTGTTTTTAAAAAAGCATTGTATGTCCGCTCTTCCCCCTTCGAAAATGAAAAAAAATGTTGCTTCTCAAACTTTATTCATAACATATAAACAATCACAAGGCACATTTGAGTAAGTATTAAAAAAAAAGTTAATATAGTAAAAATAAACAAATACTAAAATAAAATTAAATATTCAATAACGATGCTTATATTTAATTCTAATGTGATTTGGCAAGGTAAGCAACTATAATCTGAGATCATAAAAAAGGGAAATAAGGTACATGTTTTATAACTAAAGAACGGCTGAACCGATTTGGCTGAGAATTGGTAGGGACGTTGCTTAGAACCAGGAGAAGGACATAGGATAGATTTTTATCACATCCCTGGGTAGGTGTAGGGCAGGTGTAGCGTAGGTGTAGGGTAGGGTAGGTGTAGGTTAGGTGTTTTGTAAACAATTTAATACTAAAAATGCAAAAAAAACAAGTTTAACATGATTACGCCGCCGCGCTTCTGTGTTTTTCTGCTTTATCAATTGCTACATAGGTATTAATATTTTTTTAAGCTTTTATATAGCAAATAAAAAGCTAGGAAAGAAAAAAGGCCTCATCGTTTACGTTGGCTAATATATAGTTCTTATTGTGTTCTGGATCTCTTACTATGTTTATTAATTTGACAACGGAATAGTCGGGAACTTCGTCTTGATCTATTTTCTTTGGAATGATAAAATGTAACTTAGGTTTCTTTTGAGTTTTTAGAAATGTTATTGTGTAAAAGGTATTTTTTATAGATTTTTTATTAGAATTAATAAACCCTATATAATATATCCATTTTCTGTTATAGTATCTGACAAGAACTGATTCTTTCGTATTATATGTTTTGGGGTCGTCCGCTGTTGTAATATTTACATCATATTCGTCACTTTCAAAGTTTGTGTAATCTATATCTATGTCTGAGTTACCATCTTTCTTTAGTTGAATTGCTGTTTTCAATTGACTTTGACTTGTTTTCCTTGAAATAAATTGACCTGTACTTTCATCTAATATAAATTCGTAAGGGTTTTCGTCATGCAAAGTATATTTTTCACTGGTATCAGTATCAGTTTCTTCTAAAATATTTTGGATATCAGATTCTTTTAATATTTTCTTTTGTTGTTGAGTTCTCCTTTTAATTCTTGTGTTTGCATAGTCATAAAATATTTTGTCACCCTTATGTTCGGTGTCAGATTTTGTGTTTCTCTCTGTAAGTCCAGCTTCACTTTCATTCTCTTGATCTTCTTCTATGTTAAATATATCTGAATCACTGTGTGTGCTTACACTGCCTGATACTTCTGTATCACTTAAATATATACATTTTTGTCTCTTTGTTTGAACAGTACATACTCTTTTAGTCTTCCTCTTTGCCTTTAAATTCCTGTTTATCTTTAACTTCGTATTTTTCTTTTCATTCGAACACCCTGGTATTGCAACGTCTTCATTATTACAGATCATGGTAGAATTACTATTTAAACAATCGATCTTTTTTGTATTTTTTTTTAGCTTTCCTGATTTTTTTGCAACTATTTTCTTGTCAAGTGTAACTTCTGAACTTTTTTTCTTTTCCAACAACGTACGTGTAATAACTTCTGCACCTTTGGTTACACGTGTCATCTTCACTATTTTTTTTCTTTGGATCATTGCGACATTGTTGTTTCATTTTTTCAAGTAATAGGTCTTTAAAGGTACGTAAGCGGCTTTTTGAACGGAATTTTCGATGGAAACACAAGAGATTATTTTTGGTGCAGGCTTGGTTACGAGATTAGAATTAAATTCATTATCAGAAGAAATATTTGCAGGAACAGAATTATTATTAGCAGTCTCCTTTCTTTGTATTTCGAAGGTGATTTCTGGTCGAGAGATGACTACAGGAGAAGAAGTTATTTTAGGAATGGAAATTAAACTCTCTCGACTAGACTGTGGAACGGTGACTTTTGAATTTTCTTCAGGGTTCAGTTTTTCTCCTTTGGCATTAACCGTGGTAAGCACTGTGACGTTTTCTTTGCCTGTGCCAACTGTAGTTCGACTGCATGGTAACCCTTTTCCTCCAACTACTTTAGTTTTAGTCGGATCCAAACAAATCGACGTTTCATCCAAATTCCATATAGAATCCGCATCGGTAATATTTAACTCTTTTAAGAGTGTTTTGTAGAATTGTGAAATACTCGTTAAAAATGAAAGGGTCAGTCATCTTTTTGCGCAAATATTCCACCGATTGTGGTTTCTTTATAGATAACCGATTACGTTTTCTAAAGGCCAGAAACCAGTCGGGCCCTGGTGTATTATTTTTAAATGGAGTCTTTATGTTATTTATTTTTATGAACTGAGAAACGATAGTTATTAATTCTTCTTTAGACAAACCAAAGCCCCATTTCTCTAATGTTCTTAAGCAGTTAGCTAGCCTTGTTTCATCCTCTATCGGTATTGCTGGTGCTCTACCCATGGTATCGCTTTTTGTGCCTTTTTTAGCCAGGACTCGGTCGTTTAGTGTTGAAGGCGGAATATTATATAATTTGGATGCTGCATAGTTTGTGAGTTCTTTATTTTTTACCTTTTCTATTGCAATTTTTAAATCTTCTAGGGCATATTGATTACCTCTATCTGTCTTTCTTATGTAATTTCGCGGCATTTTGAACCTAAAAATATAAAATTCAATGCATTGGATGATCTATAAAAATTAAACAATGTAAACTTATACCGTCAAGTGCAGATCAACCTTAACATATTTTAGTGTATGCTGATCTTTATAATTTTTGACCTAAAACGGCATAAGGTAAATAAATAAATATTCTTTGACATTTAACCCAACCCCATCTGGCCCACACTAAGCGAAGCTTGTATTGCAGGTCTAGACAAATGATAAACTTACTTATATTACTTTTTTTATAAATACATACTTATTACAATTTGTAGGAAACACCCAGACATGTGAATATCTAACCTTAAGTGATTAAACATCTGCTTCAGCCGGGAATCGAACCCGGGACCTCTAAATGGCAGCAGGCGTGGGTAAGTGTAAAGGTTAGCGAGCACTAAATTTACTTATAGGTTCACACCTATATAAAATTATTATTTAATATTAGAAAGAGGTTTTTATTTCATATTAGTTTATATTAACTAAATATCACTATTATCATACGATAGGCAACAACGAAAAAAAAGTTAATTAAAATAGTAAGTTAGTACAGGCATTCTACAGTTTAGCTAATAGCTAAAAGTTTAAGAACTACTGTCTTTTTCTGTACATATTTGACGTGGGAAAGTGCGGACTAATTTGATACGCTCTTCCTCCTCAGGGTAAAGAGCGGATCTTAATCTAAAACCTAAACCATACGTTACTCGTTATTTTAACCTAGAAGGAATTGTTACTATGAATAAATTACGTACAATGAACTCACCAGATTAACAAAATTCCTGTTGGTTGATGAGATACACCACTGCGGGAAAGATCGGATCCGATAAAATTTTACAAATAATTGACGTATTTACTTCTACCTCTTCAAAACACGTGTATTGCGTTGAACGAAAACTGCAAACTAAAATTTTGACGTAATATAAAATGGCGTCCATGCTTGTGTTGCCAGAATTAAAATATACCAATTGATTTGGTAGATATTAAAATTATACGCTCTTGCCCCGATCCGCTCTTACCCCAACATACCTTACCTATTTTTCGCTGCATTTGTTCTAAAAATAAAAATAAAATGTTATTTTTTTTTAAGATCGTGATAATTACGTTAAATAATGAAAATACCCGTCTATTGGGTATATTCCCGTTGGGTTTTTTCCCACTGCCCATCTCTAATCCTACCTAAAACAATAGCGAAAACCTACGTTAATCCCCATTTCTTTAATAAACGTAAATATTCCCCGTCTGATGCCTCTCCCTATAGTTTACGTGTCTAAAACAGATTCCACTAATAGTAATAGTCAGATCTGTCCAATGGAATTTGGCCGTTATCTTTTCCAAAACAATTTCACAACTGTTTCACTCGGTGGCGTGAAACGGATTGGCAGAAACCATGTGTCGGTAGAACTTAAAAATTGCAACCGACGCCAACTTATTTTTAGAATCACCAATTCTGGCGAATGTAGGTTTTACGGTTTCCGATCCGTCATTTAATGTGTCGCGGATGGGAATTGTCAGGAATTTCGCTCTAGATATTGAAATGGAGGGGTTTTCACTTAATGTCATCGTCCCCACTGACTAGGGTGAGGTTATTAAGGCACGTTGTATGTGCCGCAAGTCCACAGACTCCAATGGCTGCATGACATGGATACCCACTCAGACTGTCGTTGTGACTTTTAAAGCATGATTAGATTTAAAGTTGTAAAATAAAAATACATTTTTGATATTAAAAATGCGCCACTGCTTAATAGGCGGCAAATTTAATTAAATTTGCCGCCCATTAAGCAGTGGCGCTGATTTGACGCCTCAAGCCAATTGGCTTGAGGCGTCTTGAGGAAACTTTAATAACGCTTCTGAATCACAAATAAAAATTATTTGGTGGCACGTCTATGACCTCATTTAACATTTTTGTAGAAAAATGGCACGTTGATACGTAAAGGTTTGCCATCCCTGGTCTAGGGCATAGGCCGATACGAATCATACTTATGAATTAATAAAAAACTTATGGCACTTATGGTATGCTAGAGTGCCATAGGTTTTAATTTATTTAAATAAATAAAAATGTTTACAAAGTATTTGCATAGCTTCCACAAAACTGGTGCAGCAGTGTTGTTTGTCTGTGACCGGAATATTGTTTTGACATTTGCGTCAAATTGGCATGGTAACAAAGCTTGACAAATGGGTGCCCAATGAACTCAATGATCGTCAGCGCGAAGTAAGCATCGAGACGTGCCTTGCATTGCTTAACAGACACACAAATTAAGGAATTTTGAACCGCATTGTTACCTGCGATGAAAAATGGATTCTGTTTGATAACCGCAAGCGCTCAGCAAGTTGGTTGAATCCTGGTTCAGCACCTAAACAATGCCCTAAACGAAAAGTGATGGTCACTGTTTAGTGGTCTAGCGCCGGTGTGATTCGTCACAGCTTCTTACCAAACGGGGTGAGCATTACTGCAGATGTGTACTGTCAAGAACTGAACACAATGATGGAGAAGCTGGCACATCTCCAACCAGCATTGGTCAATCGCTCGTCTCCGCTGCTCCTGCATGACAACGCGCGACCTCATACTGCACAGCATACGGTCTCCAAGTTGCAAGAACTGGGGTTGAAAGCTCTCCGTCATCCGACCTACTCACCAGACCTTGCGCCTACAGACTACTACTTTTTCCAGAATTTGGATAACTCTTTGGCGGGAAAAAAATTCAATACCCGAGAGGCAGTACAAATTGCCTTTGAAGAATTTGTTGCCTCCCTTCCAGCTGATTTCTTGAAGAAGGGCATCAATAAACTGCCACTGCGTTGGCAAAGATGCATTGATTGCATGGGTGATTAATTCGATTAATACAAATAAAAAATACATGAAAAAAATTAGTTTTTATTTTTTCATAGAAAACGGCAATTTCATAGGTAAAGACCTTAATATATGGGCAACAACCAGCCCGCTGTAAGATATGATCTGGCCTGCGAGACATTTTGAAAAACCCAATTAAAAAAATATTACATTAGGTACTTATACTCACGGGAGTGACAGTGAGGCGGCAAACATCAAAGGATTTCTCCTCGTCTATCCTCGATCGCCTCACTCTTTGATAATCGCCGCCACTTGGCTTGCTCGATCAAATTCTTTGAGGTTTGCCGCCTCACGAGCGACACATCAATAGATTTATTGCTTCTCAATTATTCTAAACTAGTTCATTCCAGATTATAGCCCGAACGTTAGTTCAGTTCTATTTGAGCTACCGAGCTGATAACTTGGACAAGCGATATCCTAGCGAACTGCTCGAGCCGTCAACTTGCTTTGTGACTTTGTGTGCATCTTGAGTGGTTACTAACTACAGATTGTTATTAAGTTTATTGAACGAAAACTAAACAAAAATGATGTCTGGTGGAAAGAAACCAAAAGTAGATACAGAGGGTCGCCAGTTTCAAGAAAAATGGACTGAAGAATTCTTTTTTATCTTGCACATTGGTAAGCCTATTTGTTTGCTGTGTAATGAATCCATTTCAGTAATGAAAGAATTCAATATAAAGAGGAATTACTCAACTAAGCATGCTACGCTGCACTCACTGACAGGACAATTAAGAACAGACAAAATCCAGAAGCTTACCGCAAATTTGAAAAAACAGCAACAAATGTTTCATAAACAAAGAACACAACTTGATAATGTTGTGAAAGCTAGTTTTATAGTTAGCTCCAAATTGGCAAAGGCATTAAAACCATTTGCCGAAGGAGAATTATTTATCAAGGAGTGTATGTTAGAAGTTTGCGGTATTTTGTGTGTAAATAAAAATGAATTTAAAAAAATTAGTTTGTCAAGACGAAATGTTGTTCGACGTATAGAAATGATGGCTAATGCTATAAAAACAACATTGACTGACCATTGTTTATTAATATGCCATTATGGCTGGTTTTAAATCATTTTCCATTTAGACGAGAGCACCGATTTGTCTGACACAGCTTAACTGGCTATATTTATTCGAGGTGTTGATAACGAGTTCACTGTTACTGAGGAATTGCTTGCTTTACAGCCGCTAAAAGGAATCACTACAGGAGAGGATATTTTTATTGAAGTTCAAAAGGTGTTCACAAGTTTTGGCTTGCCATAGTCAAAATTAATTAGAGTATGCACTGATGGTGTACCGTCTATGGTCGGCTTACGTAAACGTGTCATCGGAATTTTGAATGAAAAAGCAACAGAATTAAATGTGCAAAAAGATGATTTGATAGTCCTTGATTGCATTATCCACCAACAGAACTTGTGTTCTAAGTCCATTCGACTCCAGAATGTTATGAATGTGGTTGTAAAAACCATCAACTTTATTCGATCCCGAGGGCTTAACCATTGTCAGTTCAAGGCGTTTTTGGATGAAATATCAGCTGAATATAACGACGTAACATATTATTGTGAAGTCAGATGACTGAGCAAAAGAAAAATGTTGAAACGGTTTTACGAGCTTACCACATCTGAATTAAGTGACCCAAAATGGATATGTGACTTAGCATTTCGTCGATCTTACAGGCTATTTGAATGATTTAAATTTGAAACTTCAAAAACAAGGACAGTTAGTAAATAATTTGTACAGCCATTTGAAAGCGTTTCAGATCAAACTACGCTTGTGGGAGTCACAGATGCTGTCTGGTAACAGTTACCATTTCAACACGCTCTCTGCGTATGAAAATATTGCTTATGCTCAATTACTCAATCTCTCAACTCAAGTTACTATCGGAACAATTTTCGAACAGATTTAGCGACTTTAAAAACATGGAAGACTGTTTCAGTTTATTTGCTACTCCTACAAAATGTAATATACAAAATGCTCCAATACACTTACAAATAGAGTTGATCGAGATAAAAAAAAATTCACTCCTAAAATCCAAATTTGAAGACGTAGAGTTGTGCGATTTCTACAAAAAATACCTAGAAAAAGACAATTTTCCGCAGCTTAGAAAATTCGCAAGAAGATTGATTTGTGCGTTTGGCAGTACTTATAAATGCGAACAGTTATTTTCATTGATTAAAGTTAATAAATCAACACATCGTACAAGGCTGACTGAGGATAATTTGGAAAATTCTATAGGTCTTTGTATCAGTGGAATTAATCCAAATCTAAAAAAAAATCAATGGGTTAGTTTCCCAAATTCAAGCTCAAGTTTGTCATCAATTTTGGTGTATTTAACTTTCTTAGTTTGTAACAATTGCAAATTTAACAATTTAATTATAATGTACCATTGTTTTAATTTCATATTTTTATTTTAATAAATTATACTATAATAACATTGTCGTATTATTTCATGTCTAATATCTATCGCTACAAATATTATGACTACTTTAAAATGCACTAAGTACTTTTAAGCGCAGCCCGCGAACGTATTTGCACGCTAAAGTTTGGCCCTCAACATGTCAAAGGTTGCCCATACCTGGTTTATAATAACCTTTTCGCTACCAAATGGCGCGCGGCGCCCCGCACACATCTGCGTGTGTGTTCAAACAGTTATCAACATAACCTAAACCTTCATGAGGTGTAAGCGCTAGAAATGTATATGCACTACAGTTAATTTTGAAATGTATGCGACACAAGATGCCATCGATAATAATTTATTATAAAAATGACCTGACAACTGTTTAGCGTTTTATATACATGTTAATGGCACTATGGAGCATATAGTGCGTAAATATAGTGTTGGTTGGCGAGCTACTTTTCAAAATTCATTCGTCTCATGATGCGCGTGATATTATCTAATAACGGCTCCTCATTGGTGAAAGCTGCAAAAATTGCGGCTTATTGTCACAAAAAAATAGCCCGTAAAGGACAAAGGCTATAAATTGATAATTTCCCAGAACTTCATTCCTCCCTTTTAGTTACTTTATTATCCTGTTTCAGTGACACTGGGATGAGTATCTCTGACAATATCCGTGAAAACTTAAATAAGCTGATAACTCTTACAAATTCTTCTCCAAATAATAATGGCTCTGAAGACCAGGTCTTAGTTGAGGCCAGAGTCTCAATTTAGAGTTGCTGGCTTCTCCTGTCTCCAGGATGATAGAAGTGATGGGAGAGCTGGAGCAGCTTTTTTAGTTTCCACTGCTGTTTTTTTAAATTCTATCCCTCTTCCTCCAAATAGTAATTTTAACATTGTCGCTGTCCAAATTTTCAACGTTTTCTCCCTGTCTATATACCTACCTGATCCCACTTCGGCTGTCCTTTCTGAACTTTTCTCTTTTATCAACCCTATTTCACCTGCAATGATCCATTTAGGCAGGGCCGTCTTTACCAGGGGGTGCAAGGGGTGCGGTGCACCGGGCGCGGAGCGCCCGGGGGCGCCTGTCGAGCGCTGAATTTTTGGATATTTTTTTGAACTTAACGCCATTGCACAGTTTTATATATACTTTAGACAAATATGTATGCGCAAGCAAAAAAAAATAGTCATCAATAATAATATTTTTTTACTTTTATTACGCTTTCGGCGCTTGTCGTGTAACCGCATTACTACACTAGGTACACAAATAACAATTTTATTTAATACAACCCGCGCGTGGCAAAATCTTTAATCCAAAGAGAGTGTATGTATATGTACATTTGACACGTTGCCGCCTGGTCACCCGCACTTGATGCACAACACTTGATGATCTCCAAGTCAATAGAGTATATGTATAAGTTCATTTGAAATGGGCCCGCGGCGCGGCACCTGTGCGTCTGTCATAGGCGAGTAATTGCGCCCTTTGACATTGCTGCCCGGTCGCCCGCACTTGAAGTAAAATGATCTCTAAGTTAAATAGACCGCGAAAGAAAATACCATCAGAGGGGGAAAAAGGTACTCCAGTTACGTGGATGTGACAGCGTGCTCCGACGACCTGCTGGACCGAGTGGGCGACTGCAGGGTTGATGAGGGTCTGACGAGCTCGGACCACAACGGCATATCATTTGGCATCAGACAACAGAAATCCACAGGCACAAACATAATACGTACCACACTCATATTTAACACACAGAAGGCAAACTGGACTCAGTTTCGTGAGAAACTGACCCAGCTGATGTCGGACAGACAATTGACTGTACAGGACATGGACACAATACACAGCACACAACAAATAGAAGAAGCAATAGACAGCTACACGGAAGTCATAACACAGACATGCAGAGACACCATGCCGACCAAAAAACACACACAGGGATTCACCTTGTCGTGGTGGAATGATGAGCTCGCGCAGATGAAGACTCCTTCTTCATCTGCGCGAGCTCATCACCGTTTCGCCGTCACCGCTCATCATCATTTCGTCGCCACGACGAAACGCAGGATCCGTAACGCTGCGCCTGATCGCAGAAACCGCGTAGTTGGACTGTACCTGGAAGCGAAAGAGAAGTATGAAAAGGCAGTTAAGGATGCGCAGGTTGAGAGTTGGAAGGAGTTTTGCCGGAAGCAGGATAGGGAGGGGGTCTGGGATACCCTCACTCTACAGAGTGTTGAGCAGAGTCAGAGGGAGGGAGGAGGATCTGCCCCTTACGAGGGACGGTGAAACCCTCGACGCCCGAAGCTCTGCGGAATGGCTGGCGGAGACCTTCTACCCCGAGGACCAGGAACGTGATGAAAGTGAGGAACATCGGCGTACGCTCCGTATCGGTCCGGACGACCCTCCTTTCATCATGGAGGAGTTGAAGAGAGCCGTAAGGTCCTTCAACCCCAAAAAGGCCCCCGGGGCGGATGGACTCACGTCGGACATCTGCCAACACGCTGTGGAATGGGACCCGGAATGGTTCCTTGCTCTGCTGAATAGTTGCCTCACCGTCGCCTGCTTCCCCAAACAGTGGAAGCGGGTGACCGTGGTGGTGCTAAGGAAGCCGGGTAAGGAATCGTACCGGGTACCAAAAGCCTATCGACCGATCGGCCTCCTGCCTGTTCTCGGCAAAATCTTCGAGAAGATGCTGGTCGCCCGACTTAGGTTCTGCTGCCCAAGATCAGCCCTAACCAGTATGGCTTTATGCCCCAAAGGAGCACCGAAGACGCCCTCTATAGGTTGGTGAATCACGTCAGAAAGCAGAGGGACGAGAAGAAAATTTCTGTCGTGGTGTCGCTGGACATAGAGGGGGCCTTCGACAGTGCTTGGTGGCCGGCCATAAAGGTTAGGCTAGCTGAGGTTGGGTGTCCGGGGAACCTGAGGCGGTTATCAGCAGCTACTTGAGTGAAAGAAGAGTGAATGTAAGGTATGCGGGTATGGAAGTGAGCAGGGAGACCAACAAGGGGTGCGTGCAGGGGTCCATAGGCGGACCAATCCTGTGGGACCTCTTGTTGGACCCCCTGCTATGGATGTTAGATGACATGAATGTGTTTAATCAAGCTTTTGCCGACGACATCGTTTTGGTGTTCGAGGGAGAAACGGCCCTCGAAATTGAGAGGGAGGCAAACGGGGTCCTCGAAAAAATTAGAAAGTGGGGGGAGTTAAACAAGCTCAAATTCGCCCCCCACAAAACGTGTGCATTACTGTCTACGCGAAGACTAAAATTTGATGTGCCGCGGCTCGCCATGGGGGGTGTTGATCTCCAATATTATAGAGACATCAAAATACTGGGCTTAACCATCGACAGCGGCCTCACGTTCAACACCCACGTCAGCAACATATGCAGTAAAGCCATAAGTAGATATAAGCAGCTCGCAAAGGCTGCTAGAGTGCTCTGTGTGTGTGTGTGCTAGTGCAGAGGCTCTATGAGATCAAGAAGGGGGTACCACACCCGGTGTTGAGGGACAGGGCGGTGGAACGAATGGCTCCAGCGATCGAGGACCCACATCCGGCAGAGCAGGAAGAGCTGAGGTTTGGGTTGGTAGACGAGGACTCTTATGCGGACGTGGTTAATAGCCATGTCCATAGGATCTATACGGACGGCAGCAAGATTGAGGGTCGATTCGGAGCCGCACTCTCCGTATGGGAGGGTGAGGCCGAGACGAAGGCCGTCAAGCTTGCGTTGCCACCGTATTGCACCGTCTACCAAGCCGAGCTTCTAGCGCTCCAGAGAGCAGTAAGTATAGCCTGCAAGAGCGGAATGGCGAAGGTCGGTATCCTTAGCGATTCCAGATCGGCTCTCCAGGCAGTGACCCTTAGTTCCCCTCATCCCCTGGCAGTGCAAACAAGGGAGGCCCTCCGAAAAGCTGAGAAGCATCGCAGAGGCGGGAAGTCTCCCTGTTTTGGATAAAGGCGCACGCAGGGTTGAGAGGGAATGAGAGGGTTGACGAACTAGCCAAGGAGGCCGCGCTGCTATTAAAAAGGAAACCTGACTACGATCTGTGTCCTGTTTCATTCGTCAAGCGTATCTTAAAAGAGGATACGGTTGAGGAATGGGACAGGAGATACGAAGTGGGAGGGACGGCCGTAACCACGAAGCTCTTTTTCCCAAGCGCTGCTGCTGGGTGCAAAATAGTCAAGAAAATAGACATAACACACCACACTACACAGATACTGACTGGACACGGCGGGTTCGCCTTCTACTTGAACAGATTCAAGTTGAAGGAGGACCCGTCGTGTTCATGTCAGCCAGGAGTTGAGGAGACGGTTCCTCACCTGTTACTCGAGTGCCCGATTTTTGCTAGCAGTAGATATGATACTGAGCAAAAATTGGGCACATCGATTACGGGTGAGAGCCTGTCTTCCATCCTGGGGGGAAAAAGGAGGGAAAAATTCCTTTCCTTTTGTAAGGAAATTACTGTGTACACAAATAGAAAAAACTGTGATAAATTGGTGTGATTTTAGTATAGGCTCTAGATTAAGATTTACTGTGATATTAGGGTTAAGTTGAATGTGTGTGCCGTAGTTTTATTGTTGATATTTTAATTGTATTTTTCTTTAGTGTTTTATTGGAATTATTATTTGAATTATTATTATGACTTATTATTTTATGGAAATTATTATGATTGTGTAACTATTATTATTCGAACTATTTTTATTGACTGTATCCAATCTTATGGTACTAAAATAAGAAAAAAGTTAAGTATTAAAAAATGATTGTTAAAAAGTATAGAATAACAATATGTAATTTAAAAAGAATATGAACTAAAAATGATAAAATATTAAACAAAAAGAGCAAACAAACAGCCCTGATAATGTTAGGGCGACGGAAAAAAAAATGTTGGATAGTCTGTGAAATTGTCTTTGAATTTTGACAATTTGACATTGATGATTGGAGGAGAAAAATTGACAAAATAGTAAAAATTACACAAATCGAAAATTTACAGTGAACAGCTGTCCCTATTTGGAAAGAAAATGTCACTGTTGATTTTATAACTGTGGATTTGCGTTGGTCCTTCAAGTGTCCGTGATAGTAATATACTTATTAGTTTAAGGATCGTAATAAAAGAAGAACAAGTTAAAATGTCGATACCACCTCTGGTTTGTAGCAGTCCACCACCACCCGAGCAGTGCGAAGACGACAAAGAGCCCGAAGACTACGATTTTCAATATAATTGTGAGTTTACCGAATATCATATGCCACAATAATGATACGTCCTTTGTATAGTGTGTAACATAATATCTGTTATCTCCATCATCCATGTAAATCGTCGATAATAACATCTGGACATCCAAGAAGTACAAAGAGTTTACTCTCCTTTTGCGTAAGCTTTGTTTAGTATTTGCTTATACTGATATGGACAGATCCAAATCTGTGTTTTGAATGTTATTATGATCTTATGATGGTATTATATATATTGTAGGTATAAACATACATACCAATTACACAATAAAGTATAATGTAGTCAAATTCAGAAGACATTTTTCTTCAAATGTACATCAAGCTATTCTCAATTCATAATCTAATGTTTACTTTAACTATTCTAATTTTAATTTCAGCTCAACCGGACGATGAGGAGGACAGTGTTACTTACAATTATGACAATTTATCTACCAACACAATATATAAAACACAAGCAGGAAGTATACACGACTTGAAATTAAGTGAAAAGCTAAATGTTAAAATAGAAAACATTTCTCCATTGTCTCCAGCAAATGAACCCAAAACAAACAGCCCTGCACCTCCTCTAAGTGATGATTCCGAGATCAATTCTGATCTTCAAGAAGATTGTATACTTGAAGATTTAAATTTGGAATTAACAACAGAGAGCTTACAAATAAACACGGATGAAAAAAATATTGAGAATCCTAATTTTAATGAAGATGACTCCAGTGTGCTAAATATACAAGATGCTGGTGGAACAGACGTTGATATTGATAATATTCAATCTAAAAGTATGTCACAAGAATCAAGTGAAAATGATGATTTAAATATTCTGGATAACTTGTCTGCAGATATTTCATTTAATGATAATGATGATAAAAAGTTAGATGAAATGTTACCAATAGATGTTAAAGATGAAATAGAGAAAATAAATGATGAAATCAAAGCAACTGCTAGTCAATTTGTTGATAATGAACTAAACACTGTCCAAGATGATGACTTTGGTGATTTTGATAGTTTTCAATTTACCAATCTGGACACAAAAACTCAACCAGAGACCATTATGAATGTAGAAAACCCGTGGGAGAGTAACACAGAAGCCCAGGCCTTTGGCGACTTTACTGCCAATTTTGACAGCAGTGAACCTGCAGCAATGGAGGTGACTGAGAAAGAAATAAACAAAGAAAGTGAAACTAGAATCATTACAGAAAACATAGATAACTGTGGTAATGATGATGATTTTGGTGAATTTGATGATTTTAAGTCATCAGAAAAGGCTGATACAGCAAGTGGAACTACCGAAAATGTTTTGTCCCATTCAAGTGTGCTAGATTTTCCGACCTCTGACAATGAAGTACAAATCATGGATAATATTAATAAAGTGTTAGCAACAATATTCACAGAAGAAATATCGGAGCCCAGTGAAACAACAGAAGCGAATATAGACAAAAGCCTGGGTGAGATCTGGGGTCATCTTGTGGACACCGACGTGCGACAGCCGTACATGGTCAACTGGAACAACACACTGTGTCAGAAGAGCCTATTGAAGGCTTTGTGTATAGATTCTAGGAACATTGTAAGTATCATTTGTATGATAATTGTTTACCCATTAATGTTTATGTACAATTTGTGTACAACATGATTTGAATATTTTGCATGTACTAAATGAAAGTCCTGAAAAGCAATAAGTGTCTATCTAGTTTTCTTCTTTTTAAGACCTCAATAAGTTTGAGAGCATAAATTATCACCATTTAATATTTATTTAAAATGAGGCTTGAATACTTAATTTTTTTTAATTCATTTATTTCACAACGTTTAACAAACTGTATAACGAATTATTATTTCGCCAAACTGCATAACAGTTTGTTGGCAAATACAGCACTCACAATAAAACGATTACATCTAAACAACTATTTTTATTACTGCAAACAGTTACAGTTTGCCAATATATAAAATAAATATTATGTTCAAAGTGTGCATGTGTATGTGTGTATGTAATAGTTATATTTTTATTTTAAAACATTTTTATAATCAAGTCACAGGTTTAGTTTTCATTTTCATCATAAGCCTGTAACTTATAAAATGTAATATGTAAAGATCTGAATAAGATCTTGTTTTTAATAATATTGGCTACAATGAATATAAATAATAATAATAATTAAATATGATTCTTGTGGTTTTCAGCTATTTGGTACAAGATGGAACCAAAACATGCCAAAGTTTGCAGCCAATTTAAGTGTATCACCCCTGCAACCTCAGAAACCAGTGCAGCCCCACCCAGAGAACCCTGAGCAGCCCGTAAAGGACGGCAACACCTGGGTTGATCCCTTCACCCCACACGGCCAGGAATGTAAGTCATAATCTATGTATATAATAATAGTAATATAATGTAGCTTAACTTTCTAACATACTAAGCTATTGCATAACACTTTGTATACTAATTAATATGTGATGTGAAATAATTAATATAATTTATGAAATTTTAATTATTGTATATATATGATAAATTACTTTGATAAAATAGTAATACGTAATTGCAGTAATTAACTATGATGACTCTGATGAAGCTATGAGTAATCACTAATTACTAAATCTATGATCAAGTTTGACACAATTTTTGTATTTGTGTGTTATTGGCTAACATTGCTAAGTGTATGATTATATTATGTATGATTTATAATTTTTGTCAGTATTATGTGTGGCAAAATAGCATTCTACCTCTACCAGCAGACAAACCCCCATACCAATAAAAATATTTACACAACTGATTGGCTATTCAATGTCTATTAATATGTATCAGGTAAGATAGCAATATTGCATAGCTAATTAGTTATTATGTTAATATTTTTATTAGTACGGGGGTAAGAAATAAAGAGAAAGAGACCATAGAAATGTCACTGACTGAAATAATAAATCGGCGGGTCAATCGAAACAAAACCTGACAATATTATGCAGGTCGTCTGTAGTGACGAGGCATGTTGTCGCACTCACACGCACGCGATTTTATTCTTGTGTGAATGCAACAGCCTGTTGAGTGTCACTGGAGCCTTACTGTAAATTGTCATGTTTTAGATTCGAGAATACGGCTTCAGAGATTAGGTAATACAGCTTGTATCATGTTTTCTGACTCACAATATTTTTTTGCATGTCTTGCACATGGACAATACACGTTTGCATATCGCTTGGTCCCCCCATAGACACTTACGCAGAAGCGCTACTCCTAGATCTAGAACACCTAATGGCCACACTAGACCAAATGGCTCACAAACATACCACACTTAAAATATCAGATTTACTGTCACATGGTAAGTACATTTTCAATAATTATATGTACCTGCTATCTAACGGGCTAAAATATAGGATGGATACAAAGAGCAAGTATTGCCCAAATATTGTTTAAGGTTTGCTATAATGTAAATAAATAGTTTTAGCCAAGGATAGCCAATTTTGTTTGGAGTCTATAGTTTCACACTGACAGGTCATGGTATGTTCAGGGTTCCTAACCCAAAGGGGGACCCTGTTACTGAGGCTTTGTTGTCTGTCCTTCTGTCTGTCACAAGGCTGTATCTCCTTAACCGTGATAGACAGTTGAAATTTTCACAGATGATGTATTTCTGTTGCCGCTTTAAGAACGAATACTAAAATCAGAGTAAAACAAATATTTAATGGAGGCTCCCATACATCCAACGTAATTTTATTGCTGTTTGTGGGCGAGTTCAACTCGCAGTTGGCGGGTTTTTTAAATATTAGTCGCTTTTCAATTCATCATCGCCATCAGCAATTATAGCACAAATAGTTTTCGAGGGCTTAATATGGCGAAATTTTAAAATTTATTATCAAAAAAAAATATCTTAATTTAAGAAGACACAATAAATCAAACTGATAATAATTATATTACATTAGAATGTATTTTATAGAATAAAAAAGGCTGTTTAATGAGGAGGCACCGACTTTACTGTACAAACAGCCGAATACTGAAACGCTAATCAAAAACCCTCCTATTCACAGACTGGCACCGTCTCTGCTAGCCGAAATAACAAGGACGGCATGTGACTTGAGCGTCACTTAATTTATCCAATATTCGGCCTAAAGTGATCACTTTATATATACCGAATATCATTCCCAGTGACTAATATCTTTTTTTGAACTTTCAGCTTGCAGTCCCGAAAATGAGGCCCCTGCAACGGATGCTAAACCCAATGTTTTAGACGGATTCACCAATGAGTTACCGGCTAGTAACAATCAAATATACTCGAGTACGTTGAGCGTTCAGCCCATACGCCAGATCAATCTCCCCGACACACATATCTTCACTCCCACCGATTCTGAGACGCCAAGATCTAAAACTATCCACTACGACAACACTAGAACGTTGGGAGCTGGCTTTGACTCAGAAATAGTGAGTCAAAAGCTAGAAACGACTCACATAACCAGCCCGGAGAAAGATGAGTACTGGGACTTTCAACACTTCAAAGGGGACACGAGTGCTAATGTTACTAACAATGTGCCTAAAAATACGTCTGAGGCGACAAGAGACTCTAGTGAAAAAACATTCGGAGCTCAAATACTGCAACCCATCAAAATGGAACCAATTATGCCAACGTTAAATTGGCCAGACCCTGGACAGGTCAAAGAAACCTTCATGGACTTCTCGGATTTTATATCCAGCACAATTGCTAACAATGATACTCATGATTATAATAGTTCTGATATTAATAGGGTGCCTATTCAGAGTGTCGACGAAAAAGTTAGAAAAGACGCGGCAAGTGTTGAAAATGACGATGACTTTGAAACTTTTCAATCGGCACCACCCTCGAATCATTCCATTGGCTTCGAAAACATTCCACAAAATTCTAGTAGTCGAATTAGTAATTTTGAAACTTTACCTACTCAATTAGAAAGTAAAATATCAGATGTTAGTATTATTAACTCTAAACCGAGTGAGATTCCTTCGAGTATAGATACCGTCTTTAAATCAGACACGTCATGTCAGAAAGGGTTTACATCACAAATTCTTGCACCATTTACATCTCAAGTTACTTCTTTGCCCGTCCTCCAGCCGTCTGCGGTGAACAGAGGTCAGCAGAGCTCGGGGCAGATATTACAACCCCTATCTTTGGAAGGATTCTCACAGATCAATTGGCCGAACCCTGGCGTAGACTGGCATGACCTGTCCAAATTCAACCCCATAGAAAGTGTGCACTCCTTGAAGAGTGATTCCAGTACAACCAGTCAGAGCAAAGTATCCACACCTGTTCACAGTGCCACCAAGAGAAATGAGCCTGACGATGACTGGGGGGACTTCGTATCCAGTGCACCGAAAGCGGCCACACCAAAGAAAACAGCAACTTTCAGTGACGACGACGAATGGACAGATTTCGTTTCCAGCACCAGTGTAAAACCTCCTAACGGCCTAAACACCATTAGTTTTAACGTGCAAACCAATCTAAATCTACAAAAATCCAATCAAATCAAATATCCGAATAAAAATAATCAAATAAACTTAGACATTCCTTCGCTGAACTACATCACACCCAAAACCGCCAGTCGGGGGGTGTACGCTGAGAAACACTTCCAAAATTTATAACACAGCAGTAACTGTGTCGGTTGTACTTAACTAGTGTACTGTAAATATGGTGGTGGGTAATATATAACGAGCCCGAGTAGCCCCGGTCACACAATCAGCTCTGAATTTTATTATTAGCACCCTCGTCTGAGAGGTGAAAAAAAGTTATTTATTGTAAATAAAACTAATGAATTTTATCACGGATTATTTTCATTTTTATTTTTCCGCGGTTCCGTTATTTTCGTCTAAATGTAGTAGAGGTAATGGTAGTTTTAGTTGCAATTAATAATATTCGCGTAATCATAAGAAAACCATTTCTATACAATTAAAAATTTAATATACACAATAAAGATATTGTGTATATATTTTTGCTGGCAAAAAATATTAATATTAACATCTGGTAGTAAAAAAAGATGAATAAAGAGCTAATCGCGTGGCCTGGCTTACTGGGGGCGGTCGGTTTGTACTATACCTACAGATATAGATTAGCTAGCATACGAGTTGTTCTGTATATTTGAATATTATTTGATTATGATGAATCACCCGTCCCGTATGTATTATTAATTTTAATTATTTATTTGTGTGTAAATATATCAATACTGCATTAGTATTGGATTAGTTTAATTTCTTTGAAAGCAATATTTATTGTTTAAATATTATCTTATTTTTAATTGAGTATGTAAAATATTGTACATTTGTGTACAAAATATATTGTTTCACAACAAAGGTTTTTTTCCTCTTTATTATGGAATTTTACTTCACACTATTTAAGCTGGATTTTGTGTTTCTTCAAGATGAAAAGGTAAGTTATAATAAGAAACGAAAGTTTCAATTGGGATTAATTTAATGTTTTTGAAACCAACTTTAGACAGAACGGCACATAATGTTGTTACGAGTATCATTAGTATTAAGAAATTCAAGGTTTTTTAACAAACAATAAAATCCTGTATATAAGTACGAATATTTATTTACATGTATCATCTTACAAAATTTATGGATTGTTATGATTTTGAAGTGCCTTCCATGTATATTCCTCCAAGGTGTATATGACGAACTGCAAATTGGATCAAGCCGATCACGCCGATTGGACGATAGTGAGGTGTAGGTATAGCGGGCGTACTATTTATCACTACACCGCTAGTATCATATGTTGTCGTCGATCTCGGCGTCGTCGATGTCGTGCATGAGCGGCGCGCGGCTGTCGTCGAGCTGCGTGGCGAACTTGGGCAGGTTGTTCTCCATCGCCGACCGGAACCCGCACTGCTCGAACTCCGGCCACGACACGAACCTGGGGAATTCTTATTTATTTATATTATAAACTAGCTTTCTATCTCGATCGATCGATCTCTGAAGTATTGCAAATAGTTTCTTTAACAAGCTAAGCTGTTTATCCCATTCGTTTAACAAAAAGAGGGGAGTTTACGAACCTTTTGAACACTGTTAGTTTCTGGTGCAGCGAGAGGTCGCTGAACTGCGTGAAGATGTTCATGTGCGGGAGCGGCGCGTCGCACGGTGTGGGCGCGGTGGGTGCGGGGGAAACGGTGCCGGGCTCCTGGCCCGTGATCAGCCGGACACCGCAGCCTGGGATCCACTGCCTGTAAATAATGAATTTAGGATCGGCATAATCGACACAATTTTTCATAAGTGGAAAATGTATACATAAACATTAAATGCGTAGCGGTGCAGGTTGTGGCAACTCAAAATTATATTGTTTAGCAATTAAAAATATGTAAATAATAGTTAGACTAGTATTATTAATAAATTCCTATCTATTTTGTACTCTGATTTATAATCTTAGTTAAATGACAGCCGAAAGTCTCATAACTTTTAATAAATCAATAGAGATGAGGTAAAAAAAAAACTATTTAATTACTGAGATTAAAATTAGTGTAGTAGGTATATAATGTTCAGTCGCCGTGTCAGTTCCAGGTTCTGGTATACACCTCGATAACGACGACCGTACAGAGTATAGACATGTCTTACAATGTCTTACATTTATATCAGAGTTTAGTATAATGTATTGTGGAGGGTAGAATTTTCATAATTTTCTTAATGAATTACTACAGTCTACCAAAATCGGTAAATAAATTAAATAACTAAACTCAACTAACTTCACTTCATCTCTTACTGCTAACTTCATATCACACCCTGTTCTGACTCCTAGCGCCATTATGGCCAGTTTTGGAACTATTATTTAAGTACTTTGGTCAGACACTTTTTAGCTTTTCTGCCATAGAGAGATAGTCCTCCTTTCCTCTACTCTCCATATATTTACATATACAGTTGTTAGTACACCTACTATCTATGTATTATAAAAATGAACCCTTATTTCTCCCGGTCACGCTATAACTTGAGAACGGCTGGACCGATTTGGCTAATATTGGTCTTGAAATAATTGTGGAAGTTCAGGGAAGGTTTAAAAGGTGAGAAATATTGAAAAAATGCGAGTAAAATACTAAAAACGACATTTAAATTTTCCCATACTAACTGCTCACTGTGTTCAATTTCTCACTTGACCGTCAAATATTTAAAGGTGCGTTCAGTTTATCTGTACGGTTTATTTCAGAAAAGTAGATTTAGGTAGATGTAGTTATTTATTTACTTCTGTTAAGACATAACAACGTGTGTCGGGACAGCTAGTATTAGATACGTACTCCAGTTTAGGAATAACTCTCGTCGAATTGGAGAAAGTGTGCGGCTTGAAGAAGTACCACAGCAGCGGCAGGTAGCTGGGCGGGCAGGGCAGAGTGGCTTTCAGCTTCATGTTCACCAAGTACAGGCAGTGCTCGTCTATCTGACATCGTGACATTATAATATTATAATTTGATAGTGGGAAAGAAAAGGCGATAGTATAAAATTAAATTATATATATATATATATATATATATATATATATATATATATATATATATATATATATATATATATATATATATATATATATATATATATATATATATATATATATATATAAAATATTATGATGATGTTACTTATTGGCATAATATGCTTGCAGTCCTTTAAAGAATGTCGAAATTTCCAAACGCGTATCTTTAAAAACTAAGGCGTTATGTTCAGTGATTTTGGATCCAGGGTGTGCAAAATTTTACTTTTTTGGTAGCATATGCTTGGGCTACTTCAGAAAAAGACAAAATCACTAGATGTGTCCATATAAATTTCGAAGTGTTCCCTCGATTCATAATGGATCCCATCATCAGGTCACCACTTTCGTGACTCAGGGACAAATTTCGAATTTTATAATTCGAAGGTTATCCTTTACAACAACAAAAGAATATTGCAAATAGGTACACAAACGGCAAAGTAATGTTCTAAGATATTCGTGTCGGTGTCAAAATATTATGAGAAGTACCTATTACATCATCATAATGTGATGTATGGTGGGATGATGGTGTTTATTATGATGACTGTAATTGACATAGTAGCTTATACTTGCAGTTCTTTAAATAACGCCGAAATCTCCAAACAAGTATCTATTAGGAGTCAGGAGTTCTGTTCAGTATCTTTGGATCCAGGGTGCAAAATCTTACTTTTTGGTAGCATATGCTTGGACTACTTCAGAAAAAGAAGAAATCACCATATTTGTCCATATAAATTTCGAGTTCTCTCGATTCCTCATGGATCCTACCATCAGATCACCAGTTTGATGTCAAAAGGACCAATTTGGGATTAAACCCTTTACATCAAAAAAATATATTTGAAAATTGGTACACAGACGGCGGAGTAATCGTTGAACATAAAATATATATTATATATTATATGTACCTACATAGTCTTACCATAAATACTGAAACAAAGAAAATTAAAAAAAAACATTTATTAATTTTACAGTGTGTTAGTTGAATACATAAATATAAAACAATTTAAAATATAAAAAGCTTATTCGAAGCGGTCTCCATTTGGCTGCAATACAGTCCTTCAAACGTTGAGGCCAGTTATCAATAGAAGCACGCACTCATTCCATTGGAAATTTCAGCGATTCGGTTCTCTTTATCACCCCGCTCCATTTTAATATCGCAAAATATTGTACACTGTATTGGCGCAAAATGAGAAAATCTCAACTCTCTCTCCAAACTCAATATATATATATATATATATATATATATATATATATATATATATATATATATATATATATATATATATATATATATATATATATATATATATATATATTGAGTAAATACAAATTAGCAAGTAACAAAGACATTTCCACAAAATAGACAATAAAGGTAACATCGGCAGCCGTACTAGTATTAACTGTGTCACAGCTGCCTGAGTTTTCGGCTCGAGGAACTAGGAAAAAGCCTTAAAAAACAAGTAGGTACAATATGACTGTTGAACTAAAACAGGTAACAAATAAATAAATTCAAACATAATTGAATTAAGTTAACATATATATGTATGTGTGTGTATATATTGCATATTCATAGGGATGTAAATTATGTATATGGATTTTGTAAACATTTTTCAGTACTATTGTAATCTAAAGAAACTAACCAACTTAAAATAACTCGTTTGCATTTGCTCAATGTAAGAGGATAAAAATTACTATGTTTGTTCGCTGTATTGTAGAGGTGAGAGGAGATGACGTAGAATTGTCGCCGGGCAAGTGAGGTTCGGTGACGAACTGTCGAACAGATTTTCCGTGTACTTCGTTTGCTAGGTTGTACGTAGGGGAGCGCTCTATGTTTACGAAGAATCGCACTCATGATGAACAGTTGCCTAACCGTGAGCACCTCAGACTCTCTATATAGAAGATGAGTACTATAGCGACGAGAATACCCATAGATTACCTTTAAGATAGCGCGCTGAGCACGCTCCAGTGGCAGTAAAATACTGGTTCCACACCCTCCCCATGCGATAATGCAGTATTGTATAAGAGATTGTGCGAGAGCAAAGTATGCACACCTTAGCGTACCTATTGATATCTGCCTAGCTCCTTAGTTTGCGAAAGACAGGGATCACTTTTCTTATGCGCGATGTAAGAATTTGTATTTGGGGAGACCAACAGAGGTTGTTGTCTAGGACAAGTCCTAGATATTTAATTTTAGTTACTAACGTTAAGTTGGAACAATGACAGATATTACCAGCACAGGTATGGGCCACAATACAAAAATTCTCAGGTAGTTTAGGATTAGAGCGTGCAGAAAATGGTATATATTTAGTTTTGTCCAGGTTCAAGGTTAACAAGTTAATATCTAACCACTTCATAATCTCTCTGAGAGCAACCTCTGTATGAAGCTTAACCTCCTCCCAACTGCCCCCATATACAATCAAGGCCGTGTCATCAGCATATGCGAAAATCTCGCAGTTATTTAGCTTGAGAGTACATAAGGTATTCACATATATAAGGAAGAGGGTAGGTCCTAAAACACTTCCTTGAGGCACACCGTAGGAGAGCCGAGTGGGACTGCTCAGAAATTCTCCTATCTTTACACACTGAGAGCGCTCCGAAAGGTAGTCCTGAAAAATATCCAAAACAACACCGCGTATCCCGATAGATTTTTAACTTATTCAATAAAAGTGGCACAGAAACCGTGTCGAAGACCTTAGATAAATCCAAAAACACTCCTAAAACTTTGTCACCCTTGTCTAAGCATTTAGCTATCGTTTCGGTAAGGTGTAAAGTAGCATCATCTGTCGATTTACCTTTAGAAAAACCATACTGATTTTCAGCAATAATATGATTCTTACTTAAGAACCCAATTTACCTAGTATTTAGAAGCTTTTCTAGAATCTTCGAAACGATAGTCAATACAGAAATATGTCTATAGTTGCTTACACAATCTCTGTTACCACCCTTATGAATGGGATGAACGAGTGCACGCTTAAGGGTCTCCGAGAAAGTTCCAGTAGAGAAGCATAAATTAAACAAAAATGTCATAGGAGGGGTCAAGTTTGTCACGGCAGTCTTTATAACCAATGTCGAAATATTATCTACGCCTGTTGCACAATCATTTTTTTAAAAAGATATTATGGCTTCTACTTCTGCTTGATCTATATCACTTAGTACCATTGAATCTCTTTGTGAGTGTTGTTCGGGAATATTGACTAGATTTGGCGAGTTAGTGTTTCGCTTAAGTAATATCGCATCAGCCAAAGTTTTACCTATTTCTGCAAAGTAACTGTTAACATAATTCACCGAGTCGTGACAATTCTGGGAAATATTTAAAAGATCGATTGGTGGCGCATTTGTCTTTTTTAAGTATGTTGTTATTCAAATGTAATATTTTGTATATTTTTAATTGTAACAGTATTTATGGCCTAAGACTAAGTATATATACCTATAGCCGAACGTATCATTCATTCTTTATTTTTTTGGGAAGTCGGTTAAAAAAGCTTATTTTTGAAGGTTTTACTACTATCAAAATATGTAAACTGCACACATTAGCTGTTAGCTCTATATTACATGAACGTGAAATATCTCTTATGTTCACTTTACTATCTATACATATAATACATTCGTAACAGGTCGCTGTCTGTACATGAAAGATAAATAAGAAAAACTATTACATGGGGCCTTTATGAACGGTATAGAGCCCAAAACAAGGATTTTTAGAATTTTCGTCTGTTTGTCTGTACGTTTGTACGCGCTAATTTCAGAATCTACTAAACGGATTTTGATGAAATTTCGAATGGTAGTAGTTAAGACTGGATTAACACATGGGATAATTTTTGTTGCGGAAAAATGTACAGTTCCCGCGATATATATATTTTTTCGCGTACGAAGCCAACGGCTTAACCGATTTGTATGCGATTTTCACTAATGCGTTTTGTTTTGCTCTACTAAAAATTTTGTGTTTGTTTCATGTCAATCGGTTCATAAATATAAAAGTTATGTCAGTCTAAAGAATATAACATAAAATGCTATAGAATATCAGATTAATTCACTGGCTGAAACTTTACGTAGGTATTATCTATACATTGATGTATTTTAATACCAGAGGGTCAATAATTGTGCTAACTAAAACCGGCAATAATACAATTACAATCAAGTCCCGACACGCTCAAACTGAGAAACCGGTATTGTCGTAAACGTTAGAGCGGCGTCTAAGGGTCCCCATATACGGTCCGGTTTTCCTTCATTTTGGCCTCAACGGATGCAAAATCGTATCGTCTGTCTGCAAATCGAGATCGCATCAGTCGGCCGGATGGACTCAAGCGATTCGTTCCAGTGTTGCCAGCTCTGTTCTTGCGAAACTACTAAAATAATAATTCTGAAAACTATCAAAAAAGCTACTCAACTTAGAAATCCTTAAAGCCCCCAAAAAAATACTGAATTTTAGGTTTCGTTATATTAGAATTTTATTATTTATTGAATTATATCGTTAAATTAAAATATACTAGGAAATATTACGTATATAGTAAATGAACGTGTAGTTTTAAGAAAAATACGAACGAATATTACGATGTATTATTATGATAAGGTGTAATAATTGCTTTTTTTTGTGCCTAACCTAGGCCATTTTTCATATGATTACTGTCTGGCTCTTTCCTACTAAAACTCTACTAACAACTAAATTTCTACTAAGGAGGGAATAAAATACTTAATTTAGTAGTAGAACTTTTAATTGAAATTTGATGGTAGTAGTTTAGTCTCTGGATTAACACATAGGCTACTTTTTATCGCAGGAAAAATTACGGTTTTACCCAGGATTTCTTTTTCACGTACTAAGTTGTGGCTAACATCTGAACTATACTAATATCATAAAAAGGTAAAGGTAATATAATAAAGAGGTAAAGTTTGATTCTTTGTGAGTTTGTGACTTACCGATATTGTAAGGCGTAATCTCTGCCTTCAACCTTTTTTTTTAAATTCTTTAACCAATAGTAAGCCACGTTATTTGTGAGTGTCATAGGCTAAATTATTACAAGGTTCGGTAAAATCAGCTACGGATATTTTGGTCATATATAATCTACTACTTATGTATAGACGTTTAGGCAGAAAAATAATTGTTGATAACTGTTGAGGGTGTCTTCTAAAGGTCTACAAGAAAGTTTCCGACGGTATATAAAATTATGTCTATCTTTTATGGTTTATTTATACTATACTATACCTATTCTAAGTTAACAAAAGAACACAAAATACAATTTGGTATTTTTACAAAAGCTATTTAGACGGATACAATATTAATCCTTATGTAGGAGATTATATCTAGGGGATATATATTTTACTCTGTGCTATTACTATATTGCAGGTATATTTGCTAGTGAATTTTTTGCTACGAACACTCTCGCACGCGGGCGAAGCTGCGGGCAAAAGCTAGTTTAAAAATATATTTATTATAGGTTTGAAGTTTGTGAGGATGGATGGATTTTTGGGACGGATTTTAATGAAATTTTGTATGGTAGTAGTTTAAGCTCTGGAATAACAAATAGGCTACTTTTTATCCGAAATAGCGTTCTCGTGGGATACTGTATTTACGCGGGCGGAGCCGCGGGCAAAAGCTAGTGTGGTTATAAAACAGTGGCGAAGGCTGGCTCTCCTTTATAAGGAGGCCCTAGCCTGTATAATAGATAGGGATTTGGATACGGGTCTTCAAAATGTAAGTGAAGCCTATAGGAATGGAGTTATAGAAACCTCATGCCACTGTTAAAAAGTAAATTTCATAATAAAACATACCACATTAGATTTCTTTGTAGATGTGCTGTGGGTCCAAGGCAGGAAATGCACTTTTGGTACTTTGTCCAGCACTTTGAAGTCGAACATAAGTTGAAACAGAGCTGGCACTGATTTGTGTTTACTAAGTTGTATTGATGCGTCTGTTAGAAACTGAAAAATTGTAAACAAACTTTTTTTCATCGAAATAAAAGCATATTGTTTTTAACACTATCGGGCTACAGTGTGGCTACAGTATCGGCCAAGTACATTAGTAGTGCAGCTAATTGTGGACATTGTTAATCGGAGTGGCCACAGAGGCCGTTTCATCTGTTATATTTTCATGTGAATGATTTATAATTTAGTATTCTCTAAGCAAAGTGAGGGGTGAGGGGCGAGGGCCCTAAAACAACTATGTAATAATAAACCCAAAGGAGACCGGCAAGCCGCCATACATTTACTGCCTGGTACGTGTACTGTATACGTGGCTACAAAAAGTATATATTGTAAGTTTTCCTTTATGAACATAGAAACAAAAAAAAGGAATAATATTATACATCAAACTCGGGGGATAAAAGATAATTAATTAAATATAAACTAACCTATTATTCAATAAATTGCCCTAGTGGCGGTTTGCGGAAAAGCGACATCTATTAGTGGTGATTTCAATTACATAATAAAATTAATAACTAGTTTGTTTGGAAACGCAATATGCTAACAGATAAATGATAGATGTCGCTTTCACGTTACGAAAACCAAAAACATACTAATTATTTTTCATAGTATGTAAACAAAAACCCCAAGTAACATTTTTTTCATAAGCCTAGTAGGTACTAAACTACTGAACTAAAAAAAGAAAATAACTTTATACTCCAATTAAAAATAAAATCTATCTAATGGGCCACTAGATGGAGCTTTTACGACTCAAATTGACAATACAGCATGATAACCATAGATTAAACAGATATAATGACACCGATTACTACAGATAAGTACACATTTTGCACATAAATTCTCTGATATTCGGAGACTCATAACTTCTTATTCCCAAGTCCTAAAAATATATTATATTTTTTTGTTTAATAACTTTTTAAGTCCTATAACACCACATATGTTCGAAACTAGGCCGCTCTAGACAATGCGACTGAGAGTCGATGGAAAATCAGACACGATTCGCCAATATATGTTGCTGTCTTTGTCCGATACATTTGAGAAGCCACTTGACAGACAAAGACAGCAACATGGATTAGCATGTCCGCGGTGTAAATATTTTCACTAATAATGGAGACAAAAGAGTATCAGGGATTCAAATTCTTAAGCAGGTTGACCGTTGTCATAATGCATTATGCTGCTTATTAATTAGATTCCCTGATAGTACATGACAGAGCTCAGCAATATACAAATTATCAATTAAATTACCTCATAATGATGTCCCGGCATCACTATGAACAGGTCGGGTTTGCCGAGCTGACTCGTAGTGTTGTGGAACACTATTGTGTTGATCAAATGCTTTACAAAAGACAGACTGGGCATCGCACCCACAATACTTAACTTTCTATCTGAAAAAAAAAAACAATTGTTAATATTTACAAGACTTACACGTTAAAATAGTTGGTTAATTTAAATAATATTAAACATTTATTAGCTATTTCTTTACTAATTGGGTAGGCACTAACGCAATAAAAATGTTTATACAATATAAAATGTCCACTGAGCCACAGGGGTCGTCAAAAACTATTTCGGTTGCTGGTTCAAATCCTGCCAGGGAATTAAAAAACCTTTCTCTGTGTTCCTGGGTGATAGGTGTGTATTTAACCTATTATATAATAAAAATCTAAGATATAAATGTTTTTTTTTGTTTTTTTTTTCCTCATAATTATCAGCAAAATAGCTTTAATCTGATGAGATCGCTATTAGTAAATTGTCGTTGTAATTCCCTTGAACATCATTCCATATCTAAAATCTGCTTCTTTTTAAGGCGAGCAGTGTCTCCTGTGGTGTTAAAAAGATTTTTCGTAAGTATATTTTTATGTTACGTTTTATGGGATATTCTATGGAGAGTCCATTTAAGCACTTCTTACCAAAAAAAGTGGTTTCTGAGTGAAACAAGCTACCCAAGACTGTAATAATGGCACCTACAGTTAATTTATTAAAAAATAGACTGGACAAACTTTAAATAGTGTGTTTACAGATATAATAATAATAATAATAAAATCGGTTGTAGTCTGCAAAGGTATAGCTTTTCAAACAGTTTTCCCAGGTTCTCTATCATAATAATCTGTGAATCCTTCCACTTTAATTTCTGGAAAGTGTTGGACTAAATATTGCTTTCATTGCCAGTGTTAAATATACAATTGCTTTTTTTGGTACTTTTTTAAATACCTCGGCAGTAATAAGATCAAAACCAGGAGCTTTTTTGTTCTCTAAGATAAACTCTATAGATATAATATGTTATAGTATAAAAAAATTAAATATATTTCCATTGTATGGTACCTGTAACACAAGCTCTATAAAACTTACCACGGAATCGGATTGACATGGTGTGAAAGCATCCATATATAGATATTATTTTTTTAGACATTCAGAAATAATTACAACTTCATAAAAGTAAAAATAATTAATATTTTATGTGTAGTTTTGCAATAAGAAGCATTTCAAAGATGCAAAAAGTTGGAATAATATTTTACAACATCAGTGTAATAAGCCTACATAATTAGTTTACTTACAGCAAATATAAAAGTTTTACTATATAATGATATAAAACATTAGTCTACCCTTATCATCTGTAGCCAGATTGCCAAGGAGGTCACTGATTCTGTGTCCATCATCCATTTTGTCCTGAAATGCTAATTTCCACATTCCAAAGAAATCTTCCAACTTAAACGACACTCTTTTGGGGTGGAATGCTTGAATCTCCTGTAATTTGATGTGTTTAATTCTATTAGTTCTGAGACATTTTTTTAATAACTATTATACCAAGGTACCTCCATAATTGCTGTAGTACCTGAAGAATTTCTTTTTGTTTGATATACATAAGTTTTACTTACTTCTAGTCCTTTAGTAAAGTGATTTGAAACTTCATACAGAAACAAGCTATTGTTGTGAGCATTCAACAATTCTTTAGTCAAGAAGCCAAAACCTGGATTTACTTCAACAATTGGAGAATTTTGCTCTATCTTATTTTTTATAATGCTAACTATTTGTGTTGCTGTTTTTTTGTTTATTAAATACATGGTTTCAGGGGCTTTGTATTTCCTTAACAGGTGTTTTGGTATTTTGTCCAAAATCTCCTTATAATCTTCAGAACCTTCCAAATAGTTTTTAACATCTTGGGATATAGAGCTTGCTGGTTTTTCCCCGATTGGCTTATTCAATTTATGCTGAAATCTTATTAGAAGCCTCAGCAGAGGCCGATTTGTTTTGAAAATAGTATTCTTTAACATTTTGCTGTGGGTATAAAATGCAACAAAAAACTATTTTACTATGTATTTACACTTTATATTTTTGTAAACATCATATTATTTCTCCAAATTGTTTAGCTTTTCATCATATCTTTACCAAATCCTAATCATTTTCAAAAACTTCAACTTTAGGTTATGGAAAATTGACATTGCCATTTGTCATTTGTCAGATTATATTGACAGTGACAGCCGACAGCTGATTATGTTTTTTTTTTATTATTTATATATGGCAATTTTTTGTAATTAAAATGGCTTATAAGCATTTGCCAGTGTCAAGTTAAAAAGGCGGGAAATAGAAATTTCATTTAAATTTTCAATATCGTATTCCTAAATCGTCAAGTCTAAAGTCTAGTCAAAGTCCAAATAAATAGTCAGTGCAGTCCATGAGCCATGTCAGTCGATTCGTAAATTTTGATTAAATTTTATTAAATTAATTTTATTAAATTTTTTAATTAAATTTTCATTTCATAAAGTGGTAGAAGCTTTACTGAAAGTTTCTAGGGAGTTTAGGAGGGAAACTCAAAATAGCACGTTTTTAGAAGTTGTACCACTTGCCCACACTTGTGCACGTTAATGAATATTTAATGGTTAATATTCTAGCAATATTACACATTAAGAACCGAAATAACACAAATTTATGAACAAAATGCAAAATCCACAACGTCACCCATTGAATTCCCGGAAACTCAGCTGATTATATTTTTTACCTAACTTTTTGAGTAGAAGTCAAAACTCAAAAGCTTTCGGCTTACTTAGTACTCATAGACATAGGCGGTGCGTACACTCTTATAAATTACTAATGGATGCTTGTACGGTTGCATTTCATACTTTCTCATTACACGAATGGTCGTTAAAATTCATAATTATACTACACATACAATTATTAGTTGGTAGTTTGGTATATTAATTACATAGGCCTATAATATATAAACTTCGCCGTACCTGTTTCGTAATTGCTTACAGCTTACTTCCCAGAATTTGTTTCTTATAAATACAGTTAGTTATAGTCAGAATCACATATAAGTTATAAGAAATCAAATAAACTATAATATATAGGTATGCTAGCTCAGTAATCAGAAAATATGTCTGGCTGGGTCTAATGGTTAGGCAATTATTAGTGAGTACCTTCAAACCCAGGTTAGGTACTTACCTCTAAATATACTAAACTCCTCATTCTTATTTCATTAGGTACTTACCTAATCAAGGTGTTTGGGTACCACGAATACCCTACCAGTTTTAATAGCTCCCACTCCGATTTCGGTGTAACAGTGACCGGCTTCGTTGAAACCAATCCAGCTGCGCAGGAGTTATTTTATGATGCCCATTGCTCAAGTGTGTACGAAATACACAAGAGCACTCTCTCTTCCTTTAGTCTCATAGCCCAGTGGGGCGGATTTAAACTGGCACGACTATCTCGAATGTTTTTTACATGCCCGTCCATTTCTTGTCAAACAAGGTGATCGACCTGCTACGCATTGTCCAAAGGGTGTCCCACGAGTGCTTTTTTGTGTTGCAACTAAAAACCGTTAGGATAGAACAATTAATGCATTTCCATGTATCTGTTCAGCAGGGACGTGCGCTCCTTGTAGGCAAAAATGCAGTGCTTTACTTGTCATTCACAGATATTTTAATAAAACGTTCGTAAGTTTTAGATGACTTTAATTAATAGTAAATACTAAATAAATTAATTTAAAAATATAATAACTTAAAAACGCCTAATATTTTATAAATAGCAACTCATGCCGTTGCGTTCTGCAGGATATATCATCGCATGTATGTGTAATTATCATACTTCGCAAACGCACACACCCATGAATATCGACATGATTATATAGCGGCAACTCCCGCGGCCGCGATGGCTCTCGGCTATCCGATCGGCTTCCGAAAACCGCCGAATTTGCTTGTCGGAAATTATTCGTTGCCTATAATCCGAGTAAAAATAATAGACGGAAATCTAATAAATCACGTATGCACAATATGCATTTTTGTTTAGTAAGGTTTTATTTGTTTAAATAGAAGAAACGTTTTGTGTTTCGCGGGGGCCATATTGCATATTTCATGTGATAAGCATTGTTTACAATTTAATCGCTCCAGTTTATTTATAGTTTTCTTAAAAGATTTTTCATTTTAACATTTGAAAGTGTGTACATTTAACAGTTTATTACTGAGTTTCTATAATAATTGTAGTGATTTGCTTTTACTAGTGCGTTTGTTGATTTTTTAAAAATGTTATTTAATTATGAGGTTTGTGTTGAAAATGTGTGCTTATTAAAAATTAAAAATAACAAGTTCTCACAATTGTCATTCAGTGAAAAGATTCAAATTCTGTCTAAAGGTAGGTGTGTACCCGAGTTACAACAATTAAACCAGCAAAAAAATAATGTAACTGAAAAATTTCATGTTAAAAGTTATGAAACGTATAACTGGCTGTGTGGTTGTATACACACGATTAAATTATATTGTTTTCCTTGCATATTATTTACATCGGGATATAGTAATCTCAAGTAACCGGAACCTTGAATATGTGAAAATTGAAGCTGACTGACTGGTGAGTAGTTATAATATTTTAAAATATGCTAATTATTTTACTTATTAGAATTTCTGCCGCCGCGACGATCGATCGCGTTTTTGTCTGCGTTGCCGTAGAAGATGTACATGAATAGTAGTACATCTAAGACTTGCTCTGTTTGCATGGTTTCGACTTAGAGATCCGTCGCTTGGCTGTAGCTATGCTAAAAATCTATAAACGAAAAAGTTTTTGTGACCGAGTACTTCGCCGCATACCCAGTGTGATAATCCTGTGCACGCCACTGCTGTTCAGAGTGCAGCGAATTTTAGTCGTGACGATTTTAAATAGCGTAGGTACTGTTCTATTTCAAGCGACAGGCGATTGGCGACAAATGGAATACTTAGAACTTAAGATGATGCTTGTTGCTGTTCCCTGCGCAGCCTTCAGTGCGCTGCGATTCCTCGGGCTTGGATATATTATGTTTTATTTGCTGTCACATACAGTGTGACCCGCGTTAAAGTGCAACCCCGAAAATGGGTGAAATTAGACCGAAAACTATCGACGAAAATGGGTCTAAAAAAGTTCTACAAAAAAACTATTTTTTTTATACGCCACTGAACATTTGTTTCCCGAATTTTGACCTCTATGTACAAATAAATTTATTCCTCCCAAACTAGCTGGCCGATTTTGATGAAATAAACGACAAATCAATGCCAAGTATTTAGCGATGAGGATAAAACAAAAAATGGCTTTAAATACTTCTTTTTTTTAAATACTTGTGAAAAAAATCACTTTTTTTCACTGTTTTTTTCAATCAATTCAAATTTCTATCAAATAAACCCCTAAATCTTGATTTGTTTTATAATTTATTATTATTCTTGACTGTATTAGCTTTCAAAAATAAATAATCAAACATTGTATCTCTAAAAATACAGGAGTTACGGATTTTTAAAGTTCACTACTCAGAATGGGCAAATCCAGGTAGAGACCCTTTTTTTATTCCTTTGTTATACCGGTGGTCGGCTGCTATTGTGTTCAATGATTGGGGCTAAGGGAAGGGGTATTGGTACAGTCCGGCAGTCGCCAGTCCGCTCCGATCACATCGCTGCTGCTGACGTATTGTTCTCGCATTAAAGTTACAGTTTTTCGTTGAGTTTTCGTTATTGACTACTTGTTACGTTTTTGTTATTGACTGTTTGTTACGTTTTTGTTATTGACTGTTTGTTACGTTACTCCACTGTTTTCGTTGTTGTGCTGGGTTGAGATGCCGCGATTAAATGCATTCTCCCCGCGAGAAATCGCTGACATCCATTATTATTATGGAATGTATGGTGGACGCACAACAGTCGCTCGATCGCCATACGTAAAGGCATTTCCGAACAGACTTGCACCGTCAGCAAGGAACTTCCAGGAAGTTCATCGGAAGCTCTGCGACATCGGACTTGGATTACAACACACAAGACGTGAACAAGAATTCATTGTAATCGACACAGCGATAGAAGAAGCGGTTTTAAGTAGCGTTTTTGCCACTCCTACTATTAGTACGAGGCGTTTAGCTTTACTTCACGGCATATCACAAACCTCAGCGTGGAGAATCTTGAAGAAAGAAGGTCTACATCCATATCATTATCAAAGAGTCCAGGATTTGCACAGGGATATGGATTTACAATCAAGGTGCGTTATGTCGATCTGGCTACAACGACAAATTCGTCTCAATCCACAATTTTTAAAAACGATTTTATGGATGGATGAGTCGAAGTTCACCAGCAATGGCATCACGAACGCTAGGAATTTGCACGAGTGGGCACATGATAATCCACATCTGAAGAGGGTCTCGTCAATCCAAGTGCACTTTTCAATAAATGTTTGGGCAGGTCTACTCGATGACATGTTGATAGGACCAGTAATTTTACCAGCGACACTAAATTCGGAACGGTTCCTAACGTTATTAAGGGATGAGCTTCCCCGTCTGTTAGAGGATGTGCCGCTGGCATCGAGACAGGGCATGTACTTGCAAATGGACGGCTGCCCTGCTCACTACGGGCGCAATGTCCGTGAATTTTTAAATAATAATTATGCCAATCGCTGGATTGGGCGCGAAGGCCCAGTGGGCTGGCCAGCACGCTCTCCTGATCTGACGCCGCTCGACTACTTTCTTTGGGGCCACATGAAGCAAAAGGTGTACAGTGCACCTGTGAATTTAGAGGCTGAGCTTTATGACCGCATCATGATGTGCGCTGAAGAATTGAAAAATAAACCGTAACTTATACGGAGGGCCACACAACACATATCATTACGGGTGGCAATGTGTTTGCAACAACGCGGAGCACATTTCGAAAACCTAATACATTATAATCTAAGTCAACAATAATTAATAATAAACAATAAACCATTGTTTTTGATTAACTTTTGTTTTATTTCAACTGTCAACTAAAACGGAATAAGCTTATTGGAATCTTATTTCGTTTCGTTACACACCCCAAGCATTAAATACAATAGCAGTCGGCCACCGGTATAACAAAGGAATAAAAAAGGGTCTCTACCTGGATTTGCCCATTCTGAGTAGTGAACTTTAAAAATCCGTAACTCCTGTATTTTTAGAGATACAATGTTTGATTATTTATTTTTTGAAAGCTAATACAGTCAAGAATAATAATAAATTATAAAACAAATCAAGATTTAGGGGTTTATTTGATAGAAATTTGAATTGATTGAAAAAAACAGTGAAAAAAAGTGATTTTTTTCACAAGTATTTAAAAAAAAGAAGTATTTAAAGCCATTTTTTGTTATCTTTTTTTGTTTTATGCTCATCGCTAAATACTTGGCATTGATTTGTCGTTTATTTCATCAAAATCGGCCGGCTAGTTTGGGAGGAATAAATTTATTTGTACATAAAGGTCAAAATTCGGGAAACAAATGTTCAGTGGCGTATAAAAAAAATAGTTTTTTTGTAGAACTTTTTTAGACCCATTTTCGTCGATAGTTTTCGGTCTAATTTCACCCATTTTCGGGGTTGCACTTTAACGCGGGTCACACTGTATAATTGTGGTCGTTGTATCTAATCGTATTTATAATGCTAAAATACGTAATATTTAAATATAATATATAGTTTATGGTTAATGTTTTAAAACTTGAAAACCACATTTTTGCTCGCGGAGATCGAAGCCACAACTTCCGCAGTAGAGAACCAAGCTCTAAACCACTGGACCGTGGAGGCGCATCAGTTACAGTCTACATACCTACAGGTGTTTTGTAAAAAATAAAAATTGGATTTATAAAATAAACTTTTATTTATTATAAAGTATTATAATAAATAACACCATTAAACGCTACTTATTATTACTTACAACAATAAGATCAAAAAATATTAGTTTGTATAATTGGTAAGATCACAATTCACAATGATTTTGTAACAATTATTATTTATAACCACTTAAGTAACAAAATCGTCACAGAGATCGAGTCTTTTATTTCGGTATGAACCGACTTTCCCAAATAGGAAACTACAGGGCAATGTTATATTTTAATATATTGACAGGCTTAAAATCGAAAATCTACCAAAAATCTAATTATTATTTTAGTTAAATACATAATTACTACTGCTAGTATCGAAAAAATATCATGATCGTATATCTGAAAGCTTGCTCCTCAGGCTTGGACTACGTGATGCATCCGGAATCTCTTCGGCCGAAAAAAAAAAACAGCGCTGAAAATAGAACTCTGCGCGGAGTAATACGAGCGTCGAGTTTTTAAATTGCTGCCGCGGTGTGTTCGATTTTTGGCTTTATTTTATTAGCGCAGAGTTTTATTTTCAGCGCTGTTTTTTCCGGCTGGAGAGATTTTGGATGCATGTCAGCATGCAATCCGAGCCTCATGGTTCATGCAGACCATGCTCATAAACATTAACGTACTCATTGGACAGACAAAAAGTCTGAGCAGAAAGTCTATAAACTACCTGTGTTTTGTCATTCATCTTTTAACTGTGGTTTATTAAAATATGTAAAAACATCCTATATTTATTGGCTCGTAAGTACTAGGTAAGTACTTAATATAGTCTATTCATGTTAAGTCAGTGAATCATGCGTACATATTATGTCAACTTTGCCTAAGTGGATAATGTGAACACGACGTAACGTTATGCGTCATTGGTAAATTTTTATTATTATTATTTATTTATTAACCCGAATAGACTATAATCTTGAGAATAAACAATATGTTCCAATATCTGTGGATTTTGCCCATGTTTTATTTAACTTCTATCCTAATTCAAGTTAATTACCTACTTCTTTATTTTAGCTTCCACTTCGAAGCATGATATTGCATTATTGTCGTCGCCTTTCAACGCCCAATGCACGGTGGTGGTCAGGTCGGGGTAGAAGGAGAGAACTGGGAAGGAATCCTTGTAGACGTACTTGGTGCCGGCAGAGAGAGGACAGGCGGCCTTCTCACCGCTCTCGGTTTCGAGTTTATCGCACACGGAGTTGCCGTCAACCCCCACGAAAGGCAGTGGAACGTTAAAAACTAGAGCTGTCACGTGATTCTTGACTGTTTTCGTATCTTTTTCTGCAAAGCAAATACAAAATAATTAATAACATTGACACATCGCGTGTTCAGTGTTGTTTTTAAATTATTATTTCACACGTATAACGTTTTCACATTACGCGATAAGATATCGCCTATCACACCAGAAACAATCAGATTATGTCGTCGACATAAGGGAACATAATATACGGTGCGGTTTTCCTTCAGTTCGCCCTGAACGAATGCAAAATCGTATCGTCTGTGCGCAATTTCGAGATCGCATCAGTCGGCCGGATGGACTGAAACGATTCGTTCCAGTGTTGCCAGCTCTGTTTTTGCGAAACTACTAAATTCGCATCGATTTCTACTAAAAGAACACTGAAAACTATAAAAAAGCTACTCGACTTAGGAATCCCTAAAGCCCCAAAAAAACCACTGCATTTTATGTTTTGTTATATTAAAATTTTATTTTTTATTGAATTATATTATAAATTCTATCGTTAAATTAATATATACTAGGAAATATTACGTATATATAGTAATTAAACGGATAGTTTTAAGCAAATTACGGACGAATGCTAAGATGTATTATTAGGATAAGGTGTCAATTTTTTTTTGTGCCTAACCTAGGCCTTTTTGCATATGATTACTGTCTGGCTCTTTCATACTAAAACACTACTAACAACTAAATTCCTACGAAGGAGGGATTCTAAATTCCTACTAATAAAATTCTTAATTTAGTAGTAAAACTTTGTAAAATAACTAAGTTGGCAACATTAATTCTGGACTGAACGGACCATGTGCGATAAATCGCTTCAGTTCTCGCCAGAGCTGCGGCCGTGTGGGCGTGTATCAAGTACACGCGTAGTGAGTTTACAATTAATAAACACGAGCGTAGCTCGCAGCAAACCAGAACGAACTGATGCGATTTTTCCGTGTGTGTGCTCGAATCCGTTCAGGCCGAAATGACTTCAGTTGGGTCGGATGCGATTTTTTCCGTGTATGTGCTCGAACCCGTTTAGGCGGAACTGACGTCATTTCTAACTGAAACGATCGGCCTCTCGTCTGTGGAGTGAGCCTTAAGAGCGTTTTCCTATTATTCAATCCGATAACCGATATCGCGCCGATAATGACAAAGGCGATTACCTATGTTTCTAAGCATAATATTATGTTTTAGAAACATCGATAATTACAAACACAGGTTAATAACCTGTCTTTGTATATAATCCTCGATACTTATATGTATATGCGATATTATCATGTCGCGATAAAACTCTCTGTAAACTAAACTCTGGTGCCACCCGCGAGAAAGTTTTACTACCACAAGCTGCAGATATGATAAAAGGAGAAAAAGAAGAATAGGTCTTTGCATAAAGGCTCCCACAGACGAGAGGCCGATCGTTTCAGTTAGTACTGACGTCAGTTCGGCCTGAACGGATTCGAGCACATAGGTACACGGAAAAAATCGCATCCGACCGAACTGACGTCAGTTCGGCTCTTATATTAATAACGCCTAGATAGTCTTCAAACAAACGCACCGTACAAAGTGAAGCAAGCAACAGATATATTATGTAGGCGTAAGCATTACATATCGACATGCACATAAACAAAACTTTAAAGTTGTGGAGCGTGTACTCTTAAAACTGGGATTACCTATTGTATTTGCTTTTTTTAATATCGTGAGATGTAAAAATATAACTTATATTTCATTTTAAACCATCTAAACACAATTTGTGATCTTTATTTATATTAAACTGGTAATAAGGAATATATTAAGGTTTATCTTAATACGGGCAATACTTTAAATTCATAATTTAAAAAATCAGAAAATATTATAAGACTAGACTAGTTGCAACTATAAGTTAAGTTAGCCAAGAAAATTTTTAAATAAATTTATTGAAGTGACAACGTCTTATAATTCGATGGAGCCGGCTGCACGCACGAAAAAACATGACTCATGCGGCGTTACCTCGCTCTGAGGAATTCCATTTAAGGCTTGAAGTGCAAGCGAGAGCGCGGAACGAGCGACAAAGAGGCACAATCGGCCTCCGCGTTCGGCAGCGTTCGACATCTGTCTCTCTCCTACTTGAGTGAGCGATCCATCAGTATTTTCTTATAACGATGTCACGTTCAACTATCGTCAGTAAACCGACTTTACAGACAACCGTTAATTATTTTTACTAGTAACACTTTCACAATTCACTATAGGGCAGCAAGATGGCGATATAATATGATTTTATTTTAAATATTTGACTTAATACATGTCAAATTGTTCGGACATAACATTTCATACTTAAATATGAAATGTTGTGTCCGAAGTTTTTTATTCTTTTCCGATGTATTGTGACACCCAATAACGACACAAACCGTCATAATGTTTTTAATAGTCGGAGATGTATGCACTAGCGCTTGACCTTGACAACTGACGGGTTGTTCGAACAAACTGAGCCGATATGGCTCAGTATGATTTACTTCACTTTTTATGCGCGTACCCGGTTTCTAGGCGTTTTAATCTAAGGTTCGGCCTGAACGGATTCGAGCACACACACGGAAAATTGCCGCGAGCTTCGGTCGTGTTTTTAGGGTTCCGTAATACTTAAGGAACCCTTATAATTTCACTCTGCCCGTCCGTCTGTCTGTCTGTCCGCCGCTCTCCTAGCTTCTGTTATAACTTTATGACAATAACTTTTGTAGTAATAATTCAAAGAAAACCTATTGCGCGTTAATAGTTACGGCACCCTCCTTAGACATGTCGTGACATGCTCTTGGTCAGTTTAGGCTATTATTTTATTTATTTATTGTATTTTGCTGTAATTGTGATCACGCTATCGACGAAACCGAATTATTGTGTCATACATCAATATCCAGTAATATGTTATAGGAATAATTTCTCATTGTTTTATAGTCTTTAGATTTTATAAACTATAGTGGCTTTAAAGTTTTAATTACTTCCATGAACTTTAATAAATTTCTTATGACCACGTGCCAATTTTAGGGTTCCATACCCAAAGGGTAAAAGCGGGACCCTATTACTGAGACTTTGCTGTTCGTCCGTCTGTCGCCAGGCTATATCTTAACCTTCTTATACCGTGATAGCTCGACAGTTAAAATTTTCACAAATGTATGATATAGGTATTTCTATTGCCGTTATAACAACAAATACTAAAAACAGAATAAAATAAAAATTCGAGGCTCACTTACAACAAACGTAATTTTTTCCGTTTTGTACGGAACTCATCTTGCCGACTCGCACTTGACCGGTTTTATTTTATACTCGAATTTTATTACCGTTCAGACCAATTTTATTGCCGTTCAGTCCATCCGTACAGGTCAGAATTAATGTTGCTAACTTAGTTTTTTTACGAAGTTTTACTACTAAATTTTGTATTTTATTCCTTCCTTAGTAGGAATTTAGTTATTAGTAGTGGTTTTGTAGAAAATAGCTAGACAGTAATCATAATATGCAAAATGGCTTGCTTCTTTGTGCTATTATGATCTTATAAAAATAGCACATAGTAGTAAAACTACCGATTTAATTTCTATATACGTAATATTTTCTGCATCACCAATCACAGGCGATGTGTAGTACAAAGAGTGCACATGTTATAAGAGCGAGCGGTTATATGGTTTGCTCAGACGATATTTAGGTATAATTTTGATTTTCGACCGCTCATACTTACGAGTTACGATCGCCAGTTGCGACACCCTGTAAATTAAAAGCAGCATAATATCGTGCTCTTTGAAATCGTTTAGTTTCACTATGTTTTTACCTAACTACGGCGAAACCAATATGCAATCTATGTATGTAGATATGTTATTTTCTCGGTTTCTCTATTTGACTTTACTAACTAACGAAAACTTATATTTTATGTCCTCTGCCTAAAGAAGAGCTCGGTGGCCTTCTAATTCTACATGTCCCATGAGGTAAATCTATAATTTATTATATTTTAGTCTACAAAAGTACAAACCTGGTGTAAATGCGATAGTGATATGTGTGTCGGTTCCCTTCTTCAGGGCGCAAGGGATTTTCTTGCACGGCACGAGCTGTACAGCACTCGAAAGTCCTGGGATATTCATTCCTGTAATAAAAATAAAATGTATAATCTTAACCATAATAATATTATTATAACCTACGCCTAATCATAAAATTAGACTGTATTCTGTTCAGATATAAATGTACCTCACCATTTACTATCCGCCAAGCGCCAATAGATTAGATATACCGTATTCGCGATTTTCTCGCTTGATTAGCCTACATTCCCACCACAGTTTTTTAGTGGTTGCGACAGAAAAAGAAAAGTAGGTACTGTAAATATAACTGCGCTAAATACTATGCTTTGTATTTTTGTTTTATACTATACTTTGATTAGCTGAAAATCTCTCATCGTTAAGGCAGCGTTCTTTCTCCGTTCGTTTTTTCTCCGACTCTTTTGCAAATCTTAATCAAGTTGATTTATTATTGTAAAAGTTATAAAAAAATGAATACCACACTAACATATCTCAACCATATAATAGGTCTTTACCTATGAAATTGCCGTTCTGCAGTACTGGACATTTCAAATCAAAATAATTTTTGTTTGGCTAAGAATTCTAATTTCAAATTAAGTAATTTTATTTTAAAAACATGGATTTTTTTTTCCAAAAGTAGTCATTTGTTTATTGATTGGTGTTACATTTTCATCGCATTTCAATCTTTTTCGTCATCATGGATACGTTAAAAATTCGAGTAATTATGGAATATGAGTACCGTCGTGACAGCAACGCGGCACAAGCGGCACGCAACATCAACGACGTTTACGGAGCTAACACTACAAAACAACGCACCACCTGTTATTGGTTTGCTCGCTTCCGTTCTGGAAATTTCGACCTAAAAAATTAACCTCGCGGACGTCCGAAGACTTTAGTCGACAATGACGATACACAATACACAAACTACGGCTGAATTAGCAGCAGCTTTGGACGTTAGCGTCAAAACAATATTGGTCCATTTGCGTCAAATTGAAAAGGTAAAAATGCTTGACAAATGGGTGCATCACGAACTCAATGATCGCCAGCGCGAAGTACGCGTCGAGACGTGCCTTGCACTGCTCAACAGATACACAAATTAAGGAATTTTGAACCGCATTGTTACCTGCGATGAAAAATGGATTCTGTTTGATAACCGCAAGCGCTCAGCAAGTTGGTTGGTTCCTGGTTCAGCACCTAAACAATGCCCTAAACGAAAACTTAGCCCTAGAAAAGTGATGGTCACTGTTTGGTGGTCTAGCGCCGGTGTGATTCATTACAGCTTCTTACCAAACGGGGTGAGCATTACTGCAGATATGTACTGTGAAGAACTGAACACAATGATGGAGAAGCTGGCACATCTTCAACCAGCATTGGTCAATCGCTCGTCTCCGCTGCTCCTGCACGACCTCATCAACTGCACAGCAGCGGTCTCCAAGTTGCAAGAACTGGGGTTGGAAGCTCTCCTTCATCTGCCCTACTCACCAGACCTTGCGCCTACAGACTACTACTTTTTCCAAAATTTGGATAACTTCTTGACGGGAAAAAAATTCAATACCCGAGAGGCATTACAAAATGCCTTTGAAGAATTTGTTGCCTCCCGTCCAGCTGATTTCTTTAAGAAGGGCAGAGGCAAGAAGTGGCTCGGGGGTTGGGCGTGTTGGTGCTCAAGCCGGGGGTCGCGTGTTCGAATTCCGCTGAAGGAACAAAAAAGTTTTTCCGTGTTCGTGGGTCATGGATGTGTATTAAATATGTGTATAATATAAAAGTATTAAATATATACTACGGGTACACGGTACGGTACTACGGTAGATAGATACTATATATATATATATATATATATATATATATATCGATGGGTCCTACGTATAAAGGCCAAAATGAAAAATGATAACTTTACAGGAGAGGCGTTCAAAGTTTAAACTTCGTATAATTTTACATTGATAAAACCGAAATTTATGAAACTTTGCTAGTTTACTAAGACAATTGTCCTCCTTATTTATACTACACTATTTTATATATATATTGATTAGTTTTTTTTTTACTGCACATTGGCCCTTTTAGGTTAGGTTTTGTTATAATTATTTATATTAAAAAACAACATAAAAGGGCCAATGTGTCAAATTGGCCTATATACTTGTTTTATGCTTAGTTGTATAAAATATATATTTTTATATATTTTGGCTCTTAAAATTTATCAGCAACTTAAGCAGTTTATTTTTAATTAATTGTTATAAGAGCTATTTGGATATATAGATAATTAAATCACATTGACACTTATACGTTTTACAATCTGTCAACTTACTAACGTGTTTTCAGTTAGGTATTTTAAAAACTAGATAAAACTCACAATAGTTTTAATCATTTATTATACAAAATTGAGGTAGCTTAAAACTACGATAATTACGGACCTGTATTCAATGTTCTTTGGTTTTATAAGAATAATAATTAACAAAAAAAATGAGATCTAAGTTTGATTAACAAAATCACGTACGTAAAAGTAAACTTATATAAATTAATGTACTTAACATTATTACTTTGAAATAAAATCACAAAAAACTTAACAAAAATAAAATTCTTAGTAATTGGCGTAAACAAAATTTAAAATCTCTGTACTACAAATCAATAATAAAGTTTCCAAAATCAACAATATTACTGATTGTCGTTATTGTCACTATCACTCATTGGCACAGTGTCTTTAGATGCTACTAAATTTTCATAATAACTATGGTAAACAGTTGGGATAATAAGTTTTCGACATAAATCCAGCAAGCTTTTCTTCTTAGAAGGTGGAATCGGTAATAGTTGATTGTAACATGGTTGCAGAGGAATATCTGTTGGTCTATCTGCAATTCGTCTTCTTGTTCGCACTGTTTGATCTAATATTTTAATATTATTTTCAAAAGCATCTTCACTCAAATCATATTTATAGTACAAAACATATGATTGGTCTTGGCTTACACGAATTTGCTTTATTTTAGACCAAAGGATTTTTTGTCCATCTGAGTTTTTAGTCCAATTAAACTGTGAATTTTCCTGCATCTTTTTGAAGTTATAAAACATATTTTGAGGTATGTCTATGACGTTATAAGGACTTCCTTTTGATTTTGCCCAACGAATCAATGAGCTCCATTCAGAGGGTGTATAAATATTTTTATATTTTGAAGCTCGTTCAATGGTGGCGTGTATGGAGTCGCCTTCATTTTGAGTGTGGCCTACCTCAAGAAAAGAGTGTTTTATATTCAAATTAAACTGTTTAGATGCGTAAAGATACATAAAAAACATAATCCTGTTTCGATTTTGGCCAGCGCAGTTGTCTGACCAAAATCTGAAGTCGTCACAGCCTTCCTGACTTTTTAATTTAATTATATCATAAACACAACTCGCTATTTCATTCGATCCCTTCATTGCAATCTGTTCATTCCATAAATAACAGGTACCAATTAAATTCCCAACATCAAAAACTGATAAATTATATACTTTTAACCTCTTGCTGTAATAAAATAAACTAATCTCACCACTTGGGGACAGCAATACTTTTTGCAAATCAAAAGTTGCACAGAAAATTTTTGTGTTATTTTGTGAATCACGTTTGTCCTTTTCTTTTAAAGATCTAGCCAGATTCTTGTTAATAATATGATTATCAAAATTTCTTTTATTTTCTGAAGTAACAGGGCCGTTTTTGTAAGAATGGCAAACATGGCATTGATCTTTTTTAGGCTGGTGAAATGATATATTAATATTTTTGTTTATTATATCCCTGTATTGCCGTAACGACTCACATTTATTACAATATTTAGTTGGATCATACCATTCTTTGTATAATTTAAACATGCGAATAAAACTTAAAGATCCATCTAAATAAAGTTTTTTACTATCTTTACGACAATAATGTGAATCGATTGGTTCAAATGACTTGACGTGGTCCAGTACACTTTTGATCATTTCTGCATCAACAGATGTTTTATGGTGCTCATGACGTCCTCTATTATCAACCATAATGAGGCTATTTGTGTCAGAAATTTTATTCATTGCTGTTCTAATCATTTTTGGTCCACAACTAATAGTATTCAAAAACATCGTTTTGCATACCACTAGTTTCGTCTTTTGATTATTTCGAGTAACAGGCAAATGATACACATACGTGTATGATCTTCGTGATTCACCCTGAGTAACTGTTCTTTTTTTATTTATTCTTACCACATAGTTAGCAATAAAGTTGTATTGTTTAGAATGATCTCCAATCATCCAAAATTGATTAAATATAGTAGTCCTTGTGCCTTCATCAAGTTTGTCGAAACACTTCAGTTTACATGTGCTCTGACATGGCTCTCCTATTTGTTTCCCATCCCTTAACTTACCATTTCTACTGGTATAAGCTTGCCCAGAATTTTTAAGTGTCTTTCTTTTCGAATCTATCCACTCATTGCGATATTTTTCTCGCAATCTTCCACTGTCTCTTTTTTTAGTAAATTTTCTTTTTCTGGGCCGCGTAGGAGTTGAAACATCACTTGATGCGTAATACTGTGAAACAGGGGATGACGCAGATGCATTTGATAACAACGATGGTACTGATTCTGCCTCACCAAAAGAACTATAATTAGACGATGGCATTGGAGTCACATCAATATCACGAATATCGTTATGATCCAATAAATCCGTATTGTTAATCAAATCTTCACTCTGATGTTCGACAGACGGTTCAAAAACACTTTCTTTTCCATGATTGTCACTATGCTTACATTTTTCATGGGGTTGAGATAGTTGACTTAATGAAATGAACATGTTAGTAGATTCGACCAAAGTAGAATTTTCTAATTCAGCATAATTTTGTTTTTCTTGTTGAGGTGAATCATTTTCAAAACATATATCTTTGAGTAAACTTAAACTGCAATTATCATATACCTCATTGGCTCCAAATGGCAAAGGAGATGCTGAAAAAACAATGCAATGTAATATTAGACTGTTAAGTATTTTAATATCGTAAATAATGCAAATAATTATTATAGTTTGGCATATTTTGGGAAATATTATTATATCCGATATTATTTAAACCCTTGCTGTGCATAATAGCACGTCAAAAGTAGGAAAAATGCTATAGGTGGTAAGTGTATTTTTTTTAGTATAAACCACGTATAAGGGCTAATGTACCACATTGGCCGTTTAACCTGGAACGTCGTGATATTTAAGTTAATTAATTAATCAAACATTAACTAATGAACATTTAAATACTAAGTAGTTTGTATAATACTTACGAATGTCACCTTCACTGTTTTCTATAAAATCGTCGTCTTCATAACCTAAATCGTTTTTCTGTGCACTACTATTTTCATTTCCTAAGGCTAAATTCACTAAATTCTGACTTCTACTAAACCTAGCACGATAATTGAATGCCATAATTTAGCTATGGATCTAAATTGTAACAAAAAAACATATTAATGAGACTTTGTATGCATCACAGTGCGGCCGTTGCGCCGATCTGCGTATAAGTGTCTAACTAGCTGATTGACCCAAACTATAAACAAACGAGCGGGAAGTCCCCGCGTATAAGTCTCAAATTACTCTTTGGCCTTTGTACGTTTAAATTCATGCTACATATGCCGTTATACTGTAGCAAGAATTCGTGTTTCCATGCAGAATTTAATTTGTTTTAATAGCTTACATGATTAATCATATCGATAGGATGCGTTTACAATAAAAATGCCAAAATCGCCAAATTGTTAGTTTGGCCCATATACGTAGGACCCATCGATATAGTATATAGTATATTAACAATATACTATATATATAACAATATACAATATATATACCAACATATCACTACAGTTTTTTTCTTTGGAAATTGTATAATGCTCCATTATTTGTCTGCATTAACAAGTTCTCAAAGTTTGATTAGGCAAATTTTCGCAAAATTTGAGAAAATATATAATATGCTCATCTGACTCTTATTGTATAGCTTATAAAGCTATACAGTGTTTTGTCCTTGTCTGACAAGCGTCTTTTCCAACGTATCAGACAAGAACAAAACATTGTATAGCTAATCCATTGTGTAAATATTTTATTAGTAATAGGGTTATTGTTTTCCCAAAAATATCGTACCTATGCTAATATGATAAAAATATTCTACCTACGGGCTACGCCTACTACTATTGTAAGTAGATAACTAGATCGTCGATAGGCTTGTATTAGGCCTATAGGATATTTGACAACATGTAAAAATTTAGTTTTTTAAAATATGTATGTTACATTATGTACAAGGACTAATGAGAATACAAGAAATAAAGTATTATCTACAACTTGATAAAAGTAGAAGAAGAGGAACTAAGATTTTATGTGTAGTTTTGAAATTACGTGCATTTCAAAGTTACAAAAAAGTTGAAATATTTTGACGTGATAACGTGATTATAATTTGATGGAGCCGGCTGCACGCACGAAAAAACATGACTCATGCGTTACCTGTTACCAGCGTTACCTCACTAAATATGACGCATTGCCGTTACCTCAGCTATGTATTAGCTTAGGTATGTGAGCGGTGGGACGAAGAGGCGGGGGCGCTTGATGTTATTACTCAGTAGTGTTGATATAATTAGCATTCGCAATAATAATTAATTGCTAAATGCCCATTAGCAATCATTAAATTAATCTTAGTTGCTAAAAAAAACGATTGCTAAAATTATCGTGCGCACCAATCGTCTGCGTTCATGAAAAAAATATGAGACCGCGCTGCTTCGCACCGCGGCGCTATCGTACTATAAACTATTGCTATTTGCTAATGCTAAAATTATTCGATGCGAAATAATTTTGCGATGCGAAATAAAAACGATGCCGCGATGTTCCACGAATTAATACGAGTGAGTGAAAAGAGACAATATATTACCGGCACGGCCGTCTAATTTTTTCAAAATAAAGTTAATTGCATGCGTTTAGGGTCCAATATTCAATAGTTGATTTTTTTTATTAATGTTTTCGTATTTTGTCCTTTAGGTCGTAGGTCAGTTTTTTTAGTCAGGTGAAATAATTGCGTTGATTAACATCGATCGTGTGATCAATTCAACCCACTTATATAAAGATATAAAATTTGATTTTAACGTGTTAAGAAATAATATAATATGCTTTACAATTTACATCTTACTTTAGCGCAGACCGGAAATCGCTAATCTTAAAAAAAATATTGTATGTTAATACTTAATAGGCGACGCGACGTAATGAAAAACATTAGCCAACGTCCATTTATGATCATTAAAAATCGATTTTAGCAAATAGCATAGCAATAGCACGTAGCATGCTAAGACATGAAAATTAGCATGCTAATGAAATTAATGAAAAATAGCATTAATTTCCATTACTATTACTCAGTTCGGCCCCGGACTTCGCGACGGCAACACGCTTACCTAAGGCGCGGCCAATTAGTTCTGCGCGCACTATAAACATGACGTTGTCACGTTCAACTATCGGTATAAAAAAAATCGGTTGTTTTTTTTTACATAGTTAGTGTAAAAACTTACAATAAGGTACCTATCATCCAACACAAAAAGATTGATGCCCTGTTTCACAATCTTCGAATATTATAATTTTAGCTTAATGGGAAGTTTTCTCGCTGCTTACTTTATATCGAGTGACAGAGACATAACGTGCAAATAAGCTATTTGACACTTAGGAAACGTTGGGTACGTTGGTACTACGTGACCTATTTTTTAAGATTTTTTGACTCCTCCCTCCCTCCCTCCCTCGGTGACCACTCGTAGTATATGCCAAGACCCTACCCCCACCCCCCTCCGTAAAGTATGTACGTAGTATTGACAAGTATGATTTTTAATCATTTCGCAGGTAGAAAGTGTAACAAATATTTGTTTTTATGAATATGGCGTTTATTACTTAAGACTACATGCACACATAAAATTACTAGTAAATTAAATATTATGAAGCAGAAAAACTTATTTAAAAACATATTGCTACTGTTTTCTGTTTAATTACATTATTAATATTAATAATATCCATCTCACACGTCTTCAATGAATTCGTTCCCAGCATCAATACACTCGGATACATCATCGATCACGGGGCAGTAGTATCAGGAGATTTTTCAGTCTCGATCATTTCCTCTTCATCGACGGCCTCGACATCTAACGACTCCACGCTTTCTTCCATAACACACAAAACCTCATGAGGCCTCCCGGAGAGAATCCGCAGAGGTCGTACGCGAGACTAATTGTACACTGCACCAACCATGCAAAACCACTGCGCGCCATATTCGAATATAGGTCAAAAAAACGTAAAATTTCTTTCGGCGAAATCGACTACGTAACAAAAATTAAAGTCATGTACCCTTAGATTTATAACTATTAAATAGCATAGATACCCGGCTATTAGCAGGAGGAGGAGACGGCAAACATACAATGTTCCTTAATCTCCTTACGACATGCTAATGGGGAAGAAAGAGATGTCTAACAGTTAGTCACATGATGCCAAAATCTTCTAAGTGTTCATTGTTTTTGTTGAAGTTTCCCGTATACAAGTGACATCTGTATTCCTATCAATTTAAGATGTCACATAATTACATTGCAATAAAGTTGTAATTTGTACCTACGTTGTATTAACATTCTAAAATAACAATCAAAGTACAAAAACCAAATGAATTTTGTCAATTTTAGTGTTCCTTTTGAAAGATTTCAAAACTTTAACTTTTTCAAAAATATATACGTCTATAATGGTACCTTTCGTGTATATTTCTTCTTCCAAACAACCCAATTCTAGAAGAATCGCCTACTTCATAGTGGACACAAATCAATCAAATTCCCATTGTAAACTCACTTCTCATTGCTACGTGGTTGTTACGTGATTGCTACGTGATTGTTACATTCGAAGCACAATATAAATTATGTATTCGAAATTTCGAAGTGCACAAAAAACATTACCTTGTAACGATTTAATAAGCACTATTTGTTATTAACTATGATATAAGTATGATATATTATGATAACACGAAAAATAAATGATTAAGTTCTATTGTTTCATTTCACGATATAATATACTTTATAATAAAAATAATAATTATTATTGTATCTACATCTTTTTCTAAATATTATTATTATTTATTAATACTTGTATTAGAATTTTAAGAATTAGTATTGTGTGATCCAGAAGTGTTGCGCGGAAAATTTTACTCTAATTAACGTGTACTAAAGTCGATAATCGGAATGCAAATGGTGAAGGAAGGAGACAATTTTGTTGCCAGTGCGCGCACTGTTTTAATCTATAAGGCCTCCACAGACGAGAGGCCGATTGTTTCAGTTAGAACTGACGTCAGTTCGGCCTGAACGGATTCGAGCACATACGCGGAGAAAATCGCATCCGACCGAACTGAAGTCAGTTCGGCCCTTAGATTAATAACACCTAGATAGTCTTCAAACAAACGCATCGTACAAAGTGAAGCAAGCAACAGATAGATGTAGGCGTAAGCATTACATACCCACACGCACACAAACAAAACTTTAAAGTTGTGAAGTGTGTACTCTTAAAATTGGAATTAAAATTAATTAATAAAATGAATTAATTAATTGGTATTTGTTTTTCTTAATATCGTGAGATGTAAAAATATAACTTATATGTCATTTTAAACCATCTAAACACAATTTGTGAACTTTATTTATATTAAACTGGTATTATGGAATATACTAAGGATTATCTTAATACTGGAAATACTTTAAATTGATAGTTAAAATAAAGTCAGTAAATATTATAAAGTGACATTTTTAAAATAAATTTATTTTTACTAGTAACACTTTCACAATTCACAATAGGGCAGCAAGATGGCGACATGATATGATTTTATTTTAAAAATGTTTTAAATATTTTACTTAATACAAATCAAATTGTTAAGACATAAAATTTCATACTTACATATGACATGTTATGTCCGAAGCTTTTTTAATTCTTTTCCGATGCATTGTGATACCCAATAACGACACAAACCGTCATAATGTTTTTAATAGTCGGAGATGTATGCACTAGCGCTTGACCTTGACAACTGACGGGTCGTTCGAACAAACTGAGCCGATATGGCTCAGTATCATTTACTTCACTCTTCATGCGCGTACCCGGATTCTAGGCGTTTTAATCTAAGGTTCGGCCTGAACGGATTCGAGCATATACACGGAAAATTACCGCGAAATTTAGTCGTGTTTTTAGAGTTCCGTAATACTTAAGGAACCCCTATAATTTCACTGTGCCCGTCCGTCTGTCTGTCTGTCTGTCTGTCCGCTCTTCTAGCTTCTGTAATAACTTTATGACAATAAATTTTTTAGTAATTCAAAGAAAACCTATTGCGCGTTGGTAGTTACAGAACCCTCCTTAGACATGTCATGACATGCTCTTGGTCAGTTTAGGCTATTATTTTATTTGATAATTGTATTTTGCTGCAACTGTAATCATGCTATCGACGAAACCGAATTATTGTGTCATACATTTTTCCCATATGTCGTAATACGAGTATGTTATAGAAATCATTTCTCTTTGTTTTATAGTAATAGTCTTTAGATTTTATCAACCATAGTGGCTCTAATGTCTTAAATACTTCAATGAACTTTAATAAATTTCTTGAGACCACGTGCCATTTTTAGGGTTCCGTACCCAAAGGGTAAAAACTGGACCTTATTACTGAGACTTTGCTATTCGTCCGTCTGTCGCCAGGCTGTATCTTAACCTTCTTATACCATGATAGCTCGACAGTTTAAATTTTCACAAATGTATGATGTAGGTATTTCTATTGCCGTTTTATCAACAAATACTAAAAACAAAATAAAATAAATATTTGAGGCTCACATACAACAAACGTGATTTTTTCATTTTGTACGGAACTCATCTTGCCCACTCGCACTTGACCGGTTTTATGTTACACTGGAATTTTATTACCGTTCAGTCCATTTTTATTGCCGTTCAGTCCATCCGTACAGGTCAGATTTAATGTTGCCAAAACAACATTGCCTTAGTTGTTTTACTAAGTTTTACTACTAAATTATGTATTTTATTCCCTCCTTAGTAGGAATTTCATTGTTAGTAGTGGTTTTGTAGAAAATAGCTAGACAGTAATCATAATATGCAAAGTGGCCTGCTTCTATGTGCTATTATGACACCTTATCATAATAGCACATAGTAGCACGCTTCCGTAGGTCGCTTAAAACTACCGATTTAATTTCTATTTACATAATATTTCCTACTATATTTTTTTAATTTAACGGTTAAATATTAAATCTGAAAATGTATGTATGTATGTTTGAAAACACAAAATCCCTAAAAATCTTTTAGGGATTCCTAAGTTTAGTACCTTTTTTATAGCTGTTATCGGTACTCTTTTAGTAGTTTTTAGTAGAAAACGACACGAGTTTAGTAGTTTCGCAAAAACAGAATTGGCAACACCGGAACGAATCGCTTCAGTCCATACGGCCAACTGATGCGATCTCGAAATTGCACAGACGATACGATGTTGCATCCGTTCAGGCCGAACTGAAGGAAAACCGGACCGTGTATGGGACCACTAACGCTTCCACAATTTGACAACTAGTGCCTCCACAATTTGACAACATGTTAAGAATTATCGTTCATCGTTGGCAGTTGTGACTTGTAGGCAAGATAATTATGAACATTTATTATGGATCTTGGAAGAAGAATATCCATGGAAGGAGCACTAAAATCGAGGCTGTAAGTAACTATCTGTCTTATTAAACATCAATTACAAAACCCTTAAGAGTGAAAGAGAAAGCAAATCCATGATTTTTCCCTTTTTCGAAGGATTTCCCGAATTGGTGATCTTTTGGCCTCCTTTTTTTCGACGTGGAAATTACGATTTTATGGCACTCATGATAGTGTTAGACATTGTTCAATATTTACTTTCACGATTCTGCACGATGCGGATGTGGTGAATTGGTGATAGGTATTCTGGGTGGTGGGTAGGTCCTACATGGGAAATTATATTCTAATCTATCCATCATTTACTACTATTGTAATAAGTAAATGATGAATTATTGTATGTCTGGGTTTTCCCACCCACAAACAATAGCAAATCACATAATATAACTTTATAGTTAGCATTTATATTATTCTTAGCATTTCGAATACTAGGTATAAATGCTAATTTATTGCTAACGTAATAGAGCCTGCCAAATTTAGTTATCAATTATCATCATAATATATTTAAGGAAATAGTGATGTTGCGTAGTGTGGAATATTATAAATAAAATTTTAAAATATATTAATAAATCTAAAAGAAATAGGTATTTAAATTGACGTGATTAAAATTATAAGCAAATAAAAAATATTGCACATCTCTTTCTCGCAAAACGATTTGTTACTTCACAAGTTGCCCCCGCCATACAGTTTGTAATGACAAATGTATGGCGAGTGCAACTCGTGACGTCACAGGCCGATATATCGCTCTCTTTCATATTGTAAATTTAAATTGTTTGTATCTTGGTTATTTTTTAAGATACACGAAAATGGGTTCTAGATTGTTGATTAATATGTTGTCTAATATTGAATAAAGAAAAAAAAAATTATACAACATGCCTATTATGCAATCGGAGGAGCATGAAATTTTGGCACAGTTTGTATTATGTTTTTATATAATAACAGTATGTGTTGGTTTGACACAATTATCAATCTTTCTTCCAGATTCCTTATACTTCAAAGGACATTGAAACCATTTCGTACATTCTTGGGTTAAGAAACTTTTGGCAATCTGAGAACAAAGTTACAAGCTGTTTAGTGAAAGTGAGGTTATGTTTCAAAACCAATGAAATAATTTTTTTAAAATAGTATATGAGGTGGAGAATGCGTGAAAAGTCATAATAATAGGTTATTGTTAATGATTATTATGATGACTTAAAAACAATAAAGATATAACAGGAATAGATTAATAAGAAACAGAAAACAGAACAATTTTAATGTAGTATAATATAGTTTATTCGTCTTCTATAAATATTAAAATGTCGTCAAGAAATTATCCAGGTGGTGCAATATGATCTCAATACCATGTCCAGCTAAGGTACCATAATATTGCCGTTGCAATCATGCCCTATTAAATTGCCGTTTTGTATGAAAAAATTTAAACGAATTTTTTTTCATGTATTTTTTATTTGTATTAATCGAAGTAATCACCCATGCAATCAATGCATCTTTGCCAACGCAGTGGCAGTTTATTGATGCCCTTCTTAAAGAAATCAGCTGGACGGGAGGCAACAATATCATACAAAGGCATTTTGTACTTACTGCCTCTCGGGTATTGAATTTTTTTCCCGCCAAGAAGTTATCCAAATTCTGGAAAAAGTAGTAGTCTGTAGGCGCAAGGTCTGGTGAGTAGGGCGGACGACGGAGAGCTTCCAACCCCAGTTCTAGCAACTTGGAGACCGTCTGCTGTGTAGTATGAGGTCGCGCGTTGTCGTGCAGGAGCAGCGGAGACGAGCGATTGACCAATGCTGGTTGGAGATGTGCCAGCTTCTCCATCATTGTGTTCAGTTCTTCACAGTACACAACTGCAGTAATGCTCACCCCGTTTGGTAAGAAGCTGTGATGAATCACACCGGCGCTAGACCACCAAACAGTAACCATCACTTTTCTAGGGGTAAGTTTTCGTTTAGGGCATTGTTTAGGTGCTGAACCAGGATACGGTTACCAAACAAAATCTATTTTTCATCCCAGGTAACAATGCGGTTCAAAATTCCTTCATTTGTGTGTCTGTTGAGCAGTGCAAGGCACGTCTCGACGCGTACTTCGCGCTGGCGATCATTGGGTTCGTGAGGCACCCATTTGTCAAGCTTTTTTACCTTGCCGATTTGGCGCAAATGGACCAATATTGTTTTGACTCTAACGTCGAAAGCTGCTGCTAATTCAGCCGTAGATTGTGTATCATCAGCTTCCACAATCGCCTTTAATTCGACATTGTCGACCAGTCTTCGGACGCCCGCGAGGTTCATTTTTCAGGTCGAAATTTCCAGAACGGAAGAGAGCAAACCAATAACAGGTGGTGCGTTGGTTTGTAGTGATAGCTCCGTAAACGTCGTTGATGTTGCGTGCCGCTTGTGCCGCGTTGCTGGCTGCTGCCACGGCGGTACTCATATTCCATAATTACTCGAATTTATAACGTATCCATGATGACGAAAAAGCTTGAATTGCGATGAAAATGTAACACTAATCAATAAACAAATGACTACTTTTGGAAAGAGAATTCCATGTTTTTAAAATAAAATAAATTTGAAATTAGAATTCTTAGCCAAATAAAAATTATTTTGATTTGAAATGGCTAGTACTGCAGAACGGCAATTTCATAGGTAAACCTATTATTATACACGTAACATGAGAATTTACTTCTCCAACAGTTCGTCTGCTTATTAATAACTATGCAATTACCATAGAAGAAAGTAAGATTCTTATGTACCTACAAGAATAGTTGCGTTTCCTCTACGGCAGCCGTTCTGTGGCAGCCGTAGACTAAAATAATTTTTCAAGTTTTGTGACCCGTATTCTGTTATAATGAACGAAATACCTAGTCGTTGAAAATAAAACTATTTAGGAGGGCACTCAAAAGGCAACAACATGAAACGCAGCAACACGAAACGAGTGAATCAAAAGTCACAACGTCAACGGCCTATGACAAAATTGATGACTTGTGCAAAAAGTATTTACCTAAACATCTTTCTTATTTTTCTCGGCTCCCAGATTGACCTGTTTTTTATATTTTTGGACAAAAAAATGACGATTTTTTTCAAGCATATCTCAAGCCATTACATGTGGGCAATGTTCAATCTCCAAAAATAAGAATTATCTAGCTCTTCTAGCACTAGCCGACCGCTAATGTACAGATAATATCGCCCCGGGCAAAGTGAACAGAACTGCAATTAACGGTTATTTTATTGTAAAAACTGTCGCAACCGCAAAAATAATGACCATTAGAAACTGTTACGTGCTAAAGGTCGGATAGGGAAATGCCGCAAAATTATGTTTCGTTTATTTCGTCTCAGGAAAACCACACGTTTTCCGTGTTATTAAAGTAGCATAGGACAAAGGTTATCATAATATAGCATAGGTAGCATAGGAGAGGATAATGCTACTTTTTGGAACGAAGTTCCTTATGGCGCGTTGCGAATTGTATTGGGGCTGGACGGATTATAGGCACGACACTTTTTGCCACTCGAAATCACAATGTAATAACGACTATTAAGAATGATACAAAAAACGACCTTATCACCTTGACAATAATATAGAATTTTGCAATTACACATTGTGACTGTTATGACTGTTACATATTGTGATTAGCTAGCCGGGCCTTAGGTATGCGAGCGGCGCGGTGGGACGGAAGAGCGCTTGATGTTATTACTCAGTACGGAGCCGGACTTCGCGGCGGCAACACTGCAAGCAACCCGCCCACTCACCCCTGTCCCTACCTAAGGTGCGGCCGACTAGTTCCGCGCGCACTATATATACTTAGTTCAACTATTTGTTTTGTACAATATAATATATTATATCTATACAGATAAACAAAATTGAAGTATCTGTTTGTAATTTCACTTAATGCATTTAAAAGTATGATCGGTACTTACAATAAAATATAAATTGTTAACATTCTTCTGTCCGTCTGTCAGTCTATGTGTTTGTTCCGGCTATCTCTGTCTCTGTTATATATATATATATATATATATATATATATATATATATATATATATATATATATATATATATATATACTGTCAGACTGTAGAGACCGACCTCTGGGCCTCGGGGCAACGCCTACCGCTATTATATTGGGCCGGGTTCTTGTGGTACTCAATTATCATATAAATTAATAATAATATATATTAATACACGAAGAAAAATCTTTGAGTACACTTTTACGAGAATTGTGCTACCTAAGGAGTATGAAATTTGGTACAGTTAAAGTTTATGTGGATGCAAGTGTGCAGAAAGATATTTTTTTTAAATAATGCTTAGGAATACATTAAATTTTCAATTGTCTATCTTCCTTTCACATATTTGTATTGCGTAGATACGCGTGTACGGTGTACGTGTGGACTGAAGGACCTACCTGAATATCCCCAAAACAAGTACCTATAGCAAATTTTAGTAGAAGTCTAAAAAAATTGTAGAACAAATCTGGGAATTTGTAAAAAGATAGTTTAAGAACTACAGTCCTCTGAGTGTGGTCCCTCAGTTCACACACCGCTATTTTCCAGATCTCGAAAAGTATGTGGAAAATTACGGATTTTTCACTACAGCATTTTAGTAGAACTTTTGTAAAAGTTTTTACAAATTTATCAAATACATAGCATCAGAAATAAAAAATCTATAACCACCGAAGTGTGGTCCCTCAGTTCACACAAAAGTGACGTATTTATTTCGCGTTATATTACTGACTTTTCTAAATATTTTGCGTAGAATTTTTTTACAAAATTTGTAGAATTTGTAGACAAAATTTCAGAAAAATCTATCGGCGCATTTTGAAAACATCAACCATTATGTTAGTTTAGTTACCCTTAGTTCGCACACTGGTGTATAAGGAAAACTCAATTATCTATTAAACGAAAAAAATATCAGAAAGTCTACTGTACTTAAATTTTAGTAGAAGTTTTTTTCTCAAAAAAAAAAAATAATAATAAAAATATTTAATTTCTTGCTTCACGGAGGATTCAAGATCAAGAGGATTTACACGGGTTGATTTTGACCGTGCGGCTAGTCGCTTCACTAATCGCCTTGTCATTTTTGTTGGAAAATCGCCTACCAACCGGCCTGAATGAAATAAATAAATAGACAAAAACAGATCAAATTAATCGCAAAATGTATATTATATTATCAATGTTGACGTAAGCACGGTGGTGGTTCAAATTTTGGTTACTTTGGCTGACAGACAGACAGGAGGAGGACAGGGAGATAGTTGCATAGTGTACTAAATCAGAGGCCCAGTTCTCGTAACAGATCCGTAAATAGTAAATATAAATATGAAATTTAATCTATTTATATACATAATTACATATAAAGAGATAACAGGAACGGACAGAGAAAAGGGCGAGCACAGCGAAACCACAAATAGTTAATAATTGGTTGCTTGAAGTACTATGAACCCGTATAATTGTGAAAAGCTGTGAAACTGTGAGCAAAATGTAAATTTAATAAAGTATAACATACACAATATATTAGGTACTGTCCTCATTTTACTTCTTGTGTGGTAACCCTACTCTTCATATTTTCATAGTATCAAAAAATTAACATTATCTCAGCTAGGAAGCAAGAAATTAAATATTTTATGTGAGAAAAAAACTTCGACTAAAATTTAAGTACAGTAGACTTTCTGATATTTTTCTCGTTTAATAGGTAATTGAGTTTTTCTTATACACCAGTGTGTGATCTGAGTGACCCAACATAATGGTTGATATCTTCAAAATGCGGCGATAGATTTTTCTGAAATTTTGTCTACAAATTCTACAAATTTTGTACGAAAATTCTACGCAGAAAAATATTTAAAAAGTCAGTAATATAACGCGAAATGAATACGTCACTTTTGTGTGAACTGAAGGACCACACTTTGGTGGTTATAGATTTTTTATTTCTGATGCTATGTATTTGATAAATTTATAAAAACTTTTACAAAAGTTCTACTAAAATGCAGTAGTGAAAAATCCATAATTTTCCACATACTTTTCGAGATCTGGAAAATAGCGGTGTGTGAACTGAGGGACCACACTCAGAGGACTGTAGTTCTTAAACTATCTTTTTACAAATTCCCAGATTTGTTCTACGATTTATTTTAGACTACTAAAATTTGCTATACTTATTTTGGGGAAATTCAGGTAGGTCCTTCAGTCCACACGTACACAGAACGCATAAACAAAAGATAACTTTAAAAAGTTTCAACTTAAAAATTAAAATATATAAATATATATAATTATGGTCGAATTGCGTCCACAGGACGACATATAATATACTTATAGCGGATACATTTATAACGTGTTATTTAAAGCTCTCTAAAATTGTACTAACTAGAAAAATCTGTGTCAGGAGCAAAATATGGGATATATTTTATATATATCCCATAGAGTAAAAGATACATACATACATAGTATACATTTATAGCAATTTTCAATAATTTCATAGAACTCTTACAGTAGAATATTTAAAAAAAAACATTCTGCCAAATTGAATAAGGACAATTTGGCAGAATGGTCTCTGATACAAATGTTGGGTTTCCTACGAGTTACGATTGTATTGGGATTTGGGAGCAGATATGTCTTCGATAGGAAGTGGAAACAATCCTTCATATCCTAAGTGATAACTGCTACTGAACACGCGTGCGGGTTCCCCGAAGTTTCCCTGTAGAAACCTAACCATAATATTGACATTCCACTTCGTCATTTGGTAGATAACTAGGAACTTGTCTCGAGTGATTTTATCGCGGATCATAAGTTCATAACCCATGGCCTTCTATCAGCTGGTACCGGTCGTCGACCTGTGGCAGAAACATTATTCTCCGTCACTCGCGAGTTTTGTAACACCACAGAATACATAATAGTACAAGTAACACTCTGTTATTTAACGGAACTAGCCTGGCCTCGCCCCCAATGCGAAACATGCTTACAAACATATACATAATAATATGTGTAAATAAACCTTATGTAAATAATATTTTCATTTTTAGTATTCTTTTTCAATCTAATACTATATAAAAATATGTAAGTTTGTCTGATAACATAATATTTGTACTCGTATCATAAGATGAAAAAAATAATGCTAGTGCTCCATACCAACTATGTATTGTGTGTCCATACATGAGTTTTGCCCAAGGAGACTAGAGGAAAGGAAACACCATTGAGCTATACATCATACATGAAAAAGTGTTCGTCAAAAAGCGTTATACGAGTATATAAGAGTCGCGCTATTGTAGACATTTCAAATATTCAAATGTCGCATTATGCATACATTCAAAATTCAAATGTAACGTCTAATATTATATTCTAATTTTATTCTAAGCCTCAGAAGAAAATTAATGCAATCTATATTCAGTAGTAACGTAAATATCCGGACAGTAACAGTAATGTTTTTAACGCTTTAGTACGAATAAATGTATGGGCGAGAACGGAGAAAAAGAAATAAATTACAAGCAGTAATCAGGATTTGAGCGGGTTCGTTTTGTTACGTAACATTAGTCATAAGGCTGGCACTATATGATCCGGAATCCGGAAGGCCGAGGAAAATTCAGAGCACTAATAAATAGAAAAAAAATTGAATTTTCTAGATTTAACTGTTGATATAAACCTTGGCCGTCATAATATATTTAGGAAACCCACATACAGCGAAAACATTCTCCATGCGAACTCATGTCATCCACACCAACATAAACACGCTTCGTTTCATGCTTTGTACACCGACTACTGAATGTACCCCTAGACGCAAACGATTTCAGGGCAGAACTAAACACCATTAAACATTTTGCCGTAAATAATGGCTACAAACGCGAGTTAATTGACCAATTTCAAGAAGAGCGAGAAAGAAAATGACAGTAAAAATGCTGTACAATCAGACGGAAGACAAAGAAAAAACAAGAAACATGTTGGTAAAAATACCATACATCGGCCCATCTTCCTACAGATTCCAGAGGATTATACAAAACAAGGACACTAGAGTGGCGTTCTACACTATTGTGGATCACTAAAAAAATTACTATGCCATAATAAAGATAAGTTTAAAATCACGGACAATAGCGGTATTTACAGTCTCACTTGTGATACATGTGGAGGAGTGTATATAGGTCAGACGGGGAGAAAGTTTAAAACTAAAATAAAGAAGATAAGAAGATCTAAGAAAGATCTACGTTTGCCGAACATCTAAATAGTAATGGACACAACTTTGACCCTGATAAAATATAAAATATTTACATATATTACCAAAAAGCAGGAAGATGAACGCATTAGAAGCGCTTGAAATTAACAGACACAAAAATGTGGGATCTTACTAAATGACCAGACATGCCTTTCTAGGTTATACTATGTTCTTATATTATGACTTTTTGACATTGGTATTAATTTTGGATGAATTTTTGACATAATTTATTAATTTTAATTTGACATGTTTTAATTTCATATAATTAATTTGCCATTATTTATACTTAATATTTCTTATGTATTAAGGACATTTTAATTTAATAAAATCATTGGTGATAGTAGTATTTTTAATTTTATATTCTGACATCCATTCTGTATAATTATAATACTATGACATTACAAATCAATAAGTTTTTAATTTATCAATCTAATGTGTTAGAATATTATACTAATATTGATTTGTGATATACAGTAGAAAATAGAATAAGTTGGTATAAAAATTTAAATTACGTTGCACAAAATTGTAAAAATTTCATGATGCTGGCAACCCTTTGCACAATGTTTACATTTTTTTTTTAAATTTTAATCTACCTACACCTGATGATGACTTTGTCGAAACCGGTCGTGTAATATATTAAAATTAATGTGAAATACTTAACTAAACCTGCGTTAATACAATAGATAAACTCTGCGTTAATACAATAGATTTGAAAATCGAAGTGTCGAGTGTTGAGCCGTCTTATATTATGACATTGACATTTGACCCGACACTTGTGTGTTCGATTTTTAACTCTATTGTATTAATGGAGAGTTCTAATTTTATTGCTCTGAATTTTCCACGGCCTTACGGATTCCGGACAATATAGTCCCAGCATGACATACTTATGTTCGGTAATCATGCAACGGAATTTCGTGCGGTTTGATCTTATTGAAGTTTGAATTAAAAGAAAGGATATTAATTTTTATATATTTTTTAATATAATATCTATGGACGTTTTCACACCACGTCAATGGTCCCGTGGTAACTACCCGAAGAACTTGTGTTACGGGTACCAAACAACGGAATTATATTTAATGCTTTTATACTATAAATATATGTAAATAATAAACTAAGTTTTTATTTAAAGTAGTGTTATGTGCTAGATATTTAAATATTTTTAGAAGAAATTATTTTGAAGTCTGAGATTGTCAAATTTTATTAAAATGGAAAAATGTTTAAAGCAAAGAATATAAAGATGTACAAAAGATTTTAATTTAATACCATACTGGAGGAACAACAATAAACATAATTGTCGTTTCTCGTATTTACAGGTATGATAATATGTTATTTAATGTAGTTTCTAGTTTGTTTAAAAGTAATGTTTTTGATATCGACTTATAATAAACTCGTATTTACAGAGAAACAAAATAGTTTATTTTTCCTCCAAGATATTATCTTATAAAACGACAATTATGTTTATTGTTATTCCTCCAGTATGGTATTAAATTAAAATCTTTTGTACATCTTTATATTCTTTGCTTTTAACATTTTTCCATTTTAATAAAATTTGACAAAACGACAATCTTGTTTTTGAAATGGAGAAATTACAATTTAAATTTACGTTGCTACCCGGAAACGATGGAAAGTCAAATATACTCTCTATAACGTCGATAACCACGCAATGCAATAGAGAGTATTCTATACCTGAGGAATTACAAGCGGTGAGCCACCACAGTGAAATTATAAAAACTAATACCTATAACAAAGTCAGAAATAGCCTAAAAAAAAGATACCAAACCAAAAGAGTTTGGATAAATATGACAGAGGACCTAACGAAAATTTATGTAGATGAAGATTGTAATTTGCAGTTTGGAGAGCAATATCTGGAAGAATTAATTGATGAACAGGTAGCACAAAAAGGCAAAAAAAATAGTTTTCAAGATTTATTTCAAAATGTAGTAGTAAACGCACAAGAAAATAGACATAGCAACCTTAAGTACATTGCAGAAAAAATTATTATTGAAAAGTTTACAACCAAAAATTCGAATGCAAGCTTATGGATTGACACGTTTGAAAGAGAATGTGAGCGTTTTGAAGTGACATCTGATGAAAAGAAAATCGAGATTATTAGATTATTTATGGATAAGAGTTGCATCGATTGGTATAACTCAATGATTATGAAGCTAACATTAAACTTTGAATGGTCTGCCTGGAAATCAAAATTTTGCGAAACCTTTGCGAAGAAAGGGTGGAATCCAGTTAATTTTGCTTTAACATATAAATATAAAGACGGTTCTCTACTAGATTACGCTATAAGAAAAGAAAAACTTTTACTTGAAATGAGAACATCAATTGACGCAGGCACCTTAATAGACCTGATAGCAGTAGGCTTACCAGAAAATATATTGCATAAGATTGATAGAGAGATCTTAACAGATACAATTGATTTGTTTACTGAGGTAAGAAGGTATGAACATATGGTACAAAAAAGAATATTCACTGCAAACAAACCTATAGATCTACCTACCGAGCCGAAGCTACAAGAAGTTAATGTAAAATTTGCGAAAACTTAAATAAGGGGTTACGATATCACCCTGAAGCTTTATGCTGGTTTAGAACAAAAGATTATGATAATTTCAAAAGAAATTTGATTAGACATGTAAACAATTCTGTAATTGAGGCAGAGTTAAATGAAACTGAGCAAAAAAACTAATAGTGACACCATTTATAGCTGTCAAACTAAAGGGAAATCAAAAACTACAAATAAATGGAGTTTATGATTCAGGTTCTAACGTATCCTTGATAAACTCAAAATTACTTAAATCAAAGAATAAAAGAAGTAATTTAAATGAGGCAAGTCTATTAACGATTAATGGTGTCCAAAAGACGACTGGTTTGACAAAGTTAAGTATTAAGATTTTTGAAATGGAAAAAGAGGTGGATGTGTACATTATCGATGAAAAGAATTTCAACTATGATTTTCTAATTGGATTAGATTTGATAAAAATATTTAGATTAATTCAAACTGAAGATCTAACTATTATTCAGAAAAAATATTATGATGATAGTAATGAGATGATACAAAACGAAGATATAAGTATAGAAAAAGATAGAAATGATATTAAAGATATTAAAACAAATTGCAATGAACACGTAAAAGAAGATGATGATGAAATGGAAATGATTCTGATTGATACATAATAAATCTGTTTTTGCAAAAGATAAATATGATATTGGCACGGTAAGTGGATATGAAGCTAGAATAGACTTATTAGTAGATAGATACTGCAGCAAGAGGCCTTATAGATGCAGTATAGAAGACAAAAAGGAGATAGAACAGCAGATTGCAAAATTGCTAGATACTAAGCTAATAGAAGAATCTTATAGTCCATTTGCAGCACCGGTAACATTAGCATTTAAAAAAGAAGATAATAAAAAAACAAGATTATGTATAGACTTTAGAGACCTGAATAAAATTGTAGTACCACAAGCTAAACCTTTCCCGTTAATTGAAGAATTAGTGATAAAGACTAGGAACTGCGGTATTTTACAACTCTAGATGTAAATTCAGCTTTTTGGTCTATACGGTTACGAGTCGAAGATAAAAAAATTGGGTTTGTAGCACAAGAAGGACATTGGCTTAAAAACGTCATCAGCATTTTTTCAAAGGGTACTGAGCAACATATTAAGAAAATATAAATTTACTGACTTTACGCTTAATTACATTGATGACATTTTAATTTTTTCAAAGGATTTCGATGAACATATCAATCACTTAAAGCAGTTGCTGGAGGCCATAATAAAAGAAGAATTCCGTCTAAAATTTACAAAGTGCACTTTTGCCTCAGGTTTGGCCTGTCTCAGGGTGCCTCAGGTTCTGTAAAATATGTAGGACACATAATTCAGAACAACTCAGTACAACCATTAAAGGATAATATAATTTCAGTGCAAAATTTTCCAATCCCTAAAAATCAGAAAAATGTTAGACAATTTTTAGGAAAGATAAATTTTTATCATGAATACATCCCAAGAAAAGCAATAATTTTAGATCCTTTACATCAGTTACTAAGAAAAGGGCAGAATTTTTTTTGGTCTAATGAATGCCAAAAATCTTTTGAGATGATAAAAAACTTACTATGCTCAAAACCGATATTGGAGATTTTCGATCAAAGTTTACCTATAAATATTTATACAGACGCATCTATAGAAGGAGTTGGCGCTGTTTTAAAACAGGTACAGCAAGATGGTAAAGAAAAGCCTGTGGCTTATTTTTCGAATAAATTAAGTGAAACTCAGAAGAAAAAGAAAGCTATTTATTTAGAACTGTTGGCAATAAATAAGCGGTAACGTATTGGCAATATTGGTTAATAGGAAAACCATTTACAGTTTTTTCAGATCAGAAACCTTTGGAAAACATTAATCAAAAATCAAGAACCGACGAAGAACTAGGTGACCTATCTTATTATCTTTCACAATATGAATTTAAAATAATATACTCTCCTGAAAAGAATAATTTAGAGGCAGACTGTTTAAGTAGGAACCCAGTACTGAATTCTTATGAAAACACAGATGAACAACTAAGAGTAGTTAATATGAAAAAGATTGAAGACATTTTAAAAGATCAAGAAAGAAAGAAAGAAATAAAGAAATACAAGAAAAAAGATAAATTTATGAATAAACAAAACGTATACTTCAAAAAGGTTGGAAAACGAGATAAAATAATTTTATCAGAGAAACTAAGTTTAATATTTTTGAAAAATATCCATGAAAATATGTGTTATATTGGAATCAACCAAATGCAGAAGACTGTTGTAAATTTTATTCAATTAGAAATTTATCCAATAATATAAAGAATATTTGCAGAAATTGTGAAATTTGTATAAAAAATAAGTCAACAGGATATGATAAATTTGGATACATGTCTCATCTAGGACCAGCCACTAATCCTTTTGATATAATGTCTATTGACACAATAGGAGGATTTAGAGGTTCGAGATTATCAAAGAAATATCTACATTTATTAGTGGACCATTTTACTAGATTTGCATTCATTCTTACATCAAAAACTCAAACCGCTAATCGTTTCATTAAACTATTATCGAATATAACGGAAACGGATGAAATTGGTATGATTTTGACTGATCAATATCCGGGGATTAATTCAAGTACTTTCAAAACATTTTTAAATGACAAAAATATACCCGTGGTATTTACAGCAGTTAACTGTTCGTTCTCTAATGGCTTAAATGAACGTCTTAAACAAACATTCATTATCATACAGTTACAGGATTTTCACCAAAATATCTTTTATATGGAACAAATGACGTAAAAATTTTACCAAAGGAATTGAGGAGCAGCATATCAAAGGATGATTGGATAAAAGATAACAAAATTGCTTTTGATAATACAATAAAATCTCATAATTATAACAAACACCTATTTGATAGAAATCGGAAACAATGGAATTTTAATGAAGGTGATTTAGTTTATGTTGAAAATGGGAATAGATTAAATAGATCTAAAAATTAAATGAATTAAATATTGGACCATATCGAATAATCGAAAAAGTGTCTAATTCTATATATAGGATAGATACAGGTCATAGAAAAACTGAATCAAATCTCTTTCATGTTACTAAACTTCCTGTACCTGTATTTGATTTAGAGGAATCATAAAAATGATGAATGAATTAGAACCTAAACCAACAGGTTTTATAAGTTCACTAACGCAACGATATAAAGATGCAATTTTACACATATTAACGGATTAACGATTAACGTTAACTTGCGTAATTCTTCCGAAATGTAACGCTTTAACTTGTAACGAAGCTAACTTTTTTTATAGCGGATTAACGATTAACGAAGTAATTAAGATTAATCAAATAGTTATATTTGATTAACGGTGCCCGGCTATGGAATTGCGTCAATAAAAGTGATAAGTACTTCAAGTAATATTTACAGTACTTATATCCATAAGTATATGACCCAAGTAGGCAATTATAGTAATGGCCGAATTGGATTTAATTTATCTAATAGGTTGAAGGTACATAATTCATTCGAATATAGGTACTTACCCATTTTAAAAGACATTTTCCACGGCTAATATTATGTAAGTAATATTATGTAAGTACATTTATTAAACCTAAAAATAAAGTGTTACTTCAAGAAGTCGCACTTGGTATTTTAATTATTATTTTTAAAAACAAACTGACTTCCAAAGTAAAAATGCACAAAAAAGTATGAAATAAAACTTATTTTCTATATAAGTAATTCCCCTTTTATATTTGGCTGAAATTTTAACTATTTCTCTTTGAAAAAGTCAAAATCACTATATATTATGTCCATATAAATTTCGAGGAGTTCCCTCGATTCCTCATGGATGCCATTATCAGGTCACCGCTTTGGTGACAACGAGACCAATTTCGGATTATACCCAATACATCAAAAAAAGAATTTTGAATATCGGTCAACAGACAGCGGAGTTATCGTTGAACATACAAAAAAAACATATGTATATATATATATATATATATATATAACCACCTCTTGTTTTCGGAAGTCGTTAAAACATAACCCTTACATGCCAGACTAATTATTAAATAAATAACTATAGTTTTTAAGCTATATATTATATGCATGGTTTATTTCTCTGTCACCTAATCATTAATTGATGTATCGAATGCCGTTCTCCCTGGAGGATCAGTTAACATATTCCACTTCCTATTTCCTTCATGTGCAACCATGTGAGGTCATTTGTCCCGATTTGCTACATTATAAGACGTTATAATTACTTGTTAATCAAAGTCGTTACTTAAATAACGCAAAACTGAGTATACGAGAGATTGTAATTGGGTATTTTCCTACATATCAAAATGTAGTTTTTTTTAAATAAAAAGTCACAAAAAAGTTGAAATATTTTTTTCAAACATTAGTGTATTTAAGAACCTACATAATTAGTTTACTTGCATCAAATATAAAATGATTTAATTACTATGGTTATGATGTATCAACATAAACGCGCAAGATTACGAGATATCAGAAATTTTGTCCATAATTATGGCCATACATTTCGTAGCAACTTACTGGCGTGTGACGTCACTTACTAGTACGATTTTTATATGGGCGTTTTAACGAGAGTCACAAAAGTGCTTCAAACAATCCGCAATATCTTTTAAAATTTTGATTTTTATTAATAATAAATAATAATAATAAATAAATATCTATGGACGCTTCACACCACGTTAATCTGGCCCCGTGATAAGTATCCGAAGAACATGTGTTACAGGTACCAGAAAACGGGAAGTATATTTAATACTTTTAAACTATACATATATTTAAGATTTTTATTATATTATACACATATTTAATACACATCCCTGACCCTAGAACACAGAAAAACTTTTCGTTCCTTCGGCGGGATTCGAACCCGAGACCTCCGGCTTGAGTGCCGACGCGCCAACCACTGAGCCACATAGGTCAACGTAAGCTATTATTCCTTTTGTAGTGTCTTATTTTTCAGAGCACTATAATTCATTTATGTAATAAAAAACTACAGGAAAATATCGTATAAGTTAAAGGTGTCATTTGGAAACAGTTTCACACTGAGTGAAACCACAGATTAATAAATATTTACTACATAAGTGAAACTGAACGAATGTGTGTCACTGTGACCAGCATACGTAGTATGGACCTGTAATTTTGTCTGCACGTTCTGTCAATATGTCTATTCTTGTGTAGACAAAACGCATTTCTTCGGCGGTCATGCGCGTCCTGATGCCTGATACATAGACTTAGGGTTTACTTAGACGAACCTTCGCACTGCTGGACTTCGGTCGCCGTCGCCGCCGCCACACAACACGCTAGCACTGCGAACACAAACATCGCGAGACCTGGGATTGCTAGACACTGACACGAGAGTTGCCCGGTTGCTGGCTAGCCGACGACTGATCCTACTGAGTGGGAGCGGTGCATGCGGCCTCCGCTTTTAATGGTTACGACTTAATATACGTGACGTCACACGAGCGTGACCCGACAACCTTATCACCGAGATAGAGAAGCGGGAGTCGCATGGCAAGCAGACGTGCTTGTAGTAGGTAATCAATTTGAGTAACGCTGCAGCCTGCACCACAGCAATCTACAATTGAGCACGCTCGCGCCGGTAACAAACTTCACACCACGTCAATCTGGCTCCGTGCCGTCCGTCCGACGTCCGTGTCGTGAAGTGTCCGACGAACAGAACGTTACAGGTACCAGACAACGGGAAGTATATTTTATACATTTATACCAATCACCGCACTTATATTAAAAAAATATATATATATTAAATTTAATTGTTATAAGTAGGTACTGTAAATGAGACGACGTTGTATAATATATATATATATATATATATATATATATATATACATATACAGGGTGACCTGAAATTCGATACATTCCTTTGAAAGACAGAAAGAAGACCTCATTTACAGTAACATTTTTTATGGCACCCCTATCCGAAAGTTGATATTTACAAAGTTATTGAAATTTAAAAAAAAAAAACTTTATTTTCGACTTTTTGACTTTGACATAACGTATTTTTAAAAATGTTTGTCTTTTTAGTGATTTTTTTTATGTATTTTAACCGTCAATGAGTCAAATAATATTTTTAAGGAATAAATAGGGACAAACTAAGCGAGAATTTTTCATTATGAGACATGAAACAGAATTTTCTTTTAAGAAATATGCACATTTTTCTTAAAAACAGGTGATTTTCTTTAAAAAGTTGTATGATACAATGCGTACAAATACCTTAAATAACTTTCTTACCTCATAAGCTTCCAAAAAAGGTACAAATATGAACATGTAATAAGCAAAGACAAAACAATCATCAGGTAACGTTATCTCAAGAATTACTCTACCTGAGGCGACCTTTTTTTTCAATTGTTTCCTTTGTTCAAACTTCGGGATGTTTCGGCTACTGTCGTCGCGGCCCTTTGTCAATGAGTTACCGACTGGCTTAGAGAGCAAATTTAGTAGCTAATATTAGTATTAAGTCAACTATTGCCGTGTACGGACGTACAAGCAACAAGCTTTAAACTACACCCTTACTTCTACTTGTGATTTTTTTGTATCGCGATGGCTGCTTTTGAGTACGATGAATACGCTGACATCTTGTTTTGTTACGGACTTTGTAATGGTAATGCTGCTGCTGCACGAAGAACATACGTTGAACGTTTTCCGAATCGACGAGTGCTAAACGTTAGAGTGTTTTCAACAACATTTCGACGAATTCGGGAAAGCTGCCGTGTTGATAGAAGACGTGGCGATTCAGGCAGATCTCGTTTGTATGCTCCAGAAGAAGAAGAAGAAATTTTAACACTTTTTCAAAATGATCCTTCTATTTCTACAAGAGCGGCAGCTAGAAGACTTGGATTGAGTCAATGGAAGGTGTGGTTTACAGTACACACAGCGCGTCTACATCCATTTCACTACACACCTGTCCAAGCTTTGGAAGAGGGAGACCCGGTTAGAAGAATGGAATTCTGCCGTTTTATGATAAATGCAGACATGGAGGATCGCAATTTCTTCTCAAGAATATTGTGGATGGATGAATCGAAATTTGACCGTGACGGGATAAACAATTTCCACAACACACATTACTGGGCACCAAAAGGAGAAAACCCCAGGATGAAAAAAGAAAGGGCCCATCAAACCAGATTCAGTCTAAATGTCTGGATGGGTATAATTAATAATAATTTAGTTGGACCTCATTTTTTGCCTCAAAATTTAAATGGTGAAATGTACGAACATTTCCTAAGTGAGGAGATTACTGGTTTAATGGAAGATGTGCCAATAGCAACTCGTCGTAATATGATTTTCCAGCATGATGGTTGCCCGGCCTACTTCCGCCTCGGCGTACGCCAGTGGCTAGACCAAACTTACTCACATCGCTGGATAGGTCGAGGCGGGCCAATTCCTTGGCCAGCACGGTGTCCCGATTTGACCGCGTGTGATTTTTATCTTTGGGGTCATATGAAGGCTTTGGTGTATACTACACCCATAACTACTGTAGAGGAGCTCAGAAGCCGCATAAGAAATGCAGCAGAAGAAATCAAAACTAGTCTTACTACCAGAATAATCAAAACAGAGGTACGGAGAAGACTACGAGCCTGTATCAGAAACAGAGGTTCACATTTTGAACAAGACCTAAAGTAGAATATTTATTATTAAATTTAATTAAACATTGATGTTTTTTAAACACAATAAACGTAATTAAATTCAAGTTTTTCCTTTTATTTTAACCTTATCGATTTAGACATTATTTCATTTTACTTCTAATATGTTTACTACAACGTCATATTTTTATGTAGACATTTGCACCTTTTTGGAAAGCTAATGAGATAAGGAAGTTATTTAGAATATTTGTACGCATTGTATCATACATTTTTTTAAGAAAATCACCTGTTTTTAAGAAAAATGTGCAATTTTTCTTAAAAGAAAATTCTGTTTCATGTCTCATAATGAAAAATTCTCGCTTAGTTTGTCCCTATTTATTCCTTAAAAATATTATTTGACTCATTGACGGTTAAAATACATAAAAAAAATCAATAAAAAGACAAACATTTTTAAAAATACGTCATGTCAAAGTCAAAAAAGCGAAAATAAAGAAAAAATTTTTGAAATTTCAATAACTTTGTAAATATCAACTTTCGGATAGGGGATGCCATGAAAAATATTACTGTAAATGAGGTCTACTTTCTATCTTTCAAAGGAATGTATCAAATTTCAGGTCACCCTGTAAATATATATATATACATATTTAATTTCGTCGTGCAACAATATAGGTATCAATAATTTCGACTGTCTTACATTAGTCACCTTGGTATGCATACCTACCTACGTATAACATTTGCAATGTTTGGAAATTCGGAATGTGGTGGGTTCGAATAGCGGTAAGATAAATATTTTTTGTGATTCTTATTATTTCTTTATCTTTTATATTTATTTTTAATTATTGTATCGTTCTACTAAAACACCGAGCAAAGCTCAGTCAACCAGGTTCTATTATAGGTAAAATTTTTTGCTCCCTCGGCGGGAATGGATCTCGCGACCTCCGGCTTGAGCGCCGACGCACTACCACTGAGCCACAGAGGATGTCATAAAAGTGCATATACTTAATGGTATTTTTTTTAACTTAGAATAATGCGATAGTGCGCGTCAAGAACCAAAGCATAATTTTTAAATGCACTTTCGTTGCTTTTGTGACAAAAAATATAATTGTGATGTGTACTATAAGTAGGTATTTGTGAAATATAAAAAGGTACCTAGTAGCGTCTAATAGCGAATAGGTAACAAATGTTGAATAAACTTATGTTTTGTTTCAAACTAAAGTGTTCGCTTACAGAATGTAGGTATTATTAAATACAAAGATAATATTTTAACGTATTTTAAAGTAGCGAATAATTAGCGATAAATATTTAAAAAATTTAGACCTTTTCATCCGTTATTGGATGATTTATACAGTATTCTCCGAGCGAAGTAACCACTCTTGAAATACTGTAGTGCCGGGGACAGTCGGTTTTTTAAATGTCGTATGGTTGCTCAAGCACATACGGCATTCTCACAACACAGTCAGCCTAGTCCAGAGAAACGACTGGTCAATACGTCTGGGGCCAACCACGTGCGGGTTTCCTCACGATGTTCTCCTTCACCGTTGGAGCGTCCGTATAATGTACTCGAGATCTGAAAAAGTCTCATTGGTACACGCCACAACCTGGGAATCGAACGCATCGCAAGCGACATGTCAAATAACGATGACTTATGTCCCATACATTTAGTTTTCGAACTTCGCCGTCGAAATTGTCGAATGCATCTTGACTAAAAGCCCTGCACTCTCTCGGGCGGGCCACGGAGCTCATAGCAGATAAATAGGGCTAGCAATAAGTCCACTTACCTACTTACTACTCACGTAAGTATATGTATTAGTCAATTTGAGAACAGCGGCACAAATGCACAATCTATGTAAATCAGTAAAAATTGGAAATGAATTATTGTCGCCAGCGGTATTTCCGAACCAATGGTACCATCAAACCTTCTTGAAGAGCGTAGTTTTTTAATTACCAGCAACGCATTTGTGACTCCTGATGTTGCAGTTGCGGGCATGGGCGACGGTAATTGCTTTTCATACGGCGATCCTTTTACTCTTATCATAAAAAACCTACTAGGTATATCGTATCACCTTCGTGTCGGTGCAAACTCATGTTGAAGCGGGAAGCCTGGTGGCCAATGAATACGAGTGTACAGCAACAGCGAAGGCTGGCTCTCCATCAAAGGGATGTAAGATCCTAATGTAAGATCTCGATCAGTAGCAGAACTTATTTCAATACCTATCTAAGACATTTAACACCGGTATCATTAGTTAGTTCCTCGACATTTCCTCCACTCGACTCAACCTCAATCCACGAAAAGCGAAAATTGTATTATTAATTCAATAAAAATGTCCTCGACTTGAGGAATTTCCTTACGCGAGTCGAGAAATAAACTGTCAAACTTATGGTACCTCAGGACGTACGAGGGCGGGTCAATAAGTCCGTGACTTTTGGAATAAAACACAGATTTTTTGATAAATAAATCATTTTATTTTTTAAACGTAGTCCCCCTTGAGCTCTATACACTTTGTCCAACGCTTCTCCAATTTTTTTATCCCTTCCAAAAAATATGATTTGTCGAGGTCCTCAAAATAGGCCTTTGTTTGCGAGATGACTTCATGATTGGAGTCAAATCTTTTTCCACCGAGCCATTTTTTCAGGTTTGGGAACAAGAAGTAGTCACTCGGAGCCAAATCTTGAGAATAGGGTGGATGTGGGAGCAATTCATGGCCCAATTCATGGATTTTTGCCATGGCAACTGCACATGTGTGCACCCTTGCATTGTCTTAGTGAAAAAGAACTTTTTTCTTGGCCAAATGAGGTCGGTTTTTTTTCAAATCCTCATTGAAGCGGTCCAATAAGTTGGCATAATATTCCCCATTAATTGTTCTTCCCTTTTGAAGATAGTCAATGTGGATTATCCCACGTGCATCCCAAAAAACAGTCGCCATAACTTTATTGGCTGACAAACCCACCTTGGCCTTCTTTGGCGCCGATTCACCCTTAGAAACACACTGTTTTGACTGTTGTTTGGTCTCTGGTGTATTGTGATGGATCCATGTTTCGTCCACGGTTAAAAAACTCCTCCATATTGTGATTAAACAACGCCAAACCTTCCTGTGAAGTTGTTACACGATTGCGTTTGTGGTCGACTGTGAGCAAACGCGGCACCCATCTTGCGGAAAGCTTTCTCATGCCCAAGTGATCATTCAAAATTGAAACCACTGAGCCATGTGAGATGCCCATGGCTTCCACAATCTCTTGCACTTTCAATCTTCGGTCGGCCAACACCATATCGTGAATTTTTTCGATTGTTTCGGGTGTAGAGACCTCAACTGGGCGTCCAGGACTTTCGGCATCTTCAGTGCTTGTAAGGCCACAACGAAATTCAGTAAACCACTTTTTTACCATTGAAATCGATGGTGCAGAGTCCCCATAGTATTTATCAAGCTTAGCCTTGGTCTCGGTAATGGTTTTTTTTCGCAAAAAATAATGCTTAATAAGCACACGAAATTCACTTTTTTCCATTGTTTCCTTAAGTTACTGGATAGTCTAATAAAGATAGCTGTAAAACACAAACTAACTGACGCAGCAAGTTCAAATTTTGATAGGAGTCAACTGACAGATGCCTGTTGACAGCAGTAGTGTTGCTTTTTCAGTAAGGAGGTTAGAAATTCAAAAAGTCACGGACTTATTGACCCGCCTTAGTACCTTGAGGCTCTCTCGAGCGTCTATTTTTGACATTTATATCAATTCTTTTTATAAACAGAGTGGAATTATTTGAAGCAATTACGCAATTACAGAGGGATACTTATTTAAGGAGAAGCATGGAGGTTTTCTTGGAGTTTCTGGATTACCTTTATGAAACTTAACGTGAAAATATCAACGAAAATATCAACATGACAATACAAGTTAGGTCATAGATGATAAGTATTACTACTGAGAAGTTAGAGGTTCACTGGTTCACAGACCACAATTCACACTTTACATACATCACAATAATTGACAATGACACTAATGTTAAATTTGAAATTTCTTTTTTTTAACAAAGGAATAAAGCATCATTTTGCCAAATTCGAATCGAGTTTTAATGGTAACTATCGGTGTTGACATCAAAAAAATATGTCGTATTCGTAAATAAATACATAATAGTTATTGGGTCTTAATTAAACGTGAAGACGGTGTGAATCGCGATTTATGCACACGTCGCTACTGGTGTACCTAGTGGTAGTAGCAGTTGTTGTTGTTGTTGTTGTTGTACAGTGTACACTCTCGTGACCCCACACATAAATGTTTTATGAAAACAAATGCAGCAGAAGTTACACGTACGTAAATATCGACCGAATAAATACCACGACCTCACAGAAAACCAGTGTGAAATAACGCTTGCGTTGTGTTATGCCGAGTGAGTGAGGTTAGGTAGGAGGAGTTGCGAGTGTCCGTGAGCGGCGGACAAACAATAATTAATTTACACTTATAATATATATATATATATATATATATATATATATATATATATATATATATATATATATATATATATATATATATATATATATATATATATATATATATATATATATATATATATATATATATATATATATATATATATATATATATATATATATATATATATATATTATAAGTGTAAGTATTCTTTATAACTTTATTTTTTTATAAAAACTATAACCCGATTACGCAAAATAATATAATATAGCCTATGTTACGCGGGCTTTTATCTGTTGTCACCTACTGGCGTTACGGTGCCTGTATGGTCTATGTATGTAAAACTCGACGCGCGTTTCCCCCCGAAACTGGAGCATCCTCAGGAAGTGGACCTGCGAACAAATTTCGTTAGTTAACTTGTCGGCTATCTTGTGTGTTCCGCCGTGTTGGATTTAGAATGACGTTGTTATGTTATGTATGTTTGTTCCACCTCGGTGAAACAAACATACATACATAGACTGCCAAAATCATTACCCTTCCTTTTGGCTTCGCCATAATCGGGTAAAAATAAATTAACAAACTTATTTGTAACTACGGATCACGAAGACATTTAGTCGTAGTTGAATTGTCGGCATTTGTCACCTTGCCCTCAATCTCGAAACATGCGATGTTTCTTCTGCGATCGTCCAGCAGCTGGGCCCTTACCGTGACTGTCATACCGAAGCCGTCATCGTCAACTAGGAAGGAGTCCTTGACGATGTACCTGGTCCCGGCAAATAGAGGGCAGGAGGCCCTCGTACCGTCCTCATACCAAATTTTATCGCACACGTTTCGGCCCACCACTATGGTCTTCATTATGGGGAAAAGCCACCCAGGATCTGCTGTCACGCGAGCCGTAATTTTTTCCGTATACCGATCTGTAAATTAAACATAATATGTCTATGTAATGTTGTCTAGTTCTCCTCCATAGAAAAGCCCTAGCTGGTATAATAGGTAGGGATTTCGACGAGGGTCTTCAAAAGGTAAGTAAGTGCTAACTGCTAAGTGAAGGCGATAGGAATGGAGCTATAGGAGCGCCACGCCACTTATACATACATTTATAACAATACCAGCTTTTGCTCGCGGCTCGGCCCGCGTAAATGTACTACCGCACGGGATCACTGTACTTTTTCGGGATAAAAAGTAGTCTATGCTATTAATCCAGAGCTCAAACTACTAAATTTCATCAAAATCCGTTCAGTAATTTTTGTTTTGTTACTACAAACATCCATCCATCTATCCATCCTCACAAACTTTCACATTTATAATAGTAGTAGAATACAAATGCAACAACCATCCTAAAAGTTTAAAATTCAGGCAGCGAGAGAGAGAGAGAGAGTTTATATCGACTCTTTTACATTAAATATTCGATCACGCTCGCCCAAAGGGTAAAAACGGGACCTCATCACTGAGACTTCGCTGTCCGTCCGTTTGCCCATTCGGGCAGCCCATACAAAAATTTTTTTCGCTGTTTTTCGCTCGACTTATAGTTTTTTTGAGAATTTCATTTATGTTCTTAAAAGTTTGTCTGGGGCGAATGGGTGACTCCATCCAGCCCTACGATTTATAAGTCACGACATGCTTGGCAGATGGGCAACATTATTATATGTAATTGACTATTGCTCTACCCAAAAAAGTCACATGAAAAAGTTACGAACCTGCTGTGAAAGCGACCTCGACGGTGTTCCATGACCACATCTCCAGCTTGCAAGGATTCCCCAACACGACGGAAGTTTCACGTCTCTGCTGCTGGTCCACTTCTTTCCTGGAAATTTAAAATATTTCTTAAAAAATGTAAATTGTAAAGTCGCCAAAATAAGACAAGAAAAATGACATATAAACCTAAGTCCTAACTATCGAGTAACGAGTGGATATGCTAATCATGTAGGTATGCGACTTGACTTTGACAATGCAACATATTAAACAATTAATTGAGGCAATACTAAAATCGTATCGTAATACTAAAATCAGCACGTACCAGATCCCTTCTTCAGAGACATAGAATTGGCCTTAGGTTTTAACCGTTTTGGGTTTCCAGACAAATTATGGGACTATATTGTCCGGAATCCGGAGGACCGGAGAAAATTCAGAGCATTGAAAATATAACTGGATTAATACAATAGAGTTGAAAATAAAACACTACTGTATTGATTCAGAGTTCGATGTACAATGCTCTGAATTTTCCCCGGTCTTACGAATTCCGGACAATGTTATAGTCCCAGCCTTACCTTTGCACTTCCGGATTTCGGTTGCCGCGGCGGCCGACAAGGAACACACTAGTACTGCGAACACGAATTGTGACTTCATGACGAGACCTAGGATACTGACAGAAGTGTCCCGGCTGGTGCTCTGATGGTGAACTGTGTCCTGGGACCATGGGCCTACTCTAATAAATGGGGATCTTAGGGAAATTGGCCATGTGCGTAATCCCGCGACCGCACCCTTATCATCTAAAATGTTGCCTAAATTAGGGAATCCCGCGACGGGTCGGGCTTTCCTGTCGCGACGCGGACTGGCAGCTTGTGGTATCCCTATTCACCACACTTCCGCCCAGAAATAGAGCAAGGGGACTACCTACTATATTTTTTTTAAACAAGCTTTTATTTGAATGCGCTAAAAGAATGAAATAATCTTTTCCTTTAAAACTTATCTTCCAGTTGATAGATAAGTTTTCAACAAACCGAGTTAAATAACTTACTAGTTTGATTTGTTTGATTCTCGACAAACTTTAATATCATACTCGTATGAATTGTGTAATGACGACAAATTAAGTTGATAGTAAAAGTTTTATAGGAAAAGATTATTTTATTCTTTTTACCGCATTCAAATTAAAGCTCGTTTTTTAAATATATTTTTTACTTTTAATTTATTTTTTACTTTTTAGTTATATATTTGGGTTTATATCAAAAACCACTACACACCATACTTTCATTTGATACCCATATTGTAGGAGTGCATTAAAAATGAATTGTCGGCCATCTTGGGTCTTCCGCCATGTTGGATTTAGGATGACGTCACTTTATTTTTTTCGAGATATTCTCAGCAAGCCCATTTATTTGATACCCATTTGTAGGAGTGCATTGAAAATAACTTGTCAGCGATCTTGGGTGCTCCGCCATGTTAGATTTAGAATGACATCACTTTATTTATTTTTTTCGCGCTATACTCAGCAAACCCTTGCATTTGATACCCATATTGTAGGAGTGCATTAAACATAACTTATCGCCATCTTGGGTGTTCCGCCATGTTGGATTTAGAACGACGTCACTTTATTTTTCGAGTTATTCTCAGCAAGCCCTTTCATTTGATACCAATATTGTAGAAGTGTATTAAAATGAATTTAATAGTTAATAGAATCAGGCGTTACTTTGCGGAAATCCGTAGCAAACAATTAAAATAATCTAGCAATATCCCGTGAAAAAATAACCCACAACCTGCAAGCAAATGTGTGAGTGCACGCATAAGCATGCGTAAAGCACCTCCTTCTACTCAGAAACAAGATCGTGCATACACCACCACCACACAAGCAATAATGTCAGCAAGATCGTGCAAGGCCCCACACCAGCAAGTGTGCATGCAGGTTGCAAAACTCGACGCGCGTTTCGCCCCGAAACTGGAGTGGAAGTGGACCTGCGAACAAATTTCGTTAGTTAACTTGTCGGCTATCTTGTGTGTTCCGCCGTGTTGGATTTAGAATGACGTCACATAGCTAACCATGCATTGTCATCCAAACTAAACATGTACCTATAGAAAATTTCAGCTCAATCTGTTGAATATATCTGCTTCAAAATTGAGTTGCAATATTTCACCCGAACAAAAGACATACATTGCAAGTTAAATAAAAGTTTGTCAAAAATGCAATGAATAAAATTTACTCATTCTAATACGCGCACATGCACGTATTGTATCAGCAATCGCCATCGTAAGCACAGTATAAGAACAGTAGAACATTTTCATACAAACGTGCCGCGATCGGCTGCGCACGCACCCATGACACACCTTGTTTATCCTACTAATATTATAAATGTGAAAGTTTGTGAGTATGGATGGTTGTTTGTTACTCTTTCACGCAAAAACTACTGCAAGGATTTTGATGAAATTTGATATGGTAGTAGCTTGAGCTCTGGATTAAAACATAGGCTACTTTTTATCCCGAAGAATTACAGTGTTCCCGTGGGACACTGTATTTACGCGGGCGGAGCCGCGGGCAACAGCTAGTGGAATGATACTCGTAATAAGACGCTCTCTGTGCCGTGACAGATCGCGTACCGTGATCACACGCATTGAAGTACGACCGCTCGCGTTTGCCCGCATTATTAAAGCACTTATTTTGATCATGACTTCGAACAGAAACAAAAAATATTGTAAAAGCTTCTAGATTATATCTAGAAGCTTTGTACTAAATGAATACGCTTACATAAGGATGAGAATTTACTTATTAGTTATTATTCCTCTGCTAACCATAAAGATTAAAGCGTTTCGAATATGGAGAAACGAATTAATCTTATAAGGAATTTTTTCAATATTTAACTATCAATTTTAGATTACAAAATTGCATTTATTAATGTTTTTTAATTAATGCAATTTTATAATCTAAAATTTACAAAAGCCTTTTATTCGTACCTCATTTATGAATTGGTAAAATATTTTATTATATTATAGAAATATAAAAACCATGTGCTGTTCCAAGATACGGAAATGAAAATATTTAACTAAAAAATATGAAGTAACTACTCTCCTTGTACCAACGCGAGAGTAGGCAAATAACTCCCCAGACGGCCTGAGATGTCCTACTGTTCCCTCTTTTACCGTGTCGCGGCGCGTATGGCTATATGTTCCGGAATCCGGGAGGTCGGGGAAAACTCAGAGCATTGAAAGTAGAACTCTGCGCTAATATAATATTTAATAAAGCAGAAAACCGAATGCACAATTGTCGAGCCAAATGTCAATGTATTATATGACAGCTAGACCGGTGTTAGGCATCATGTATACCGAAGTTCAGGAAGTGTATAAAACTACCTTTCTTATATCAATGATAAAAATACCAACTTTGAATAAAATATGTTGACTTTGACACTCATGACTTTCATTTTCCACTATGCTGTATTAGCGCAGAGTTCTATTTTCAGTGCTCTGAATTCTCCCGGGACCGCCGGATTCCGGATCACATATTCCCAGCCTTGTACCAGTGCAACGGCGCGCGGCGTAGTGCAGGGTAGAAAAATAAAACACAGTTAAATAAAAATAAATATTTAATAAGAGTAACAATATACTAATGCCCGGTTCCTATAATCAACGGATCGTCATGGTATAAAAGTTACTATCCGTTTTTCCACAACCGACTACGAGTCGTTAATACTGTTCCACAAATAACTTTCTATACCTGCTTTCGACGAGCGTCCGTCGGTCATTCAAATACCGAGCCCTCTTCCCTCTTAGTTGTGCGTTTCGTTATACGCAAAATTGAAACCGAAAATGGCACAAAATTCAAGACATAAGATTCACATATGATTGATAGTAATAATTTTTTTTATCGTAATAATATTATTATTATCGTACAATCGCAGGTATCTGCGTGTTATTTTATATTTTTCTTACCAAATACAGTAGAATGCATACACATAACAAGAACGGGAACGGAACGTAAGCGTAAGTAAATTTTGTTTTGTTTAATGCCCGGTTCCTATATTTGAAAAACGATCCGTTCTAGTTACGAATGGTGGAATATTATACGAGGCGTAAGCTTAAGCCGTTCCTATAAAAAACGTCTCGTTAAGCAACTTACCGTCGGCTTGCTACTAACGGAAGGGAGGGTTAATAGTAACGGACAGTAAGCGTAATGTACGAAGAAGACAGTTTAGGCCGACCCTATAAATATTTTAAACGTCAGTAGTTTTTCAAGATTACTATTCGTAATGCCATACGGTTACCTGTCAATTTCGGTCGGTTAGTGTCTATTTCACTGTTTTCGCTGCAAGCTGCAAGAAATTTGAAGAAATGTCGAGTTCAGACAGTGATAGGGAAGTGTTCGATATTATCACCAGGGACTCCAGTGAGACTGATTCAGAAGAAGATAATAGGCGTGATAGAGTATATAAAGAAATAGTGAATTATTTAGCGACGCTGGATTTGTACGAATTTCAAAGGAGATTTCGACTTGATAAAGAATCTGTTAAACAGTTACTACTTGAAGTTTATCCACACTTAAGAGTAACAGGAGCCAGGTTAGTATGTTGGAGGCATTTGCACACCGTCAAAATATATACTATGAAAACATAACCTCATACCTACCTAAAATAAGAGTAAAAACTCCATTATAGTGAAATAAATTTATGAAATCATTGGATATCTCCACTACATCAGGTATTGTTGACAGGTATTGGTTTATTTATTTATTTATTGTATATTGACACATCAACAGTTTGTAGGAGTATTAAATTTGAGCTTAAAAATAAATTACATAAAACAATTTCGTCTTCTTCTTCTCCTTCTTGGGATCTATGCTTTAATAACAATGTTGCTACATCAGGAGAAGAACCAATTTCGCCTTGAGGTTCGAGCATTTGGAATCTCGTCATAAAGTGAACTTTAGTTCTTTTGTGGTGAGAGTTCCAACCCATCATTTACCGACCTTCGAGAAGGAGGAGTTCTGGCTGATTGGAGTCGTCTACAGAAGATTTAGAGGACGACTCCCGAACACTTCGCGCCCCACGTCGCAGACAATACGTGTTTAATGTTAGTGTTAGTTTTTTATATATTATGTACCTATGTTAGTCTATAAGGTATAATATGGGCCTATGCAGCCTGAAATAAACGGTATTTAATTTAATTTAATTTACTTTAATAAAAAATTAGTTTCAAATTGTTCACTCTGATATTTGCAGCTCTTTTACGAGCAGCCTTTTTCAAATTGTCCCATTTCAATTTGAGTTGCTCTTGCTGCCGTGGTATTTGACCACATTTTGAATTAAATGTGTTAGTCAAATTAGCACAACATTCCTCTTTAAGTTTGTTTGTGGCCGCATTGGTCGCTTTTATTGTAAGTATTGGGTTGCTTTGTATGAGATCCACAAGCAGGGCAACCTCGTCCTTGCTCACAGGCTTCTTTGTTTTCTGTAACAGAAATATACAAAACGTTGCAATATTTTAGCGGCAAACATGTAGGTACAGTTTGTTAGAAAATGTCAAATTATAGACGTTATCTGTACTCACCGGCGTATATCCATTTCAAAAGTTGTACGTAAAACACTACTAGAAACTTTATTATACTTTCTTCTGTAAAAGTCGTAATAACAGAGATTATAAACGTACTTTTATTTTGCAAAGATGATGGATGTCATCAGTCAAACAAAACAAAATTTACTTACGCTTACGTTCCGTTCCCGTTCTTGTTATGTGTATGCATTCTACTGTATTTGGTAAGAAAAAGATAAAATAACACGCAGATACCTGCGATTGTACGATAATAATAATATTATTACGATAAAAAAATTAATTACTATCAATCATATGTGAATCTAATTTATTATGTCTTGAATTTTGTGCCATTTTCGGTTTCAATTTTGCGTATAACGAAACGCACAACAAAGAGTGAAGAGGGCTCGGTATTTGAACGACCGACGGACGCTCGTCGGTAGCAGGTATAGAAAATTAATTGTGGAACAGTATTTACGACTCGTAGTCGGTTGTAGAAAAACGGATAGTAACTTTTATACCATGACGATCCGTTGATTATAGGAACCGGGCATGACTGATGACATCCATCATCTTTGCAAAATAAAAGTACGTATATAATCTCTGTTATTACGACTTTTACAGAAGAAAATATAATAAAGTTTCTAGTAGTGTTTTACGTACAACTTTTGAAATGGATATCACGCCGGTGAGTACAGATAACATCTATAATTTGATATTTTTCTAACAAACTGTACCTACATGTTTGCCGCTTAAATATTACAACGTTTTTGAAGATTTACTTCAATTAGGTATATTTCTGTTACAGAAAACAAAGAAGCCTATGAGCAAAGATGAGGTTGCCCTGCTTGTGGATCTCATACAAAGCAACCCAATACTTACTACAAAAGAGACCAATGCGGCCACAAACAAACTTAAAGAGGAATGTTGGGCTACTTTGACCAACACATTTAATTCGAAATGTGGACAAATTCCACGGCAGCGAGAGCAACTCAAATTGAAGTGGGACAATTTGAAAAAGGCTGCTCGTAAAAGAGCTGCTAATATCAGAGTGAACAATTTGAAGGTAATTTTTTATTAAATTAAATACTTATTTCAGGCTGTATAGGCCCATATTATACCTTATAGACTAACATAGATAATATATAATAAACTAACACTAACATTATACACGTATTGTCTGCGACATGGGGCGCGAAGTGTTCGGGAGTCGTCCTCTAAATCTTCTGTAGACGACTCCAATCGGCCAGAACTCCTCCTTCTCGAAGGTCGGTAAGTGATGGGTTGGAATTCTCACCACAAAAGAACAAAAGAATTCACTTTATGACGAGATTCCAAACGCTCGACCCTCAAGGCGAACGACCCTCTTGGTTCTTCTCCTGATGTAGTCCACGACCTGCTCGACCGTCGTAGACCAATGCAACCTGGACATGTAAAGCGGTGTCGCGGGAGTCTTACACCGATGCCGCGATGGTTGCGGACGACGGGTTTCTTTTTCTTCCTCTCGTCTTTGATGAACCCGTCATCATCGCACGTTCGGTCCTTTGTAGAAAGAGGTCGCTCTTTTGAAGGGGCCTCCTTCTTCCCTTTGTTTTTTGGACGCGGGGAAGGTGGCGGGTGGACGCAAGCTGTGACACTTGTGTAACTTGGCACCGGCTCCTTCGCGGGCGGGGAGCGGGCAGCAGGGGCGGCAGCGACGATGTTCGTTGACCCGTCAAATAATTCTGACGGGCTAAACGTGACCGCCTGCGCGCCTCGACGATGAGTAACGTTTGTTAACGATAATTCACTACGTAAATTACTTATGGTAGACTCTGATGCCTGCAATCTACCTCGAACTTCGGTCAGTTCTTCCTTCAGGAACTTGATGTCCTTCAGTAGGCTGACGACGTCGACGTGGTCCAGTGTCACCGGTGGCAGCTTATGCAGTTTTTTTTCTGATTTTCTGGCTGTCCAACCTGTAGCTTTGCCTTCGTTGTATCGAATTTTCCGTAGGAATGAGATATTTTCTTTCGGTAAAAAGTAGCCTATGTTACACAGGAATAGTGTAGCACATAATCACCTGAGACAGGTCACTAGGTATTGTTTAAGATTTCAAAAAAGTTCTTTATTGTAAAACTAACCAAAATCTATTGAAATTATTAATAATATTTAGATCTTTTTCACAAAACCTCAACCATATCTAGTGTGGCCTGTCTGGTAACTGTGTAACCGATAGTGCCCATCCAAATCAGTTCAGCCATTGAGGCAGAGGAACATCCAGTTATCTAAACAAACAAATTGTGTTTTATTTTGTTGTAGACTGGTGGTGGAAAATCAGATTTCATTCCACCAGATGAAATCTTGGACAAAGTTACAGGTGTTATGGGATCTACATGTAGTCGGTTTAATGTTCCATTTGGTGGTGATGGTAGTGACAATTTTGTCTCAGAACCAGAACACAATGTCGGCGATGAAACAGTTGAGGAAGGTATTGATGATGCAAGAGTTAACATCCCCGATGAATCACTTTTGTCTCCAAATACAAGTAGGTATCCTTCGTATTCCATCCTTATTAACACGATTTTATTAGCTCGGGTTGTATGTATCTATGTATGTAACGGAATCTTTGAGCTTAATTTTCACCGGTTTCTAGACGTCTGATCAACTTGAAACTTTGCACACGTCTTAAAGGCCGATGACAATGCAATAACCCGATAAAAATTTTCTAAGCGTGTTTTTTTAGTTTTTTTAAACTATTATATTTTCTTCTATAATGTATTGTTTCTTTATTTGTTTAAACACAATATGATGGGTGCTACATGACTAAAAATATTATTGCACATCAGTACAATATGAGTAAAATAATTGTTTAGTACATATTTTGACTATAGGTTACGCAACTCGAAATAAAAACATTTTATTAAATATAAAAAGTTATTGTACTAAAATAACTTTATTATCAAAGTTATCATTGTGGACAATTACTATTGTATACATAATATTGCAAATTTTTTCTTTTCCATTTAAGCAAAAAAGAGAAAAATAGAATTCACTCCCCAGGCTGGGCCATCAGGGGGTTTCGAATATAAGCAAGGTGCAAAATATTTATATGGAATGACCTCTATGTCTAAGTCCCTGCAAAGCAAAGGTAAAATAACTACATTATTTTACACTAGTGGACCCGTAGTTTTACCATGAGTTTGCGAACTGTACTTTTTATACTTTTTTTATACTTTTTTTTTTGTATATTTACTTTTCATAGCAAAATCTAATCTGAGCTTTTTTATTTCAGCCAAAAACTTAAAAAGTAACCAGAATGATGGGCGGCTTCAACGTAATTTGGCTATTGCCAAATATTATGATAAAAAATCAGAAAAATTAGATTTAGAGATACAAATACTTAAAATGGAGTTAGCTAATAAGGAAAATAATTGTAATATTAATAATTAGTATACAATAGTGTTATTGAGCTTTGTATTTCTATATATGACCATTCTGTTTTGGCGCTAACAGTAATATTATTAATTACTGTACAAAAGTATATTATTTATTGCATTAGATTCATATTAGATTAGATTTTCTTGTGCCATATTAGTGTAAGCTTCTTACAGTTATTGTAAAATAAAACATATTTTGGAAAAAGAAGTTCATTTTTATTACCATAACCTATATGTTTCATAAAAAAACTAATTACACTTTGCAAGAATCTTTTTTCTCGTACTCTTCATATGAAAGGCACAAACTGCGGCAAAGAAGCTGGCTCCATGGGTTATTTGTCAGTGTAGGCTAAAAAAAAATTGTTTTTAGCAAATGTTCACAGTAGTTTCACAAAATGCTTCCCAGTTCCCTCTAGTACACGTCGAAAGGGGACGGATGGGAAGAGTTGTCAACCTGGGTGACAACTGAGAACAAATACTCACTTATTAAAATATTCTGCAATCAATATTTCTCGTTCTGAAATATTTTGGTTTTCGTCAGCATTATTATTGGCTACAGGCACTGCCTCTGCATCAGGAATAGTTGTGTAGTACTTGCTGCAGTTAAACAAATAAGATGCAAATAATGAAACACAAATATAATATTATAAAAAAAAATATAAATAAAGAAAAACTTTTTAATTTAAATTATTACTTAGAATTAATTAATTATTTAAATAAGGTACCGTTCAATGCAATTTCTTGTTCGGATATGGGCTTCATTGTTCAATATTTGACCCTGTGTTTGCGGGTTTTGTAGTGGTAAAAGGTAAGGCTTCAGCGGATATGCACTATCTCCAAGCAACCATTTGTTGCCAAATAATCCAATGTCACATTGTGCTAAAATTTAAAACATTTCTATTTTATAATATTATGTAAATGAGTAAGTACTTAGGTACAGATAATAGTGCGTGTCTTTACCACGCAGTTCTGAACAGTTGAATATAGTGGCATCATGTGCTGAACCTGGCCAACGAGCTACCACATTCATGAAGATCAGATTGGCATTGCATACCGCTTGCACATTCAGGGAAAAATAACCTTTTCGGTTTCTGAATTCTTCTTCAATCTGAGAACCTGTATAAAAAAGGCAAGTAAAGAACTAATGAACTGTTTATATGTAACTAATTAGCGAGTGTTCAGAAACCACTCTGGTGAAAAAATTACAAGAGTCTGTCTCTTTAACAGCTGGGTTTAATGACAAGGATACTCTTGTCAGATCATTCACCGGAGTATTTCTGAACGGTCCTTAATTTCATAGATACTTACATGGTGATTGTATTCTGATATGTGTACCATCAATAACACCAAGAACTCGTGGGAACCGAGCTACATTACAAAACTCTTGTTCAGTATCAGTCTGCATGTAAATATATTTGCTATACAGTTTAGCAATAGCATAACTAACATCACTCACAATGCGACAAGCTGATGTTTTCGACACACCCACAAAGTCTGCTACTGATAACAGCATTGTTCCTAAAGCATAGAACCTTAATGTCAGCAATACCTGATGTATTGGAGATATCCCATGATTTCTGAAATAACATCAATAATTTATTTCACTATAATGGAGTTTTTACTCTTATTTTAGGTAGGTATGAGGTTATGTTTTCATAGTATATATTTTGACGGTGTACAAATGCCTCCAACATACTAACCTGGCTCCTGTTACTCTTAAGTGTGGATAAACTTCAAGTAGTAACTGTTCAACAGATTCTTTGTCAAGTCGAAATCTCCTTTGAAATTCGTACGAATCTAGCGTCGCTAAATAATTCACTCTTTCTTTATACACTCTATCACGCCTATTATCTTCTTCTGAATCAGTCTCACTGGAGTCCGTGGTGATAATATGGAACACTTCCCTATCACTGTCTGAACTCGACATTTCTTCAAATTTCTTGCAGCTTGCAGCGAAATCAGTGAAATAGACACTAACCGACCGAAATTGACAGGTAACCGTATGGCATTACGAATAGTAATCTTGACAAACTACTGACGTTTAAAATATTTATAGGAACGGCCTAAACTGTCTTCTTCGTACATTACGCTTACCGTCCGTTACTAGTAACCCTCCCTTCCGTTAGTAGCAAGCCGACGGTAAGTTGCTTAACGAGACGTTTTTTATAGGAACGGTTTAAGCTTACGCCTCGTATAATATTCCACCATTCGTAACTAGAACGGATCGTTTTTCAAATATAGGAACCGGGCATTAGTCAAAAGTTTGAAAATCGTGAGATCGATGTTATTGAAAATTGAGGAAACGACAGCTAAACACAATGGCCACATTTGCGACTCACTTAATATTCTCAACCACAATGTCTAATGTCATTTTCAAGACTACTGGTGTTCCCTTTATCGCCCACTGTCCGGGATCCGGGACAATTCTAGGACAACGGGGTCGGGTAGTGGCCATAGTAAAAAGTCTTCTCTTGTTTTTTTCCATATCAAATCATTTTCTTTTCAAAGGATTTATATTTGTATTTGAAAAGGAAAATGACATTTATACACATACTTTTATTAGACAGGTACGTACTTAGTCAAAAAAAGAGTGCTTACCTAATTAACGCCAGTTATAATTTTAAGATGCAGCTTAGACTTAAAACTTTGGTAGTAAATTAACACGTTAAATATGAATACAATTGAGCATTGAAGAGCTATCAAGAAATTTAAACTTTGGTAAAAAATTAAAACTATTATAAATTTAATCGTAATCTACGTCAAACTTAGACACGTCAAAATTGATACGAGTCTGCAGTTCGGACCTGATTTTCTATGACTATAATATAGATTATAGACTATATAGAGCTGAAATTTCATGGATTTACCATGGACATACGGTTTCGCTCTTTAGTCCATAAACTATTCAGTTGGCTGAATACTCTTTCGCAAAAAGAATTGCTTGTTGGAATTGAAAGAACAAAACAAACTACTTTATTTAAAATAGTAAAATTTGTAAAAAATGTTAAATTTGTAAAAAAGAAACTATTATTTAAATTAGTAAAATTTGTGGACGTGTTATTTCTAATGAAATAGGTCCATATTTCGTCGCTTGGCAAGTCTTTCGGAAGCGCCTTATATACAGTTTTCAGACATGCGAACATATTTAAAACATAACAGTGGTATAAAGGGAGACAATATTAACAGCGTCCTCCACATTTAATATCGTGGGAAATTCAGAAAGCACTTCGCAAGTCAATAGTAATTCCTCTGATTTGAGAGACAAATGTTAAACTTTTTGTAGATTCCATCGAGGCCAAAATCATATCTTTCTTGTAAATATTTAATCGCTCTTTGTAGGAAAATGTGCACCTGTGATGTGAAATGAGCTCATTCTGTTTCAACGAGTTTTCCATTACTCCGAGACAATGACTCCATGATGATTAAAACAATTAATTTATTTTTATATATTAGGTCATTACATATGAAATTGGCGTTTTGTAAAGGCGGGGAACATAAAAGTCAATTTTTTAAAACATAATATATTTATTTAATCAAAGTATATACCATTGCTATCTATGCACTTTTACCATCTCATAGGTGGTCATTGATTCCTTTACTAAAACAACCATTCGGACAAGAATCAATGAAATCTTCAATCAATGAAAGCGCTTTGAACTGCCCCATCGGAGTTGAATTTTTTCCCGTGCAAGAAGTTATTGAAATTTCTAAAAAAAATGGTAGTCTGTTGGAGCAAGGTCCGGGGAGTACGGTGGATGTCTTAGATATTCCAATTGAAGCGTTGTCCTGAAGCAGCAGTGGCCTAGATCGAATGACCAACCTCGGTTGTTTAGCAGCTAGCTCTTCCATCATGATTTGCAGTTGATGACAATAGTCTGGCGTAATAGCCTGTCCAGATTTATGAAAGCTGTAGTGAACGACACCAGCATTAGTCCACAAAACGCTCACAAGTAACTTTTTTTGAGTCAATTTTCGCTTGGGGCAGGCTTTGGCTGGTTCGCCAGGGTTCAGCCATTACGATAAGCGTTTCCGATTATCGTACAGGATCCAATTTTCATTACATGTTCGATGTGATGAAAAGTTCATTCGATTTAAAATCCCTTCATTTTTGTGCCGGTTGAGTAATGCAAATCAAATGCAGCAGTCGACGCGCGTTTCTCGGTTTGCTGCACTCAATTCATGAGGTACCCACCTTTCAAGCTTTTTCACCTTCCCAATTTGCTTCAAGTAGATTAAAACAGTTTTATCACTAACCCCGCTACCTGCAGCTAACTCGGACGTGGTTTGCGATGGATCGGCTTCCACACTAGCCTTCATTTCTTCATTATCAACTATGGTCTCCGGCCGTCCACGGGGCTTATTCTACAGGTCGAAATTTCCAGAACGAAAACGTTGGAACCAAAAAAGCACTGTGTTTTCTTTTGCGACACCGCCACCACATAATTAATCCTTCGAGCCGTTTCTGCAGCACTGGTGCCACGGTGGAACTCGTACTCGAAAATAGTACGATATTTCAAGTTTTCCGTTTTGTAAAGAGAGTGACGCAAAAAAAAAGCAAAAGAGAAAAAAACAAATGAATTACGGTTTTCTAAACACAAATGCATGAGTAAATAGCGGTATAAATTTGAAATTGGAATTCCTAACCAAAGAAGATATATTTGAGATCAAAGTGGCCAGTACGACAAAATGCCAATTTCATATGTAAGGACCTAATATTTATTGGTTAAAATACAATTCGCACTTCGCACGCGTCTGACTTAGTTAAGTTAAAACAAAAACACGACTGTATGAGTGAAGGAGCTAGGACGGGTGGTGAGTGAGGGGGCGAGTGCGGGCGGTCAAAGTAAGCACACCTCTCCCGCGCGCCGCCCGCACTCACTTTATTTTGTTACAAAACTAGTAGGTTTTCGGAGTCCGGGACAATAAAGTCTAATTACTTCACACGGGACAAGACGCAAAATTCCGGGACAATCCCGTATTTCCCGGCCATCTGGCAACCCGTCTGCAGGCGATGTTAAAATGTTATTTACTTATATTGCTTTTTATATTCAGCGTCCTTGAATAATAATATAGGTTAAATTATGACAAAACACAACAGTAGGCAATACGACAGACATATTCCTCGTATGTGAACCGAAATTACTGTCCGTGTAGTCCGAGTTGATGCAGTCTTCTCCGGTGAACCTCGGAGACGTGCTGGCGCGCCATCATCTGCAGGTAGTTCTGCGTCTGCACCAGCACGGAGTAGCACAGCACCTGCCGCCCGGCCTCGTTGTACACCCGCCACTGCAGGTAGCCGCGCTGGTTCTACGAACAACAACTAGCTTTACAGCTTCTGACATTCCAACAACTAACTTTACAGGTTCTGCAAATATTCAAACAACTAACTTTACAGGTTCTGCAAACATGCCAACAACTAACTTTACAGGTTCTGCAAACATTCCAACTACTAACTTTACAGGTTCTGCAAACATGCCAACCACTAACTTTACAGGTTCTGCAAACATGCCAACAACTAACTTTACAGGTTCTGCAAACATTCTAACAACTAACTTCACAATTTCTGCAAATATTCCAACAACTAACTTTTCTGCAGCAATACAGAATATTCACTAATTTTGCTTTCTGAATTTTCCTTGGAATTTAAACGTTTTCGTAACTTTGAATGCGTGTAAAATCATAACTACTGAATATTTAAAAAAAAACTAGTGTATCTCTGTATACATAATATGTAGATACGTGCAAATAACGGTCCTTAAGAAATAAGACTGATCAGTAACATAAGTATGGTATGCAAAATGATTACACTCACTCTCAAAGACTGTAAGTTACTTTACGGAAAATTCTCTACGAATAGCCCTACTATAATAACGCAATTAAAAGGTCATTGTTGTTATTTATTCTAACAAATCACATCAGTATGTTGACCAAGCTGAGTTAGTTTTTGCATTAACAGACGAAAAAATACGTTGATTGCAAATATTTTGTTCTAAATGCTAATGTTGACCTATGGCAAATAACATTAGCCGAATTTGTTATTTGTTCCGAACGACACCGTGTTTGTCGACCCTATTGATATGGCGATAAGGTTGTCCGCGACTGTTAGCAGTGTAAGCAGATAATTCCGTGCCCGGCCAGTGTTCGGAGACACGCACGGAATGTTAAGTAACATTATAGTCGCGTTTATTTTAATTTTGGATTTGTATACGTACTTAGACTGTTAAATTAGATGTTACTCGCTACTTTCTGCGCACAAAGGGAAATCCCACGGGAACCGTAAATATTTCCGCTTCAAAAAGATAAAGAAGCCTTCGGCCTTCCTATATCTGTGCTAAATTTCATCGAAATCGGTCCAGTAATTTCGGAGCCTGAATAAACAAACATACAAACAAAGAGATATTTCCTCTTTATAATATCTTTTACTTATCAGAATAGATAAAGTTAATTGCAAGGCAAGACTTTTACTAATTAAAAGGCCCATAATATTTGTGGCGCACCAATTAGCGCCACAATCCTGAATCGCGCTATCGAAGTTTTTTAAGATCGGCGCTATATATATTCGAAATACATACACGTTAGCTTCGGCCTGACCGAGCATACCATCTCGCTCGGTCGAAGATCTCCCTTTGGGGCTTGCCACTGTATCCCACATATTTATTTGCCAGTTGCCTTTCTGAATTCTCTGTTCGGCTAACACCAACTCACCACACCAAGAAGGTAGCACTTCTTCAAAATTATTATGTATATGCCTTTAGCAGCGACGTTGAGAGTGAAATGTCAAGGTCGCGTCACGGTTCTGGATATAACGCCATGCATATAACTCCATAGGTCAGATGCTGCTAACACTTATTACAAAACAACTGAACTTTCTAAAGTACGGCTCATTACCTACATAGGTAGCGCTAGGTGTGCAGACTTAAATTTTTCTATTATTTTTTGAAGTGATGTTTTTAGGCACGATGAGAGTATTTTTTGATTTTAAATGATGGATGAAGTTTCACTTAGCCACGTGTACTCTGTAGACGTTTTTTTATAATATAAAACTAGTGTCTAGTAATTGCTAATTTAATCTCAGACGCCAGGGCAACCGTATAACAGCACATGGTCCGCTGACTTCAAGGTATATGTAATTACTTATAATCATAATAATAATTGAATATAATTACTCGGCATATTACGCATAACATAATGGAGATTACATACAGACTACAGTGCAATTACATTAATCGTTGAAAGCTATTATACACCATGTGCATAGTGATGACGTTAGTTTGTCCAGCAATAACAATATTGTATTGATAGCAAAGTCATGGTTTATGTACGAACCTTCCTTGCACAATCTTCGGACTTCAAAGACGCGTTCTTCTTTTACAAAACTATCAATTTAAGTTCTAATTAGTTACTTAAAAAAATGAAAACCGACTTCCAAAGTAAAAATGCACGTATGAAATAAAACTTATTTTCTAAATCAGGGGTCTCCAAACTACGGCCCGAGGGCCACATCCGGCCCGCGGACAGATTTTGTCCGGCCCGCGGAGAGCTAGCATACTTGAATACTCCTTTTAGAGAACATATTTTTTATAGCACATTAAATTTAGTTTACTGAAGTATTCTAATTTTATGTTGAATAATTATTAATATGACTTCTACATTGATATGGTCATGGGCTAACTACTCATAACATTGTTGTAGGCTTATTGTTATTGTTTTTGTGATAAGTTGGATAAAGAAACACAGAATTGTAAAGAGTAAAGACATGTATAATATGCAGAAAATTTAACTTCAGTTTATAATAACTAACAAATTATTGAAATGAATCCAACTAACATTTTATACATTTTAAATAAAAACATAACTTATAACAAGCATAATGACATATGAAATACTAATGAGATTTATGTAATTGAGATTTTCCACTGACAATAGTTTGTAGTTGTGGACTAATTTTACTTGTACCAATTATTAAAAGAGATAAGTTGCTCATCAGTTAATTTAGATCTGTAAACATTTTTTGTGTACTTCATTTTGGAGAAGGTCTTCTCACACAAATAAGTAGAAAACAGCCCACGAGCAAATTTATGCAAATTATCAAATTGTGTCAGTGGAAGACCCTTATAAAATTCCAACAAAGATGAGTTTTGATATTTGTTCTTTATATATCACTGCACTGTAGATCAATCATTTCCATTTGAAGTTCCGGGGCTAGGGTTTCAATGTCAGTATCAAAAGAATTCTGAAAAATCTTAATTAGATTCGCAATGGCATCAAAGTCCGAGAAATCGAGAAAAAAGAGAGTATCAAAATTTATTTTCAAAGCACTCAAAGTTTCGATTGCAAAATCGATAGGAAACTCAGTCTCAGTGGTGTGGCTGAATATTTCACATGTTTTAAAATGTGAAAAACATTTACTTCGTAGTTGTGATTGAAACAGTATCAATTTCTTCCGGAATGATTTGATATTAGTGTATAAATCAGGAAGATGCTGGTTTTCTCCTTGCAATCTCAAATTCAGTTCGTTCACATGTTTTATCAAATCAACATAATTCTATGTTGATTTGATAAAACTAACTAACTTCCACAGCCATGCGTTGTTTTGAAATTCAGTAAGAGGGCGATGCTTTTCATTCAAAAAAAATTCGATCACTGCTCGAAGTTCAAAAAAGCGCTGAAGGACTTTCCCACAACTAAGCCAACGTACGGCAGTATGATAAGGTAAGTCATTTTCTCCAATCTCTTCAATAAATTGTCGGAATTGTCGGTGATTCAGCCCAAAAGATCTGATAAAATTAACAGTTGATATGACTGGTTTCAGAACTTCAGACATATCCAAACCTTTTTCGCACAAAGACTGTTGATGAATGATACAATGTAAGACTAATTTAGGTTTTGAACCACCATCATTTTCTACAGCCTTTGACACAAGAGCGACCACTCCTTTATCTTTCCCACTCATGTTTTTGCCACCATCAGTTGTAATACATTTCAAGTTTTTCCATCGAAGGTTTTTTTGATTAATGGCCATTTCAACTCCTTTAAAAATATCTGTACCAGTAGTTGTGCCATTAATACTATACATATCAAGAAGTTCTTCATGCACTTCATAGCTTTTATCTACTTCTCGAATATAAATCAACACCTGAGCAGTATCTGACACATCCGTTGACTCATCCAAGGCCAAAGAAAACCACTCAACATGTCCATTTTTGTCGAACAGTTGAGAGGATATATTTTCAGCGATGTCTTCTACCCTTCGAGCCACAGTGTTTGCTGACATACTGACAGTTTTTAATTATATTATCATTACCACATTTTAAGAAAGATATAAATACAAACAAGCCTCCGCTATTCTCCCTCTCTCAGCAAAACAAACTCAAGCGTTATTTTATGTCAGTTTTCTGAGAGGGCTTGGTATTTCCCCAAATAAGCATTACCGATCTGTGGACCTACTAAAAAATCCCCAGTGATGATATTTATTAGATACTATTTTATTAAATAATTAATATTATCTATTGTAATAGTCGATGGAAAAATTGTAGCAGTAGGTAAGCATTAAATAAATATATTATATTATAGTGATGATGATTACTGTAAGTGGTATGATGCTTGCAGTTCTTTAAACAACGCCGGAATCCCCAAACATGTATATATAAGGACTCAGGAGTTCTGTTCAGTACTTTTGGATCCAGGTTATACATTGGTACAAAAGCTTACTTTTTGGCAGCATATGCTTGGAATACTTCAGAAAAAGTCGAAATCACTATACGTGTTCATATAAATTCCGAAGAATTCCCTCGATTTATCATGGATCCCCTCATCAGGTCTCCACGTTGGTGACTAAGGGACAAATTTCGAATTTTCGCCTTTACAACAACAAAACAATTTTGCAAATAGGTTCACATACGGCAAAGTAATGACAAATGTTCAAAGATATCCGTATAGGTGTAAAATACTATGAGAAGTATAACTATTATATCATCGTAATGTGACGATGTATGGTGTGATGATGGTGTTGATGAAGATTATTACTGTAATTGACATAGTGGCATATGTTTGCAATTCTTTAAACAACGCCGAAATCCCAAACATGTAAGTATCTATAACGAGTCAGGAGTTCTGTTCAGTACCTATGGGATCCAGGGAATACCTTGGTGCAAAATCTTACTTTTTTGTAGCATATGCTTAGACTTCTTCAGAAAAAATATATATAATAAAGTTTATCACTTTGGTGAAAACGAGACTAACTTGGGATTATACCCTTTAAATCAAACTTAACAATTCATGTTTTAAACAATTATAGAATTAGGTATTTACAATTAATGTATTTATTAGTTAAAAGCGTAAATATTGTACTTAAAATTGAGAATCAATTCTCGGGATGATTTTTACCCGACTATCATCTAATATATAAAATTTCTATGTCACAATGTTAGTTACCGTACTCCTTCGAAACGGCTTTACTGATTTTTACCAAATTTTATATGCATATTCAGTAGGTCTGAGAATCGGCTACTGGGTATTTTATATATTGATAAGAGCATTTGTCGAATGAAAAATAGTAAATTATTACAACTCGAGACTGACGGCGACCATATTGTTTGTGTGACGGGATAGCGATCGACGTTACCATGGTGACATACTTATTTAGTCACTTCAATAAAATAATATGGGCGAAATACTTAATATGGCAAAGCAACGTTTGCCGGGACAGCTAGTTTACTATTATAGGTATTGTGTTTTTTTATTAAATTCAATAGTGAAACATAACAGTTTGACGCTAGGAGTCGCGTGAAAAGGAATGTGAAATTTAAAATGAAATCAAACTTCGATGCAAATAGAATATAACTATACTACGTTAAAAGAGGTGGCACTCCGAATTAAAAAAAAGAGTTCGAAATTCAAAATTAGCTTTTATGTTTTAGTTTGTACCAGCGTCAAAAATGCAATTGTTTATCTTTTTTATTTAACTCAACTAAGTTCACTCCATTCATATCCATACCCTCCTTACTCTAGCGCCACTATGGCCAGTTTTGGAACTATTATTTTATCTACTATTGTCGGAGACTTTTTAGCTTTCTGCCTTATAGAGATAGTCCTCCTTTCCTTTACCCTCCATGCATGGTAGTGTGGCTTGTAAGTTATGTGTGCGTTATAATTCAGAGGTAGTGTGGTGTATGTGTCTCATAATTTTCATGTGTTATATTATGATGGGTGTTACCAAGGCCATGTCGCTGGGCACGGACATGACGCTGGTGAAGGAGGTGATGGCGTCGCTCTGCACCGGACATGTCACTGTCTCGCACGGCTCTGGAACAACACACATATTTATTTACTATTTATTTATCAAAAATATAAGTAATTCATTGAATACAATGTGTTATATTAATAAAATTATATACACCACACGGATACGCCAATCCAAGTTGCTGTCTTTGTCTGTCAAGTAGCTTTTCCAACCTATCAGACAAAAACAGCAACATAGATTAACGTATCGTTAGTGTAAATATTTTTTATTTATTCTAGGGACTAAAGACCCCCGGCGGTAGCTGAGTTTTGTCTGTTGTTGTAAACAAAACAACTTCTCGTAAAGGGTACAACACAAATGGCGACAAGTACGACGTAAATATATGTATAAATGGAAACTTAAAATTTGTATGCAAATACGTATATTTGTAAACACGCGTATATTTGTAAACACTCGTATATTTGTAAACACGCGTATATTTGAAAACACTCGTATATTTGTATACACGCGTATATTTGTATACACGCGTAGTACCGCACACGAAAAGCGCGGAGACACGCCATGTATACGCCAGCGGCGACGTGTGCATCTAACACGCTTCACGCCGGCTTCACGTTCAATGAGGACACAATAACTATGACACGACAGTTTGAAACTTTCTAACCTGCTTACACTTAATTACGGACAAGACAATTTTTTTGTCCGAGCTACAAAAATTCTCAAAATAGATAAAATAAGTATTCAAAGTTTTACTATATACTATATTATATAAGTAGTACTATACACATATTTAATACACATCCATGGCCCGGGAACGTTGAAAAAGATTCGTACCCGCGACCTCCGGCTTGAGCGCTAACGCGCTAACCGCTGAGCCACAGAGGACTACTAACGGGGTAGCCTTTGCGAGCAGTATCGCTGACGTTTAAGTCTTTTCTTTCGTACGAACCGAGGACCCCATTGACGCATGATATAATATATGGCCCTACCCCTAAAATTGGGGCAGCAGTATAATCATGATAAAATCTTGAGCAATAACGCTGAGAACAATTGAACGACAGCTAGTTTCTCACAGATCACAATCGCAGAACAAAGAATGATGAATGAGGAAATATTACAGCAGGAATACAAATGTAGAGTGGGAGATGGTCATACACTATAATGTTGTGCTCGGCACGCGCGCACGCGCCCAGGTAATGACGTTACCCATAACCAGGTAATGACGGTACCTACTACCTACATCAAAATCGCCTTTAGCGTGGAAGTGTGCTAGAGTTATAGTTTTACACTTGCCGAAGCTAAATATGTAACTCAATACAGACAGTCAGCTCGTATTTTTCAGTTACGGCACATTTAACTTTTAGGGAATGACATACAATGCAACAACATCTTACATTTTTTTTCATACAAAATATTTATTTTTTAAACAGCTAACTCGATACTTGACCCAGAAATGTATGTTTCCGTATTCAGTGATTAGTATAAAAATTTAGCATTGAATCAAAAGGCATGAAAAAATCCTTTTTTTGTAGAACAAGAACTTAAGATATAATAATAATATCTATGGACGCTTGCAAGTTCCACACCACGTCAATCTGGTCCCGTGCTAAGTTCTCGAAGAACTTGTGTTGCGAGGACCAGGCAACGTAAATATTATATTTATTATTTTTATTATACATATACATACTTATATTATAAGATTACACTATGTACTATAATATATAGTAAGTATAATATACTATACATTTTTATTAATTATAATATACATTTTTCCATCTTTTTGCAAAAGGAAGGCCCCGTGCGAGATTCTTACAGTTCTTCACGCCAGGTTATTTCCCGTACCGGTGGTAGGCGGAGGGACAAATCCGTCAGTGTTATTTAATAATCTATATGGAAATAAAACTTTTTCGATTTTTTAATTTTGATAAACATCCATGACCCAAGAACACAGAAAACTTTTTTGTTCCTCCGACGGAATTGGAGCCCGCGACGACAGGCTTGAGCGGCTCGCGAATCGACGCGCTCGACCAGTACAACAGCCAAGTATAATAAATAAGCGGCCGTAACTATCTTTTCTCGAAGCATTTCGCGGCTTTTTCGTGCCCCCATATTTTCGTTTGTAACAAAGCTAGCGGTCTGAATTTTTGTCGCAGAGAAGTCGTTAGCGGCACAAGCTATTGTTTTAAATGCATAAAAATCGAGTGCATAGTTTAGGGAGCCCCTCTGGGGCTCGTCGTCATAGTTCATATTTAAGATTTTATTGAAGCAGGCTTTAAATCGATTCTGCTAATTAAATCTTACAATAATACAGTTTCGATGCAGTCTCATTAAGTTAAAACAGCAAAATTGTTTTCTCATAAACGTCAAACCAACGTTTGATCCAAAGTCCAAAAATCTGATAATGGTATCATCATTCATTTATAATTCATTTACTAAGGCGGGTCAATAAGTCCGTGACTTTTTGAATTTCTAACCTCCTTACTGAAAAAGCAACACTACTCCTGTCAACAGGCATCTGTCAGTTGACTCCTATCAAAATTTAAACTTGCTGCGTCAGTTAGTTTGTGTTTTACAGCTATCTTTATCAGACTATCCAGTAACTTAAGGAAACAATGGAAAAAAGTGAATTTCGTGTGCTTATTAAGCATTATTTTTTGCGAAAAAAAACCATTACCGAGACCAAGGCTAAGCTTGATAAATACTATGGGGACTCTGCACCATCGATTTCAATGGTAAAAAAGTAGTTTACTGAATTTCGTTGTGGCCGTACAAGCACTGAAGATGCCGAACGTCCTGGACGCCCAGTTGAGGTCTCTACACCCGAAACAATCGAAAAAATTCACGATATGGTGTTGGCCGACCGAAGATTGAAAGTGCAAGAGTTTGTGGAAGCCATAGGCATCTCGCATGGCTCAGTGGTTTCAATTTTGAATGATCACTTGGGCATGAGAAAGCTTTCCGCAAGTCGACCACAAACGCAATCGTGTAACAACTTCACAGGAAGGTTTGGCGTTGTTTAATCACAATATGGAGGAGTTTTTGCGCCATTTTATAACCGTGGACGAAACATGGATCCATCACAACACACCAGAGACCAAACAACAGTCAAAACAGTGGGTTTCTAAGGGTGAATCGGCGCCAAAGAAGGCCAAGGTGGGTTTGTCAGCCAATAAAGTTATGGCGACTGTTTTTTGGGATGCACGTGGGATAATCCACATTGACTATCTTCAAAAGGGAAGAACAATTAATGGGGAATATTATGCCAACTTATTGGACTGCTTCAATGAGGATTTGAAAAAAAACCGACCTCATTTGGCCAAGAAAAAAGTTCTTTTTCACCAAGACAATGCAAGGGTGCACACATGTGCAGTTGCCATGGCAAAAATCCATGAATTGGGCTATGAATTGCTCCCTTATCCACCCTATTCTCCAGATTTGGCTCCGAGTGACTACTTCTTGTTCCCAAACCTGAAAAAATGGCTCGGTGGAAAAAGATTTGACTCCAATGATGAAGTCATCTCGCAAACAAAGGCCTATTTTGAGGACCTCGACAAATCATATTTTTTGGAAGGGATAAAAAAATTGGAGAAGCGTTGGACAAAGTGTATAGAGCTCAAGGGGGACTACGTTGAAAAATAAAATGATTTATTTATCAAAAAATCTGTGTTTTATTCCAAAAGTCACGGACTTATTGACCCGCCCTCGTATCATTCAATTTACTTAAAATTGCAAGTTGTATACGAGAATTGGAGTTTTTGCAGGTTATTAATTGTATATTAAATGTTAAATAAAAAAAAACTTAAGTTTATTAATGACTAGCTTTTGCAGCTCCGCCCGCATAAATACAATTTTTTTCGGGATTAAAAGTAGCCTATGTTTTAATCCAGAGCTCAAATCATACCAAATTTCACAAAAATCCATTCAGTAGTAGTAGTACGACAGAGTGTGACGTATTTTACATCCATTGTTATATGTAACGAGTTATAACGATGCGCAGACGCATACTAATTATTAATCTGTTCGAAGGCTTTGTGTCAATGTGTCGCGGAAACCGTCTCACTCAATGTCCATTTATGTGTCACTTCCACGCGGTGCTTTGTCTGTATTGCAATATATTCATACAAGCTGTTGCCCGCGGCTCCGCCCGCGTAAATACAGTTTCCCACGGGAACACTGTACTTTTTCGGGATAAAAAGTATCCTGTTTTAATCCAGAGCTTAAATTACTACCAAATCAAATTTCATCGAAATCTGTTTAGTAGTTTTTGCGTGAAAGAGTTAACATTTATAATATTAGTAGGATTATGTATGTATTCATCGGTTTGCATAACCACCACAGACCGTTACAGAGCCGTTCTGCAGACCATCACACGTTGTAAGCCTGCTGCTAATAGTTGCTGTTGACACGAAGGTCACTATAATATTAGGTAATACATTTAAATGTTAATGTTCAATATTCATTAATTTACTTATAGCATTTTATATATTTTCGATACTTGTGATTATTAATAATTAGGAATAGGTACGGTAAAACCATGTTGCCAATGGCCCTCGGCAATCTTCTTTATTCTGTGGAAATGACAGACGATGTATGAAAAACAACGATTGCCGAAAGACGTTGAGGTCGTGGTCGTCCTGTACTTGCATATCTTGTAATCTTTATAGTCTACTTATTCACGGAATTATGATGTGGAAAATCTACTTAAGATAATGTTATAATTATCTTATTCATATTATTCCTGTCAAATATAATTTGAATTTTTATTATCCACAATTGTGAATTTTGATTGTGAATAATATTACCTGAACACCAATTCTCGTATTAAACTTACACTTTCAATTTACTTTCAATGAATTATAAATGAAATCGTCTTGATATCATAAAATGATTTTTGGAGTTTGGACCAATCACAACGCGTTAAACGTTGGTTTGACGTTATGAGAATACCAATTTGCTGTTTTAACATATAAGAGATTGCATCAAAACTGTAGGTATAGTAGGTAGGTAATTTTTCTGTATTTTTTATTACATAAATAAATAGTGCTCTGAAAAATAAGTCAGTTTACTTATGGAATACTATATTAAAAATCAAATATTTAAAAGATATTGCGGATTATTTTGAAACACTTTTATGAGCCTCATGAAAACGCCCCATATAATAGTCGTACAAGTAGGTGACGTCACACGCTACTAATGTTGCTACGAAATGTATGGCAAAATGCACAAAATTTCTGATATCTCCGAAGTTTACGCGTTTATGTTGATAAATACCATAGTAAATATGTTTGTATTAGATGTAAATAAACTAATTATGTAGGTTTTTTACATTAATTTTGTAAAAAAATATTACAACTTTTTTGTGACAAAATGCATAATTCTTTTTACTTTTATCAAGTTGCAATATCTAATTATTTCTTAATTAATTTAAAAATTTTAATATGTACACGTAGGAAAATACCCAATTGTAAGATAATTAGCAGAATCGACCGACTTATGATAATTACAATTTATTCATTATTATCCTCGTAACACGACCACAGCTAATTTTCCTCAAATGCTATATTTTGTAAAAAAAAATCGATTACATAAATGATAAAATATATTTTGTCGTTTATTTCCAGGATAGTTACGTAATAGGGATATAATGGACAAAATTATGTGAAAAAAAGGAGTTTACCCGCAAGCGACACTTATCAATACCTACTCTTTTTTCCTGAAACCTTTTGACTCTTATAAGACTATTTGCCGGCTATACAGAAATCATACACCTTACAGGTGTAAGGTGTATGGTTTCTGGCTGTATAATGCTTAGTAGGTGTAGGTACACCTACTAAGCATTATACAGCCAGATAGATGCTAACCACACATTATTGATTATACAGCAGTGTTACCAAATCTCACAATTAATTTATCTATAATATTATTCTGTCCTATAATATATACTTACAAAATTTATTGTAGACTTCTCAAGTCGATATAAAAGTTCAATATCCTAATTTAATTGGAAACAAGAAAATAAGAAGCCTTAAAAATAACCATAAAATCCTTCCCTCTAGGAAACCCCCTGCAGTGACTTGGCAGAACCCCTAAGTTGGCAACACTGTTATACAGACAGATATAGTTACTAACTATTATTAACTCTTGCTAAATGGTCAAAGTAAGTGACGATAGGGCTTGGTTTCCCTGGGCGTCGGCAATGGCTTACCAACAGCTCGGCCGCTCGTTTGCACTCACCGGGCGTGACGGGCGTGCGCGCGTGGATGTAGTTGATGTTGATGGTGACATCCTGGTCCAGCTGCCGCGACACGAAGTCTGAAACAAAGTATTTTTTTTGTATGAAAGCTGACATGATCGAAAGTGTTCTTAGCTATAATTCATCATCATCAGCTCATTCACAGCCTGATAATACGGGGGTTATCTAGTTAATGGAATTTTGTAGTGTATGAAGTGGCAAAAAATTGTCTAGCTAGTAGCTAGACAGACAGCGAAGTCTCAGTAATAGGGTGCCGTTTTACGCTTTGTGTACGGAACCCTAAAAACGACACTCCTTGATCTAAGTATGAAACTCGTTTAAAAAATGGAGGGACTGAGACAATTGAAGCGCACATGTGATTAATGAACGTGTATTTTTACAGGAACAGTCTTACAGTTTTAACTAATGTCCATTAATCCTATCTGTTACCTGACTACGGCGAAACCAAAAGAAAGGGTAATGATTCTGGCAGTCTATGTATATTGTATGTATGTATGTTCTATCGTAGCTCCTAAACTACCGATCTGATTTTAATGAATGAGGTGTCAATAGATTCGTAATAAAGTAGCTGCCCCGGGTAACATAAGCTATATTATAGATGTGGATTATATTATAGTTTTTAACTTTTGATTACTACAATATAAAATTTAAAATAATGCTTTTTATTGATTTGATTGTTTCATTAGGGTTTTATTTATTTAAGTTCAAACTATAAAAGCCCACTATTGCTGAAAATTGTCTCCGCTTTGTATTTATTAATTGTAAACAGTATAAAATACACAAAAAAGTATAAAATAAATCTTATTTTCTAAATAATTCCCCTTTTAAATTCGGCGAAAATTTTAACTGTTTCTCTACACAATCTTCATTACTTTGAAGTCGGTACCAGCCCAAACAATATCCTGATAAATCATTATTTTATGGAGTTCACGTTTAAGTTATCAAGTCGGTGTAATATATTATGAGAAGTACCTATTTTTTTTATTTATTTATTTGAATCTACCAACAGTAAACACAATAAAAGCTTACAATAAGATTCACAATAAGACAAAAAATATATCTGATTGTGTAACCAACACCGTTAACTCCAGATTAACTCCTTAAGGCTCCTTAGGGAAATCATTAGGGCTTAGGTCGCGGCTGTACGGCGGATGGTCTAATAATTCTATGATTTCTTGCTCTAAAAACTCTTTTGTTCTTTGCGCGGAGAACTCGCATTGTCGTGATGGAGGATAATGCGGCGGTTGCAGTTCTCTTTACGGAGTTCAGAAACGACCTGTGGCAAACAAATGTTAGCATACCATTCTGCATTAACCGTTCTTTGTCCCTCAAGAGGAATAGTCGCAACATGGCCGGTTTGGAGACAAACGTGGCCACCATTTTTTTTGCAACACTCCGTGAACGAACAATTTTTGTTGGCTTTAACTCATTTTCGAACACCCAAACTCGTGACTGGTTTTTTGTTTCGGGTTCGTACGCGTATATCCAGGATTCGTCACCTGATACGATATTGTATACAGCATTTGAGGATCCTGCGTGGAATCTTTCGACAGTTCTGACGCACCAAGAACGCGAGCCGCTTTTTGCTCTTCACAGATAGGGTTGCCAGGCGTCCGGATAAAGCCGGACATAGGTAGTCTTTTTGATTGCGTGTCCGGCCAAAATAAACGGTGTCCGGCTTATCCGGATTTTATAAGGCTTTTTAGGATTTAAAAATGTTGATAAGTGTTTATTTAGTAATTAATTTTGACTTGGCTTTATAACAATAATTGGACTGATTAATAATAAAGTAATTAGATTGACTTGACCTTCGATTTTATTTATATTTCATTAGAATTTAAGAATATTTATGGTAAATATCATAAAGCTTGTTTTAAGTAAATATTTAACTGTCGTACTTTTATTAATACTGAGACAAAATCGTCAATAATGTTGGGTGTCCGGCCATTTTACCCAAATGTCCGGCCAAACTGGTTCGTCTGTCCGGCTATTAGGTTTGGCGACCTGGCAACCCTATTCACAGAGCAAATGCGGTATCCATCGGGAAAACAACTTTTTTACACCTAATTGTTCATGCAAGATTATTTGTATTTGACTCATGCCAATGTCTAAAGTTGCCTGAATTTCGCGGTATGTCACATGTCGATCTTCCTCAATCAGCTTACGCACAGCATCAACGTTTTCTTTGGTGACTGCAGTTTTTGGACGACCTTGATGGGGATCATCACTGAGCTTGACACGTCCACGTTGAAATTCAGCAAACCAGCGATAAATTGTGGTTTTGGATGGGGCTTCATCACCAAATGCAGAAATCATCCGGTCAACACACTGTTTTTGTGTTAAACCACTTCGAAAGTCATAATAAATCATCGCTCTAGAATTTTCTCGAGTCAATTCCATTTTCTCAACGACTAAACAAGTTTGACAAGACCTTGTGACAAGACCGAGAATCTTTTTTTAAATAAATAAACGGTATTCGATTTTTAAAACCAAGGAGTTTTAAATTAAAAAGATTTTAATATGACAGGAACAGTGGAAATATTCCATTCCCGATACTTTTAGTGCAGCCCTCGTAGAGCAAGAAATCATAGAATTATTAGACCATCCGCCGTACAGCTCCGACCTAAGCCCTAATGATTTCTATTCTTTCCCTAAAATAAAGAATAAATTGCGTGGTCAGAGATTTTCATCACCTGAAGAAGCTGTGGACGCCGACAAAACAGCCATTTTGGAGACCCTAACCATTCCATTCGAATGGTTGCTTCAATGATTGGTTCCATCGTTTGGAAAAATGTGTCAAATTTCGCGGAGAATACTTCGAAAAGCAATAAATACATTTTTAAATAGTAATGTTGTGTCACTTCCTTGATTCCCGAAATTTTCAGTGCCGCCCTCGTAGTAGGTATTATACATAACATAACATAACATATTTAATAAACCATATATAAACCATAACATAATTTACTGTTCAACGCGATGCAGTCATATCTATTATGGCATAGATTATACAATAGCATTACTTCAAGATATTATGTACGTCTGGAATTAAAAGTAATTAATTTATATTTACGAGGGCGGGTCAATAAGTCCGTGACTTTTGGAATAAAACACACATTTTTTGATAAATAAATCATTTTATTTTTCAACGTAGTCCCCCTTGAGCTCTATAAACTTTGTCCAACGCTTCTCCAATTTTTTTATCCCTTCCAAAAAATATGATTTGTCGAGGTCCTCAAAATAGGCCTTTGTTTGCGAGATGACTTCATCATTGGAGTCAAATCTTTTTCCACCGAGCCATTTTTTCAGGTTTGGGAACAAGAAGTAGTCACTCGGAGCCAAATCTTGAGAATAGGATGGATGTGGGAGCAATTCATAGCCCAATTCATGGATTTTTGCCATGGCAACTGCACATGTGTGCACCCTTGCATTGTCTTAGTGAAAAAGAACTTTTTTCTTGGCCAAATGAGGTCGGTTTTTTTTCAAATCCTCATTAAAGCGATCCAATAAGTTGGCATAATACTCCCCATTAATTGTTCTTCCCTTTTGAAGATAGTCAATGTGGATTATCCCACGTGCATCCCAAAAAACAGTCGCCATAACTTTATTGGCTGACAAACCCACCTTGGCCTTCTTTGGCGCCGATTCACCCTTAGAAACACACTGTTTTGACTGTTGTTTGGTCTCTGGTGTATTGTGATGGATCCATGTTTCGTCCACGGTTAAAAAACTCCTCCATATTGTGATTAAACAACGCCAAACCTTCCTGTGAAGTTGTTACACGATTGCGTTTGTGGTCGACTTGCGGAAAGCTTTCTCATGCCCAAGTGATCATTCAAAATTGAAACCACTGAGCCATGCGAGATGCCTATGGCTTCCACAATCTCTTGCACTTTCAATCTTCGGTCGGCCAACACCATATCGTGAATTTTTTCGATTGTTTCGGGTGTAGAGACCTCAACTGGGCGTCCAGGACGTTCGGCATCTTCAGTGCTTGTAAGGCCACAACGAAATTCAGTAAACCACTTTTTTACCATTGAAATCGATGGTGCAGAGTCCCCATAGTATTTATCAAGCTTAGCCTTGGTCTCGGTAATGGTTTTTTTTCGCAAAAAAATAATGCTTAATAAGCACACGAAATTCACTTTTTTCCATTGTTTCCTTAAGTTACTGGATAGTCTGATAAAGATAGCTGTAAAACATAAACTAACTGACGCAGCAAGTTAAAATTTTGATAGGAGTCAACTGACATGCCTGTTGACAGGAGTAGTGTTGCTTTTTCAGTAAGGAGGTTAGAAATTCAAAAAGTCACGGACTTATTGACCCGCCTTAGTATTTAAGAATTTACTATAATATGATATACGACTATGAAAACATTTATAGTGTATGAAACGAAGGAATTTCCTTTGAACGATTTTATATCATTATAATGTGATGATGTAAGGTGAGATGATGGCGGTGATGATGATTACTGTAATTGACATAGTGCCATATGCTAACTAACTATTAACTGTGGGAGAGCCACGCTTCGGCACGAAATAGCCGGCTCGACCGAATAAATACCACGACCTCACAGGAAACCAGCGTGAAATAACGCTTGCGTTGTGCTTCGCCGAGTGAGTGAGGTTACCGTAGGCCCAAGGGAAAGATTGGGGATTTTAAGGACCAGGAACGCAAGTCGCAACGCCAGAGGAGTTACAAGTATAACTCCTCTGGTGTTGCGAGTGTCCATGGGCGGCGGTAATCGCTTACCATCAGCCGATCCGTCTGCTCGTTTCCTGGTTCATTTCATTAAAAAAATTATATATATAATATGCTTGCAGTTCTTTAAACAAAGCCAATATCCCCAAACATGTATCTATAAGGAGTCAGGAGTTCTGTTCAGTATTTTTGGATCCAGGGTAAACCTGGGTGTATCGTCGTGTGTAATGTGTCGAGCTAGCGAACGGTCGCGCTCTGCATTATACACATAACGCGCGATTCACAAAAATATTGTTTAATTAATATAATATATTAATATTTAATTAATATTTTTGTGAATGGCGCTGCTGATTGCCGCTGCTCGTGACCATGGCGCTCGTGGCCAATGAGTCACTGGCGTTTATCCAGCATGCCATTGACACTATTGACAAGGTCAGCATAATGCAGATCTGCAAGTCTTCCTTCACCAGCGAGGAGATTAGTAAAGGCAAGCATTTGCTGTACGAGACGCTTGGCCAGAGCGCGAACATGCCATCGCGACGAAGAGTTGGAACGGAAAGAAGCGTGCAGGACATCATCTCCCTGGTGAAGCAGACGGATCCGGATGAAGTGCCAGCTTTTGTAGCAAAAGAACTGCATTAGCTGCCGCCAGTGACACTGGACCACGTCGACGTCGTCAGCCTACTGAAGGACATCAAGTTCCTGAAGGAAGAACTGGCTGAAGTTCGAGGTAGATTGCAGGCATCATAGTCTACCATAAGTGATCTACGTAGTTTATCACAGGTAAAAAATGTTAATGCAATATGTAATTAACCTGATACTGCAGGAATAATAGTAAGTAGACAAATATTGTATGATTTGTACAAAGAAAAGAATGAATATTTTATGCTATATGTCAAAAAATATTTAAAAAATATTATAAAAAGTATTTCAAGCATTAAAGGCTCTTCACACAAAAGGAATAAAGTGAAAACCACTTGGAAGATAATTGCAGATGAGACTGGAAGAGGCAGACGCAGTCGTAACTCTAAATTCGAACTTTGCATTAATGATAAAAAGGTCAATTCTGACGATTGCGGTTTTTCGATTTTCGGTTTAGGAATTTCGGTTGCGACGAACTTCGAAACGTTTTTTGGTGACATTCCGGTCAAGAAAAAAAATTAAATTCTTCACCTGCAGTTGCTGAAAAAGTACTCAGAGAAAATGTCAAGGAATGTGATGTCGATTTTAATTTTAAAGAAATTGACTCCAGAGATATTATTACCACCTTCAAATTACTCAATTCTAGATATACTCAATTACGGGTCTCTGGGGTATGTCTATAGAATTATAATGTCAATAATTGACATCAACGCCCACTACCTAGCCTTAGTTTTCAATAATTGTATTAAGAAAGGTGTATTCCCTGACCTAATGAAGCATAGCAAGGTGATGCCTCTTTTCAAGGCTGGAAATAAATCTGACCCAGCTAATTATAGACCAATATCTATACTACCGACTTTCGGTAACATTTTCGATAAAATAATCTTAAACCAATTGCTGGTTCACTTTAACTTAAATAATTTATTACATAGTAATCAATTCGGGTTTACTAAAGGTCGGTCCACAACAGACGCAGGCATCAGTCTTCTATGCAGCATATTTGAGGCCTGGGAGGGATCGCATGATATACTTGGTGTCTTTTGTGATCTATTCAAGGCTTTCGACTGTGTCGAGCATGCTACGTTGGTCAGAAAATTATACCATTATGGTATAAGGTATTAAACTTTTAAGTTCTTATTTTAAAAATATAACGCAGAGAGTAGAAGTAAATTCTACAAGGTCTGCTGGGACTAAAATTGAACTAGATGTGGGGTGGGGGTCAAGGGTCCATTTTAGGACCTTTTTTTTCATCTATAAAAATGAATAGTTATAGTACTTATCTAGTTAAAGATAAACATGAGATAGTACTTTTTGATGATGACACTTCACTAATTTATAATGTGAAGCGACGACAATCAAATTACGACTAGGTAAATAGTGCTCTCTCAAAAATGGTACATTGGTTTAATGTTAATAATTTACTTTTAAATTCCAATAAAACAAAAAGTTTAAAGTTTAGGCTACCAAATGTTAGGCAGGCACAAACAAAAAAAATGTACTGTTAAACGATGAGAAAATGAGCTTAGTGGACACCACTGTATTTCTAGGAATAAGACTTCTGTTATTTATGTAAATTACAGTGTGTAGATGGATAGATACATAGATAGTTTTTATTTGCATTGAATGTAGGTAATACAATTAGATGTTACAATCTGGGGTCCCCATATTGCAAATCTGGCAGATAGGCTCAGTTCTGCAGTATATGCAGTCAAAAAAATTAAAGAAATTTCCGATGAGGATACAGCGCGACTAGTTTATTTTAGTTTTTTTCATAGTAAAATGTCATACGGCATCCTTCTATGAGGAAACGCTGCGGACATTAACACAATATTTGTGCTGCAGAAGTGTGCATCATATACGTTATATTTATAAGATCAGTCATATTTTGAATCTCTGAGAGATAAGTTTAAAGAAATAGGTATTCTGACCGTCGCTTCTCAATACATTTTGGATAATGTGTTGTATGTCAGAGATAATCTAAATAATTAAAAAGAAAAGCGACAACCATTGTAGGAATACTAGAAATAAGAACAAGTTAGAAATATCGGTGATCAGACTTAGCAAAGTAAGTAAATCGTTTAAAGGTTCATGTATACGCCTTTACAATAGAATCCCAGGAAACGTTCAAAATCTTATCATTAATAAATTTAACAAAGTTAATAAAGAACGTTTGTGTGCTATAGCTTATTATAAAGTTAGTGATTTAATTAACGATTGCACATCTTGGGAATCAGATGGCCTCCTGCAAGGCTGCTTTTATCTACTAAGTTGTGTGTTCTATGTACTTATCACTTCTGTTATATATTTAGATTAAGTTACAACATTGTAAAAATATTTTTTTGAAAAGAGCTATTTTCCCACATTTTTGCTAAAAGGTAGCCCCGTGCGAGTTTCTTGTGCCGGTTCTTCTCGCCGGGCTAGTTTCCGAACCGGTGGTAGGCATCATGCAGACCGACGTTCAGAAAGTGTATAAGAATACCAATGCGTATTTAGTGTTATTTTAGTAAATATAGTAATATGTATGCTAGTCTAAGTAATATGTATACTTAGTACTTAGTAATATGGGCCTATGCAGCCTGAAATAAACGGAATTTAATTAAATTTCAAATCTTACTTTTTGGTAGCATATGCTTGGACTGCTTCAGAAAAAGTCTAAATCACCATATTATGTGTCCATATCAATTTTGAGCAGTTCCCTTGACTCCTCATGGGTCCCATCATCAGCCACCACTTTCACATCATCAAAAGGGCCAATTTGGGATTAAATCCTTTACATCAAAAAAATGAAAATCGGTACGCAGACGGCGGAGTAATCGTCCAACATACAACAGGTTATACGTATATATATATATATATATATATATATATATATATATATATATATATATATATATATATATATATATATACGTATAACCGCCTCCTTTTTTTGGAACTCGGTTAAAAATAATGCATTTTGTAGAAAAAATAGTTCCTGTCTGCATGAGGAAATGAACTTTGCATCATGTCGCCAAGGTGAGAGCGACAAATGCTAGTCAGTGGTCTTCCACTAATTACTATTACTATTTAAGTCGTATTTTATTTCACACATTGAAGCAGTATTTTCTTTTAGTACTTGGCTTAGCAAAATGTATTCAAGCGATATAATAAATTAAAAACTTAATATTGATGTATTATTGTTTTTTAATTTCTACTGATGAAAACACCTTGAAATAACTTCCGGCAAGGATGTGACGAGACAAACACACTAAACACATAATTATGTAGTAGTGAAATGGAACGTTTATATAAATAAATAGTTCATGACATCTTAAAAAGTTATTTATGTCAAAACGTCAAACGGAACGTAACATCGTCATTGTACTACTACGGACTATAGCACAGATTACAAATAGTACTAGTATGACGTCACAGCACAGTTAATCTATCAACCAACATGGCGAATAGTGTTTTCGGCGGTTTTTAAAAAGTGCATTTATTTTTTGTAGGTTTTTTGGTTACAAAATAATGATTTTTTTGTGTAATGAAACAATTATGAAGCGTTTAGGACATAAATAAAAACAAGGTCAAGTAGCCTATAGTCCAATATAAACTGACATGACTTAATGACATTTAATTGTAGTAGTTAAATCTCATTAACTCAAATCAGTTGACTAATTATAACGTAGAGAACAAAGATTGGCTGCAACATTTTTGGACTTTTTGTTTCTGCAAGTTTTCTCAAAACTTCCTCTGCGGAAGACATTACATACAAGTAGGTATGTAATTACGGGTCGTTCCACTAACAAAATGGCAGGTAGCTCCGTTACGGAGCCATTTTGTTATTTTCCTTATACCTCAGTATAGACTATAGATCTATCTGCAATACTGCCCCCAAATTTGCTTCCATAGAGGCGTAAGACGAGTTTGCTAGCTTTTAAATACTCTTTGTTTTCTATATTTAAAATCCTAATTATTATTCTCAATATTAAACAGTTGTAGTTAATATTATTACTAAATTGCTATGTATAATTCCGATGTATTCGTTCCAAGTTCCAACACGTTTAAAAGAAGTAAGCCCGAGCAAAATAAATAGGTTTTTTGTGGCAGGTCAGACGTAATTTATGCAGCTAGTTTTAAGCGATGAAGCGTCCATACATATTAAATATACATATATTATAACATTAATATTATTATTTCGTTTTTGATATTACTACAAGCAACTGTGTGCCAGGCAGACGAGGAGTGGTTCTAAACCGGTCGCTTATTTCTGCGAATAAAACCCCACACGAGATAACTTCAACTGATTATAAAAACAACGTCACTGATTTGTACGAGTCATCTCAGCAATGCCATCATGCTTCCAAGTATCGAATTGATTGATTGGATTTTTACTGCATTCTTCAAGTATGCAGTCGGTTCAAGGATTATTTTCGTGACTTCACTGTTTATCCACGTTATGTGGCCAACATTAAGAATATCTCAACACACAATCTGAAGTGTTTCCTATTTACTGATAAGCGGTTCACGAGCAGGATAATGTCTTATATGCAGTATGTTTTAAGGCGGGCATATTAAGGATTTTAATTTAAGGATTATATAGATTGAGGGCATATTAAGCATAATATGCTTTTATTGTCTGTGTCGATATGTTGTGATTAAGATATTCAGACTTCAACTCAAAGGCCAAGAGCTCGAGCAGCAGTAATGATAATAATAATTTATGAAAATGAAGCTCTATCTCACTCCCTCCTTCTCTTCTCTTTCTCTTTCTCTCTCTATATTATTGATAGCTAGCGAGGCACTCACCGGCGTAGAACATGACGTTGACGGGTACCTGCTCGCCGAGCGTGACGTAGCAGGGCACGGCCGCGCCGCAACCCTCGATGTTCACGACGAACAAGTCGTAGGCCGACCCTGCGATGGAAAATTCGTAAAAACCTTATTCAAGTTGTAAGAATGACAAATGCGCTGCGCATACGACATTTTAGCTCCTGTCCCAGGGTGGTTACTTCGCTCGGAGAATACTGTATATCATACCATCACGAGTGCAAGTCTACCTTCATAATCAAGTTTGTAGATCAACCTGAAGAAAGGCTTAGCTTATCTGTTTTTTATTTAAAATCCTGTCTGAATTTTACTTGAGTTTTGAAGGAGGTACCTAGGTAGGTAATTGGAACCTAATTCAAAGTGTTACCATCAGCAGTTGGAGAAGGTAGGGTATGTTTGTATGTATAATGTATCTAATGATACCACATACTACGTGGTGGACGCGAGAGAAAAAAAACCATCCCCACTTTCCGTGTACGGGAGTATATATATTTTTGTGGTAGGTATTATTAATATATTTTTTGTGGTATTATTTTAACACTTTGTTGACGTGGTAAGTCTCATACACATAAGCATTTGGACGGTAAGCCGAAGACGGACGGACGGAAACTATAACGTTCCGAGACGTGAACTACGAAACCCTCAAAAGTACCTACCTGACTTTAAAGTTAAAAGTATTGTAAAATAAACAAAGATCACATTATCATAATTCTGTTGTTAGTATTGCGCACCTCGTACGCTCAGGCGCAGGTTTTTGTGACGTCAATGTGATTCACTAAAATACGTGATTAGAATAAAAAAGACATGCCAATTATTGTGATGTCTTAAAACTTCCAGACTAGAATCGAAAATTCTGTGTAAAACGAATAAAAAGGGCCCCAAAAATTGCTGATAAACCGGCCAAGTGCGAGTCGAACTCGCGCACGAAGGGTTCCGTACCATTAGACTAATAGTTTTACATATTATTTTGTTATTTTTGTATAAATATTATTATATATAATATTATTATTATGTAAGCCGTTATAGTTTTCCTTCAAATATCATCACATGGACTACCGTCATGAATTTTTAGGTATTTCGAGCCAGCTTTTAGAGCCCATATTTCAACAAAAAATGCGCTTGAAAGTTGAATATCTGACAACGGATACCTAAATCGACAAATCTTTCCAATGTTTTTAAAATACCTATCTAAGGATACCCCACACTATGGGGTAGATGCGAGAAAAAAATCATCCCTACTTTACGTGTATCCCCAAAAAATAACTTCCGTAATTTTAGTCGAGCATTTTGTCGAAGTGGCGAATACACGATAATATATCCATGCAAAGTTTCATCTAAGCCGTAACCTTTTGGATCATATATTTAAATATTTGACCTTACATATGCGTACTACTTGAACATAATATGAGGCACTTCTTAAACACGGCTAAAAATGGAGGTACAGAAAGTTATTGTTTAGTGTTTACCCGTGTGTTAATACCCGATATAAATGTCCTCACTCTCCGATAATACGCCTTTGGACTCGAAAACAAACAAGACTTAAGAATACTCACATATCAGTAGCTGATAAAAGTTGAGCATAGCTCCTGTACTCAGGTGAATAAAGCGCCTTATCGCTGAGCATAGTATCGGCTAATCCTCAAATTACAGGTCCGTGTAATCCGGATTAGGTGCAGTAATAAATGTATCGGAAAAACTTGGATCTGGCTAATCAAATCAATTATATTTATGGCTATAATACCCAGCCACGGCATTAGACATGGATTTGTGATTTTACATAATATGAGGAACATCATGTGATTGTTTGTGAGGATGGATGGATGTTTGTTACTCTTTCACGCAAAAACTACTGAACCGATTTTGATGAAATTTGGTATAGTAGTAGTTAGGCTCTGGATTAAAACATAGGCTACTTTTTAACCAGGAAAAGTACATTATTCCCGCGGGATACCCGATAGTATATTTACGCGGGCGGTGCCGCGGGAAACAGCTAGTTATTGATTATCCTAAATGTGCAAGTTTGTAACGATGGATGGATGTATGGATGGGTGCATGAATGGACGGATGTTTGTTACTCTTTGACGCAAAAACTACTGAACGGATTTTAATGAAATTTAGTATAGTAGTAGTTTTTTTTAAATTATTACACAAAGATAAATCAACTAATTTTAACATTTCAAACTATTGTTTTTTAATTATTCAGTCTTATACAATTTACATTACTGTTGTTTACTTTTCTATTTAAATAATCGCATAATTAATGGTTTACTTTAGTAATAGTTTTATTTCAGTCTTGGAAAACTTAAAAAAATATTATTCAGAACGGGAACGGAATGAACATCTGTTGATTCCAGGCATTTTGAATGAGCCCAACTCTTATATATTACGCATTCAATCCATTGTTCACGGTTGTGAATATGAGTCGCTAGTGACAATACTATTCCAGGCTGTCTTCTTCACTATCATTTTCATGATCATCTTCTTGAAGAAATTTCCGTTTCGCGTTTTCTTTGCTATTTGCGGATTTAGGCACGTGTCACTTGACAGTTTAGCTTGTTATTACCGTTTGCGTTTTTCTTTCCGACTCTTTTTTCAATTTTCTTCTTCTTTATTTTACTTCTTTATTTACGAGCAATAGCTCGTACCTCTTCTTGCTTTTTCTTCAGCCATAATGTTTTTTCAGGCATATCCGTCAGTATTGCTCATTTTATTATTCGTCGTTTAGTTGATGTAGACGATCTTGATGGTGCTTTTGGTAATTTGTCATTACGGAGCACGTTGTTCCACGGAACATCTAGGAACTTTGAACCCCAAACCCCATTTTCAAAGTAACCACGAATTCTATTAGAATAAATTATAAAAAGCCAACAATCATATTAAAAAGATAATCACTACAGTTTGCCCAACTGATAATAGCAAGTCACTCACAAATAGCTAGAAAATTTATTGAAATAGACCAAAAACAGACGAAAGAATTTACTGACGTGATGTTTATGTGCCACTAATCATTTACCAATTACCGCTCTCACACGCCGACGCAGCGACCAGGGGGTTGAATGATGAATCTTAGAACATTTTACTGAGCACTTTTGATAGATTATGATTCTAAGTCAAGTGGTATAGAAAGAGCTGTTTATTATCTCTGTACATGTGATTAAAAAAATTGTCGTATTATATTCCGGATAGCTTCTGCGGATTAAATGCAGATGGCGTGCCAGTTATGATAATCCGTCTAAATTGAAAATCTTACCAGTAGCTCAAAGCTCTTTGGCATTTGTACCTACTACATACTTAATTCTTACCTACTGTGTGCGAAATTTAATGTTGCCGCTTAGCGTAGCTATCAAAAAAATTGTGCAAAATAAGTCTTGATTAACGATGTAAAAATTTTATACCTTCAAATTTGCTATTTATAGTTAATAGTTATTTCGTGCAAATACGTATATATTTGATTCAATAATTGCTAAAATAACAATTTATTATTAGTATAATAAAGTAGTAAACTAAAAAAACAGTTTTCTTTTTGTGCTAATTACTGAAATAGAATAGCAACATTATAGAAAACTCAAAAAACATCTCAAAAACTCAGTCAGACATTTTTAAAATTTGAAAAATAGATTTTATGGATTTTGGTACATTGTTTTGTGGCTCCGTGTTACTGTAAAAATTCCTTTAAAATCATCAGGTCTGCGATGATCAGTGAGTTGAGTCCCTCCTTGCTCCTGCGGATCCCGTACAGCGCTAATTTGTGAAAGAGACTTCGTACTTTCTAGTGTGTGTAATTTAATATTTAGGAATAATTTTAGACTTATAAATGCTAAGTGCTTACTTTATAAGTATGTAAAGTAAGCACTGAGCATATAAAAGTCTTTCAACAAAATCTTAGCATATAATACTTTAGGCTAATTGGTAAGTTAGGGTTAGCTAACTAGGCTAGTTTATAATATTATTAGTATAGATAAATTTATATAAAATAAAATGTTTTTAGTAATACATAGGTAATGTTATGTACTAAAATTATGAATTAATTTGCTATGCATAATTTTATGTGTGAAAATGGACTGTAACGATATAAAGGTTAAAAGCAAAATAACAATGATTGTAATCCCGCAAATCGCTTCTTAAAAATAAATCATAAAAAGATTTACGTTCTTTAATTGACTTTTATCCTTCTTGACTTAAAATATTGGTTGCTTCGTGGTTTGTGAATAAATTGTAGTTGTACCTACTCATAGATGAGTACTAAGTAGCTGAACTTACCTATACTATATAGCTAAGCACCCATAGATGATACGTATTACTACTGAGATAAGTAGTATACCCGCTTTTAGTTCTGCGCATTAAATTCAGGCGGCGCTAGCGTGCTATGCCAAATTTTGGGCTCAAGTTTCGTACGACTCTATTCCAGTATGTAACAATGTACTCTGTGGCATGTCTGTGGCAGCGACACTAAAATGGCTGATGCAGTAGCGCGATAGTATGACGTTTCGCGACACACTTCACTCCTACTGCTATCTCTTTTCTTCGGAGAGCTATTTGGATCGGAACAACCTACCCCCGTAACATTGAGCCCCGCCCCAAAAATTTTTTTATTTTAGAACTTTATTGACGTAGTAAATACATATAATAACCACGTAAAGTTTCATATTTCTAGCATTAACCGTTTGGAGTTTGGACGGTAAGCCGAAGACCGACCGACGAAATGACATGACGTTCCGAGAGATAAACTATGGAACCCTATACAACTTTAGCTCTGAGCAAATATTCCTCCCCATAAACTTTTACTGTGCCAAATTTCATACTCCTCCGTTCGCACAATTCTCGTTAAACTGTAGTCAAAGTTTTTGCTTCACGTATTATTCATCATCTTCATCATATAATATATATGATGAAGATGATGTTTATAAACTAATTAATCAACATTCCAATTTGATTGGCGCTGTTAAAAAATCGTAGTTTTTTATAACAACTGCTATCACTTATCGCTGTGCCGTAAATATGTTATCGAATTGTTATAAAAGTAAAGCTATGTATGGTCGTAACTCGTAGTCACTAGATTTGATTTGTTCCGTGGCGGTACTCGGTAGATATTAGATAGTCTAATGGAGAGATAACAATCTAATCTTTTACATTTATAGAAAATCTCAGCATTAATTAATGAAACTGATAACACATTTAAGTAAACAATCAAGGTATTTTTACCCGACCGATAGCGAACCCAAAAGGAAGGGTAATGATTTTGGCAGTCTATGTCATGTACATAGACTGCCAAAATCATTAGTATGTATGTTTGTTTCACCGTAGTGTCTAACCTACTGGTCCGATTTTAATAAATGAGGTGTCACTAGATTCATAATAAGCCCAGGTAACGTAGGCTATATAATTTACGTAGGCGGGTTATAGTTTTTTTTTTATAAAAATAGTAGTCATTTTTTGCGTTGTGGAACTCTACAAAGTATTTTACTTTGTTAAGCTAATGGTGAAATCCCCACGTTTTTGTAATTAATCACTGAATTATGATCGATGTTTTTTCTAAACCTATTTTTATTGTTGCCGATAAATAACTTTACATTGTTACTTCTAATGTGGAGGTTAAAATGTATCTCTGTCTCGTGTCTACCATTAGCTATATCACTTTACAACTATAGTAAAATTAAATAATGTTGCAAATTCGAACTTTTACACTTTTAGTTATTTATTAGATACTAGTTACTACATTATCAAGTAAATCCCGTTTAAATTATAAATTATAATATTTATACAATATTTTAATTTATAACAAAGCATTTACTCAGTGACGCGCCAGACTTTGTGCTGTTTCGTCAAAATATTATATTAAGTATATTATACACGTAAATTATATTAATTATATTATGTCATGTTTAGAATGTAAAAATTTGAATGAGTTCTACGTAATTTCTGCTGGATCGCGCTATCAAATCATCGAGGAATATTGTCTATAGGCAATGAATGTATGATATTACTAACGTACAATTTAAAAAAGCACGGATTAGTCCTAAAGATTTGAATTGAAAACGTCTACTACTGTCACTTTGTAGTTTCATTCAGTAGATATTTTTGGGGATTCTGTTTAGATATTATAATAAGAATGAATGATGATATTGTCATTTTTATTTCTCGTCTGCAACTGAGCATTTGATCAGTGTGCCCAGAATAAATGAATTGGACAATTCACATATTCGACTTGTACTAAAATCTACCAAAAACTTTTAAATTGCGTTTTCGAGATTTAAAACATAGGCCAGGGCAGAGCATGCCGAATATAAGCACATGAGATTTGTTTTAAAAACATTTTTTTTCAATTGTCTTCTCTGGAGATTTTATAAGATTATCCTTAAAACTGCTATATTTTCAGATCAGCGATACATCTATCTATTTGATCTACAAAACTCTAAAATTGTATTCTGATACTGCTAAAATCGCTTTAGCTAAGCCGAGCGCCGTGCGTGGAAAGTCGAATGCTACCCTACCCAACTTTGAGACTGGCGGCCTCGCCGCATTGCTATGATATTGGCACGGTACACGGTGGATTTTCGCCGTGCTGCGGTATTCGTGCGGCTAGTCACCCGTGTAAATGCTACAGAAGTTGGGGCTTGCGGCTGTGGTCACTCGCGGCCTCGCCGAATTTGCATTTACACCGTCGATTTTCTTAGTGCGGCTGAAATCTTGCGGCTTTAGGCACCCGTGTAAGTCCCCCATTAACTTTGACGCTTAATAAAATAATTATAATTTTAAATTAATCATCAACATAATCTATAGTTATTTTAATTAACATGTACTGACCTGTACTGATTTATTTAGTAACTCCATTATTGTTAGTTGCGTTGTACTTGTGACCCCTAGGCGGAGAATATAATATTATGGACACCATGGTAGTATTCCTTACGTTATTTACAAAAAAGTGGACATAATATCATTATTATTCATATGTGTATGGAGTAAACATTATAAAACATCTAACGCATATATTTGCATTTTACTTTGTTTAAAACATAATATTTATAGAAAGTTAATTGTGGAACAGTATTTACGACTCGTAGTCGGTTGTAGAAAAACGGATAGTAACTTTTATACCATGACGATCCGTTTATTATAGATACACAGCCATCGAAATATTTTTTTTTTTGTTTGCTACATAAGGAAGCAAATAAAATGTTAAAATATAATTAAAAAAAAACATACTACGAGTATGTATGACGTATGTACCTTAAATCTTTTCCTTTTCTGGTACCAATTAGTATCCGAATTGACGTCATTATTTTTTTGCTTTCCTGCAATGTGGTACCGGCAAAAACTCGTTGCTATGGCTGAGTCAGAATCCTACTACTATTATTATATAAATAAGAAAGTTTGTGGGGATGGATGGATGGATGTTTGTTACACTTTCACGCAAAAACTACTGAACGGATTTCGATGAAATTGGGTGTGATAGTAGTTTAGGCTCTTAATTAAAACATAGACAGTACTTTTTTCCCGAAAAAGTACAGTATTCCCGTGGGATACTATATTTACGCGGGCGGAGCCGCGGGTAAAAGCTAGTTAACTATAAGTGTCATACTGACCGTCCAGCCTGTAAATCCGATTCCGCGGCCTTGAAGCGGACGTGTAGGCAAAAATTACAAATGATTGACTCTATTGACACTAATAACGGCTTTAAGTACCGGTTCTGGATTTGCTGGATGGTCCGGGAGTATGGCCCTTTATCCCTGGCGCCGGTTAAGCATGAAGGCAGCCATTACACTGTCATCCAAACGACAGTATACTGCCAATTGTGACTGATGGAAATCCCATGTACCAGTGATCATCTACTGCAGTGAATCTAACTTTCGTACGATGCAAAACTGCTGCCACGCCTGTGTACGAATAGCATCGTAATGCTGGCCATAAACGCTACGATCCACCAGACAGGTTTGCAGGTATGTGGGAATAGACCTGCGCAGTTTTTTTAACCTGCACAGGCGACCGGAGCAAGATCAAAAATCAATTCCTCCGAGTGACAATGTGCGGTGTACCTGTGCGCGTGTGCGTGTACTCAGGACGCCTTTGCAGGTCGCGCCTAAAAAAGGCCTAAAATGCCACAATGCGGTTCAATCGATGCCATCGCAAAAAGAACTGAAGACCGGTTCACCGGAATGTCTTCGTACCGCTTTGCGGAGGCAAACATGTATAGGTATCCTATCTGGTAGACCGTAGCGTGTATTGCTTACTTAAGGGTCGTTTAGTTGTGCTCTTACCGTAATCCTCGAATATGACAGGCGAGGCGTGGGCTTAGTTAAGGGTCGTTTAGTTGTGCTCTTACCGTAATCCTCGAATATGACAGGCGAGGCGTGGGCTTAGTTATGGGTCGTTTAGTTGTGCTCTTACCGCAATCCTCGAATATGACAGACGAGGCGCGGGTCACCAGCACAAGCAACTGCATCAGCACCGCTTCTAGCAACATCCGAGTGGTCTACAGTAATGCACTCGCCACCGTCCTGCTGCCGATATACCGTGACACGAGATTACCTATCGAGCCGTGACGTCACTTCGATAACTGCATTAAGGGATTAACAGGCACTAATCACTACCACATTAGAGACAATGATAAAGCGAACACCCGTTTCATGAATTCACATGCAATAATATTTTAAATTGTACCTCCAATAGAAACAGTAAACTGTGCACTTTGAGATGTAAACACCGCTTACGCTTTACGCTAAATTCTTTTCCTTAACAAACAAAGCAAATATAATTAGTATTTTATCGAGTGTCACTCGTTATCGAGTAATAACCAATTAATCATGTCGCTGTATGCAAAGCGAAATACGTGGCTGAAAATAATGAGGTAGGGCAGTCGACAGCCGTTAGGTCTATTGGTGCTTGAAGTTTAAGTGCTGGATATACGAGATGTCTAATTTTGTAGAAGTGTTTACCAAACATCATACTCTGTAACTAGATACAGTCGCTGTGGACTATAGGTAGGTAGGCCATGTAAACCACAGATTAAAGAAAGAGGAACAAATAAACAGCTCCATAGTTAACTTTCGATTTGATTGCACTACTACAAACATACGAATTATACGATGTGTCCACGACTGTGTGGAATTGTGGGCCGTTGAAGGGATCAAATTTGGATCGTTCTATGAAAGCTGTTTCTCTGTACGTAAGTATTTTGTATTTTCTACTCTGATGTGAACCGTCCATTTTATTAATATGACGGCGCATACAAAAATGTTACGTCAGAACTAGACTTGACAGCTGTCAATTGTCTAGCGAAACGTTGTGTCGATGGTGCGCGGCCATGTTGAAGGACGGTCGAATGTGAATCAACAGCGCGAGCGCACCACGTGTTCGACGGATCGCTTTTGTTCCGCGTAATCACGCAACAATTAGTGCTTTAGATAATTGATTGTGAAAGATAAAGAGGTTATTTTATTTGCAGTGAAGTTATTTCTAATTATAATAATTTTCTAATGATTATAATTGATTATAGAACATATTCGGATTTGCTTATTTCATTTATCTACACGCCCACATAAAAGAAGACCATGGCCAGCCCTGATAAAGACAGACAAGAGTCTTTATCAGAAGTGGGATATGAACCGGAGGAACAAAGGGAAGAAAGACAATCATTGTCAGATGAAAACAATTCGGTGAAGTTACTGAGTGGTATGCAGGAGCTGCTTACAGGAGCTTTTGAAATCACACACGCGAAAACCGCCAGCCGTGAGTGCAGCTCTAGTGGCATCCAGTTTATCCCATTCAACCCCGATGAAACTGAGGCTGACATCGAAGGCTGGTGCAGAGTCACAGAGTTGTTTGTTCAAAATAAGGGCCTTGAAGGTTTTGATTTGCTTGTGGCTCTCACCAGTGCCTTAAAGGGTCGTGCGGCAACATGCATAACTAAGCTCAATTTAAGTGAATTGTCATGGAGCGTCGTGAAACAGACCTTAATAGCCAAGTTTTCTGAACCAAAGTTACCTCAAGATCCTCCAAAAGAAACCGCTTCTGAAGCTGCTTTAAGGTTGTTGAACATGATTGAAAGTCTTCCTAAGACTGAAATGCCGGAAGACGTGATATCTGGCTTTGTTATTTCTGTGCTAATTCAGAAGGATGACATGATACGTCGTGAATTAAATTCTCAAGTTGTTTCTTCGCGTGCCCAGCTATTTAGAACCCTGGGTGGAATATCAATGAAACGACGAATGGAAGGCCTTAACACTCACGGATCCGAGGCGAAGCTAGCTCGCTTAAACGACAGTAACAAATTTCCTGGCAATTGTCATTGGTGTGGAATACCCGGTCATCGGATAGCAGACTGTAAGAAAAGGAAAGGCGGTGTTGAAGCCGGCACGTCGACACCGCGAGCCCCTACGAGATCAATCCATTCACCACAGAATGCACAGACTACATGCTTTTCCTGTGGCAAACCTGGTCACATAGCGACCGTCTGCCCTGATAAGAGCGGTGGTGGTAATAATACTTTTAGGAAAGATGTCAACATCTGCGAACAGCGACTGTCGAGGGGCACCTTGAGAACGTTGTCCGGTGAGCAAGTTTATTTTTTGTTTGATAGTGGATCTTCCTGCTCTCTGTTGAAAGAAAGTTTTAGTAATAAATTCTCGGGTACTGTACGCAATGATCTCGTGTATCTTACTGGTATTGAGGGCGATGAAATTAAGTGCACTTCACAAATCATAAGCGTTGTAAATATTAATGATATTTCGGAGTCTGTAACTTTTCATGTAGTATTTGATCGTTATATTTTAGAACCTGTAATTATAGGAAGGGACATTTTAGAAAGAGGTATTGGCGTGCAGATTGATGGTAGTCAGATAAAGTTTTATTTTAAAGACGAAAATAACTTTTGTAAATCTAATGTGGCAGGGCCGGATTTTACACAGGTCGATACTGATCTCAAAGGTGATGATAGGAAAATACTCATTACATTATTAAGCAAGTATGCTGATTGTTTCGTTGAAGGTATCCCTAATAGACGCGTAAAAACTGGTGAATTAGAAATTACATTAATTGACCCTCACAAAATGGTGCAGAGATGCCCCTACAGGTTGGCCCCTTTAGAAAAGCAAGTAGTAAGGCAAAAAGTTGAGGAGCTTCTAAATGCAGGCGTTATTCGTGAGAGCTCCTCCCCCTTTGCAAGTCCAATTCTCCTTGTGAAGAAGAAAGATAATTCTGATAGGATGTGCGTAGATTACCGCGAATTCAACTCAAATACCTTACCTAAACATTACCCGTTACCTCGAATAGAAGAACAGATAGACCAGCTTTGTGGTGCACAATACTTTTCGTCTCTTGACATGGCTTCTGGTTTTCACCAAATCCCTATTCATCCCAATTCAATTGAAAAGACAGCCTTTGTAACGCCCGAGGGGCAATATGAGTACCTTGCCATGCCTTTTGGATTGCGAAATGCCCCATCGGTATACCAAAGGTGCATTACAAAAGCCTTGCAGAATTTGAAGAATATACCATTGGTATATTTTTATTTTGTGTTGGATATTTTGTGTTATTCCGGTAATATTAATGATGGTCTATTACGGTTAGATGAGGTTTTAGGGGTTTTATCAGAGTCCGGGTTTTCTTTAAACCTTAAAAAGTGCAAACTCTTGAAACAAAATATTGAGTATCTAGGTTATACCTTGCAACACAGTCAAGTAAGACCAAATTCTCGTAAAATACAGGCCTTAATAGATTCCCCGCCACCTAAAACTGCTACGCACGTTCGTCAATTTTTGGGCTTAGCGTCGTACTTCCGAAAATTCATTTCTGGCTTCTCAAATATCGTTGGCTCTCTTTATCCATTTACTAGATTAAAAGGGTCGATCAAATGGACTAAGGAACATGAAGAGATTCGTAATGCTATAGTACGTGTACTCACATCAGAACCGGTTTTAACGATATTTGATCCCGATTTTCCCGTGGAATTACATTGTGACGCTAGTTCTGATGGTTATGGAGCAATCCTTATTCAAAAGAAAAATAATTTTAGTCGACGCACGTCTGAAGTAGAATCCCGCTATCACTCATACGAGCTAGAAACACTAGCGGTCGTACGAGCAGTAGAACATTTTCGACACTACCTATATGGAAGACATTTTAAAGTTTTCACGGACTGTAATTCCCTTAGGGCCTCTAAGTACAAAGCAGATCTTACACCACGTGTACATCGATGGTGGGCAATCTTACAGGCATATGAATTTGAAATTATTTATCGCGAAGGTCGTTCTATGCAACACGCAGATTACCTTTCCAGAAATCCGTTACCTAATAACGATGCTTCTTCGCTTGAAGTTCTTAGGACACCGGCACGTAAGATAGTTCAGTTCATTGAATTGCATCAAGGTTGGCTTGCCGTGGAACAAAAGCGTGACGCTGAGATACAAGACTTAATAGCGAGACACTCCAATAATGATTTTCCAGATACTGTCGGTGGAACATATGACGTTAGGGATGGCATTCTTTATAGGAAAGTCACTAGAAATAAAATAACATCATGGTTACCAATTGTTCCTCGTTCTCTTACATGGACTTAATTAATCATGTTCACAATGAATTACAGCATCTAGGTAGTGATAAAACTTTAGATAAATTGTACGAGCAGTATTGGTTTCCTGATATGGCCAAAAGTGTTAGAAGATTTATTGATTCTTGTATTATCTGCAAAGCCTCCAAGGGTCCGTCAGGAGCTCAACCCATTCAGCTTCACCCAATCCCAAAGGTTTCGATTCCATGGCATACAATTCATATTGATTTTACTGGAAAGCTGAGTGGGAAGAGTGACCGAAAGGAATACTGTTCGGTAATAATTGATGCGTTTTCTAAATATGTTTTGTTGGAGTATGCGTCTTCAGTGGACGCCGCTAGTGCGGTACGAGCTATTAGAAACGCTGTTTGTCTTTTTGGAGCACCGAAGCGTATCATAGCTGATCAAGGTCGATGTTACATTAGCTCGGAATTTAAAGCATTTTGTGCAGAACATAAAATTGACATACATTTTATTGCCACGGGCTCCAGCAGGGCTAATGGACAAGTAGAACGAGTCATGCGCACACTAAAAAGTCTACTAACTATAATTGAGAATGACCCAAATAAGGCGTGGCGTGATCATTTAGGCGATGTCCAGCTTGCACTTAATAGTACACGATCTACTGTAACAAAGTTTACACCGACAGAATTAATGTTTGGAATCCGTGCTCAGTCTTTAGGTTTATCGAATGTTAGTGTTACCAATTCTGAAAGTCAAAGATTAGATTTAGATTCTATAAGAAAAGATGCTTCTGAAAATATAAGAAAAGCAGCTGTATCGGAGGTAGAACGCTTTAATAAAGGTCGCGCAGCTATTAAACCATTTTCAAAAGGGGACTTTGTCTTTATTAAAAACAGTGAAAGGAATCAAACCAAATTAGACAAAAAATATAAAGGTCCCTTTGTAATTACCGCGGTATTAGAGCATGATCGATATGAAATCAAAGGCCTGCATAATTCTTGTCGCACCTATAAATATGCTCATGAGAACTTGCGTCCAGTACCAGCGGGTCATGAGGGTTTGCTTGAGATAAGCAATAGCTTAATCAATCACGAGGAAGACGAGACGGCACAAGATAATGAAAAACTCTATATCAGCCGCCCCGACAGACTGAGCAGCATAGCCTCTGAGACATTAACCGCTGAATCTGACACTAACAGCTACGTCAGGAACCATGACGGCGTATTCGGATGCTAGTTCAGATACGCTTAGTATTGCTAGTGATCATGCAGACTTCCAATAATTCAAAATCGGGATAAGCAGGACAGATCAAATAAGTAGGTAAGGGTCTGAGCACCTCACGCTTTTTGTATTTTGATACACTTCGATGTCGTACCGGGCCAGGCCGGACTTTGTTCTGGCTGGTTGAGAGGACACGTCGATTTAGGAGGATGATGTCATCCGGGCCACACCGCGCGGTTGTTTGAAAGGATACATCCATCCATAATCTTAGTTTAAGATGGTCGATACGACAGTGTCATCCGGGCCGTACCGTGTGCGGTCGGTTGAGGGGATACACTCGTCCAGACCATACTGGTACTTGAGCTGGTCGAAAGGACAGTATCATCCGGGCCACACCGTGCGCGGTTGGTTGAGAGGATATATCGGTCCTGGCCATTCTGTTGGGCACATCCGTCTTTGTCAGTCATCCAAGTCACACAATTGTTTGAGATTATATTGTTAGTTGAGTATACTGGTATATGTCAAGATAGACGAGCGACATGCTGATGTGACGAAAGACCCTCGATGCTTGTTCGTTACAGGATCTCATACAGAAGCTCCCGAGGACGGTCGCAAGTCAGTCTGGCCGTGACGGCGCATACAAAAATGTTACGTCGGAACTAGACTTAACAGCTGTCAATTATCTAGCGAAACGTTGTGTCGATGGTGCGCGGCCATGTTGAAGGACGGTCGAATGTGAATCAACAGCGCGAGCGCACCACGTGTTCGACGGATCGCTTTTGTTCCGCGTAATCACGCAACAATTAGTGCTTTAGATAATTGATTGTGAAAGATAAAGAGGTTATTTTATTTGCAGTGAAGTTATTTCTAATTATAATAATTTTCTAATGATTATAATTGATTATAGAACATATTCGGATTTGCTTATTTCATTTATCTACACGCCCACATAAAAGAAGACCATGGCCAGCCCTGATAAAGACAGACAAGAGTCTTTAAATATTTTTTACTCAGCAGGTACAACAAAAATAAATAAACAAGCGATAATATTTATGTTTAACTTTTTTTACAATAGTTTCTGTTATTTTATATTTAGGAAGCGCATTCCTATGAAAAAGTACTAAGTAGAGAGCAGACAGCAAGCTGACGAGTGACGACTCCTCAGCTGTGGAGTCCAGCTCGGGATTCACCGACTAATTCCAAAAATTATATAACACAAAATAATAGTAATAAAAATAATAAACTTTTATTTAAGGCTGCATATTGTATTTTACGGACTAACATACATACTTATTATATACTTAAAAACTACACTTTGTATGCCCCGTTACTTTCCCTTGACGATGACGGCGGGGACTTCGAAGCAGATGACATCGTACTTGCCGTCGTTGAGCGCCCAGTGCACGCGCAGAGAGACCTCCGGGTAGAACTCCTCCACTCTGAACTTGTTGGCGTACTTGTACTCCCTGCCGGCCTCGAGCGGGCACGGCGCGGGAGAGTCGTCCTCGGCGTGGGTTATGTGGTCGCAGGCGGACGTTCCGTCCACGCCCGGGAACGGCAGCGGCACCCCGCCTATCGTCGCCCACACGCTGTTCCGCAGCATTGATTCCTTGCGCGCTAGAAAAGAAACGGATGTCAATATAAGAGTATAAAATAGACTGTAACAAAGCTATCAGTGCACCAAATTTGACCTCACTCCTATGGCAGTAATGCTTAAAACTACTGCTTGTAAATGCTTTAAACTACGTAATCTTAAAACAAGACCAGTGTCCTAGTAATGGGGACGAAACATTCTTACACCCCTTAGGCATTGATTAATCTATCGACGCGCAGTTCAAAACAAGGTAAGTGATACAGATAAGGCCAACCTAATTTCTATCTTGAAACACTCAAATCTTGATAAATTATTCGAAAAATTAAAAAAAAATATAAATAAAAGCAAGGCATTATTCTTTGGTTTATATTTTAGGTAATTAAAGAAAACATTGTGATCATTTGTCAAAAATCACTTAAAAAAATGGTAATTCTGGAACCTTAGGCTAACCTTAGGCTTTTTTAAAACATAGTGATTGAACAATGCCTTCAATTATAGGAATATTTATTAGAGTATTAATTATATAAAAATATATATTTCTGAGCCTTATAACAAGTGTTTCCATGAGATTCTTGAACAAATTTCTAAGTTATTTTACTAAATAATATACTTAAATTGCTAGTCAGACTTGAAGTCGCATATTATCAAGAAATGAAGAATTATATAAAAAAACGTACCCAAGCAAACAAAAAACTTAGAAAATTTACATAATATCTTCTCAAAAATATTATTATGTATATCAAAAAATTAAATTATTCTGACAGGCCTTAATTAAACAAGGCAACTAAGTAATGCCTTGGAACATCGGTACCAGTCAATTTGAATGTGAGTTCTATATAATATTGTTTAATCAGAATTTTGTTCGGGCTGGTACAGATTTCAAAATTATGAAGATCGACTAGAGAAATGGCTAAAATTTTAGCCGAATTTAAAAGTTTAGAAAATAAGTTTTATTTCATACTTTTTTGTGCATTGTTACTTTGGAAGTCGGTTTTAATTTTTTGTTTAAAATTGCCTTTCAATATTTTCAAAGGATCTTTTTATTATGTGCATCGCCCAGTCGGGGGACCGCGGTGTGAAGATGTTTCTCTTAGCTATAACGATGGAGAATAAAATTTTCGCAATAAATATTTATAATGGCTATAATTTTTTAATCTAAGTATAAAAAATATTTAAAACTGGTACTTGCATAATTATTCTCCTTTAGCTTATACCATCTTATACGTAGCTAAATAAAAAACTTCTTCACACCGCGGTCGCCCGACTCGGCGATATATTAAACAGATCCTATACTTATAAAAATATTGAAAGGCTAAAATAGAAATTTGTTTATTTACTTTTCATAGTTTTTTTGTGTTGGGGATTACTTAATATATGTCCTATTCATTCAGATCACTAAAATGAGTCCAAACACGATACCTCTGCTGTAAGTTTGTGAGGACTTGGCTGTTGAGTATCCTACAGATTCTAGGGGATGCTGCAGCATCAGCTTAACGTTGCCAGGTGTAGGTAATATTGTTAAAATGCCAGGATACGATATATTGAACCAAACAGACCAGTGGAAGTTGCTTACAACCTTTCATCAACTAGATAACACCCCCGTATTGTCCGGCAGTGAGCGAGCTGATGATGATGAATTATAGCTAAGAACACTCTCGATTATGTCAGCTTTCATACAAAAAAAACCGCATCTCAATCGGACATTTCGTTTGGATCTACGATGCCACTGACAGACACACAGATAGACGGACACCTCAAACTTATAACGGATCCCTTTTTGCGTCGGGGGTTAAAAAATCTATTTTTTTAATTTTTGTCTGCCCGTGTGTCTGTCTTTGACTTTTACTGGCAGATAGCTGATGTTATAATTAGTAACTGAGGCTACTTTTATCTCAGGGGTCCGTTTCCGATAGTTATATGCAAGCGGAGTTGTTGCGGGCACCAGCTAGGTTTAGAATAAAATTGATGCTACGCTTACTTACGATTTTAATGTGATCAGAGCTTCGTATCAGTTGCTACGTGCTTGCTATACTAATTGGTTTTACGTTCACTAGCTTAAACTAGTAATAATTGAGAACTATAGCCATTACGTTGATGATGAGAGATCAGTAGCTCGCTTCTGCTAATTCAATCTTAAGATTGAATGAATACAGTTCCGATGCAGTCTCGATATGTTACAACAGCAAAATGGTATTCTCTCCGCGTTGGGATTGGTCCAAACTCGGATAACTGGAAAAATGATATCAGGACGATTAATTTATAATTCATTAAAAGTAAATTAAGGGTCTCAGATAAATACGTGAACTGGGGTTCCGAGCGCATTTGTTGTTGGAACTCTCCTTGTTAATAACTTTATAGCTTCAGCTGGCATACCTTTTAAAGGTCTCATAAGATTACCAACTAACACTTTAGTTTGAATACCAAATTGGTAAGCAATGAGCATCCTTGAATCTTAAAAATATTAGTTAAAACACCTACATAATACCTACATAATATTTACATCATACATGTTACATTCGGAAACGTTTAGCAAAAAATATTCACAAATACAGTTTTATAACACGAGTATTATGAAATCGTTATTTATATCGTTACGGCTGTTTAATATTTATAAGATAATATACTTTGTTTTATTCTATGTAGTGATATACATTTAGTTATTGGACACGTATCATTTAATGTAAGTATTTACTAATACTAGTAGATTTAAAGTAATATTCATAAGGGAAGCCGGATTGTATGCACGTCTCGCCTGCGGTATTTAGATATCGTACTAAGGCTTTGTACCGCCTACATAACATTATGTTTGTTCCCCCATAGCGCCCAGACTACGGATCCGATATTAATGCATGAGGTGTCAGTAGATTCGTAACGATGGCCCGGGTTACATAAGCTGTATAATTTACGTAGTCGGGTTTATAGTTTTTAACTTATGATTATTTTAAATTAACGTGTTAGCTGATTTTCGAATAAATTCGGTAACAAAAAATATTGACACAAACCATCAAACACTAAACATACGAGAAGCATACAATCGTATCAGTTAATTGTATATTTATTTATATTTTACAGTGTGAGCAAGTGTGAGATAAAACTTCATTGTTGTATCTATTTGCGTGCTTATGTTGAGACGTAGTATACTACTGATTTTAAATGTTCGTATTAATTTTCACACGTATATATAATACGTGTGAAAATTAATACGAACATTAAAAATGAGTCGACTACCTACATCGAGAACCGGACTATTCTGGATCCTCCCATTGTCTTTGTATCTGTGGCGTGGGGTGCCTATAACTCCATTCCTGTCGGCTTCACTTACCATTTACCTTTTGAAGACCCTCATCCAAAATATCCCCTACCTATTATACAGGCTAGCGCTTCCCTATGAAGGAGAACCAGCCTTCGCCACTGCTTTGTATGTGTCTTAGTGTCAGTTCACACCGCGACGAAACACGGCGCTATGTGGCGCTGTATTTTGAGATAGCTATTCAAAATTGAACTTTATTCACTACACTAAAATATATTATAGCATTAAGTTGGTTCAATGCTCTAAGAAAAAGATACACGTTTCATATGACATCAGTCATACACTGCACATGCGCTGTGCAGCGCATGCGCACGCAACATGTCATTCGAACTATTACAACGAAACGTGTATATGTTCTTGTGTAATGAATAGAGTTTAATTTTGAATAGCTATCTTAAAAATACAGCGCCGCGTCTCGAATCATTTCGTTTCGGTGTGAATTGAACCCACGTCCCACGTGCTAATGTCACAGTAAATAAAATGTATCTACGGTGTCGTAGCCCCTTTACGCGTTCTACGTTCTACGCGGGCTACCCTCTACGCGGTCTACCCTCTACGCGGGCTACACTCTACGCGGGCTACCCTCGACGCCGGGCATGACCAACCTTTTCAAGATTGCGTGGCATTTTTTTATTTTAGCAAGACCCTAACGGGCCGCACGTCTATAAAAATCTACAATTCGTCCACAAAGCCCCAAAAATCAATGTTTCTTAAACATTACCAAATATGTCATAAACGCTCGAACGCCAGACGGATATCGGGATTTTTCAATAGATCGTGTTTGTAAGCAATCCTGATTAGATGCGAGGTTTAAATTAGCTCAGGGGCCGCAGGTTGGTCACGCCTGCTATACGGCCTACGTCAACTGTACTTATATCTTTTTGTGTAGTAAATAAAGTTCAATTTTGAATAGTTATGTTAAAGATGCATGGCCCCGTCGCGTCGAGTATCGCCGCGGTGCGAACTGACCCTAAGCGTCCAGTTAGATGTGGCGCGTGGCCGCTGCGTATTGAGCTTTATTGACTAGGCCACAAAGTATAAAACTAATGGCAATGGCAAAACGGTGATCGTAAAAAATCTATACGTTGTGACCTAGTCAATAAAGATCAATTTGCGGTGGCCGGTGCAAGTATAAATGTCAACTGTAGGATTACGGGATGGACTACATTGGGGAGAGACACGAGCACCCGCAGTGGACACATTAGTGGGCGACGGCGATGATGAATAGTGAATACTCACTCGTCTTGAACCGGAAGTGCACCTGTATGTCGGTGCCTTTCTGCAGCTTACACCGCGACTTGCCGCACGGCGACACCTGGATGCGCGCGCGCAGGTCGTCGAAGTTCGCACCTGGAAAATGAATATAAGCACGTGTAAGTGTAGCATAACCCTGGTTTTTAATCTCAGAAAAATGATTGTCAACCATAGATAAATAATTGGTCGCGGCGCTCGACTTGCCCGAGCCCGTCACATTGAAATCTTCGTGTCAGATGTACGTACCGAACGCACACTAGAAATTGTCTTGCACACAATGATATTATAAACCCACACTACAATAATGAGTTGCCTCGTTCAAGGTGCTGCTATTGTTGTTAACTAGCGTGGTATCTAGTCGAGCGCCGAGACCAATCATTTACCTATGTTGTCGTCCTCTGTCCTAGTCTTATTACTAGCAGAAAAAGAAAGACACGTCATCGACTGATTGAGAATATTATAAGCTAGGTAGTGCCCGCGACTTCGTACGTGCAAAAGGGAAATCTCGCGGGAACCGTACATTTTCCTGCGATAAAAAGTAGTCGTCTGTGTTACTGTTAATCCAGAGCCTAAACTACTACTATACCAAATTTCATCAATGTTACATAAGTGAACAGTAAGATGTAACTGTCAATGTCATTATTGACATTGACAGATGTTGTGAAGTAAAGCCTATCGAGTTAGTTTATTTCAGTTGGCCAAAGGGCTATACATAGTGTAGGCGTATATTTGTGTTAGACATAATATCTCATTTGTAATACGTATCTGTGTAAGCACCAATAAAGGAGAATATAAGAATTGTTGCTGTATTATTATCATCACCGCTCAAGCGTGAGAAGGACTTGCATATCAAGAGGTCGCAGCACGTTACAATCAAAATCCGTTCAGTAGCAGGTATCTAATATTGCGTGAAAGATTACCAAACATCCATACATCCATAGTTCATAAATACACACTATTCCGTTAATAATATTAGTAACATCGTATAACACTTCTTTTATTTCAGACTAGGTATTGCCCGCGGCTCCGCCCGCATAAATACAGTATCCCACGGGAACACTACTATTTCGGGATAAAAAGTAGCCTATGTGTTAATCCAGAGCTTAAACTACCATCATACAAAATTTCATCAAAATCCGTTCTGTAATTTTTGCGTGAATGAGTAACAAACATCCATACATCCATCCACCCAAACTTTCACATTTTAGTATATTAATAGTAGGATTTTGCTATCCGCTTTTGCGGGTTTTTTTGGAATTACCCTCCGCGGTTACTACTAAAAATATTGACACAGCTGATTATTATCAATGTTGCTGTTCTTGTCTGGCAACTGACTTTTCCAACGTATCAGACAAAGATAGCAATTAGCAACATTGAACAATGAATAGCTAATAAGATGTGTCAATATTTTAAATAGCGGGGGGGTTAGCGTCCAGAATATAATTTCCTTCACAAATCCAAGAACCCATTCTAATGTATTTGAAACCGCCACTCAAATCTCGCACATAAAATCATAAAAACACATAATGAAGTAATGATAATAAGCTGCGTTATACAAGTACATGACCTTGTCGTGTGAACTTGTGCTGTTAAATTTATTTATAGGTATTTATTATTAATTAAGTGATTTCCGGAAATTTCCATTTTATGAGTTTTTTTTTTTTTTTTTAAACATGCAAATCGATCTTATACTCCTCTCCTGGTCTACATGACGACCTCTGTGGCTCAGTAGTTGAGCGCGACAGTGTTCAAGCCGGAGGTCGTGGGTTCCAATCCCGCCAAAGGAACAAAATAGTTTGCTATGTTCCTGGGTCATGGATGTGTATTAAATGTGTGTATAATTTATTAAAAATCTTAAAATTTAGTATAAAATTTATTAATTATACAACGGAAACACGTTGTCTGGTACCCGTAACACAAGTTCTTCGAGAACTTACCACGGGACCAGATTGACGTGGTGTGAAGCGGTATTATTAGATATTATTACTATACCCTGGGGTTAATACGTAATTAGGGTTTTTAAATTCGTAACATCTGACAGCTTTTTGACACGACAAGGATCGGGCTACCAAGCGCCGCGCGCCGCCTGGTGACAGAAAAAGAATCGAAAATTCTTATTGACCGTTTTTGATACCACTTACGCCACCAGATGACGCTCTGTGTGCGTTGGGTCTGCCCCCTAGCGGCAGAAAAATATTAAACACCCTCATTGCTCATTACTTTTAGGTGTTTAGATATGACCAGCTGTAACTATTGGTGGGCCGTGTGTATTAATATGTAATAAGTTTACACACATGTATATTGTATACATAAACACTGTCAACATACAACAAAGTTGCGAGTTCATACATGCCATTGACATGGAACCCCTGATAACTAGTAAACTAGCTAGCATTATCTATGTCTATACTTCTGTACTAATATTATAAAGAGGAAAAATTTGTTTGTTTGTTTGCATTGAATAGGCTCCGAAACTACTGGAGATATTTTGATGAAATATGGCACAGACATAGAGTATACCACGGGGAAGGACATAGGCTACTTTTTATGGCAGCAAAATGTACGGTCTCGGCAGGATTTCTTTTCGCGCACATCTAGTAATAATCTACATGTAGAAGTTAGTTTAGGCGCTAATTAAGCAATTAAGCGCTAAGTAGGTATTTATTATGCACAGCATGTACTTCCAATGTACGATGTAATCGGAGTCAATACAATTGAAGTGTCTGTTTGTAATTTCTAATTAACAGCTGTTCACTAAATGCATATTATGAGAGTATAATATATATTCAGTTCCTGCTTACTTCAAAAAGCCATTTTTAACATTTTTGTCTGTCTGTCCACCTATCTGTCTTCCTCTTTGTTCCGGCTAATCTCTGAAACAGCTGCCGATTTTGACTGGAATTTCAATTGTGGATAGCTGATGATATAAAGAGCACCTGCACCAGCACACCTGCACAAGCACCAGCAACTTGTTACTTTATCTTAACGTACCGTTTAAGAAAATTGGCCTCCAGTCAAAGACTTCGAAACTAAAGATAGGCTATGACGTACATTTGACAGAACAAATATTCATACAAGAAAAAGTTACGCCATCTTGATTATACCATACCTCAAATGTCAACCATCTCGATTTCACCATACCTCAAGTGTCAAAATGGCTCCAAGCAACCCCAAAAGTGGGGCCATTTAAGTGGGAACAGTTTTTGCCTCGACATTCCTCGTCTATAATATATATACGACATACGTCTATGGCTCCGGTACCATTAAACTCCACGCAAACGGAGTTAGGGGCACCAGCTAGTTTAAATATAAACGTGTTTGAATAATAATGTAAAATAATGTGTCTAGTCACAGCCTCAGAGGTTGCTTATTTACTGAGTAGCTTAAAACGTTGAGGTAAAACCTTATTTTTCTGGGAATTTATTTTGTCAATTTTATGTTTAACTTTTAGACGTTACACTTACTATTGTCATTTCAATTCCTATTTCCCTAGGAGCTGAGTAACCTTATAGGCCATCCGTGAAGTATTGTCTAAACTCACCTTCACATTGCTCCGAGGGCGTGATCTTCTCCGAGGCGGCAGCTACCGCCACCAGCGCGAGCGAAACCAGCACAACGTTCATTTGTTTCATGGTGGACGAAAGCGATTGACTAACCGCCAGTCGTCGAGTCGTTAATATACACTCAAGTCAAACCAGTTCTACAGGACAACCTTCAGAAAAATAACGAATAAACATCAAAAAAACGTTGTTCGGCAGAGCAGAGCAGGCGCTAACTATCTGTCTTGGCGAACGAAGTTTCTTAATTTTATACGAAAACGCATTTCTTGTTGTCTAATCATAAATAAAAATGAAGAAAATAAGGAAGCCCATAATGTTCTTGATCGATTTCATTGTTATTATAATACATAATATAAAATAATAACATAGAAATCGATATAACAGCCAAGCTCCAAACCACTGGACCACGGACCAGTGGTTTGGAGCTTGGCTCTCGACTCGGTCGTGAGTTTGACTCCAGCGTTCAAACAAAAAAAAATGTTGTTTCCAAGTTTGGTTAGGACAATGCAGGCTGATCACCTGATTGTCTGACACGAAAGATGATCCATGCGTCGGATGGGCATGTAAAAAGTCAGTACTGCGCCTGATCTCTCGCCAGTCGTGTCGGTTATCCGTCCCACTGGGTTTTGAGAGTAAAGGAAGAGAGAGTGCTCTTGTGTACTTCGCACACACTTGTACCCTATAAAATAACCCCTGCGTAGCTGGCCTGGTTTCAATAAAACCGGCCACTGTTACCGAATCCGGTGTGGGGAGCTATTAATGTGTTATAATGAAAAACCAATTGCAAAAAATGCACAAAAAAGTGTGAAATAAAACTTATTTTCTAAATGATTCCCCTTTTAAATTCGGCTAAAATTTTAACTATTTCTCTACTAAATCTTCATACTTTTGAAGTCGGTACCAGCCAACTTAAATGTGAGTTCTAAAAAATATTGTTTTATCAGGATAAAATTTATTTATTATTTTTTGATTAAAGTTTTCGTCTCAAACTTTTTCGTCTGTGTGTTGCATGTCGCGTGACGGTCGGCCGCGGAGTAGGGATAAAGTGAAAGGCGCTCGACAGAGCAGCCGAGGCCAATATGGCGGCGCCTATAGTTCGCATCAGTTGACCGTGTAGTGTATAGACTAGTACTTATTTGTGCCAGTGCTATAAAATTAGGATTGATGAAGCGATTTTTATACCCTTAATGGAATATTATTCCATAAATTTTTAGGTAAATGTCTATAATGTGAAAAAAAGTTTCACTTTTACCGTGGTTTCATAAAACCACACAATCCTTTTTTTTAACTAAAAATTGTAATTCAGTGTTTAAGTTCATTGGTTTGTCGTTTGCATCTTTGGATTATATGAGTGTAGCGGCGTTGTTTACTACTTTTCTAAAGGCGAAATAAAACTCCAATATTCGGTATAGGAATGTGAAGATAGAATAGAATAGAATATTTAATCAGTTTTTTTTTTCGAGCGGGTCTATGCTAAGGGTCGGGTTAAGACCGCTGTAGCTAAGTCGGACTATAACTAGCCTGGTGGCTAGTTTAATTTGGTTAGAGTCGATGGGAGGGTTTGACCCTCCCTAACATCACCCGGGTGATGTTCAGACCGGATTTTGGGGACAGCTACGGATGTGAGCTATTATTATGACAGGGGAGACGCGGGTTTCTCCTGCTGAGGGGTCCGACCCCTTCCTCACTCGCTGATGAGTGAGGTTGCTCGCGCGCGGTAGCAGAAGCTAGCGGCGTGCGAGTTGTCGCGATAGAGGAGCTCTCGTTTTTATCGCTATCGGTACTGAGAGGGCCGTCCCTCTCCCCTTCCGCGTACGGTCGGGATGACTCGCGCGCGTAAGTCCTAATGTCGATCAGGAGGCCTACCACAACCTCTTAAAGCAGTATTATTTTAATATTACTTCATGATTTCGTACCATCACCTCTTAAAAGTAAGATTATTTTAGGCATATTATAAGCTTGTTTCATCAAGAAGTTTTGTGACGTCATCTCAATTTCATTCGCTCTAAGCGTACCACGAGCTCCATTTTGACACCGTTTGACAGACGAGCATGATTACTTTAACGTCAAACTAGCGATCTTAAAAAAGTTGATATTTCGCAGCGGATTTAACATTACTTTGCATTTTTTACAGTTTTTATGTAAAATTATATTTGAAAAGTGAGTATTTCTCTAAAGTTATATAATTCTTTTTTCAAGAAATGTCTTTTTTATTTAAGTTTACAGTGTGTAAATAATAAACATAAAAAACGGCGTTGGTTTCTAGATGGCCAATGAATTGGAGATTTTTGAATTCCTGCAAGAGTTGCATGCATCTGCTAGCACATCAACGATGCAGCGCAGAAGAAGATTGCGTTCACAATTTAATCCTTTCGATTTAGAGGATGCCGAGTTCGTCAAACGGTACCGGTTGACTAAAAGTTTATCCCGGAGTTTGTGTGATGAACTCGCGCCAATGCTAAAGCGTCCCACAAAATCGACCGATTTATCTGTAGAGACTAAGGTATGTAATATTATATTCACGTTGTTGTTACACAAAATGTGCCATGCCAAGCCAATACCTTTAACCAAAAATGTTTGTGCTGACTGCATTGTCGTTTTATGCAACTGGGTCATATCAACATCCTACTGGGAATATTGAAGGACATTCCATGGCCCAGCAGACAGTTTCTTCTTGCATAAAACAAGTCACTGCCTGTCTCAACTCTACAGAAATGAGGCAAAAGTATATTGTATTTCCTGCTACAGACCAAGAAAGGAATAGAATAAAGACTGAGTAACTATGGCCATATAATATATAAAATACTTTATTAATAATTAATAACACTGAATTTCTGTTACATATTTTAAAAACTTTAAAATTTATTTCAGATTCTACAACAAATTCAAAATTCCCGGAGTTCTAGGCTGCATAGACTGTACCCATGTTGCTATAGTTCGCCCGGTGGAAAACGAAGAGCGGTATTATTGCCGCAAACATTACCATTCGCTAAATGTTCAAATAGTGAGTTGTTACCTCGTCATGAGGATCTAATTTAAAAGTTTATTTATAAATATTTGTTACCAGAAATATGTAGTAAAAAAATTGTTCATAGAAGTTTTTATTGAGTTATTTAAATCTAAAATAACGATTTTCTTACATAAATAATACATAAAATTATAATTTTAACATTAAACTATACTAAAAATAACAGAGTTAAAGCTACAAATCACTATAAATGATTTTTAATGTTTTAGGTTTGTGATGCAAATATGAACATAACTAGTGTGGACGCAAGTTATGGTGGTGCTTCTCACGACTCATTTATATGGGCCAGTCATCCATTGAAGGCACATCTTGAAAACCTCAGCGAGACAGAAAATATTTGGTTTCTAGGTAATAATGTTTTATTGAGCATTGAATTGATATTAAACATAATATTATTTTAATAAAAGCTATTTATATAAATATAATTATATATTATTATATTATTTTAAGGTGATTCTGGTTACCCGCTGAGGAAGACAATGATGACTCCGATATTAGATGCAGCCTCTAATACACCCGAAGCACACTACACAAATGTGCATGTTCGCACTAGAAACACGGTGGAGCGAACCATTGGGCTTCTTAAAGCACGTTTTCGTTGCTTACTTGTGCACCGAGTCTTACACTACTCCCCAAGGGCAGCGGGCTCTATTGTGAATGCTTGTGTTATATTACATAACATTTGCAATAGGGCTAATAGTCCTGTGCAACAATTAACCCACGAAGAGGTGACACAAGAAGCCCAATTACAGTTGACCCTAAGTAGGGCTGAAGAACTCCCAGGCACTGCAAACATTGAGCTGCAGCAGGGTCACGCCACAAGGCATGCTCTTATTCAGCGTCTCTGGCTGCACTTACAGTCCTGAAACAATTTTTTCTGTTTATTTTTAAATTATTATTATGATTTTTTCTTATAAATTGATGCTATTACCAACATGTTAAAATTATTAAAAAGTTTAGCATACTATTTAAAAATAATGTATATATTGTCTAATATAATATCTCTATTAATAAGTCTTTTAAAAACTACAGTCAGAGACTGTTGTGCACACCTTGACAGTAAGAAATTCAGTAAAATAAGTTTATATGTTTAGGAAATCCGTTGTTATATTTTAATTTTCTCACAATTTTTATTTAAAATAAGTGTAAATGTATAGCTGTTATGGTAGTCAGTATTAAGTAGTATCATATTATCATTGATTAATAGTGGTTAAGAAATTAAAATAGACAATTCTCTGATCTTTGTTTAACAAACAAAATACACATAAATACATATTTTGTATGCAATATTTTGATTTCTATAAAGTTTTTAAGTTAAGAAATTAAAATAGACAATTTTCTAATCTTTGTTTAATAAACAAAATACACATAAATACCTATTTTGTATGCAATATTTTGATTTCTATAAAGTTTAAGTTAATTCTGTGTAACAAATATAGTGACAAAACTACTAACTTTTTTAATTATTTAGCTGTGTTAAATATAAAAACGTGTTCTTGAAGTGTGTGAGAGGCAAGTCCTCTCAATCTGCTGGAGACTGCTGCATATTCCTAGTAGAGCCCCCTTTATCTCTATCAGAGTATCTCCAATTTTTTCTAGATGTTGGCTACTACTTATAGTAGCCTGAGCCCTTCTCTCTGACGACTGTATGAGAGACCGGCTTATTGCTTGCATAGTAAGCGGAACCTCTCGCCTGCGACGTCGACGCCGGGGCGAAAGCACCGTTGTGGGTTCGACCGGTGCAGGTGAGGCGATGGGAGGAGTGGAGTTCCAGGTGCCTGTTGGACAATGAGGGTTTGGAGGGACGAGGATGGTGCTAATAATATGGACTCTGAGGCAGGAGAATCTTGTTGATCCTGTATAAGGCACTCAGGAAATGGAACGTTTATAACTTCCATGTCCATGGACTCCACCGCCATAGCTGGAGTGCTTTCGACAGGCTGCAAATAGCAAATATTACAAACCAATTTTGCAAAATATGAAAATAAATATAACATTTAATATATCTTGTCTTATATATATATAAAAATCTTGAGTCACAATGTATGTTGCCAATAAACTCCAAAACTACTGAACCGTTTTCAATCAAATTTCACATATACCCATACTTTGGTCTAACTTACTAGATAAGATAGTTATAGTTATCATCTCAATTATTTGCTTATGTCGTGAATGTAAATGAATAAAATGTATCAGTTAATTCTTTCTTAAGCAAGTTGCAAATACACTCAATACATGGCGCTGTGCTCTGTTTCTTAGAATATAATTTTATTTTCAATTTAGCTAATTTGATTTTACTGAGTTGCAATTAGAGAAATAAACTATAATGGCGGTACGAAGTTCGCCAGGTCAGCTAGTTATATACTATATTTCTGTTATTGTATTTGACTTTTGATAAAACATATTATAATAAACTAAAATAATTACTTAATGGACTTTTAATTTCCATCTGTTTTCAGACAATAAAAATTATGAATTTTTAATGTACATATCTTATAAAATAGATAATTATAATTTATCTCTCACCGGGAATGGTTCCACTCGCACACCACTCAACCCCTGTCCGTAGTCCTCCCCCAGAATCTGGAGGAACTTGTTTTCTATATCGGACAGAGGTTGCTCAGTTGATGGCCCTCCCCCAGTCCTGTGTTGGGACAATCTTAAGGCCGCTACCCTCCTCTTTAATTTGGCCTTATAATCTATCCAATACTGTAAATAAAACACAGCAGTGAGTTTATGGTCTTAGTAATAGTACAGATTGAATAATTTAAACATAAAATAAAACATAATATTTTTGAGTTACTTTGGACCAGCTTTTCCAATCTCTGTGTGCGCCGGCGCCTTGAGCATTCAGTATATCTGCAACCTCCTGCCAATTTCGTTTAGAGTACTCCTTCGCTTGTAAGGATCGGTTATAGGAAACAGCGATATCTCTATGAGAATTTAGGTGTTCCCATAGGATATCGAGCTGTTGCCCAGAAACCCGACGATTCCCAACGCTGCAAACGAAATCATAAACACTTGAACCACTTGAAATTCCATCAGCATTTGTAACTTTTGCTTTGGTGTTTTAAATATTATTTAACAGAACATTTTATGAGATCACCACACACGTTTCATCATACACTTTTCTGGATATTTACTTACTTTCTATTTGTCATTATTACGAGTAAGAATATTTAAAAAGAAAATGTCGAAATAATCACTCACACACTAGGTACTCGTACTTGAAACTATTTTGTTTTATCGCGCCACAACAACACTTGACGTCTTCAATATTCATGCCGAAAAACGGATCGCGTTGTCAGCATTGCTAGTTTTTAACAATTTCACTGTTTGATTTAATTATTATAGTAAACAATTTAACGCTGTTATATTTAATTTATTGATTTATTTTCAGATATAATAGAAAACCTTTCAAATTCACTATATTCTCTAGTGAAAAGTTTCTTTATTTGTTTAGACAAGTCCGTAAAGTGGAACGCAATAATTACGAATGTCACAATCATTATGACATTCGCGCGAGAGGGACAAAGCGCGTTATAATTAGCTGCTACCTCGCTTCCACTTATAGCAAAATGTTGACAATTAATTTGATATCGTTCGTTCTTTCCCATCACTAAGCAGGAATAAAACAATATTGTTTTCATACACTACAAAAAGCTCATGGTACGAATCAAAGTAATGTTATTGTAATCTTACTATAAAGTGTTCTGGAAACATGATAGTTTTAGAAAAGGTTGTGGTAGGCCTCCAGGTTCGCGGTATTGGTAGAGCTCTCTATATCAATATCGCGGTCGCGGGCACTATTTAGTAGTGTACCTATTCTACTAGGATGCGAACTCGAACTCGGGTTCGGGTCCGGTCCCGTGTTAGGGTCGTGTTGTCGTGTCGGATGTGGGACCTCGGGGTAGGCGCCGGCGTCGACCCCGGTGCGATACTAATCTCGCGGGTGCGTGTGTTTTGTGTTTACGTAACTGTACACAGTACGTTACGTGTTTTGTGATCGGGTCAACGGGATCGGCTAAGATATGCTTAGGCCGTTTGTACGGGTGTCGGAAGGTCTGTGCGTCGTGGTCATAGTCCAGTGCATTTTTGATAAGGGGGTTTGGGTGATTTTTGCCTTTATCAAAGAATCTCTCTACGAGTTCCTTGATATAGGCTTTAATGGTGACGATTTCGCAGTCCCTATGCAAGTCGATGTTACGCATGTACCAGGGGGCGCCTGTTGCCATGCGTAGAAACCGGTTTTGGACTCTTTGCAAACGGTCCAGTTGAGACTCGCTTATCTGTGCGAAAGAGACGCACGCATAAGTGAGTATCGTTCTAATACAAACTTTATACAATGTAAGCTTATGTCTTAGGGACATTTTGCTTCGCGAATTAAGTAGCGGATATAATTTGTAGAGTACAAATTTCGCTTTTCGTAATGTGTTACTAATGTGACTCGAAAACGACATCGACTTGTTTAGTACTACGCCTAAATATTTCACCTGAGTGACCTGTGGGATTTTGTTGCCGTGCAGGCTTATAGGACTCATAAGTTTACGGGGGCAAGTACGCCTCATTGCACTTTTAATATCGAATTGGATGGCGTGACTTTTGTCGGGATTGACTTCTATTCTCCATTTGGAGAACCAGTTACCGAGAGCGGTAACTGACTCCTGGAGGGCTTTTGAAGCGGTACAGGCTCGTATGTGGGAATAATAAAGGGCTGTGTCGTCCGCGAACATAGCTAATTGCACCTTAGCGTGTTTGGGGATGTCACTAGTATACAGGTTATATAGGGAGGGCGAGAGGACCGAGCCCTGCGGCACTCCCGCCTCCATATATCTTAGCGACGACAGTGCGCCTTCAACGCGGAAATGAAATTTACGGTTTTTTAAAAAGTTACTAATCAGTAGAACAAGATAATCAGGTATTTCCATTTGATAGAGTTTGTATAACAGTCCGTTATGCCAAATTTTATCAAAAGCTTTTGCAATGTCAAAGAATACGGCGCATGTCGTCTTCCTGTCGTTTTTGCTAGATATTATGTACTCCGTTAAGCGGTGTACTTGAGCGGGACAACTGTGCATTTCGCGGAAGGCGAACTGCTCGTCTGGAAGGAGTTTTTTGTCGGACATGACGTCATTGAGGCGCCTTTTGATAACTCTTTCGTAGACTTTACCGAGGGAGCTAATGAGACTTTTTGGACGGTAACTACCAGGCACCTTCCGGGGTTTCCCCGGTTTGTGGATACCTATGACAATAGCTACTTTCCAAATGTCTGGGAATGAACATCCTACTAAGAGGGCGTTAAAGATGTTCACTAGGAGTTGAATAAGCTCGGATGGTAACATTTTAAGTGTTTTGTTTGAAATACCGTCGAGGCCTGGGGCCTTTTTGGCTTTCATACACTTAATAATGTCACTGACCTCCTCCGAGTCCACCATCCTCACCCTATCTACATCAGGTGGCCTCGAGAGTCGACTGTCGACCTCGCTATTCACTAAGCTAAGGTGCACGGGATCAATCGGGAGAGTACTCGGCCGGCACTGTTGTTCGAAGTTATCAGCTAGGCACTCGGCCTTGTCTATGTCTTCGAATGCAGGAGGACGGTTTGGTCTGTCTAACGGAGGTATATCGCACTCCGTGTCGTTTTTGAGGGCCCTCGCGAGTGGCAGTATGCCACGTGAGACGGTTCTAAATCACTAAGAAGTCGATCCCAACTCTCGGCTTTGTGTTGTTTGATCTTAAACTTAACTTCCCTCTCGTAGTGACGGAGGGCTTTCCTCCACTCTTCCGACGGGTAGCGATCATATGTGCGCTTAGCCGCATTTCGGAGTCTGATGGACTCCCTTATGTCCTCAGGGAGGGGTCAACGGCCCTTGGGGGTCGTTGGTACCTCCCTAGATGATCTCTCTATGGTCGCTACCAGGTGATCGGTCAAGTGGGAGGCGGCCTCTATGGCTGTCTCTTTACTATCTATAATATCGGGGATTTTATCTAAGTGACTAGATTGGAGGACTTTGATGTTCTCCGCTAGTGATTTATAATCTACTATCTTCCTAGTACTGCAATTATTGGGGTTAAGACTACCAAGTGTAATCACAACCGGTCTGTGGTCCGAGTTAAGCTCGTGGAGAGTCTCAATATAGATATTTAGGGACACATTTTTAACTAGAGCTATGTCTATAGTACTATGATTGCGTATGACGCCGTTGATGTTTTCATTGGTGTCATAGCGAGTGGGGTCCGTGGGAGCTAAAAGAGCAAAATTTATTGTGTCGGTTAAGCTACAAAGGATTGAGCCGTTCTTATTGTTATTTATATTGCCCCACTCAGTGTGTTTACAATTTAAGTCGCCGGCAATGATGACAGCGTTGCCTAAATTGAATAGCGCCTGCAGGTCGCTGGAATGTAGTTCATTGTTACATGCCAGGTACGCGCTAACTATAACAATGGGTCCGTGACCGGACATGCTAATATGACAAACAGATGTTTCTAAACTTAACAATGGCGGTGGCTCTAAGGGAATACAATGTAATGATTTTTTATAGTAGATAAGAGTGCCTCCGAGTCGGGATCGAGTTCTATCATTTCTGATTATTTTGTAGTTAGCTATTTTTGGGCTCCTAATACTAGGTTTTAAAAACGTCTCCTGCACTAGAAGAATATCGACATTTTGGCTGCTTACAAAATCGCGAATTTCGCTTATGTTATTCCTAATGCCGTTCGTATTGAACGACACTACGCGTAACGAGTGCGGCTTTGTCCTTCCCGAAGGCTCCATTAGATACCGTTTGTGGAGAGAGCCTTGATCTGACGGATCAAGACCTGATGGTCTGACAAAGCTTGGATGCGGTCTGTGGCCGATCCTTTTAGCTTTGTCGCTAAAATAGAAAGCTCCATCGGGTCAATAGGCCCGACGTTGCTTAGGAACTGCTGGACGAAAGAGAGGTCTGCAGTGAAGCTGGGAGTCGGAGGGGGCGTGGCCTTAGGCGCTTTGGGCGCGGAGGGCATGGCCTTGCTGGGGAGAGCGGGGAAAGCCGCTGGCTCCAACCTACTGTTCTGCGCGGGCTTGAACCATGCAGATTGGGAGGGTAGGGGGGCAGGGACGAATCTCTGTTTGGAGGGGGGGCACCTTTCGTCTGTGGTGCAACGCGTTTTTTAACTTTGGGTGCTTTTTTGCACCCTCTGTAATTGGCGGGGTGTCCTTGGGACACCCCGCCAGAGAACACAGCTGGGGGGTTCGGACTCCTCAGCTGGGCTCTTGCGGGGGCAGTCAGAGGTGCCGTGGTCACCGAGACACTTGACGCAACGCGGCCTAGCTTGGCAATTCCGTGCCGAGTGCCCGTAGAGTTGGCATCGGTGGCACTGGCCAGGGATGCCCCTTTTACGGGGGAGCTCTACACGGATGCCCGTAATGTAGCAGATGGCTCGGATATTAAAGATATCCTTGCCCTCTGGCGTAAGTACCGTACTCCGGGTACTCCGGGTTACGAGTACAATATGGTACTCGTAACCCGGGGAGGGTTACGAGTACCATATTGTACTCGTGTTTTTTGATGGGGTGGTACATACGATGTACCTCTAAGGCGGGATAGCCTTGGGACTTGATGTCCATGAGTACCTCTTTTATTGAGAGGCACTTATCGACACCTGTAATGACGACGCGCAGAAGGCGCTCGTCTTCAAGGGCGTAAGTATGGTATCCTATGTTTTTGTTACGTAGGAACGCGGTGAGGAGGCGGTGGTCCTCCGAGGTTTTTACCTGCACCTTAATGCCGATGGGGGTTGTGTGTGCAGACGAGTAACGTAGCTTTTGCTCGTTAATCGCTGCAGAGATGAGGTTCCATTTTGCCTTCTCCTGTATGATTACAGGGGGAGGCATTTTAGAACGGACGGCCTGAGGGGCCTGAGAGGCCTGAGGGGCCTGGGAGGCCTGAGGGGCCTGGGGTGCCGGAAGGGCCTGGGGGGCCGTAGGGGCCTGCGAGGTTCGGGGGACCTGGGAGGCCAGAGGGGCCTGGGAAGCCAGAGGGGCCTTGGAGGCCAGAGGGGCCGATGAGGTAGTAGGGGCCGCGGAGCCATGAGCCTGCACGGTTTTCCTATTCTTAATGACCGACTTGGTCGGGAGCTTAAGACTGGAGAGGAGGTGCCCTCTGGACGCTTCCTCTTCTTCGTCTTTTTATGTTGGACCGTAGCGAACTCCCCTTCGCTACGGTCGTCTTCTTGCTCTGAGCAAGACATCTCTGAAGGAGATGATGGGGATTCATTGTCGGCCGGAATTAAAGGGACGTCGCTATCGGGCGACGCCGGTGAGTCAGCTTCGTGCATGTGCACGAAGCGTTCCCACTTGGACGCTACGTCGGGGACTTCTAATTTTAAAAACTCCAGGAACTTTCTGATCATGGCGTCAGACATGATTAGAATGTTTATCCCGGGAGTGGGGTTCTGCTCTCTTAAATTATTATTGGGGGTACAGCCCCTCCCGGCGACCGGGAGGGAAGGTGTGTAGGGAGGAAAACCTCCTCCTGTAGTGTGCCTAAACGTGTCACGGTACTTACAATTGTTCCTGGAACTCACTCACTAACGTTACACTAACACAAGGGCGCTAGTGTTCGCGAACGAGACGCGGCGGAGCGCGAGCAGAAGGCTCGCGCTAAAAACGAGACAGACGATGCGACCGGTCGCACGCTCGTCCTAACGCGGCGATAAACACGCGGCGGGTGTGCGAGCAGAAGGCTCGCACAAAAGAGCGAGACGGACGATGCGAGCGGTCGCACAAATCGTCCGGTAGGCGGCGGTCGCGGCGCGGCGCGAGACACGGTACGGCACGGGTCGGGCGGCAAAGGCGGTTGGGTGGCGCCTTGTACTCTTCTTTCTTGAGTCTTGACTCTTGAGGCTTGACTCTTGAGTCTTCTTTCTTCGGTCTTCCTTCTTCAGGTGGTACACTTTCTGGAACGGTAGCACACGCGAGAGCGCAATATGCGAGAACGACAGCACGTGGCAGAACGTGGGGTAAACCCATGGGAGGGCAACAACCATGACAAAGGAGTGACGATGTGCCAATCCAGGCCCGACCAAGACCGACGGTCGGCTCCAAACGGCGCGTGGGGGTCGCCGACCCGGGAGTCGGGAAACGTGTGTGGGTCCACTCCCTCACACGCCGTGTTTTACCGGACCGCGGAACCAAGCGACCTAGGGAAAAGGGAAAGGGTAAAAACTTCCGGGCCCCGACTTTTTATGTCGGGGGGGAAGGTACGCCCCGGGGACGACGGGGTGGCAATAGGGCTGCCACTCGTCAGGCCCCGGACGCGTTATAGACAGGTTTCGCCGGCATCTGGTTTGCCGGCGAAAAAGGGGGGGTGGGGGGGGGGAAACAATCCCGCAGTGGTGGTGGCGCGGTTGCGCCAGAGCGCATCAATGTTGAGTTAGGTTTTAACTGTTGTTAGTATTTAACTGATATTTAATCAGAATAGTGAGCTTATAATATATTATATTAGGGGGTATTGATTCACGCTGGTGTATGTCATATTCTTGTGACCAATGACAAGGTGCGCGCCGATGTAGGAGTGAGATGGACGACACCGCGTCTCTGTCTCTGGTGACGTGGATCGTGCGAGTGAGACGGATAATACTTCTCAGTGCGTCTCACTCTGTAGCGTGGATCGTAAGCGGTGGTATCTGGATACGCAGGACCAATAGGCAGCTACATGAGTGTGTGGTAGTTATTATAACCACATACATAATGTAAACTAAGTTCTTTAATAGAGCCTGTAAATTTGGTTAAAAGGATAAAGGTTAATAAATGTTTCAAGTTGAATAAATCCTTTTATTATGAGTTCTAATCCTGATAAACATAGGGATCTTTCCCCGTTATATACAGGGTCTGTCGTAAATAATGGATAACCCGTAAACTGGAGTTGGTCCGGATGTGAAACTGTAAGAAAATCGTATTTTCTTGCCAGGGTTTCTAACCATGTGAAAATGGCGTAGCATTTTATACTTTTTTATAAATTTCGCACTTTTTTCGTTCATTCCGTTGCCATTTCATCAAATTTAGGTATTTCTGTGTGATTTTTTTAGTATTATACTCCTATAGACGTGTATCATTTAATTTTAATACAATTTTAGGTGTTTTTAACGTAAACAATTTTCAAAATCATCAATCAAGGTTATAAAACTTCGTCATAATGATCTTATTCTACCAAAATTCTTTACACAAACGTTATTGGGCCACTAATAAGGATTTTCAGAAGAACATCAGGTTGTTTTTAGTAAAAAAAATATCATAACTCCATGGTAATAATGTAATAAAAGTGTTCAAATTTAAAATTGTTGTGCTCTAAATGTTTCATGCGATAAACATGTTGCGACAAGTTTATTCGAAAAAAGGATCATCAGGTAAAAAACTAACAAAGACAGCAATACAATGGGCCTCTATGCGTGAAAAGGACGATTGATGGTCATTGTTACTAGACAGATTCACACTGTCCCTTTCAAACTCACGGTGTGTGAAAATGTTAGCATGTTTTTGCCTTTAGGGTGCGCTCCTGATTGTAGAGTGTACACATCTCAGTGTGATTTTGACTATCGCATGTGCTCTTGTTTTCGTTAATTTCGTCAATTTGTTACTGTTTTCTAATATCGGACTTTGATTTGCCTTGTGATTTAGACTTGTGAACCTGGTGATACTGACGACTTAGCTCTCATTTACGGACATTGTTTTGTGCTATCGATTGGATTTGTTGTTTGGAAGTTTTTGCATCATGCCTCAGCAATACACGTCGGCTGAATACACAAACATGCATTACATTCATGGTTTATGTAATGGCAACGCTACCAGAGCAGCAAGTGTTTACCGTGAAAAATATCCAAATGCTCGACATCCTGATTACCGCGTCTTCATTAGAGTGCACAATGCATTTATGGAAGGACGATTTCCTGGGACTTGCGGGGATAGGCGGGGCCAGTGAAGGACGACCTCAACGACACAATGCAGCCGAAGTACTGGAAATAGTCGCTGAAGACCCTGGTACGTCCATAAGTGTTATTTCACGGCGTACCGGGATACCTCAAAAATCCGTGCACAGAATTTTAAAAAGCATGAATTATATCCCTTTCATTATCAAAGGGTTCAAACACTAATGCCAAGGGACGCTGCTGCGAAAGTAACATTTTGTCGCACAATGCTGCGAAAGATGAGAGAAGACCAATGTTATTTTAATAAAATTTTATGGAGTGACGAGTCAACGTGTCGAAAATATGTTTTTTTGATCCTCCACAATTTGCACAGCTGGCAACTTGAAAGCCCAAGATTGATACGTGAAGACAGATCGCAATATCAGTTTAAAATAAATTTATGGACTGGCATTATTAACGGACAAATCATTGGTCCATTTGAGTTGCCGGCAATATTAAATGCGGATATGTATATGGATTTTCTAATAAATACTTTACCTGGATTACTGCAAGACGTTCCACAGGAGATAAGAAACGAGATGTGGCTTCAAAATGATGGGTGTCCAGCACATTACGCTGTTCGTGTATGGGAACATTTAAATAATACATATCCAGATAGATGGATAGGTTAGGTTAGGTTATTATATAGGGCGATTGGGTCCAATTTTATGGCTCCACGTTCACCAGACCTTAACCCGTTGGACTTTTTTTACTGGGGCTGCATTAAGGAAGTAGTGTACAAGGAAGCAATAAGTTCTGTGGAAGAGTTGCGTACGCGCATTCAAGTAGCAGCAAGTAAAATCGCAGAAGCCGGCTATGCGCGTCGGATTAAAAGATATTTTATTAGGCTATGTAGAGCTTGTATTGCTGCCGGCGGAGGGCATTTCGAGCATTTATTTTACGTTATTGATAAAATAATTAGGCTATGTAGAGCTTGTATTGCTGCCGGCGGAGGGCATTTCGAGCATTTATTTTACGTTATTGATAAAATAATATTTTTTTTTACTAAAAACAACCTGTTTTTCTTCTAAAATCCTTATTAGTGGCCCAATAACGTTTGTGTAAAGAATTTTGGTAGAATAAGATCATTATGACGAAGTTTTATAACCTTTTATAACAATACTAAAATTTTTGAATTCTGACCTTGATATTGATCTCGCTCCTGTAACTTAATATTACTAGTAAAGTACACATTGTAATACCTTTTTAGAAAATGCACATACTAGACAATTTATTAAGATAATGGGCAGCTATAGCGCCATACTTTTTTTTCACAGTAAATGATCAAAGTTGACATTAAGAAAAAAATAGTTTAAAAAAAAGCATAAAAAGATGATTTTGAAAATTGTTTACATTAAAAACACCTAAAATTGTATTAGAATTAAATAATACACGTCTTCAGGAGTATAATACTACATCACACAGAAATACCAAATTTGATGTTATGGCAACGGATTGAACGAAAAAAGTAGCGCAATTTATAAAAAAGTATAAAATGCTACGCCATTTTCATATGGTTAGAAACCCTGGCAAGAAAATACGATTTTCTGACAGTTTACTTTTTTATTGCGGAAAAATGTACGGTTCCTGCTATATTTGTTTTTGCGCATAGGAAGTCAACGACTTTACTTATTTAAATGCGGTTTTCACTAATGCGTTTTGGTTACACTACTCAAGGTAAAATTTAATTAACTGACTTCCAAAAAAGGAGGCAGTTTTTTTTGTATGTTACACGATTAGTCCATCGCTTGTGGACGGATTTATAAAATTGTTTTTTTTGCTTTACGAAACATACTATTGGACCTTTAAGTTTCTACAATCTATAAAAAAGAAATGTAGTGCTTTAACTACTGTCAAAAATGAAAACACTTAACACACGTAACTCACTCGTTTAATAAAACTACACGTATAAACACTCGATAATACAACTCGTAATTAGATCTCGTAAATTTAAAACTCAGTATGTTTTATTTTTTTTTATTTTCGAAAGGGTCTACGCTAATGGTCTGGTTAAGACCGCTGTAGCGGCTAGTTTGCACAGTATGGAAATCTATTAATTAATAAGTCAAATTAGACTCGGTCAAACGATAGCGCGATCTAGAAAAACCGCCCCTTCGGCATAGTGACATCTAGCGTTGGGCATTGAAAGTAATACAATATATTGATAACATCACCATTAGAGTTGTACAGCGCCATCTCAAGGATCTCATCTCATCTCAAAGATAGTTGTAGTTATTTGTTTATTTGTTAAATGTAGTTAATTGGTCTTGCGACCAATTAACTACATTTTACACATCTCTTTAAATCTATTTTTAAATAATTATATTTCTTTTAGTTTATTTATATTAAATTACTTACAATTTTACACATTCTGGCCACCAAGGACTTGGTCCTTTAATCCTAGGGTTTAGTTAAAAGACATAACTTACTGACAGGACGCTTAAGCAGCCCTTTACTACATTTTAAAGTTACAACCCAAGATACATTATCAGGCCCAGCATGCTTTTCTACAACTTTTCCTAATATACATTTGGCAGGTGGAATGTTATCATCCTTTACAACTACAATATCTCCCACATCTAGTTCAGGTTTTTTATTACACCATTTTTTCCTCTGATTTAAATTACTTAATAACTCTTTAGACTATCGCTTCCAAAATAAATTTAACATTTTTTGAATTAACTTAAATCTATCCAAACCCGAAACATTTGAATCTGTATAATCTACATCCATTAAATTTAAAACAGGCTCACCTATTAAAAAATATCCAGGCGTTAGTGGAAGAGGGTCGTTAGGGTTATCACTAATAACGCTTAAAGGCCGGGAATTTGAGCAAGCTTCAATTTGCGAAAGCAGAGTAGAAATCTCCTCAAAAGTCAAAGTTGTATCCCCGGTGACACGTTTTAAATGAGCTTTAGTACATCGTACACCCGCCTCCCATATTCCTCCAAAATTCGGTGCGCTTGGTGGAATAAAATGCCATCTAGTTGATTCTAAACTTAATAACTCTGCTATTTCATTAGTAAACTCCGATTTAGCACTATCAAACATGTTCCTTAACATAGCATCTGCACCCACAAAATTAGTTCCATTATCGCTGTATAAATCTTGGCAATGACCTCTACGAGAAACGAATCTTCGAAACGCAGAAATAAACCCTTTAGCTGTCAAATCCGAAACTGCTTCTAAATGTATTGCCCGAGTCACCATACATACAAACAAACAAATGTATCCTTTGTAGGATTTAGCACCGCGTTCAGGAGAAAACCTTATGTTTATAGGACCGGCGTAATCCACACCCAAAATCTTAAACGGACGACTAGGTTTAAGTCTACATTCCGGTAATTGTCCCATCAACTGCGTAGCTGTTGATCTGAATACCTCAAACAAGTAACACAATTACGGTAACACTTTTTAACCATATCACGAGCTCTCAAAATCCAAAATTTAGTCCTCAAAAAACTCATCATAATTTGAGGTCCACCATGAAGAGTTTTTACATGAGCATTTGTCACTATTAACTGGCTAAGATGATTCTTAGCTGACAAAATAATGGGATGCATCTGATCATAACTCACGTCTGATTGCGTCAACCGTTCACTCACTCTTAAAACCCCATTTTTATCCAAAAAAGGGCAAAGCGTGCGTAAAGAACTCCGGTTAGCAACTTCTCCTTTAGTTTTTAGTGCGTGTATCTCTTCCGCGAAAGTATACTCTTGAACTTGTCTAATAACATAATTCTAAAGTTTCTTCCGTCTCATCCGGTGTAACAAATTTTGAAAAATCTTTTCTTTCATTAATAGGTACTCTAATCTTAAGAAATCTTCTACACAACGAAATCACTTTTAACAGTCTAGTCAATTCAGAAAATTTTGCCCATTCGAATTCGATCTGTTCATCCATTGTAGCAAAAGTTTTCACTCGTTCGTCTCCGTGTGTCTCAATTAAATCAGGTCAACTGTAACATTTAATCTCGATAGCCAACTCGGACCATACCACCATAAATCATAACTACTTAACTCCGTTGGTTTTAACCCTCTAGATGCGCAATCTGCTGGATTAACATCAGTTGACACGTGTCCCCACTGCTCATAATCCATAATTGTTAGAATATGTGATACTCTGTTACTCACATATTATGTCGCCCATTGACAAGCAGGTCCTCTTAACCAAGCCAGAACCACTGTAGAGTCGGTCCTTCCAAACAAATTACTTTTAGGTATTCTCATTACCTGGGAAACTTCATTTAATAGCTTTGCCGCCAAATCAGCCCCACAAAGTTCCAACCTAGGTATTGATAACTCCTTCTTTATCGGTGCTACTTTAGTTTTGGCAGTAACTAGCATTACATGTACTTGCTGTTTCTCGTCCAAAACTCTCAGATAAATAGCAGCTGCATATGCTATATTTGATGCATCAGAAAATGCATGAAGCTCAAGCTTACACCTTTTTGTACAGCGAAGCCATCGTGGAATCAAAATATTCTTAGTATTAATTAACTGATTTCTGTATTTTAGGCATTCTGTTAATAAATTTTTTGGTAATTCTTCGTCCCACTCTAAATGTGCTTTCCATAATTTCCGAGTAAAGACTTTTGCCGTAATAACCACTGGTGAAACCCATCCAATAGGGTCATAAAGTTTAGCTATGTCCGATAAAATCCTCCTCTTCGTAATAGGTTCCTCCGTTTTCTCTAAATTAACTACATACTCAAATTTGTCTGTCACTCGATTCCATTTTATACCTTCACCGTATTATCATTATTTATTGTTATAGATTTCTCAGTATTTATTTTATTCTTCTCAAAATAATTCATAACTCGTTCATTACTGCTACTCCACTTTTGTAATTCGAAACCGCCAGACTTCATCAGTTCAGTCATTTCATTGTATATATTTAATGTTTCTGTCTCTATCTCACATCCGGTCATGAGATCATCAACATAATAATCATTTAAAGTAATATGTGCAGCAACTGGAAACTTATCCTTTTCTACAGGGGCGTGCACTCCATATAGGCAGAAATGCAGTGCTTTACTTGTCATTCACAGATATTTTAGTAAAACGTTGGTACGTTTTAGATAACTTTAATTAATAGTAAATAAATTAATTTAAAAAATATAATAACTTAAAAACGCCTAATATTTTATAAATAGCAACTAATGCCGGTGCGTGCTGCAGGACAAATCATCGCATGTATGTGTAATTTTCATACTTCGCAAACGCACAAATCCATGAATATCGACATGATTATATACCGGTAACTCATGCGGCAGGCGATAGCCGAACCTCACCGAGCCGAGCTGGGAGCGCGGTTCGGCTATCCGATCGCTTCCGAAAACCGCCGAACTGGCTTGTCGGAAATGCCTCGTTGCCTCGAAAATTCGTTGCCTATAATTTCGACTAAAAACAATATGACTTGAATCTAATGAATTATCTATGCACGTAACATGCATTTTTGTTTAGTAAGGTTTTATTTGTTTAAATAGAAGAAATGTTTTGTGTTTGCGGGGGCCATATTGCATATTTCATGTGATAAGCATTGTTTACAATTTAATCGCTCCTGTTTATTTATAGTTTTCTTAAAAGATTTTTCATTTTAACAATTGAAAGTGTGTACATTTAACAGTTTCTTACTGAGTTTCTATAATAATTGTAGTGATTTGCTTTTACAAGGTCCGTTTGTTCATTTTTATAAAATGTTATTTGATTGTGAGGTATGCGTTGATAATGTGTGTTTATTAAAAATTAAAAATAACAAGGTCTCACAATTGTCATTCAATGAAAAGATTCAAATTTTGTCTAAAGGTAGGTGTGTACCCGAGTTACAACAATTAAACCAGCAAAAAAATAATGTAACTCGAAAATTTCATGTTAAAAGTTATGAAACGTATAACTGGCTGTGTGGTTGTGTACACACGATAAAATTATATTGTTTTCCTTGCATATTATTTAGTAATTTACATCGGGATATAGTAATCTCAAGTAACCGGAACCTTGAATATGTGAAAATTGAAGCTGACTGGTGAGTATTATTAAAATATGCTTATTATTTTACTTATTAGAACTTCTTCCGCCGCGACGATCGATCGCTGTTTTGTCTGCGTTGCCGTAGTAGATGTACATGAATAGTACATTTAAGACTTGCTCTGTTGGCATAGTTTCGACTTAGAGATCCGTCGCTTGGCTGTAGCTATGCTAAAAATCTATAAACGAAAAAGTTTTTGTGACCGAGTACTTCGCCGCATACCCGGTGTCATAATCCTGTGCACGCCACTGCTTTTCTATATGTGCTAATGTTTCTAAATTTTTCACATCAAGATACGGCGCGCAAGCTGTTCCAAAAGTCAATGTTAATAGTTGGTAATGCTGAACAGAATACTCTGGATTATTTCTCCATAATATACGTTGATATTTAGCATCATCTCTATGTACTTGCACTTGGCGATACATTTTGACCAAATCAGTAATTAAAACTATAGGATGATTACGCCACCTTAGCAACAAATGACGCAAATCTTGCTGAAGTTTAGGACATATCATAAGGTCATCATTTAAGGATGATAAGGATGTTATTGATGCCTTTATTTGAGGCATTAAATACCACTCGAACTTTTGTTGTAGCTTTGCCTTCCCTCACGATCACATGATGAGGAAGATACACAGATGTGGAGCTATAAGCATCGTCACTATCTACTGTTTCCATGTGATTGAGCGCTACGTATTCCTCTAACACGTTATTATAATATTCACTGTATAAATTAGGTTTTTTGGTCAACCTTCTCTCTAATGCACATAGTTTTCTAAAAGCTGTGACCAACGTTTGTCGATATTGACATTGCGGGTCATTTGTTTTAAACGGTAATTTAACAACAAACTTCCCATCTTCTCTTCTAGTGGTAGTTCTCTCGTATAATCTCTCACACTCCTTTTCCTCTTCTGTTAACTTTTTCTCAATACTATTAGGCTCGTTCTCTATCTCCCAAAATTTCTTCAATAGCTCATCTTCTCGTATCTGTACATGTAACGTTACTATATTTTCTCTATTAAACTCCTGTGATATTTTTCCGGACAAAATCCATCCAAATAAAGTATTTTGAGCTAGTAAATTCCCATGCGGACTCTTCTTTACTCCATTTTGTAATATTTCTCCATATACATCAGCACCAAGTAACATGTCAACATTACTAACTACTTCACTAAAACTTCACTCAAAGTTCACTAAAAAATGAGGCTTGAGAGCCCCGATCAATTAAAGCTCTTATTACATAATAACCGTGTCTAGATTTAGATTTTATTACAGCTGTAGCTAACAATACATTATAAGTTTTAACAGTTTCCCTCTAAAACTTTGCAACTATATTATCCGCGCCCCTCTCTACAGTAACCTCTCTTTCTTTTTGTTGATTACCTCTCTTATTTGTTTCAGATTGCCTCGATCTATCGTAAGCATCTTTATCCTCTTTTTCAAAATGACGCATCGTATGGTGCTTTTTGCCGCATTTACGACAGGAAGCGTTCTGGTGACATTTATAAACTGGATGCGTCGGTGCGAGACAGTTGAAGCATAATCTCCTGGCCTGTGCCAAATTTTATCGCTCTAGCACAGATTTATTCTTAAATTGGGCACAATAATAAATGTAATTCGGGCCATTACATACCTCACACTTTTGCTCGGGTGCTCTCTTTTTTACTTCCATAGCAGAATGAAAAGTTTTCGTCTTCACCACTTGGTTTCTTGTTTGCTTATTTGTTTCTATCAACTCTAATGTTCTGAAACATGTTTCCGAAAATTGTTCTAAACACACCGGCATATTTAGCGGAACACAAAAAAGGTCCATAATTAAAAAAATGTGGTTTTATTTTAAAATCTACTTACTACACTTCTTTTGTTATTTAAAGTTTTATTTGTTTTACTTAAAATGAGATCACATTAAGAACAGATTTTTCGAGTAAAGGCTATTTGTGAAAAATGGTACATTTTTTAACTTTTCATGTAACCGGGAAAAGTGAAAATTAATATTAAAATAACAATTAATTAAATTAGAAAAATGGTGATTAATATCGCGTATTTCCTCCACGTGCTCTTATTAAAGTTTCTACCCGTCTAGGCATACTGAGAATGATGTTATCGATGGTCTCCTAGGATAGTCTCCGCCATTCCTCAACTACGGCGATTCGCAGTTCACCCACGTTGGCAGGAGCTGGAATTCTGGACTTAACTTTTCTTTTCAGCAAGTCCCAAACGTGCTCTACTGGGTTCATATCTGGTGATCTCGCCGGCCACTCCATAACAGTGATATTTATATCATTAAGATAAGCTTGAGTTACCCGAGTGGTATGCAGCCGAGCATTATCCTGCATGAAAACAAAATCGTCACCGATATATGTGGCAAACGGTACGACATTTTCTTTTAAAACTTCTCTGATATAGCGGTCTGCAGTCAGACTCCCTCTGTCAATCACTACCAAGTCTGTGCGAGCTCCCAAACAAATGCCCGCCCAAACCATTATTGATCCACCACCGTATGCAACTGTAGTTTCAAAATTTGTCTGAATGTATCGTTCTCCTTTGCGTCTGTATATTCTTTGCCTGCCGTCAATTTGATTTAAGAGAATTCTGCACTCATCACTAAACAATACCTTACTCCATTGGTCCGCGTTCCAAAGTCGATATTCCTGAGCAAAAGTTAACCTGTTTCTACGATGATTTACCTCGAGCCTTGTCTTGTTGTCTTACATATGTCTCCCACTGTCTCAAAGACTCTTGGTCTAATTTCGATACTACTAAATAAAGTAATATTGAAACCCATTGATCCATATGAATATTGAGATTATTAAGTGCTTTTAAACAAGATGTGGTGGTATCTAATAAATATCTCAATGCATTAGTCGATTCGTGCTGTATATGTTTTTGTCCGAATAAAGTTTTCATTATTGCGTTACAATTATATCGCTTATTGTTGTAGCGCTTAGTTAGTTGATCCCACGCTTCTTGATAATTTGCGGATGTCGTAGGAAAGTTTCTAAGTAAAGTCTCAGGTTCTCCTGACATACTCGACTTAAGGTAATGCAATTTTTGTACCGGCGAAAGTGATTGATTTTCATGTATGACACGAACATATCATAAAATGATTGCCACTCGTTATATTTTCCAGAAAAATGTGGAAGCTGTATTCTCGGTAATTGCACCTCAGAACTATTTAATTTCAGTGCTGGCAACGAACTTTCTGCAGAATCTGTTTGTGGTGTGGTGCGGCGTTTGTAAACCAAGGTAATCTCTCAATAGAGCTTTATACTGTATAAATAATTCTTGAAATTCATCTTGCTTATCGTCTGTGAAATATTCATATTTTTGTATTTCTTCATCTGTCACCATTGCCATAATCTCAAGATGATTTTGATTAAAAGTCTCCTCTAACTTCTCTAAAGCTTCCATTCTAGCCATTAAATAATTATGTTTATTTCGTGTTTCCTGATTAGATTTCTTAAAGTTACGTTCGGCTTTAACCAATTGGTCATACAATTCCTTTTGCCCTTTAATTAACTTCTCCACTTTAAAAGGCAATTCACAATTCGTATTACACGTGTTAAAGTTCTATATAAAGTTTGCAACAACTAATTCTATCTGAACCACTTGAGGCGCGACTCAAAATTTATATCAGTCTTTAACTATTGGAACCTTCTTCTTCTATTCTTCTTCTATCTTCACCGAACAAAGTTTTACAGGTCTAATATTAATGCACAAAGATTGTTATATAAATATTTTTTATTATATTATATTATATTTAGTTTTTTATAAGTCCATATCACACACATGTTTATAATTTATGGAATAGATTCTCAAAAAAATTTTACAAGTCCAAAGCATCACAAATTTTTCTAAGTCTATAGAATAAATTCACAAACCAAAAAATTTGGTTTTGGAGACGATAATTACTGATTGGCTGGTCAGAGACAGTTTTGTCGAATGAATAGAGGTAATGACAAAATACTTTATTTATAAATCAAATTAATTCGATTAAACTAACCTGTCCGTAACTAGGAAAACCGAATACAAATCGACGCTCATGTTTTGCGTAAAAGTAATTATTTTTTAGATATTTTACTGATAAGATGTAGGTGTCAAAAATAGCACTAACGGTTTGGTGAACACACTGTGTTAATTTTTTTGGTTATGTAGTTTTCATCCTATGGTCGCGGAAACTTCAAAATGCAATGGCGAGTAAGATGTTACTGTTGATTTGTAAATAAAAAAAAAGGTGGAGATTTAAAAAAACCTTTCATTTTAAGAAAATATCACAGGCTATTCCACTTTTTTATATTTTTTTACTGCTGGAACATTTGGTATCTAACAAGATCTCACCTTAGGCAACAGAGACTTGACGATTTCTGTTTTTCAAGATCACGATTTTTAAAGAACAGTAAGCCGTACCTTAATTATATAAACCTTATTTCCAGTAGGTACCTTTTTCCAACAATGTTAATTTTTAAGATTTTAAATGGGTATAATAGTAATAACTGAGCACATAATTAATTGTTTTTACGCACTTTGTTAGACTTTATTATGTTATCAGCTACGCATATTAGGTAAATAAATATTTTTAATAGATACGAGTGTACCTTGTTCCAAATAAAATACCTACTAACTAACTGTAAAAAATATTAATAAAATAATTAAAATATTTCTAAAAGTGAAAATATAAATATTACAATTATATAATTTTGGTATACCTAATCTGATTGTGTTTTTATTTTTTCAGATTGTAATTTTATAAATACTTACAACTTAAAATAAGATTTATTTATTTTTCTCTTCTGTTTTGACAACTTGACACAAGGGATGCGTATCTTGTGCCACAGACAAAAATAAGAATTTAGTTAAATTGAATTATAAAAAAGTAACTGTTTTTTTTTATTAATAAGTGTAGGTTTTAATAAAACATCGAAGTAAAAAAAACATACAAGTTTATATAATATGCAAAAAAATTAAAATATTTTATAAAACTTTAAAAAAATCCGGATTGTCCGGATAATCCGGATTTTGCAATCCCTAAGCATAATCTTTCAGCATGGAAAATTGAAGTTTCTATGTCTTATAGTTTAGAAATGCCAGCGGGACCAACTTATAAACCACTTTGGAGGCCGATTACTCGAAAATGGTTTACTTCCTAAATAACCAAGAGCATGTGACGATATGTCTAAGGAGGATTCCGTAACTATCAACGCGCAATAGTTTGCTTTGATTTACTTCAAAAGTTATTGTCCGATTTCGCTAAAAATAATTTTCCTAAAGAGTGTTCAGCATGATCTATCAGCACGGAAACTTATAAGTTTATATCTCTTATAGCTTAGAAATGCTAAGGGGGGACCAACTTACAAAGCACTTTGGAGGCCGATTACTCAATAATGGTTGACTTTGTAAAAAAGTCATGTATCAAACCTTGCCTTTATTTTAAAATACCTATTCAACGATACCTCACACGATGGGTTAGAATAAAAAAAAAATGTTTCATCCCCACTTCACATGTATAAAACCCCCACCACCACCACTAAAATGTAAAATTATTAATATATTATGACAGCAAAACTGAGATCTATACACAGTCTTTAAGTGTACTAAAATTCATCTATTTGACGGACGGACAGAGCGAAACTATAAGGGTTCCTCAAGTATTACGGAACCCTAAAAAGTCATGTATGAAACCATCTCTTTATTTTAAAATACCTATTTAACGATGCCCGGCATGCCCCACACGATAGGGTAGAATGAAAAAATGTATGGAGAGCCACCCCTAAAATGTAAAATTATTATTATTTTATGATTCTAAAACCGAGATCAATATACATTCTTAACTGTACCAAATTTCAACTATTTATATTCATAATAACAGAAGCTAGAAGCGCGGATAAACAGACAGATAGACGGACGGACAGAGCGAAACTATAAGGGTTACTTGAGTATTACGGAACCCTAAAAAATTATCACAAATAATGTGATATTTTCAGAAGCTATTAAGACGGATACAAATATTACTTATTCTTTATTTAGGAGATATATTAAAAATTAAATAGTACGTGTGAAAACTTATTTTATGTACTCTGTGTTATTACTATATTGCAGTAGGTATACCTATATTTTGCTAAAGATGTTTTTTACCACGAACACTCTGCCACGCGGGCGAAGCTGCGGGCAATAAATAATATTTATAAAATAAAATTTTCTTTATGAAGGTAAAATAAATATCTATAATATAAAAATTATAATTTATTAATAGACTTATATTACGTAATGTTCGAAAATTGGACAATTGGGTTAGTACGTCCGCATTTTAAACGTGTATTTTGACATATTTGGGCAAGCACGCCACAAATGTGTAATATAAAATTGGCGTTTTGTCGTACTGGCCACTTTGATCTCAAATATTAGGTCTTTACCTATGAAATTGCCGTTTTTGTATGAAAAAATTTAAACGAATTTTTTTCACGTATTTTTTATTTGTATTAATCGAAGTAATCACCCATGCAATCAATGCATCTTTGCTAACGCAGTGGCAGTTTATTGATGCCCTTCTTAAAAAATCAGCTGGACGGGAGCAACAAATTCTTTCAACAAATTCAAATGCATTTTGTACTGCCTCTCGGGTATTGAATTTTTTTCCCGCCAAGAAGTTATCCAAATTCTGGAAAAAGAAGTAGTCTGTAGGCGAGGTCTGGTGAGTAGGGCGGATGACGGAGAGCTTCCAACGCCAGTTCTTGCAACTTGGAGACCGTCTGCTGTGCAGTATGAGGTCGCGCGTTGTCGTGCAGGAGCAGCGGAGACGAGCGATTGACCAATTCTGGTTGGAGATGTGCCAGCTTCTCCATCATTGTGTTCAGTTCAATGCTCACCCCGTTTGGTAAGAAGCTGTGATGAATCACATTGGCGCTAGACCACCAAACAGTGACCATCACTTTTCTAGGGGTAAGTTTTCGTTTAGGGCATTGTTTAGGTGCTGAACCAGGATCCAACAAACTTGCTGAGCGCTTGCGGTTATCTAACAGAATCCATTTTTCATCGCAGGTAACAATGCGGTTCAAAATTCCTTAATTTGTGTGTCTGTTGAGCAGTGCAAGTCACGTCTCGACGCGTACATCGCGCTGGCGATCATTGAGATCGTGGGGAACCCATTTGTCAAGGTCTTTTACCTTGCCAATTTAACGCAAATGGACCAATATTGTTTTGACGCTAACGTCGAAAGCTGCTGCTAATTCAGCCGTAGATTGTGTATTATCAGCTTCCACAATCGCCTTTAATTCGCCATCGTCGACCAAAGTTTTCGGACGACCGCGAGGTTCATTTTTCAGGTCGAAATTTCCAGAACGGAAGCGAGCAAACCAATAACAGGTGGTGCGTTGGTTTGTAGTGTTAGCTCCGTAAACGTCGTTGATGTTGGGTGCCGCTTGTGCCGCGTTGCTGCCACGACGGTACTCATATTCCATAATTACTCGAATTTTTAACGTATCCATGATGATGAAAAAGATTGAAATGCGATGAAAAATGTAACACTAATCAATAAACAAATGACTACTTTGGAAAAATTATTCCATGTTTTTAAAATAAAATTAATTTGAAATTAGAATTCTTAGCCAAACAAAAATTATTTTGATTTGAAATGGCAAGTACTGCAGAACGGCAATTTCATAGGTAAAGACCTATTATATCTTCTTTGGTTAGGAATTCTAATTTCAAATTTATACCGCTATTAACTCAGACTTTTGTGTTTCGAAAACCTTAATTCATTTGTTTTTTTCTCTTTTGGGTTTTTCTTTGCGTCACTCTGTTTACAAAATGGAAAACTGGAAATATCGTATAATTTTCGAGTAGGTACGAGTTCCACCGTGGCTCCATGTCTGCAGAAACGGCTCGAAGGATTAATGATGTGTATGGCGGCGGTGTCACAAAAGAAAACACAGTGCGTTTTTGGTTCCAACGTTTTCGTTCTAGAAATTTCGACCTGCAGAACAAGCCCCGTGGACGGCCGGAGACCAAAGTTGATAATGAAGAATTGAAGGCTATTGTGGAAACGGATCCATCGCAAATCACGTGCGAGTAAGCTGCAGGCTGCGGTGTTAGTGATAAAACTGTTTTAATACACTTGAAGCAAAAGCTAAGGGGAACCTCATGAATTAAGTGCAGCAAACCTACAAACGCGCGTCGACTGCTGCGTTACATTACTCAACCGGCACAATAATTAAGGGATTTTAAATCGAATCTTTACCTGTGATGAAAAGTGGAAACGCTCATCGCAATGGCTGAACCCTGGCGAACCAGCCAAAGCCTGCCCCAAGCGAAAATTTACTCAAAAAAAGTTACTTGTGAGCATTTGGTGGACTAGTGCCGGTGTCATTCAGTACAGCTTTCTTAAATCTGGCCAGACGATTACGGCAGATGTCTATTGCCAGCAACTGCAAATCATGATGGAAAAGCTAGCTGCTAAACAACCGAGGTTGGTCATTAGCTCTAGGCCACTGCTGCTTCAGAATAATGCTAGACCACACACTACATAAGCTGATATCATGCTAGATAGCAATGGTATATATGTCGCAGGGATATGATAAAATCGGGGATTTGGTCAATTCCCTAAGGGATTTGATCAAATCACGGAGGATGGCAAAATAACAACATGATTTTATCTTTTCCACAGCCGAACATATAACCTCCTCCTATTTGGAAGTCGGTTAAAAATAAAAACATTTTAGTTGCGTATGATTTGCCTATTTGTAATAATCACTTATTGAAACATGTAGCTGACTTGTGGCATCGTGAATTACAAAGAACATTATTTTTCTTACAGGCACATTTATTCGTTTTGCATTGTACTTTGGACTTTTGGCAAGAACATTGTTTGAATCCTTGACCACCGAATACAGATAATTTTCCCGCAATTTCACGCAAACTCAGCTTAGTCGGTGGAATGGAATCGGTTAATTTAGCTGTAGATATTTGAACAGCGTTTCTAGGAAGCCAATCTTTTATGATGCCAACTGAAGTACCAATTTGAAATAAGTTATTTTTCGTGTCTAATACAATCCGTGTAATATTATTTGCATCTAGTGGACCCCTGTCTACTTTTGGTACATCAACCAAAACGGTGGAACCAACTAATATATCTTTGAATTTCTTAGAAGAAGTGTCTTTCATTTTATCTGCAGATCTTTTTAAATTTTGTAAAGCATCTTCTCTTTGCTTTTTAATATTCTCTTCTTTTTGGCATAATAGGCATAGAACTCCCGATCCATATCCTTCTTCACTTGTCGTAATGCCACATATTACATGCACGGAATTGCCACAAACGTCACAAAAATGTGCTCCTGTAGATTCATGTCCACAAACAATACAAAACATTTCCTGTACTCTTTCAACCGATTCTGATACAACTGGTGGTTCAGCTATTAACTCGATCAATGTGGGAATATTTGGTGCTTCAGGTTCTAACGGTATTGCTGATTTGCCAGGTGCAGCTTGCTCTAAAATCAATGTGGTAACATTTGGTGCTTCAGGTTCAGACAGTATAGCTTATGTGCCAGGTATAACTCGCTCTAAAATCAATGTAGTACTATTTGGTGCTTCAGATTCGGGCGGTATAGCTGATGTGCCAGGCACAACTTGCTCTAAAGTCAATGTGCTATTTTCAATTAATACACTAGCTAGTTGTTCCTCACAAATTTTAGCGTCTTTGTCAATTGACTCAGTAGCTGATACGTTTTCCTGCTTGAGAAACTGATCCAATTCCTCTTCAGTAACTAACTTGCCAAGTAATTCTGTTGGTATATGAGTAGATTGGAGTCCTGTTTTTGGTTCTGTTCCAAATAATGCTTTGTACAGTGAACGTTTAATGGTACGATGAAAGGAGGAATTCTTTTGAAACTGAACAAAATAACAGCCGATCGCCCAATTTTTACTATCATTATCAATCAACCAAGCTCGTAACATAGCTTCGACATCTTGATTTGAACGCTCAACTGATCCTTAACTCGCTGGATGTCTAGGCCTACCGTTAATAATTTTACATGTTGGCCACAAGGCAGTTAATTCTTGAATGATTGCAGCAGTAAATTCACGGCCATTATCGCTTTGTAGTATATAGGGACAACCTACTTCCAGGAAAATTTTCAATAGTTCTATTGCAACTTCAGCTGCTCTTTTTGAAGTCAATGGTCGCAGAAAGCTGAATTTTGTTGCGTGGTCTTGTAATGTAATAGCCATTTATAATTTCTGTCGGGGGTTGACTGGAAGTCAATTAAATCAACTTGACCACGATGGTTAAAATCACTAGAGACAATCGGGCAAACAACGATACCTTTTCTTGGGAATTTCTTCTTAGATTGACATACTGAACACAGTTTCAAAAATTCTAATACAACAGAAGTAGGAATCAAATATGGATTTTAAATTATATAGCATTTTATCTCTGCCTCCGTGGCCCGTCGCTTGATGGGTCTCACAAAGTATAGCATAAAATTCATCTGGAGGCACTATTTTCACCACCGAGTCAGTAGATAATTTTCTTTTCAATATTAAAAACTTTGTTGTGCCTACCTCCATTACATCATATTTGTTACCGTAATAATATTGCTTGTTTGTTCTCTTAAGTTTCAGTACTGCAGCTGATTTAAATTCTTCAATCGCTGAAATAGCATCTTCTATTCTTTCTCGAGTCCATAACGGTTTTTCCTTATCCTGCCGTCCTTCTAACATAGCCATAATAGCTTCATTAAACTGAGTTTCACACACAAACCCAGTATGTGGCGGATATTCTTTCACATTCGACGCCATTCCGCATAATTTTCGTAAAATTATACTCAAAAGTGAGCACGCGCGTCGTGTGCTTGAAACCGACTGACAACCGACTGACACCGCGCGCGCCGCGCGGGCGCCGCGAGCGGGTGCGTGGTGGAGCAGAGGGCGTGATAGCTACGGCCTGCCTAGCGTTTGCAAGCGCGACTCAAGAACTGACATGTTTTTTGTTATTTCACTGAACCAATTTAGGGATTTGTTCAATTCACTAGATTTATTTAGGGAAAAAATAAAATCATGTTGTTATTTTGCCATCCTCCGTGATTTGATCAAATCCCTTAGGGAATTGATCAAATCCCCGATTTTATCATATCCCTGCGACATATACATTGATTAAATAAATATATGTTTAAAAAAACGACTATGTTCCTCCTTTACAAACGCCAATTTCATATGTAATTACCTAATATTATGTACATATTTGTGGTGTGCTTGCCAAGACCTTATTTTGATACCAAACACGTGATGATTATCTCGGTTTATTTTTTTAGATGTTAGAATTTGAAGTTAAATTTTCGAAATACTAAATGTTGAAAAAAATAAATATAGCCTATGTTACGAATGTATTGACACCTGATTTATTAAAATCGGTCCAGCAGTTTAGACGCTACGAGGGAACAAACACATACATACAAAATCATTACCCTTCCTTTTGGCTTTGCCGTAGTCGGGTAAAAATGATTGTTGTATATAAAACACTAGCTTTTGTCCGCGGTTTTTCCCGCGTGAAATTAGATTTTTAACTGAATTCCAAAAAAAGGAGGTAGTTATATGTTTGGCTGTATGTATATTTTTTTTGTATGTTCAACGATAACTCCGTCGTCTGTTGACCGATTTTCAAAATTATTTTTTTGATGTATACTTCTAAGTTGGTCCCGTTTTCACAAAAGTGGTGGTAACCTGATCATGGGATCCGTGAGGAATCGAGGGAACTCCTCAAAATTTATATGGACACATTAGTGATTTCGACTTTTTCTGAAGTAATTGGGTTACATATGCTACCAAAAAGTAAGATTTTGCACCAAGGTATACTCTGGATCCAAAAGTACTGAACAGAACTCCTGACTCCTTATAGATACATGTTTGGGGATTTGGGGATATTAGATTTGGGCGTTGCTTAAAGAACTGCAAGCATAAGCCACTATGTCAATTAAAGTAATCATCATCATCACCATAAATCATAACATAATGATGATATAATAGGTACTTCTCATAATATTATACACCGACACGGATATCTTTGAACATTACTCTGCCGGTTATGGACTGATTTTCAAAATTCTTTTTTTGATGTATTAATCTGAAATTGGTCTCGTTGTGACCAAAGCGGTGACCGGCATCGATGAGGAATCGAGGGATCTATTCGAAATTTATATGAACATATCATATAGTGATTTTGACTTTTTCAGAAGTAACCCAAGCATATGCTCCCAAAAAGTAAGATTCTGCACCAAGGTATACCAAGGTATATCTAAAAGCACTGAACAGAACTCCTCGGTCTTTAAAGATACGCGTTTGGAAATTTCGACATTGTTTAAAGAACTGCAAGCATATGCCATTATGTAACTTACAGTCATCATCATCATGATCTTATATACAATACCTAATGGAAGCTTGGCGCGTATTCAATTATACATTCGATCGTTTTTTTTAAATGTTCTTAAAATGTGTTATTAATATTATTATATATACGAGGGCGGGTCAATAAGTCCGTGACTTTTGGAATAAAACACAGATTTTTTGATAAATAAATCATTTTATTTTTCAACGTAGTCCCCCTTGAGCTCTATACACTTTGTCCAACGCTTCTCCAATTTTTTTATCCCTTCCAAAAAATATGATTTGTCGAGGTCCTCAAAATAAGCCTTTGTTTGCGAGATGACTTCATCATTGGAGTCAAATCTTTTTCCACCGAGCCATTTTTTCAGGTTTGGGAACAAGAAGTAGTCACTCGGAGCCAAATCTGGAGAATAGGGTGGATGTGGGAGCAATTCATAGCCCAATTCATGGATTTTTGCCATGGCAACTGCACATGTGTGCACCCTTGCATTGTCTTGGTGAAAAATAACTTTTTTCTTGGCCAAATGAGGTCGGTTTTTTTTCAAATCCTCATTGAAGCGGTCCAATAAGTTGGCATAATATTCCCCATTAATTGTTCTTCCCTTTTGAAGATAGTCAATGTGGATTATCCCACGTGCATCCCAAAAAACAGTCGCCATAACTTTATTGGCTGACAAACCCACCTTGGCCTTCTTTGGCGCCGATTCACCCTTAGAAACCCACTGTTTTGACTGTTGTTTGGTCTCTGGTGTATTGTGATGGATCCATGTTTCGTCCACGGTTACAAAGCGGCGCAAAAACTCCTCCATATTGTGATTAAACAACGCCAAACCTTCCTGTGAAGTTGTTACACGATTGCGTTTGTGGTCGACTGTGAGCAAACGCGGCACCCATCTTGCGGAAAGCTTTCTCATGCCCAAGTGATCATTCAAAATTGAAACCACTGAGCCATGCGAGATGCCTATGGCTTCCACAATCTCTTGCACTTTCAATCTTCGGTCGGCCAACACCATATCGTGAATTTTTTCGATTGTTTCGGGTGTAGAGACCTCAACTGGGCGTCCAGGACGTTCGGCATCTTCAGTGCTTGTAAGGCCACAACGAAATTCAGTAAACCACTTTTTTACCATTGAAATCGATGGTGCAGAGTCCCCATAGTATTTATCAAGCTTAGCCTTGGTCTCGGTAATGGTTTTTTTTCGCAAAAAATAATGCTTAATAAGCACACGAAATTCACTTTTTTCCATTGTTTCCTTAAGTTACTGGATAGTCTGATAAAGATAGCTGTAAAACACAAACTAACTGACGCAGCAAGTTCAAATTTTGATAGGAGTCAACTGACAGATGCCTGTTGACAGGAGTAGTGTTGCTTTTTCAGTAAGGAGGTCAGAAATTCAAAAAGTCACGGACTTATTGACCCGCCTTAGTATTATTATTTTGAAACGAAAAATTAAACCGACTTCCAAAGTAATAAAAATGCACAAAAAGTATGAAATAAAACTTTATTTTCTAAATAATTCCCATTTTAAATTTGGCTGAGATTTTAACTATTTCTCTACCTACTCAATCTTCAAAATGTTGAAGTCGGTACCAGCCAACTTGAACGTGTGTTCTATTTTATTTAAATATTGTTTTATCAGGATGTTGTTCGGGCTGGTACCGACTGCAAAATTATGTTGAGTAGAGAAATAGTTAAAATTTTAACCCAATTTAAAAGGGGAATTATTTAATACTTTTTTGTGCATTCTTACTTTGAAAGTCGGTTTAATTTTTTATTTATAAATAATATATCTATGAATTCGAATGTTTCTAGATGGACTATTCTTAATGCGTTTTGCCTAATTAGCAGATATGAAAATTTTGTTGTTTTTGTTTAAAGATGCAAAAAAATGTACTTACTATAATTGATATGTCACGGGACAGCTAGTTATTGATTATATTAACTAGTAGCTGTCCCGTCACACGTTGTCTTAACTATGAACTGGAGTAAATAAATAACTATAACTACAACCTACACCTACTCCGGCACCTACAATCTACACCTATACCTTTTCCAACATTTCTGTCCAGGCCTATCCCGCCTGCCGGTAGCGAGGCGTGTATATACAAGTCTCGACATCATATCGGCTTCCCTTACGAATATTACTTAATAGATGGCGCTAAGTGCAATAAAAATAAAGTAGGTATTGTTGTTATGTATTGCAATAAATATTAACTTACCTACGCGGCTTAGCATTTCGTTGATGTCACGCTTCGCCACTGCCGCCTAGGCCTATTGAATATCAATTTAGAGAATTTACGAGTATGTAGGTCTAACTCAGTGAGCGAAGGATAGAAAAGCCTGCAGGATTATCCTTAAATCATGTGTAGCTATTATGATCTAATTATTACAGTTTAGTTGTATGAGCATGTCTTAGCACTAACCTATATCTAATGGGCGTTGTACATTTAAATAACCTAAAAAACCTGTGGTGCTATTTGGTCCGCAGCCCGTACGCAAGTGCGGCGACAAAACCTATTTCATTGTTTCGAAATTGAAGGTTAAACAGCTAGTTTAATAAAACACAGTCAGTATATTAGTGGGCATTTTTAAGTTAACATACACTGTGAAAATACAAAATAGTTAAAACTACAATACAAAATGAGGCAGATTAAGAATACTTTTCGCGTGAAACTATTTTATGGTGCCAATTGACACCTTAAAACATAAAAAATAAATTCGTATTTTTAAAACTACCTAACTATAATTTTAAAAATGGATAGGGTATTAAATTTAACTGGCAGTATTAAATGTTACAACATATTTACTTAATAATAATGATACACCAATACATTTCTAAAATTATTAATTTGATAAAAAGTAAAAATAAATACTAGTAAATAATACCGTTCCTCCTTGGTGACTTCACTAAATCAGGATTAGAGATTCATGAAGTCTCTCTTAGTTATAACTTGTAATAAAAACTAAATGCCTTAGAATCTATCGAGGTTGTTGTGTCGTATAAACAATAATAAAACTTAGGTTCATGGTAACAATCTCATAAAATACAAAATTGAATATGCCTACGTGACTTTAAACATATTACTTCCTGCCCGAAAACAGTTATATAAAATGTAAATTTAAACTTGAAAATATCTAACACATTTTCATATAGTACAAAATATGTGCGTATATTTTGATTAGTTCAGTTTCACTACAGACAACTAATCATTACTGTTTGCTACAACTTGAAATTGGAAATAAGTTGTATATGAAAAATGCATGACGAGCAATGAATGGTAAATTAAGATCGATCTTTCACTTAAAACATAACTTTGTAGGCAAATAAATACTTATCTAAGTATTCATTCTTATAGAATCTTCTTTAAGAGTCTGATACCGCTCTTAGATACAAATTTTTGATGACAATTTCGTTACACTTATAGATATATTTTGAACTGCAAATTACTACCTAACATCCGGCGCATTCATTAGTATCTGTAGCGGCAACCTGAGGAAGGCGTCCTTCATGTTGCCGCAGTAGGACTCCGGGGCCTCCGTCAGGTATTTGTCCATGTTCAGCACCACCTGCTTTGGATCGCTGCCTATCTCGTACTCGTCTATCGCCCTGTAGATTGCCTGGAATAAATAAAAAAAATATTTAAATAGCAATTCCTCTTAAATAGATATTTTATAAACACTATTTGACGTCATATTTTTCATATTACTCAAAGGGTTTGTTGCATCAATGCCTCACACTGTGTACAATATAATTAAGCCGAATCATTGATATCATAACGACGCGAGCGAGATCGCATTATCAATCATATTTTATTAAGGGTGTGCATCACACTTACCTAAAGCTGGCTTACAATTTAATCATCGTTTTACGTTACGTTTAATCTTTTGCCACAAAATTAGCAAATATTGATACGACTTTCTAATTTTCTAATCTAATCATAAACAGGTAGTGTTCTCATATTTTTTTGTGTCAAAATAACGACAATATGCCTTCACAATACCATGTCAGTTTGATATCACAATCATCATATTCATATTTTAAAATAATACGTGAAAAAAAAGTTTCACTACAATATGACGAGGGGGTATGATACTTAGCACAATTAAAGTATATGTGGAGGAAGGTGTGCAGAAAGAAAATATTTTAAAATAATGTACAAAAAAATAAATACATAAAATTAATAAAAATAACAACAACACACACTATCTCAGATTATTAACACACACTACCCCGCGTCTGATAGATACAATCAGTGCCGATTTTAGTATTACCAGCGCCCTGGGCGATCAACCAACCCAGAGGGGGTTGGGTAATACAATGAATTTTACCCAACTCCCTATACCCAACCCCCCGTATACAATGAATGATGATTTCATACTGCAAGTATTAGGTCCTTACATATGAAATTGGCGTTTTGTCGTACTGGCCACTTTGATCTCAAATATATCTTCTCATATTCTTTGGTTAAGAATTCCAATTTCAAATTTATACCGCTATTTACTCATACATTTGTGTTTCGAAAACCGTAATTCATTTCTTTTTTCCTCTTTTGGTTTCTTCTTTGCGTCACACTGTTTACAAAATGGAAAACTTGAAATATCGTATTATTTTCGAGTACGAGTTCCATCGTGGCACCAGTGCTGCAGAAACGGCTCGAAGGATTAATGATGTGTATGGTGGCGGTGTCGCAAAAGAAAATTACAGTGCGTTTTCGGTCCCAACGTTTTCGTTCTGGAAATTTCGACCAGCAGAACAAGTCCAGTGGACGGCCGGAGACCAAAGTTGATAATGTTGAATTGAAGGCTATTGTGAAAGCGGATCCATCGCAAACCACGTCCGAGTTAGCTGCAGAGTGCGGTGTTAGTGATAAAACTGTTTTAATCCACTTGAAGCAAATTGGGAAGGTGAAAAATCTTGAAAGGTACCTAGGTAAAGTTACCTCATGAATTAAGTGCAGCAAACCGACTAACGCTGACTGACTGCTGCGTTACATTACTCAACCGGCACAATAATGAAGGGATTTTAAATCGAATCATTACCTGTGATGAAAAGTGGATCCTGTACGGAATCCTGGAATCGGAAACGCTCATCGCAATGGCTGAACCCTGGCGAACCAGCCAAAGCCTGCCCCAAGCGAAAATTGACTAAAAAATACTTGTGAGCATTTGGTGGACTAGTACCGGTATTGTTCACTACAGCTTTCTTAAATCTGGCCAGACGATTAGGTACGGCAGATGTCTATTGCCAGTAAATGCAAATCATGATGGAAAAGCTAGCTGCTAAACAACCGAGGTTGGTCATTCGCTCTAGGCCACTGCTGCTTCAGGACAACGCTAGACCACACACTGCACAACAGACGGCTATCAAATTAGAGGAGCTTCAATTGGAATGTCTAACACATCCACTGTACTCCCTGGACCTTGCTCCAATAGATTACCATTTTTTTCGAAATTTGGATAACTTCTTGCGAGGGAAAAAATTGAACTTCGATGTGGCAGTCCAAAGATTTTATTGATTCCTGTCCGAATGGTTTATTTAGTAAAGGAATCAATTAACTTCCTATAAGATGGCAAAAGTGCATAGATAGCAATGGTATATACTTTGATTAAATAAATATATATTTTAAAAAAATCGACTTTATGTTCCTCCTTTACAAAACGCCAATTTTCATATGTACATAATGACCTAATACCTAGGTAACACTGAAAATGTTTAAAAAATGAAAAACGGCTTAATGTAGAAAGTTGCCAATACTTTTATTGATTTTCGAAGTAATCTCCGTTCCTCTCTACATATCGTCGCATTCGATGGAACCACTCTATGGCATTTTGGAACTATTCTATGGCATTTTCGTACGCTTCCACCGCATCTTCAGGGCTCGTAAAGCGAATACCTCGAATTTAACTTTGTTCTTGGGAATAAATGAAAGTCGCAGGGCGCCAGGTCAGGACTGTATGGCGGATGACTCATTATCTCGACACCGGCCATAGTCAAATATTCAACAGTCCGTTTTGCGGAGTGCGCTGAAGCATTGTCGTGGTGAAGGAGGATCCTGCTTCGAGGGCGTTGCTGTCCAATTTTTTCCAAGACAACAGGCAAACAGCGATTGACATACCAGTCTGCAGTAACTGTCCTTCCATCTTCTAGCACAACTGTCGCGAAATGACCTTTCCGACCAAAGAATGAGGCAATCATCTTTTTTCCTTGACTTCTTCCTTTCTTTACCTTAGTTGGCCGATCCTCGAAAGGAAACACCCACTGAGCTGATTGTCTTTTGGTTTCGGGTTCGTAGCAATATATCCAGCTTTCATCACCTGTGATGATGTCAAATACAGCATTTGAGTCACCGCCGTTGAACTTATCTAACATTTGGCGACACCAGTCCATGCGAAGGTGTTTCTGGTCGTCGGTTAAAGTATGGGGAATCCATCTGGTACAAAGCTTCCTGACGCCTAAATGTTCGTGTAATATTTTTTGAACTTGACTCATGCCAATGCCTAGGCTTGCCCGTATCTGCTGATAGGTCACTCTCTTATCTTCCTCTATCATGCGTCGCACAGCACTGATGTTATCTTCAGTAGTCGCTGTTAAAGGACGTCCCTCACGCGGATCATCATTGAGATTTCTACGTCTACGCTTAAGCTCCTTAAACCAATTGTAAATAGTGGCACGAGATGGGGCTTCATTAATAAATGCTAATCGCAGCTTATCATAGCTTTGTTGTTGAGTAAGCCCCCAACGAGTCATAATAAATCATTGACCGAAAATTTTCTCGCGTTAGGTTCATTTTCACGTGTAACAAGAGTTTAAGATTTGCCGCCAATTCACAAAAACAAATGACAAATGAATGCAATATACTACATTAGGTTACCAAAGAGTTCTAAAATTGAAATTCAAAAAAAGTTTTCATTAGCAATGTGTATAACTGGCCAGTTCTAAACATTTTCAGTGTTTCCCACGTATTAAAGTGACGAAAGTGGATAACACGCCTGCGGCGCCTCTTTTTATCCGGCACCCCGGGCGAAAATATATTATGAATTATTATGAGCGAATTTCGACCCTTGGCCGACCTCTAGTATAATTACAATACGAACAAGTGATCACAGCGGTCAACCTGCATATGGATTCAATTCCCTGACAAATATGTATTACTAATCTGTGGTGGAGACCTGGAAAGCGGGCTGTTTGTTGTTATGCGCGGCGCGGCGGCTGGCGTGCAGCACGCTGACGCCGGCGGAGGCGCGCGCGCACGCGTCCCCGTACATGCACTGGTCGGGGCGGTAGTTGTGCCGGCACGACAGCACGTGCACCGCGCCCCCGTGGTAGTGGAATATTATGTTGATTATATCCTGGAACAGGAGTTTTGCGTTCTTATATCCTATCTAAGTATATTATATAGTCCGTTTACTTGCTGAAGTCGAACCAACACACCATTCATCTAAGCTTTGCATTCATGTGAATGACATAGATAGACTGTGAGTACAATGTTGGCCTAAGGTGCGATGTGGCCTATGTTTGTCATAAGCCCATTACATATTGCTTACTGGAATGTGATTTGGTGCGTCAGTTGGGGAACATAACTAGTGAGCACTCATGCCAGTGAACGGTGCAAAGGTTTAACTTCACAGACTGTACCATGTTTAAAAATAAAGATCAGCTAACTTAATTGTCTGATATAAGTTCTAGTTATAATTACTAGCAATTAGCATGCATTCCATGATTAGTCAAAATATAATTTTAGATGAAACTGCATTTTCAGTCAGAGAACTAACTTTTATTTTTTTTTATTAATAAAAATAAATTACCTGATCTCCCCAAGGTATGTAAAGTTTCCACTTCAGCATTATGGGGGTCACATAGTCCAACCAACCAAAGTTTCTCATCCTAGTTAAATTCATCAGCATCACACCCGAGTTTAAGCCTGTAAATTGTTTCCAAGAGAACTGTTAATAAAATAAAAAATAGAATAGTTAAGGGGCTAACAAAATTTATATACAAAAATATTTCCATCCTTTAGTGCATGCAATAATTATAATCTTCTTATATATAAAATTGGATTGCAATTTCATAATCTCAAGAAGGGCTGGACCGATTTGGCTAATTTTGGTTTTGAAACAATTGTGGAACTTCAGGTTTAAGGGATGAGAAATTTCAGGTCATAGTTAAGGCAGAACAATATGGGATTCAATTCAATTCAATTCGGGACAGCTATTTATTAATATTTTTTAAACAAGTTATGTAGTGTCCGAGCGAATTTTCGCTTTCGGTTTAGTTTTGGCGGAAAAACTACTTCCGAAACCGAAACTGCATTCGGGAGTTCTCGTGCTGTCATGTTCGACGCTTTTTATTCCATCTAAATGACATTCTTTAAAGTTATTTTGTTACAAGACATGACTTATTTAGCTACGTTGCATTTATTTCAGATAGGGTAAAATATATCGTTTTAATAGTGAAAGTATTTGATTTTACAGCTTTACGGTTGGTATAAGTACTTAATTCAAAGAACCATTAACTCGCGCTTTGTCTAACCGTCATTTTCAAATAGCTATTGGGCTTACGAGCTGTTTGACTATCTCGTGTTCTGACGAATTCGCTTAAGAACTACTTCGCTGTACAACTAAATTTTATATGGCATAACTTGCGCTATGCCTGAAATTTTGTACATAGATTAGAATAATGCAACATTTGATCACATTTAACTTTATAGTTCTTCTACAATAAACAATTATAAACATAATGCTTTTTCGTATAGGTTTTATAGCCGTATTAGGACGGATCACATACTTTTAAATTTCATCACCACACTCCCGCCGGGTAAAAAAATTATCTAACCAAGAGCATGTCAGGACATGTCTAAGGAGGGTTAAGTAACTATCGAAGTGCAATAGGTTTTCTTTGAATTACTTCAAAAGTCATTGTCTGATTGCTCTCAAAATAATTTTCCTCAAGAGTTTTTAGCATGATCTATTAGCATGAAAACTTACAAATTTATATCTCCTATAGTTTAGAAATGCCAGGGGGGAAACCACTAATACGCCACTTTGGAAGCCGATTAATCTAAAATGGTTGACTTTGTAAAAAAGTAATGTTTGAAACATTGCCTTTATCTTAAAAGATCTATTCAACAATACCCCACACAATGGGGTAGTACAAAATAATATTTTTCATCCCCACTTCACATGTATGGAGAGCCACCCCTTATGATGTCAAAACCCAGATCAATACACAATATATAACTGTACCAAATTTAATCCATTTATGTTCATAATTACAGGAGACAGACAGATAGACGGACAAAGCGAAACTATAAGGGTTCCTTGAATACTACGGAACCCTAAAAAGACTGGCTGATTATACTAACGTTTTCTTTATTTTTCCCTCAAAACATGATCCTTGTAAGGAAGTTTTGGTCGTAAAATCAGTTTCGGTCAGACACTAAAGTTATGTAACAAGGACTTACAATATGTGCACAAGATCTTAGAAAGACATGGGCCATACCATATTTTCCATAAAATGGATGTTTCGCAAAGCGAGGGTACCATGACACATTAGGATTGTCATCTTCAAGAGCCATGGCAGATATTTGTGAACTATTGAACTCGGGAAACTTTTGCCACAGCACCTCAGCAGGCCCCAGAAACAATGTGTCAGTGTCTACATATATCATGGCGTCTATGTGAGGGACTAGATCCTGAAAGTATAACACGAGTCTTTTTAACATAATTTTTTTGATTTTTACATTGTGTGAGCAATTGTTCCTACATTTTATGGCAGTTTAGTTTTTGTAGAGAAATATTATTTAATAGGAATGTATAGACAGCACCTTTTGTAGTACGTACTTACTGGTATAAACAAGCGCTGTGCAGCACATTTGCTGAATAAATTCAACCAATCTTTCTCATGATCTTTAGGAAATTGTATGTCATGTAATTCATAACTTAAACGATATCTTGCGAGTTTCTGCCATGCCTTTAAAGTGGCTTCAAACTTATTTTTGAGGTTTACATCAGTGAATATGACAAAACGGACTGGTGTTTTGGTGAATAGCAAAACAGACTTAACAACATTAAGGGATTCATTGAATCTTGAATCACAAACAACAAATGATATATTAATTGTTTTGTCGGCGGTTTTCTGTGGTGGAGGTTGTAATGGTGGCGGTGTTAAATTTCTGAAATATAAGTAAATATTTTTGTAGCCTAACAATCTTTCAAAGCAAATTCATGATAAAGTAAAATTTCCATGGTTTACTTACGTTTTTTGTTCAACTTTTGATACTTTAACTGTCCTGTTAACTGCAAAAATATAATACACAACCAAAAAAATTAAGCTTAATATTGTGAGAGTTTTTAACAAATTTGGCCTCCTCATACTGATTATGCAAGTAATAAAATTAAATATTCAGCATTTTAGCTAATTCGCACGTTTTAGCACTTCGTGCATTGCAAATTGTTCACATTTATCTATAAAGTCCATGTTGTTTATTTAATAACATTCTGAAAAGAATAATTATTTTCAAACAAAATGTAACAAACAAGTCACAAATCTTTTCTTTTTTTTTCTCTCTCATTTCTTGGCACTGACACATGGGATTTATGTACTTTGTTACTTTGCCATAGACAAGGTAGGGAATAGGCGGTGGAGAAGTATATTTCGGAATTTTGGATTTCGGGTCAAAATCTTATTTTATTTACAAATGTTTTCTTTATTACATTAATTAAGTTTTGATTTTTGAATAAACAGTTTTTTTTTATTATTTATATATGGCATCGGCTTATAACCATTTGCCAGTGTCAAGTTAAAAAGGCGGGAAATAGACCTTTTGTTTCAATTTTCAACACCGTATTCCTTATATCGTCACGTGTAAAGTCTAGTCAAAGTCCAAATAAATAGTCAGTACAGTCCATGAGTCATGTCAGTCGATTCGGTAAAGTGGTAGAAGCTTTACTGAAAGTTCCTAGGGAAACACAAAATAGCACGTTTTTAGAAGTAGTACCACTTGCCCACACTTGCGCACGTTAACGAATATTTAATGGTTAATATTCTACCAGTATTATACATTAAGAACCGAAATAACACAAATTTATGAAGAAATACGAATTCCACTTCCTAGGGAGTTTTAGCGGAAACACAAAATAGCACGTTTTTAGTAGTTGTACCACTTGCCCACACTTTTGCACGTTAACGAATATTAATTGGTTTATATTCTGCCAATATTACGAACACAACAATATTAAGAACCGAAGTAACACAAATTTATGAAAATGATACTAAATCCACAATGTCACCCTTTGAATTCCCCGGCAAAACTCCCTGTCATGGAGAATAGATTAAGGAGTACTATCTCCATACATGAAGTGTCCGTAAAATAGCGTTAAATAGGGGGCGCTACAGACGCAGACGGGAGTAAAGCGGCAAAATTTAAACGTATAATTAAATCTTAGCATCTTCTTCGGTTTTATATATAAAAATATTTTCGACTAACGAGTAATTAGAATTTTCATGATTTACTGAATTAACTTACTACTTAACTACTTTTAAACTACTAAAGTCGTCAAAAATTTTAAATATCTAAACTCAACTAACTTCACTCCATCTCTTATTGCTAGCTTCATATCACACCCTTTTCTGACTCTAGCGCCATTATGGCCAGTTTTGGAACTATTATTTAATTACTTTTGTCGGACACTTTTTAGCTTTTCTGCCTTAGAGAGATGGTACTCCTTACTCTATTCTCCATGCTCCCTGTCAAAATATATCAATAGGTACTCAATAATTGTCATTTGTCAATATGAATTTTGAACTGCCATTGCAGTTTAGTTTTCCTATTTTCCCAAAATTTTCTTAGGAAGAAATTATTCTACTTTAGAACGATTCTAAAATAGAGGGAAAACTTTAGGCCACAATTGCAAACATATTTTACAATGGTTGTTGGAGCTTTTCCAATTGCAAAATTATCAGTTTTGTTAGTAAAACAAATCAGTAAACCCATCGCAAATGTCTGTAAAGAGCGAGCCAAAAATAGTCCTTTTTTTAGGACTTACGTGTGTATGCCTCCAGCTCAATGTAAGACAAAAGTAGCTGTAATATACAATTATGTAATAACCTGTGGGCTGTGTGTAAACAAACTAAATAAACTTGTTTTTTTAGTTTACAACTGGTGCGAAGTGAAGGCAAAAATGTGGATATTGAATCTAGGAAAGCCAGTAAATATTCCAGTGCTCAGTCAAGAGATGGCTATTGAACTAGGAGCCAATTTACTTGGCGAAAGTGTTATATTCATAATTGGTGCTGGTTTACTCATTGTAGAATATAACAGGTGATGTCACCATTTTTTATATTTAATTTTTCTCTATGTATTTCCTTGCTACATAGACAAGAAAAAAATAGTTAAACTTTTTGCATACATACATAAATTGCATACATACATACATAAATTGCATACATACATAAATTTTTGCATGCATACATTTTAATTAAAGTGTTGTTATAACTTAAAATTAATGTTTGCAATTTCTAAGTGTTAACATTTGTTATAATATTGTTTTTTTTATGTTTCAGACAAAGCAAAAAGGAGAGTGCAAAGGAAGCAAAGCGCGCAGAAGAAATGCAACACATAACCACAACAATAACAGACCTTTACTTCACTGTTCAACAGCAGCAGACCCAGCTCAGAGAAATGGAAAGATTAGTCCATTCTTTAAGTAGGTTTTCACCTTTGTAAATTATAACTATAAAAACATGATAATTAAGCATTAATAATTTTTTCACTCATCATAACTCACAAAATCCTTGCTCTCTAATTTAAAATTCTTGAAGATTGTTGTAGATGTGTAAAAGGCTATAAATATTCATTAATAATTGAGAGGTGATTAACATAGAGCAAACCACTGTCTGACCTTATCTGTGAAAAGTCCTTGAAGTGGAACTGGACAAAACTGAAGTATTATTGTAGGGGTGGTTTGATACAGGAAAGTTGAAGTCCAAAATAAACCTGAACTCAAGTTATGATGGCAACAGTGACTCGTTCAAAGTGTTTATTGTCATTAAAATATAGTTATGATTACACAATTTTAGAACATTTGTAAAGTGCACGGTCAGCGGTTATGCTAAACAAGCATTAATGTGCACCTCCACTCATATAATTATTAAAAGTATTTAATTTATACATTTATGTTTCAGGTGGTCAGAAACCAGTTGCTTCACCAACAAACTCTCCAAGTAAAACTGATGCACCTACTAAAGGCAACACTCCATTATCTCCCGAGCTAGGTAGTAAGCCACAGAATATAAGTTACATAACGGAGTACATTTCTGGTGGCCCAACACCCTACCCGGACAAGGGTCTCATTCTACAGTCTCTGAACTACATACAGATGGATGTTTTCAGCTCATTTTTTACCAAATCTAGTCACACCAAAATAAGCCATAATGAAAATCCCTCGAATAATAATAATTACAAACGAGAACCGGCTGTCCTTTCTAATGCCCTACATGACATCGAAAACAATTTGAGAAGTTTGTTTTAAGATGTTTAGGAACAGTAAACACTTAGAATTATTAATATAAGTTATTAAATATACTTTTAAGTTCACTTTCATTTGTAATTTTTTACATGTATTCTACTAGCTTTAAAATCAGTGGTAATTATATTTTAAATGTCATGAAATTGTAATTTTTGGTGTTAGTCATTGAGAATAAAATGTACAGTTAATTTTATATTTCTTTATTGATCTAACCATTCACTCATGTATTTACAAGTCTGTGGAGTGATGAGTCCAGTGGAACCACACTTTTGTATCAGAGGGCAGACTCCGCACGGCACTTGCACTAGGCCTGGAGGTGGAATGAGGGACTCGATTGCTCTATATACTTTATTACCATCAGGGTAAACACTGCTTTCTGCTTTACCATCATATATTAATGTATTTAAAATTGTTATTACATCTTCCACTTCAAGTTTTACCTAAAACAATAAGTTGCCAGTGACATAAGTAAAAATTTGTTTGTAATTTATAAAGGGATATAATTAATCTTGCGCCCAAAAAATAAGTTGGCGAATGCACATGAGCATACTGTATTAAATTACTGAATTTGGCAGCGAATTAATATGTTGGCGACTAAATTGCTAAACTGGCGCAAGCACTCAGCGACTAAAAATTGTAATATCGGCAGATAAAAGGCGAAATTTAATCCAAACTGGCACAGAAATTTATAAGTTATACTTAATTTCCGAGTTGGCGACCATTAAACGATGTAAGCAGCTATAAAACCAGATTGGGTTAATAAATTAATGGCTGCTAAAAATTAAATTTACAGGCTACGGAAAATCACATATTTGGATACTGTTGGAGTTTATTTTCCTTTGTTATGATTGAAGTTTTCAAGTTTTTGGAGTGTGCTTAGTAATATTAAAATTAATCTATTTTGAAATTCCAAAATGGCGTACATTTTTTTTATTTTTATCTTTATTTTTCTTATTTTTTATTTAAATTAATATGGGTGTCCTTTCCAGGTTTCTGGGGGTGCTGATTACAAAATTGGGTTCAAAAATACAGAATTTTCATTCTTCGTAAAAATTATTGCTGATTAGGATTGATGATTTTTTTGGAAATTCAGGATTTACAAATTTATTTTTCTCCCATTATGAAGAAAATATGTGGTTGCGGGGTTTAATAAGGGGGAGGAAATTTTCATTATTTTTTCAGTAGGGTACACCGTTTCCGAGATAGAAGCTATTATAGAAAAAAATCGGGGTATTACGCAACTATGTACTTACCTATGAAACTATGTTGGTCATGTAGAGTGAACTATTGTGTATTGAAATTTTTTGTTGTGTGCATTAGCACCATGTATCTGTTTAAATTTTATGCTATTAATTTATTATAAAACTAATAAGGACTTAAAAGAGCATTCCAAATAAATTGTGTACTTTAAAACACCGCCGATGTTTTAATTTCGTATTTAAAACAATTTATATAAATTTCTAAAAAGGCCATCATGTAATATCTAAACGCAATATTGTCACTATACTTCAAAATTATAAAACATGCCAACAAATAACATAACCTAAAATATGTTAAACATTTTCGTATTTAAAAATAAGTTTAACCAATTTAGATTTTTATAGAAAAGAAATGTTTTGATATTATTGGATTTTTTTCGATGTTCGATACTATGAGATTCCATGATTGAATTGTTTTGTAAACTCACAGGCCACAATATTTATTATGACTGAAAAGAACGAATTAATCAAGAGACAAGAATATTTGCGATCGAAGTAGCTCACAGAGCTACCATCCTATGAAGTATACTATCCTACATAGGATAAGAACCTCCTTTTTTGGAAGTCGGTTAAAAATGTCGAAGCCGGGACCACAATAGGTCGTTTGCATTGCGATGTGCTTCGATTGACAGTTCTCATTCTATGGCTTCTGTCAAAATTCACTACGTCACAACTCACACGATTTGATATAGACCAGACCATTTTCTCTGAAGGACAATTTGGCGGACTATTAAGTTGGACATGCGCGTAGGCTTGCGAAATCTTTTTAGACAATCTAACTTTTTAAATTATTGTGGTCTTAAAAAGTTGTAATGTCAAAATGATAACCATGACTAACGAAAGTTAAAGTTCTTAATAGCCCCACAGAAATCTACAAAAGGACACCCATATTAATTTTTATAAAATGAAATATGTCCGCCATCTTGGAATTTCCAAATGAATGTCATTTGTGTATCCAGCACCCCCAAAAACCTGGTAAACGACACCCATATCAATCTTACAAAAAATAAATGTGCCATTTTTAAATTTAAAAATGAAAGATTTTTTTGTAATCAACACCCTACGAAACTGATAGAAATTTAAAATGACAATTTTGTATGCTCCTTTTGTGCTTTTTTATGTGTGCTCGTTTTGCTGCTTATTATGTTTTTTGAATGACCTATATCAGGGAAAATATATGTGCCTATTCTTAAATTAAATGTGTACTCTCAAATTGTTGCCAAGATGGTTATTTGTTTGCCAAAATAATATATGTCTACCAGTTTGAAATATTCAGTGAACAAAACTGGTATCAATTAGTAGCCAGATTTGGAATTTATTGTTCCTTACATTCTTTCGCCAACTTGGTAATTTAGTTTTCCATATTCGGTTTTTTCAGATCCTAAATTTGATTTTTTTGTTGCAAGTTTAAATACATGCCATTTATAAATTGTTGCCCTCCCCAATTTTTTTATAAATAATGGAAAACAAACACTCACTTTACTTATGCCTAAATCTGTGATATACTTCTGCACCTCAGCTGCAGTAGCATAAGATTGTGTTCTGCCTACTATTGGACCCCGTGGGTTATTTTTTATTTTGTCAGCCCGCTGTTGTAGAAACCTCAAGCATTGTCTATTGAGTATGTCTACAAATTCTGACTCAAAATCCTGATCCTGATACCAAGCCCCACCAGATATTGATCGGTCAGGTTCTAGGTTGAACAGCATGTACACCTTCTTTTTCGATGCCTAGATTAAACAAATGCATTAGTAACATAATTATATATTTTTAATAGTTTATTCATTAGATTTTTATAGTTTAGTCCAGACAATACAATACTTACATTTACACATTTTACTGCTTTGATTAGTTTTTTACTTTCTAAACTTTTTAACACCTTTGTAAGTTGAGTATTAGCGAGGTTGGATCGCACTCTTATATCTCTTATCCAAATCCCCTTATTTCCAGCTTCTTCTATGAGATTGTAAACAACTTTTTCCTCATTATCTGCACCCTTTGCTAATGTCTGTTTAGTATTCTGATTTTTTAACCTAAAAAAAAACACTAAAAACTTTAGTGAAAGAAATAATGTTAAATATAAATGAATATTTTCGTACGTTACTTGTAAATCAGTTTTCCACCCTGGTTGTATAAATCAAACAGTCCTTGTTGTAACAGTTTATTGATAGCAGCAACAAGTTCAGCAGAAGAAAGTTCAGGTACAGCACCGGCCATATCTTTATCCGAAACTCCTTTTGGACTTTTTTTTGCGACATTTAATATTTTCTCTAATATCGCGTCGTCGGATTTATTTTCACTCATTTTCAGAGTAATTTTTTATTAACTAATTAGAATAAAGTTACCAAAAAATAATGTAGGAACATTTTTATTTATCTTCTTCGTCTTCTTTTTTCTTTAACATTTGACAGCACTGTCTTTTTTTTTACATTAGTTTGAAAATCGCATAGCTTAGGGCGAAGTCTATCGGCCATAGGTCGCCGCCGTGTCTGTATAATTGTCATGAGTAGAAATATATAATTTACATACCGTTAAGGTAATTAAACTATGAAAAAGTAGTATTTTAATTTTGTTTCTTTACTAAAAGGTACAAATTTAAATTTAAAACACTTATTTAAATCTCAATTATTTTACCAACGTTAACTGTTTTAGACCTGTCTGTTGACTGTTCCGTTCTAGCATTAAATGAGATAGAGAGAGATTGAATCCGGATTTAGCGTTATGCGCGTAAGAAGTTTGGGGAATCGGGACCGGCGAAATATCATAGTTTTTATCAAAAACAATGAAGTTAAATCAACAAGAGTTTTGCCGGGGAATGCAATTGGTGACGTTTGGATTTTGCATTTCTTTCATAAATTGTGTTATTTTGGTTCTTAATGTGTAATATTGGTGGAATATCAACCATTAAATATTCGTTAACGTGCACAAGTGTGGGCAAGTGGTACAACATCTAAAAATGTGCTATTTTGAGTTTCCCTCCAAAACTCTCTAGGAACTTTCAGTAAAGCTTCTACCACTTTACTGAATCGACTGACATGACTCATAGGCTACACTGACTATTTATTTGGACTTTGACTAGACTATACTTGACGATTTAGGAATACGGTGTTGAAAATTGAAACGAAAGTTCTATTTCCCGCCTTTTTAACTTGACACTAGCAAATGGTTATAAGCCGATGACAAATATAAATAAATAAAATATAAAAGACAACAATTTTGATTGTCAAATGTCAATGTCAAATTGGAATTGATTGAATTTTGAAAACAAAGTTCTCCATTTTTACTTTGGAAAAACAACTTTGATACATTTACTTGGATAAACTGAAAATAATATTCACATAGGGCCGCTGTGACAACGTTCGCCTTAGTATGTCGTCGAAAGACATTAAACCTATGTCATTAAAAACGTACAACAGTATTGTGAGAGATTTTCATAAAACTACTTCATTTAGCAGAAAAACGGAAAATGAACTTAAAATTAAGTACAAAGAGTAAGTACTTTGACAAATCTTTGCTCGATAAATTATTTCAATAAATAAATAAATAATATTTAGTAGCCGCCTTAATAACATAATTAATTTATAATCCCAAAACTTTATTATCTGAAAGATTCCTTTTGCTTTCTTGGTAATAAAAATCCTTTTCTTTCTTCAAAGAAACTTACTCTTTTCGCTTTTCCTCCTCACGATACTCCCTAGCGGACTTTCTATGAGTCATAAAAGACTTCTTTCACTATTTCTGCTGTATGACTGTAATGCCTTACCTGAATCCATTCATAAATCAAATTATATTTGTGTAATGTTTAGATAGTTTAAAATACTTAATATTATCCATTTATTTTATTAAATGTGTAACATATAAGACGTAGTATTTAATCATAATATGTCATTAATTTTATTTAATTTGTTAAGTTGTCTGGAAGAAACTGCTGTGAGCAGTAAGACTGGCATTTTGTACTGTTCCTCTACTTTATAAATTATTGTTTTGTGATTTTTTATTAAGTGTGCAAATAAAGCATTTTCTATTCCATTTTTTTGCACATTATTTAAAAATAATGCTAATTCAATGTTTTTAGTGTTCCAACATTTACAATGGGCAGTATTATTTCATTGTTGGTGCAAAGATCAATGAAGCAGAGTTATCGAAAGTCTCCCTCCATATCCAGTAAATATATGGACTTGTACAAAGAACTGATGAAAGACAATAAAAAAGCCGACGTTATTTTACGGTAAGAGGATTGTTTAATATTTTTGCTATGTAAATGTTTTACATTTGCTTGCTACTACAGTTGCAATATTAATATTTCAGTTTGGCTGAAAGTCAAGGTATAAGCCCGGCGCTGTTTGTTAGATCTTTACTTCAAAGTGTTTCATCCGACTCCCTCGTGGTTAAAAAGTATGTAAAGGATACAACTTTAATTGAAAATAAAGATTTGGCTTATCAAGTGTTTGTGGTAAGATAATTTTTATAGCCACATAGAGCCACTTACAGCCAATTATAAGGAATAAAAATCTAAGTAGGCATTTTATTTTTAATATTTCCTAATTTGTTTTCAGGCTGTTGTTAATGACAATCAGTATGGACCCCAAGCTGATATAATTAAACAGTAAGTATGTTAGATAATTCATACATAACAATTAATGATGAATTTATCAGACTATGAATAAGTTATGAAAAATAATACTAAGAACAATTATCAGATATTCAAATAGTTTTTTTAAATAACTTATGATTACAACATTCTTCTTATAATTTCAGATCTATTGGTTTGGAATATGAACTGCGCCTGGAAAGGGAACTAAGGCTTCTCAACATATCTTTCTCTGATGAGAAACTTTTGCGGTTGCGTGGATATGATAAAACTCCTGATTTTAAACTTGACGTTCCAATAGCTATCGATGGATTTATTGTGAACTGGATAGAAAGTAAAGCGCTTTTTGGGGATGAGGAGAATCATATGGGCTATTTGAAAGAGCAACTCATTTGTTATTGGAACAGATTTGGTCCTGGGCTGGTTATTTACTGGTTTGGCTACTTGGAGACTTTGGAGTTGACATCAGAAGTTAATAATATGTTTATATTGCGCACAAGACTTCCCAATAAAGAGCATATAACTCAATACAAACTTGATCTGTAACATTACTAAAGTATAAGCAATTGATTGTGTATAAAATTAACATATTAATTAATAATGCAAATGTGCTTGTTCGCTAACAATTAATAAATGACGGCCATATACTATCCAAAAAGCTGTCACCACCACCAGCCATAAGATGAAAATTACTTAGCAGCACCTTTGCATCAGGGTGTTTGATATTTTTTCTGCCGCTAGGAGGCAGACCCAACTCACACAAAGCATCATCTGGTAGTGTAAGTGGTATAAAAAACAGTCATTTTCGAATCTTTTTCTGTCACCAGGCAGAGCTTGGTAGCCCGACGGTCCTTGTGTCAAAAAGCTGTTGTATGTCACGTGTAAATACACAGTTCAACCACGTCTGCAGTTCTTGCAGTCACTTCCTTTTTGTTTAAATATTTTGAGGTATACTAGTGCAAAGGAACTGTTAAGAAACTGGTTGAGCAGGAATTTTGTCTATATTGTATGTACAATAGTTTTTACAAATGTCTACAAGGAGGTTTATCAGTAATTCAGTATGCTACATACATACGTAGCACCTCCTTGTGGACATTCGTAAAAACTTGCTGACTAATTCGTTAGAAGTTTTCAAAATAAACAATTTGACTACCTTTTACTGCTAGTTTTTCATTAACTGTTAAAAGATTTGATTAGGGATGATGATACATCTAGAATATTTAGTTTCATTATTATACTCAGAAATATTGAGACATTACTACTTGGTACATGTAAAAAAATTTTGTGTATTTTAGTAATTAGATACTAATTACTAAAATACACATAAATTTATTAAACAAATGGGTGTAGTGTACATGTAGATCTCTTTTAATGTCTTTAGATTGTTTATTATCAATGTCTCATGTAATTATCATAACTTGACATGCTTATATATATATAGCATTTTATTTGGAATAAAACCAAATATTCCTTGGTTTTCTTTTAATTACATATCAATGGGTTTAAACACTAAAAAGAACAAATGGGTTTAAATATATTTTTGATAAGTTAAAAAAAAAAATTAAACAAAACCTACATCATTATGTTTACTTCCATCATATACAAAAAAATTCATTAAGGTAAGTATGAACTTAAACACACAAATATCGGAGATATTTACAAATATGTTCCTGTGGCCTTATACTTCATACACATAATATTAGGTTACATATAAAATTGGCGTTTTGTAAAGGAGGAACATCGATTTTTTTTAAACATAATATATTTATTTAATCAAAGTATATACCATTACTGTATATGCACTTTTGCCATCTCATAGGTAGATTGATTTGATTTTTTTCCTTTTTTTTCATTGATTCCTTTACTAAAAAAACCATTCAGACAAGAATCAATAAAATCTTTGAAGGCGCCTTGGACTGCCCCATCGGAGTTGAATTTTTTTCCCTTGCAAGAAGTTATCCAAATTTCGAAAAAAAATAGTAATCTGTTGGAGCAAGGTCCGGGGAGTATGGTGGATGTTTTAGACATTCAAAATGAAGCTCCTCTAATTTAGTAGCCGTCTGTTGTGCAGGTGTGGTCTATTGTTGTCCTGAAGCAGCAGTGGCTTAGAGCGAATGACCAACCTCGGTTGTTTAGCAGCTAGCTTTCCCATCATGATTTGCAGTTGCTGGCAATAGACATCTGCCGTAATCGTCTGGCCGGATTTAAGAAAGCTGTAGTGAACGACACCGGCACTAGTCCACCAAACGCTCACAAGTAACTTTTTTTAGTAAATTTTCACGCAAAATTTATATATTCACGCACAACGCCTCCATATATATCGATCAGTTACAAATGGTGATCATAACAAGGTTTGGTCATTTTTGAAAACACTAGGAATCGGTAAATCTAGTTATGCTCCACAGTTCAAGGTTAATCTTGACTCGCCTAACCATCACTTCACTACCGTTCCCCCTATAGCTCAGATGATTAGTAATACTACTGAAGCCCTATAGCCAGTAACCTTTAACAAGCTACACTGCACCATAGATGATAAGTAATACTACCGAAGCACTGCACGCTATAATATAAACAAATTTCACAAACAAAATATTAAAAAAATTATGTACATATCAAAGATATTTTAAAATATCAAAATATCCTTGATATTTTTTTTTTAAATATATGGCGTCGGCCTAAATTAAACCATTTACCAGTGTCAAGTAAAAAAGGCGGGAAATAGAACTGTCGTTTCAATTTTCAACACTGTATATCGACAAGTCTAAAGTCTAGTCAAAGTCCAAATAAATAGTCAGTACAGTCAATGAGTCATGTCAGTCGATTCAGTAAAGTGGTAGATGCTTTACTGAAAGTTCCTAGGGAGTTTTGGCGGGAAACACAGATATCACGATTTTAGAAGTTGTACCACTTGCCCACACTTGTGCACGTTAACGAATATTTAATGGTTAATATTCTACCAATATTACACATTAAGAACCGAGATAACACAAATTTGTTAAATATTACAAATTCACAACGTCCGCGTCACCCATTGAACTCCCCGGAAAAACTCCGAATGATTTATTACTATACCCTCAGACTAAAGAAAACATGAAATATTTACTTATAAAACGTGCACGCCTACACTCTATTGTGCTCTGTAATGGCAGATTGAACTAGGGACGCTACTAATGAAACAATAGAAAAATATCGATGTCGATAATTTTTTATCGACACCTTTAGATAGTATTATTTCTTGTAGCAAGCATAAGGTTTATTAAAATATATTAAGTTTTCTTGGGTAGGTATAATGTTCATCGTGTAAATTATAATATCAGCTACCCAATCATAAATAATATCTGTGTAGTTTTTCTTTATATTTTGTTCTGTTTTGTGTACAATAAATGGTTAAATAAATAATAAATAAAATGTTTACCTAGGTATGGCGTCTGGCTAAAGATATTATTTAAGCATAAAATCGTACTATATGTATCAATTCTAAAGAAAAGCAGCGGAACTGAGCGACACGTCGCTTACTACTTATTTATAAAAAAAAGACCTTTTCAATTTCGTCGTCCATCTTGCTCGGAGGTTGCCTTACTACTGAATATATTTTTGTAGCGCCGCTGCAGTTCAAGTGAGGCTTACCAAAAAAATATGTGTCGTGTCGCTCAGTTCCGCTGCAGTGCAGTTCCGCCTAATGCGGTCCTACCTTAACACATTTCTGAACTCAAGCCAATTTGACATTTATTTAACGTCATAAATTACAGCTATTAGCATACATAACATACGTAGTATCCTTATGTAGTTTGTGTACATAACGCACGTGTGTTTTGCAGGTGGTATACACGCAGTATATACCGGCTGATAGCGGTACTTTGTAAGGGTTTACGCATGTTTACGTTTGACACGTAATCTTATATCCCATTGTTTAGACAACCGTCAACCTCATGCTTGTCAAATTTAAAGTTTGAATACGATTACGTTTCAGCCGCAAACGTTAGAAAGTTCCGCTTACCTGGCGTTTACTTCAATTTAGGTTAGGTTATTTTTGTATGATGGATGGAGAAGAAAACTGTTGTGAAGCATTAATATATATTTTTTTATTAACTAAACAAAATTTATTATTTACAATATAATTAAAATACTTTTTTTATGTATACTACTTATAAAAAAACATTGCACATGTAGATGCCTATAATTAGCTATGTACCTATAATATACCAAAAGTGGAAACTTTTATCACTCGCTGAAAGAGCTAAATTCAGCGTCATACAAAGTAGGCAATGAATAAGTCCAACACAAAGATCATGTTGAGTCACTCCAATGAAACTAAACATGACTTTTGGTAACTGCAATCATGAAGTAGTGAGTGACTACGTATATCAAGGGACATTGTTTATCCTTTCGCCGAAATTCCCGGTAAAGGAAATCAATAGGTAAATTCAGCTGGGCCGCCTTCGGAAAACTGGAAGACGTCCTAAAATCTAAGACCATGCCGCAATGTCTAAAAACTAGGCTTTATAACCTATGTGTTCTGCCCACACTTACATGGTGCCGAGACATGGACGCTTACCAAGCTTACCAAGGAGCTGCACAAGATGAAAGTAGCACAGAGGGCCATGGAACTCTCTATGCTCGGTATCAAGCTGCAAGAACGTATTCGTCCGAAATTCGAACCAAGGTGGAAGATGTAAGTAAACTAATTACCAAACCGAAATGACAATAGGCAGGCCACTTGGCAAGTCAAAGGGCGGAAGACGGAAGGTGTACTAAGGCGGTGGCGTCTAAGCGCAGGGAAACGTTTGTTTGGCAGACTACATGACCGATGGTCGGATATTGTAGCTGATGTCGGGATAGCGTAGCAGAGGTGTGCGCAGGACCGTGAAGAGTGGAGTGAGAACGAAGAGGCCTATACTCAGCAGTGGGTGGACGGGGGTTGAAGATTACTATGATACAACTTAAAATATTTACAGCTTACAATATTAACAATTTACAATAAAATTCAATTTACAATGTTTACAGTTCACAATATTTACAATTTATAATATTTAGCAGCCTATTATTATTTATCACTTTTCTATCTTGCAATAACCCTCCAATCTTTGATATATGCAGCATCGAGATCCATTACCGGTCTTTCATGCTCTGCCTACCCCGTAACAACATAAAACATTTACAATTAAACTTGAATTGAACGTAGTTGAATTTAATTTTTTAATCATATAACATAAAAAAATGGCGATATTTATTCATTCCTTAACAATATAAGTTTATTAAAATGATTTCTGAAAGATATCGTTTCTGTTGTTTTTTTTTCCAAAATATTTGAATCTTTTGTTCATGTATGTTTTTATTATGCTTTTCATTAATAAATATTTATGCATAATGTCATGTTCCAAGTATCCGGAATTCAGCAAATTGTCAGATTTAGAAGAATACTCTATAAAAATTTTAAAATGTGCAAATAGTACTTCTCTGGCTGTTGGCACTTGAATACGTTTTTAATATTTTTTCTGTTTTTGTAAGTATTTCCTCTAAATGTTTAGATGGATATTGTATAAGGCCATCGTGTTTTGGGATTTCGTCATCTTCTTTTTCTTGCATAGACAAACATACAGTTTTATTCTGAAAAAAAAAAGTATAGGTTCTTGTATAAAAGATATATAAGGTATACTTATTATCATTATTACTGTTTATCTTTTATTAATTAGTAAAATAAATCAGGCATTTCTATAACAATTTCTTAAGCACTTACCAGAGAGTCTTGAGTCGAGGAAACAGGGAGGGCGTGATGCACATTGTGTTCCAGTGGCATATTTATAGTTTGATCGATATGCATCGGGGTAACATTGATCCCTGTAACCGGATTTTGCTCTCTTCCAGTCACTATGCTAGAAACACTTGGTCCAGCGAGAGCCTGCAACGTGAATAGCATACCTATAATTTGATCGAATCTTAAATATATATTTTTTTATATTTGCAAAAGATATCTGCATAAATTAAAAAATATTATCAGGGTTTAATAAAAAATTTTAACACACCAGAAAATCTTGAGAAGAGCAGATATGACTTTGTTCTGGGATACTGTGCTCCAGTGGCATATTTTCAAATTTATTCCTATGATGCACTGGGCCTCTGAAAACTGAAACTTCATTCTGGTCCCTTTCAGTGAGTATGCCAGAAACCTTTGGTCTAGTTGCGAGGCTGCAACATGCACAAAATATTAATTTATTTTTATTGCTGTTCAGTAAATATATTTATACATAAATTTATATTTAAACATTAATTTATGTATACATATATTAATGTATGTTTTATATCTTTGAATTTGATGTGAAACATTTTAATTCAAATATGTAGAAGTGTTAAAGATATTTTACCAGTAAATTTTTTGCATTTCACCATCATGGGCACCATCGCTAGCTTTATTATATTCATTGTTCGGTTAAAACAAGAATCTTCGAAATGAAATGAACAAATAAAGACATGTTTTCTTGACATGTCTATACTCTCCGCACCAATTATTTCCAGCCAAGCATTTCGTCTTGCTTCAACTGTAGGCAATCTAAAATGTTGTTAAGAAATGTTAATTTTATTTATAAATTAGTATACTATAGTTTATATACTGGTACCCACATTTGCATGGATTTGGCGTTACTCTTAAAGTTGTTCAGGATAGAACCCACTTACAAAACTTGCTTGGTGGTTGAAATTTAACCCTGTATAGATAAAATGCAAAGGACTTAGAAAACTCCACGAAAAACAACACGTTACGTTTGTGTTAGGTAGAAGAAGGCACCTAGGGTTTGGACGCATCCGAGTCGTGATATAAACCATTTAAAACTAGTTTTAAATTTTTTTAATCATAATTATGTCGAAGCCTTTTTTCCTCAGTGCCCCTTATGCTACACTCCAACCCATTTACATTCCAGGTGTGTATGTAGCTCTTTATTCTACTTTTGAAACATTTGTATAAGCCTAAGATAAATCATCGATAAGGGAACAACCTAAACTACATCACTATTTTACATACAAAAATATTTTTACGTATTTTAGACATATTTCGTGAAAAATATATGAAAATATGAACTAAATTTGCTAGAAATTTACGTATATGGTTTATTAGTACAAAGCATACTTGACTAACTTAAAAAATCAGAGATATTTCAATGAAATATGTAGTACTTACCGATGCAATGATATATCGGGCGGTTTTCTTGACATATTGGTGCCGCACCCAATTATAGTGCACTTCGGCATCTTTCTCCTCACCGATCGTCACCTCCAATTATAGTTAATTACAAATAAACCTCACGAATACCACGAAATTTTCATAAAATTAACAACCAAACAATGCTCCTTGACAGATCACCTACCACTGACAGCTGTAATCTGTAATGGCGGACTGGCCGCAATTATGCATTTTGGTGAAGTATTATGAAAAAGTTTCCGTAATGTCAACGATCAAAATTAGTGTTGTCTCTTTCTGCATACCAGTAGAAACATAAGCGAAAAAGAAACGCAAGTATATTTATAAATTTACCGCCGAAACACATCATATATGCATAATCTATTCTTCATATAGACAACAATTTCATGTCCATAGGGTTACCGCATAGATGTTAAGTATTGCTATCACAGAACACTAATTATACCTAGCGATTGCTATACCGCCTTAATAAAAAAATACGTGTGGCACTCGGGGACTGCCGCGGTAAAGCTATTGCATAGTAAGTCTACACGCATACGTCTAGTCGCACGCACACAACGCCGTGTCGAACTCTGCCGAACTGAAACGACGTTAGATGATGCACGGCCTTCAAGCCACACCTCCGTGCCCGTCGGAGTGGGGAGCGTGAGGTTTTTTCGTTACGGAATTTCTGGATTCGATCCCCGCGCTCAAGGCCCGCGATAGAAGCTATGCAATAGCTTAAAAATAAAATATCACGTGTGATGTACATGTGGATGGAGGTTAGAGGAAAGAGACCGATCGATGTAGAAAATAGTGTCCCAGAAATATGGACAAAATAAGTGAGGCGCTGCGATCGCTAAGTCGTCTCAATAAAAGCTGACCTCCAATGCCACGAAGAAAATTATACTACTTACTGCGCACTGCACACGCGCTACACACGTGGCAGCGCGACTGGTGGCTAAAAAATGAATTATAAATTCTACAAATTTTCATGACAGGCACGTAGCGATCGGTCTCTTTTCTCTAACCTCCATGACGTATTTATTTGTCAGCTCACAGCAGCTGCTGTAGTTGTGTTTTTCTTTCATAATATAAAAAAGTACTCTGCGAGTTTTGCCGAGGAGTTCAATGGGTGACGTTGTGTGATTTTGTGTTCTTATTGTGTAATATTGGTAGAATATTAACCATTAAATATTCGTTAACGTGCACAAGTGTGGGCAAGTATTACTCGCCTACTTAAATACAACTTCTAAAAACGTGCTATTTGGTGTTGCCGCCAAAATTCCCTAGGAACTTTCAGTAAAGCTTCTACCACTTTACTGAATCGACTAACATGACTCATGGACTGTACTGACTATTTATTTGGACTTTAGACTTGACGATATAGGAATACAGTGTTGAAAATTGAAACGACAGTTCTATTTCCCGCCTTTTTTACTTGACACTGGCAAATGGTTTTAAGTTAGGGCGACGCCATATATATATATATAAACTGTTAGTTGTCAATTGTCAAAACAAATCGACCCTTTTGCACACTGAATAAAGAAAAAATAAATTATTACAATTATAATGTTTTACATAAAATGTGAATTTAGTTTTTAGGTAAATTCTTATCACGCATTTATTTTTATAGACAAAAAATTCTGACAATGACAGAAGAGAAAGATATTTGTACTAGAACATGGACAAGAAATGTTGTTAGTATTTTAAAGGTATAGAAACTAGTAAATTCTATGTGTTCTACGCTATTTCTTGAAATTTAGTTTAATTTTATAATAATATAATATCTATGGACGATTCACACCACGCTAATCTGGTCCCGTAGTAAGTTCTCGAAGAACTTGCGTTACGGGTATCAGACAACGGAAATATATTTAATACTTTTATATTAGGGATATACATATGTAAGATTTTTATTATATTAACAATATATAATAAACATCCATGACCCAGGATTGCTTCGGCGGGTTCGAACCCGCGACACCCGGCTTGAGCACCAACACGCTCAACCACTGAGCGACAGAGGTCGTCGGATTGTAACGATTAAGATCAGTCAAGGCTGCTTTTTGCAATAAATTTTTGAAAAAGTATATTCAAATACTTTACAGGATGGATATTCAGACGGTGTTATAGATGGACAAAATGCTACTTATCAATCCAGTTTTGATTTGGGCTACTCACAAGGACTTCTATTTGGATTCGAATTGGGCATGAAAGACGCTAAGTATGTGAACAAAAATCTAATTTGCTATTATTAGGTGAATCAATTGTAGATTTATTTTAGCTATGAGTTTTGGAATTTTAAAGTATTAATTTATTTTTCAGAACACAACAAAATGAAGTAGCCATCTCAGAATTAAGTGATTCTAGAAGAATAAATTGTCAGATATGTATTTCTGGGGATATTGATAGAAAAAATATTGCAGATTTATTCAACATACAAAAGGAAAAAAATGATGAGTATTTGAGCAAATCAACAGGGTTATAACAAAACAAATGACAAATTAACTAATTTGTAATAAAAATTCATCTAGATTCTAGACAACAGATATTCAGTGGATATCTTCATGCCTTGTGTCTGACAACATACTTATAAGTTATAACTTAAATACTAAATTAAGATTGGTACATCTTCAGATTAAGTTTACATTTAATGTACAATAAGATCTTAATAATAAGAAAATCTTAACTAAAGTGAACCCAATACAAGTAACTATTTTTATTTACACCTTTCATTGTAATTACTGTTTGTAAAGAACTACTTTCTAAATCAGAGTGTTTTAATAATAATCTTAAGATTGAAGCCTTTACAATCTTGGTTTCTTTTCTGGGGGGGGTTTCATATTCTCCTGCTTGATTTCAGTTTTAATTTCCATGTGGCCTGGCAGGTTGCCGTTTGACATTTCCGAGGTGACGGGATCCATGGGCTCCTGTTTGATAGTGACACTGTTCAGGTTGCCTGCATCAGCCGGCTTGTCGGAAACTTTGTCACTTCCAATCTCCGTCTTAACAGTAACACCATTTGTCTGCAATCATTTATACCAAATATTCTACACTTATTTGTTTGCATTGAATAGGCTCCAAAGAAATTGACCGATTTTAACAAAATTTGGCACAGACATTATTTAAGAGCAAACTGTGAGAATGAGATAACACTACTTTATATTGCAACAAAATGTGTGGTGACAGCGCAATTTCTTTTTGCAATTTGCATGACCGTAAACATAGGCAACACCTAGTTCTTTATAAATCCATATACAAAACAGCTTCTTTCTTTATGTCCTAATGTATAATTGCCAATCTTTGTATTTCTATGCCAATGACAGACAATGTATAGAATACGAAGTTTCCTGAAAGACATTAAGAATGTAATTGTACTGTGATTTATATTTAAAATTCAATACCTGATTTGTTTGAGTCAATGATGGTAAAGGGAATTGCCTCACTAACTCTGCCAATAGCATGTCCACTCTGGAACGTTGGAACATGGTGGCTGGTTCTTCCTTCGGAGTGTTTGAAACTTCTTTGGGGGCAGATGGTCCCATGTTGTATGGACCTTAAAAAAGTTAATAAAAGCTTGTAAAATACATTCGGATTTTATGAATTGCTTCTATACTTTCCTACTTTGTAAAAGTTTTAGATAAATAGATAGATAAACTCTTTAAAGCTCACATTAAAGAATACAATCAGTAGACTAAAACTAAACTTATAATCTAAATGTGGGCAAGGACAGGCATTTTTTTATTCACAATATAATTAAATAACAATACAAATTTATTATACCTGTTTTACTTTTGAAATCCCACCAGTATCCTTTGCTGGGATGATATTTGGAGTAAGACATAGTTTCTTCAAATGAGCATTGCAAATGGTGAACAGCAGAGAGCTAAAACATTTGTATAAATATTTATTCAAGTATCAAAAATTATTTGCGAACATAAGACTCTTTATTATTATTAAACTACAGGATATCATGCATATCAACCTATTGTAGACATGTAAAAGGTTGATGAACAATTTATCAAAACAAAAAAGAAACTTACTAATCTAGAGTTAAGTACACTTGCTAAATCAGGAGCTTGGTACACAATGCCAGCAATAATGTAATAGTCTGCTAGAGGTATGGTCTGCATGGGACTGTGTCGGTGTTGCTTCCTTATTACATACAAAATTGGCTCTTGAACATGTAACAAGATGTATTCCAAGCCAGTCATATTCCTAAAAACAACAGTTAAGTAATAATTTCTGTATCAACAGCTAAAAGACAAGACATGCTATTCAAATACTTACTGCAATTGATCCATACTAAGACGCTGCATTTTAACAACTTCATTATTACAAGTTCGATCGAAAAATGGATTTGATCTTTCGGAGAAGTAATCCATTATGTTGGATGGATTCAGGGAAGGAATCCAAGCAGAATCGTGCCAAGAAACTGTAAGTGGATTCTCCGCGGGTATTGGTAGGTGGTTTATTCTACCGGGCATCATTTTGGAAGGCTTTTTGATTTAAACTTTCAAAGTATATAATATTATAAAATTTAAAAAAACTGGTTCTAATAAAGTAATAACTTCAAATAAATTGCTAGTTTGCTACACAAATCACAATAAAGATCATAGATGGTATTACTAATGAGACTAGAGTCTAGACACAACTGAGTACTGACAGTGGCATTTGACAATTTTTCTTTTTAAATTAATATATGGCGTCGGGTTATATTAAAACCATTTGCCAGTGTCAAGTAAAAAAGGCGAGAAATAGAACTTTCGTTTCAATTTTCAAGACTGTATTCCTATATCGTCAAGTCTAAAGTCTAGTCAAAGTCCAAATAAATAGTCAGTACAGTCAATGAGTCATGTCAGTCAATTCAATAAAGTGGTAGACGCTTTACTGAAAGTTCCTAAGGAGTTTTGGCAGGACACAAAATAGCACGTTTTTAGAAGTTGTACCGCTTGCCCACACTTGTGCTCGTTAGCGAATATTTAATGGTTAATATTTAACCAATATTACACATTAAGAACCGAGATAACCCAAATTAATGAAACCTTACAAATTCCACAACGTCACCCATTGAACTCCCCGGCAAAACTCCGACAATTTAATTGGGGTGGAAACCTAGGCGCTTTTATTAGGCGTTCGGCTTAAAACCATTTGCTAGTTTCAAGTTAAAAAGGCGGGAAATAGAATTTCTGTTTAAATTTTCAACACTGTATTTCTAAATCGCCAAGTCCAAAGTCTAGTCAAAGTCCAAATAAATAGTCAGTGCAGTTAATGAGTCAAGTCGATTCAGTAAAGTGTTAGAAGCTTTGTTGAAAGTTTCTAGGAAGTTTTGGAGGACACACAAAATAGTAAGCTTTTTGAAGTTGTAGCACTTGCGCACACTTGTGCATGTTCACAAATATTTAATGGTTAATATTCTACCAATATTAATCATTATGAACTGAATTATCACATATATAAGGAGGAGACACAAAAACAATGCTATTTTGTTTATATAGTAAGTTTATTAAAGTTAACACCTTTAAAAATTTGTCGCTTAAACAACAATGGCTAAGTAACATACTAATACTAAATAAAAGACTTATCTACAACTAAAAATAAACTATAAATAGAAAAAAATCCCCAGGTCGTCCCCATCTGGCAGAGTACCTAATAAATTGACAGTATTGCTTCGTTGGATAGGAATGGCTATCCGTTGTGCAAGGTAGTTCCCGGTTCTGGTGTCTCGGGTAGCTTCAGTAAGCTTTTTGGATATTTATCCAAAAAGCTTATGTACCCCCAGACCCTATGCGCCTAGGTTTCCACCCCAAACGGTTCAAATATGAGGTCTCTGCTAAGATTATCATATTTGTGTCGTTTGATGTTCTCTGTTGGTTTGCAGCCGTGCCCTGAACATGGGAAGAATCCACTGACATGACTTAGTGACTGCATTGACGATTTTAAGAAAATTCTTTCCCGCCTTTTTAACTTTTTTAAAATATAATATGTAATATGGCGACTAGTTTGAAACTATTACCAGTATCAAGTGTTATATGTAAGGAAACTAATCGCGGTAAATATGTGATAGGAGCAACAATGGAATCAAGGGACAAAAATTTTGCTAAGGACACCTCAGGAAAATAATATCATGAATATACAAATTATAACGTACAATATTACAAAAATTATATAAAATACTTATTTACAAACATATAATTGATTATTATAAATTCAATTAAAACACTGAAATATTTTTCAGGATTATATATTATACTCATCATACAAGTGGGAAGGCAACATGAAGAGAGCGCAAAGAGGATAAAAACGAAGTATGATCACGATAAGGACATGAGAAAAATATTTGTTATAAGTATATCTAAAGTTCTCGTATCCTCCCCGCAATCACATGCATCATTATTTAAAATGTCAATAGTTAAATGACTAGGAATACACATATGTTCCAATCGCATTTTTATTATCGACGAAATTACATGTTTGGAACTATTGATATTATTAAACCAAGACTTTTTTGGTATTATTGGCTGCAAATTGTACATATGATTACCCCTATGTTGTCCAGTAAACTCTCAATACTTATTCCAGTCATCGTATAAATGAATTGTCTGTAAAAATGGATGAGTGTCACCACTCCATAGATGATAAGTACTCTACTGAAGCACCACTCTGCCCCGGCCTTTTTAACTTGAGACTGGCAATGATTTAATATCTTTCGCCAATTTCTTGACAGTTGACAGCTATAGGTTTTTTCGTATTTTTTAGTACTACTCGTTCTCAAAATGAATAATATTATTTATTTTCTGCAAAAACATTGCATTTTTACAAGATTGTGTTGATACGATTATCTATTTACTTACAGTAAGTTGTCATGAACGGGTCTAACAGCACCAATAGCATTTTTGGTTCCAAGTCTTTGGTGAAACTTACTGACGATGAACAAAACACAAGTCCATTACAGGTCTCGAGTATTGCAAAACCCGCAACATCCCGAGAAAATGCACGCGACAGCACGGAAGACCTTTTGGACCTTAAAGGAAAGGTAGAATCGAGATTGATGTCCATGTGGAACAACGTGAAGTTTGGATGGACAGTGAAGATAAAGACAAGCTTTTCCAAAGAATCGCCAGTGTGGCTTCTTGGTCGATGTTATCATCGTAAACTTAGCCCTACGGGCTCGCTGGAGTCTTCCACAGAAATGGGCACTGAGGCAACTGCTCACGATGCAGTGGATCAAATATACGGCGAAGGTATTGAAGGCTTCAAATCAGATTTTATTAGTAGAATATGGATGACATACAGAAGAGAGTTCCCGATGATATCAGGTTCATCTTTCACAACTGATTGTGGATGGGGATGTATGCTGCGCAGCGGCCAAATGATGCTAGCCCAAGCATTAGTGTGCCATTTTCTGGGTCGATCGTGGCGATGGTCACCAGATAAACCCATACAGAACGCTAGAGAATTTCAAGAAGACTGCCTTCACCGCATGATTATAAAATGGTTTGGTGATAAGTCATCAGTAAATAGTCCTCTGTCTATACATCAGATGGTGGGCTTAGGTGAATCCTTAGGGAAGAAACCGGGTGATTGGTACGGACCAGCATCGGTAGCTCACTGTTTAAAGTCTGTAGTTGCTGCCGCCTCCAAAGAAAATTATGAGTTTGATAATTTAGAAGTTTACGTTGCTCAAGAATCAACTATATATGTACAAGACGTATATTCACAGTGCCGATTGCCAGATAGCAGATGGAAGGCTTTGATATTGTTAGTTCCTGTAAAGTTAGGCAATGATAAGTTTAATCCTATCTATGGTCCATGTCTCACTTCTCTCTTAACACTAGATTATTGTATAGGAATAATCGGAGGGAGACCAAAGCATTCCTTATATTTTGTTGGATATCAGGAGGACAGACTGATACACCTGGACCCTCATTACTGCCAAGAAATGATTGATGTTTGGCAACCCAACTTCTCACTGCAAACATTTCATTGTCATTCACCAAGAAAGATGATCATAACAAAAATGGATCCTTCATGCTGCATAGGTTTTTACATTGCGACACATCATGAATTTGAAACATTTGTTAATATTGTAAGTGCATTCCTAGTGCCTCAGAGAGTCACTGCTAATAACGAATATCCAATATTTACATTACACAATGGATCTCGCTCCTCTGTGATGAACCCACCAAACATTAGGTATTCCATATATGAGGCTGAACAGCACTGGATTGCTCCAAACTTATTGGACAGCGATACAGATATTGAGTCTGAAGAGTTTGTTCTTATTTAGATGTCCTTTCTTATGTGTCGCAATATAATATCAAAGATGTAAATGTACATAGTTTGAAACTAATAGGAAAAATATGTATTAATATTTAAAACATAACACTGTAGATTATAAAGTACTCATTGAAATGAATTGCAAGTCAAATAATAATACTTTTTATTGTTAGATAATTTATCTATATGACCAGAATAATAAAAATCTTGAAAATTCTATATAGCAATTAGGTTGCTGCAACATATGGGTTTTTATTTTTCTAGTTAGATTTTATTTACTTTTCTTAAAGCTTTAAGCACTTTGTTAGCTTTATTATATAAGATATTTAATATAATGTGTAATTAAAGAAACTGTGTTTTCATTTCGTATTGCAATAGAAAAAAAATGTTTTACCAATATATTTTTGTTGTTAGTGGCTATTTTGTAGGGAAGAATGTCTTGCTAATGATTGAGTAAGTATAATAGAAGTAAGTAAGTATAATAGTATATTAAATGGCCAGGGCAGTATAAAAGTAACTGAATAATAAATTTTAAATCTAAGCTCATGAAATACATATTTATTTTGAGTATTCAATTGTCATTTTCCACTGGAGGAGCATGTTTCTTAAAGAAATTCATGGCATTATATGCAAGGTGAGGTCCAATGTTATGCAGTGGATGGACTCTGTTTAGCTCGTTCCGTGGTGAACCAACAATGTACGGGTCTCCAGTACAGGTACCGTGTTGTGCAATTGACAGACCACTCAGAGTATAGCAGGTGTGGTATAAATCGCGAGGTCTGTAAAAAAGGATTTATTGTAAAAAAATATATAAGTATGAAATTATATATTAGTTTGAGAAAAAATATATCAAATGTTTTATATTTTAGAGGTATTGTTGTGAATAGTGAATACAAGCATAATAAACACACTATATTGTTGTCAATAGAAGTTTGGGAATGGCAGCCCCAAAGGGAGATCTCCGACTGAGATGGTGGTATGCTTGGTAAGCATTTACCCCATTAATACCCATTTGTAAGCATTTCAGTGCTTGTATATAATATAGCACCATTCTGAAAAAACTTCGATAGTGTGATTCAAACTGAGCACTGATTGGTCCACCATATCACTCACCCCGTAGACCAGACCGGACTAGAGGTGGTATCAACTGATGTGTCTTGTGCTTTAATGTCTAGTGCCAGTAGTGATAGTCCCAGTGAGTCGATGGAACTGTGTATCGAGCTATGACCTCTTGATTGTATGTCCTTCTTGCACTCGTGTGGTGATGATAATAATACAGCAGCAATATTCTTATACTCTCCTTTATTGGTGCTTACCACAGATATGTATTACAATATGTAATGAGATATGAGAGAGAGAGTCTACACTATGTATAGCCTTTTGGCCAACTAAAACTCCAACTCCAAGGCTTTACTTCATGACCTCTGTCAATGTCAATAATGACATTGACAGTTACATCTTACTGTTGACATATGTAACAAACTGTAGCCTGACCGTGCATACCACCCACTCAGTCAGAGCCTTTTGGGGCTGCCAATCAAGCATAATAAATAAAATAATATAAATTACTTACTTCCCTGGTTTATCTATAAGGCCTCCTTGTGGTGACTGGCAACATATAATAATATATTCTTGTAAGGCACCTTGATTAAATAGTACTGTTTCCATCATTTCTCTACCATCTGAACAAAAACCAGTTTTAAATTTTTAATATATATCTGTTCAGATCCAATGTAATCTAAATATTAACAATAAATGCCACCAAATTAATATGTCATTGTATTTGTTTGTTGCATTGTACTTTCAATTTATTCCCATGCCAATGTACCTGTTACACATATATGTTAGCATTATGTGTTTAATTGTTCTCCCTGTTTACATTTATATTAAATTAAGAATAAATAAATAAATAAATCTGAACAGAGTATATACATTTTGCCAAATAAAAATAAATTTAAGCAATTAAAAAATTCTAAGTTAAAGTAATGTCATAACAAACCTTGTGATAATATTGCACTTATAATAGGGAACACAGCTCCTTGCCAAAATGAGTAACATCCATCAACTAATTTGTTTGTTCTACCTTGGAATCCACCTTCCACACTCATCTGACGGTTCACACTCCACCTCAGGAGTGCATCCATATCGCAGAGTGCCGTTCTGTTCAGCAGTGCCAGGGCTGCTATTCCACAAAATGTATAGCCTCCATGAGCCTCCATCCCTGGACAACCACCAAATCCACCCTCGTAGGTCTGGCAACTGACTACCCATTCGCCAGTCTTATCAAATAAAGAATCTGTAAATGTGTTTGTCAATTTTGCTACACTTAAGGCACAGTAAACTCCTCTGATGTCCTGTTCTCCTCCCTTGTGCAGAGAGAATGCTCCATCGGGACTTCTCAGTGACCACAGGAAGTTTTGCAAAGTATGTCGGTTGATAGAATTATAAGCTATATCAGTGCCGATAATGCACAATGCATTTATAGCGGCATATGTGGCACCCAGATGCGCATGTTGCATTGGCCCCCCACCGTACCCTCCATCTTTGTGCTGACATTGAGCTAAGAAGTTGACAATGTGATCTAATGTTTCCTTGTCTGGTAGATCTTTTAAAGTACAAAGAGCATTGAGATTCCAATAAACTAACCACGGTCTACTGGCTTCCAAGGACATGTAACTTCTGGGCAAATTTATTAAATAATTCCTTAAAAATTTTTGGTGTAAACTTTTCTTCAGCTTCGGTAGATCTGGATTAATCGATGCTTTCTGTTCAAATTGTTTATAATATCTCAGAATAGATTGTTCAACTTCAATCTGGAAAATAAGACAGAATTGTTTAAGTCTACAAAAACTTACGAATGAGAAAATATCGTTCTAGAAGAATATAGATTACTTGTTCGGTTGAAGTATTGGTTTCGATCCCCTCCTCATCGAATACCTTTGTTGCAATATCGTCATAGCATCGTATTTGAGTGTCCATCCTAAATAATTAGATTTCTTAGTTAGAGTAATGAATCCACGATAACATTACTAAAATAGACGAAAAGAAGAAGCATAATAAGTTTTACAAGATTTGTTTCATTATGCACCTGAAAATAAAATAAATATATGAATTTTAAAGGGTTATGACTTTTATGTGATGTGTCTGGCTGATAAGTGCACAGATTAATTATTAGTTACTACGTAAGATAAATGTTAGGATAACTGTAACAGTCAAATCCTTACAAAGCCTTTAACAAAGTACCTACACACCACACACACTATACTTACATTAATTACAGTACCTACCTATTACTGAAATATTTTTTTGCCGATAGAAAGATGTTACTTTATACTAATGTCACTGTCAAAACTGACATATCTACAAATGGTTTTATTTTTATAATTTTTTTATTAATATATGGCGTCGGCTTATCTTATAATCATTTGCCAGTGTCAAGTAAAAAAGGCGAGAAATAGAACTCTCGTTTCAATTTTCAACACTGTATTCCTATATAGTCAAGTCTAAAGTCTAATCAAAGTCCAAATAAATAGTCAGTACAGTCAATGAGTCATCGATTCGGCAACGTGGTAGACGCTTTACTGAAAGTTCCTAGGGAGTTTTGGCGGGAAACACAAAATAGCACGTTTTTAGAAGTTGTACCACTTGCCCACAATTGTGCACGTTAGCGAATATTTAATGGTTAATATTCTACTAATATTACACATTATGAACCGAGATAACACAAATTTATGAAAATTTACAAATTCCACAACGTCACCCATTGAACTCCCCTTTCAGTAGTAGTACATAACATCTATGAACACAGAATCTATGAACTCCCCGGCAAAACTCCGAAAACGTTTGACTTAAAGGGATGTTGCCTAGTGTGAAATATCCACCGACTTATAATCACATTTTTTTAAATAAAATTTTAAATTGTTGATTCATACATACATACATACATAAATCTAAAAGACATACAATTTTTAGTTATAAGGTTAGGTTAGGTAGGTACATAGATGATGATCACTGATATGTAGATACTATGTGCACGAGTTTTGGCAGGATGTGAAAGTGTGACGTTGTTGTTTTTGTATTTCTCCATAAATTTGTGTTATTTTGGTTTATAATTTTGGATTATAATCCAACTAATATTAGAAATGTGAAAGTTTGTGAAAATGAATGGATGGATAGATGTATGGATAGATGTTTGTTACTCTGTCACGCAAAAATTGCTAAACTGATTTTGATGAAATTTGGTACGGTATTAGTAAAGGCTTTGGATTAAAACATAAACTAGCTTTTATCCCGTTAAAGTACAACATTTCCGCGGGATACTCGATAGTATATTTACGCGGGTGTAGCCATGGGAAACAGCTAGTGATAACACACTATTATTCATTAAATTGGTAGAATATTATTTATTAAATATTTGTTAACGTGTGCGCAAGTACAGAAAGCATACTATTTTGATGAAGTTGAAGTTGAAGATGAAGTTTTATAAATTCTCAACATCACTCATTGAACTCCCCGGCAAAACTCCCAGTCGAAACTTTCTTTTGAAATTCTATTGTACTAACCAAGAAGCTTATTCCCTAATGGAGTTTGCATTGTGAACAATAGATTGAAGATAAAAAATATGTCCTTGGATGACGTAATTGTTATGTGCTATCCCTTTTCTTTGGGGTAACCAAAGTTTTGATTATTCACATCAATACAAACAAGTAGCTTTATTTTTTGTCTTAACTACAGGGGGAGAGCCCTGCTACAATACTAATTTTAAGGCCCCTCGCCCACTGCGACTTTTAGTAGCGATGCAGTTGCGCGTTTATGAAGCGCACGACTGTATCACTACTAACGCGCGTTAGTCGCATTTGCAACGCGATACAGTAAAGTTTGTCAGCACGGTATGCGCGACACGTCGCTGCCGCGGCGCGCACTTTAGTGTCGCGGCAGCTACGAGTCGCGTTAGTGCGTTTATTTCTTTAATCCGCCTATTGGATTACACCGTAACCGTACCATACTGAGAAAAAGGGCAAGAAATTCAGCCGGTCGGTGGATCGGCATATTGATGTGGTGGGATGTGTTGTGTATGCAATGACAGTTTAAATCAATATATTAAAAAAAAACTTTAAATATGCAAATGTTTTATTGAAAAATAGATTAATAACCAGACACTTACAATAATAGAATACTACAACTATACACAACAGCAAGAATCTTATTAGCAAGAAGCCCTAACAACACTTACACATGTGAAAATAAAATTGTTTTATGCAGTTTTTGTCGTTTACTCCTGAGATTGCCTAATTTCTTTTGTATATCATTTTTTAAATAGGATGACAATCTTGTTTTCAAGAAACTATTTGCTATATATTTTATAACCTCAGTTCCATGTAAATCCAGACACACGTCTGTGACAGGGTGTTTAGGAACAAAAATTTCTTGTATCTGGGGTTGGAATTTTTGTAATGTAGCCATTACCAATTTGCCTGTAATGTTATCGACTGACAAAAGTGACATAGATACAGTTTTTTTAAATAAATTATTTACATATTTCACGATAACAAAAGCAGCATCCGAAGCAAAACATAATTTACCCCGGTTGACAAATGTTGTGAACGCTGAATACTTATTTATATTCAGGGCATAGTCATGATCACTTTTTTTATTTTCAGTTGTGAGGACAGCATGACAAAACTCGCAATTTTTTTTTAAATAATCTTTTGAACTATAAAGCCTGTTATATAATAATACACATTTATATACATATAATATATAATTAGCTCTAATACTGGGTCGTACCGAGTTGCGATACAATAATTTTCTTAAAATATATCGGAACTCAAGCGGGCTCGGATTGTCTTGAGCCCTCCCTCTAGCAAGTATGCACGAAAAAAAAATTTTCAGATTATCTTGTGAACATTTGAAAGTTAGTAAGTATTTTAGCGGGTTCTCTTCTAATGCTGTCAGATCATTAAACAATAATTTAAAAGAAATCATGTTCACAAGGAACCCCAAACAGAACGTTTTGCGGGTATGCTTCATTAATGGCTGGTCTCCTATTTTAAGATTATTTAAATAAATCTCAGCTTCGTCAAAAAATGATTGCTAGACATCGCGGTTGTGTAGTTAATGGCGACTTTAAATAAGTGCCATAGGGAGATCGGCTATTCATGCTATCAAATAATCGATCTAAAATACGGATAAATTCGACAGTCGCAGAACTGTCTTGGAATTTAGGATTCCCACTATTGCAAAGGAACTCAATTGCATCAGCAACGGATGAGCTTAGTACTTGGCAAGCTAAACGGACATTAATTTTTTTATTTTGGTAACCAATATGAGCTCCTGTTAATTTATTAGAGAGCTTAAGACCTTCTTCTTGTTGAATCATGTGCAATTCCTGTACATATTGAAAAGAAATTTTTTCCGTTTGGTGATTCTAAGCCTTTTTCTGCAAAAACGTTTCGAGCCAGTTTAACCATGTGGGCCGGATCTAACAGGCAATAAACGTTAGTTACTCCATTGGAATGAAGAAAGTAGGATTTAATGTTACCATCCTCAAATGAGCAACCAAGACACTCATATGCCTTTACATTGCATTTGGCGCCATCACACGTTAGTGACCTCACAGTAATCCCTGCTTCGCTCAGTAAGATTATTGCAGTATTTATTAATTGTCCCAGCAATTCGGCATTCAAAGAACTTGGAGTAAAAAAGTAACCAATAGGGCATTTAAAATAATTTGAATAAGAAACTATTTGCAACACTAAAGCTTCCGATGCAAGCTGTTCAGGATCATTAACGACAATGTCACCAAGGTCAACATATCCAAATGTTTTTCCTAATTTATTACAATAAGAAATATCTCTTTTTAAGGCCATCGAATCAAAAATTAGTAATCGTGACATCGTGTGGTGCAGACGCGTTCTCGGTTGTATTCCACTGCCGTCATTGAAATCTCAACTTTATACAGCGTGTGTTACGACCCAATTTCCCGTGTACGCCAAATATAAAGGCTCGTCAAAGAGTAACAAGAAATTAGAGGCGCAACAACAAGAATGCTCGGATCATCGAATAATAATAATAATAGTGGCAAGTGTGCTTCGAATCCTGACATCAGAAAGTCAGTAGAAGATCATAACGTAACCCTGCGCCCAAAACGAAAGCACACCGACGTTCTTGCGGAAACAATTGATGAAGTCACTTCGAAAGTCACAACTATGATGAACGGCTGGAAGAATGAGTTGCAAGATAATTTCACTAAGATGAAATGTGAATTCGAATTTGTCTTGAAGGCTGATCTTGACAAACTAACGACATCGCTGAGTTCGTCCTTTGCTGAAATTAAATTAGAAATTAATACTGTTCGCCAAGAATACAAGGAATTTAAAAAATCCGTCCATTCGCTGGAATTGAAGCATCAGGAGACCACGAAAAAAGTTTCAGATTTGGAAGACTCACTACAATTTTATAGTAATCAGCAGGAGACCGCAAATAAGAAAATCGATGCACTCACAGCTGAAAGAAAGGCCATACAATCGCTGGAAGCAAAGATACAATCTCTGTCTAGAGAAAATCAACTCTTACAAATCGAGCTGAACCAAAACAACCAGAGAGATAGGTTACTCAACCTAGAAATCGTAGGTGTTATAGAACAGAAGTCCAAAAACCTCCTCGATATCATCCTAAGCATCGCTCAGCACTCCGGCGTATCACTACTCCCGCAAGATGTCTTGGGAGTTAACCGTGTCACCCCCAGAACCAAGCAGCCAGGCCGCCCGAGGAACATTATCGTAAAGTTGAAGTCTCGCCTGCTTAAGGATAATATGATCTCCGGTGCCCGCAAGTCTCCGCTTATGGCAAAAGATCTCGGCTTGACTGACAGTACCTACAGAATCTATATAAATGAACACTTGACATATCCCAATAAACAATAATTGTTAAAGAAAGCCCGAGATTCTGCGAAACAGCATAGTTTCAAATACGTGTGGACAAAAAACGGAAGGATCTACGTAAGGAAAGAAGACACGAAACCGGCCTTTCAAATCACGCAGGAAAAGGATCTTCTCAAAATCCGATAACGTGTGACGGTATTCAACCTTGTACTTTTTTTACTTTCCCACACTTATTAGTTAACAACTTAATATTTATTTTTTCCTTTCACCTCAATAAGCCTTTAACAATAATCCTAAACTACTACATAACAACATATTTTGTAAAATCAACTCTCAGTATATGGTTTTTAATTTTTCGCATTTGCGCTTCTATAATTCTTACTTACTCATTGACTCGATGCAAAAAAATATACATTGCAAATGACTTGCACCTTTACAAGATTAACGATACGCTAACAGGGTGTGCGCTTGTTCTTCGGATTGACTTAGCACATTATATGGAAAACAGTCGTTTTATTTCTTTAATCCAATTATACATTACTCAATATGTAATTTCTATACTTATTAATAATAACCCACAACATATTGCAACGTTTAAATTTTACAGCTTCACACATCTCACTCAAAACATAATTTTAACATACTTAATTTATATTTTTATACGCTTTGTTCGCACATTATTAAATTACTTCCACAAGAAACCAAACACTGGTATATGCTACTTAAAATGTTTAAGTCCAAAGAATGCACCCATTTTGAGCGCATGCACTTTAACAACGGGCGGTCTTGTTCACCAGTTTCTGTGCGATAGTCGATCGGTCCAAAACTTTTCGTACTACCGACGTTTCGTCGTCACATTAAATTATTATTTGTCGATCGGGACTTTTACTCGCTCGATATACTCAATCCTACCGACTAACTTTAGGCATTATAATATTATTAAACTTTACTTTGGTTTATGGAAGAGGCGGTTTCCAACAGTAATCTATGAAATAATACACTTATGTTTATATTGCTTCTTTGTTACTTGTTATTATGTTAAATATTCGTCGTACATTGTAGATATAAAGAGGCGATACAATGCAGTAAGCGAGGAGCGATCGGATAATAATAAACTTATATTTAAATGGGTACCAACTTCCTAAACATCTATTACCAAAACGTACGCGGGCTTAGAACCAAGTGCACGGACCTAAGGCTCAATATTCTCTGCAACGACTACGACATTATCGTCCTGACGGAGAGCTGGCTGCAAGGCGACATATTCGACGCGGAGCTGTGCGACGACCGGTACGACGTGTTCCGCGCGGACCGCGACGCCGCCGCCAGCGGCAAGCGCACGGGCGGCGGCGTCGCGGTGCTGGTGCGGCGCGCGCTCGGGGCCGTGCCGCGCGCCCGCACGCCGAGCTTCTGTGGCTCACCGTGCCGACGCGCGCCTGCGCCGCCGCACGCGACCTGCACCTCCGCACCGTCTATGCTCCCCCGAACCCTCGCGTCCTGCCGGCCGAGTTAGACGCGATCGACGCGACTATCGGCAGCGCTTTAGCTCTCCATCCGAACGATTACTTTGTGTTCATCGGTGATTTAAACCTCCCGTTTTTGTCTTGGGACTTAAACGGATACACGGTTTTAAAAAAAGGCCCCGTCGAAGTCCAGGACCGCGGACTTAAACTCATGGAATCGCTAACCTTCCACGGATTTCATCAGTACAACCTGCTAAAAAATCACTGTGGCAAGACGCTCGATCTGGTCTTTTGCAACCTACCGTTATCGGTGAGCCCGGTCTCCGCGCCTCTTCTGTTCGAAGACCGCGCACACCCGTCGTTCGCCTTCACCGTGCTAGACCTGAGCGTTCCCAAGTTACGCGAGGCAGTAGTAAAAAAGTTTAACTTTAGAAAAGCTCCCTACCCCGTATTAAATGATATTTTTCAAAAACAAGACTGGAGTACCTTGCTGTCTGCTAAAACGGTCGACGACTCTGTAGATTTATTTTATGAGACCATAAACGCTTGCATCGCATCACACGTCCCCGTTATAAATATCTCCGGGCGACGCACGTACCCCAATTGGTACTCTCCAGCGCTCATTAACATTATCAAAGAGAAGAGTAGGGCACACAAACGCTGGAAGAAATTCGGTAACAACTTGGATTACGACGAATTCGCACTCCTGAGGTCCCGTGAACGTCGTATACAAAAAGAATGTTTTAGGAAATTTACATCCGACTGTGAAAAAAATTTAAAAACTGACCCTAAGACATTCTGGACGTATGTAAAGGCCGTACGCGGTGGCTCAGCGTATCCTAAAAAGCTATTGCTCGACGGAGTAGAATACACTGAAGGTAGGGACATGTGTGACGCCTTTAATACTTTCTTTAGAAGCGTTTTCGGCAAGCCTAGTAATGTTACTCCCTGTAGATCATTAACCTTCAATTCAGATGTAGTGTCAAACATTCAAATATCGACCTCAAATGTCGAAGGTATTTTACGAAATCTAGATATAAAAAAAGGCCCTGGCAGTGATATGCTCCCATCTCTATTTTGGGTACGCTGCTCTAAATCTCTAGCTACTCCATTGACCATCTTGATAAATCGTTCGCTGCGTGATGGTGTGTTCCCACAAAAATGGAAGGTAGCCCATATTGTTCCCATACATGAAAAAGGCTCTCGTATGAATGTGAAAAATTACAGGGGCATCTCCATTTTAAACACTGCTGCTAAAGTAATGGAAAAAGTAGTACTCAATTTTATTTATCCGACACTTCACCGATTGATCCCCTACCAACAGCACGGTTTCCTTAGGCATCGCTCGACGACTACTAATCTAGCCTGTTTCACTTCCTTTATTTTAGAGAATATGGAACGCGGGGGACAAATAGATGTTATCTACACAGACTTCGAAAAAGCGTTCGACCGGGTAGACCACCTCATTCTTCTACAAAAGCTCCAGGAGCTAGGAATTCACGGGGATTTACTTCGTTGGATGGAATCTTACCTATCGAATCGTTCCCAGGCTGTTGTAATGGGCGGTTATCGCTCAGACTATATCGAGATGCCCACTGGAGTTCCACAGGGCTCACACCTGGGACCATTACTTTACAACGCCTATTTGTACGATATCGGTTCGTGCCTCCAACATACTTTGTACTATCTCATGTATGCGGATGACAAAAAAATCTTTTGCAAGATTAATTCTATCCAGGACTGTTTACAGTTCCAAGCAGGCCTGGACAACTTGTTTAATTATTATACTCGCAACAGTATCACTGTCAATTCCACTAAATGCGAATGTATTACATTCACTCGGAAACCAAAGCCCATAACCCATAATTATTACATGAATGGTGTATTAATTCAAAGAAAACGTATCGTTAAGGACCTCGGTGTATATCTGGACAGTAAAATGACTTTTTCGGACCATGTTGAAAACGTCATTTGTAAAGCTTACAAGAATTTGGGCTTTGTTCTCCGGACATGTAAGTCATTCTTAAGCATCTCAGCACTCAAAATCGTTTATTCCGCATACGTGAGGAGCGTTTTGGAGTACAATAGTCCGATATGGCCCCCTCATTACATTATATATAAAAGTCGCCTGGAACGCATTCAGAAAAAATTTATAACTTACCTGACTCACCGCTGTGGTAAAAGATTTGATTCCTATGACGAGAGCTGCGCTGAGTTCGATCTCTTGTCCCTGGAGCAGAGACGTACTGTTTTCAACTTATGTTTACTGTACGATATCGCTAATAGTAAAATAGATTGCCCTGACCTCGTGTCACAACTTACCTTCCGAACGCCCAAATTCCGCACTAGAAACACCCCCCTACTGCACATACCTGCATCAAACACTAGTTATGGACAGAACTCTGTTATCTCACGTATAAGTCGCTCATACACATACATATATATATATATTATATATATATATATATTATATATATATTATTTAGTATTTTTCACTGATCCCAAGACTTCGTGTCGTTCGTAGGGCTAGGGTGCGCACATGCACACACACACATACACACTTACATGCGCACACACACACACACACACACACACACGCACGCACGCACACACACACACATACACACTTAATATTATATATTATTAATATTAATTAGGAGACAAAAATATTTTATTACAACCACAATACTGGGAGTTGTTTAGCTTATTATATTATTATTATTTTATTATTATATTATAGTAATTAGTAACCATGCCAAGGCTTCATTGTGTCGATAATTACGATGACTGTGTTTTTATTAAATTGTTTTTATTATTATGTTAAATAGCACTAGTATTTGTCAAACAATGTAATACCTGTTACTGGCCGGCCATACTAATTGTTACATGTTTAGTGTTAAGTTCTAAATTGTAATACGCTGTTGGTATTGAATAAAGAAAAAAAAAAAAAAAAAAAAAATCATGGCCACATTTTTTAAATAGGGTTTATTTGGTAGTTCTGATTTTAAATATTAAATCACTTCTGATAGAAAACCAACAGAACAATTAAAACTTGACATCGCCCGCCATAGTGTAGATTCATGTGGCAAAGAAATTATGCTTCTCAGGTAATTATAAGCCTTCGGACAGTAAAAATGTAATGTCAAAGAAAATGATTTCACTTCATCACTATATGAGACTTTTTTTTTTTACTTGTATTGAATTTTTTACATGTATTTGCAAAATTACCTTGCAATATATTTTCAATTTCTGATTGTGAAGTATAATTTCTAACAACTTTGATTAATTCTTTCATATTTTCAATTTTCTTTGCCTGTCTATTAACTTTCTGTTGAAGAACCTTAGTTTTCTTTTTTAGCACTATTTCATTAGGTGTTTTTATGTTAGCTTGACTGCTGAAATCTTTTAGTACAGGTTGATCCTTGACAGCCTGTAAACAAAAAACTATAATATTATACACTGTAGGAATTATATTAGAAAGTTAATTTTTATATTGATTTTATAACAATAAACAATGACTAAGTACAAGAAATAGATAAAGAAACACTTGATTATTGTTTTAGTTTTTATGATAAGGGTTAAGCGACGTTAATAGCGTGTATGATTATTTTACTTTAGTAAATTCCTCCAAAATAATGCTACAAATATTTTATACCAAGGAAAAATCACAAACCAATATTAGCTTTCTGATATATGATAACTTACAGTTTTTATAGCTTGAGAACATATACCAGCTGGCAGATTGGAGCAAATAGGTAATACGATAGCTTCTTGCACTTCCACATTTTTTTTCTTTTTCGGTGGTTCATTTTTATCGAGCTGAAAGAGGTAGTAATGTGAGATAAAAATGTAAATCATAATGCAAGACTCAAAGTCAGACATAAAATTTTAATGCTTACTTACATATTTTTCAAGTGGCATTGCAGAAGCTTTAGCGCACGGAGTTTCTTGTGAGCTTGAAGGAATATTAAGACATTCCTGAAAAAAATAAGTGATATTTCTCTAACAACCATTTTTAACTATATACTCGGGATAAGGCTCGGAGGAAGAAGAGGAAGACACAACTTTGAATGATTACCTGTTAGTTACCTGAAGTAATCTTATTTCTTTATTCATACTAATGTACTATCTTCATCGTCTGTGTATCTATCTTTTTGTCTGTTGCATGCATGCTTTACAACTGAACCGATTTTTATGAAATTTGGCATAAACATAGATAAGATGTTGAGAAATGACATAGGCTACTTTTTACTGTGTCCATATACATAGTTCCCATGGGAAACGATATAACCTAATTTTGCCGAAAGATTAATTCACTATTAGAACTTACCAATGTTTCACAACACCCACAGATCTTTGGTATAGCAGATTTCAATAAGCGGCCAGGTCTATTGACATCATAGTCTATAGACCGAAAGTGTAGGCTACAAATTCTGGCAGAATTATAATAATTTGTTTTTAATGGTATTTTAGATAACCAAGCTTGTCTCAGGTCAGGGTCACTAGGGAACCTGTAACGTAAAATAGGTACCATAAATGTAAAATGCTAAGTTAGATAAAGTATTAAAAAAAACATTGTTATACAAGGAAAATCCAATTCAATAGTTTTCTATTTACTACCTTGTTAATTAAAAATAAAACTCTTAAAGTTGATTACTTTTGTCAATAATTTTTTCGGCTAATCAATCATTTGCTTAAATTATGTACGAGGACGATCCAATCCATAGTACCTAATGGTCACCCTAGCCAAATGTAAAAAATATTTCATTTAATTAACTTACCCGTGAAATTTCACACCACAATTTGGATACCATACACTTTTACAACCTCGAACTACACAACTCATTGTATTTTGTATCAAAATATGCTTTATTTGCTTGTAAAACAACGGACCAAAGAGATGCTATCAACAACCGGCAGCCATAATGTTTTGACTATGTTTTGACATTTGCTTGTGTTGCTATTCAAAAATACTAACATTATAAAATGGGAGTAGAAAAATAAAAATAAAAACATATGTTTATTTTTAATTTTGCTTTTGATGACAGGCAACCAAAACTACCCTTTAATTATTCTTTATTTACCTGTAAAGTTTCTTTAAATCATGTTTAAGAGACGTATTTTAGGTTTAAACTAAAATTGATCTTGTTGATAGGAAAATTATAATAACGCTTTGGCAACTCTGTTTCACAAGCGAGCGAGTGAGAATTATCAAAAGAAAAGAACAGGACATAACAAAAAGGTCAACAGAGTTCAAATATTTGATCTTCACTTTTTTGTTCTATATGCAAACTCCATTAGGGTATAAGCTTCTTGGTACTAACGCAGAGTTCTATTTTCAATGCTCAGAATATTCTACGGCCTTCCGGATTCCAGTTCATATAGTTCCAGACTAAATCCCGTATTAGAAAAACGTTGTTAAAAAAAAGTAAAATGATTTTACGCTATACTAAAAAATTAAAAAAAAAACTGCTGTCAAGTTACTGTCAAATGTCAAACTCATGTGGTCGCAAATAAAAATAAAAATATTTTCGCTAATTCGTATTTTCAAGTATTTACCTTTAAACAAATATTTTGGCTTGAAGATATATGAAGAGTTAGTAAGAAAGCCTAGTTCTATTTTCGCACAACTTTGGTTCTTATAAATTTTTAAAAGTGAAACACATTGTTAACCACCATGGGCAATGAAAAACGCTTTTTGAGCAAGAAAAGAAAAGGTAATTTCAAGTCGAAAGTTAAGAAAAACAAAAAATCCCATAAAGATCATGAGACTGTAAATAAGAAAGCTTTGTTCAATCGTTACAAAGACAAGCAAAAGGTGGAGGAAGAGCTATTGAAGAAGAAGCAGATGGAGGATCGGTTTTTGAAGCAAAACGTTACTTACTCCGAAAGTGAATCAGAGGAGGACACTTACGAGCAGCTGGTATCTTGCTTTAAGGACCCGAAAAAGTCAAATAAAGTTATAGAAAGTGAGGACGAAGAGTCCGGAAGTGATGTGGATATGGGTGAGGTTATGGTGGGAAATGAGGCGATAGAGATTCGAGAGGAACCTGTAGATGATAAAACTGTAGATAGTAATAGTGAAGAGGACAGTGAAGATGAACAAATCACGGTAACTGAAAATAAAATGGCTTAACTCAATGACTAAACTAAACTCTTATAACTTTGCATTGTTTTGATAGATTAAAAATGTTTGTTTTTTAAATTTTTTATCTAGGGCCTATTTCCCATTCTGATACAATATGTCAGATAGCTTACTCGCATGTTTTGTCTCTGTCACTCAATATAAAATAATAGGAGACAAAACCTCCGAATAAGCTATCCAACATGTATCAGTAGATTGTGAAACAGGATCCTTAAAAAATGTTTATTGTTGTATGTTACAGATACCAAATGGAGACACACAAAATGATGTTGATGCAGAGGATGATCCATTTACCAAACATTATCAGTATGACCTAGGAGACGACCTTCTGGTCTCCCTGTCAAATACTCCAGCAACTGAAAAGGTAACCAATAAGTCATGGCCCACACTCGGAAAGTTAACAATCACCATACCACAACCAATACAAATCCTGAGAAAATCTAAGCCAATAGTGTCACTACTGGAAGAAAAAAAATATGCTCCGATAGCCACAGTACCTAACCTAATACACCAGGTTGAATTCAACAGCCTCCATATAAAATCCCAAATTCATGGGAACATTGTGCTAGCCAACAAGAAAAACTTGGTCAAGCATGATTTAGAATTGGATGCTGTATTCACACCTCTACAAAAAGAATTATTCTCCATCATAAATAATTACCAAGATCTGTACTACCCAGAAAAGACATTTTCCAACGCAGAGGAGATCCGTTACACCTACTGCCTGCACATTGTGAATCACATGTTAAAAACTAGAACGAAGATTATACATCATAATGCCAAATTGGCGAAGAAATCAAATAGTGCAGATGCAGCAGAAGAGTACCGAGATCAAGGATTAGTTAGACCTAAGGTAAAATTGACACATATACATTATTATCTATTAGATGTTGCATAAAGTTCCAGATAAATTCATAAAATTATGACAACTCATAGCAGCTAAAGTAATTTCTTATTAGATTATTTAGGTGTATTATTCTGAGTTTTAATAAACCCTTTACGAATATGTCAAGTGTGTATTTTAAAATTATGATTTTTATCATTATTTTCAGGTGTTAATAATTGTTCCATTCAAAGATGCCGCATACAGAGTTGTGAAGACTATAATAGATCTAGTTGTTCCAAAAGAATCTGGTCAGGTTGTCAACAAGAACAGATTTGAGGATGATTTCACTGGGGGTGAATTAATAATGCCAAGTAAAAACCCTAAGCCAGAGGACTATGAGTTATTATTTAGTGGCAACACGGAGGATACATTTAGGCTTGGCATGACATTGACGAAAAAGACACTAAAGGTAAGGTACTAGATTGGCTAATAAATTACATTTGAAGAATCGACACTGACACCTGTCAAATATAGTGATACCAGTTTCTAAAAAAAAAAAAACGAATACTCCAAAAATGAATTCCCAGAACAGTTCGAACTCAACTCAAATTAAATGTGCCAAGTGTAGTAAACCACCAATCGAGAAAAAAACCGCTACTTGTGACTCCTGCAAACTACTACTATGTAGTGACTGTCACGGCTTGTCGCCTACGGAAATCCGCGTTCTTGAACTGAAAACTGTTGCTCGCATGATGACTTTTCTTTGCAACAACTGTAAGTCTGTAATGTCTCAATTACCGGAGATATTAAAAAAGCTGAATCATCTCACGGAAGAAGTCCAGCAACTTCGATTATGTCAAAGTATGCTTGCGACTGAATCAGCTATTCAGGAGATGATTGAGCGAGCCAACAGGTCCAACAACATTATTATGTATAGTGTACCAGAGTCATCCAGTGACGTATTTGAGCAGAGAAGAGAACATGATAAAAAAGGGTGTTCTACTATCATAAGTACCATATCTAAAGATGTAAACTGTAATGAAATTAAGGTGTTTAGTCTTGGCGCCCCTAAATCCGGTGCGAGTGCCAGGCCGCGTCCATTGAAAGTTGTTTTACGTAGCAAAAAGGAAGCAATTTATATTCTTCACAATAAAAACAAGCTCAAGGAACCTAAGAATTTTTTATCTGACCTGACTCCTCTACAAAGAGAATATTTAAAATACTTAAGAGAAGACTTAAATAAGCGCATTAGTGAAGGAGAAAATGATATAACTATAAAATATGTCCGTGGACACCCAGCTATTGTAAAAATGGAAAAACCAAAAAAAAACTAACTTTAGATAACTCACACTTAATACCTAAGCCAAAAAGAAAAACAAACTATGGAATCGCAGGGGACAATTTGAACAAATCATTCTCAACGGCTCTCACCACAATCACAATACTTTACACAAACATACAATCATTGCCCTCTAAAATGGACCTCTTAACTGCTAGAGTAAATTCTCTAAGACCTTCCCTTATTGTGATCACCGAAACATGGCTTAAACCAAATATACCTGACTCAATAATAAAAATACCTGGTTACGATATATTCAGAGATGATCGCATTGATAAACGCAGTGGTGGAGTTGCAATATATGTCTCGAACAACATTGATTACAATATGACGACAAGATTAAACATCAGATACTTCAAGAAGCATGAAAATTCAGAATGCCTATGTCTAGACATAAAGATTGGAAAAAACATGTTTTCATTATGTGGTGTGACATGACTCCACAATAGATCATGACAACACTTTACTTGATCAGTTACACTGTGCATCATGTGACAGCACCGTGGCCATAATAGGAGACTTTAACTATGGTGGAGTCAAGTGGCCACTTGAAGACATCGAGTACACAACACCAAAAGAGAGCAACTTCATTCAGTGGTACAAGAATACCAATCTCACACAATTAATAGATAAGCCCACTAGGTTTAGGCAAGGCAATCAACCATCAATTTTAGATATTATCCTTACAAATGATGATTCGCTTATAGCTTCTATTGACCACCAGGCCCCTATTGGAAAGAGTGACCACAACTGCCTATTAGCAACCATACAGCTGCAAGTACAAAGAAACAAAGACTCAGAAATCAAATCCAGGCTAAATTTCAACAAAGCAGACTATATGAAAATCAATGAAAAATTCCACACTACCATACCACTTGAAAACATGAAGGCAATAAATTGCGTTAATAACCAATATGACAGTTTCTTAAATGCCTTAAAAGAAGCAATAAATCTTTACGTACTACGAATAAGAATTACCAAATCTACTAAAAACAAACCGTGGGTAACGAAAGACATGAGAGACCTTATTAACTACAAATTAGCGCTATGGAACAAATACAATTTGACAGGACTTGATAAGCACTATAAAGATTACAGAAGAATAAACAACCGTTTAATAAGTCAAAGCAAAAATGCCCGTATGCTTTATGAACAAAAAATTCTTCATGCCGGACCTAAAAAGTTTTATTCCTATTTAAGGCAACAAGTGACATCAAAGGTTAGCATACCTACTATACTACTCAACAGACAAGGCCAAAATGTAACTCAGCCTTACGAAATTGCCATAGAGTTCGCGGAACAGTTTTCCGGTGTTTTCCAAAGTGAGCCAGGATACCAGTTACCTACCTTAAACCCTACTCTTAGAATGGAAGACTCTATTGGGGAAATACACTTCACTGAAAACAAGAATAGCCAAACAATTAAAGAATTCAAATCAGATTCTTCACCGGGACCAGATGACGTTCCCGTAACAATATTAAAAAATTGCGGCATTTCCGAACACCTGGCAACAATAATGCAGATGTCCTATGACACCGAAACGCTACCAGATTTTTGGAAAACTGCAACAGTAACGCCTATTTTTAAAACAGGAAACAAACTAGAACCGGCAAATTACAGGCCTATAAGCTTGACTAGTGTCGTATGCAAGATTATGGAGAAAATAATAGTAAGGCACATCCGACATTTCTTTAGTAAATTCAAAATTATTCCTGAGCAACAACATGGTTTTTGCCCCCACCGCTCCACAATATCAAACTTGTTGTCTTGTTTCGCTGTATGGACAGAGCACTTTAATAAGAGAGAACCTATTGACGTTATATATTTAGATTACGAAAAAGCCTTTGATAAGGTACCTACAAGAAGGCTCATGCAAAAATTGGAATTACTAGGAATACGTGGGAAACTACTTGCGTGGATTGAGGCTTTTTTGCGACAAAGAACCATGCAAGTGCGAGTGGGAGAGGTAAAGTCAGATCACATAGAAATAACCAGTGGTGTGCCTCAGGGTTCAGTACTAGGTCCAGAGCTTTACATCATATACACTTTTGATCTTCCTCGCTGTCTCTATTGTAATGTAAGCGTCTTCGCCGATGTCACTAAAATATTTGCAAACCCACTCACCATTTTCGACCGCCTCCAAGATAACCTTAACAAAATAGCTAACTGGTCCAAGCAATGGCTCATAAATCTAAATTCTTCGAAATGCACAGTATTGCATATTGGCAAATGCAATCCACACCTGAAGTATAAGTTAAATGATACTCAACTTTTGAAAGTCAATGTGCAAAATGACTTGGGAGTGAAGATTACATGTGATCTAAAGTGGGAAGAACAAATTACATGCATAACTAAGAAAGCTAGGAGCCTGATATACTTGGTGAGGAAAGCGTTTCGAGAGCTGACACCAGAAATGATGCTCCAAATTCATAAAACTTTTATAAGGCCAATCTTAGAATATGCATTTCAGATCTGGAACCCCTATTTTGTTAAGGACATTGAACTCCTGGAGAAGGTGCAGCGTTCCTTTACTAAAGTACCAAGAAAATTGAAAAGACTGTCATATGAAGAACGTTTAAGCCTTGAGAATTACCACTTTAAAGGAACGCAGGGACAGAGGAGATCTAATAGAAACATACAAGATCCTAAACAGACATTATGATATACAGGACTTTCATAAAATATTTACGCTAAATGATAACACACATTTAAGAGGACATAACATGAAGCTCTCTGCCAGTTTTTCAAATAACAACCCACATAAACATTTCCTGTGCAACCGTGTCGTAAGAGCTTGGAATAGCCTACCAGAGGATCTTATTGCATCCCAAAATGTGAACCAGTTTAAGAACAGACTTGACAGATATTTAAAACAAAAATCACTGAAAGAAGACAGAAAATAACTTGATACAGGCAATATCAGTTGTCTCAACTGCCTGCCTGATTAAATGAAATAATAATAATAATAATAATAATCATCATCATCATAATATATACGTGAAACAAAATGCTAAGTACAGTTTTTCGAGAACTGTGCTAACGGAGGCATATGAAATTTGACACGGTTAAAGTTTATGTGGAAGGTGTTCAAAAAGCATAATATTTTTTTAAAATAATGCTGCTTCTTCTTTTGGAATAATTGGAGATGCCAATGTCAAAGTGTTGGTGCAGATGTTCAGTGAAAAGTTGATGGTGTACAGTGCAGAGAATGACTAATGCAGTGACTTCATGCGCGCCTCATGCAGATACAAGTTATAATTACTAGTATCTAAGCAGAATAATATACAAAGCCAATGTTTCTTATCCTTTTTTATTAAATCCTACAAAATATACAGTAAGAAACACACAACATTAAAATAAGTTGGTTTGACACAATTGACAACATTTTTATCACATTCCATAGACAACATTTACATATTTTTATTGTGTATTTAAGAGTTAACATAATATGTCTTATTTTCAGTTGTACACAGACTTCTATTCGTCGGACATATTGATAGCGTCCCCGTTGGGTCTGCGTATGATAGTCGGGGCAGAGGGTGAGGAGGACAGAGACTTTGACTTCCTGGCGTCCATCGAGGTGCTGATCTTAGACCAGGCGGACGTGTTCCTCATGCAAAACTGGGACCATCTACTGCATGTGCTGGACCACTTTCACCTTCAGCCCCGGAAGACACATGGCACTGACTTCTCCAGGGTTCGCTCGTGGGCCGTTAATGGATGGTCAAAATACTATAGGTAATTTAATGAATACATAAAAAAGCTCTTTATTCCGTGAATTTAAATTTTTTAAATTTATTCCATTTTAAATTATTTCTCTATTAGCAGTGTGCCTTTCGGCATAGGCCTCCTCTAACGATTTCCAGTTTCCTGTCCTTTGTGACCGTCTCCAATTTGCTCCTGCTGTGAGCTTTAAATCATCCTCCCATCTGTGGTACTGTATGCCTCGGCTTATCCTGCCATCCCTTGGGTACCAATCCGTCACTTCTCTACTCCACTTTGTGTCCCTGTGCATATGGCCTGTCCAGCGCCACTTCTGCTGGTCAACACGTGTTAGGACATTGGTGATCCCTGTTTTGGTGCGTAGGTTGGTGTTTCTCACCCTGTCCTGTCTTTAATGGCCGCCCATGCTTTTCTCCATGGCCCTTTGACACCTAGCGAGTGTGGTTCTTTGAGCCCTAGTGAAAGCCCATGTTTCGCAGACATATGTATCTCCTTTAGAGACCAATATTATTTCCAACCAATAGCGACTCTCATGTTTATTTCTTTTGCCATTTGGTCTCTAAAGGAGACAATTTGTCCAAGATAGTATACTCCTGCACATATTCTAATGGCTCATTATGCTACTTGTCATAAGCTTTGTTTTCTTTAAGTTCATTCTAAGTCCAATTCTTAGGGCCCGAGTTTGTTTGGGTCTTCTTCAAATAGCACCAACCAAGTCGTCGGCGAATCTGAGGTGATTGAGTTTTTGCCATTTACATTGACTTTCAAAGTCTTCCCAGTCCATTTTGCGGAAAACACTTTCTAGGTCGGCTGAAAACAGTTGTGGGGGATCTTTCTATCGCGCGCCTCTTTCTACACAGAACTCGTTGCCCAAGCTTTCTAGTTGAATTTTAGCTTTGCTGTTGCAAGAGATCATTTCTATGACATCAATGTATGCTGTGGGTACACCTTGTTGTTTCAGGCTGTCTAGGAGGTAAACGTGGCTTATACTATCAAATGCCTTGGCATAGTCAATAAAGGCTAAATAGATTTTTTGTGGTACTCAGTGTATTTTTCAAGTATTTGTTTTAGTGTGTGGATGTGATTGATTGTCGAAAATCATCGATGAATACATAATAATATGTTAATAAAACTTGTTTAATCCTTGGGAACTGTACAATGTACATGTCAACAAGTAACAGCAGCATTTGTGTTTATGTAATAATGTTTATTAATCCATTTATTAAGTATTATGTCATATTATAAACAATGTATATGACATATACTTAATAAATGAATTAGGTAAGACATGGAGAACTCAATGCAACACTGTGAACATAGTAGTTGGTAAAAAAAAAAAAAGAATTTTTGTGACATTACAGACAGACACTGCTGTTCTCGTCAATATCTCTCCCGGAGATCCGGTCGGTGCTGAACCGCAAGTGTCAGAACTTCGCGGGGCGGGCGGTGGTCGCCAACAGCCCGGACGCCGGCGCCATAAAGCACGTGCTGGTGCAGGTGCCGCAGCTGTTCCACAGGTGACGAACCCGCGGGAAACTAACCCGAATTCCGAGTCGAGAATTTCCGTTACCATTGTTAATTTTTGTGAAATATAATCTACAGGTAGAAATCTACAAGGCTACTTGTAGATTCCTACCTGTAGATTATACTCAAAATTAAATGCTATTCGCTTATGATCTCGTGTAGTTGCACTAAATCAGTAAATATAGGACTCGAATTCGAATACGAACAATAGGCTAAACGACTGATTTTTTTAATTGCATAAATGAATAGTACCTACTCTTAAATATGAGTAACTTCTTAGATGAAACAGTATACAAAAAAAGCTTAATAAAATATTTCTATAGGTACAGCAATTTGTTTGCAAAATTTCGCAAGTCTCATGAAAACGCTCCATATAAATTCGTATCTAACTGTGACGTCACTATTTGCTAAAGTGTATGAAAAATAAGGCCGCAGGAACATATATTTTGTAAACATCTCCGAGATTTGTGCGTGTAAGTTCATACTTACCATAATTAATGTTTTTGTATATTATGATGTAAGTAAATGATGTAGGTTTTTTACTAAGTTAAGAAATAAAAATTTGCATTTTTTTTTCTTAAGATTTATCTAATTACTAAACTACACATTAAATATAACATATTTTTCACGTTCATCAAGTAGTAATACCTCAATATTTCCGAGTATATAAATTAAGTTAAATATCTGACATGTAGTCGTCTCCCCAATTACAGGTTCAACGCCACCGATCCCTTCCAATCAGTGGACGCGCGTTTCGAGTACTTCACTCGCGAGGTGCTGCCCAAACAGCGCGACCCGCTCATGTCGCACACGCTCGTGTACGTGCCCAGCTACTTCGACTACGTGCGCCTGCGCAACCACTTCAAGAAGGAGGACGTGAGCTTCGTGCAGATCTGCGAGTACTCTAAGGTGGGTCAGTCTACAGTCGAAAGCATTTATCTCGATCATTATTATTTAACTATAACTCGTTTAATATGGATTGAAAACAAGTAACGACTATATATTATATTCACAAGCTTTTTCCCGCGGCTACGCCCGCGTAAATATAGTATCGGGTACCCCACGGGAGCACTGTACTTTTTCGGGATAAAAAGTAGCTTATGTGTTAATCCAGAGCCTAAACTTAGCCGTACCAAATTTCATCGAAATCCGATTATTCGTTTTTGCGTGAAAGAGTGACAAACATCCATCCATCCATCCATCCAATAGAAGTAGGATTTAACGTCTTCTTATGTAGATATTCTTTGTCTCAGTCCCCGTATTTATTTAAAAAAATTCCAAATCGAGCTCGATAATAAATGGGTCAACATCGTATATGAATATGCTCGTAGGTCTAGTGGCATAGTTCATCATCCTCATCATTACTTTCTGGTAATTACAGGACGCGAAAATAGCGAGAGCACGAGACATGTTCTTCCACACGGAAGCACATTTTCTGCTGTACTCGGAGCGCGTACATTTCTTCAGGAGATTCCGGATCAAGGGCATCCGACACATTATATTCTACCAGCCCCCCACATATCCGCACTTCTACTCAGAGATGTGCAATTTAATGCAGGTTTGCTATTATAATTACTATTATCTATTGTCGAATCTTATATATATATAACAGGTTACAGTAAGAAAAAAAAACATGTATTATATTGGAGTTCTAAAATTGAGTGAGCACATCAATGGCAATAACCCATAAAAGTGAAAGAGGAAGTAAATCCATGTCTTTGATGGCTAACGACCTCCGTGGCTCAGTGGTTGAGCGCGTTGGTGCTCAAGCCCGGGGTCGCGGGTTCGAATCCCGCCGAAGGAACAAAAAAGTTTTCCTGTGTTCCTGGGTCATGGATGGGTAAATAAATGTATAGTATAAAAGAATTAAATATACTTCCCGTTTTCTGGTACCTGTAACACAAGTTCTTCGGATACTTATCACGGGGCCAGATTAACGTGGTGTGAAGCGTCCATAGATATTTATTTATTTATTTATTTTCGGTTTTTTGAGTTCCGTAGTTCACGTCTCGGAACTCTTGTGGTTTCGTCCAGTCCGTCCGTCCGTCTTCGGCTTATCGTTCAAACAGTGAATGCTAGAAATATGAAACTTTGCATGGAAATGTGTATTTACTACGTCGACAAAGTGCTAAAATAAAATTACGAAAAATATTTTTTTTTGAGGTACCTCCCATACACTTAAAGTGGGGATGTTTCTTTTTCTTGCGTCTACCCCATAGTGTGGGGTACCGGGTTTTATTAGATAGGTCTTTTAAAAACATTATGAAGTAGCTAAAACGATATTTTTATTACGGTATCCGTTTGTCAGATATTCAACTTTAAAGCGCATTTTTTGTTAAAATACGGCGTCCCTGTCTAAAAGCTAAACGGCTGGCTTGAAAAATGTGAAAAAATTCATGATGGTAATTCATGTCATGAACTTCAAAGGAAAACTATAACGGCTTATCCGACTTTCTTAGTTTAGAAGTTATAGATGCTTAACTTGTAAAATGCGCTTACTTAGAAAACTTCGTACAAAAATAACGATATAATAAGTAATTAGTAAACATGTAAAATATTGGTATGGAACCCTACGTGCACGAGTCCTACTCGCACATGTTTCTAAGGTTGTCTCGGCGTTGGAGATCCTTTGGAGTCCATTTTTGCCACGTAGGAATTATGATTTTATGGCACTCAAGTGTTAACATGTGGAATAATGAACGATGTATGTTTCTTCTCTTACTAATAGCGGGGCCTCTATGCTATAAGTTTTACACTGAGGCAAATACTATAGTAGTGTCTGTGCTGGGGTAAATAAATAAAACTGAATGTTTCTGTTTCAGGAAACCAATCAAAATAAATACGGTGGAAGTGAATGCAACATGACTGTAAGTATTCTGTACTCTAAATATGACATGCAGCGTGCGGCCGCCATCTTAGGTGTGTCGCGCCTCGCCAAAATGGCCGCCTCCGACAAAACTGTACACATGTACGTCACGGGAGATAAATAAATATATTGTAAATATTTAACAAGATTTTTATTGCAGCTATATGATATTCCATCTAGTTTCATTTGTTTAACGGGATTAAATTCTTATACTGGATGACTTTTTATTCCGTCCGCGAAAATGGAAGGTTATGTTTCAACAGAGAGAAGTGTTTGTGTGAAAGCTCAAGAATTAGAAATTTGTAAAATCATATAAAGAATATAAAACTCGCTGCCGTGGGCGATAGAGGGTGGCGCGGGGGTCGGGGGCGGCGCGCTCGGTTTCCGCGGGGCACTAGAGCGACAATTATTTGTAATTTAAATGTTTTATGATTTATTCTGTTTTATTTTTAATAAATGTTAAATTAGTAAATATCGATTGTAAAACAATTTTTCAGCATGTTAGAAAAAATGGAAAAAAAAAGTTAATTATGTATGCCATAGTACTCTATTTCATGTACCTATTAAGTTACACCCTATTTTTTCTCCAGACGGGATAAATAGTCACACAGTATATCAAACAGAATTGTATAAAATATAAGTTATAAAATATAAATGCCATCTAAACATTAGCGTGACTCGAGGGAGAGGTTTTTTAGGTTTGAAGTGAAACACAAGTTAACTTATTGTATTTATTTTCTTTTATAAAATTGACTACCATAGTGTACATTAATTTATTTACCGGCTCCGACATTCGTTCCTACTAACGTACAATTAGTTAAGGGGAAGTGTCCTTTGCTCTAGTTTCTATAGCGAACGGTACAAATATATTTACCTTACAACGTGTTCCTAGTTGTTCACGCTGGTAGTGTTTTTCGTGAGTCTCCCTTAGGCTGGGACCCGATATAAACCGGAAGGCCGTAGAAAATTCAGAGCATTGAACATAGAACTCTGCGCTAGTACAATAGAGCTGGGTATTAAACTCACAGGTGTGGAGTCAAATGTCAATGTCATATTATATTATGACAGTTCGACACTCGACACTTCGATTTCTTGCTTAATAGACTTTCGACTCAACTCTATTTATATAAATAAATAAAATGATAGGGTTGAGAATAAGGCCTTTTTTCATTTGTAATTTTTAATCAAGCTCTAGGAGGTACAAATCCAAGGAGGTCGTACTTGAAGGAACAAATGGAAACATAAATTGTTGAACATTTAGTTTTTTGATATCACTATACATACCTATTTATCTCTTTCTAAATTGATACCTCAAACCTTAGAATTACATAAATATAATTTAATTCTGTTTTTTTAATATTAGGCATTTTTTGAATCGCGTGTCGAGTCCGATCCGGTGGATAAATAAATATGTATTATAAATTATTTATTTAATCAAGGTATCCGAACACCCGAGCGAACCGAATATTATAATATTTTCAAAGTATTATCTAATGAATGTTTGTAGTTTTTTATCTGTTCCAAAACAAACTGAACCCTGTGCACAATAGTTAAAGTTTCTTTTTGTGTAATAATAAACTCACATTACATGCCTTTCACATCTTGCAAACGGCAAACCGAGTGTGCAATATGTCTTGTGGGTTGGCGCAAGCGGGTGCCAGGGCAATGTTGGCCGGTGTGGAAGATTTTGACCCTAGAACTACTACCGCCTTGACGCTCGGTCAAGATTTACCTTTCGTAATCTAGTAGGTAATAATAACATTTAATTTACTGTTATATTTTTTTGTTGTTAAAACCTATTTTTCTAATGTGTGGAGAATCTCTGTAAACACTGCATACACCCTATAATTGACTATTGTGTTAGTATTAACTAAAACTGTACTAGATTTAAGTTATGAATGTCACTGCAATATGTTGTTGGCGTAGTTATCTTTTCAATACGTAAATAAATAAATCGCTGGAAGCTTCACTCCCGGGCGCTCGCTTCGCTTTTATCATGAATAGCTCGTATTGTAATGACTCGAATAGAACGCTCGCTTCAATCAATGGATCGACCTGTTTTAAGTTCGTTGCCAATCTGCTTCTTATGTGTCTAATTAAAGTAACTTTAAATGAGTTTAATTCTACATAAAGAGCGATTCCATCACGTTCGACACGGCGAAGTGCATCGTAATTACCTCTGGCAATCAAGCCCTCGCTAAACCTAACGATCTAATGAGATCAGAGGCTCGCGTCTCTTATGAGTAGAGTTACGTGTTGATACGGCGAGTGCTCTCACGTGTGGTCGTCGACAAGTCGGTGTACCGCTTTTGAACCTTATCGTCATAGTAGTAAGGTCGACGAGGGGTACACCGGCTCGTCGGCGACCGTACATCGCCACTATAGTTAGGCGCTTCGGAAACTTCCATGTACAATAAATTACATATTTTGGTGTTTACATCAGACTTGTACGACGGTCAGACGACGTCTATCACAATAGCGTTAAGACGGACACCTGTTGAAAATATTGAATATCTTCAATGAGTGTATATCATGTGTCGGCGGTGATATTTGCGGGTTGCGTGCGCTCGGCTCGCACGGTGGCGGGGGTCGTGAGCTCGTCCGCCGCGGACGTGTCCGGGGCGAGCGTGTCGTCCGCCGCGGACGTGTCCGGGGTGGGCGCGTCGTCCGCCGCGTCTGTGACCTCCGTGGAGGTGTAGTTGAGGGCGTCCAGCGCCGCCTCCGTGCTGTTGTCGCTCACTGTGGTACCGCCTCGTCCTGCGAACACAACACAATTAACTTAATTAAACGTCAATTTAACGCAAGTTTCGATAAAGTACGCTCCTAAGGGAATGCTTCGCACGTTTTTTGTGTAAATAATGCTTTTAACAGTAAAAATACTACTAAGTATTTCTATGGAAATTGTAGTGATGTATTAGAATACCTAGAATAGTTAATATTTTCCAAATAATACTGATACTAATGCTCACTCCGTGTAGACTAAAGGGGGACACAGGCGGTGAAGATACGACAATATTTTATTTATGTTAATCTTAACATTCTGCAGGCATCTGCCTAGATATAAAATATCGTTGTGTTTAAATTTTTGTCCTTGTGCAAAGGAAAATGTTCAGAAACGGGTCGAGAAACGCAATTAACGATATTGTACTTCATAAGCTACTAAATTTTGCCGAGTTCTTTCGTTAAAACTATGGGTGTTCTATACATAAAATATAATGATCAAGTTCAAAGGAAAATAAAAAAATGTGAGACGGCGTTAGACATAAAAACGTAGTATAGATAGAGGCCGTAACTATCGCGCCGAGTAAATACCGGCAAGGTTCCGTAAATATTTAGAAAGAAGCGCCGCGCCGCCGCCGGCTTGCGAAGATCCGCTGATTTACGCGGGAACTGACGTTAATGCACCGCCGGATATTATATACGGTCTTTTACGGCGCGTTCGCGGTATATTGATGGATGGTGTATGGTCGAAACTTGTTGAAAATAATTTTGTGCTTTAGTAATGAAAAAAATCGAAACAGGCCAACAACAGAAGTAAGAAAGAAGAAAGAAATAGAGTAGAGATAAACGGAATAATTATGTCAGTGTCATTATAGCTTTAAAGAGATTGACTACATCGATGGATGAAAGCTTCAGTAACCTCAATTTTAATTAAGAAATGCTTCCAACGATTTCTTATGAGAGGTTTTAACCTTGATAGATAATATAAAAATAAAGGAATTCAAAAATAATTTCACGTGATAAATCACATCTGTTCTTATAACTGATTGAGTGTGTTAGTTCTCGGTGGGAATTCATGTTCATAATAATCATTTGTGTTGATTATATTAATACACCTTTTCACTTTATTTAGGTTTTTACTATAATTTATATATAAACACGACCGGTTTCGATTAACTCATCATCAGGTGTGGTAGACACACAGTGTATAAAAAAGTTGTGTGATATTATTTTACATCTGTTCTTGAACGCAAGAAGATACCTAATTTTGATGAAATTCTACATTAGGTTGGATCTGGCAAGGACTTCTATAGTTTTATTAATTGTAATTCGACCAAAATAATGTGTCATTGTAGTTCTTTACTGAGCGGTGAATAAGTGTCCACTGCCTGATGACATTTAAGGGATATAGCCGCCCAAACCGAGCTTTTACGTTTTAGTAGGTTAGGTACATTGAATCGGAACGGATCGTATGTGAATTCAAGAAAAACAATCGCTACAGACATGCGCATTGTTTATGCCGGCACCACAGGTCGTCGGAAGTGATCGCACTGGTCCCGAGTCCCGGGCATCTGCCGACGGAAATAGTCTGCAAGTGCTGCGCCCGCGCCGCGCCTCACTCGGTACTCTCACTTTATGGCTGTACCGAGAACTTGGTTAAATGGAGTAGCACAGGATAATTCGTCTGAAAATAAACCGGTCTGTTCTTCCAAAGACATTTTCTGCATAGATTGATCCGATTATTAGTTATTGAATTTAAATCGTAGTAAAGACGCGGATAAAATGCGAAATATCGACTTTATTTTGTTCATGATGATATTTTGTGCATGGATGTAATCACCAATTAATCACTACAACTACAAATTGGGTGAAGAAAGTTATTAAATCAATAAATATTAATATAACTGAGAAAAGGTATAAGTATTGTTACAATATCATCGCAGTAAAATGAAATAAATAGTAGCTCAATGACATTACAGTATGTTAATTGTAAAGCGCCCCCGAAACGATCAAACAGTTTGACTCAAACCTTACGTGTTTGATGCAACCATTTGTCGTCGGTTTGATCGGTTTGTCAAACGGCACTATTCAGTTTCACTGTCACTTCACTTGTCAAACGGCACTATTCAGTTTCACTGTCACTTCACTGTCAAACAATAACAAAATATGTAATTCCATCAAACGAGCTTCAAACCCGTAAATGTTTGACAAACCGTTCAAACTAGCTTTGTAGACGATCAAATTGGTTTGACTCATACCAAAATTCACGTGTTTGAGTCAAACTGTTTGATGTCTGACTGTCGCAGGGGCTCTTTAGAGTGGATTTATTTATTTCAAGTTAATTAAAACGGGTGACCCCAATTACATCAATTAACTAATAACTAAGTTCTTATACAAAATTAATAATAAAAATTAGAATAACATTAATATTATCAACAAACAAATTACAAAATAACTTTACAATGGAAAATACAATTACATTTATTAACTAGCTAAGAGACTTTTCGTACTTTCCTACAAAATAACTTTACAATGGAATATACAATTACATTTATTAACTAGCTAAGAGACTCTTTCGTACTTTCCCTCGCAAATTTTCAAACATCCATCCACTTATCAGCAAACACATCACACTCAGGATTGGCGGACAGAAGGGCGTTGAGCAGGTCTAACGCTCGGTACAGTGGGGACTCAGCTCTCGCGACAGATTCACATGCCGGCAGTGCGAATAGTTTGGGCCGACGACTAGGACGGTGTCTCAGGAAGTTGTCGGGCACACACTAGCGGCAAATCAGAGTGTGAAGTTCCGGACCATCTATAACACCACGAAGAGCTTTTATAATTTTCAAAATTAGGTCTACACCTCTCCGGACCTCCAGACTCCAGAGAGTTGTCTCCCAAAGTACCTAAAAGATAGCCCGTGGGGTACATGTAGGGATAAAATCCATATACTCTTTTGTACATAAATCTAAGAAAAGCCTTTTGTATTTTTTCGAGCAACAGTATTGAGGTAGTTGTGTGAGGGCTCCAGATACACGCATCTGTTTCCAATTTACTGCGTACCAGTGCGTTGTATAGTATTTATTACATAAGGATGTTTAAAGCTATCCTCAGCAACGGTGCAAATATGGTCTTTAAGTGTGAGTGCTTTATCGAAGTATATCCCTAAGTCCTTTATATTTTTAACGCGGGAAATGGGATGACCATCCATGGAGTAATTAAATACAATTGAACGTAACTTCTGCCCATACGTTATTACGCTACACTTATATTGAACAGCTGGTTGTTAGGAATAATTCAACGTTGTACCGCCTCTAAATCTTTTTGTAAAAGTGTACAATCTTACACCGATTTTATAACCATGATAATCTTCAGGTCACCGGCATATAGTAAGCACTTAGCATATTTAACTATAGCTGTGAGATCGTTGATGAATATCAGGAATAAAAGAGGACCTAAAACCGATCCTTGGCTAACACCAGAGCCTGTATTGTAAGTGGTAGTTGCAAAATATCCGTATCTCACAAATTGCTTCCAGTCATGAAGATAATCTGCAAAGAAGCGAACGAGACTAGGAGAAAATCCGATAGAGCTCAGCTTCATAAGGAGGACATCATTATCGACTCTGTCAAAAGCTTTGCAGAAATCAAAATAGAGAACGTCGACGTGATATCCGGCGTCGAGTGTGTTAGAAATTATATCTACGTGAACCAGAAGATTTCTACTGACAGAGCGATCAGATCGGAAACCATGCTGATCATCCGAAAGAAGTACACGGATATGTTTAATTAAAATACTATGTAGTGCTAGCTAAAAGTCCTTGGCAACGGTAGGTAAGAATTACAGGTCGGTACTTTTCGACAGATAGTCTATTGCTCGTTTTTGGAATTGGGATAACTATCGACAGTTTCTATTGGTAGGGATATATTCCAGTCCTTAGTGATATATTGAAGAGATGGCATAACGGGACGACAAAGACATCTTTACACGCTTTTAGAATATATGGAGGTACGCTGTCTGTGCCTATCGAGCGTTGTGGCTTGAGTTTGTCAATAGCCTTTTCTATATTACTGGGAGTTAAGGAAGAAATAGCTATATTGAATCCCACGGTACCAGCAGGCATGCAATCTGTATCCAGTTTGGGTACCTCAGGGAGACAGACGCTAGAAAAGTACTGAGCTAATGCTTTAGCGCTTTTAATTCCCGAGTAGTAGGAGCCGTTTAAAAACACGGTTGGCTCAAACCCACCTTTAGATTTTAGATTCGATATATGCTGCCAGAACTGCTTGGGATTATTGAACAACCTACTCTCAATAGAAGAACAGTGTGAGCTATATCCAGCTTGTACTTCAATTTTTGTTCCGATCGCAAGTTCCTAAAGTGAGTGTAGGTGAGCTCGCAGCGAGTCCGTTTCCATTTATTATGCAGTCGATTTTTTAGCTTTATACCCTTGACTATATCTGCGGTGAACCAAACAGGAATAGACGTTTCTATTACCCGATTATTATTTTCTTAGGAACAGATGTGTCAAATGAATTAAATAAGATGTCATAAAATTTATCAGTAGCGATACAGGCGTCGGTGATGTCTAGAATATCGCACCAGGGAGCAGAGCTTAGGTGATATAATTGTAAAAAGTCAGCTCTGGTAAAATTGTAATCGTGAAGCTGGTTGATATTGCTAGGTTCAATTGTCTCGCTGGATTTACACGACATAATGGAAAAAGCAACGCTTTTTTCATTATGTCGTGTCGTGCAAAGCTCAAGAGGAGGGTGATATTGATCAATCGGAACCAGTTCTATACCCGGGACGTGGACACAACTCGCACCAGCATCCTTCTGAGCCAACACAACATCTAGCTTACTCCCACGCAATATGCATGTATCACATCACATCATTCACATCAAATTAATTACAAAAACTTAAGAAACAACAGAATTTTTATAGAAACATGCACTATTTAAATTAAGATCGCCTAGAATGATGACACGTCCTTTTAGGTTCAAAATAAATCCTTCAACCTTACAAAATCATGTCATATAATCGTAATCTGTCGCAGTTGGTTTGATGTAGACGGCACATATATAAACTAAAGAGCCATGATAGGTGAAGGAAGCCCACAGATCCTCTCCGTGATCAGTCTCTAGTTGACGACATCGGGTTAGTGTTATACCTGGGCGCACTGCAAACAACACTTCACCTCCCAGTAATAATCTGTCTCTGTGTAGTATGCTACAGTCACCTACAGAGATTTCGTGGTCTTCTATTGAGGTATCTAAATATTATGTTTCAGTCACTGCAACTATGTCATATTTAGCAAGCATCAAGTTAAATCGCCATGTAGGGAGTTTTGTTTTTATACCTCTCACGTTTTGGTACAAAATATGCAGGCTTACCTTTCGTACGCCGGAGCTGGGTGGAACGGTAGGCTCATTGCGATTGTTGGGAACTACTGCATTGGGCCTAAAAATTACGTCGCCAATGCTTAATGCAGATGTTTTCGGTCCAATTTTATGGTGCCATTACCCTTTCAATCAATCTCGACGGTACATCCAACTTAAAAGACGCGTAGTGGCTTTGAGAATTAAGAGCTTCCACAGTACATGTATCCGTTTCATCCAAGACATTATCAAGATGTGCACGTATCTCAGCGTCCGATGTTCCTTTTTTAACATAGTAAAGGTGCAAATACTTCCATTTTTCACTAGCTCGTAGACTGGTTGTTCCGGGTGCTGCAGTCCCTCGTAGCACGGAATTTAATGATGACCGAGACCGCCTATGTCTAACTTCTGTCCAGTCAATTTCTTCTAAAGAATTATTGTTTTTTGCAGTTACTACCGGTAGAGAGGAAGTGTCGTGCGATCTCTTTGTTAAAACGTGTCCATTGTCGGAAATAGTCTGACCAGTCTGATTGACTAAATGAGTCAAATATATGTTAGTCAAAGGAGTGGCAACATCACGTTTAGAAAGATGGGCAACTGGTTTTGGCCGAGCATTATTGGAAGGTTTTGCATGATGAGCAATGACACGGGCATCAAAATCAGCATGATCTTTCTTCGCAGCTTTGGTGCATTCAGACGGCTGGATTTTTGAAGATAACTTCGAGGAGTTCTTCGTATTTTTGGCACGAGAGAATGTGGTACAATCAGCGTTTAAAAATAATGATGATCAGTCTTTTTCAAGACTATAAATTTTTTGATTCAATAAATTTACTACAAAGTTTCACCAGTTCTTCGTTAATGATTTCACGCATCAAATCATTGGGGACATTTTCAGCCTGCACGACGAGATCTACGAAAAGTAGTAATGTTTTCTGAGCTCATTGGCGATGCAAAAACACCTGGAGTTCCCAATGAAGATTCGCTATGGAGGGTATTGCGAGACATTGATCATATTGGAGTTTCAGAGTTATCCCCTTTAGGAATCTTACATTGCATTCATTGCATTCTTGACACAGCTAGTTGGAAGTAAACTCAGGGGTCAACATTAATTGGACTTCGCCCGCGACGCCTGCACACACAGGATCATAAAAACGCCGACACTTCGAGCATCTGATTTTATAGTCGTTGATATAATTTTTACATCCTGAGCAGGTAAAAGTCGATTGTTGTGACATTTTGCACAAAACAATTTTTTTTGGCAAAAAACTTCCTTGTAGGAAGAAGAAGAATGTCCTATAATTGCGGCTCCCTCAGCTTTACGGATCTGTGATAAGCCGTCGCATCGACGACACACAAGTGTGCTTGAAGTAATAATAAAGTTATTATTACCTCAAGGGGCTTGAGGTTATAATAACTTTATTATTACTTGGCTGAAGCCAAGCCGACGAAAATTTTATGGTTATTACACAATAACATTATCTTAACATCTTGTGTACCTATAGGCAGAAAAGTGCTTATAAAATAATTCCATTATACTCGGTGCTGAGAAACACGATTCGTAAGTATATTATTTTCGGCGCGCAGTTTCATTTTCTATCGATAAATGAGGCCAACATCTTGAATATGATTTAAGTTCGGTTAAAGTACTCGGTGTGCAATTGTGCACTCGTGGGGGTGCATACGAAATACTTTTTAAGGTGTCGACGTCGATGTATACTAATATCACAAAGAGGAATAATTTGTTTACATTGAATAGGCTCCGGAACTACTGAAAGATTTGACACCAGCAGATATAGTTGACCACGGGGAAGGACATACTCAACATAGGTTAATTTTTATCGCGAAATGTGAATGAATATTGTACAATCTAATAGGTTTGTGGTCGCCCCTTATCGGGTCATAAACGCCCAACGTCTTTTAATTTTTTTTATGATGTTTTGTTGACTCTACATGTTGAATAATAAATCGTGTAAAACAGTAAGTATTACTAAACATTCTCAGTTATTATAACTCCTTATTGCAAAATCAATAAACTAGATGTTGTCCGCAGAAATTCGTATATAGCTCGGGAACCGCACATTTTGGTGCGATAAAAATTATCCTTTTTCTTTTCCTGGGACTCAAGGTAAATTCGACAAAAACCAAATTTCGTTTAAATCGGTTCAACGGTCAAACCCCGAAGAGGTAATAGACAGACAGACAAAGAGACGGACAGACAGACGGAATATATTAAAATTCATAATTATAATAGTATGAATTACCTATCAAGTAATAGTAAGATCGTATAAGCGCCACGTCTCTATATGTATACTTTAAATGTGTCTCGTTAGCAGAAGAAAATTAACAATCGCCGGTCGTAAACTGTTTGATGGCCGTTAAATTGATACATGCAAGACAACTCACTAATCTCTATAGCTATAGTTTTAAACGCTCTCGTTTATCTTATCGACGAAAAGCCGTAAAGCTGTCGTAAAAATTATACGTTCCACTATAAATATAATTTAATGTTGAATAATTATTGTTCATTTGTATTTTATGTTAGTCTTTGGCAGTTAGTATTTTATGGCAGTTTTATGTAACGGAAGGTAGTGGGTGGTAACACTCCGAGAGTATCTTCTGTTCGGATCCTATTTAATCTAAACATACCTAAATAAAATGATGGAGTTCGACCGAATTAATGTGTCATTGTATATTTGCATTTATTTATTGTACGATAAACAAAAAAAAAGAATTTGGCAGTTATAGCGACTGCCGATAGAAGCGAAACAGTATTTAGGTGTACCGCTTTCGACAATACTATACTATAGTACCTGGGAGACCAAGCGCTGCTCGGGGTTTTAGTGGTGCGAGAGAGAAATAAAAATTGTAAAAATATTTAGTCTGACCGAGATTCGAACCCGAGACCAATTGGTAAAAATCTAATCTAATCTAAGCTACGCATATCTGACATTCAAATTTGAAATTCCTCATATCTTATTTGTACACGACGAAAGAAGTTTTAATTTTAATTTAATTGTATTTTAATATTTTTTTTATTATTTCATAGCCGATACATTTATAAATTTTTATAGGAAGATGTAATAGCCTGTACATACATCTGTATAACCATGATAATGTAAATTCAATACATACAATATGCATGCATAATTGTAACTTTTGTTGGCTGTTCATGACAGTAAAACTATAAAGAAAAAACATAAAAAAAACAACATGGCGCGTAACCGAAAATCGTGATGATTTTTCTATAAAATTTCTCTCATACGTCGATAAAGTAGTGTTTCACTACAAAAACCTAAGTGAGCATAACGTTGCACCACTTATCTTCGCATCTTCCACATTATTTTATTTGGACGTATGTAAAACTGTTTCTCAAAAGAAATAAAGCTTTTTACTGAAACAGTCGCTCGCTCGTTATCTGCGCCGTGCACGGATTAAGGGCAACAGCACGACTTGACCCACTTCGCCTTTTGTTGCCCACACCCGCCCCCCGCACCGCGGCGCCCAATGTTGTATCGTGTTTTTTGACTTAATTGGATACTGCAACGATTATCCTCAAGATAATTTTATATTACTTGGAAAAAACGTATAATTTTGAGATTATTAAACTGTTAGCCAGTTAATACCTATTGGCTTAAGTACGGTCAGCAAAGATGTTCAGTACAGCATCTATGATTAAAACTTGTTTTGATTTTTGCTTGACTGGAATTGACGTCTTATTCACAGATTATTTTAATTCCAGGAATGTTCTACTCTCATGGGCGTGTGGACTTGCACTCCCTGTCATGAAAAAATACATAGGAAAATCCTACACATTTGTTGTTTTAAATTAAACCTCTGTCTTATGCCCTTAGGGATGGTTTCTGAGATTATTTGTCGGTAGTTTATATATATTCAAAAGCGCTTCTGATAGGATGACATGAGTTACTGTGATCACCTTTCAAATACTTATGCACAAATACTAATTAATTTTTTTAAATATAAACTAAATTTATAATATAAATACATTTATTTTAAAAATAAACATTAAATAATGTAATGCAGCCGGCGCCCATGGCTCTGGACTATGAACTCTTATGCTGCTTGTGCCAATTGAGCATTTTCTCAGTCTATTGAAGAGTTCCTGGAGTAACTATATTACACAAAGCGTTGTATCTTCACTGCAGGAGCCGCAGCAAAGGAAAAGCTGATCAACACGTGAGTCTACGTCAAACGTATATACATATAACATATACATATAACAAACATACGTGATACGACCGCTGGAATATAAACAGTGCGCTACGTCACCCATTTGTATAGTAATGTAAACTATCGGCCTACAAAAGTGCATGCGAGTATAGTTAGTGTTATTACTTGGTCAGACGTGTTAGTATTGCTGCAACTACGCTCCAATGTCTTTCGGGAATCATCTGTCTATGCCATAGAACGGTGACTACCGATGGACATTAAACAAGTAGTCGCACTATACTGGTTATTTTGCCCTGTAGCCCAAGCACTAACAATTTGCGGGAAAGTATTCGTATCGGTATCGAAAGATAATTGTTTTGGTGTTGTCATGATTTTCATACAATTTTCATTCAGTGACGGTACGAACACATTTTCGCAAACTGTTCGTGCTTGGCCTACTGGTTTTAGAATTTCGAGGGTTACGACTAGATCTGGTGCGAGGCGGGCCGGGCGACGTACCCGTGTGTGGCGGTAAGCATGTGGGCAGTGTGGTGCGCGGGACAGTGTGCACCTTGCGTTGCGCGTAGTGCGCGTCCTTCGGCTCCCAGAAGAACACGTAGTACAGCGACAGCATGATGGCGGCCAGCGACACGCAGAGCACGTACACCAGCACCGTCAGCACACGCACGCTTTTGTTGTCCTTGCGCTCGTACTCCGGCGCCAGCGCGCCCGCCACGCCGCACCGCCCCGACATCTCCGACTGCCGTCGCCGCCGTCGTCCGCTATCGACGTGGCCCAGTTCGCGGGCCCGGGTCACGCCCGGCGCGCCGCGCGGGTCGCCGCCGACTGCATTGTTCCCACCCCGGACATTTGTTTATCCTTCATTTACGAGTTTTCGCGCTATTCCGGGGGCTGACGCGCGACCATTAAACACGCGTCCTCCGCGCAAAAATACGCGTCAATTACATGTCGCATGTAAACACGGCGGGGGCGCAACCCGCGCAAGGGGCGGCCGGCGACAGGGGCCGCTCCTTAGTCCTTCACGCGGGAGATAACGAGCGACAAGTGACAACACAAACGACGGTAATTTGGCGGCGGGTGTCTAGCTAAGTGTCGCGTGTGTCGCGCGGCAGAGGCGCGGGGGCGAAGGGAGGCGCGGGGGCGGAGGGAGGCGCGGAAGCGGGCGGGGATCAATAAATCCCATCTTACAGACACTCGAGTTCGCCAATTGTTACAAATTCGTATAGTAATAGCTCACAACATTTAATCTCGTCTATAAAGTGAATTGCTGACATCAGGGACCGCTTTACTACTATAATCTTCTACTATAATTTACTGTAACTTGTAGGATATAGCGAAAAATAAAGTAGGTCACTAGGACTCTGACCGCAAGGTCTGTCGTTGCTCGGCAGCTGCTCCGACAACAATTAACTCTTGGCTCATTAAGTAAGTTGTATTGAACTTTTCGCAACTTCGGAGCTAAAACACGTGTTTTATTTACTGTGTAAACTTTTGCGGAGGCTTTATTAGAACTTAGACACGTTTCTAAACACGTTACAATGAAACTCAAAGAAGAGAATCGGGTTATGAATTTGGACATTAGCGTGGCCAGGGTTCAACTAGTGTGGGTGCCAATTTCAAATTTTCTGCCCAGCTTGTATATATTTAAACTTTGATGAGTACAATTTTTTTTAATTTTTATTGATAATTATAAGTAATGTAAGTTTAGAAAAAGGGGTACAAAAAAAGAGATACTTAAATAAAATTACAAATTTGATAAAAATATAATTTATTTTACAATACCATGCGTCTATCAAAAGGAACAATTTTTTTAAATTCTTCAATTACATGAATAGGATTAATATTTACAGCCAAGCCTTGTTCAATAAATGGAACCATTAAATTTTCCAAACGATCTTGCAACATTGTCGAGCGTAGCTTTGATTTTATAATGCTAAGTTTAGAGAAACTACGCTCACAAGTACAACTGGTGACAGGAATTGACGCAAACGTAGATACTAATTTATAAAAAGCGGGGTAACAAAGTTTTCTATTTTGTACAGTTAACCAACTAAGCCATTCAATTACTGTGCATGGAAATGATTCTGCATCTTTTTTCGTTCGAAATAATCTGACTTCTGCTTGAAGTTCAGCATTGTCGATGCCAAATTTTTTGGTTGTAGAGTGTGCATCGTTTTCTTGGTCAAAATTCAAGTCCAATTTCAGTAATTTTCCCATAAAGTAAATTACTGATTTTGTTTCTTGATCAAATTTTTCATTTATAGACTGTACCAATTGATCTAAAACTGGATAAAATACCGATTTTCTGGTTTCTTCTTTTGTGCTCTTAAATCAGAAAAATCAGAATGCTGCTTTACTTCCTTTTTTCTTCTTTCCACTTGATTTTTAAATTGATTATCCGATGGTTTTTGAGACATTTTTATTTTTAACAATACTTCGATAAACGTTTTCAAGAGAAGATAATGTTACTGCTGCACACGAACTGACCACAAAAGCAAATGATGCTCAAAGATTGTTTACGAATATTTTTAAGTTGAATGCATCGGTAGAGAAGTGGGGGGTGAAGAAGCGTGCCTGCATCAAGCGACAGTTCCACGAATCGCGAGCTGTGATTCGCTCTTTTAAATTATGATTGACAGGCCTGTGAGACGATCAGTTTAAAAAATAACGTTCCTAGTTTTTCGAAAACATTTTTATTTGAATGAGCAACCATTGAATATTTAAAATTTAGTTTGTTCGCATTTATTAATTCATTTACTTGGATTACATATTCAATATTGTATTCTTAAAGATAAAAAAAATAGTTTGGTATGGGTTAATTCGGTTACTAAAAAACACTATGTGCGCTTTAGTAATTTACGATTCCATATTTAGTTATCAATATGTTTATTATGTGAAAAATGGGTGATTTTTATTTTTAAATTTTCCGCTTCTAGGCGCTCCTTCAAAATTAGTGGGGGTGCCGCGGCACCCACGGCACCCATACTGGCCACGCCAATGAATTTGGATGAAGCTAAACATATTACATAAGAGGTATGTCAGCATCGCACTAAATGTCGGTCAGTAGTGTGTCTAACTATAAGACTGGCGTGAGCACATTATGTATTGTGAACCATCAAGAATCACGCTTCGGAATCATTACGATTTTGCGATCTTGCCGGCCCGTTGGCCGGTATGATACGAGATCTTACAGAAAACCTTGCGTTATGTTTCGCCAAACGATTGAGGATACCGGAGGCCTAAGTTCGTTTACACACGCGGCGCCGCTGCCCTTGGAGTTGTATGTAGTTTTATGCCGTAGTGCAGGCGGTGAACGTCTCACCTGAAAACCCAGACTTGGCTTTTATGGCAGCAACAAATGACTGTGGTTTGTGTGCATGGACTAGAGGTTTCACGTAGCCCCTCATAAAGTAATCGAGCGGTGTTGAATCACACGAGTTCGGTAGCCAGTTGATGTCGCCACCGCGCGAGATGACGAAGTCCTCGAACTTCTCATTCAATTCATTAAAATTTTCAAGTGCTGTATGGAAAGTAGTACCGGTAAAGTAGTACCAGTCGCGATGCGCTTTCAAAGGTCGAGCGTCCTTATTGAAATACCCTTTATGTATATAATATTATTGTCTATCATTCCCATTAAAACGATGGTTGCCGTGTGCCACCAAGCATTTGGTCGTACTAATAACTAATATATTATTGTAGACTAAAACTTGTTTCTACGGGCTTTTATTTCGTCCAAGATCTGTCAAGCATTTTCCGTATTCCAATTAATGCTCGAATCTGTGTTTTACAAACATCAAACGACTTAACAAATTACAATAAACGTAATTGTTCAATAATGCGATTACAAACATCAGAATTAACGTGATTACAAACGTCGGAGTTACGCCCTGTCCACATGTCCACGTTACGTCCGCGACGTCGTCAGCGCACGTGCGGTGTCACGACACGGTGCGTTGTTCCGTGCAAATTCACGTCACCGTTAAAATGCACGTCGCGACGCCGGATTGCCATGCCTTGTAAAATTCCGGTACATTCTGTGCCGTTCCGCGGCAACGATGCCATGCCGTTAACTAGCACGACGCGGCAACGCACCGTGCTGCGAAACCGCGCCGTTTCACGTTGACGACGTGTCGTCGTGATGTGGACATGTGGACAAGCTCTTAATGCGGAACATCGCTAACGAGATTAGCGGGAACTGGGAGGTGGACATCGTAATGAATTGCACGGAGACTAGAGGAAAGGAAGTGCTCCTTACATGAATGTGTTCGTCAAACAGCGGTACCTAATGAAGGGTGGCACTGCTGTAGAAAGGGTCGGAATTTTAAAGAAAGCGGCAAAATACTAACGCTTAGTCAAATTAGAAGATTAATTAGAATTTTCATGATTTTCTGAATTAAAAACTACAGTGAAAAGTCTTATGAAGTCGCCAAAAACTTTAAATAACTAAACCTAACTCACTCTACTTCTAACGTCAGTCCATCTCTTAGCTTCATATCATACACCCTTCTGACTTTAGCGCCATTCTGGACAGTTTTGGAAATATTATTTGATCACTTTCGTCGGACACTTTTTAAGTTTTCTGCCATACAGAAATGGTGCTCCCTTACTCTAGTCTCCATGATGAGAGGTGTTCGGCGGATAGTGGGCTTAGCACGATCAATTTACAACGTCTTCATATTTTTATTCAATTCTCATTCGATCACGTTACGAATACATTGTTGTCAATTATTCGTGCTTAGCCAGTACTGGGTGGCGGTAACTGGATAACCGGATTACAAAACCTCGCAATTAGTGAACTGAAACAATAATATTTTCGAAGCTCAACAGAATACAAATTCAATTGACCCAGAATCTAGATTTAGACTTATCTATGTTTCAGAAGTAGCTACTAGCTGTACAAAAGATTACCATTTTCATAAACTTTCTAAATCCATCAGCAATTTTATTCACTGCGGCTTTATCATCGTCATACATATTTAATACGTGAAGCAAAAATGTTGTACACCTTTTTACGAAAATTATGCGATCGGAAGAGTATGCAATTAGGCACAGTTAGAGTTTATATTGAGAAAGAGGTAACTGCACTTATATCTTTGAAGTGAAACTGCATTCGGCGTTGAGAGTGAAATTTCAAGATCACGTCACGCGTGACGATTTTGTATACAACGATCGAGGATATAACTCCATCTGTCGGAAGCTACTTATACTTCTTAAATAACAAATAACTAACTTTCTAAAGCAGGGCTCAATTCACCAACTGTGAATTGAGCCCTGAGCGCTGGGTGTACAAATTTTGAATTTCTATTATTTTTTGAAGTGATGTTCTTTAGGCACGCGATGTTTCGATTCTGCCACGTGTAGTCTGTACACGTCAAGTCTTAATAAATATAAATTTATAAAAATAATGTCACACAAACTACCTCAGATAACTCTACTAAGCGTTTGATACAATTTTGTCACACGCTGACGTTTGTCAATGTGTCTTTCACATTCAATAAACAACAATTATACATTTTGTCAAGCCAGCCGGAGGTCGCGGGTTCGGAATTTCGGATCCCGCCAGGGAACAAAAAGTTTTCTGTGTTCTAAGGTTATGGATATATATTATATAATAAAACTCTTAAATTAGTATAAGTAAGGTATAAAAAGTATTAAATATATTTCCGTTGTCTGGTAACCGAAACAAAAGTTCTTCAAGAACTTACCACGCGACCAGACTGACGTGGTGTGAAAGAGTCCATAGATATAATTATTATTTTTATTTCGCATCTATGAGGCAAAACTCTTTAAAGTTAAAAAAATTATATCATTGATTATGGGCTAATTTCGACCCCCGCACCGGGCGACCTCTGCGTGTCTAAATATCTAGACCTCTACGCCGTAGCGCGTAGCTCAGCTACGACGTTACGGTCGCTACGAGTTAAGAGGGCGTCGTAGCTCGTAGCGTGTAGGACCCAGGATTGATATGGATATGATATATATTTCGGATCTGGATATATGTACGAATATAGTACCGGTACAGTACAGTACAATATATGCCGGTTACGGATATGTACTTATTTCGGAATATTCACTAGTTTTGGATATTTTCAGATAAGGATATTCGAATTATTTAAAGAATTAAAAAATATACAATATTTAGACTCCTATTAAACTTTCATACATTTACATCGGATTCAATTACGGTTACGTATATATTCTTATTTCGGGTATCCATTACATCCATGGTAGGATCTAACGACTTTTTTTCTTCTTTCGGTAGTGTATGTTTCGTATCCGCCTGTTACACAATCTGCGAATAAGTGTCGTATAGCTCATTCGAAAGTTTTGTCGCTTCTTACTTTATATCGAGCGACAGTAGATGTTAACAAAACTTTGGTATTCCCACAAACAAAAACATTAATATAGGACTAGGTACCAATAATTCCTGTGAACAGAATCTCTTTGAAGTTGTCGTTAATATGGGAGCCGGTAACGGTTTATGGGCATTTTATGCGCCGCGAGCCGCCCGCGCCATTGCGTTCGCGTCAAATCTTTGTCAACTGATGATCGATTGCGGTCAAGTAACCGCCATTACTTCTCCCAGCGGCGGCATCGCGCCAAGTGCCAACAATAGTATATTGTATTATCGTAATTTCTTGTTCCAATAGGACAGGCGGTCCTTCTCGTATTTTTGTGTGTCTTATTAGTTATTACTAATCTGCATTGTTACAGCACCTATTAGTGAATGTTATAACTAAAATGTTTGTTAAACAAACATCCATCCATACATAGACTTGCAAAATCATTATACTTCCTTTTGGCTTCGCCGTACTTGGGTTAAAAATATGAAATGGCTAAACAAGTTGTCTCCCGTCAGAAATAAATTATACACAAGTGAAGTAATGAATATCTAGATATTAATACGTGAAGCGAAAATTTCAAGTACAGTTTTACGAGAATTGTGCGTACGGATGAGTGTGAAATTTGCCATAATTAAAGTTTATGCTGAGGAAGGCGTGCAAAAAGCTTGAATTCCTTCAAACAATGCTTGCAAACACATTAAATTATTGAAAATATCAGCAACACACACTACCATGGATTTGGTTCACACATAGTCACGTAATACACACGTATTCATTATTGTCAATCCCAATTAGTTTTGACGTTCGGTTTTATCGTGAAAAAATGAGTGAAATTTAATTTTTCGTTATTTTAATGGATCTGGACTAATATTCTTTTAATTATAACATTAATTATAGTTTATAATTTAAATATTCCATCATAAATAACACAAAATATGCTAATAGGAAACACATATTATGTCTTGCATCTCGCTCGCACACGCGAGTGACCACCGGAGTTTGTAGAGTCAACTCACACCTACCACATTTTTCGCCTATCGCATATTCATATGTATTTTTCCATTATTATGGTACAAATTTGTATTATGGAAATATGGTAGCGAGCGACGTCACGCGCTGACGCGCGTTCGCGCGGTTAACTCGGTACAGTGACGCGACAGACGCTTGATCCGTATGCGTTAACGCGAGCATCGACGTGCGTCATTGCGCGTCGTCGCGCGATTGTTGTTGAAAATCATAACGCGTCGCGTCGCTTCGACTCTGCGCCAATGTGAGTTGAGCCGTAGTCAGCCGCGTGAGAGCGACGGCGCCGTATAATAATAATTGAAATTATTGATAAAAAGATTTTAAACATCTGTATACCAGTTAAGGGACGAGCTCGCCAACGTCTATATGCATATTAGTCCGAATCAAAACTTTTAGTTCAAAAGTAAAATAAAGTATTTTTAACGATCGCACTACGATTTTATTGTACAAACAAATCGCTTACATTTCTTTGCGGATGTGGGCGCATCTGTAAGCTATTTGTCTAGTAATTATTTAATCCCTTTAATCGTTTAAACCGGCCGCTTGTTCTGCTCCATTAACTCCAAGTCGTATTTGAGACCGTCCGACATATAGTACAACTAGCTATTTCCCGCGGCTACGCCCGCGTAAATACAGTATCCCACGGGAACAATGTACTTTTTCGGGATGAAAAGTTTCCTGTTTTAATCCAGAGCTTAAAATACTACCATACCTAAATTTCATAAAAATCGGTTCAGTAGTTTTTGCGTCAAAGAGTAACCTTTCACATTTATAATAGTAGTAAGATACTACGACGAGCGCAACAATGTAATACGCAACTTAATTTTTTGCATAAAAATTTCATGGATTTGCTTGAATCCGTTTCCGAGATTCTGATTATAAATAAACAAGAATTGCTCGTTTAAAGTTCTGTCATAATTTAGTGTGTCCATAATATGCATTCCTGCGCTCGTAAGTATACGAGTGCGTCCGGTATGTCGGATCGTCCGACTGTCATTTATGTCAGTAGTTAGCACCGTCCGACTTACATGTCCGACTCGGACAAGGCTAGGGTATATTTATGCCGCCTTAATTCAGCGAAGCCTTACATACGCGCACGCCACTTGGCCTCACACCGCGCGTTATTCAATTACGTTACCTTATTCTTTCCGTTACACTTGACGCGGAAGTGAGCACACTTCGTTCATTGCCGTTTATACATTTTACTAGCTGACCCGGCGAACTTCGTATGTTATATTTTTTGCCGCCAGTTTGCTACCTATATTAACTACCTATAAACCTTCTCCCGACAATAACGAACACATAAAAGAAAGATTTTACGACCTCTGTGGCTCAAGGAACATAATAGTTTTTATGTGTTCCTGGGTCATGGATGGATGTGTATTAAATATGTGTATAATATAATATAATAATAACTTAAGTATATATGTATAAATGTATCAAATATATTTCTCGTTTTCTGGTACCTATAACACAAGTTCTTCGCATACTTAGCATGGGGCCAGATTGACGTGGTGTGAAGCGCCCATAGATATTATTATGATGTATCCAATTTGGTGCAGTCGTTTGGAAGTTATGCGCGTACAAACATTTCGGTAATTTATTTTTATTTATATATATTTTTGTTTAGGAATACATAGATGTACTATTATTTTGTTAGGGCGTGGAAAAAGAAGTTATGAGATGCAATATGGTCGCGATCTAATCCTAGGAAATGTGCGAATCGCTTTACGTTTCTTATTCTGTACTACACTAGGACTTGTAATAATAATAATTGGTCCAGTGTAGTACATTTTATCGTAATAATATGAATGTGATTCTCAAAAAAATCTACTACGGCTAAAGCTCATTTCAGACTACGCTATACTATTTTGCTATATAGTATAGCAAAAAAGGACCTAATGCTATACTATATAGCATCACATTATCGCAAGCATCCATAGTATATAGAAAGCTCAGTTGTCGCTCGTTTTGCTTGCGGGACGGTCGGGGGTGAGGGAGGAGGAAGAGGGCGGCGCGCGCTATAGCACAGCATGAACTCGGCGTATCGCTTCATTTTATAGCATATAGTAAGCCAATAATATATAGTACAGTACAGTGTGAACGTGTCCACAACAATGTATGGTGCGCGATATTGTTGTGCTATGAGCTGTATACTGTATGCTATTATAATATTATAGCGTGGTCTGAAAGCCGCTTAATAATAGTACCTACGGTACGCTACGAAAGCCTACGCTTCGTAGCTGGCACCTGTGGAGGCGCTACGGCGTAGATATTATGCATGTCGACTGCGCATAGTGATCGCAGAGATAGATGATAGTGATGTATCTACGAAGTGTCTAGTCGTCCACCAAGCGGATTATAAGTAAAAAATAATATTCGTTCATTTAACGGACGAATTTTTTTTAACAGCTTCCGTAAGGTTAGAGCTTGGCTCTTGACTCTGAGGTCGTGGGTTCGATTCCCGCATTGAAACGACAAAAATATTGGTTCCAAGTTTGGTTAGGACAATGCAGGCTGATCACCTGATTGTCTGACAAGAAAGATGATCCATGCGTCGGATGGGCATGTAAAAAGTCGGACCTGCGCCTGATCTCTCCAGTCGTGTCGGTTTTGCGCACACACTTGGGCACTATAAAATTACTCCTGTGCAACCCAGGCCGGGTTCAATGAAATCGGTCGCCGTCACCGAAATCGGTGTGAGGGAGTTATAGTATTTTTTTAATATATTTTTAATTATCTAGAGGTCTAAATTCGCCCATAATAATTCATATTATAATTTTTAAGTTTGAATTTTATGACGTTCCTTTCCCTCTTAGATAGAAAAAAATGGAAATGTTGTGACAGATTGACAAACGGCAACGAGAACAAACTTGTACCCTCAGATGTTGTATCCGTCAAACGCACGGTAGTGTGTGTTAGTAATCTGAGGTAGAGTGTGTAGAGTGTGTATTGTTGTTATTTTTATTAATTGTATCAAAGATTTCAAAACTCAAGATAGGCTTTGACGTACATTTGACAGAACAAACCTTCATACAATAAAAAGTTACGCCATATTGGTTTTCACCATACTTCGAATATCAGCCATCTTGTTTTCACCATACTACAAATGTCAAAATGCCCCGAAAATCTCAAAAGTGGGTGCATTTAACTGGAGACACATTTTTCCTCAACATGCCTCGTCTACAGTATATGCGTATATGAATTGTATGTATTTCTAAGCATTATTAAAAAAAAAATTGCTTTCTGCTCACCTTCCTCCACATAAACTTTAACTTACCGGCCAAAATGCATACTCATCCCATTGCACAATTCTCGTAAGTGTACTGAAAGTTATTGCTTCGCTTAAATTGTTAATACACGAAGACCGGTAAAATTGTATTAAGTAGGATGCAGACACCGGACTAGCAGCCGGCTTGCGGAATACGGTCATAATATTACTTCAGTTTGTAAAACGCAATAAAAGTTATAGTGAAGGGAATATATGTATTTTACAGCATAACACTGTAATAAAATAGTAAAAGCAGTAGGTGCACTTATGATACGTAAATAATAATTATTTATTACCTCCCATATGAATATGGCAACAATAAGTTGAGGACGTACATTCTGGAATACTTATATTCAGCATGAATCACCTAGTCAATTACAACAATAACACTTCGGTCAACCCGCAATTTTCGGCGTCTCGCACTAACATTATTTAGGTACTGTATGTTATAATAAAAAAAAACAGAAACTATAACATAATAAGGGTGCCCGTCCACGTCCGACAATGATAGATGAATGGTTTATTGTACTTGGATTGAAAATAAAACTTATGCCTATTGATTTTTAAAGTTCAACGTAAACATTACAGTGCTATCGGACAAGTTGCCGCTCGACCAGGCGTAAGATCAATATCGATTATTCAGCGCCGTTGAATCGTGCGCACGCATACATACTCACGTGTAAATACGGACTTCAACCACTTCTGCAGTCGATGCGGTCACTGCCTTTATATTTAAATGTTTTGAAACTGGTCGTCTTTGCCGATATTGTACATACTCGTAAAGTCGGTCGAAAATATAATACTACGAGGGCGGGTCAATAAGTCCGTAACTTTTGGAATAAAACACAGATTTTTTGATAAATAAATCATTTTACCTTTCAACGTAGTCCCCCTTGAGCTCTATACACTTTGTCCAACGCTTCTCCAATTTTTTTATCCCTTCCAAAAAATATGATTTGTCGAGGTCCTCAAAATAGGCCTTTGTTTGCGAGATGACTTCATCATTGGAGTCAAATCTTTTTCCACCGAGCCATTTTTTCAGGTTTGGGAACAAGAAGTAGTCACTCGGAGCCAAGTCTGGAGAATAGGGTGGATGTGGGAGCAATTCATAGCCCAATTCATGGATTTTTGCCATGGCAACTGCACATGTGTGCACCCTTGCATTGTCTTGGTGAAAAAGAACTTTTTTCTTGGCCAAATGAGGTCGGTTTTTTTCAAATCCTCATTGAAGCGGTCCAATAAGTTGGCATAATATTCCCCATTAATTGTTCTTCCCTTTTGAAGATAGTCAATGTGGATTATCCGACGTGCATCCCAAAAAACAGTCGCCATAACTTTATTGCCTGACAAACCCACCTTGGCCTTCTTTGGCGCCGATTCACCCTTAGAAACCCACTGTTTTGACTGTTGTTTGGTCTCTGGTGTGTTGTGATGGATCCATGTTTCGTCCACGGTTACAAAACGGCGCAAAAACTCCTCCATATTGTGATTAAACAACGCCAAACCTTCCTGTGAAGTTGTTACACGATTGCGTTTGTGGTCGACTGTGAGCAAACGCGGCACCCATCTTGCGGAAAGCTTTCTCATGCCCAAGTGATCATTCAAAATTGAAACCACTGAGCCATGCGAGATGCCTGTGGCTTCCACAATCTCTTGCACTTTCAATCTTCGGTCGGCCAACACCATATCGTGAATTTTTTCGATTGTTTCGGGTGTAGAGACCTCAACTGGGCGTCCAGGACGTTCGGCATCTTCAGTGCTTGTACGGCCACAACGAAATTCAGTAAACCACTTTTTTACCATTGAAATCGATGGTGCAAAGTCCCCATAGTATTTATCAAGCTTAGCCTTGGTCTCGGTAATGGTTTTTTTTCGCAAAAAATAATGCTTAATAAGCACACGAAATTCACTTTTTTCCATTGTTTCCTTAAGTTACTGGATAGTCTGATAAAGATAGCTGTAAAACACAAACTAACTGACGCAGCAAGTTCAAATTTTGATAGGAGTCAACTGACAGATGCCTGTTGACAGGAGTAGTGTTGCTTTTTCAGTAAGGAGGTTAGAAATTCAAAAAGTCACGGACTTATTGACCCGCCTTAGTATTGTAACAAGTTATAACAGTTTCTCGGTCCTAAATAAAACGGGTGTCGACGCTTAGCGGCCGCCATAGAATTGCGTTTTGTCTACACAATAATAGACATACTGACAGATAATAATACAGACAAAACAGCTTTCCTTGTCAATCTGTCACTTTGTCTATTCTTCCGTAGAAAGAAACCTCAAAAACCATTTGTTACGGTGGCTATGCTAAGCGTGCTGGCAGGCACCGCAGTATTTTAACTTTTTTAATCAGTAGGGGAGACAATTGCGTGTAAAATATTTACTTTAGTTAAATATACAGATATATTAAGGTGTTACTACTCGATACGTAAAAAGTAAAAATAAAAATGTAGTTTAGTAATTACATAGAAATACAGTCTATGTAATTACTAATGATGATGACGAATATAAATTTGGGAATACCAAGTATTCAAAGATATCTATATCCGTATAAAAGACTATGAGAAGTACATATATCGTCATATGTATGGTGTGATGATGGTGGTGATGACGATGATGATTACTATAACAATCCCCAAACATGTAACTTAAAATTCTGTTCAGTGGTTTTGGAAACAAAGGTGTACCTTGACACAATTTCTTTGTTTTTGGTAGTATGGCAGGTTTACTTCAAACACAGTCGAAATCGGTAGAGGTGTCCAATGTCCATATGTAAATATCTAGGAGATCCATCGATTTCTTATGGAATCCATCATTTGGTACCAATAAAAAAAGAATAATCAAAATCGGACTAAAATACATTAAATACATTCAATACATACATTAAAAAAACGCGTTGACTTGAGAACCTCCTCCAGTTTTTCGTCGGTTAAAAATATTAATTATGGTAAGAATGAACATAAAAGCACAAATTTCGTAGATATTTACAAATATGTTCTTGCGGCCCTATATAATAATTCATACACTTTTACCTACTAGGCATGACGTCACAGTTAATGCGACTTTTGTATGGAGCCCTTTCACGAGACTGGAGACATGCGAAATTTTAAAAACAAATCGTTGTAAGTACCCTTTTAAGGTATTGATTTATAACATACTGGGAACTTACTCATATTTAGGAGTACTATTCATTTATGCAATAAAAAATTCAGTCGTCTAGCCTATTGTGATTTGTGAGCGCGTTTTGAGGAGCAACTAATTGCGTATCGTTTGTTTTGACTTTCGTCAGCAGCGGGTAACTGAATCAACCAGTGAAGGAAGGCATTTCCTACAACTCGGCTCGAGTGTAAACCTAGGTTCATTTGTTTTGACGTTCGTCATCGTCGCGCAGTAACTGTCGGCGGTAACCCCAACATCATCAACATCGATATGTGTTTGACAGCGTTTCTCAATCGCGCCGTAATAAACGTGCGGCTGATTGGATCGCTCGTCAAACAATAATTATCACTCGTCAAACAAGAAAAGGGCACTAAGCAATCCATTGGAATTTTAGCATAGTTGGAAGCGTCTTTTATAAATTATCATGGGTATTATGACGTAATGGAGGCTGGTCTTAGTATTACGCGGAAACAAGACGTAACTTTACCTTTACGTACGTACCTTTTGAGGATACAACTACGCTTTGGTATCAGTAATCACAAGAATTAAGAGCGTGCATGAGCTTCCCTGTTTACGGAACTCTGAACCATTTTTCGCCATTTTACTACCAAACTAAAATTAAAACGCAACTATTACCGCGCCGTGTATTTATATCCAATTCAAATGTAAACAAATTGCTATTGAAGTGAAATGTTTTTGATCGGTCTGAACTCTGAAGCGGTGAATTGAATTCGGCAATCTGCACAATATCGGCTCGCTCGTAGATATGTTATGGTAAATGTTGCGAATTGCAATAGCGTACAATAATAATGCGTGCTAATGTCATTACATTGCACCATTATGCACTATTGGTGCATAATGAAAATATTATTACATTAGAACATTAAGGTACAATATCGATAAAATTGCTGCTCGAATAGTTTATATATAAATATGGAAGCAACCGCAACGACTGCAGACGTTTGAACTACGTATTTACACGTGAGTATGTGTGCTAAGTATATTACTTGCGTGCTACTCAATTTAAGTAGCGTTTCAGTATTCTGCATTTATTTTCAGATTAATAGAATAACTACAGTTTTTATAAAAAAAACTAGCTGACCCGGTAAAAATAGATTACGACCAATTCTCAGACCTACAGAATATGCAAAAAAAATCATAAGAATCGGTCAAGTCGTTTCGGAGGAGCGTGTCCCGTAAATTAATTACGTAAATTAAGTAATTTACGTAGTCTACTACTAGTACTACTAGTAGTACTTATATAGCTTATGTTGCCCGGGCTATCGTCACGAATCTATTGAGGTACTGCTCATTTATTAAAATCGGACCAGTAGTTTAGGCGCTACGGTGGAACAAACATACATAGACTGCCAAAATCTCTACCCTTCCTTTTGGCTTCGCCGTAGGCGGATAAAATGCGACATTCGCTTTCAACAAATAAAACGAAAAATATAATTTGTATTTATCCACGCTGACACAACGTGCATTTGAAGTTAACACCTAATAGACGTTTACACCTAACAGGCTAACACTTTACACAAATATTATGTAATTTACAAATTAGTATATTTTGGTCAAGTGTTTTTTTAGAATTAAATCAATAAAGTGAAAGATACAATGTTTGTATCGTGTAGTTTGAAATTAAGCTTTGCTATTTAACTTTGAATTAAACTTAACATCAACCAAATACATAAAATACGATTTGATAAGAATAACCACTTTAAATGATTTTCGTCATTTTTCAAGTAAGGGCATAAAATCTTTTCGTTTAACTGTTAAAAGTTGGAAAAATAACGCCATGAAGATGCTTATAAAGATTTAGTGAACGTCCAAAGTATAGCCGCTGGCACAAATCCACACATTCATCTTTTAAATTATAAACGCAATTTTAAAATTTATTTTATTTTCTAGCGTAGTATTTTTTCGGAGATTTATTATCTTAACAGAAAAATTCATTTTCTCAGACCAATACAGAATAAATTTTTAACACGCAAAACATTATAGGTTAGGTTAGGTTTTCCCTGCTTCATGCTCGAGGCTCACAGGCTGTACGCCGGCGATGGAAGTTAAAGTTACTTATGAAAATATTTACTAGATAATACCCGCGACTTCGTAAGCGAAAAAGGAAATCCCGCGCTATAAAAAGTAGGCTATGTGTTAATCTAGAGCTTAAACTAGTACAATGCCAAATTTCATCAAAATCCGTTCAGTAGTTACTGATTGTTTTGGGTTCCATATAATTTTAAACATTAATTATAAATTAGTTTTTTTATCATTACGATTTTATTACATGTATTGATATTTAACTCGGAATAATTAATAGATTAAGAGGTTATAATAACATTTATCACACGGTTAAAATGCCTGTTGAAAGTTCAACTTTTAAAAGTCATATAATCCGGCAGGAATACGAACGTTTGTTCAATACGCACCCGTCAAGTTTCTTGGGCCTTCCGCAGAGAAGTATGCGTGCTCGTAGTCGTGGTGTGACCCCTGGCGCGCCTGCAGGTACCCCGGGTCGTCGCCCTTCGGCGCCTCCGGGGACTTCCAGATGCAGATGTAGTACACCGACAGCAGGATGGCCGCGAAGGACACGGACGTGAGGTAGGCCATCACGGTCATGACGCGCACCACCTTGGACACGGGCTTCTCGCGGTACAGGTCCTGCGCGGGCGCGGCCGCCTCCGCCGCGCCGGCCTCCTCCGCGCCCGACATGGTTATGTTCTAATGTTGTCTGTCATGTCATGCCGCCGCCGCCGCCGCAAGCCGAGTGCCGCGCGCGCCGGCCGCGCCCCCCGGGCTCCATTCACAGCCGCCGATCTGTCCGCGGATCGTCCGTCTATTTTTAGGGTTCCGTATAGTGTAAGCCTAATTCCCGCGGTGGACGTCTCCAAGCTGAAACAACGTATAGTAAAGGAAGGTCCGTCTGTCTGTCCTCCCTTGCTAGCTTTGTAATTGTGAAAAAATTGATGACATTTGGTTTAGCTGAAAATTGCGTATAGACTTTTTACTAAATATGAAACCCAAAGTGCACGCGCGACTGGTTATTAAATTATGCGAGGCGCCATCCGCCGCGGACATAACGTGACATACAATTTGATTATAAGATTTAATATTTTCAGTTCATACTTACGTTGTATGGTATCGTGCAAGCATTGATACGAAAATAACTTAAGTACAGCTGCACTTAATCATCATTGATCACTACTATAAAACAGGTCAAACTAATGATATTAATTATTATGTATTTAAATTCAATAATTTACCTATAAAAATTTTTAGTCTGTGTTTCGAGTATTTTTGAACGAATAATTACAGATTGACCTCTGGTGGACCTCAAAACGATTTTCTTTACACTTAATGTGGAAATTTCCGTGAGCTTAGTTACTCTACTTCTAAACTCTACTGTAGAAAAGTCAAGGAATGCCACCAATAAAACTGGCAACTTAATTTAGCTGACACTGTCAACCTAATATTAGGTCTTTACCTATGAAATTGCCGTTTTGTATGAAAAAAATTAAACTAATTTTTTTCATGTATTTTTTATTTGTATTAATCGAAGTAATCATCTATGCAATCAATGCATCTTTGCCAACGCAGTGGCAGTTTATTGATGTCCTTCTTAAAGAAATCAGCTGGACGGGAGGCAACAAATTCTTCAAAGGCATTTTGAACTGCCTTCTCAGGTATTGAATTTTTTCCCGCCAAGAAGTTATCCAAATTCTGGAAAAAGTAATAGTCTGTAGGCGCAAGGTCTGGTGAGTGGGGCGGATGACGGAGAGCTTCCAACCCCAGTTCTTGCAACTTGGAGACCGTCTGCTATGCAGTATGAGGTCGCACGTTGTCGTGCTATTTGACGCAAATGGACCAATATTGTTTTGACGCTAACGTCGAAAGCTGCTGCTAATTCAGCCGTAGATTGTGTATCATCAGCTTCCACAATCGCCTTTAATTCGTCATTGTTGACCATAGTCTTCGGACGACCGCGAGGTTCATTTTTCAGGTCGAAATTTCCAGAACGGAAGCGAGCAAACCAATAACAGGTGGTGCGTTGGTTTGTAGTGTTAGCTCCGTAAACGTCGTTGATGTTGCGTGCCGCTTGTGCCGCGTTGCTGCCACGACGGTACTCATATTCCATAATTACTCGAATTTTTAACGTATCCATGATGACGAAAAAGTTTGAATTGCGATGAAAATGTAACACTAATCAATAAACAAATGACTACTTTTGGAAAAGGAATTCCATGTTTTTAAAATAAAATTAATTTGAAATTAGAATTCTTAGCCAAACAAAAATTATTTTGATTTGAAATGGCCAGTACTGCAGAACGGCAATTTCATAGGTTATTTGGCCGAATTAAATTATCCTTAGAAACTCAGTTACTTACGTGTTCTAGCCCCAATTTCTCATTTCACCAAAGTATTAAACCGACTATTACCGCTGAGATACGGTTTTCGATCTGTTTGTAACGTTCTAATACGTTACGTTAAGCGCGTTTAAAGAAATTTGGTGAAATTGGGGTTAAGTAAATCATCTGAAATTGTATTCTATTTTTATGTTTAATTGATGCAGGTTCGGAGTTCCAGACACCATAGTAGAAATGTATCTGAATGCTCTACTCTTGTAGAACGTCTACGAAATGATTAAGCATTTCTTTTTTAACAAGCAGGTACTAAGGCGGGTCAATAACTCCGTGACTTTTTGAATTTCTAACCTCCTTACTGAAAAAGCATCACTACTCCTGTCAACAGGCATCTGTCAGTTGACTCCTATCAAAATTTGAACTTGCTGCGTCAGTTAGTTTGTGTTTTACAGCTATCTTTATCAGACTATCCAGTAACTTAAGGAAACAATGGAAAAAAGTGAATTTCGTGTGCTTATTAAGCATTATTTTTTGCGGAAAAAAACCATTACCGAGACCAAGGCTAAGCTTGATAAATACTATGGGGACTCTGCACCATCGATTTCAATGGTAAAAAAGTGGTTTACTGAATTTCGTTGTGGCCTTACAAGCACTGAAGATGCCGAACGTCCTGGACGCCCAGTTGAGGTCTCTACACCCGAAACAATCGAAAAAATTCACGATATGGTGTTGGCCGACCGAAGATTAAAAGTGCAAGAGATTGTGGAAGCCATAGGCATCTCGCATGGCTCAGTGGTTTCAATTTTGAATGATCACTTGGGCATGAGAAAGCTTTCCGCAAGATGGGTGCCGCGTTTGCTCACAGTCGACCACAAACGCAATCGTGTAACAACTTCACAGGAAGGTTTGGCGTTGTTTAATCACAATATGGAAGAGTTTTTTAACCGTGGACGAAACATGGATCCATCACAATACACCAGAGACCAAACAACAGTCAAAACAGTGTGTTTCTAAGGGTGAATCGGCGCCAAAGAAGGCCAAGGTGGGTTTGTCAGCCAATAAAGTTATGGCGCCTGTTTTTTGGAATGTACGTGGGATAATCCACATTGACTATCTTCAAAAGGGAAGAACAATTAATGGGGAATATTATGCCAACTTATTGGACCGCTTCAATGAGGATTTGAAAAAAAACCGACCTCATTTGGCCAAGAAAAAAGTTCTTTTTCACTCAGACATTGCAAGGGTGCACACATGTGCAGTTGCCATGGCAAAAATCCATGAATTGCTCCCACATCCACCCTATTCTCAAGATTTGGCTCCGAGTGACTACTTCTTGTTCCCAAACCTGAAAAAATGGCTCGGTGGAAAAAGATTTGACTCCAATGATGAAGTCATCTCGCAAACAAAGGCCTATTTTGAGGACCTCGACAAATCATATTTTTTGGAAGGGATAAAAAAATTGGAGAAGCGTTGGACAAAGTGTATAGAGCTCAAGGGGGACTACGTTGAAAAATAAAATGATTTATTTATCAAAAAATCTGTGTTTTATTCCAAAAGACACGGACTTATTGACCCGCCCTCGTAGCAACAAAAATTACATTAGTATGTACTTCATCGTTCATGGCCATTCTGTCTGAGGTCGTGGCATAATTATGTATATCTGTATATCTCGTCATGCCGGCCCATTTGTGCTGAAGCATATTTCTCCCACGGTATACCGACACGGTATATAAGTAACATAAATCTTCAGGAATGCACTGTATATTGTTTTTTAATATATTGCGAGATATTAATAATGTGAATGGACGGCGAGGTAATGCAGACGATGATATAAGGTAAACATATCGTTTGTATCGGCCGGGTAATGCAGCCTGTCCGCGCGCAATGCACATTAATAACGCTATTATTACAACAGAGTAATATAATTTGCTGACTGTATATTGCAAGTTTATGTATAGAAACTAATTTGCTGACCGTTTATTGGAGTTACCGTATACTGCAAGCATATAGGCACCTATTACTGATCACGAGGATTAGCTAATAATACTAGTATCTACGAAAAGGACTTAGCCAATGTTGCATAACATAGCAGTATTATAAAGTAGAACTATAAATGTCATATTGACAGATGTCATAAGCACAACCTATCTAGTTAGTTTATTTTAGTTAGCCAAAAGGCTGTATATAGTGTTGACGTATCTGTGTTAAGCATCTCTCTCATATGTACCTACCAATAAAGTAGGATATAACAATTGTTGCTGTATTATTATTATCACCTCTTAAGTATAAGAAGGATCTGTAAGAACCAAGACGTCGTAGCCCACAACAGCCTGGCCTTTTTTGGCCTTTAGCCAAAATGCATTCGATAATTTGACGGCGAAGTTTGAAAACAAAATGTACGGGATTTGACATAAGGCATCTCTTATCTTCAATAATAAGACAATCTCATACATTTTATTGTCGAACTTCGCCGTCGAAATTATCGAATGCATCTTGATTAAACGCCCGGGCATCGTTAAACACAATGACGATCTTCGAAATTGAAAATACATCGGGTTGATTTATCGTTCGCTGTGACATCGCTATCGTCGTCGTTATTAGCGATTGCATCTTGGCTAAAGGGCTCTTCAGCCCGTCGACACCTGCGACTGCGGTTAGTAGATTTGAGTTCCCCGTCCTAAAAAACAGACTTGCGAATACTGTGGACCCTGCGGTAGACAGCCTAATACTCCACACGTTATAAAGAAGAGGCTCGAGCCCCAGCTATGGAGACGTTGGACGTTGGTAAGGCTGGGACTACTAATATGATCCGGAATCCGTAAAGCCGGGGAAAATTCAGAGCACTGGAAATAGAACTCTGCGCTAATAAAATAGGGTTGAAAACAGTTCCACACAAGTGTCCAGTCAAATGTTAATGTCATATATGACAGCTCGACACTCGACACATTGATTTTCAACTATTAGGTCTTTACCTATGAAATTGCCGTTTCGTATAAAAAAAATTTAAACGAATTTTTTTCATGTATTTTTATTTGTATTAATCGAAGTAATCACCCATGCAATCAGTGCATCTTTGCCAACGCAGTGGCAGTTCATTGATGCCCTTCTTAAAGAAATCAGCTGGACGGGAGGCAACAAATTCTTCAAAGGCATTTTGTACTGCCTCTCGGGTGTTGAATTTTTTTTTCCGCCAAGAAGTTATCCAAATTCTGGAAAAAGTAGTAGTCTGTAGGCGCAAGGTCTGGTGAGTAGGGCGGATGACGGAGAGCTTCCAACCCCAGTTCTTGCACCTTGGAGACCGTCTGCTGTATGAGTTCGCGCGTTGGAGATGTGCCAGCTTCTCCATCATTGTGTTCAGTTCTTCACAGTACACGTCTGCAGTAATGCTCACCCCGTTTGGTAAGAAGCTGTGATGAATCACAACGGCGCTAGACCACCAAACAGTGACCATCACTTTTCTAGGGGTAAGTTTTCGTTTAGGGCATTGTTTAGGTGCTGAACCAGGATCCAACCAACTTGCTTAGTGCTTGTGGTTATCAAACAGAATCCATTTTTCATCGCAGGTAACAATGCAGTTCAAAATTCCTTCATTTGTGTGACTGTTGAGCAGTGCAAGGCACGTCTCGACGCGTACTTCGCGCTGGCGATCATTGAGTTCGTGGGGCACCCATTTGTCAAGCTTTTTTACCTTGCCAATTTGCCGCAAATGGACCAATGTTGTTTTGACGCCAACGTCGAAAGCTGCTGCTAATTCAGCCGTAGATTGTGTATCATCAGCTTCCACAATCGCCTTTAATTCGTCATTGTCGACCAAAGTCTTCGGACGACCACGAGGTTCATTTTTCAGGTCGAAATTTCCAGAACGGAAGCGAGCAAACCAATAACAGGTGGTGCGTTGGTTTGTAGTGTTAGCTCCGTAAACGTCGTTGATGTTGCGTGCCGCTTGTGCCGCGTTGCTGCCACGACGGTACTCATATTCCATAATTACTCGAATTTTTAACGTATCCATGATGACGAAAAAGATTGAAATGCGATGAAAATGTAACACTAATCAATAAACAAATGACTACTTTTAGAAAAAGAATTCCATGTTTTTAAAATAAAATTAATTTGAAATTAGAATTCTTAGCCAAACAAAAATTATTTTGATTTGAAATGGCCAGTACTGCAGAACGGAAATTTCATAGGTAAAGACCTATTATATTGTATTAGCGCAGAGTTCTATTTTCAGTGTTTTGAATTTTCCCGGGCCCGCCGGATTCCGGATAATATAGTCCTAGGCTAATCGGGATGATGATTTTAAAAGAGTGGTTCACTTAGAAAATCTTTTTCTACGGCAAAATCGTCAACCGTCGCGGGAATATGCCGAACATATTATAATAGATTAGATTATCCGTAAGTACCGGCTTATCAATTTACTAAACGTTCCACGAGCGCTTTGGGATTCCATTATAGGTAATTGGATCCTCCCATATTGATTCAGTTCAGCATACTTAAACAGGTCATACCTACTTTATATAGTGACTCGACAATCCATCACTTCCTGACGAGTGACGCCGCTTGTGAACACATCGTGATATTATGGTCTGCGAATTCATAATTCATATACATAAAAGTATAAGCAACTTTTACTCGATTTTAAAGTAATTATACTGACTAGCTAACCCGACAGTCGTTGTTTTGTCTCAATTATGAACTAGAATAAATAACTATACAACTACACTTACATATCTACCTACACCTACGCCCACATTTACACCCACATCTACATATACACGTGCACAATGCACCTACACCTACACCTATACCTACTAACTAACCCACATACACCTACAATGTCAACACATGAAAAAATACACCTGATTTAAATGTAACTGTCGTTATAATACTTACACCCGTTTTCCGAAAGGCTAATCAAATAGTTGATGAACTAACACGTTGTTGAGTTAACAGGCTTGTTAAATCAATTTCCGTTTCTGAAACGCCGATTAGTGAAAAAATTAATAATCATTGTTCATCTTGACATAACACATTTACGCCTTAAATAGCTTACCAGAAACCGAAAACAGCGTTTGACATGTGGTTTGACCATGGGTTTGACATTAGTTTTGTTAACTAACACGTTGATCAAATCAAACGACTGATCAAGCTTTTTGCAACTCAATTTAGACTTGACAAGAAATTGACCGATGATTAGTTAATTTTGGCGTTGATTAGCCTTTCAGAAACCGGGGGTTAGTAGTTTCCTCGCAATTTTTCCAATAATTCTCAATTACATTCTCCTTATATTTTTAAACATTGAGGTATCAAGTAGGAACACCTGTATATTTCAGAATGTAGAAATTAAACAAATATTGTACATAATAGGTACATTCAACTAAGTACTCTATTTAAGTTAATACGTTACTGAACAGTTAATAATTATGAGAAGATGCAATAGTCGTTTCTTGTATTTTTGTCGCATATTTTCCAACATTTCTCACCGTTTAAACCTTTCACAATTCCACAATTATTTAAAGATCAAAATTAGCCGAATCGGCCCAGCCGTTCTCGAGTTAGAGAATAGGTATGAAGAAAATATAGGTAAGTAAGTAGTAAGTGCACAAGTGCAATGAGTACACTTACTAACATGAAAGTTACATGCGACAGTGAGTGAGAATACCGAGCCTTATGGGGGTTGGAGGATTCAAATTCCGGCCAAACATAACATCAGTTGCCATTAGCCGATCTCTCTGCTGTTTGCTGGTCTAATTCCATTAATAATCCTGAAAAACTCAAATAGTCTATTGTAAAACCAATATTTAAAAAAGGGGACGTGACGGACATGAATAAATATTTGGGATTTAAAAAAATATTTGGGAGAGCAATGCTAGATAGACTTATATATATATATATATATATATACAAGCTACAGTAGTGTTACAATTTTTTCTAAAACCAAACTGAGTTTGCGTAAGAATGTTATGTGCTGATACATAATCAGTAAGTCTATCTAGCATTGCTCTCCCAAATATTTTTGAAATAACCAGTATTAGTTTTATTGGACGATAATTATTCATGTCCGTCACGTCCCCTTTTTTAAATATTGGTTTTACAATAGACTATTTGAGTTTTTCAGGAAACGTTCCTTCTTAAAAAGATAGGTTTATAATAAAGCTTTCCTTTCGTAACTCAGTGGGACGGTTGACTGACACGACTGGCGGAGAGATCAGACACACGATCGACTTTTCACATGCCCATCCGACGCATGGATCTTTTTTGTCAGGCCACTGGGCCACCTCTGTGGTCTAGTGGCTTAGAGCTTTGCTAATTGCTCTCGACTACGATGGTGGGCTCCATATTAATGGAATTAGACCAGCAAACAGCAGAGAGATCGGCTAATGGCAACTGATGTTATGTTTGGCCGGAATTTGAATCCTCCAACCCCCATAAGGCTCGGTATTCTCACTCACTGTCGCATGTAACTTTCATGTTAGTAAGTGTACTCATTGCACTTGTGCACTTACTACTTACTTACCTATATTTTCTACATACCTATTCTCTAACTCGAGAACGGCTGGGCCGATTCGGCTAATTTTGATCTTTAAATAATTGTGGAATTGTGAAATGTTTAAACGGTGAGAAATGTTGGAAAATATGCGACAAAAATACTAGAAACGACTATTGAATCTTCTCATAATAAAAGATAAACCACTATCTTAATTAAGTGACCGAAAATGGATATGTGACTTAGCATTTCTGGTCGATCTTACAGGCTATTTGAATGATTTAAATTTGAAACTTCAAAAACAAGGACAGCTAGTAAATGATTTGTACAGCCATTTGAAAGCGTTTCAATTCAAACTACGCTTGTGGGAGTCACAGATGCTGTCTGGTAACAGTTACCATTTGAACACGCTCTCTGCGTATGAAAATATTGCTTATGCTCAATATGCTGAAGAACTCAAGTTGTCAGAACAATTTTCGAACAGATTTAGCGACTTCAAAAACATGGAAGACTCTTTCAGTTTATTTGCTACAGCTACAAAATGTAATGTACAAAATGCTCCAATACACTTACAAATGATCGAGATTCAAGAAAACTGACTCCTAAAATCCAAATTTGAAGACGTAGAGTTGTGCGATTTCTACAAAAAATACCTAGAAAAAGACAATTTTCTGCAGCTTAGAAAATTCGCAAGAAGATTGATTTGTGCGTTTGGCAGTACCTACTTATAATTGCGAACAGTTCTTTTCATTGATGAAAGATAATAAAGGTAATTATCGTACAAGAATGACTGACGATAATTTGGAAAATTCTTTACGTCTTTGTATCATTGGAATTAATCCAAATATCGATGGATTAGTTTCCCAAATTCAAGCTCAAGTGTCTCAATGATTTCGGTGTATTTAACTTTCGTAGTTTGTAACAATTGCAAATTTAAAGATTTATTTATAATGTACCATTTTTTTAAATTTCATTTTGTTATTTTAATAAATAATTGTACTTTAATAACATTGTCGTATTATTTCATATCTAATATTATCGCAAAAAATATTATCACTACTTTAAAATGCACTTTTAAACGCGGCCCGCGAACGTATTTGCACGCTAAAGTTTGACCCTCAACATGTCAAAGGTCGCCCATTTCTAAATATAAAAAAGTAATCTGTGGTTGCCCATACCTGATCTATGGCGTATGCTATAGTCCTTAATCTGAGATTACCATTGATAAAAGAAAAGTAGCATTCCTACCTACCTTTCCTAAATCAATGAGGATTACTTGTCTATTTATTTAGTAATTTTAAATTGTCAAATGTTAAAGTCTTCTTCTTGTTCTTTATAATGGCGTCCCTTGAGGAATAGCCAGTGTCAGTGTCAGGCGAGATAAAAAAAAATTCTTTGTTGCCGGGGACCATAACTTTGCGCAAAAGTAGGGCTTAGTGAAAGTACAAGAGAAAAATAGTTAAAATCTCGTAATTAAATAAGTTTACAACATATCATATCTCCATAATGCCTGGAACAACAAGACAAAAACAAAGTGTTAGTTAGAAGAGACAAATATATAGCTACAATCGAATAATGCCAAAGTCAAGAAACTATGTCAATACTTTAGCAAAGTCCGAATCATGGTCCAATTGGACCTACTTATGCAATAAGGAACCAACCCTCAATCGTACCAAAATTGACTTAAGCATGCAGAAGGCTTTCAAAATGCACCTTCTGTCGACCCAGTAAGAATCATAAAGATATGACAACATTTACACAACAAAACATTTTCATCACAAAGTTACCAATCCACAAAATAACAAGAGTATGCTCTTGTTATTTTGTGGATTGGTAAATAAATTATAAATTATAAATTGGTAAATAAACAAACAAGACCCATGTCCCATGGTAATCTAAAATCCTAAAAAGTTTACAAGATTTTATTTTTTCATATAGGACCAAACCGCATAGTTCCTTGTATAATTTTAAAATTTTAAATAACAAATAGAACCAAGCGGGTTGGTTCTTGTTTGCGTATTGAAAAAAAAAATCTATATTTTTACAAAGACTCACACTGCTCGGTTCCTTGTTAAAATAATTATTTTATAACATGTAAGTAATCATGTCCTTTGAATCTGTGTTGTTTAATAAATTTATTCATACAATTTTTATCTAGTCAGTGAAACATACACAGGCGAATGTATTAATTAGTTTATTAAATTTAATTTCTTTTGTTTAAAAATACATACATAATATTGTGGGCTTTTATTATATATGGCAACTTATGCCCACTATTCATGATTGCAAAGGCAACACTAAGGGAAAAAAACGGAATCCTGCTGTTTCTGTGTAAAGTGTGATTTTTGGCAAATATAATTAATACCTGCTATTTCGTGTTTAATCATGAAGAGAGTGAATGCTAGAATACAAAATATTATGTCTAAATTTCTGAATCAGCCTGTCAATGACGAAAATGAAGCTCAAGGTATGTAAATATTATTTTAAGGTTATAAAAGTTTTAGTTGGATTGTAAAACTTTTTCGTCATTTCTTAAATAGCACAACGAAATTATTTATTTAAAGAACAACTACCTTTATTTTGGTTTATAACAGTTTGAACATATATTAAAAATGTATTCATACTTTAGGTCACTAGTTTCTTAATATTATAATATTACGTTATTTCTAGATTTTTGTGACGACTCGCGATCAAGTAGTCCAATCCAGTTTTCTGCAGGTAATTTTTATATTAGGTAGTTACGTTTTGCATGTTGTAGTTATTATGTTATGTTGTAGTTTTTAATAAAATCATTTTTTTTGTTAAAATGTGTAAAACAGTGTATCTGGTCCAGCAACTAAAGCATGAAACCTTTTTCAACATATTATATTTAAATATAGAAACAGAAAAAAGGACGCATATTTTAAGGAGTGAGAAAGTAAGTATCACTTTGGCATGCTAAAACAAAAATAATTTTTAAAAAGCCCATCCGTGGGTAAGTTGCATTTTTGACAGTTTATCTCATAAATTAGATTTTTTTTAATTGGGTTTCTAAAATACAAGATTTTAAACATACCAAAGTGATACCCTTTCACCCCTTAAAATATGTGTTCCGTTTTCTGGGGCATATATATGAATATATATAATAATAAATCAATATATTTTAGATTTGCTGGGTAAGAAAAGAAGATTTAGCATGGGTATTGTGGCTAATAAATCTCTCAAAATGGCTTGCAAAGGGGGTGACGATGCTGTACCTCAGCTTGATATGTCTGCTAAGTTGAATGTCTTGCCTGAAGCATCTCCGTGTCCTTTTTCTCCCCTGCAATCTTTACCTACCAATTTTGTAAATGAAAATATAACTACACCAACTTCCAGCGCAGTAATTTATAATGATAACATTGAAACATCAGTTGAAAAAAGCGTGGAACCACCCCCATACTCACCACTAACACCTCGCCCAGCCATTGCTTTAAATAATGATACTTCTGGAGCTTTCGGTGCAAATACTGCTTTACTGACCAATAATGCTTTACAGACCTCTTTATCATATTTTAGTTACAACGAAAATCAAGTGACTGAGATATCTGCTGAGAAAAGTATCGAATCTGTCAATCTAATTTCACCGCTTCCATTAATGTCTCCTGAGACGGCAACCTTGTTTCATATCTTAGCTGATTCAATGGACAATAATTCAAACAACGAAGACTTATCTGAGACATCATCGAAAGCAAGCTCGAGACGTGACAATGCTGAATTTTTAGTGAATAATAGCGATGATTCGGTGAAAGATCCGGACTACAATGACATTGCGGATTATGCATCCAGTGAAGATATATCTAATGATTCCGTTTCTTTAATCACTAGTACCAAACATGTCACAAGTAATCAAATAAATGAGATTGCTAGTCTTCAACCAGGCCCAATAAATTTAGCAGCTCAAGCTCCACAACAAATTATTGAAGTTGATGATGAAATTACTCCTGTTTTAGAGACTGCAAACATATCTCACAATGTAAATAGTAATGATACACAAACTGTGTCTGACCTGGGAACCGAATCATTACTGTCGGAAAGATACCCTATGGGCAGGCCAAAGAAAGGAAGAAAGACAAAATTTGGTGGTTTATCGCGAGAAGAAAGAAAAAAACGCAAATACACAAATTTATCCTACATAAATTCAAGAAAAAAGATCCTAAGAATTTTGAAGATTTTCAGTGCAGTTGCCTAAAAAAGTGCCACGAAAATGTCCCGGTAGAAAAGAGAATTGCTCAATTTCAGAAGTTTTATTCTTTGGGAACTTATGATGCGCAAAATATGTTTTTAAGTTCACTTATAAAAGAACAGCCTGTGAAACGTCACTATATTTCAACTGAAAATAAAAGCAAAGTTACAAAAAGTAAATCTTACTCCCGCCAATATTTTTTAGATGGCGTTTCAGTTTGTCGAGACATGTTTGTAAAAACATTACAGACTTCGGGAAAAAGAATAAATACGTCACTATGTAAAATACGATCAGACACCTGTATTACTGATAAACGTGGCCGGCATGGTGGGCACAATAGAGCTTCTCTTGAGAGTGAGGAGTTCGTGATAAATTTTATTAAAAGGTTGCCCACATATGTATCTCACTATTCTCGTGAAAAAACCGAAGCTAATTTTTTGAGAGCTGACATGACATTGTCTAAAATTTACCAATTATACACTGATGAAGCGAAAGCCGCAGGGGTGGCAATATTATCTGCTGCAAAAGTTAATCAATTGTTTTTCACTAAGTTTAGTCTGCGTACTAAGTCACTTAAAAAAGATACGTGTAATAAGTGTGACTATTTTGAAAGAGAAATCCTGAACACACATACAGAACAACATAGAGCCGATATTAAGTTGAAGCAAGCAGCGCATCATGAATTGGCAAATTCCCTGCAAAAACAATTAAAGATGGACATGAAACTAGCTAAAGACGATCCGTCAATCGAAACTCTGACCTTTGATCTCGAAAAAACATTACCTTTGCCACGTATACCGACTAATATTGTGTTTTATAAACGTCAACTTTGGGTGTACAATTTAGGCATACACACCGGGAGTAATGATGAAGCTCATTGCAATGTGTGGGTAGAGGGAGAAGCAGGCAGAGGCGCTCAAGAGGTAGCTTCATGTCTCATTAAGCATATTACAGAACGGCTCGACAGCAACGTGAAGAATCTAATTTTATGGTCTGATTCGTGCGGTGGGCAGAACCGTAATATAAAATTAACATTAATGTTTAAAGCCATGTTGTCTGCTCATTCACATTTAACACAAATCAATTTAAAATTCCTTGAATCGGGACATAGCTTTCTTCCGAACGATTCCGATTTTGCGAAAATTGAATGTGCCTTAAAACGTCAACAGAGACTCTATACACCAGATGATTACATCCGGGTTATGAAAACTTGTAAATAGAAAAATCCAATGCAGGTACATAGGATGAAAAATGAAGATTTCTTGTCATCGCTAAAGTTGGAAAAGAACATCATCAATAGGAAGAAAACAATAGATGGTGAGAAAGTTTCATGGCTAAGTACGAAAGAAATAATGATAAAGAAGGATGAAGTGTTCAAGATATTTATGAAAACTAATTTGTATGATGAAAATTTTATGGTAGTAGATATAAAAAAAAATGTTCGTGGACGACAATGTGTGTTAGCGAGAGAGTTGATGGAGCCTCTGTGGCCAAATGGAAAAACTGTCCCTGAGGCAAAACTAAATGATTTGAAGAGCCTGTTACACCTGATTCCTCAAGATTCACATCAATTTTATGTAAAACTAGTTGGAAATGCAGGCATAGAAGACGATCTCGAAGGCTTTTCGGGCAACCTGGATTTTGAAGTCGAATTTAATTAATTAGAATAAGTACATAAGTTAACTTCAGTTATTAATATTATTAAGAACAAACAAGCTACTTCTAACTACCTAAAGATTATTTACTACATTTTCTGCTTTGTTATTTTTAGCAGACTTGCGAAATATAAATAAATATATATGGTATTCTTTTATTTTTCCCAATAAATTATGCCAACGTAATAAATTAACAAGGGACCAACCCACACGCAAATCATTTTGCTAAAAGGAACCATCGAGGTTTTTGTTTAATTACTATGTAATTTAAAATTATTTTCATTAAAACGGTACTTGAATATATAAAACAAAACCTGTTTTACAATATTAAAAAAAAACCTTTACCAAAAAAACCAATTTTTTTTTCTATACAAAATTTAAATAATAATAGCTTTTCTCAAAACTATCAGTGTGTGGGTTGGTTCCGTTTTGCATAAGTAGGTCCAATTAATTTAGTATTTTAGTGATAATGACACAAATAAAATTTATCAGATAGTATAATAAGATAAACATTGGAAGTTTCATTTATTACGCAATAATTCCCAGCGGTGTGAGTGGACTCTGAGGTCTTCAAAGCTAATTAATTTATAACATTACAACTGTATAACATTTTCTATACTAATTAATTATTACGATGCCGGCTACAATACATAATAACGTAGTTTATGGCCCTCAAGAAGAATTAATACCAGCTCATTTATCATACGGACAGTTTTTGTACGATCAACTGAAGAATGGTGGAAGTAACACTGCTGTTGTAAGTCAATTTGGTTTTCAATTCATACAATATAATTAATATTAAGTATACGCATGCTTATGCGTGCACTCACACATTTTCTTACAGATTGTGGATATTTTTTACGGGATATTGCTAGATATTATGTTAATTAAATTGTATGCTACAGATTTCCGAAGAGTAACGCCTGATTGTAATAACTACTATATTTGGCAATTCCTCTCATCACCTGGCTTATAATTATATTGTTGTATTGTATTTGTCTGGATATATCATATTGAGGAATACTCTTTGTTTGCCTCCATACTGGTGTATGCATCTCAACGAATACATTTTAATTATTTTAGATTTGTGCAGAAACAGGGGACTCAGTGACCTATCATGATATTTTACAAAAGAGTGTAAATGTTGCCGCAGCCCTCCAAGACCTGGGGCTCAAGAAGGGTGACGTTGTGGCTTTAATAAGTGAGAACCGCTTTGAGTTCACTGTGACTGCACTGGCTGTACTGTTCTCCGGAGGAATACTGTCTACTCTTAACGTCACCTATACTACTGGTAAACGTTTCCATTCATCAGGGGACATCGTTTGAATACAATAATTATATAAATGATTATTGAATACAAATCATTTTATTCATCAAATCATCACAATTTAGCATCCTTTTTATTCTTTCAGGTGAAATATCTCATATATTTGACATAACAAAACCAAAGTTCATATTTACATCACCTATCACTGCTCAAAACGTACATGAATGTAGCCAGAATCAACCGTATCTCAAAAGGGTAATTTTGTTTGGTGAATATGACGTCATACCGGCTATGTTCTTCGATGAGCTGGTGAAAAAGCATGTGAACATCAATGACTTTACTGTGGCGGATGTGAATGGTATGGAGGACACCGCCGCGGTGATGTGCTCCTCTGGTACCACAGGTCTACCGAAGTGTGTTGAGCTCACACATGTTAACTTCCTCACACTGACAGCACACATGAAGTGAGTATTGCAAATATCATAAGTTAAAAAATAAGATTTTTAATTAATTTACTTTAGAAGAATGAAATCACAAAGAAGTAAAACAAAGTAGATGAGATGCAATTTTTAAATACAAACATTAAACATTCATATATTATGTATAATTAGGTAATTCATATACAATATACAGTATCATCGGTGATTCATGTGTAATGTTATGTAATTTATATTTAAGGTACTACTTATTAACTTCCCAACAAAGCAAGAACCATGAAGTGAAGAATGCCTTGTCCCTGATACCCTGGTTCCATGCATTTGGATTCATTACAACATTTGCACTCTTGAGTTTTCATGTGGAAATAGTATTCTTGGTTAGATTTGAAGAGCAACAGTTTCTAGAGACTATACAGAAATACAAAGTAAGTTATTTGGTTTTTTGTTGTAATTTTTTCGGTATAGAGTTTTTATAACAAAACAATGTCCAAAGGTTTACATTATTTTAAATAAGCTATTGAAATAGAAGAAATTATAATTACTGTATTAACATATTACAATTTATGCACATTATCAGAATGTTTATGTTTAAATTAATAATAATTTAAACATAAACATGCAATCAATTTCTTACTTTTTTTTTAACTGTATGTTTGCAACATATTACAGATCAACATGACAACTATAGTCCCGCCCCTTGCAGTGTTCCTGGCCAAACACCCGCTGGTGTTGAAGTACGATCTCACCTCACTCAATGAGGTGTGGTGTGGAGCTGCGCCACTGTCTAGCGAGATACAGAAGGCTATTACTAAAAGGTAATCATACTAGTCTGTGACTTTAATGATTTGTGCCCAGTTTTTGAAGGTTTTATTAACCGACAAAAAACTGGAGGAGGTTTTTAAGTCATTGTATTTTTTTATGTATGAATATGCTTAATATAAACTCTACTGTGGGAATATGGTGGCAAGCCCCAAAGGGAGATCTCCGACCGAGCGAGGTGCTATGCTCGGTCAGGCCGAAGCCCACTTGTATGAATTTCAGATGTCGTATATATAGTGCCGATCATAGAAAACTTCGATAGCGCGATTCAGGATTGTGGCGCTAATTGGTCCGCCACATCACTACCCTCCGAAGACCTGAGGTCGAATCTTGAGTCTTTTTGCTTGAGTCGCCAGTGCCAGAAAGTCCCAGTGAGTCGGACCTGTGCTGCTGCTGCACAGGCTCCAGTGAGTCGGAGTGCCGCCGTGCGGGGCCGATGCTACGTGCTGACCAGGAGAGATGTGCTCTGCTTGCTGACTTGTCGTTGTAGTTAGAGTGCCCGTTGAAGCCGATGAGGGTTCGACTAGGCCGCGGTGTGCGTTGAGGCTGGTGGTCGAGGTACCCGATGAGGCTGAAGCTGGCTGGCGTGGTGCGGAGGGGTGGGGGGAGAGATGATTATGATGTCTAGAAGGAGACGTGTTCTGTCGAGGGTCACCAATGTGGGAATATGGTGGCAAGCCCCAAAGGGAGATCTCCGACCGAGTGAGGTGCTACGCTCGGTCAGGCCGAAGCCCACTTGTATGAATTTCAGATGTCGTATATATAGTGCCGATCATAGAAAACTTCGATAGCGCGATTCAGGATTGTGGCGCTAATTGTTCCGCCACACTACATAAACTGAGGCCCGTATTAATAAACCGTTCTCAAACTCGTTCTCAAGACCTTTCTTGGCTGAGACAGTCTCAAGTAACGATTAGCTTCTCAAGATGGTCTTTAATTCATAGTATGATCTCAAGACCGTCTCAGTTGATAACATTATTGAGATCGCTTACTCAACTTTTAAGCGTCATCTACACGACAAAGAACTAATAAAATAACGTTTCGTTTACACTTCCACAAAGAACGGATTTATTGATTATACATTCCTTCAATATTTATTTTTGAAAATGTAATTTTAATAATATAAATACCAAAAAAGTTTAGTCTGTATTTTTTATATTGAAAAAACTGATTTTCATTAATTTTTACGTAGATATTAATATTTATTATTGTCTAGCATAATAATATCCATATTTTTTTGAAAACTACGCAAAACGGAATGCGGATCATAGCCATTCGAAAAAAGTTCTTCTTCTTCTTATTCTTTAAAGTGGCTCCTTAGTGATTCGCCAATGTGTTGTGTTGACGAAAACTCTGCCTTATGTGTGGGTTTTATGAATAAACAAGGGCACGGTGTACAGGAGGAAGTCTGTTAAATAATCTAAAACCTAGAACAGACACAAATATTTCGGACGAGTACCACAGTATGTACATAAAGTTTCAGTAAAAGGAGTATTTACAACACAGAACAGATTTAAGGTTGATAGGGCGAGGAATTGGAGGAGGGAGGGATCATATAATGAGGATTGTTTTTTGGGCAGCGAAAAAAAGTTCTGCTGTCAAGTGTCAAATCAAGTCAATTAATAAAAATCAAATAGGTAATTCGTTTAGTATAAGTATATAAATAAAATCGAAAATAATTCTACAAATACTCGACACTGTCAGAATGGTGACAATCCTTTGCAACCGCGATTACCAAAAAAAAAAGAATTAGTATCAATAAGCATCTTTTTTTTATAACTTTATTTTGTGTTGAGTATGTAGTGTAAATTCTGAGTTTGTGTATTCATAAATATTTAGATTTTAATTTACATAATAGTAACACACCCAAAAACACCACAAATAATAATGTACTATATCCCAATTTCCAAGCAAGCCGTTCTCAAGTCAAGGTTTGGCTGTACCCACGAAACCGCGTCTCAAGTAACAATTTGACAGCAATGACAGCGTACTTGAGTAACGTGTCTCGTTTGTTAATACGTTTGCACTCACTTGATACGCCGTACCTACAGCTGTACTTAAGTACGGTCTATTAATTAATACAACATCTTAAGTACTTTCTTGAGAATTGTCTTAGAGATAAGAACGCTTTATTAATACGGGCCTATGTTTAACTGGCGCCGAGTTTCCGAATCCCAAAAGATCCGTCTAATGGTCACTAGATGAATCTTATTCAAATTATAAAAAAACATTTGTTACTTTGGGAGTAAAATGGAGCTTTAAACTATTTTAACTATCATTTTCTGTATTTATATTTGTATTGTGTATTTACTTCCTTTCTGTGTCAGCGCCATCTATGAGTGGAATAAATAAATCGACGGCTAAAGTTAAACTTAAATTATATTGACACAAGTGATATAACCAAAAGTGCTAATAAACATACTAACTACTGACAAATTTACCTCAGAAACCACACATCAAATTTAAGTTTTGTTATAGTCAATTTTCAACTTTCAAAAGTAAGAATAGGCCCCTAGCCATTTTTTTTTCACGAATTTCGAATTAGAACTGTAACTGACATTACTTGCTCTGCCAATGTTGCGCGCGAAACGTCACTATTTGTCAAGTCTGGTCTTGATAACAACTCCTGGCGTATTGGTGCCATTCAAAACCCGTGAAAGGGCCTGTCCTTATGCCAGTAATGTATAAGTCTATTGTATGTTATTACAGGACGGGGATAGACCACATCCGGCAGGGGTACGGGCTGACGGAGGTGACGCAGGCGTGCTGCGTGGACCTCACGCGCGGGGAGAAGCTTGGCTCCTGCGGCACGCCCGCACCTGGCATGAGGGTCAAGGTTTGCTAGTACAACCAATATTAGTCTTTATTAATACTTATAAAGAGAAAAGATTCGTTTGTTTGTTGTGCATTGAATAGGCTCCGAAACTACTGGAGTAAGATACTGGGCATAGTCTCTCTCTCTGTCTATCAGAGAGTAGATCACGAGGAAGGACTGGGATTGCCAGGTGTACCGATTTGCGCCATAGACAGAGAGTAGATCACGAGGAAGGACTGGGATTGCCAGGTGTACCGATTTGCGCCATAGACAGAGAGTAGATAACGAGGAAGGACTGGGATTGCCAGGTGTACCGATTTGCGCCATAGACAGAGAGTAGATCACGAGGAAGGACTGGGATTGCCAGGTGTACCGATTTGCGCCATAGACAGAGAGTAGATCACGAGGAAGGACTGGGATTGCCAGGTGTACCGATTTGCGCGAGACGTCCCGATTTTCAGGTATCTGAGGACCCGTTTTACACTTGATCGGGGCGCTAAATGTCCCGATAAATCATAATAATCAAAATAGCAAATGCGACAATTACAGAAAGAGTATTTTCCGAGACCATCGATCTAAATTCGGTCCGACGAAGACAAAACTGTGTGTGTCTTGAACAGGAGGAAATTTGGAATATAAAAACTAAAAAATAAGTATAGCAGGGCACGGTGCAGCAGGAGTGTATTTAGCAGCAGGCTACGTAGACTGCAGCTTGTAGTTGTCGCTATGGTTATACAGGACGGGAGCGCTTCGTAAACATTCATTTCGGCTTAAATTTTTGTTTCCTATATGGTTTAACAGATTTTATTTAACCTGCAAAATAGGATCAAAAGTTGCTCGCTCGCTTTTAAGTTTGAATATACAGAACATAATTTAACATTTCTTAACTACCTTTTGTTATTTTTTAAGATGCAGTCATTAAATAGGAATTGATCAAATGTTAACAAGCAAAATGGGAAAAAATGTTGCTTGCTAGCTCGCTTTTAACATACAAAGTATATATTTTATTACCATTGATCTATTTTGCGCCATTGTTTATTTTTACAAGTATACAGTCTTTCAGGGACTTAACAAAATTTAAAATATGAAAAAAATGTTTCGCTCGCTCTGCTCGTTCAGATTTAACTAAAATATATTCTACACGTTATACTACCTGCCGATCAGAAAAATAATATTTTACATAGTTTCGTTTTGAGTTAAAAAAGGATAAGTGTAGTTTTTTGGGTAGTCCCGATTTATAGACTCAAATCTCGGTTTCTTTTGCCTTCTGTCCCGATTTTAATCAAATACCACCTGGCAACACTAGGAAGGGCATATGCTACTTCTTATCGCAACGAAATGCACGGTTCCGATTACCTGCAGGGGACTAAAGCCAACAGACTTTGTACTAAAGAGATATCCCAGAGGGACACAACAGTGGTAAATGGTCATTGATCATAATGGCTATCGCTACCGGCTGACCCTCGTTTGAAAAAAATCTGCTTTTATGTCGATTTTCCACTTTTGCCTCTTTAAAATTCTAAATTTAATTATTCCAGGTGATCGACATAGAAACAAACGAAAAGCTCGGGCCGCGCAAGGAGGGGGAGCTATGGATCAAATCCCCCCTCCGCATGAAGGGGTATATGGGCGACCCCGCGGCGGGCGCGGCGCTGGTGGACCACGAGGGGTACCTGCGCACCGGCGACGTGGGCTACTACGACGAGGACGGCTTCTTCTACATAGTTGATCGCCTGAAGGAGCTCATCAAGTATAACGGGTTCCAGGTAAATAACTAAAGTACGGACTCTAAACAAAAACACATGGGCACTAGGCCTCTTGCCATGTACAATGACGAAATACATACGTTTAACAAAAGTAATTACGGAGACATCGGGCACATGATTACCTGAAAGCAACATTACTCACACGACATTGAGAAAGTCATTGACCTCACACAGCTGGTTTCTTGCTTGGACAATTAAAACTTGATTCGTTTTCTTGCAATATACTTAATTTTATTTTGTACATTTTTGTTGTCGAGTTTCATAATTATTTCTGTTTTGACGTCTTTACGGAAAGGTCGTGCCTGAAATTTCCGTAATCTTTATACTATTATAAATGTGAAAGTTTGTGAGAATGGATGTTTGTAACTCCTTCACCCACACACTACTGAACAGATTTTGATGAAATTTGATTTGGTATGGCTCTTGATAAATACACAGGCCTATTTTTTATCCCGAAAAAGTAGTGTTCACGTGGGATACTGTACTTACGCTGGCGGTGTTATGTATGTGATGACAGTGCACTGTGCTAGCGGTATAGCAATGTTTATCATTATAAGCGATTATGTTTATTATTATTAGTCAGATCATTAATTAATATTGACCTCTGGTCGACGCTGGACAAGATATAACCAGTTTGGTGGTGTAGGTGGCGCCGGCGGAGCTGGAGGCAGTGGTGCTGCGGTTAGCTGGCGTGGCGGAGTGCGGCGTGGTGGGCGTGCCGCACGAGCGCTGCGGCGAGCTGCCGCTGGCGTTCGTCGTGCGCCAGGCCGGCGCCGCAATCACCGAGCGGGACGTCGCCGAATACGTAGCGTCGCAGGTCTGTTTCTGCTTTCTTATTTAAAACATATTTAAAAAAATCTGCTTTGAAATTTTTTTTTTAGAAATTACAAATAATTAGTAAAGCGAAACCGGGTCGGGTACTTTTATTTACGCAAACAATTTAGGGTAACCAAAATTTAAGGTTTTATAGATTTTCCAACTTTCAAATACTTGGGCTTTGGCACAATTACTTTTGTGTACAGATTTGATTGTGGAACATATTTATATTTTATATTTTTTTATTTATTATTTCTTTATTTTTTTAACCAAAAAAAACGTACGCACTAGACGACTTTCCTAAAAAAATATATTTTTTCCAGGTGTCCCCTGCGAAGCACCTGCGCGGGGGTGTTATTTCGTGGATGAAATTCCAAAAAATCCGTCCGGAAAAATTTTGAGGCGTGAGTTGAGGAAAATGTTGGCGACGCACCTCAAGAGCAAACTATAATCTAGCCCCAAGTGAGTCTAGTGACAGACGTCTACAGTCTATAATCTATACGATACAATTCGGGTTTCATTTTATGAGTTGGCTATGTAGATGGTTTTATTTCAGTAATGTGCTTTATACAATTTTTACTCCTATTGATGTCACTGCCATTTTACTATTAAATCTATTGACGAATTATATTTTATAGTCTTACATTATATCTATGTATACAATCTAACGGTATTTACAATTTCATGGTGACATATATATTCTAACTGTACACTGTATAGCATACCTTTAAGGTATCTTACATCTATAGCTCATTGTTAGCAATCTAGTCAGCTTAGGGCTGTTATTAGTTTAAGAATGTACTGCAAGTACAAATAATTGTTAGGTATCAGTTGCAATTTCAGACACGTGAATTTTGTGGACATTGATAAACTAAGTTGTATACTTACATTCCAAATACTTCAATAATGTTTTAAACTTACAAGCTAAAGATGACGAAACCAGTATTTTACTTATAAGTGACCCTGTGAGATTTTTTTAACTTGCAATGTGAAATTGTTCTAATAGGTTTATATTTATTCCTACTGTTTTTATTTATTTTTGAAATAAATTGTTTGCTTATCATGCGTTTTTTTACTCTAAATAATAAATATATACAACTAAATAATTTCAAACTCAGGTTACCTACATTATTTTAAAATATGGTTCTCTAATGATTATTAGCCTATCAGCGCCACATTATATTACTACGGCGATCGAAATCTCTGTCGAATGTAACTTTATTACAATAATAATGTTATTGAATTGCAAATATTTACGATAAATATCTTTGCTTTTGGATAATAATTATCATATGAGGACGCACTTCAGACCTACTTTTGGAACATTTGTGTAGAATTAATAGGTCCTTTACCTATGAAATTGCCGTTCTGCAGTACTGGCCATTTCAAATCAAAATAATTTTTGTTTGGCTAAGAAATTCAAATTAATTTTATTTTAAAAACATGGAATTCTTTTTCCAAAAGTAGTCATTTGTTTATTGATTAGTGTAACATTTTCATCGCATTTCAATCTTTTTCGTCATCATGGATACGTTCGAAAAATTCGAGTAATTATGGAATATGAGTACCGTCGTGGCAGCAACGCGGCAGAAGCGGCACGCAACATCAACGACGTCTACGGAGCTAACACTACAAACCAACGCACCACCTGTTATTGGTTTGCTCGCTTCCGTTCTGAAAATTTCGACCTGAAAAATGAACCTCGTGGTCGTCCGAAGACTTTGGTCGACGATGGCGAATTAAAGGCGATTGTGGAAGCTGATAATACACAATCTACGGCTGAATTAGCAGCAGCTTTCGACGTTAGCGTCAAAACAATATTGGTCCATTTGCGTCAAATTGGCAAGGTAAAAAAGCTTGACACTTGGGTGCCCCACGAACTCAATGATCGCCAGCGCGAAGTACGCGTCGAGACGTGCCTTGCACTGCTCAACAGACACACAAATGAAGGAATTTTGAACCGCATTGTTACCTGCGATGAAACATGGATTGTTTGATAACCGCAAGCGCTCAGCAAGTTGGTTGGATCCTGGTTCAGCACCTAAACTATGCCCTAAACGAAAACTTACCCCTAGAAAAGTGATGGTCACTGTTTGGTGGTCTAGCGCCGGTGTGATTCATCACAGCTTCTTACCAAACGGGGTGAGCATTACTGCAGATGTGTACTGTGAAGAACTGAACACAATGATGGAGAAGCTGGCACATCTCCAACCAGCATTTGTCAATCGCTCGTCTCCGCTGCTCCTGCACGACAACGCGCGACCTCATACTGCACAGCAGACGGTCTTAAAGTTGCAAGAACTGGGGTTGGAAGCTCTCCGTCATCTGCCCTACTCACCAGACCTTGCGCCTACAGACTACTACTTTTTCCAGAATTTGGATAACTTCTTGGCGGGAAAAAAATTCAATACCCGAGAGGCAATACAAAATGCCTTTGAAGAATTTGTTGCCTCCCGTCCAGCTGATTTCTTTAAGAAGGGCATCAATAAACTGCCACTGCGTTGGCAAAGATGCATTGATTGCATGGGTGATTACTTCGATTAATACAAATAAAAAATACATGAAAAAAATTCGTTTAAATTATTTCATACAAAATGGCAATTTCATAGGTAAAGCCCTAATATTATCCATTTCCTTGATTGTACTTACAAACTATGTAAGTACATAATACTAAAACGACTTGAATCACAATCTAATTTTATAAGCCTTGACCTTGACAAAACAGATATGTTTTTATTTCATTTTGGATTAAGATGTTCTACAAAATATTCAGGATATACAAAGGATACACAGACATAGCCTCAACATTTATTGCCCATATTTACATTATTTACTAGCAAGTTTATCCATAAGCTCCTGCGGTATTTTGCTGAGCGCGAAGGCGTGCAGGTCCGCGCTGGCGGCCGCCAGCACGCCCGTGGCATTGGGGTGACTTACCTAAATTAAAATTAAATTTATGTTTGATTTTTATAGACTCAAACAGTTTATTTTGAACCAGCTTTACAAAAACATGTGGAGGAAGGAAGTTACATAATCTCTTCGCGGAACTCCACTTAATATGGAATTATGTGCGACATAAAGTTAATAACGACCCTATCCATATGCTCTGTACAATTAATATTGTTGAATGCAAGAGTTTGTTAATTTGAATTAGATGTAATGTAAATGGTTCGATTTGAAAAATTTAGATTGTACCTCAGGGCCGTATTTGTAGCAGTTGCCGAGTATGTCGGTGAGGCGGCCGCCGGCGGCGCGCAACACGGCCTCGGGCGCGCACGTGTCCCACTTCTTGCAGCCCGGGCTCGCGAACACATACACCGACGCCACGCCCTCCAGCAGCTGCAGCACCTACAATTCATAAAATAAAAAGGCCATATATATATACATCCTGTTTACATTTTGTCATTGTAATAAAAGGAATGCCAATTTGAATAAGAAATATAGTAGGTGTAGACGATGCATTGGACATAATATTATATCCTAATAGGGTAATAGGATATAAGTAAACAAAGTAGTAAGTATAGTCGAATTAACCAGAATAAATAAAAAATGTAGGGGTTTGCAACCTAACAGGAAAAACGTCATTAAATTGGATAGCAAATCTGTGAAACTTCCATAAAAAATGCTGGGACTGGTAGTGCTTACCTAATGTTTTCGATTTTTACAATCAAAAGAAACAGTGATACAAAAATGCAGACCTTGTACCCAGCTCCGCCGACTCTCAATATTTGGCTGGCGTTCATGACCTGCAAGGCCTTCTCCACTATGGGGTTAGAGTGGCTGCGGGTCGTGGTGATGACGAGGGAATCGGGGGGCGGCGCGGGGGTGAATCCCCCCACCCCCACCTCCTGCAGGCCCCAGATGGTGCGTCCCAGGATCCGCTCACCCTCCACCAGACTCTTGTAGTACGGCTGGTGGATGACACCAGCTATGGGCTGCTCATTCACCGATATACCAATCAGCACAGTCACATGTTCCAAAAATCCTAAAATAAATATACAGGTTAAAAACTGATATTTTGTAATTAATAGTTGCGTTATTTGCTGAGGTAGACTTCAATTTCATTTTAACATAAGAATACCCATGCATGTTACATGTGCCATAAAACTAGGGTGGCCATCGCTTAAATTTGACAACCTGGACAAGACGCGTGAAAACCCCAGATTTTGGAGCTCCAAACCCGGACATACAATAAGTGTTTTTTAAGTTATACAACACTTAAAATAAAATTATAATTGACATTTTATTGAGTAAATAAATCATTAATATCTTTAAACGAAATGTAAATGTAATAATAACAAACGATTCTAATTACAGTTTGTTACAATTTTTCTGCTGTTTTTCAATCGCTAATTTAAAAGACTATTGACATTAAAAAGTAAATGTTCTTTGTGATAAAAACACGTGAGCGGAGGGAGCGAAAAATTTTTCAATTATTATTATTGCAGATAAAAGTTAATAAAATCCTGTCGCAAATGCTGTCCACTTTAGAAATTCTTTAAAATAGACATTGTTGAATAGATGTATGTTTTAATAAATGTTATCACACACATATATGTATGTGTTAATAAATATGGGTGCACATAAGAAAAAAAATTGAGCTTAATATTGACAGAAAGCAAGCTGGGCTACTGAAAACAATTTTCCCTTGTTTATAGCATTTAATTGCCTTTTTTAAGATCATAAAAAAAACTACAAAATGTACATAAATAATAATCTATTTACAAACTAATTAATTACATCCAAAGTTACACAATAATTATTATTTATCAACTTTTTTATTATTTCTGCAAAACAAAACGAAAAAACAAATTCCCCTCACTAAATATGCCTACAAAAACCCGGACAGCTATTGAAGTCCGGCCCGGACGCTCCCCGGACACCCTCTATACTAAGAATATCTCTCTCCTACTAATACTCCTCTCTATAGGAGAAACAAATACAGGGAAACCAGGACGGATGGCAACCCTACATAAAGCCAAGTTTTAGTAAATGTAGAGTGTGCAATAGTAAGCCATATGCAAAATTATTTAATAGAACAACATTATAAAGATAACGGTAATGTAACTTTAATTAAAAATAAATAATAAAAAATTTAATTAAAACTAAATAAAAATTTTAAAAATTTAATTTAAATTAATTTACGCTAAGTAACACGCTAAGATCCTTGAGAAGTGTTGCTTGTATGTTGTACTTGTACACAATATTTTATATTATATTTTATATGCGCTAAGATGTCAGTGAATCATGTGTACATATTACGTCAAAATGGCTTCAATTGCTTAATGGGACTTGGCTTATGCATCATTGGTTAATTTTGACATTTGTTCACCACTTCTTCACGCAAATATACTATAAAAGCATGCCTTTTTAGTTTTAGGTGCTAATGTAAAATCTTACTTTCTATGGGTGTTAAATATGTTACAACATCCAGAGCCCAAACTATCTACATGTTCAAATTATCCAATTACCAAAATTCGATTGGAGTAAACTTAAGTACCACTTGATGCTTATTAGCGGATGAGTCAAATACATTTTCCATCGTTCCCAAGGATCTCTCTTCAACATAAGAGCACCTAGAATAGTTAAATGTCAGGGTAACAACTTCTGTGTCTCTCAAGCACATTTAGCATTACTTCATATGAAGCTTATGTGCTTAAGAATTTCCACAAGACTATTTAAATAGTTGATTAAAAAATTCGCTAGCTATTAAATACATAACCATCCTTAGCAGAAGAAGGCAATTAATATTATATTGAAATTTATTCCATATTTTTTATTATTTAAAAAAATATATAAAAAAATAAATTATACCTTGTGTGTATTCTGATGTTCCATCCAGAGGATCAACCCACACAACAATGTCTTCTTCTTTGACACTTTTCAAGCTCGCCGGGCAATCCAGTCTCAATATTTCTTTATCTGCATCAAAGACAATACAGTCGGAAACTTCTTCCTGCAATTTTTTTTGCGATAATTTGTATGAATCTCTTTAGAATAAATAAAGTAATTTAAATTGCAGGAAATCCAACAAGCTTTCATTTATTCTATAAATCCAAAACTTACCTCACTGCTTTGACATTGTTCCTCTTCACCAATAATATTCACCTTAGGAAACTGGGCAGAAAGAGATGCAATAATGCACTTCTGTGCAGATCTATCTGCTTCCGTTTGGTAATCATCTTTGGCCTGTAATAAAAATATTTTTTAAATCAACAAAGAGAAAGTTGCTGAAAACTGGCAGCCTTAATCGTCACAAAAGAAATGTCAGTAAATTGAAAAGCTATTAGCCTCATTTAATTGAATATGTACCTACACGCAGAGTACGTGACGAAACTATTACCTTTTCCACAATGCCGAGTTCACCTTTGCTCATGACATCTCGAACTATTTTTCCTGCCCGTCCAGCGACTGATACTGACGAAGCTAATAATCTAACGACTAAAGGAACATTTGCAGACATTTTATAATTACTTTAATCTAAGTTTTAATTTAAATACACTAGAATTTATCCTTGAATTGCGAACATTACATAAAGGTAGTTATTATTAATATGGGCGTACACTTAACATGATCTTAGATACAATAGCGTATCTATGCTTTCAACAATGAGATATTGGAAAATATAATTATATCTCAATGTAGCGTAGAATTTGGAATTTTAGAATTAACAATGGTATTGGCAATATTGAGTAATGACAACACATCACAATCATTGTCAATGTCATTAGTTTTTTTTATATTATTATTTAAATATATGGCGTCGGCTTAAAATCATTTGCCAGTGTCAAGTTAAAAAGGCGAGAAATAGAATTTTCGTTTCAATTTTCAACACCTTATTCCTAAATCGTCAAGTCAAAAGTCTAGTCAAAGTCCAAATAGATAGTCAGTGCAGTCAATGAGTCAAGTAAATCGATTTAGTAAAGTGGTAGAAGCTTTACTGAATGTTTCTAGGGGGTTATGGAGGAACACAAAATAGCACGTTTTTAGAAATGGTACCACTTGTCCACACTTGTACACGTTAACGAATATTCAATGGTTAATATTCTACCAATATTACACATTAAGAACCGAAATAACACAAATTTATGAGGAATACAAAATCCACAACGTCACGCATTGAACTCCCGGCAAAACTCCATCGTTTCAAAGTAAAAATGTACAAAAAATTATGAAATAAGTAAATCTTATTTTCTAAATAATTCCTCTTTTAAATTCGGCTAGAATTTTAACTATTTCTCTACATACTCAATCTTCATTATTTTGAAGTCGGTACCAGCCTACACAATCCTGATAAAACAATATTTTAAAGAACTCACATAAATAAGTTGGCTGGTACCGACTTCAAAATTATTAAGATTGAGGAGAGAAATAGTTAAAATTCTAGCCGAATTTTTCTTTAAAACTAATAAGTTTTCCCTTTTTAGTCAGATTTATTATATTTTAGCCATATTTATAACACATTTTAAGAGAGTTTAAAGGAGTTTAAGTTTTAAAGTTTCGATTGTTTAATATGCATGTTGACTAAAATAATATTTTATTATAATATATAATAATTTCATCTAGTCGATGTTAGAGAACATGTTAATAAATAATGTAGAACCATTTTCATATATCTTAAAAAATAACGAAGATACAAACAATTTAATTTACAAGATGAAAGAGAGCGATATATCGGCCTGTGACGTCACGAGTTACACCCGCCATGCATTTGTCATTACAAAATGTATGGCGGTCGCAACTTGTGGCGTAACAAATCGTTTTGCGAGAAAGAGATGCGCAATATTTTTCATTTGCTTATAATTTTTAATCGCGTCAATCCAACTAAATATAAATACCTATTTATTTTAGATTTATGTATCTTTATCAACATTTCATTCACAATCACAATCAACAATAATTCTGAAATGTAATTTATAAAATGTGATATTCCACACTAGGCGACACCCCTATTGAATACGCGCCAAGGTATTATATATAATGATGATGATTACTGTAAGTTACATAATGGCATATTATGCTTGCAGTTTTTAAAACAATGCCGAAATTTCCAAACGAGTATCTATAAAGACTGAGGAGTTCTGTTCAGTGCTTTTGGGTCCAGTACACCCTTGGCACAAAATTTTACTTTTTGGTAGCATATGCTCGATTTACTTCACAACAGTCAAATCCTTATTGATGTCTACCTATAAATTTTGAGTTTCCGCGATTCCTCATGGATACCACCAATTTCAAATTATACCCATTACAAGAACAAAATAATTTTCCAAAAGGATCCACAAGCGGCAGAGTAATATTCAAGGATATGTATGGATGTAAAAGACTATGAAAAGTACCTATTATCATCATAATATGATGATAGTGATGATGATTACTGTAATTGACAAAGTGGCATATATGCTTGCAGTACTAACAACGCCGAAACCCCCAAACATGTATCTATAAAGACTCAGGAGTTCTGTTACTTTTACTTACTTAGTACTTTTTGATCCGGGGTATACCTTGGTGCAGAATCTTACTTTTTGGTAGCGTATGCTTGGGTATCATCAGAAAAAGTCGAAATCACTATACTTATGTGTTCATATAAATTTTGAGGAGTTCCTTCGATTCCTCATGGATTCTATTATCACCACCTTGGTATCAAAAGGACCAAATTGGGATTATATCCTATACAGCAAAAAATAATTTTGAAAATCGGTCCACAGACGACGGAGTAATCGTTAATATACAACAAAATATATATACAGCTGAACGTATAACTGCCTCTTTTTTGGGAGTCGGTTAAAAAAGGAGTAAATACGGATAAAGGAGTATATAAAATGTTTTAATCCACAGCCTAAATTTCATCAACTAGGTACCTACATTACCAAATTTTATCAAAATCCATTCAGTAGTTTTTGCGTGAAATTAGTAAAAAACATCCATCCATCCATCCATCCATCCATCTTCACAAACTTTCACAGTTATAGTAGTAGTAGGATAAATACTCAATGAGTCTCATGGTCGATTAATATCAACCATGAGACCAATAGGCTACTATTGACTCATATTTAATTTCATACATTGCAGGAGTATTTCCTTTAGTACTTGGCTTAGAAAAAACGTATTCTAGCGATATCTTAAATTAAAAACTTAAGATTGATAAATAAAATTTATTTGATTAAAAATATGTATTTTTATTTTTTAATTTCTACTTATGAAAACACCTCGAAGTAAGTTACGGCAAGGATGTGACGACACAAACGCACTAAACACATATGTAGTACTGAAATGGAACGTTTCTGTAAATAAATAGTTCATGACGTCTTAAAAAGTTATTTATGTCAAAACGTCGAACGGAACGTAACACCGCCATTTTACTACTACGGACACACACGCACAGATTACAAATACTACTATGACGTCTAAAAAAATTAATATGACGTCACAGCACAGTTAATCTATCAACCACCGTGGCGAATAGTGTTTTCGGTGGTTTTTAAAAAGTGTATTTTAAAAGATTTTTTTTGTAGGTTTTTAGGTTTCAAAACAATGGTAGGTATATTATTTTTTTTGTTTGTAATGAAACTATTATGAAGCGTATATAATAATAGCATAGGTTTTAGGTAAATTATATTCATATTTTTATTTTAATATTTTATTATTTAATATCTTAATCTTAACAAGTTACATTACATTATAGTCTCAGTGTAGAAATAAATTTGCAATTACTTTAAGCTACCTTAATATGTAAAAACATTATTGTTATAAGTGTTATTATAAGGCACTATACTAGGATCTGCTTTTTACATACATTGCTTTAAATAAAATTTATAATAAAATAATTAATCATTAAGACTCCTCAAACGTTTTATTTTTATACATTTTAATAGTTGCTAGTAAGTTTTATTTTTAAAAGCAATAAAAATTGCTTATTAAATCTTTCGCTATTTTAATGTTTGAAGTTTTTAATTAAAATTGAGCAAAATTCATTCTCCACTAAAGTACCACAATGTTAGTCATTAAACGTACTTAATATGTTTTTGTTTTAGCATTTCTTATTCTCCAAAAATAAATAACATTTGATATAATATAAAAGTACAATAATCATTGATTTTTTAATTAAAAATAATAATCCCTAAACAATAACAATTAGATGCACCAATTATCTTAACAGGCAACACGAACTAAAGTTACATTTGTTGCCGATAGTTTATACCATCTGCTCTTCAATATCATGTTATTTAACTAATGTAATAGATTGGCCAACTTTACACCATAAAACATTTCCAAAGTATTCACCAAAATTATAATTAATATTTACTAACGATAAAAACAATTGATCAAAATTAAAATGCAATAGTAAAATAACATTTACACTTGATTAAAGTTTAATAATAATTGATTGCCGAACTATTTTAAACTAATATCAATATAAACCGTTTGATACTTTTGAGTTCTTTATGAAATATTTCTATACAAAAAATAATATTCAAACTTTAACTTAGATAATTTGAATATGCTACAATAACCCTACACACACACCTTATGATAGACATAATATTAATCTTATTCATGAAACAGTTGAAACTTTTTAAACGTCAATTATAAAATATATTAATATACGTGAACTTTCTAAACTCTAAACGATTTTACCAATATTAAAAAGAAAATGTTTTTTCACATGACTTGCCACTGAGTCAATAGTAATTAAGGCCAGTTGATAACATTATACAAGCCTTGAAATAACAATATTAGTACTTAAAGTAGTTAAAACTTAAAAGATAAAATTGTTTCAACCCATATTATGTTTCATGCTGATTATAAACAGTGACACATAACGTTTTGTAAAATAAATTACAGAAACTTTGGGAAATAACTTCCAGTGTAGGCCGGAAAAAAAATAAATTCGATAAAATAATTTGTTGAAAAAGTCATTCACCTCACACTGCTGACTTCAACTAATTGAATTTATATTATTAAAATTATTTTGAAATCAGCTGTGTGGTCAGTGTCGAAAAGAGTGGAATGTAATTCAACAAATTTTAAAATTATTTTTCTGTCAACTATTTTAACAAAAAAAGGAAAATCAAGTGCCTAAATTTTCTATTATTTATTTTTCAAAGCGTTATGTATTATATACCTATATTGAAAAAAGCTAAGAAATAAAATCATTCATTTTCAAACACATTATTTATTTTTAATCGCTGTTTGATTTTTAAAACCGTTTTATCAAATTCATGTTCACCAAAAATATGTATTAGATTTTTGATAAGTAACATATTATGTACTGTATGAAAAGGTAATGGAATAATAAACAATAATTATTTATTATTAATGATACTGCCTGTTTATTGCCTGGCTTACTTCAACATTTTTTAAACATGTCGGTATCCGTATAAAATGGACGGATGTGTGAAAGTTATTCTATCTGCATCATAATTGCTTAAGTCTTGTATTCTTTTAATTATTATTCTACACAAAGATATATATTTGGGCCCATAAGTTTTCATTTATTTACATTAATAAAGTTACATACTCATCTCTGAAAATTCATGTTTTGATTTTATATCCGCTCCATACACTATTATTATTACTTTTTGCATGTATGACGGAAAATTTTCTGTCCTATTTTGCAGACCATTTCAATATGATCTCAATATTTATATATTTTTAAACTTCAGCTTCTTTCTTTAGAGAGGACTCATCTTCAAGTTTCACATTGGTTGTAACTTTTGCGAGAATATGCTGAAATTAGAAAAAAAATATTATTGGACAAACAGTTCAGAAAAAAAAATGTAATACAAAAACACTTTTAGACATATCACAGTTGAATATAATACATTTATTTATTTAGCACACCAACAGTACATATACGTTAAAAAAGTTAAAGTATTACAAACAAATATTGAATTTAATTAGTAGATGCACAAATTATAGGTATGCATGACAATGAAAATTGACTGCTTTAAATATTCGATTTCGAGACATCGGTATTTTTACACTATAAACTAATAATTTTTTAAACAATATCGGTATATTATTAAACTAAATGAACAACTCATATAAAATTACAGTACAGTTAAATTTACAAAAACATAAGAAATCAATAAAGCTTATTTGAAACTAAACAATGAAACAATGAATGAATTATATAATAAACAATGAATTTGAAAATAGACAATGAAACTTACAATTTATGAGTTTAGTGTCTGTATGATAAAAACTTCACATAAAATTACATTTACATAGTGTAAATACTTTTATTAGGCGGTTTTATCCCTACTGCAGCTTAAGGCTACGTTCTTTGAGCACTATTTGTGGTAATGAGTGTGTACTAAACGTCATAGCTCATTAGTCTATTCGCGTTAAAATGCAGTAGGCATAGGCCTTGTTCACATTAAAGTAACCCATTTTGATATTTGTACTGATGATTCACTGCATTCTTAGCGGGAATAGATTTACCATATCACTACATTTCGACACCAAGTACTCTTGTCAACATTTGAGTGCTTGGATAGTCTGGTTAAGGTGTAGTGTGTAACTCTGAACACTAGCATGATCTGGGGGGCTAGCAGGAGCATTTGACAGCAGCGTAAACGTAACGTTATCGAATGAGAATTGTATGAAAATCTGTCAAAACCATGATAGCGCCCATGCAAATTTGACGTTACATTTATGCCTTTTTCAAATGTTTCTGCTAGACCCCTAGATCATGCTAGTGTTCAGAGTTACACACTACACCTTAACCAAACTATCCAAGCACTCAAATGTTCACAAGAGTACTTGGTGTCGAAATGTATGGTAACGAGGATCTAGTTCTCATGGGCCATGGCTCTAGATCTCATGGATATTATGCTGCACTCATCGGTCATGCTGCCAACAACGCTATTTCACGCCAAGCGAACATATCAGCGCGATATAGCTTTTCCGATGGCAGACGTTTCGTCAGACGGATGACAAAACTATAAGCTAATAAAAAAAATATCTCTTTTACTCAACAATATTATGGCTATGAAAATGGAGAAAATAGCGATAAAACTGTCCACCAGTGGTGGACAAATAGTGGGGTACATCGGGAATAGACGATGAAAATGTGTGACGGTAATTATTACAAATTTAAATTGTCTTCAATCTTATTTAAGATATACGAATAAGAGTTTTAAATGATGTTTATTATCATGAGGTCTAATATTGATAGACGAAAAAAAGTAAAAATTCCTATCGTACTAGGCTGGGCGCCTGGTATAGGTTGAACTCACCTTGACGACTTGGTCGATGGTGTGCGTGTCCAGCATGCGCGCGATGGCCGTGTCTTCGACCGCGTGCAGGAACAGATGCTTCGTGTTCTCGCGCAGCCGCTGCACGCGCGACCACTTGTCCCGCGGCGCCGCGCGCGCCCCCATCTTCTCTATCACTTTCTCTAGCACCTGCGAATATAGCAGTTATATTTGGTAAAAGTGATAACTCACAATTTATGTAAGTCTTTAAATGTATAAAAATTTAAGTCGAGAATAATAATGGTTCAACTTTTGAAAGCTATGTAATATCATCCTGAGGGCTACTCTAGCTCCATCTCACTCCGCAGCGCCGACCTCTCGCTCTAACACCGTGTAGTTACCGTGTCGACGTTCTCGTCGGGCCAGCCGAAGTACTCTAACACGTCGCGCTCTATCAACTGCGACAGCAGGCGGCGCAGGTGCTCCTCCAGCTCAGTCTCACTCATCAGCGGCGACTCTTCGCTATTGTTCTGCATCTTTAGATAAAAAAAAAACAATTTACCACACACTTTAGACAATCGATAAAATTGTATTATGAAATTGGCGTACGGCGAGTACGAGTGGCTACTAGGCCGTAGCGGTAAAATCATACCTGAATCTCCTCCGCCTCAGCTGTGTCCTCCTGCAAGCCGCCGTACAGCACGCCCGGGCCGTAGTCCTCCAGGATGCGGTCTGTCTCCGCGTCCAGCACGTTCAGCACCGACTCCATCTCCGACTTCGTCACACGCGACCCCGTCAGCGTTGAGCCCTGCAGCAGACAAGCCATGGTTTGTATGGTGATTTACGTTACATCACATTGCGCCGTAACAGAACATGCATACGCACGCTTAGCGGGGGTGTGTGGCGTACCAATCAGCAAACAATCCTAAATCGTTAAAAAAGTTATTTCAGTTACGCGCTATAAATACAACCCCTGAAACGCCAACAGTGGCCTGTCCGAGCATACCACCCACTCGGTCGGAGATATCTTCCTTAGGGGTTCTTTCCACCTGTGCGTGCATGATATACAATAACAGACACTACAGCTGCGGGCGCACGGAACACGTCGAGGTGCTTGGTCCGCACGTGGCGCACGAGCTGCTCATCGCGCGCCTACGCCCGCGCCGTGACGCAATACATGCAGCGGCGCGCGCGCTCCAGGGCGTGCGTGCTCCGGTAGCATTCAGTAACAAACACTCACTAGCACGTCGCGCACGTGCTGCAGGCGCGCGCGGAACACGTCGGGGTGCTTGGTCCGCACGTGGCGCACGAGCTGCTCTCCGCGCGCGTACGCCCGCGCCGTGACGCAGTACATGCAGCGGCGCGCGCGCTCCAGGGCGTGCGTGCTCACGTGCCGCCGCAGGAACGACTCGCAGTTGAATGTCTTGTTACACACGTTGCACTCGTACACTGCAAGAATATATTCCACTACATGAAAAAATTGCGTGTGTTGTATCTCCACCAATATTTGTAACATTGGTAACCAAGTACCAACATACAAAAAAAAAACTGGTTTAATCTAACATAAATAAATAAATAAAATAATAATGTCACCTAGTTTGATGAAAGAGTCGGTTTTCAATCTTTAGATAAGTGTCAGATAGCTAATTCACATGTTTTGTCTCTATCACTTGAAAGTAACAAAGTGATAAAACATGTGTATAAGTTATCCGACGCTTATCTGAAGATTGAATAACCTACCCAGGAGCATGTCAGGACATGTCTATGGAGGGTACCATAACTATCAACATGCTATTGCATAGTGTTCTTTGACTTACTTCTAAAATTCTTGTCCGATTTCGTTCAAAATAATTTTCCTAAGGAGTTTTCAGCAGGATCTATCAGCATGGAAATTTACAAGTTTCTATCTCTTATAGTTATAGTATGCCAGGGGGGACCAACTTATAAACCACTTTGGAGGCCGATTACACGAAAGTGGTTGTCGAAAGTAAAAGTCATGTATGAAACCTTGCCTTAATTTCAAAAGACCTATTTAGCGATACCCCACACGATGGGGTGGAATGAAAAAAAATTCATACCCACTTCATATGATACCACATACATACATATAACGACACATATGATAATACTAAATTTCATCTATTTATATTCATAATTACAGTACCTAGAAGGGCGGACAGACAGACCTAAAAATCGGCCCTTAAACGGCCTTTAAACTTTATAAAATTTTAAAACCAATTTAATAAATTATAGTTGGGTGTACATACACTTGTCTATGGTGCTGTGTTCTTTTATATGTTCGTTATAAGTTTCCATGTCTACGAGTTCTTTTTTGGCGTATTCACAGTCTCCAAACGGGCAGAGTATTGGTCCCTTTTTCACGTGAATCTTGTCATGTGCCAAGAACCTGATAATTATAAGTCTTATAAACTTACCCCAACATAATAATAAGTAATATTTTCTATTTATCAAGGTTTATGAACAAATATTAATGATTTAATTATAAAGAACATTGCAAAAAATTAATATCGGGAATAGCTTCACTTTTTGTCAATTTTATTAATCACATAACTTGTATTTTATAGTTCGTTATTAAAATATCAGTAATATAAAAAATATGTACATACTTAGATTTGGTCTCAAACATCATGCCGCACTTGCGGCACGGGAATCCGATGTGTTTCAGCATGTGGCGATCGAGCTGCAGCTTCTGTATGTACGAGCTGCCGCAGATTTTGCACTTGTGCGGCTTGTTCGGAATGTGGGTGAGGACGTGGCGACGCATCACCTCGATCGTGAACGTGTTGTGGCCACACTGGACAACGACAACGTAGAATTTAATCAAAACCAACAACAGCAGAGAACGAGCCTAATTAACGTAAATTATTTTGTTATAATCTCCCTTGTACTCAAGATGAGCGCATGCTGTCGCATTCACGCACGCACGGTTTGACTAGTGTGCGATATGATAGCCTACTGACACCTTCGTCCAACTGAGAGTATGACAAAATTAGTTATGTGAGTTAGCTTTATGTTGTAAAAACATCTACTAGCTTAATAAATTTACTATCCCTTTTTCCTAATAAAAAATATTTACACAACGGAAAAGCTATTCAATGTTGCTGTCTTTGTCTATCAAGTGACTTTTCTAACACATCAGAAAAAGACAGTAACATTGAATAGCCTAATCTGTTGTGTAAATATTTTTATTAGTAAGGTGGTTTGTAAATATAATTTTAGATTAACTTCAAGAAGAAGCACCAGAAAGTTAATTTGTTGGTGCCAACTATATTCAAATAGAATAAAATATTGTGTGAACGAGCAACAACTTAGAGAAACACATTTTTTTACCTTGTCCTACTCACCAATCCATTCCAGAAAAATTGTAAAAGACATAGAAAAACATTATACAATGAGCAACTATTTCATATTAAAAATGAAAGTGCACCAAACACAAGTCACTGAGATTGTGATGTCACTTTGCTCGTTTGTTGCTATGAAATGTGCAAAAACGTGCACAACATTTTTAATATCTCCAAAGTTTGTGTGTTTATGTGCAGACTTGCAGTTTATCTGGTTGCATTTTATGTAAGTACACTAATTAGTTTATTTACATGAAATGTTATAATACATACATAAACATGTAGGTTTTTTACACTAATTATGTAAAAAATTATTCCAATTTTTTTGTAAGATTGAAATGCACGTTATTTAAAAAATACACATTAAATCATATTTTCTTTGTCTTTTATCAAGTTGTAATACCTCACTATTACTAAATGTATTTAAAAAAGTAATTTTTACATGTTGTCAAATGCCCAATACTTAAAAAGCTCTCTTTTTGAACCACCTCAGACAATCCTTAAACCTAAACAATTTCAAATGATAAAGTATTTTTTTTTATTTACCACATCACATTTGTATTTCTTTTCGCCGTGGATTTCCAAATGTTTTGAAATTGCGGCTCTCGATCCTGTAACTTTACCACAGTGATGGCATTCAAAATGTGATTTTTCTGAAATAGACAAATTATCATATTATTGAAACCTCAAATTTATGTACGAAGGGCAGAGGAAAGAGTAGTTATTTTATTATACTTCAAATTATTAACAGAGGTGGTTCTAGAATAAGCTCATAATTATTCTGGATCAATTTGGATGAGATGTAATAGTCCAATATACTTGCTTTGATGTTTGTTTTGATGATGTAGAACAAGTTTTGAAAAATTGTTAGTTGAGAAATTACAGTTCTTGCAGCTAAAGCTCTTCTTAGAGATGTGGTTCAGTCTCAGATGTACCATCAAGTTATCTTTCCTTGAAAAGGTCTTGTTGCATATCTGTTAAAAAAATATTGTAAATAATAATATAAGAATATCTATGGACACTTCATGTCATATCAATCTGGCCCCGTGCTGAGTACCCGAAGATCTTGTGTAATAAGGGTTCACACAATGGCATGTATATTATTTTAATACTTATATCCTATACAATATATTTAACATTTTTATTACAATATTATACATATATTTATACATCGATGACCCATGGAACACTTTTTGATTGATGGGATTGAAACCCATGACCTCCCACTTGAAAGACGATGCTCTAACCACTGAGCCACAGAGGTTATCATAAAAGAGTATTATTCTACATTTGACGTAAAAACTTTTACAATACATAATATGCTGATTAATTATTGTGTTAGGTGATAAATAACTAAATAGTCTAACAATTCTGCTTATTGATAATATATTTTTTTGTATAATGACATTTTGGCAACATATAAACCTTATTTACTTACTTCACATGGATACAGAAGTTTTCCTTTTCCATCACAACCAGTTTGTGACATATGCCGTATGACATGGGCCTGGCGTACAAACTTCTTCTCACAAAACTCACACTCATATATGCTTCTCTCATGTACATTAGCAATATGGGTCCCCAGTACCTCAATATTAGGACAAACGACGTGGCACTGTTCACATGGAACACTACCAGGGGTTTGGGAATGCTCATTCAACAGATGGGTCTTAAAGCATGACTTCAATTTAAATTTTTTTCTGCATTTGTTGCAATGATAGTTAGGCTGAAATGTTTAAGTAGCAATAAAATCCTTTACATATTATTACAATTATATTTAAAGTTATGATTATAAAGAATACTGCAACTTTGTAATTCAATATATTGTATTAACTAGCTCTTAGAATATAATTTCATGTAAATAATTTGTTTAGTTTATTATATTGGAAATTAATTTCATTTTTAAGAAAGACGAGGATCATAATCAGGTTTTTTGTTGAATGTACATAATGTTGTGTGCTGTGTTCAATGTAACATTATTTCATAACACCAGCATTTGCATATATTGTGAAAAACAGTGTAAGAAACTTAAAGGTCAGATTATGTCCTTAAAAAATAATTAGGATTATAAGTACAACATTAAGGAAACTAATCACTTTGCACATAGAAGATTTAGCATTAATGATATTACAAGAATATAGATTTGTACGATCATAGTCATAAATTAAGTGATTAAAGGTGTACTTATTAACTTATAATTAGATTGAATATTGCTATTTTAATACTTACCTTTGCTTTAAATTTTAGTTCTTTACACAAATATTTGCAACCGCCTAAATGCGATTGAAGCTCAGATATTGATGTGAATGATAATTTACACATCTTGCAAAGCAACTCATCGTCATTTTCTTCAAGCTTAATGCTCGGGTTCAGTTTAATTTTGTTCTTTGAACCTGGAGGTCTACCTCGTCTCTTGCGCTGTAATGACATATTCTTCGACTACCTATATATTCAGAAAAAGAAGAAACATACGTATAAATAATGGAAACTGCTCCTTCTACAAGAAATCTATTATCGACCACATATAATATTTTGATATTACTTTCACTCAGGCGCAAATTTGCAGTAAAATTTTATTACACGCTAGCAAACATGGCGCTGCTCACGAATTGACATATGACAGCAAGTTTTTTTATTGTGATATCGTTGTCAAGACACATTCATTTTTAATATTGCTTGAATGGCTCAGTACCTTTCTTTAAACAAAAATATAAATTATAGTTTTGGTTTTTACAAAACATAATGCTTTTCGGAATCGATTTTGTTCATACTGTCGATTTTATTCATTGGTGTTCAGAATTTACCTGAACCCAAAACACGGCGTGGTGAACGTGGTATCTGGTAAGGTAACCATGGTTACGCCGATACAAGCAAGTAAACGTTAATGTCTCAGTAGTACTACTTCTACCGGTTAATGTATCAAATCATCATTGTATGAAAACTTGTAAAATTTATTAATAATAAAAATAGTTTATAACCATGTACGATGGGAGATGAGGTGGATATTAATATAATTCAGTCTACACAGAGCTCTTTAGGAAAATATGTAAAAAGGCCACCTCTTACCGACAAATTGTTAAAGAAACCACCGTTCAGATTTATCCACGACATTATAACGTCTGTAAGTATTGATTAATCCTGTGCACACAATTTAGAATAAAGATGCATGCATGCATATTGCATAGGCAAGTATTGTATGTCCTTTTTAACCGACTTTCAAAAAAAGTAGGCGGTAATAGGTTCGGCTGTATATATATATATATTTTTGTATGTTCAACGATTATATTGGTAACTTTACTATCGTCCTTCACAATATACCTGCAAGTTGCAACCCTAACAACATGTAAATAAAGGTTACACTATACAAATATATGCAGATTGCAAGTTATATAACCGGCAGGCTATCTGCGTAGTTGAATCTAAATCACATAATAATATTACATAAATTATATAACTTTTAAGTGTTACGGTTTAATTTCAGATACTTAAAACTACTGGATTTTTTAATGGTTTATTCGAGGAGCAGGAATTGCAATCAGAAAATGTTAAGGATAGAGAAAACAAAATTCTGTTTCTGAACAAAGTCATATTTGTAGTCGGTAAGTTATTTAGATCTATATTCTTGCGCCATATTTCATCTAGTTCTTAATTCTTTAAAGCCGTTTTATCTTGTTTGGTGTAAATCATAGTTACGTCCAAACTTTTGATACAACATTGATCTTTGATAAGTACGTCCTTTAATCCTTGGGCCGCTGCTTCTAATTTCGCGTTGAGCGGCGCGGCCGCATTCTGACTGCTCTGCTTTGCTCTATGGAGCGATTGCTGACACTGCCCGCCGCCGCCTACTGCGCCGCTTACCGCGAAATTCGAGTTATTCACAAATATTTTTATGTATGGATGCATGGGTGTTTGTTACTCTTTCACGCTGTAAGTACTTAACGGATTTAGAAGAAATTTGGTATGGTAGTTATTTAGGCTGGTTTAGCACATGGGCTACTTTTTATCGCAGCAAAATGTACGGTTCCTACGAACGCATAAATACGCATATAATACGCACGCACAAAGTCACGGGCAACATCTAGCAGATGTTATAATTTTGTGCGCAAAAATTTTGCAGGTGCTACCACAGGTAAAACATTGCCGGTTAAACCATCGAAGATTATATCAGGACAAGAGCCTGAGAAAACCAATGAGTTATTACAGTGCATCGCTTTGGCGTTAGACAACAAATTAAGTTCAGATGAAGCTGTACAAAAATACAAAGACTCTGTTAGCAAATCTGGAACTTCAGAAACGAAACCAAAAGATGTCAAAAAAGCAATAAAAGAAAGTAGCAAAGTTAAAGTGAGCTCTAAGAATACAAACAAAAATGACTCCAATGCTAAAAATGAGATAAATATAAAAACTAAATCTAGAGATGTAAATAAAAAGGAATCTGCACCAAAAAAATCAATACGCCTAGCGACCAAAACACCTGCAGAAAAAACGAAAAGCGACGAAATTATTAAAAAAGCCGTTTATAATAAAGAAGCACCTAAAACGCCTGAGACTAAAGCAGAAACACTAGAAGAAAACAAAGATATTATATTACTATCAAATAATAAATCATCAGCCGAGACGAATAAAAATGTTTCGCCAAGCGTAAATGCTGATACTAATTTAATTTCACAGTCAAATCAATGTAATAATAAAGACATTAATGAAAAAGAAAAACTTGATCCTCTTAAAGAACAACAACTCCAATTATTACGAAATGGCAACGAAAAGAAGGCTGAACATATTAGGCCACAAAGAATCGAAGACAATTGCAAAAATCAAATTAGTGTCAATGAAGATGATCTTATTGAAAATAATAAGGAAAACTTAATTGCAATAGAAAAGAAGGAAAAGTCACCCGAAACAGTAATAAAGGAGCTAACAACTCCGACTGAACCGAAGACCATAAGACCTGTAAGTGTCAGACCCACCTCATCAAGGCCCGGAGCACCGAGGTTGCGAGAAAAGCATGAAGAAACCGTAGTAGGAACAGATAATCTTCTCATTGGTACAATTAATATCATAGCTGAACATGCTGTTCAAGAGGACGTAAGTAAATTACACGTCTGGTCTGCAAAAAAAATAGAAAAGTCGAGAGCAATAACTTTATTAAGTGATTTTAATGGATTTTACTGTACTGAATCCAAACTGTTTCCATAATGATTCTATCACGTCTAGTTTTTTAAGCTTTTTTTTATTTTGATTTTATTGTTTGACATATGAAATATTTACAGTACGACAGTGATCTTTGTCTCATGTTTTTCGGGAATCGTCGTTTTTCATACGTCGTCTGTCATCATTGTTTGTTCCACAAAACAAAATATTAAAACCGACTTCCAAAGTAAAAATGCACAAAAAAGTATAAAATAAAACTTATTTTCTAAATAATTCCCCTTTTAAATTCGTTTAAGCCAGCCAGCCAACTTCAACGTGAGTTCTATATAAAATATTGTTTTATCAGGATGTTGTTCGAACTGGTACCGACTTCAAAATGAAGATTGAGTAGAGAAATACTTAAAATTTTAAACGAATTTAAAAGGGGAATTATTTAGAAAATAAGTTTTATATCATACTTTTTTGTGCATTTTTACTTTTGAAGTCAGCCTAAATTTTTTGTTTCAAAATAATAATTTTTCTCTTTTTAGTTAAATTTATTACCCGACTGCGCGACGCAAAGGAGTGGTAATGTGTTTATCAGCCTATGTATGTATGTTTGTATGTTCCTTTGAAGCACTATACAGACCATACGCCTGGGCTGATTTTTATGATTCACACGTCAATCGATTCCTCTTAGTCCGGCGAGTGTCACTAAAGACATGACGTTAGTGAAAATTCAATATGGCGACTCCTGGACGCCATATTGTGAAATTGAAAAAATGAAAGTCAACAATCTCAAGTGGGGTATCGTTGAATAGGTATTTAAAAATCATTTTTAGTTTTCTCTCAACATTTTTCGATTCGACAGACCGTTTAGGATCTATATCGATTTAAAGTTGCGTAACAACCATTCTCACATACTTATAGGTTATTACTAATTAGACAGTAAATTTTTTACGATGAAAAGATGAAAACTTTGTATAACTGTGCGTGTGAATGTGGATGGACATAATATACTAAAGTGTCAAGTAGGTAGATTGGACTACCTAAAGTATAATATATTATGTCAGACACGATTGCCCATCTCCAACTTCAAACGATTTATTACTCAACTTCAGTCGAAAAACTATATATAGGTAGGTAGGTACCTACTTAATAATAAATAAAGTAAATTAATTAATGAAACACATTTACATTTTGCGTCGCACTCGGTTTATCCACGGCGGCATCGGGGCGGCGCGAGCGCTGTGCTGTGGTCACAGAAGGTACTAGTCTCTATATATATATACTGTATTATCTATGGGTACTAGGACACAGCGCGATCGCGCGCTTCTTGAATTGGGTGGAGCGGCGGGGCGTCTCGCTCGCCGAGGTCACCGAGTTGCGATCTATGAATATGGTTGCCGCGTGTCAGACGCGTAGTCGGCTCCTAACGCAACGGAAGCGAGTGAAATCGAATTGTTTGAAATGCAGTGGATGCGAATATAATTGAATAGTCCGTACTCTGTAGATAATGTAATTAGGTTAAGTAGGAATTCAAATATTTGATCGTCCAATTGGACACATAAAATAATAAGTATTTAATTAGTATCTAAGCTTCGTATATTTTATTTCATTAGGTAAGTATATAAACATATGAAGTATAGGCTTAGCGTATAGTATGTATAGTGTTTGTAAATAAAATATATATTAACTTTTTCTCTATGATACCTACTCATGTTTAGTTTCGAATACGTAGGTATCTACTTTAGTGAACAAAAATTTAATAATAAAGTTACTGAGGTTATTTTAACGTAAAGTTTGGTTGGTACTTACATCAGTACTAATTACTTATCTTTTAATTTTATTATTTTAGTTAGGTAGTTACTTAAATCATACGTGTGTTTCACTTACTTTCTTACTGTTTCATTAATATTCTATTTATGGCCGATTTCTTTATGAGAGAGATAAACTAGAGTTTGTTATTCGGCAGATATACTTATTCCAGGGTTAAAATTTCGATGGTTGTCTTCAACAGACGACGGGTTAGCTATCCTATGGTCATGTATGTGTCCTCTAGACCCAAATTTAATGTATGTACTTAAAAAATATTTACTACCTACTTCTCCGTTCTAATAAAAGTTTGTTACCTACTTATTATTTGTTTACGCTAAATTATCTAGTTTTTTTCAAAAAAATTTACAAGTGGGAAGGAAATATTATTCATTTTATATTTTACATTCGAAGAATCGTTGTACAAGCATGTACAGTGCCATATAAACTCTACACTGTAGAGTTTTTACGCACACACTGACATTAGTAAGTTAACTGCCAGGTATAAAGTCAGCCCAGTATTTATCTTTAGGACAAAAATATTCGGGGGTTATTTCTTAAACTGGTGTAAAGAAAACGAAATCTCCAGTTAACTCACGTTAACTAACGGATAACTCTAATCGTAGGATAACTACGAGTGAAGAAATTGGCCATTAGTCTTTTCCGTGTTAGATACATAGGTATACGGTGTAAGTTTGTACTTATCTATTTAGGTATTTACTGAATAGCTAAATATTAAAATACTTGTGCGCCATCTCAAAGATACCGTATGTTACGTGAGGAGTTTTCAGAGAATTGGGAACCATTTAAAAATATTTTTGATAGGTATGTTTGTCGACCGCATAATTTGGATTTTAGGAGGTTAGGTGAATTTGCAGTTCAGTATTAGGCAAGAACTCGCAATAATATTATGTCTGAAGATAAGCAAGATGCTGACTCTTACGCTGTTGACGATATTCCCGAAACTTGACAGAGAATTATCACATTATTAGATAATGTGGGGCGAATGAAAGCTAGAAATCGTCCTGCTGTTTTACGGACTAGATATTATACAGCTTCTGCAGATCCAAAATATTATTAGTACTCTCTGTTAGTAACCCATGTCCCTTTTCTCTAAAGAGCAGAAGAAGAATTGCTGGAAGGAATTGAAACTGCCAATGACCCTTTTATGAATAAAAGGCATTTATTTCGACCACAATTTACGACCACACCTTCGATTATAACACGGCTACGATACAGAAACTATGTTTAGATGGGAAACGGAAAATCAACAAGCTATTAGCCGTCTTGTAGCAGAAAATGCAGCGATTAACATAATAGAACATTATGGGGATAATCATGCACCTTTGAGAATAATTAACGATGAATGTATATTGCTAAATCAAGGAGAGCAAGAAGACGATATAGAAGAAAATGAAACTGATACAAGATTTTCTGATGAAGAATTTGAACGAGCTCTATCCTCTTTAAACATTCAGCAAAGACAGCTCTTTAGAAAAGTGTCTCAGAAACTTTTGGACGATGATAATCAACCTCTTAGAATGTTTGTTACTGGTGGAGCCGGTGCTGGAAAAACTTTTACGTTAAAATTAATCGTAGAAGAAGTAAGGAAGCTTCGGAGCAATCGCATGCACGAAAAAGCTATAGTCGTAACTGCACATACTGGTGTAGCAACCCGATTGATAGGTGGGAGTACTCTCCATTCGACCTTTACACTTCCAATAGAAAAGGATCGACCTTTAACTGGCGAACGCCTTCAACGCGAACAACAAAAATGGAAATCCATAGATTGGGTGATAATAGATGATATATCTATGGTGCCGTACCTCACGCTACGGAATATTAATCTACGCCTTCAGCAATTCAAGAACCATCAATTTCACTTTGGTGGTTGCAATGTTATTCTTTTCGGGGATTCAGTGCAATTGCCACCTGTCGCTAAAACAATTGGCGGGGCTTATTGTTTTCGTCAACCTGCGACGTTAACAGGTGAAGTCAACCTCTGGCACCTATTTCATTTTTGTGAATTACCACAAAATATGACAAGGCAAGGACAAGACACATTTGTGGATATATTAAATAATCTTAGAGTAGGTATTTTTTAGGGGTAAAATATATTCTAATAATGGAACATAACAACTGAACTGTCGGGATCCATTATTCGACAGCCTATCTAATTTTACAATGGATCCCGACTGTTCAGTTGTCATGTTCCATTATTAGAATATACTTATTTTCTTCAATAGTATTCATTCAATAATATATTATTATATAATTCTAGACCACCGGACACCTAAGTGCTTGTTTTTTTCTTTTCAGTTTTTTATTATGTAGGTACGTAGTTTGGTTCACTTTTTACGCAGTCGGGTTTTTTGATTTTTTAATTATTTTTTTAATCTATATTATTATGAACACATTGATGTCGGTGCACAATATCATAATAATATGTTGGTGTTACTTGTGAAGATGGTGGTGATGATGATGATAATTACTTTAAGTGGTATGATATTTGCAGTTCTTTAAACAACGCCGGAATCCCAAAACATGTATCTATAAGGACTCAGGAGATCTGTTCAGTACTTTTGGATCCAGGGTATACCTTGGTACAAAAGCTTACTTTTTGGTAGCATATGCTTGGAATACTTTAGAAAAAGTCGAAATCAGCATGTGTCCATATAAATTTCGAAGTGTTCCCTACATTTATCATGGTAACTTAGGGGCAAATTTCTAATTATAACCTTTACAACAACAAAACAATTTTGCAAATAGATATACCTACATACGGAAAAGGAATGACTAATGTTGAAAGATATCCGTGTCGATGTAAAATACTATGAGAAGTACCTATTATATCATCATAATGTGAGGATGTATGGTATGACGATGGTGTTGATGATGATGACTACCGTAATTGACATAGTGGCATATGCTTGCAGTTCTTTAAACAACGCCTAAATCCCCAAACATGTATCTATAAGGAGTCAGTAGTTCTTTTCAGTACTTTTGGATCCAGGGTATACCTTGGTGCAGAGCTTACTTTTTGGTAGCATATGCTTAGAATACTTTAGAATAAGTCGAAATCACACTGTGTCGATATAAATTTCGAGGAGTCCCCTCGATTCCTCATGGATGCCATCATCAGGACTTTGGTGAAAACGGGACCAACGTGGGATTATACAGGTGTCTCAAAAGAAAGTTCACATTTAAATCTTTTTTTAAAAGAAAAGTCTTAGCTTTATTGAAAAAATGTTTATTTTATATTGAAGTACACTGTTTGGGAATTTATTTTTTAAAAATAACATCGTCCAAATGTAAACCGTTGCGCTCTCGGCATTCATTTAGTCGGGCACTAAAATTGCCTATGACAGCTCGGCAGGTAGTCTCCGTGATGGCTGCCATTTCATGACGGATATTTTCTTTTAATTGTGCCAGGGAAGTCGGTTTATTAGCGTAAACTTTTGATTTGACATAACCCCACAGGAAAAAATCCATAGGCGTTAAATCGGGACTCCGTGGAGGCCAATTTATGTCACCTCGCCTGGAGATTAATTTGTTCGGAAAAATTTCTCGAACTCGAGGCAGAGATCTGTTGGACGTGTGTGAAGTTGCTCCATCCTGCTGGAACCATGTTCTTTGGTTGTAACCAGGAAAGTTTTGCAGTTGGGGTACGAAAAACTCGTCTAATATCTCCACATAACGCTCTGAATTCACTGTGAGTGTGCGTCCCCTTCCATCTTCAAAAAAGTAAGGGCCGATAATTCCTCGCGCCGACATCGCTGCCCATACGGTGACTTTGGGTGAATGTAGCGGTTTCTGATGTTTTTGTTTTGGGTTGGTTGCACTCCAGTAACGACAATTTTGCTTGTTTACATGCCCATTCAGGTGAAAATGGGCTTCATCGGAAAACAAGATGTTGGTGAACGTTGGAAAGCGCTCAATCATCTGATTTACAAAGGCAAGCCTCTGACCAGCATCTTGAGGCTTCAGTTCTTGCACTAACTGAATTTTGTACGGGTGCAGCTTTAAATCTTTGTGTAAAATGCGGCATAATGAAGATCTGTGCACATTTAAAGCAACAGCACGCTTCCGAATCGAGAGGTTTGGATCATCTCGAATAGACTGAGTAACACTGTCCACGTTTTCGGCTGTTCTTGATGTTCTTGGCCGCCCAGATTTTGGTTTCTCCAGAGTTGACCCAGTCTCTTCAAACTTCTCAACCCATTTTGCAATGAGTCGAGTGCTAGGCGCATCATTTAAGTGACGAATATGTCGAATACTGCAGAATTTTCTACGCGCTACAGTCGCCGAATTACCGTTTTTGTAAAACTCACGTACGCACAACGCACGGTCCGCACCAGAGAAACGCTCCATAGCGACTAAATTCCCAAGAGCCAGACTACCGACTGACATACCCCCCGCGCCCCTCAGAATAGTTGCTTTCGCGTAATAAGATAAGCAAATGTGAACTTACTTTTGAGACACCTTATATTATACCCTGTACATAAAAAAAATATTTTTTAAAATCGGTCCACAGACAGCGCAATTATCGTAGAACATACAATATATATTATTATACAGCCGAATGCATAACCGCCTCCTTTTTTTGGAAGTCTGTTAAAAAAACGACGATTGCCGAGGGCCATAAGCAACAGGATTTCATTGTATTGTTATAAAACAGAACAAAATTATTTGACTTATGAGATGAATTAAAATACTAATAGGATAAAATAACTACCTAGTTGATCTCTTTTTGTATAGTGTACATAGTTTTATGTGTTTTTTCGCGATTGATTTTCCAGCGATATTGTTGTGGACCACTAATTGATGTTATGTCCTTTTACCAAGTTCGCAATACCTTGGTGGAACCTCTCACCAAGGTCAACATACACGGCACCAATGTTTTCTGAAAAATAAAAATTAAATGCGAACACAAGATATACATAAGTGTATTTAGTGCACTAAAATTTGGTTAAAGCAGCAAAACTAGACGTGCTACTTATAAAAATTCTATTTGCATATTTGGATTTAGTGCGTCGATATGTATCGATTCCACATATTAATTATTATATAATTATGTCGTAGGATAATTGGAAAATTAGGATATGTGCGAAAATCCTAGGATCCGAAGAGCCGGATTATTTGATTCTCAGATAAATTTCGCCATCATCCTAACAATATTCAGGATCCCCGACTGCACTAGGATAACGAAAATTCGCTGACGATTTATATGTCGTGAGCGCTAATTGGCTGGTATGAACATGAATTTTTAACGAATGCGCAAAGATTTCAAAATTAAAGATCATTTGACAGATCAAATCTTCATACAAGAATAAGTTAGGTACGCTATCTTGATTCCACCATAGTACATAGCTCAAAATATGTTAGCCATCTTGATTTCACCATACCTCAAATGTCAAGATGGCCTTAAACAACCCCAAAAGTGGGGTGGGTGGGGTAAGTGGGGACAGTTTTTGCCTCGACATGCCTCGTCTATAATGTAACGGTGTCCCAATAAGAGTGCCCGATTTAAATTTGGCGCCATTTTTTTCTGAGCAAGTGGCAGCTCTGAAACTTGACAGATGTCATCTATGATTGTTCCGATTATTAAATATGGAGCGTTATACAAAAGAACAACGCGTTATCATTGTGAAAACCCATTACAAAAATGGGGAAAACTACGCTGAAACCACTCGCAAACTTCGCGTAATTTTCGGTCGTGAAAGTGCACCAAATGTGTCAACAATTCGAAGAGTGATCAATAAATTTGAGGAAACTGGGTCGATTATGGAAGGCAAGTCTCCTGTGCGTCGGCGTACCGGTCGGTCTCTCGAAAACATCGCTGCTGTAAACGAGAGTTTCGCCGAAAACCCGGGAACATCAATTCGGCATCGTTCACAACAACTCCAACTTTCGAGGAACACCACGCAGCGAATTCTAACGAAGGACCTTCACCTTCATCCTTACAAGATTCAGCTGACCCAGGAGATTAAACCAGCAGTCCATGCACAGCGCCGACAATTCGCTGAATGGGTGTGGGAGCAAAATGAACTGGATGCCGATTTTTCGAAAAAAATCATTTTCACCGATGAGGCGCACTTTCATTTTAACGGGTTCGTTAACAAACAAAATTGTCGAATTTGGGGCTTACAAAATCTGCACATGATCCAGGAGAAACAATCCCCAGCGAGCCACTGTTTGGTGCGGATTCTTCGCAGGCGGCGTGATTGGGCCGTACTTCTTCGAAAATGAGGCTGGAAATGCTGCGTCAACTGTTTGCGTTACCGCACCATGATAACAGAGTTCTTGTGGCCCCAATTGGAAGGACTGGACCTGGACGACATGTGGTTTCAATAGGATGGCGCGACCTGCCACACCGCCCATGAAACAATTCATTTATTGGAGGAAAAATTTCCGGACCGAATAATCTCCCAAAATTCCGATGTCAACTGGCCACCGAGATCTTGCGATTAAAACGCCTTGCGACTTTTTTCTTTGGGGTTTTGTTAAATCTCAGGTCTATGCGAATAAACTACGAACAATTCTCGAGCTAAAGGCCGAGATCTAACGCGTCATCGGTGAGATAGAGCCGCCACTCTGTGAAAAAGTCATCAAAACTTTCATGAAAAAAGCAAGGGTCTGCCGCCAGAGCCGTGGGGGCATATGCAGGATATTCTATTCCATACTTAACGGAACATGTGTACTTTATAACGCAATAAAAATATCACCTTTCGCTCAAAAAAATATTTTTTTCTTAAAATTAAATCGAGCACTCTTATTGGGACACCCTTTAGGTAACTTTTTATGCCGAAAAAGTACTGTCTTCCTGGGGGATAAAAAGTAGCCTATGTTTTAATCCAGAGCCTAAACTACCATACCAAATTTCATCAAAATCCGTTCTGTAGTTTTTGCGTGAACGATTGACAAACGTTCATCCATCCCTCCTCACAAACTTTCACATTTATATTATTAGTAGGATAATAATAATAATTATTATTTATTATTATTGGGTACATTAGCCATATTAGGGCAAAACACAATATTTAAAAACATCACAAGTCACTGAAGCCGAAAACGGCTAGGTCAATAATTTATTTTATTTAATGTTTATTTTATTTTTAGACGATCTCTGTGGCTCAGTGGTTCAGCGCGTTGGTGCTCAAACCGGGGTTTGCGGGTTCGAATCCCGCCGAAGGAACAAAAAGTTTTTCCGTGTTCCTGGATGTGTATTAAATATGTGTATAATATAATAAAAATCTTAAATATATGTATAATATAAAAGTATTAAATATACTTCCCGTTTTGTGGTACCTGTAACACAAGTTCTTCGGATACTTAGCACGGGGCCAGATTGACGTGGTGTGAAGCGTCCATAGATAGATAAAATAAAAAATAAAAATAATATATATTTTATTTAATAGTTTTATTTATCTTTAACTTCAGATAGAAAGAATACATAAAATAACTATTGACTATATTGATATTTCCTAATGGAAGTTTTTAATATTCCTAGTAAAGCCGGGATTTTATGCGAAGATCCTGAAAATTGTTAGGAAGATGGCGGAAGTTTATCTCAGAATCAATCGGGCTCTTAGCAACGATCCTAATCTTCCAATAATCCTACGACAATTACCTGTACCTACATTGTTGTGCTGCCATTTTGATGCCGACCAGTGTCATTAGTCAAATTCTCATACTACTGTATGGGCAATAATTCTTTCTAATTGAAAACCTGCTATTTGTTTTAGGATGAAGAATCGAGCATTGTAATCGTGGAGAATAATATTGAACCAAAGTCTGAAGTTGAGTTAGCTCACTTAGATCCTAACGAACATGGACACTTGGTGCAACAGATATTGGACTCGCAGAAAGAATTCTCTCAAGCGACTGGGAAGACGGAAATTGTAAGTAATTTTTAAATAGCACTATCCATTTTTTATTTAGAATAACTACACTCAATACGATAATAAGTAATACAACCGTCATCAGAAAGTACTCGTCTTAGCAAAATTTACCTCCTTAATAGATCTTTTCACTTTCCATTTTCACTTTATTAGGAGTGGCAGCTTAATGCTAAAAAAGCAAGGGATGCTATCAATGAAGAAATTGACCAGCTGAGATTTAACTTGCAAGCACTTTCTCGTGTCGCAAACCCTTTGGGGAAACTGCTGGATCATGTACAGGAAGACGTAGAAGTGATGCGACAGGAGCTTCAACGTTGGACGAAAACTTACGAAGACACACACAGAGAATTGCAAAAACAAAAGAAGTGAGTTGTGTGTTCATACCACGGTCAAAAGACATAATTTATTACATAATTTTAGGCGACTCATACATGACAGACAACATACGTTCTTCTGTCTTCACTATAAAGAGGAATAAATAATAACTGCACCTACTACCTACACATACTAACAACACATACAACCTACATATTATACTACTTACACCTACCACTACCCCTACAACCTGCAGGAGATGTGTGAAAGTATGCACACATTATATGAGTAATCGACCACTAAAGGTTGAAGATTATAACAATACTAATATCGCATTACACATATACAAACATTTCATAAAATTCGGTCAAGTCGTTTCGGAAGAGTTCTGTGACACGAGAATTTTATATATTATATGAGAGATTCAGCAGATTTGCCCAAGTATGTGAAAGAAAATAAACATTAGAAATAATATAAATTTATTAATTTTTAAGGTCCACTGAAGAGAAGATGAAACCGTTACGTTCAAAAATCAAACAGTTGAACGCTGAGATTGCCGACAAGCACGATAAAATCAACGATTTAAAAATAACCATCCACAAAAACGCATCACGAATTGACAAATTGTTATCGAACGGGAACAAGCAATAAATCTTAGCCTTATATAGTCGTAAGGTGTTAGGTGTCTCGTTAAACTTTTATCTATTTTACTCTCATTGTGTTACTTTTATTGTTTATCATGTAAGTATTTCAATACGTTATTAAATGGGGAAAATCGAATTTCTGTCGTGTATTTTTATTAATTTTTTGCCCTCACAAGACAATTCCGTGGCCCCTCACGCATCACGAAGTACAGATAGATATAGAATATCACGAAGTACGGATAGATATATAATATATAGAAGGTACAGTACACTGGGTGCTTACTTACAACTACATTACGCAGATCTGGGTTAAAATTAACCCTGGGTTAAAAGATTCTAATTTTAAGAGACATTAATTTCAGGCTTTCTCTTACGAATACGAAGAACGAGAGAGATAACATAATATTTAACCCAGGGTTGAGCCTAATTGGTCAACTTTACGTAAATGGCCCAAATTTCAATATTTAATGGCTCTTATGATTTTAGGGCCTGTCACTCAATCTTCTAATAAGTGTCGGATAACTTATTCGGAAGTTTTGTCACTACTTTATATCGAGCAAGAACACTTATCCGTAGATAGTGAGACAGGGCCTTAGATTTTTAAATATTTACCAAACTTGATATAAGTTTGATTGCTTTTTTGTGATGAATACTGATATTTTGCCAGCACTATAATAATGCACAATAAAAGCTAGCGAGATTTTGTTTCTGCATATTCACCAGAAAAAATAATTGTTACAAAATCTGTCAGAAAATCGTCGCATTTCATAAAAATAAACTTTAAAAATAACTGCAAGCAGTTAAAACAATCCCCACCATTTAGGTAACCTAAACGCTTTCTTGAGGTCACCTATTATGCGGTATGGCTATTGGCTATTGCTAGTAAACCTACAATTTATAAACTATGTAGCTACTTAGCTGACTCTTTATATTTTATGCATCTATTATTATTATAGATATTGTAGTGGTAAATGCTTTCATATCAAATCCTTTTCCAACTCTATCCGGAATTCCACAGGGTTGGACCATTATTTTTTAATATTTTTTTTATTAATGATATTTCCACTTGTTTCATTCATACAGACTTCTACCTTTTTGCTGACCATCTCAGATTAATAAAATTATTAATACAACTCGTGACACTTGAAATTCAAATTGATCTAGATAATTTAACTACTTAGTGTAAAAACAATCTAATGGACATTAATATTAGCAAATGCTACCATATCCGTTTTTCGCGAAAACTTGATGCTTCCCAGATTATAGATTATAATATTAACGGCAATATAATTAGTCAAGTACAGAAATAAGGGAACTCGGTATAATATTAGATTATAAATTACAGATGCATAAACATGTAGATAACATTGTTTGCCATAGTCTGAAAATACTAGGATTCATCAAGCGTAAATCAGGAAGTTTCAAAAATCCCTTAAACGCCATAACTTTATACAACGCCCTGGTTCGCAAATCGCAGCAAACTTAAATACTGCAGTCCTGTCTGGAACCCTCTTTACGCTATTTATTCAAATCGCATAGAACGCGTCCAGAAACGATTCCTATGGCACCTCTCTTTTATACATGGCTTGGCTAATAAAATACGTTACGTACGAACCTTCTTCAAGATGGAATCACTTTTAGATTGTAGGCGATATTTAGATTTAGTTTTTCTGCACAAGCTAGTAACAGGTGTTATTGATTGCAACCAACTACTTCGTAAAATATCCATTAATGTGCCAAGTTGGATACCCAGAAAAAATTGTTACAAGCCATTCCGCATTAAGTTTGCTAAAACTAACTTGGAGCGATTCGCACCGGTTAATAGAATGTGCAGGGTCATATAATAATATATTATCATGTACGACCGAGGCCTGTATATTTGCAAATAAGTTATATGAATTCAAAAAAATAATAAATTTCATCCATTATAATTCTCCATTTAACATTACTTATTAAGTTATTGATTAAGTTTTAGTCTAATTTGTAAATTATATTAATACATATAGACAATCTTCCTGAAATTATGAAGTTCTTATAAAAGATGCAAGCTGTATTACACCTATAATTAAGGCAGCATTTAGATACTTATAAACAACATGAATGTGTAATTTCAGCTTTTAACAATGTTTGTTCCTTGTTGGTGTATCTATTATATAATAATAATAATAATAATAATATCTATGGGACGCTTCATACCACGCCAGTCTGGCCCCGTCTTAGTATCCGAAGAACTTGTCTTACAGGTACCAGACTATACATAGGGCTAGGCGTATTCATTTCGAAAGCTCATCGGCGGTCTTACACCTTCTTTTGATCTTAAATCAAATGTACTTCCTTGAGCAATGGGCAGGCAGTCTTCATTATCAGCGATGTCATCCCTAGACCCCCCTCCATTGGGGTTCTACATAAAATAAAAGGCGTTTGTTTGGTGTTCCTTCACCTTAAAAGTTACGATCCTCTGCCCTATATCGAAAATATCTACTATACCACCGGTATAAGGCTAAATAGATTCAATGATCCGGAATCCGAATTCCGAAAGGCCGAAGATAATTCAGAGCATTGAAGAGTTGGAAATCGATTACGAGTGTCAGTCAAACGTCAATGTCATATACGACAGCTCGACACTAAAAACTTCAATTTTCAACTCTATTGTACTAACGCAGAGTTATATTTTTAGGCTGGGCCTTTATGATCCGAAAGCCGGAACGCCGATAAAAATTCAGAGCATTAAAAATAGAGCTCTGTGCTAATAGAATAGAGTTTAAAATCGAACACACGAGTGTCAAGTTAGATGTCATATATGACAGCTCGACACTCAAAACTTCCTTTTTCAAGTTTATTGTATTAATGCAGACTTGCAGAGTTCCATTTTCAGTGCTCTGAATTTTCACCGGCTTTCCGGATTCCGGAGCATATAGTCCCAGCCTAAGTTTTTATTTGCAATAAACATATTGATTATTATTTTTTTCATTTATCTTGTCACGTACCCCAACTCAGGGAAAAATGCGCAAAGCCAAAACTCGTCAAAAATGACAGTCTATACCTACTGTTTTTATATCAAAACAGAAATTGGAACTGACAAGTCGATTGGACGATAGCCTATATAGTGTATTTTGTATGGCTATTATTTACTGTTAATAAAGACGAGCTCCCCCAACAGACTACATTACGGCATAAATTAATAAAGTTGTAGATAAATTCGTTTTTGATCGACTTATAATTTATAAATCACTAGCGAGTAGCGACCCGCCCCGTCTTTGCACAGGTGCATAGATATAAACCTCCGACGCATAAATCTTCCTCTTGAATCATTCTATCTATTGGCTGCAAACCGCATTAAATTCCGATAAGTAGTTTAAAATATCTAAGCGAACAGAAAGCGGAAATGGCTTAATATTATAGTAAGTAAAGATTAGCATTTTCTTCATTTTTTTTTTTATCGACATAAAATGCCGACTAGGGACATCACTGGCGTACGGCTATATTTACATATGAAGTTGCTGTCAACTGCTAGCATACAACTTGTAACCAACTTCAGACAGATCAGTGTACAAACTCGAGCCACCTAAAAAAATTGTATGTAACGAACAATTAGATATCTCTTTCTTCCTCATTGGCATGTGTCGTATAGGGGGATAAATAACGATATATGATTATCCTCTTGCTAATAGCCGGGTCTCTATGCTATGTTATTGCTCTGAGATAAAAACGATTGAGCAATTCGTAGTTACGATTCGAACGAGTGATCGAGTGACGTTGGCTAGGGCATAAATGTCGTTATCTCAAAAGAGAAAACGATTCGACAAATTTTTTCGAATTTTAACGAAGACAACTTGGCTAGAGGCCCGGGATCGAATAGGTTCTCATGGCGTACGCTTAATAATCGCTAGTGTGAATGGGCCCTTGTGTGCTATTTCTATAGTAAGCTCGCTTACAGTAGCAATACACCATACAGTCAATCGTCTAATCGATTTGATCAGTTCAATTGTATTAAAATAGACCGTGTTTGGGTGTGGAATGTGGATTGGCATGACGGTCTATACCTACTGTTTATGGAACTGATCCACCATCCAATCTGATCAAGCCAATCGGACGATTGACTGTATGTTGTATGGCTACTGTTACACAAGTACCGCAACTACAATATAACTCCCGTTACCGCAACCACAATATAACTCCCGTTACCGCAACCACAATATAACTCCCGTTACCGCAACCACAATATAACTTCCGTTACCGCAACCACAATATAACTCCCGTTACCGCAACCACAATATAACTCCCGTTACCACAACCACAATATAACTCCCGTTACCGCAACCACAATATAACTCCCGTTACCGTAACCACAATATAACTCCCGTTACCGCAACCACAATATAACTCCCGTTACCGCAACCACAATATAACTCCCGTTATATTGTGGTTGCGGCGCGTGTGTAACAGTAGCCATACAACGTAGAGTCATTCGTCCGATTGGCTTGATCAGATTGGATGGTATTTATTTATATATTAGATGGATTGGTATTTATATATTGGATTGATGTGTATTTTGTAATTATTCATGTAAGTTTTTGCAGCGCCGGCGGTGAACGGCACAGCTCCTGCGAAATCCATGCAAAATCAAAACTGCGGCGCATAAGTAGTAGTAGTAGTAAGGTGCGGCGCATAAGTAGCGCTTACGTGGATGAAATAGGTAATAAATATTATTTGTATTTGACCATTTTTAATGACTTAACTTAGTTTTTATTTAAATATATAATTAAATATCTTAATTTAGTTTTAATAATGAACAAACCAAGTTTAACACTTTTGAGTTCATTCTCAAAAGTAAGTATGGTATATACGTTTTTTTTTAAATCTGTTGAATGAACCTGTATAATACTGGGTGATTTTTAAGCGACTTTCAAAAAAAAGGAGGCGGTTATACGTTCGGCTGTATAAGTATATATTTATTTGTTACGTTTCGAGAGAAACAGGGTATAATAGGTAGTAGATACATGAAGTAGCATGGCATGCTTAGTTTACTTTTTTTTTCCTTATTTTAACATTGGCTTGGATAGTTGGATTATTAGCTTAAATTATTACGTCTCTGTGTGGCCGTATCTCTTCTACTTGCTTAATTACATATCACCTACTTCAACTTGTCTACTTACGTCTTTCGATTCCTGTGATTTTGATCCGCGCGGCTACATTACTATTATTATTGTTTATTAGGCACGGAATAGTAATAAAGAATACTATGACTATAGATTGAGATATAAACCACCAAAAGACTTCGTAGATGTTGCTTGCAAATGCAAAAATCAATTAAAATGACTGTTCCTTTGCAAACACGCATAATTTTTATAAAATGTTTTGGAGTCTTGGTTCACATACTCGTAAGTAGGTACTCTCAGACAACTTTTCTGGGCATTTTTGTGAAGGAGGTCAGAAGCGGGACACCTACGAAAAGGAAACACTTTTTTTCGAATATATTAGGTCCTTACATATGAAATTGGCGTTTTGTCGTACGGGCCACATTGATCTCAAAAATATCTTGGTTAGGAATTCCAATTTCAAATGTATACCGCTATTTACTCATGCATTTGTGTTTCGAAAACCGTATTTCATTTGTTTTTCCTCTTTTGGTTTGTTATTTGCGTCACTCTGTTTACAAAATGGTTAACTTGAAATATCCTATTATTTTCGAATACGAGTTCCACCGTGGCACCAGTGCTGCAGAAACGGCTCGAAGGATTAATGATGTAGTGGCGGTGTCGCAAAAGAAAACACAGTGCTTTTTTGGTTCCAACGTTTTCGTTCTGGAAATTTCGACCTGCAGAATAAGCCCCGTGGACGGCCGGAGACCAAAGTTGATAATGAAGAAATAAAGACTATTGTGGAAGCCGATCCATCGCAAACCACGTCCGAGTCAGCTGCAGTTAGCGATATGATATGATAAAACTGTTTTAATCCACTTGAAGCAAATTGGGAAGGTGAAAAAGCTTGACCTTACCTTAAAAGTGCATAGATAGCTATGGTATATACTTTGATTAAATAAATATATTATGTTTAAAAAAATCGACTTTATGTTCCTCCTTTACTTATTTTCTAAATAATTCCCCTTTTAAATTTGGCTAAAAAAAAGAGGCGGTTATACGTTCGGCTGTATGTATTTTTTTTATTTTTTTTGTATGTTCAACGATAACTCCGCCGTCCGATTTTTTTTTAATGTAAAGGGTATACTTCGAAGTTGGTCCCGTTTTCACAAAAGTGGTCACCTGATGATGGGATCCTGGATCCATAAGCACTGAACAGAACTCTTCAGTCTTTAAAGATACGCGTTTGGAAATTTCGACATTGTTTAAATAACTGCAAGCACATGCCATTATGTAACTTACAGTAATCATCATCATTATCTTATATATAATTCCTAATGGAAGCTTGGCGCGTATTCAATTATACATTCGATCGTTTATTTTAAATGTTATTAAAATGTGTTAATAGTCATTTAACAAATATCACTAAAAGGGGAAAAAAAAAATTATTTTTAAACAAACCATATTCAGTACCAGCCAACTTAAACGTGTTCTATTTAAAACATTATTTTATCAGGATGTTGTTCGGGCTGGTACCGACTTCCTAATTATGAAGATTGAGTAGAGAAATTGTTAAAATTTTAGCCAAATTTAAAAGGGGAATTATTTAGAAAATAAGTACCTATATTTCATACTTTTTGTGCATTTTTACTTTGGAAGTCGGTTTAATTTTTTGTTACTGTTTTTGTACTGTTTTTCCGTTTTGAATTAATACAGAACACAACCAACTTATGTGTTTGGTTTATTCTTTATTATGATATCGATTAAATAAGCTATTTTGTATAAAACAGCCACGTCAAAAAAGCAATTATTTGTTATTACCACCAAGGTACGCGATCCGATAAATAGGATAGCATATAAAAATTTGCTATACTTTACCCAATAATTCTCAACTATAAAATAAACAGAAAATTAATATATTATAACTGATGTGCAACCACCGACACAGAAATGCTTATAACTCCGTTCGTAATTTGTCATTTGACTGTAGAACTAGGTCCAATTAGTAGTCCAATTACGCAATTTGTAGAAACATACTTATACATTACATACCAAGCTGCGTAAGGTGCATTTATTCAACTTTTCCGCTTTTTACCAATACTACGAAAAATGCGAGTAACGAAAAAATTCGTGTGTAACGTTTCGTTACTCGGTATTAGATGGCGCACCCGTTACTGAGTACCGAATACATCCGATTTGCTACAGCTTTACTACATTCTACAACCTACACCTACTATCTACTCCTTGGTTGAGACGTTTCGGAGGAGATCTATAACAAACATCACACACGAGAGTCCTGCAACTATTATAAATGTGAATTTGTTAGGATGGATGGATGTTTGTTACTCTTTCACGCAAAAACTACTGAACGGATTTCGATGAAATTTGGTATGGTATTAGTTTAGGCTCTAAATTAAAACATGCTACATCCCGAAAAAGTACAGTATTCCCGTGGGATATATTTACGCGGGCAGAGCCGCGGGGAACAGCTAGTTTTATGCATAAGATTGAAATTACAAGTAATTGTCACCCTATTAACCCATGTTGGCCCTTATGACGTTGCGCGCGATTCGGCGCGCAGCGCTTAACGCGGAGTCCCGTCGCGTCGCCCGCACGGTAATCGAAATATGACCTTTTAAGATTTTCTAACTACCTATTAAATACTCAAATTTAACAAATATGCTTTTGTATATAACATATTCCCTTTTAAATATTGTTTTATCAGGATAACGATTATTTATACAAGACATGCTGTTTCACTCGAAATGGAATAATAAATCACCCAGTACCTACTGCTAAAGCTTATTATCAAGTAAATGATTTTGTTAACGATTGCACACCTTGGGAATAAGATGCTCCCCTGCAAGGCTGTCTCTATGTACCTGTGACTTTTTTTTTTAAATATTTAACAAATTTAAGTTAAAAATGTAAAATATATATTTCTTTCAAAAGAACTATTTTCCATCTTTTTGCTAAAAGACGGGGCCACCCGTGCGAGTTCCTTACGATGGTTCTTTCTCGGCGGGTTAGGGTTGAACCGGTGGGAGCTTGTTAAGTTTTATTTGGAAATAAAAAAAATAATTTCATTCATTTTATTTCACAGGGTGGATTTTCAACTAGGCATGAGATGGAAAATTGACACTAGAAGGGTTGTTCAAAATCAATTGGATATTTTGTGCACAAGATCTACTGCTTAGTAGGCATATAAATCATTAAAATTTCGAAAAAATATTATTATACTAAATAAAATTACATTGCGCTAAGGCGCTGAGGTCATTAACCTTACAGAAACAAGTGATTTAAAGAAGAAGCAAAGATTTTGCTTAAATAACTTCATTACAGCTATGTGAGGTCAGTGACCTTAACAGCGCTGTAAAGAGAAACTAATTTCGGCAACGGTCTTAGTTTCGGCCGAATCCGAAACTTCTTTACAAGGATCTTGTTTTGAGGGGAAAATAAAGAAAACGTTAGTATAATCAACCAATATTTTATCTTATGATTCGCTCTGTTCGTCGGTCTGTCTGTCTTTCCGATCTTCTAGCCCCTGTATTTATGAAGATAAATTGATGAAATTTTGTATAGTTATATATTGTGTAATATTTATAGATCTCGGTTTTGGCATCATAAAATAATAATAATTTTATGATGCCAAAATTATTTTTAGGGGTGGCTCTCCATACAAGTGAAGTGGGGATGAAAAATATAATTTTATTCTACCCCATCGGCATCGTGTGGGGTATCGCTGAATAGATCTTTTAATAGAGGCAAAGTTTCATCCATTCCATTTTCGAGTAATCGGCTTCCAAAATGGTTTATAAGTTTTTAAGTACCGGCATTTCTAAAATATAGGAGACAGAAACTCGTAAGTTTATTTGCTGATAGATCATGCTAAAAACTCTTTATGAAAATGATTTTGAGCGCAATCGGACAATAACTTTTGAAGTAATTCAAAGAAAATCTATTGCTCGTTGATAGTTACGGAACCCTCCTTAGATATGTCGTGACATGCTTTTGATTAAGTTATTTTTTTAATCCGGCGGGAGTGTGGTGAAGAATTTTAAAAGTATGTGGTGGAGTGTGACCATCCTAATACGGCTATAAAGCTTAAAAATACCTTACGAAAAAGCAATTACAATAATTGTTTAATGTACCTAGAAGAATTATATTATTATATCCCTAACTCCTTTAAGCTTGGCATAACTAATATACAAATCGACTAACTCTCTTTATCAAATCGCGAAGTAGGTAACGAGAATTAGATTTATTAATAAGTAGCATGGCTTTCCCACAGTTATGGCTTATGAGGAAATAGGATATCATTGTTGTGTATGGTGTGACAGTTAAATGTGGTCAAACGTTAAGAACATCATTCTAATCTATGTACAAATTTTCAGGCATAGCGCGTGTTACGCCATTTATGATTTAGGTGTACAGCGAAGTAGTTCTTAAACTAATTAGACACAACGCAAGATAGTCAAACAGCTCGTAAGCCCAATAGCTATTTGAAAATGACGTAAAACTGTAAAATCAAATACTTTCACTATTAAAACGAAATATTTTACCCCATCTGAAGTAATTGCAACGGAGCTAAATAAATCATGTCCTGTAACAAAATAACTTTATAGAATGTCATAGTCGTTTAGATGGAATTAAAAGCGTCGCAAAACATGACCGATCACAGCGCGAGAACTCCCGAATGCAGTTTCGGTTTCGGTCGTAGTTTCGGCAGGTTTTCCGCCGAAACCGAAACTAAACAGAAATTCGTTTTTTGCCGAAACACGACCGAATCGAACATTCGGTCGGACACTAGTAATTTTATTTAGGTAGTATAATTTTAGGTTTAATTTTATATTTATTTTTCAGCCTAAATGTCTTGATATCTTGACATAAGCAGTAGATGACGTGCCCAAAATATCCTTAATCGATTTTGAACAATCTTATAATATATTTATTGGATATAACCTTAGTAATATTATTTACTTAGGTTGTGTCTCTCCAAAGCAGCACATTTTTATCCATTCCATATTTTTGCATAAAATTATTTTATTATTATAGTGGTTGATTGTATGACATAGACGTCTACGTCATGTATATACTGATACATTTATATGCCTCTTAACGTTTCCAATAAATAAATTGTATTCACAAATACAAAAGTAGCTCCTCCCTACTCTCTGCTCTAAAATGCTGGATCTATATTTTTTTCAATGGTAAATCTACAAATTATTGAATTCTGAATTATTCTGAATTGTTTATCATTTTGGTACACTAATAGCAAAGGCGGTTAAACTTGGTGCTGACATAGCAAATATTCTGCAAAAGCTTTATTATTTTTTATTTGGAACCACAAATAAATCACTTTTGAGTGTGATTCTCACAGAGAACAGGATATAATTCAGAAACCGAATTATTAAGCAATATTCAAATGTATTTATCATATTAAACACTTGCAAACCTCCCTCTTGAATAAACAGATCCCGAGGATGAGAAGTTGTTTACTGTATAAATTGTTATTACAATTATGGGGTTGCCTACATTGGTACATAATAATTAAACACTTACAAACCTCCTTCTTGAATAAACAGATCCCGAGGATGAGAAGTTGTTTACTGTATAAATTGTTATTACAATTATGGAGTTGCCTACATTGGTACATAATAATAAAACACTTACAAACCTCCTTCTTGAATAAACAGATCCAGAGGATGAGAAGTTGTTTACTTATAAATTGTTATTACAATTATGGGGTTGCCTACATTGGTACATAATAATTAAACACTTACAAACTCCCTTCTTGAATAAACAGATACTGAGGATGAGAAGTTGTTTACTGTATAAATTGTTATTACAATTATGGGGTTGCCATAATTGTACATTGGTACATAATAATTAAACACTTACAAACCTCCTTCTTGAATAAACAGTTACAGAGGATGAGAAGTTGTTTACTTATAAATTGTTATTACAATTATGGGGTTGCCTACATTGGTACATAATAATTAAACACTTACAAACCTCCTTCTTCAATAAACAGTTCCCTAGGATGAGAAGTTGTTTACTGTATAAATTGATGGGGTTGCCTACATTGGTACATAATAATTTTCTTTCTAAATTTCTAACTTTATTTATTGTTATGAGTAATACTATTCATTAATATTATAAAACATTCCATATGTACAATGAAAACATTAGCCGTAACATAATATTATATGCTATAAATTAAAGTTGAATAAGCATATTTTACATGCCGCTCAGTAAATTCCTTGCAAATACATAAATTTTTTTCTTAAATGCAAACTACCTAGTTAATTATTCATAATTTTGAGGTAAATAATTTAAAATATTTCCAGGTACAGCCACCTCACTAACAATGGTACGGTACAATGCACAAAGCATGCACCACACATATTTCTGTGGCAGAATTTCCTGCACGTCAGTGACGTACTATGCTGTACAATACCTTGTTACTTCAGGACTGTGACTAATATTAAATGAAATCATACCTTGAATTGTATAATCTTAAGAGCTAGATATACAGTAAAACTATTTCGAGAGTGAGTGAGGGGATCCACGCAGTTGTCACACCGGCTCACTCAAACAGTTCGCTCGGCCAACCCGTGCACGTCTTTGACCTTTTAAAATATTTGCAGCTAATTCGATGCGCATTACCAATTTGTGTTGATTTTCCAATCTTTCCAAACAGTTTTTACAAATAGTTTTAGGCAAGGGGTCCGACCTTGATACCTGTAATTCATTACGATTTACATAAGAAAAAACTTTTATTATATTTATATATATTTTAAACATTTATTGTAATACTCACATTTATTGAAAGATATCTATTGATTTTCTCGGATATGCATAATCGAATTCCTTCCTCCCCATAAATATGAAGAACAACTCTATGCATTTCAGAACATAAACGACAAATAAATCCAGTTAATACCCCCTTATCTAAACTACCCATTGTAATAGTATGTTACAATTAAATAATATTTTCCTGGAGTAAGTAACAATTTGGTACTATTTATAAAAAACTTTAACTCAAATAAACAACAATAGAAACGCTGAAAATTTTGGAAACTACAGCAAAATGACAGCTGACAGCTGTTTTTTTTGTTTGTAATGTATAAATTAGTAGTAGTCACTAGTAAATAATACTTATAATCTATGGGTACCGGTGCTTGAATTGATGGTGGCGGTGGTGAGTATGGCAATTGGCGGTAAGTTTCGGAAAGTTTCGGAAAGTTCTATATTGAAAAATGTGCATGTTTTTATTACTTTTGTTAAGTTCACTATGATGTACTAACCTTAGTACTAACTGAATCGGTGATTTCAAAACACCACATGTTACATTTTTTCCGAGTTAGGGTTCATAATCTATATATGTAGACCTATCGATCCCTGCAAAAACCGCACTTATGTTGTGTGGTTTAAGGGTATAAATAGCGTTCAAAAATTTCTCGGACATTTCAAAAACTTTTAGTAGTAGAGTCATCTATGTCAAAAACACCGCAAGTGCAGTAACATATGGTGTTTCTAAACGCAACTATCGAGAGTTTTGCCGGGGAATTCAATGGGTAACGTTGTGGATTTTGCATACCTTCATAAATTTGTGTTATTTCGTTTCTTATGTGTGAAAATCAAATCAAATTATTTATTTGCAGAACAGGTACATATAAATGGATGTTACAGCTTTTAATAGAGGTACAACTTATTCTAACCCGTGTGAGGAGGCATGCAAATGTCACATACACATTTCAATTATTGATTTTATTGTAATAATGATTCTATTACATTTTGCATTGAGATTTTATTACATTTATATTTTTATTACAATTATTTATCTATTCTATTTGTTCTTTACGTTATTCAACATTTTGGTCAATTAAAAATTCATTTAAGTTATAATAAGCTTTTCTAATTAATATTGCTTTGACCTTCTTTTTAAATATTTGTAAAGTCACTATTTCTAATAATATGTCCTTTGATAATTTATAATATAATTGTATTGATATTCCTAGATAGCTTTATATAGCTCAGCAAAGCTGTTTTTGCCGGAGGATAACAGATTCGATGTTTATTTCTGTTCCTTTTTATATTTCGTTATAAATTTGCACATCACGCGGCGGCGCTGTTACTCGGCAAATGACATTTTATTTTCCTGTCAAGTTGTCATACTTCCGCGGAAATTTGTCTATGCTTAGTTCAAGAAGTACTTGAGTCGCATCAGAGATGGCAGCACTAGTTTCGTTAGTAAAATAAATTATGGACGCGACTGCTTACAAATACCCCGTTATTACAAATACCCCACCTGACCCTACCTCATTGTGATTTTATTGTAAATAGATGCGAAAAAATGTAAATATTATTAAATGTGTGCACCTCATCCTTTTTATTTAAAAATGATTTATAATGCTTTGATACGTAGTATTATAGAATATGGCACATTCCTGCTAGCGCCCGGGTGTAAGTCAGGATTTAAAGCACTAGATAAAAATCAAAGTAAATGCCTTAGGATTATTTGCGGGGCCATGAAATCTAGCCCGATTAACGCTTTACAGGTTGAATGCAGTGACCCACCTCTGCATTTGCGTCGTCAGTATCTATCAGATAAATATCTCTTCTGATGCCTGCAACTTAATGATCATCCAATTATTGCAAAGCTTCAACAACTTGCTTATTTTCTTTCTAACAATTCGTATTGGTTACATAATCCGTGTTTAATTGTAAGTTACTTTAAATTTAAATCGCTTTCTGCTCCTATAGATAACTCTTGTAAATTACCAATTTTGTCTCCAAATATTGTTAGCATTGGTATAGAAAAAAATTAATTGAGGAGTAATTCTAAATTCAATAGAATTGTAAAAACAAGATTTTAGGGACTATCATTATGTTTTCACAGATCCGTCAAAACATGAAATTAATGGCAATGTCGGGGTAGGCATTTTTCACTCTCAATATAATATAATACAAAAAATCAAACTTCCTTCTGAATGTACTGTATTCTCTGGGGAGTGTTTAGGTATTTTAAAAGCTCTAGAATATATAACACTAGCAAAACTTAAAACATCCATTGTCCTTACAGATTCTCTAAGTGCTATTCAAGTCCTTATCAAAAATCCATTTTATTAAGTATGACCTAACGGTCATACTTAATAAAATTATATAGTCAGTATTATGGTTTATTTTTAAACCGCACTTATAGTACCTATGTTCATTACGTTGGATAATATTAGATTAAAACCATAATTTATCAATTGTATTTCGGGCAGGCGAAGCCGCGGGCTTCGCCCGCCAGTAAAAAGCTAGTATTTAATATAGTTTTAGTTTATATTTATAGTTTTATACCATAAAATAGGATATAAACACAAACTAATAAATGAATGTTGTGTAGTAGGAGGATTTTAATTTCAGTAAGTTTATATTAAAAAGTAACTGAACTTACAAATCACCCATCCCTTAAATCACATCAGCACTCCCAATTTTTTCTGGGCCCCTTACTCCTAGGCCTCCAGCGACCACAAGGGTGTGTTATTACACACTTTAGGAAAGACTGGCTTAGATGGGAATAGAATTTAAGTCAGTTTAAATAGATTTTTCAAAGTTCATTTAATTCATCTAGTAATGATTTACACTTATTTCTAAGAACCTTTACAGCTTCAACAAAAATTACACTTGGCGGCATGGCACCCACAGACTCCACATTAACTGAAAAATAAAATATGTTAAATATATATTTTTTTCATTCTAATGCTCTATAAAAATATATTTAATTGTTTAAATTACTTTGTGGTTGTCAAAATATATTATGAAATATAATTACTATGATATCCACTAGATTTGTACCTAGGCGTAAATAGTTTTAAGTCTCCATAAATAAAGAGTTTTTAAGTCTTTATGGGTACAAACTACAAAACCTTGAATTTTCTAAACTAGTTATTAAATATACTGTACACCTTTTACAACAATAAATAAAGCTTCTCAAATACCAAACTTTATACTTACAAATAAAATGATCTCTAATTCTGCTCAAAATAACTGCATCTTTAATGCTTTCATATCTATAGACATTTCTGCTGCAAATGTCGTATCTAGCATCCCTTACAAAGGCACGTCCCTCAGAGTCTATCCCTATAACTCCAGGTGAAAAGCAACTTTGCAGCAATGTAGCATCACCTCCATCTATTTTCCGTGTCAACTGTATATCTGGCAGCAATCTGTAGGATGCTGTTGCTAAAAATAAAAAAGTTTATTCCGATTTGATGGTGCAATTTTAGCATGAAATGGATTATGGAATGCATACACATTATGGTTTATGGAAAACTTACCAACTGGCGAAAACTTGGCATGGTCTTTTCCAATGCCTTTGACAGCAACAAGATGCAGATCCAATTCATGACCTGGCCTCATTTTGGATATGAGAATATCACTATGTACAGGCCCAACATCAGCCTCCTTGTGAACAGAGGCTTGGTTGCCAATAGGTTGCCATTTTATTTGTGAAGAGTAAACTGTAAAACATAACCATGATAGATACAAAAGGTTTTAAATTAGAAATATTAAGTATTTTCTTAATTTTAATTTATCATACCACTATGATTCTCATACAAGTCTTCAGTCCTGAATGAGTCTTTGGGTGGTGATTTATTATATGTGCATTTTACTTTTAATGAATACTCTAATGTGTCAAATTCAGTTCCTTCAGTGGCATCTGAAATAAAATAGCATATTTATTTAGCTATTTATATGTATAGAAAGCATATCCTCAATAATTAGGTACACCAAAATAAATTTACCTAGATAAAATAGGTAGGTACATAATATGAATAAAATTATCATCTAACAGATTACCTTCTGGACGATATTCAAATAACCGAGGGTTGGCTTTTAATGGTATTAGTCCCAGTCTATGAGCAAGTACCTCATCTTGGATGATGGACGTGTTGTTCTTTATCATGACCTTCTCGATGGCCATACTGGGGACCTCGCTCAGCATAAGCCTGCGGAATGCATTAGCGAAGGCAGGCTGTATACCAATCAAATCAAACTCCATCTCAGAGTTGTCCATACGTACGATATTTATACGAAATTTCTTGGCAAACTTCTTGGTATTCCATTTCTCATCTGCCATACCGAAATCGTGGGGTGCATTCTGGAATATTTATTAAATTATTATAACTTAAGCAAGGTTTCACCTTTTTGTAACTCAGTATATTTAGGTTATAAGATCTTTACTTTCACTCGGAACTCTTCCATTAAGACCCTTGGTTTCTCTTCTTTCACAGGTTTAGGCATAGTTAAAAATTAGTTCCTATTCAATGTCTAAGTTTAAAATTTTCTGCACGTGCACTTTATTTACGATTTAAAATTTTCACTATTAGTATGTATAATGTACATCTTCCTCTTCTTATTGTTTAAATGAAATGGTCTTAAGTCAAAACTGACATTACTTTCGAAGTTTCTCACGAGAATCTCTCATAATAAAATAAAGCCCGGTCTCCTGTTTATGGCAATATTATCCAATCCTGGACCACTCCTGAACTCTAGAAGACCACGGTGCTCCAGACCTAGCCCTGTTTTCTAATTACAAAGTTAAATAGCATGTTATCTTAATAAACTATTTCAGTTGCTTCAAGTACCATCCAGGTCTTTTCAGTCCGTTTCATTCATGCTGCATGCAGTATGAAATAAAATATAAAATAAAGATAAAATGAAATTTTATGTAATCAGTAATTTAAATGAGAGAATATATAATACGAGAATATTAAAAATATTAAGAGTATAGGAATTTGTACCTATTTAAAAATTATGACTTCAGTGCAGGTTTCTTGCGAATTCCAGCATCAGCATTATAGGATTATCAGCATGGGATTCAACTTAAGCATCCGCATTAATCGATGCTGATATTCAGGTCGTGACATGACCGTTGAAGGTAAGCGCTTTGGTGGAGGGGGTTTTTTACCATCAAATATCGTAAATCGTTAGTCGAGAGCTACTCTTCCGATGGAAACAGAATACAAAGAACATCAACTATCAGAATTTGTAGTCTAACCCTGCAAAATAATTTTAAAGTTTTGCTAGATTCAAGTGACGAAGAAGAGAGTAGATGTAGAGTAGATGTAGAGTAGAACTCAATTTCAGATGCGATACACCAATTCAATGCGATCCAAATATACAAATCTACTAGGTATGGCAATATTGCAAAGAAAAAAGAATGATTGTGTATTGACTGTTGGTGAGCTCATGGAATAAATACTTACTTATCTATATAGAATTTTCTGTACTGGCTCGGAAGTCGAAGATTCCTATCACATTTGACCTCCGCCGACAGCTGGCAAGTGTTCCTAGCCAGCAATTGTTCATAGTGCCGGAGCCCGGACTTAAGTTTGTATGGACCTTCTCGTAATCGACTGCAAGCTAGAGATACATGAAAACTATTTTTTTAAATACCTATAACTTACCATTCATACGTTAGTAGGTATTTAGGTTACATATCTACGTATATACTTTGCCTTTGATACAATTTTAGTATCTACCTACTTATTAGGTACCTAATTAATTAATAGATGTACCAGGTGCCTAGATACCTAATATGTTGCGTGGTTAACAATTATTATATTTTATTTTTAAGGGTTAGGTATCTAATAGGGATTAGGGAGTACCTAATTTACATACATATTATGTACTCGTATTTAAGAACTAAGATTCGATACGTACGTAAGGTGTTTAGTACGAAAAAGTCACATTGTTATCATAACGTAGGTAACTTACCTACTTACTAACGTACCTACTTACTAACGTACCTACTTAACTTACGTTACTTTTATTTAAAATGACTAATAAAGCTATCACTTTTACCAACAATTTCGTAGCTGACTTGAATATTTTATATGTTTAATTACAATCAGCATCAGCTGATATTGATTTATTTAATAAATCATCATCAGCATCCGTTGTTATAAAAAAAAAACTTGGATCAGCAACGGCAACAACCCTGCTTGTGCACAACGAAGATGCTATATGCGCGTTGATGTCTAAACGATGGAGATAAGGTAAGTGATACAAATAAGGCTTACCTAATTTGAAACATTCATTACTTGATAAATTATGCGAAAAAGTGATAAATAAAACCAAGCAAATTATTCATTGGTTTATATATTTTAAGTAATAATTAAAGAAAAGCTTTGTAATTTTTTAACGAAAATCCCTTAAAAAAGAGGTAATTCTGGAACCTTAGGTCTTTTTGTAGGTTAGGTCTTTTAAAACATAGTGATTGAACAAAACCTTTATCCTTAAATTATAGGAATATTGTTATTAGAGTATTAATTATATAAAATATATATTTCTGAGCCTTTTATCAAGTGTTTCCATGAGGCACTTGAACAACTTTTTAAGTTATTTTACCTACTAAATTCAATACCTAGAGAAATTGTCTGAGCGAAGAAACAGCACATCAGTAGAATTGGCGAGAGACTCGAGCGTCTCCCTTCGGGTACCCGTGCATTCTTGTCTCTCGCCAAAGCTATCGAAGGGAATTTCTTTAAGCCATCCCTTATCCCAGCTTGTTGGCCCATGGGCCATGACCAAAGACGCAAACGTCATGACGCAAAAGAGTAAGCCGATTTTCTTGGCATGGTCTTTGCGTCCAACTCGACCCGAATGACGGGGGACAGGAACCGCCGACTATACCGCGATGCAAGAGCGTCATGTCGGATATTAGATTCCATTAGCGCTCAGTCCGAGTTGGTCACCGTTCCCTTGATACCCAAAAGTCGCGCGCACAAAGCGCTTCTTTCGAAATTTCCTTCCTATGGGCTCCTCGAGAAATTATACAAGTAGGTCACAAGTCTAGGGGTCGTAGTTGACGGTGAATGATATTTTCTTTTTATAGATTATATATAATAGATTCTCTGTTATTGACTGTGTCACAAGGCTGTGTGCTATCGTCCTCCCTGTACATACTGCATATATATATCATCAGATATCATCTGGAGGGTAAGGCCAAGTTAGGCTCCAAGAAGCTCTAAACAGGTCGAAGCAGTATTTCAGTCCAGTCCAACGCCTACAACTCTATAAGGCGCATGTTCGGCCTGACATGTATGTGATACTGTTCTCATCTCTGGACAGGGGCGCCAAAGTACCAGCTTCTCCCTCTGGATCGTATGCAACAAAAGGCCGCTCGAATTGTGGACTGCCATAGTGTTTCAAACAGGCTTGCATCCTTAGAGCTACGTAGAGATGTATTGGCCCACCACACTTACCCACCACTGCAACTCCTGTGTAGCCAGGATCGACAGTGGTAACCAACCGCAAAAACCCTTTGATATGATCTCAGGGGTGCCCGGGGGACATGCTAAATCTATCTTGGAACCCGCAACGAAATTAATCAGAAGATTGTAGGAGGAGTAGGAAGTATTCCGTTTCCCTCCCCAAGCAAAGCGGGAGACAGCAAAAATTGTGATGACAAAAAGTCAGAATTAAAGGGGAAGCACCACGGGAATAACATGTTTTTTTTTATGACTACAAGACAGAATATAATTAAATGTTTTTATTTATAATATGACAATTAATTACAATGCATTTAAAATGAAAAAAAAGTGTTGCATTGTTTTCAATAGTACTTATGACAAAAACGTTTGAAAGCTCGGAAGTTCTTCGCGCAGCCCACGAGATCTTCATAGTACACAACCCTAGAAACACAATGGACGCTGTTCAACATTTCGATTCTTTCGTCATAGTCATGTAGCATCGCTCTGCATCCTCTATCGCTTATATTACGGGGAGTGCTTCGAGGAATTGTTCGGACTTATACCTGCTGCAACTTTTCGCCACCGATCCAAGTGACAAAATATTTATCATCCACATCACCTTGATGAGGATGATAAATATTTTGTCGCTTGGATCGCTCATCACCTTGATGAGTGGCAGTCCTCCACTGTGCGCTTCACCCGCACAGTAAAACTCTGGAATGAACTGTCGCCAGCGGTATTTCCCGACAATTGCGTATTGCTATTTATTAAGCATGTGTCGTTCGCGAACGAACGAACAAAAACCCCGGGTTGCGCGTTTCACTTGGTTCAATGGTTCACTCGTATGATATTGATTCGGTCACTAATGTTTGGTTCACTAATTTATTACTGAACTATATGAATTTATATAGCTCGATTGGCTCAGTTCAGGCCAAACGAACCATTGGCTCACTGATTTATGAAACAGTCAAACAAAACATAGACTTCGTATTCCGTTTACGATCGTGCAATCTCGGATCTATTGATTGATATGATATAGTTAATCAGATTAATAAAGTATTTACCTACTTTAAGCAAGATTTGCTAATGAATGAGAGAGATACCTATTACCTAGCAATATTTACGTTGATCCTATTTCGCTTAAACAGAATACTAGGAGATTTTAAATTTAATTTTCAAAATAATTTGAATTTCTGCCTGATTTAGTACCATTTTCAAATGTTAAAATATTATTGAATAAAGAAAAAATATATTGACCATTCATACGAGTTATAAGTTTGGAATTTGGACTTTGCTGCTGTTGAACATACAAAGGTTATTGTTATTTAAACTAAAGTTTTATTAATAATTAATTTTAAAAAAAGTTGTTGAATGTTGGGTGATATGTTGACTGTTTTTATGTAAGTACGTACGTTTTGTGATTTCTATTATAATACTTGACTTAAGAGGTGATTATTATTTATTATAACATTGATTTTCATACCTACGCATAATTATGTAGGTATATAGGCATTAACTAAATACTAATATCTTTATTATTTCCACAATCCAAAAGCCCGCGGGCTACGTGCTGCGCGCTGGGCCGTCGCGCGTTGCCCGCGCGCGCGATATAGGTTTTTAATTTTTATATCTATAAGCATATTCTTCCACCTATGTTCATCGACGATAATGTAGGCATGGATGTAGTATTCTAATGGTGAAAGAAATTTTAAAATCGGTCCTATAATTTCCGTGTTTAGTAGAGAAATATACAATATATAACATACTTATATTGCAAGTTATTCATGCTCGTGTTGTATTTTGTAATAATTGTATCCTTTATTTAGGCCCACTTGCGCAGATCAGGATTAAAGTTAACCCTGGTTAAAATATCATGCCTTGTCTTTCATAAATACCATGAACGAGAGAGATATCAGATAAGTAACATGTTTTTACCTAGGGTTAATTTTAATTCAGATCTGCAAGTGGGCCTTAGAAGTTTAATCGATGTGCAAGTCGCAATTCGCAACGAGAAAGTCAAAATCAAATTGGTTTTCAGCACATAATTTTATATAATTTAATATCTTACAAAAGCTTTGCAGTTTGGATTTCGAATTTCGAAAGAATATGCGTCAAATAAAGATTAGATACACTCGGCGCGCGAGGTGCGCCGTGGCTTCGCCCTGGCGCACGATGTAGGTTTTATACAAAAACTGTAAGCATATTCTATTACCCATGTTCTTAGGCGATAATGTTGGATTCTAGTGGTGAAAGATATTTTTAAATTGGTCCTGTAGTTTCCGTGTTTAGTAGACAAAAATGTAAGTTAGGGACTAGATTTAGCGCGCGGCCCACCCGCGAAAAGACAGTAGGTACATATCCCGAGGGAACACCGTTAATCGTGTTTGTGTTCCAATTTGTTTTTTGGAGATATCTAATACCTACCATACTCTTTACTTTAGGAGTTTACAATATGGGTAGGTAATCCTTATTCCGTACTAATAATGTTATAAAGAATGTGAGTTTGTTTGTTTGTTACGCTTCCACGTGAAATTAGGTTTTAAGCTTTCATCCTTTCTTAAGTGCTGAATTTTAGAAAACGCTGAAATAAGTATATATATATATATATATACTGTGCCCGTGCGATAGTGTATTTACGCGGGTGGAGCCGCGGGAAATATCTAGTATACAAAATAATTTAACATCTTACAAAGAAGTTTTGAAAGAATATGCGTCAAGCACACTCGGCGCGTGGGAGCGCGGCGGTTCGCGCGCGCACGGGCAGTTAAATGATAAATAACAAAAAAACTATAACACGTATATTCTACCGCCTATATTCATCGGCGATAATTTATGATTATATTTTACAATAGTTAGAATTTTTTTACATCGGTCCAGTTACGTAAACGGAGACTCCGTTTAGTAGACAAGAAAAAAATAACATAGCTTTAAAGTCGCCGACTGAACACATTTAAGTTAAGGTAAATTACGCTTCGGTAGCTGTAAGCTATGTCTGTATAGTTATGCCTATGCCTAATTTCACTTTTAATTTCATCCCACGGGAACACTGTACAGTATACTTTTTCGAGATAAAAATTACCTAGCCGATGTGTTAATCCAGAGCTTGTAGTAGTTACAGTACCATAAGAAATTTCATCAATATCCGTTCAGTAGATTTTTCGTGAAAGAGTAACAAACATCCATCCATTCTCACAAACATTCACATTTATAATATAAGTAGGATGAACTGAAATAACTCTTGCCCAAAAGCGGTCTCTGTCCCGATAGTACATACCCGATAGTACATACCCGATGGTACATTTACGCGGGCGGAGCCGCGGGAAACGGCTTAAGAAAGGACATTGTTGAACGTCTGTCGGGTCAGCTAGTGCAGGTAATATAAATCTGTAATATATTGTGTAAGTTTATGTATTAAATTGCTATAAAACTTTAAATAAGTACCTTTTCCGTTGTCTGGTACAGTGACTGTAGCCCGCAACACAAGTTCCTTAAGAACTTACCACTTACTACTATGTTGTGTCTATAATATGCACCCACTACCTACGGGTACTGCTGATACCGTGGCTCATACCTATAACCTACAGCTACTTTCTCATTTTAATTATGCCGTTTTATTACCTAAGTATGTACTTACTCAATTTTGTTAGGCAATGAATAATAAATACTACATAATGATAAAATTATATAATAATATTACATTACTTTGAATTTTACGATTTTCTTCTACCGTACATGATATTTTATTTGATGTCGCAGAAACGTATTGCGTTTTAACCGACTTCTAAAAAAGGAGGCGGTTATACGTTCGGCTGTATGTATTTTTTTTATTTTTTTTGTATGTTCAACGATAACTTCGCCGTCTGTTAACCGATTTTCAAAAAATTTTTTTGATGTAAAGAATATAGGTACTTCTAAGTTGGTCCCGTTTTCACGAAAATGGTGACCTAATTATGGGATCCATGAGGAATCGAGGGAACTCCTCAACATTTATATGGACATATATACTGATTTTGACTTTTTCAGAAGTAACCCCCCAAGCATATGCTACCAAAAAGTAAGATTCTGCACCAAGCCATACTCTGGATCCAAAAGCTCTGAAAAGAACTGCTCAGTCTATAATCTAGATACGCGTTTTGAAATTTTGTTTTTTTGTTTTTTCATTGTTTAAAGAACTGCAAGCATATACAATTATGTAACTTACAGTAATCATCATCATGATCTTATATACAATACCTAATGGAAGCTTGGCGCGTATTCAATTATTATACATTCGATCGTTTATTTTAAACGTTCTTAAAATGTGTGAATAATAATTTGACAAATAATTATCACTAAAAAGGGAAAATTTATTATTATTTGTAAACAAAAAAAATTTAACTGACTTGGAAAGTAAAATTGCACAAAAAAATTAAATAAAACTTATTTTCTACATAATTCCCCTTTTAAATTTGGCTGAAATTTTAACTATTTCTCTACTCAATCTTCAAAATTTTGAAGTCGGTACCAGCCAACTTGAACGTGTATTCTATTTTAAATATTGTTTTATCAGGATGTTGTAGAGCGTGCTCTACCCCTATTATATTACCCCTATTACCCCTATTACGGGTAGAGTGTAGGTACTACATTGTTTAAGGGGAATTGGCTAGTGACTGATTTTTATCCGACAAAACTTAAAGGAAGGGTAATGATTTTGGCAGTATTTGTATGTTTGTTCCACCGTAGCGCATTAACTAGTGTTCATATTTTGTAATAAATGAGGTGTCAATAGATTCGTAATAATAGCCCGGGTAACATAGGCTATATAACTTACGTAGTCGGGTTTTTAGTTTCTTTATAAAAGTTGCAGTTATTTATTGCATAAATTAGTATTGCGTAAGTTCTCAGAAGAAACAGAATATTAAAAATCCTTTTTCGTAAATTGCTCCATACTAAAGTCGCCCTAGATATGACGTCACGAGTACCTAAAGTTGTATAAAATATTGTATATGTCGCAGGAACATAATCGATGATACTTACTTATGTACAAAATTCTGCTTTTATGTAGGTACCTTAAAAGGAGGCGGTTATGCATTCGGCTGTATATAAGTATATATATATAACAATTTAAAATATAAAAAGCTGTAAGGACCATTCTTGGTTATTGAAAATGGTGTTGTTAAGGGGCTTCACTACCTTCTCAAGAATGGTATCTTGATACTCTTGATACACTTGTGCCGATGTTTTGATACCTTTTTTCAGTCACTCCTTCATAGCTAATACCCCACCAAACCATCACTGAAGTCGGATAGTGCCCCCCACGTTGCACTCTGTCGACTAATTGGGAAGCTTCCTTAGAGCTTTGAGCATAAATACGGTCATTTTGTTTGTTAAAATGTTGCTCAATTGTAAAAAAAATCTCATCCGTAAACAAATTTTTTCTGTGACCTCCCTTTGAGTACCGCTTCAGTAGTTGTTTCGATTTTACCACCCTATTCTTTTTTAAATTATCAGTTAAGAAATGACCAGTACGTCTCTTATAGGCTGCAAGACCTAAGTCATCTTTTAAAATACGCGACATGGTTCTAGGTGCTATCTTCATCTCCCGAGATAAAATCTTTTGCTTTCGGACAGGATTTCTACGAATTCTTTCCCTTACTGCTTGGACCACCTTTTTCGTACGAACACTACGTGGACGGTCAGATCTTTTTCGGTCACAACCAGAGGATGTCTCATTGTACCTATTAATAGCCCGGTACACAAACATTTTACTAATACCAAGCGTATGGAGAGTTTTAAAAATTGCATTTGGCTCCACACCTACTTTGTGTAATGCAATCACAGCGATTCGGTTCTCTTTATCACCGCACTCCATTTTAATATCGCAAAATATTGCATAATGTATTGGCGCCAAAATGAGAAAATTGAAAAATGACAAAAAGAGAAAACTTATTATTTACAAAAAATTAAATCGACTTCCAAAGTAAAAATGCACAAAAAAGTATGAAATAAAACTTATTTTCTAAATAATTCCCCTTTTAAGTTCGGCTAAAATTTTAACTATTTCTCCTCTACTCAATCTTCCTAATTTTGAAGTCAATACCAGCAAATTTGAACGTGAGTTCTGTAAATTATTATAGGATATTGTTTGGGCTGAGACCGACTTCAAAATAAGGAATATTGGGTAGAGAAATAGTTAAAATTTTAGCCGAATTTATAAGGGGAATTATTTAGAAAATAAGTTTGATTTCATACTTTTTTGTGCATTTTTACTTCGTAAGTCTGTTTTAATTATTAAAACTATATCTATTTTCTTAAAACGAGCAAACGGATCGCCAGATGGTAAGCGATTACCGCCACCCATTCCATTGACACTCGCAACTCTTAGAGTCACATGTTTGTAGACAGCCTATTTAACCTCCTTCATCAGCCTTACGCACTCAGCAAAACCTAATTTATGATAGTTTTCTCTTCGGCCATGGAACGTCTCCGTTCTACCGAAGCACGGCTCTCGATGGTCGACGTCACCCCAAATAGGGCAGCTCGCAGCGAAAGTGTCCGCCAAATGATAAACTATATCAGCGGATTATGCAACCTCGCCCGCTGCCCGCCGCAGCCAGCAGTACTGTGCCAGTTGCCACTTGCCAGTGCCGACGGAGACAGTGCCATAGTGCAGTGTGACATGACGCACCTACTGACGATACTTGTGCTGGCCACCGCGGTTTTGCAGACAGGTGAGTTGTTTAGTTTTGTTGAGAAAATAATTTATAGAGCGCTTTCTAGAGTTTTTATTCTTAAATAATGTAATTTTTACAAATTTTGTATGTGTTGAGACTTGAGAGGCACCGATGAAATGGTTACATGTAAATAAGTTCAAGTGTTGGGAAACTCGATTTATTTAGCGGTTAAATCGTGATACCGCGACCGCGACGACGAAAATAAAAACAAAGTGCGCGCGTGCGCCGGTCTCGAGTCTTCGCATGTTTGATACTAATTAATTTATAAGTTTACATCAGCTAATGTAAATATCTAATATTTACAACCTTAGATTAAATCAAAATAGCGGTATTTTACAACACGTAAAATATTTATATAAAATATAAAGTCAAAACTCTAATCTAGCTCTAGAAGCGATTAGAAATAGAGAGGTACCACTTATAAAGGGAATTATAAGTAGTACCTCTCTATTGTCGATATCGATGTATGCAGGTACATACATGAGTCTGAAAAAGTTGCTGTAGTTGACTGATGACGCCTTGACGTGATCATGGTTGCTGTAAAGGTCCTGTAAAGAACCTTTAGGATATAGTAACAAATAAAAACAAACCGTTGCTAAAGCCGTACCACAGTACCCGCACGGAGTATCGACAACGGCATCGGCATGTGCCTCCGTCTCGACTCCGCCCGGCGCGGTGCGGGGGCGCGGGCGGTGTCAATGTTTGGCGCATACCTCATATTTTCAGTCCCAGCGCTAAACGTATTGTAAACTGGCCACTTAATAAATTAAAAATTAAGTTTACATTGTGCAAGTATTGGGGAAACATCTGAGAATATCGTAACAACCGGCTGGGTAGGATTTGTTCACGATCGACGAGCATTTTATTGGCGTTTATACAGGCTGTCCGGTAATTAATGGATAACCCTGAAATGTCTTATAGTAGAACTTATGGCCGTTCAAAAAAAAAAATACGAAAAAAATCTATCATTACCTACTCATCTAAATCTATCACTTATCTTAGGCCAACAATTTGAACATTTATTGTAAATACGTGTAAAATAAAGTATTCTTAATGTTAAATGTTGTTTTTTATTAACCCCCAAAGGTCAGGTACAATTATTTTTTAAAGTTCCCCAATAATAAATTTCTTTCTTTAGTATATTTTTCTTCTTTTCTATATTAATAGCAATACCTAATTCATTATTCATGGTAGATACGATGATGAATTGTACCATTATAAAATCTATTTGAAACCGACATTATTTTAAAAAATATTGGTCACACATGCCTTTTTTATACCCAAAACGTTTAAACTTCGATAAAAAAATAAATTATGCAATTTTTTCTAAAATAAATGAACTTACATTTAAAAAAAAAGTGCAATAGCTAGTCATACTATTTACTGTCTATTTATCAGCATAGTGAATACTATCATAACAATAAAAAAGCGATGTAATTCATTCATTTCTGGTCAAAGTGTTCAAAAAACTAAAATAATCTGAAAAAAATAGACTCTAAATAAATATTTCGTAGATACTACTTATGATTGTTTTTTTTTTTGTTTTTTTTTTTGAACGGCCATAAGTTCTATTATAAGACATTTCAGGGTTATCCATTAATTACCGGACAGCCTGTATACGCTTGTTTAACCATCATTATCATCATGTGGAGTAGAAGGCAATTAGCAACATCGACAGGTTTTCCACAAGAAGCACAAATAACGACAAAATATATCAGTGATTCCATAAGTAACCAAGTAGTAAACTGCTTCCGGTTGTCCACGTAACTATTACGATATCTCGTGCGGGTTTTCGTGAAACTGGACGTGAACCAAATATGTATTAAACTAATTTACGGACGCGTCAGAGAATCGCCTTGAGGTCTGTAAGGGAGGAACAGGCAAGTTATGTAGATATACTTACCCATAACATTTAATATTATTAATCCCCCTTAATCATAAAAATATTTTAACGATTGATTAGCTAATCAATCAGTGTAATATTGTCGCCTTCTAGCAAGTGAATAGTGATATGTTTCAAAATTATGTCCTTCTTGATCCCTATTCCCTTGACCCAGAAAAAGTTTATTTTGATAAGTTTTATAAACTGTAGTACCTACTTTGAAGATTAACGGTAAATCCATAAACTCAATGAATACTATTTTAGACATTTAAATATGTAATTGTTAGTTGTTATACCTATTTGTATTTTCGCTTTGAGCGGGTGAATGTTCAAGGTGGTTTTTATCAAAGCTAGTAAGTAGTAAGTGCCTATCAATGGAAATAATAGGTACCTACCTAAATAATATTTAGGACAAAAGTGAAACAAGTGTCAAAGATTCTTTATACTAAATTCATTGATTGATTCATTCATTCATTAAATATTTTAAATTTAATATCTAGGTACATCTATGACTAAATTATATTCTGTAAATAAGTTTCTTCCGTTGCATCTTTAAAATAATTATTTGTTAGCGATTTTGTAAAAGTGAATGACAAAAAAATTCTGTATTACAAGTTAATTATAAATTTAATCCAACCAAGTACCATAAATTATATCACTTTTGTGGGTTAATGATAACATTTCGCAACAATAATGTTCGTCTTTGTATGCATATGCGGCATGCGCTGTATGTATATTACAGTACAGTACCTAACAATGGCTTACATAATAGCTATCAACGGAAATCCGAAGTTATTGCTAAATTCATGTTTACTTAGGAGCAATAATACATTTTATGCATAATAATTTCTTGGGTAAATAAATTACAATTTTACAATAAATTATTTTTAAACAAAAAATAAAAACCGACTTCCAAAGTGTATGTATGTATGTATGTACAACTTCAAATTGCACAAAAAAAGAATGAAATAAATCTGATTTTCTAAATAATTCCCCTTTTATCCAAACAATATCCTAACAAAACAATATTTATAGGACTCGCATTTAAGTTGGCTGGTCTGACTGACATTAAAATTATGAAGATTGTGTAGAGAAACAGTTAAAATTTTAGCCGAATTTACCTATTATATCATCATAATGTGATGATGTATGGTGTAATGATGGTGGTGATGATGATAATTACTGTTATTGACATATTGGCATATGCTTACAGTTCTTTAAACAACGCCGAAATCCCCAAACATGTATCTATAAGAAGTCAGGAGTTCTGTTCAGTACTTCTGGATCCAGGGTATACCTTGGTGCAAAATCTTACTTTTTGAGCATAGAGCATACAAGCATTTACAAGCATATGCTTGGATTCTTTTTAGCTTCAGAAAAAGTCAAAATCACTATATGTGTTCATATAAATTACGAGGAGTTCCCTCGATTACTCATGAATCCCATCATCAGGTCACCACTTTGAATACAACGGGACCAACATTGGATTATACCCTTTACACGAAATAAAGAATTTTGATAATCGGTCCACAGATGGTAGAATTATCGTTGAATATACAATATATATATATATATATATATAAATACAGCCGAACATATAACCGCCTCCTTTTTTGGAAGTCGGTTATAAATAAACTTTGTAGGTACGTATTTACTTACAAAGTGTACTCTATCTTCCTCACCTTCTATTTAGAAGATAAAGATATATAGAAATAGTGAAGTGAATAGCAACATAAATGATAGAAATAAGAAACATTCTGCTAGGATTCTGCCACAATATACCTATGTAGGTATATTGTGGCAGAATCCTAGCACTACTTAATCATTGCCAATTTTCGGATTAGGAGTTCGTAGGACACCGCACCAAGGAATAAGAATAAAACATCAAAGGAGTATTAAAATCGAAGCCATAAGCAGCTATCTGGAGGTCTAAAAAGGCCACTTTATGTATTTCATATTATGTTTCATATATTATTTTCAACTCAAATTATGTGCGCCATTTTACGCATTTCTATCAAAAACTGTCAAAATTGATGTTTTCTAATATGATGAAATCAGATGAATCATGTAGCCATTTTACCCTTTCACGATTTTTATATGGAAAAAAATAAATGAAACATAATATGAAACACCTAACGTGGCCTTTTTAGACCCCCTGTCTCACAAATCATTAATGGCAAAAACCCATATGAGTGAAAAAGAAAGCAAATCCATGTGTTTTTGTTTTTTTTCTTATGGTTGATTGTAATTTTTACGACGATGGAATTACGACTTTATGGCAGTCATATTCGTAACAAGTGTTAGCATGTGGGATAAGGAACAATATTATTGTTTTATTTTTACTAATAAGTTATAGCCCGATCATTATGCTTTACTCTGAGCGTCGTACACTGTATCTGGTACAAATAGGCGTGTTGACAATTTCTGACCCGTTCAGGCTCCAGTAATGACGCCAACTACTGATCATTTCTGGTAATTATTTATTCTCGACAACCTCTGTGGCTCCGTGCAAAGGCATTTTGCAGTGCTTGTTTTATTGAGCACTATGCCTAGCACTGATTAGTACGTTCGAGCTCAAGCCGGAGGCCGCGGGTTCGAATCCCGCCGAGAGAGCAAAAGGTTTTCAATGTTCCTGGGCCATGGATGTGTATTAAATATATGTGTAATAAATTAAAAACATTATGTACCTATACTTAGTAGGTATTAAATTTAAAAAGTATTAAATATGCTTCCCGCTGCTGTCTGGTACCTGTAACACAAGTTCTTCGGATGCTTAGCACGGGGCCAGATTTACGTGGTATGAAGCGTCCATAGATCAATATCTACATATGTATAACAATTTATAATATATTATTTAAGAAAAAAAAAACAATTTTGTAAAAAATATCCATGGTAGATAATATATATTCGGCCTTCGGGTCGGGACGAATATCCAAAAGCGTTATTTAACTTAAAACAAAGTGTACAAACAAACTACAAAGCGATACATACAGACACATATCGTCTGTGTCATCTGAAACACCCGATGGTAAGTCCAAAAGTGGAAGTCTGCGTAGTTACGAACACTCGTACCACTGTTACGTGATCGTTTCAGCGGCCTCGAAGTACCTACCTACTACTTTAAGGTAAATCTACTATTAAATATTGACTCTCACCTGTCTGGCGTGTCTGTCACCATGTTGGAGCAATTTTGAGTCGAGGAAAGGATGAAGTAACAATTTTAATGCATATACTTAATCGTCGTAACAGGCCGGGTTGCAACAGAGCGGCGCGGCGCGGCGCCTGCAGCTTTTCCTCGACCTTCAGGCAAAACCGGGGTAAAGCGGCTGGCTCGTTCTGACACACATTCAAAGGATCTTTAAAAATTTCGACAGCTGTAGGCCGCAGCTTTACACTTAATCGCAGGAGAAATAGTGACTGTGATTATTAAAAACATGCATGAAATAAATCAATCAATCACAAACGAACTAAATTAAAGAACTTATTACAATTTCATACTAACGGGCGATCCGATTGCTCGTATCCGGAACTATTCCATATTTAAAACAGTAAACGTTTTCGTTAAAACGCTGTTAAACGCCGCTCATGGTCATCCGCAACACCAAAAGAGTTACAAGTGCGTTTGCAAGCTTTGCATGAGGAAGATACTGGTGTCCCAAAGTGGGACACTGATGTATGACATACAGTGATGTAGTGAGACACAACGCAAGTGCTATTTCCCATCGGTTTTCTGTGAGGCCGTCTTATTTATTCGGTCTATTTTCCCATTCGTCCCGAAGCATCTACTGTAATCTAAAATAACCTATCACTTGTCAATTTCTGAGATTATAGATGTTATATAAATAACGATTACGAAGTTATCAGTGACCTTGTATTCATTCATTTTGTTCCTGTGATTTCGAAAAATTAAAAATTCGAACATCATTCATTTTTTTCAGAATATTTACTTTTTTAGCAAATAACCTAGCCTGACAGCAAATTTGAAATTTCTAGTCTACTAGAAGTATGCTTTGAATTATGTTTATTCTCTCTACTTCCATCTATCCATATTTTTCTAAATCGCGTTCTTTGTCGCTTAATATCTCCTAAGCTATGCACTCGATTTTTAATAATAAAACAAAAGCTTGTGCCGCTAACGACTTCTTACGATTAAAAGAATATAAAATCTAACCTTTAGTCTCTAGAATCTATGTGTTGATTTTATATTATAAAAACGCTGTACCGTTTTAAAATAATTAGCGAGTTTACAGCTCACAAGCAATCCTACTGAACTAGTAGTAAGAAACAGTAGTCACTGACTGCTGAGGTAGAAGCAGACAATGACTTTGTTAATGTTCAGTGAATATCTGCAACCAGCAGGCTAGCAGGCTGCACTTCCGATCATATTAAATTTTACTTGTTAGGAAAAATAAGTACTTACCTGGGGGTCTAAAAAGGCTACTTTAGGTGCTTCATACTATGTTTCATATATTTTTTTCTTTACAAAAATCGTGAAATAGTAAAATGACTACATGATTCATCTGATTTCATCATATTAGAAAACATCAATTTTGACAGTTTTCAATAGATATGCGTAAAATGGCGCACATAATATAAATTGAAAAAAATATATGAAACATAATATGAAACACCTAAAGTGGCCTTTTTAGACCCCCTGGTACCTATTTTCAGCCTGAACCGTATGCCTTCGTCCAGTAAAGGAGCTAAAACATCATTGACGAGCCGGAGGTTCCCGTGTTCCTAGCTCCCCTGACGGCTCATGTGCCAAAGGCATTTTGCGGATTAGGTGTTCGCGGTACAAGGGCAAGTTCGAAATCAGCGGGACTAAGGAAACTGAAAGGACTAGTACCACCGCTAAGCTCCGCAGCTTCCAGCAGGTCCAAAATGGCCACATTAAGTGAATCGTATTATAAAACATTATCTATTGAAATTGAATAGATGATGTTTCATAATCCGACCAGTCTAGACCTGCTGTACCCTAATAGATGATGTTTCATAATACAACCAGTCTAGACCTGCTGTACCCTACAGGATCTCCTTTCACTTTGAGGTTTAACCCCTTAACCATACTTCGTACTAGGGGTAGTAGGAGTAGGTAGGAACAGTAGTAGTGGGCAACGGATTCTTCTAATGCAGACCTCAATCTGCAATGAGTATCTAGGTAGTTATAGGAACTATAAGATACAAGCACACGTCGAAGCAAATTATCTACGCATTATTAAGCACTCCCATGATCAATGTACCTCCTAAAGTCTAAGTAACGAAGATCTAAACTCTATAGATACACTTTGTGGTAACCTAGATTCAAATCACGTATTTAACTATCAGCTATCGCCTATCAGCGCCGGCAATGAGTCGACAGAAACGATTGTGTTGAAGCAGTTCAAGCCTTCCTCACACTGACCAGCTGTGTTCACAACAAAAAGCGGTTGCAACATAACCGCACTTTTGGTTTACGTCCACTGGTTTTATTGGTCCATGCGTCTACTTATATAATTCTAATGCGATATTTGAAAGTAATCAGTTCATTAGTTGTTAGTACTAATGTAATTATTAACTATGTACCTACTACAGTTATAAAATGTTGTATTGTCATTGTAATGTATTGTAATAAATTTTAGGTAAGTAGGTAGGTACCTACTATTGTAAGAAACTAAAAGACAGGCTCGTCTATTTGAGGAATCCCACTGGTTACGGATTTCACCCCCACCATGCATTTTTATACAATATTTAGTCGACCTCTGTGGCTTATAGCGCGTAGGCGTTTAAAGCAGAGGTTGCTAGTTCGAACCCCGCCAAAAGAACAAAAATATTTCTATGTTCCTAGATCACGGATGTGTGTTAGATATTATATTATGTAAAGTTTGATGAAAATCTTAAATATGCATATTGTGTATAAATAGTTTAAAAGTATTATATTCCCGTTGTCTGATACCTGTGAATTATCATTCAAGTTTTTCGGATACCCAGTACGGCATAGGATAATTGACGTGGTGTGGAATCGTCCATAGACATTATTGTTATAATAATAAAAATTCGCATTAGGATTGTAATCGGTCCATGACTATTTATTTTACCAAGTACCAACATAATACGCATCCACGTTAGGGCTCATAAAAGCACGTTACGGCCTTGAGCCTCACTCGGTCATCCAGTAGAACCGTCCGCCGAAGCGCGGGGACTTGCGCGGCATTGTGTCCGGCACGGAGGGCGTGGGGTCCGGGAACTGGCCGCACGTGCACTCCGGCTCGGGCGCGAGCCGCCGCGTGCAGTGCACGCGCGCCCGCGTGAAGTACCCGAAGTCCGGTCGCGACATGCCCATTCTCCCCTCCATACACCCATCAAACACAACCTGCGTCTTCCGGCACTTGGCGAGCGAGTAGTCCCCCGAGCTCTTCTCGATACATTCCGCGTACTGGTTGAACTCTTTGAGGCAGCTGCACTTCAAGGACCTGAAGAAGTCGAGGGTGCACTCGGTGACCTTCCTCCCGAGGTCGAGACAGGCTCGCGGGTCTCGCGTCTCCTGCCGGCACAGCATGAACTCGTTGTTGACGGCCTCGCAGGCCTTGCCCAGGTAGGGGGCGGCGGAGCGGAGAGTGGCCGTCGACAGCTCCACCTCCGGCACCGTCAGCGCCGACATCTCCGGAAGAGTCACGTCGCAAGTTATCACCATCACTGTAGTTGCAATACTATCTCAGATGTAATAACGATCAATTATTATGTTCTGCAATCGGTAAATGCGGAGTACTTCGCTTCGGGTAAATTACATTCGTTATTTACCAAAATAATGTCATTATGACAGACTTGAAACATCACAGAAATATCGGTTGAAACTTGAAAGGAGTTGGATATCGTCGTATCTATGGGTAATGGAACGTTTTTATGTACCTACTAGCACAGATTAAAGATACATTAGTTGTATATATTTTGACTCTCTGCTACTAGCTTTTGCCCACGGCTCAGCCCGCGTCAATATCCCATAGGAACACTGTACTTTTTTGGGATAAAGGGTAGCTTATGTGTTAATCCAGAGCCTAAACTACAACCATACCAAATTTCATCAAAATTCATTCAGTAGTTTTTGCGTGAAAGAGTAACAAACATCAATCCATTCTCACAAACATTCGCATTTATGATAGTAGTAAGATTGTTGTGGGCCTGGAGTTGATTAGACGTTAGGACTAGGGTAGAGTAGGTAAGGGTAGACGTCACAAGCTCACAAGTCATACCGACTGCATCGTTTAACTATTTACTATGATCAGATTAATGACCTCCGACATGTAATTACAAACAAGTATATTATTCTGTTCAGATCCAATTTAATGGAAACGTCAACAAAATATGAAAATATACTTCTGATTATATTAATGTGTTATTGTATTGCACAGTAAATAAGTGACATATAAATTGCTGGCATTGTTCTATTATTCCCTTTGATTACGTTTGGTTTAAATTGAATCTGAATGGAGTAGGCGTAAAGTTAAGCCTAGCTAACGAGTAACGTCTCATCCTCTAAATGTTTGCTTACAGCAGAATGTCAGTCCCTCCAGTGTCCAGCAGTTCGGACGCGGAGCGGCTGGCTGGACCTGTTCCCCATCCCCTGCCGCAAGAGCGCGGACTGCGGCGTCATGGGACCTAACTTCCTCTGCTGCAACGACTTCTGCACCAAAGGGGAGAAGGGGGCCGAAAAAATACGGTAATGCACTAATAATTATTTAAATGCAATTGCCACACTTAAAGTAGGTTACACTACGTAATAACATAATAATTATTGTCGTATGTATATATTTGTAGTTGCAGCGTAACGATATGTTATACCCGGCCTTATTCTATTGTGAATGCAAAATATGCAATCCAAAATGAACAATTTACCGAACGAAAGCCATATATGCATATTGCATATTGACGATGCATTGTGCAGCAAATTAGGGTCTAGAATCTAGATCGTTTCCATCTGGCTAAGTAGACCTCGATATGGACAGGATTTAAAAGTAAGAGGTTTTGGGCCGGGTTAAGGTCAGCGGGTGTTGCAATAGCCGTTTATCGCAGTTAAATACTAATAATCCAATGTTATAATAAGTTCAAGTACTTCTACGCTTTTACATTCGTAAAATAGACTTGTATGTTCGTCGAATAGACTTGTACCAATTAGAAGATAACTATAACTGTCTACTATAATACAGACTATGCTATAATATTCCAAATTTTTAACCGCCGCGTCGACGCAAAAAGAGCGGTGTTATAAGTTTGGCGTGTCTATCTGTCTGTGTGTGTGTGTCGGTCGTAAATCCTAAGCGAATACGATTTAGATGTGTTTTTTGTTTGAAATCTGACGTGATCGAGATGGTTCTTAGCTATAATTCATCATCAACTCGCTCGCTACTTGACAATTCGGGGGTTACGTAAAATTTTGTAATTTAATATTTTGTAATTTAATATTTAATAATTTGTAATTTATAAAATTGTAAAAAAATGTATCAAATTTTTTTCATTTCACTTTTCTCCCCATGTGTTATAATAAATCAGCTTAGGTATTATTATGTTCTGTTATAATAAGACGCTAATTACGATGGCGAAGTTAGAAATCAAAAATGTATGTATGTTTATTGTCGTATCGCGCGCTATGTCACTTAGCGAACGTTATGTCAATCTCATATATTTTCAATTTCGAATATCGTCATTGTAATTAACGATGGGTTGTTGGCTAAGCCCTGTGTAATTTGTAACACTCTACTGTCTACTGTCTGTTTTATGTGTCTTGTGTAGTTTGCATTTGTGTTTGATGTGTTTATTGTGTAGTTTGTATCCTAATTAACACTAGTTTATAACTTTATTAATTTGTTAATTTCTTATTTCATTAGTAAGTACATATAACATATTTATAGTCATACATACATATATAGTCATAAAACCTCCAAGCTGTAGTATGTAGGCGGCTTACTGTCACTAACCTCGTATTACTAGATGTTACGATTATTCTAGAACCACTGAGGCGACTAGCGTCATTGGGCTCAGTAGTACCGCTGCACCCACCACCACGCCTTCGACCACCACTACAACACCCTCGACAACCACTAGTACCACAACCACCACCACCACGCCCGAACCCACCACTACAACCACTAGTACCACCACCACCACGACAACAACTACAACAACTCCCAGTACCACCAGCTCAACGACCACGACAACGACCACGACGCCGAAGCCGACCACGACTACGACGGAGGCGCCGCGGCCCTTCCTACAGATCCTGCCCATAGAGACCACTCCAGCTAATGCTCCTGCAAAGATTAGTAAGATCTTCTTTTAAATATTCTTTATGAGTATCTGGTATCTACATAATATTTTCATAAGACACTGTATTTGTCTCACAAACGAGCAGGTCTCCTTTTCCTGGAAGACATTTGATGATCGTTTATATCTTCAAGATAAACCTGAGTTCCATTCCATCCCATTAAGCATGTGTAAGTAAAAATCACTGATACTAGTGCACGGAATGACTACAAATCCTATTCCCTGGTCCAGTGGTTTAGAGCTTGACTCTTGACTCTGGAGCTCGCGGGATCGATCCCCGCGTTGGAATCACAAAAAAATTAGTTTTCAAGTCTGGTTAGGAGTTATGACAATGCAGGCTGATCACCTGATTGCCTGACATGAAGGATAATCCTGTTTGTGTGTTTGTGTCCTCCAGGTAAATCCCAGAAGTACATCTGCCCGAAGACCATCCCGGCGCCCGGTCTGTTCACCCTGCCGTGCGACTCCAACAAGCAGTGCCGCGCGATAGGCGGGCCGGAGCAGGTGTGCTGCAAGCGCCAGTGCGTGCGGGGCGAGCCCGCGCCGCGACCCACCCAGGCCGAGCAGCAGCACACGCGTGAGTACACAGCTGTCAGTACCATCCCGGTGCCTGGTCAGTGCCAGGCCAAAGAAAGTTTGTTGTTCTGCGGTCAACGTGCAGTCTCCCGGCATGCTGTGCCGGCGTAATTGGGCCCTAAATCTGTCAGCTGTCGGTTAATGGTGCGATAACTTTACTGACGATATAGTAGCTACAAATAATAATATAATGTAACTTTACAACGTCTAGCCACACTATAAATAATGTGGCAGCTTTTATAATTTGTAAATATTAGCAAAGTGTGCGTGGGGGGTTACCAATTAGAAACGTTGCATGGCGGCAGGCATTGCGCTCATTTTATCTTCTCACATATTAAAAATTAGAATTCTTATCTTAACAATAACACGTTTAGCAACACTGACACTATTACACTTAACAGGTGAGTACCTACTGCTTTTACTAATTCCCTATTATACAGAACAACAATATTTATAGAAAGTAAATATTATGCAATTGGTATTATTATATATTTATTTATTAGGTATTTTGTAACATTAACTTTTTCAATTTATTTTTGACAGACTCTATTTACCTTACAACTACTGTCGTCCACTTGTGTCCTCAGCCAGAGGTGTATTTGTTATACCTACAGTGTAGGGGTCAAATACAGTTCTCATCCCGTAATAGTTTTTAATCCGCGGTGTTACAAGTTTAGCTAATCTAACATTTTTAGTATTATGCGGGTTCTTTATTTTTACTTGAAATTTCGATTACTTTTAATTGTTCGAGAATCACTAGGTATTCGACTTTTTTGTGAACCGGTAGAACTTTACATACATTTAACAATGTTTCGTAGTCGTTTTTACATTCTTTCTTTGTATGTCATGTCTATTTATGTAGTGCTAACTGCTATAAGATTGTCAATCATATTAGGATCCTTGTCCTGCCCCGGAGTAGTTTTAGATGCCGAAAGGCGAAAAGGTTACTAGTTATATTTTTTAGGTTTACTTTTTACTAAGTGAACAAGCTCGTTAAATAAAGATTTAAAAAATCTATTAGCCCTGAATCAAACCTCACTTTTAATTAGAAGTAGCTGACATAATTTGCAATTGCAACCATACCTACTGCTTTCATATTGCATTTAGGTATAGAAACAAAGACCTTCTTATAATAAAAGGTTTGGCTCTCAAAGTAGACAGACACTAGACGTACCTACTAAACTGTAACTTACTATTTATTTAGTTTGTAGCGCGTTGAAGTGTAATGTATGGAAGGCGATTTACTGGTGTTATTATCAAACCTCTTTAATTTATTTCAGTATTTTGTGAAATTTTATATACCTTATTGAAGTGAACTTATAGACTCAGTAAATGTTTATACAGTAGGAAAATGCCCAGACCGGATTCGACCTTCATAATGACGTATACGCAACTCCTCGCGTCTTCGATCTGTCGCCACGATTGATCAAAAGTTGTTTTGCTATTATTAAGTCGGTATAATTTCTTCACATTTCACTCCAAAATTGCGCATCGTGCGTGCTCCCAAAAGTCAAGGTGTCAAGTTGGGCAACTTACCGGAAACTTTTGATGGTGCAAAATTAATGAATCATATTTTATCCTGTTCGCGTAGTTGTTTGGTCAATACGAAATAGGAAATAATAACTCCAATTTTATAGAAAACTGTAACCCGACTACGTTAATTATGTAGCCTATGTTACCCAGGCTATTATTACGAATCTTTTGACACCACATATACTAAAATCGGACCAGTAGTTTATGCGCTAGTGTGGAACAAACAAACGTACATACATAGATTGCCAAAATCATTACACTTCCTTTTGTCTTCGCCGTAATCAGGTAAGAAAATTTAGAAAGTTTATAGTTTGTAAATATTTTAAATAGATTTTAGTTAATTTTAGTTTTTACAAATATTATTGTAATTATTGTAGATACTATATAATATATAGTTGCTATTGAACCAAAACAATTGAGGTAAGAAAGGGTCTTTATATTTCTACCTACCTACTTCTCGGGCCGTTTGTCAATAATCTACTTAGTAGATAGTGGACGTAATACATAATATTTCACTTCTTCCAATCACTTCATTAAAGTATAGATAACCATTATGCTATTACATCTCATCTACTGTTACACTGACTCGCCACTTACATCTTATGCCTCCGGCAGCGCTGCTGGGCGTGATCCCGCGCTCGTGCCCCGCGGCGCCGCTGGGCGAGCTGCTGTTCGAGGTGCAATCCTGCCGCAGCGACGCCGACTGCTGGCCGCGCGTGTGCTGCCCCGACGGCCGCCGCTCCTACTGCCGCACCGCGCGCGCGCGCCTCGACCTCGTGCCTGTCGCCAACAGGATCGAGGGCCGTAAGTGTACTGTAAAAAAATAATAATCCCGACCCATTTGGAGCCAGGTCAAGCCCCGTGCCTGTATCGCATTGTGCAGGCTTGCGGAGTCCAATTAGAGATATTGCGTTCGCTAATATAGTTTATTAACTATTTACACTTACCTACATTAAAATTTATAGGGAGGTGTACACACACTACAGTATGGCGAAAGCTGCAAGGCAACACCTACTATGATTATACTATGTACAACTCGGTAAACCCGGGGCATTGCGGGCTCCATAAGGAAAATCATGAATAAAACTGTGGAATTATAAATGTGAAAGTTTGTGAGGATAGCTGTATGTTTGTTACTCTTTCACGCAAAAAATATTGAATGGATTTCAATGAAATTTTGTATGGTAGTAGTTTAAGCTCTGGATTAAAACATAGGATACTTTTATCCCGAAAAAGTACAGTGTTCCCGTAGATCACCCGGGATATTCACGCGGGCGGAGCCGCGGACAACAGCTAGTATAATGTAAACAATGAACAGCCATTTATTAGTCTTTAAACTAAACATAATATAATCATTATATAATACCTGATTTAAGTACTTTTTTTTTTTAAATAAAGATATTGCCCATTTTTCCCCATACCCGGGGTAAATCGGTCGTATGTGGGGCATAATAGGCATATATATTTTAAAAGCTGAAAACAAGCACAAAAACACCAAATGTGAAGAGACGTCGTCATCATACTCCTCAACAGCACAGAAAGCGAGTGCCCATCTGTAGCAGACTCGGCATGTGACCCAACCCTCAGCAGATTGCGAATACCAATCTCCGCAGTAAAAATACTGTACGACTTCTTCTACAGACTTCATTTTTTCTTTTTTATTCAAAATACCACGCTCCATACCAGTTTGGTAGGTGACAAATGCTGTTTCTTTCTTAACTTTTCAATTTTTCGCTACAACGTTGATTGTGGCCAAAGGGGCCACCATAAAATTCCATTTGGCACTTCCCTTTCGGCCTATAATGCCCCCGACGATAAATAAAACTAAGCTTAACTAAATAATGAAGCTATCTCGTTATTTTATGAAAACTCTTTCAAGACATTTAGTTACATAACTGAACGTAGTAATGAAAATAATACAAGGTAATTTATCACAATAACACAAACAAATAACGTAATATACATAGTACCTGTCAAATGCATCAATTTACGTTTTTTCGTTATGTCAACCCGTAAAAATACTCCTGCACACACAATATTTTTGCTCGCGTGAGGTCGGCTAGAATACGACGAATCGACAAGTTCCGTTCCGAGTCTCGAGTTCCAATCCTACAGGGGAGAGGGGGTGCCCCTATGTCCCGGGAGCCCGTTATGCCCCGTGTTCCCCTACCTATTCTCCGATGTTTGGGATATTTTTTCTTCGCGTGATCCGTGATTCGCTGTACAGATCACAGTGTACCTACACACACGCGTTAATTATCGCCCATGTAAGACCTAACTTAAATTAGTCAAAACATTATCGACAAAGTGTCATCCAGCCCCAGATTTAAAGTCGACTCAACACACCTAAAGTGGACCCAAGTACGGTATTTACGTAAAGATTACTTTATTATCTAACCTCAAACTCGTGCAATTTCAGCCGTCCGTATGCTGGAGTCCTACCTTCAATGCACGCCGCCGCCTGAAGTGGACCCTTTCCCGCAGACCTGCTCCACCAGCGTAGACTGTTTCCCCAACCTGTGCTGCGCGGAAGGCGGCAAGAAGCACTGCCGCCCGCCCCAGCGCAGCCTGTTCTCGCTTATAGCAAACGCCGCGCAGGTTGGTTGTTTTTATTTTTGGTGTAGGTATGTAAGTACTATGTAATTCAGTATTTTCCTGCCTTGATGGGGAAAATCGCTTAGCTTATTTTTATAGGTAGCTAGCTAGGTACTTTGTATTGTATATAAAATGTAGATATACAATACAAAGTGTGTACTTTAGTAATTTTTAGTGTATTTTTACTTTGGAAGTCGGTTTAATTTGTTGTTTAAAAAAAATATTTTTCTTGGTTTTAGTCACATTTGATAAATTATTATTAAGTATCACATTTTAAGAACTTTTAAAATAAACTATCGAATGTATAATTGAATACGCGCCAAGCTTCCATTAGGTATTGTATATAAGATAATGAACAGCTGGGTTATGACTTATGGTCAGTTTTAGAGAGTACAGCTTGCTCTAAACGCATGGCGTTATATAATTTGGAGTCCCTAAAACAATCCGTACGATTGGCAGTAAAGAATTTTCCCATGGAAAGAGTGCGTGCTTCTATTGATAACTGGCCTCAACGTTTAAAGGACTGTATTGCAGCCAATGGAGACCACTTCGAATAAGCTTTTTACATTTTGAATTATTTTATATTTATGTATTAAACTAACACACTGTAAGAGTAATAAACGTTATTTGCAATGGATTTTTTTTTCTTTGTTTTAGTATTTATGGCAAGACTAGGTATATAGTGATTTAAGCTTTTTCAGAAGTAACCCAAGCATATGCTACCAAAAAGTAAGATTCTGCACCAAGGTATACCCTGGATCCAAAAGCACTGAACAGAACTCCTCAGTCTTTCAAGATACGCGTTTGGAAATTTTGACATTCTTAAAAGAACTGCAAGCATATGCCATTATGTAACTTACAGTAATCATCATCATTATCTTATATATAACTCCCCGCACCGATTTCTGTGACGGTGGCCGGTTTCATCAACCAGGTCAGTTACGCAGGAGTAATTTTATAGTGCCCAAGGGTGTACGATACAGTGCACAAGTGCACACTCTCACAAGGGTGTACACTCTCTCTTCCTTTACTCTCATAACCCAGTGGAACGGATAACCGTCACGACTGGCGAGAGATCAGGCGCAGGTCCGACTTTTTACATGCCCGGCCGACGCATGGATCATCTTTTTTGTCAGACAATCGACGATCAGCCTGCATTATCCTAACCAAACTTGGAAACAACTTTTTTTGTTGTTGTTCCAATGCGGGATTCGAACCCACGACCTCCCAGTCGAGAGCCAAGCTTTAAACCACTGGACCATAGAGGCTGTTCATTATCTTATATAGGTACAATACCTAATGGAAGCTTGGCGCGTATTCAATTATACATTCGATAGTTTATTTTAAAAGTTCTTAAAATGTGTTACTTAATAATAATTTATCAAATGTGACTAAAACGAAGAAAAATATTTTTTTAAACAAAAAATTAAACCGACTACCAAAGTAAAAATACACTAAAAAGTATGAAATAAATATTATTTTCTAAATAATTCCCCTTTTAAATTCGGCTAAAATTTTTAAATACATATTTCTGTACACAATCTTCATAATTTTGAAGTCGGTACTTCAACTTACGTAAGCTTTATAAAATAATGATATATCAGGATATTGTTTGGGCTGGTACCGACTTCAAAGTAATGAAGATTGTGTAGAGAAATAAGTATCTATTAAAATTTTAGCCGATTTTAAAAGGGGAATTATTTAGAAAATTACATTTATTTTATACTTTTAAGTGTATTTTTTACTTTGGAAGTGGTTTAATTTTTTGTTTAAAAAAACATTTTTCTCCTTTGTAGTCACATTTGATAAATTATTATTAAGTAACACATTTTAAGAACTTTTAAAATAAACTAAACTAAGTGTAACTACATAAGTATTTTTAATTTTATGTTTTGATAACACTTATGTACACATGACATAAGGTCTCCAAAAATTAATTACTGATACTTGAGGCACATGATCCACTGCTTATGTAAAGACGTATCAAAAGACTCAAACTAACAAAATCATCTCATGTATGGGTGACTCTCCGTAAAACGCAAACTCGCCCATAGAAAGAAATTTTTTTTTTCGAGTATGACAATTATTTTTTTGCATAATCGTCTTTACATGAGCAATAGATCATATGCCCGAAGTATCTGTAATTGATTTTACCAAACCTTTATTTAAGTAACTTCGATATTTTCATTTTATCAGCCGAATGTAAATGATATTCATAACACACTTAGGTACCTACATAACAGTCCGAATAAGAATACCTGCTATAGATTAACTTGGATTACGTATACAAGAATGCAGAAACATAGATTATAATGTATTCATTTTATTCATAAATCTGTTTTACGCAAAGTCGCTGTGACCGACATACACACACCGGCATATTTAGCGGGACATAAAATAAAGGTTTGATATCAGAATCATATACGGTTGCTGGCTGGTTTATACGTCATTTAATTTAAAAAGAAATATTTTCAAATTAAGAAAACAACTGAACATCACATTTTATGCAATTGTTTTAATTTTATTCAAATACGCCTTATCTGGAGCGAACTTCGAGTATTTCTTCCTTCTGAGTTTGATTTAAAATTTCATTGAAATACTGTTTTTTGTTAGTTTTTTTTAATCGCGTATCTTTTTGGAGTTGAGGACTGAATTATGCCTGACTTAGCCCCAACGGAGATTGCCAAGGCACTCGAAATGCGAAGAAATGGTCAAACCTACAGAGTGATATCCAGAGATCTTCGTCGACCAGTTTCAACGATCCATCGCAGTATCCAACGGTTCAGGGAGACCGGTACTTATGTGAGAAGAGCAGGACAAGGCAGAAAAAGACGCACTTCGAGTAGGGATGATCGTTTCATTCAGCGTCGTGTACGTAGGAACCCCCGTTTGACGGCCGTCCAAGCCCGACATGAGTTAGAAGCAGTGCGGGGCTTAACCGTAAGTGAGCGTACGGTACGAACAAGGTTCGAAGAAGCTGGTTTGGGTTAATTTGTGCCCGCCAAGGCTCCAAGGCTCGAGGTAAATCATCGTAGAAACAGGTTAACTTTTGCTCAGGAACATCGACTTTGGAACGCGGACCAATGGAGTAAGGTATTGTTTAGTGATGAGTGCAGAATTCTCTTAAATCAAATTGACGGCAGGCAAAGAATATACAGACGCAAAGGAGAACGATACATTCAGACAAATTTTGAAACTACAGTTGCATACGGTGGTGGATCAATAATGGTTTGGGCGGGCATTTGTTTGGAAGCTCGCACAGACTTGGTAGTGATTGACAGAGGGAGTCTGACTGCAGACCGCTATATCAGAGAAGTTTTATAAGACAATGTCGTACCGTTTGCCCCATATATCGGTGACGATTTTGTTTTTTGCAGGATAATGCTCGGCCACATACCGCTCGGGTAACTCAAGCTTATCTTAATGATATGAATATCACTGTTATGGAGTGGCCGGCGAGATCACCGGATATGAACCCAATAGAGCAGACTTGCTGAAAAGAAAAGTTAAGTCCAGAATTCCAGCTCCTGCCAACGTGGGTTGGCAGGAGCAAACGTGGGTGAACTGCGAATCGCCGTAGTTGAGGAATGGCGGAGACCATCCCAAGAGACCATCGATAACATCATTCTCAGTATGCCTGGGTAGAAACATTAATAAGAGCACGTGGAGGAAATACGCGATATGAATCACCATTTTTCTAATTTAATTAATTGTTATTTTAATATTAATTTTCACTTTTCCCGGTTACATGAAAAGTTCAAAAATGTACAAATGTATGTAAAATTTTTCACAAATTTTGCCTTTACTCGCAAAATTTGTTCTTAATGTGATCTCATTTTAAGTAAAACAAATGAAACTTTAAATAACAAAAGAAGTGTAGTAAGTAGATTTTAAAATAAAACCATATTTTTTTAATTATAGACCTTTTTATTGTGTTCCGCTAAACATGCCGGTGTGTTTAGTTACGTTAAAATTGCCAATTTGGAAATTTTACTATCATAAATTACTGATCTACTGTTTAAATATATAATTATAATTTTTTATTTATCTTGGCCGTAATATCATAAGAAATAAACATTTAATCAATAGATATTTATGTCTTATGATGTTAGAACCACAAAAATGTACAAGGCAATGCGAAGAGTAAAGTGTGACTAGAGTTTTTTTTGCCGGGGAGTTCAATGGGTGATGTTGTGGAATTTGTAAAACTTCATAAATTTGTGTTATTTCGGTTCTTAATGTGTAATATTGGTAGAATATTAACCATTAAATATTCGTTATTGTACACAAGTGTGGGCAAGTGGTACAACTTCTAAAAACGTGCTATTTTGTGTTTCCCGCCAAAACTCCTTAGGGACTTTCAGTAAAGCTTCTACCACTTTACTGAATCGACTGACATGACGCATAGACTGTACTGACTAGGACTGGAGACTTTAAACTTTGACTAGACTTTAGACTTGACGATATAGGAATACGGTGTTGAAAATTGAAACGAAAGTTCTATTTCCCGCTTTCTTAACTTGACACTGGCAAACGGTTATAAGCCGATGCCATATAAAAAAAAAAAAAAAAAAAACTGTTACTAAAATGTTTTTGCTGTTGACAATTAGTAGGCTTTTGATTAATTAAAAATATTATTTCGGTAGTGTGTTTAAGCCTTATAAAGGTTGAATAACTACACCACAGTCTACACTCTACAGACATAATATATTTGGACTTCATCATATTTAACCAATATTAAATCCTGAATTGTAGGTACCTATTTCCCAAAACTTGTCTAAAACTTTCCAAAGTACATAACTGTACAGCTACACTTTAGATGGAAACTTCGTGGTCCATACGTCTGTTACTGCCATTGAAATACGTTGATTTCCAGGTACATTAAGAAAGTAGTTGTACAGTATGACGATCTGTCATAAAAGTAAACGCAAGACTTATTTCGAACTATTGTAATAATTTATACCCGGTTTCGAAATCTTTTTGTCAGTATCTTATTTAATAAAATAAAGGCCTTTTGATTGGTTAACGTGTTTGCGTCATCCAATCAAAAGCACTGTTACCTATATTATATAAATAAACCACCGACAAAAAATCTTAGAAAATCAAATATTTTATTTGTTACAGAGATTTGGATGATTGCTGTCAACAAGAACAGTTGTGATTAGTGAACGATGTAAATAGATGTATAGCTCATAATAGTGTTGTGTAATTTATACTTTTGTTACTTTTATACAATTTTACAAATAAATTATAAGACTTTTATATCTTTCTTTCTCCTGCTTATCGTGTCACTGCATTTATCATTTTCCATGTACCTTTTTTACTTTTCTTTTGATCATGTAAAATATTGTTATCAGTTATAAGCCCTTTTGGAACAACATAACAATATTTTTTATAAAAACTATAACCCGACTACATAAATTATATAGCCTGTTACCTGGTCTATTATTACGAATCTGTTGACACCTCATATATTAAAATCAGACCAGAAATTTAGGCACTATTGTGGAACAAACATGCATTCATACATACATAGACTGCTAAAATTATTAAAAATAAAATTGGTACTTAACTTTTGGTAAAAGCAGGATTTCCCAACCTTTTTTCACCGAGTTTTCCCTGGGATTATAAATAATACTTTAATTTTACTCTAGGAATTTTTGTCAATATTTAGGTATTTATTTCCATAAAAATCACTTTTTGTATGGGAAAAAATATTATTGTAACTTGCCAAAACTTGGCTTAAAGTATCTGACGAGGCGTCAATTCATATTATTTAACATAAAAAAAACTATGCTTAATTTGCGGGTTGCCCCCTTGACATCTCTCGTATGTCCCTCTACGGAGATGCACAGAACTGGTTTGGAACTCCTGGTATAAAGCATTTGTCAAGACTGTTTCTAGGCAGGTCCGTGTTTACCTGTCTCAATTACAGTTTTTGCACGTGGTTACAAGTCATTGTTTCAATAATAAGTGTACTTTATTGCAACATACCAACAGCTTTTAAATGACAAGGTAATTAAACATAAATATAATTTTTAAAATTGCTACTGCTGCTCAAAAGGAGAGTCAAAGAATGGTTTTTATAAACAAATTTACAAAAACAAAGCCTATATTTTTTTCAAATTTTAGCTAGAACAAGAACTTTTGTAGTTTGCGTTATGATTTATTTTGATTTGTGATTGTAATTCAATTGCAATCCTCTTAAGAAACATTCAGTAAAGGTATCTTTAATAAATGAAAACCAAAATGTTTTTATGAATTTATTAGCCTAAAATAGTGATCATTTAGTCCAGCTGAAACAAAATAAAAATGTATGTTAGAAAACTTAAATATACAACAGCTATTCTTTAGACTTTAGAGGGTTCTGATCGATCAGAAATTTACTGGTCCTGGTGCAACATAAGTAATAAATGCCACTTTACTAATACAAGACTCATAGATAAGAACTTCAATAAGCTAGCTGTTATTCTACTCATGTTTGAGTAACTTATGCCCGGTTTCTGAGGTTTTATTGTCGGTAGTTCATTGACTAGCAGTTTATATTATAGACAAATAGCCTTAGAAACCGGGCATGAAACTAGTAACAGATGACATGCCAGAATATGTACAAGACTGTAGTAAACAACTTATACGGAAACCAAACAATCTACTTGATATTGGGATCTTATTAGTGTGCATGTAAATTCTGACACTTGTCCTAAGATACTGAACTGAACTGCAGTAGTCCAGTCCTATATACAATAACCTAGTAAACATTACAACATTGTAAACGCACCTTCTTAAATCCAATGTCATGTGCATATTCTCTAAAGCACTGTCTGCAAATGTTAAGGCCGTATTTGCGAATAAGACCATGTCGGTTGGAGCATGCTCGGCTGAAAGAAGCACTCGTGTTAGCACGTGTTTTAACCAACACAATTGATTTGACAAGTTCGTCGAAAGGCTTACCATGAGCGAGATCCCTGACCGTATTTACGGGGGTGAGAATACCAAATATTTGCGTGACCCATGATCAAAGCAGTTTTCTTACACCAAACGCTTGGAACCACGTCCAAAATGGCTGATGATAGAACCAAAGAGAAGTAAATTGCAGAAGTTCTGAAACGTCATTAAAAAACATAGAGTCAGATATATTTGACAATAGGTTTTTTTCTTAATTTTTTTTTATATATATGGCGTTGGCTTATCTTAAAACTATTTGCCAAAGTCAAGTAAAAAAAGCGGGAAATAGAACTTTCGTTTCAATTTTCAACACCGTATTCCTATATCGTCAAGTCTAAAATCTAGTCAAAGTCCAAATAAATAGTCAGTACAGTCAATGAGTCATGTCAGTCGATTCAGTAAAGTGGTAGACGCTTTACTGAAAGTTCCTAAAGAGTTTTGGCGGGAAATACAAAATAGCACGTTTTTAGAAGTTGTACCACTTGCCCACACTTGTGCACGTTAACGAATATTTAATGGTTAATATTCTACCAATATTACACATTAGGAACCGAGATAACACAAATTTATGTAATTTTACAAATTCCACAACGTCACCCATTGAACTCCCCGGCCTCCCTTTTTTCTTTATACTAGTGATAAAAGTCCAGTACCCAAGTTTTTGTGGATCGGTGAGTTGAGCAATATTCTTTCATTTTTGTTCATTGGTCACTCAAATTAAAACATTATTTTGAGGCAGGCCACGAGTCGTACCAGCCGTACCAGTCATACCATTGAATCTAATTTAGATTTTAGCCAGTCTTTGAGCCTATGTTGAATGTTCCCACGTTCCCACGAGCGGTTTTTTCGTCGGCGGCGTTAGTAAAAACAGGGTTTGGTGTTTATAATAACAACTAAACTTAAAGTGGTTTTTTCTCAATATAACAGAGCTGATAATCAAACATAAGTTGTCGACGACTCTACACTAACACTACACGAATGTCGAGTTGTTCTACATCGAAGAAGCTATTATAATAGCGCAGAGTTCTAATTACACTGCTGTTTTTATTAATTATGCTGATACAAAAATTTTTTCGTGCGTACAAGGGCTAATGGCCATCCTCACGCTTCAGCCTGCAAATCCAGCAACCTGCCAATTAAAGCAGACTAATAAACTGTTAAAATAAAAAAAAATGTGTGTGTCAGCTCCAACGGCTCCGACGCACGACTGGAGTTTAGTAAAATTTGGTGTACAATGCTAAGCGACCGACACATCTACACTAAATATGACGGCCATAAGTACCGGCGCTGAATTTGCAGGCTGGACGGCCAGGATGGTCATAATGTACTCTATGGATTGTTTTCGTCATTGGCACGTCACTTGACAGATGTCAATTATGATTTGTCAAAAGTTCCTTTCTGAATATATTTTGTAAAATTATTTCACCTTTGTTGACTCTAATTTAAATTTCAGAGTTCAAATTTCAAGATGGGAATAATTACGAGTTTAGTAAAAAACATATTAAAACTAATAATATATATAACCGTATTCGCCACAATAGTATTGCTAATACCAAATCTTCCACCGTATACACAGTTTACAAAATTACAGTAAGTTTTTAAACGCCGATTAACTTACGAGTTCCTAGCCCGCTGTTATAATTCTAACAAAACCTACTTTTTCGTAGACCCGAACCAACCCTACCAAGAACAGGGGCCTTGGCACCAAATGAGGCATTGAATAATCCGGGAAAACTTTTTGAGGGGAAAATTCTGGGTCCAGAAAAGTTTGAAGTGCACAATGGTGAGGTGTTCACGGGGCTCGCGACCGGAGAGATCGTCAAACTGTCACCAGCCGGTCATGTCACATTTGTGACTAAATTTGGTAAACCATGCAGTGAGTATTTTACTTATTCTAGAAATATAGTGGTGAGGTGTACACCGGGCTCGCGACCGGAGAGATCGTCAAACTGTCACCAGCCGGTCATGTCACATTTGTGACTCAATTTGGTAAACCATGCAGTGAGTATTTTACTTATTTTAGAAATATAATAAAATATTAAGTAGAAATTAGAAACATTTTAAACTTTTACGGTGAGAAAACTCCCTTATTCTGAAAAACCCCTCTTTGTATGATGTAGAGTCAGTCAGGCATTGAAAAAAAATGCAAATAAAATTGTAATTCATAATTTAATATTAATTAGGTGTCATAAATTAACATAGTATTTAATTTCAGCTGGTCTACAGCAAGAGCACATATGTGGCCGTCCACTCGGAATGCATATTGACAAGAAAACTAACCAACTGTATGCAGCTGATGCTTACCATGGCATTTGGAAGGTTGACTTGAAAACTGGCAAAAACCAGTTACTTGTTTCTCCTGATATTGAAATAAATGGCAAAAAACCAAAACTGATTAATGATATTGCACTAGACAATAATGGAGATCTGTTCTGGACAGACTCTAGCACCGACTTTGCTTTAAAAGATGGTTCACATACAGTTTACTTGGATCCATCGGGAAGGTAATTGTTCTTACTCGTAAATATTTTTAAAAATTATTCACTTATAGTGTCAAGTTATTGTAGAATTATTGTATGTATTAACATGTTTTCTATTTTTAGATTGTTCCATTACAATGCTGCCAAAAATGTGAGCACAGTTGTGGCTGAGAAATTAGGATTTGCAAATGGAGTGGTCATTTCACCAGACAGACAGTTTGTTTTGGTGGCAGAGACCATATCATACAAAATAACCAAAATATACATCAATGGCCCAAAGAAGGGAAAATCTGAGGTGTTTGTTGCGGGTCTGCCAGGTATTATTCATTTACTTTTTTTTATTACTAGCTGTATCCAACAGATGTTGTTCTGTCTTAACTGTGAATTGGAAAAAAATAAATAACTACATATATCGATCCTACCTATCAAGCTGCCAACCTAATTACCTACTTACATACACTTACAAATTCAACATCAAAAACCTCCTATAGCAGATTTTTCTAAAATAGAACTATTCTCATTCCTACAAAACAAATAAATTTAACACACCATAAAATATTACATTTGACTACAAAGTGACACTGGATATTTGAATTTCCACTATTCGTCCATTGTTACATCAAATGTATGGAAAAAATTAATTTCCCTTTTTATCATTTTATTAACCTTCCCTTAGCTTCCACAATTATTTCTAGATAAAAATTAGCCAAATCGATCCAGGCTTTCTCGAGGTTTAGCAAAACGGAAACTGCAAATAATTTTTGAATATAAGATAATATAAGGACCAAGACAATATAATTTTTATTACAAAGTCATATAAAGCTGGTGAAACAGGTTTGTTTTTCTTGTTTATTAAGAACTGTATTACAATTTAAATTCTATAAAAAATCGAAAACAGAATGTCAAATCAGAAAAAACTGTTTAGTTATGTGCAGTCCAATTATTTTTTATTACATTTTAGAAATGTTTGCTGTAAAGATACAGAACTGTTATATAATTTTTGGGTCATTAAAACAATTTCTACATAAACAAAAACTAGAATTCACAAGTCCATGAATACCAGTCTTAAATTAATAGTTTTATGTACAAAGAAATGTTTTCTGTTGTGAATTTGGGTTATGAAATAATTTTTTAATCATGTATACTTGTAGTAGCCCTACAATTATCATGAAGGTTATTTGGAGTCCCGACCAAAAGTCTACAATAAATGTTTCCTCCATGGCCACGTAACTGTCCCGAGTCTTGATAGCACCATACACGTCCAGCATGTGCCTAGCTTTCAACACATACTCCAAGCAGAGGGTCAACGAGTTTATTATTACTCTCACATCCAAGTTATAGGTGTTGCCATCCTTGTCCGTTCCTATCCAATCCACTATTTCTTCGAGCTCCTGCCCATCGTCAGTAACAATTGTGACCTCTGCATCACTTCTGTTGGTTCTGTCTTCAAGGACGACGTCTATGAACACCAGTTTTGAGTTCATCAAGCTGAACGTGTTGTCTAAACAGATAACATAATCGCCCTCCTGTTCCAATTCCAATATAATGGAATTCTGTGATCTCTTGTAGTCCGATATGATCTTCGTTCCATCCGGATTGATGATATCCACCGATATGTCCAAATCCCCATGCTGTCCATCTAGCACCTGGTAATACAGCTCCATAAACTGTCCAGGTTTTCCATTTTCAAAGAAGCATGTCTGCGTTCCGGCTTCCACTCGAAAGTTAAGATTTGTTTCGTCAATTTTTATAGCAAATGCTACTGTGAAGACACACAAAATTATTACATATTTCGACACGTTCATGTTTTATAACGTCTTAAATAACACTGAAATGCAAGATGTGTTCTGTCTTAGCAAATATTATGTTTGTTCAAGTGTTTTATAAGATTTTAAAATACCATATAGTACAATGAAGTATGTTTAATGTTTACTTTTACGTTCAAATATATTATAGACATTATACTAGAAGTATGGATAGGAAATAATGATTGAGAAATGATTTAGAAATTTTTGATAGGAGGTAGGTGAATTAAAGTATTTCGCCAATACTTTTTTTATGTTCATTCGCTTATTATTGTACGCAAGATAAAACATCAGTTCGACGGCCCACGCAGTAAGTAGGAAGTCAGGATCTGATTTATCTAACAACAATGTTCATGACTCTACCTTTTTGCCGCAGGCACTCCCGACAACATGCGCGCTCTTCCCGACGGCTCGGGCGTGCTGGTCTCGCTATACACCGTCTTCGACGACGACCACCCACTAATATCAAAATCGTTGCAACCACTACCGCTTGTACGAAAATTCCTAATCCGAACCTTACTCATGGTCGAAAACACGTTTGACTTCTTGAACACCCAAGTACCGCATCCGATCTTAGAAGACATCGTTTATAATGTAAGTTTTTCATTAATATTTGATTATGACATTATTTATTCCATAAATTAAAAACATCTTCTAAGATACTATAACACCTAGTGGCTAATGTAATGTGCGCCTTGAATACCTAAACATAAAAATTGTCGTGCATTACCATGGACCAATAAAACTTTCCTCCATGGCATTACTAATAAAATATAATAAATACATACTTCATAAAACCTAAAGTTAATAGTAACATAAATTTCATACACAGCTGGGCAGCTTCAGTAGCATATCGGGAATGTTGTCCGGAATGTCGGGACTTGTACATTTCGACTGGAACGGCAACATCGTCGCCTCCTACTTCAGTGTTGACGGCAAAACGCCCATCATGACTGACGCCATCGTGGTCAACGACAAACTGTGGACGGCGGCCCCGCAATACCAAGACTATGTCGCCACGTTCCCTGCACCTCCGCAACTAAAAAAAGCTTTTGCAGCCACCAAAGTTGAAGAAAAACCTCAAATCAAAAAAGTTGAACCACCTAAAGCTACCGCACCCCCGCCCAAAGCGACGCAACCACCTGTGCAAAAACCAGCTCCCACTAAACCTGTAGAAAACAAACCCGAGACGAAACCCGCTCAGCAAGCGACACCCCCTCCAGTGCAAAAACCTGCACTTACCAAGCCAGTAGAAAAACAAGAAGAGAAGAAACCTGCTCAGCAAACAACACCACCGGCGCAACAAAAACCCGTTCAGCAATCAACGCCATCTCCTGTACAACAAAAAACAACAGAGAAGTCAAAGCCTGCGGAAAGTAAGCAACCTGAGAAAAAACCTGTGAATCCTCCGCAACCAAAGCAGAATGCCAAAGCTGCTGATGCACCAGTCAAACCAAAAGATACTAAACCAACCCAGCAAGTAGTCCCAGAGACTGTCAGACCAGCAGAAAAAGCCAAGACCCAAGCGAAAGACCAACAGAAGACCACACCAACCAAGACAGAAACCAAACAGCCTCCCAAAGCTGATAAACAGATCCCGGTGAGGGAAGATATCCCATCTGACACCGCAAAGCCCAGCAACGAGAAGTTGAAGGTCATCAAAAAGTCTGGACCCGACGTCATTCCCAACCCAAATGTGTGATACACTAAGCACATTCCACACAAAAATTTAGGAACGAACTGTTAACATTCACATTTAAATGGTTCAGGGGAACATTTTACATTGTTATGTCATTTGAAAACAATCATTCCATATTTTGATATTTTTGATCTCCTAATTTGGATATATATTTTTGGTTTATTAAATCTAATTTTATGCCATTTATTTATAATTTAAAATATTGCAAAACAAAAGAAAAGTAATGGAGAACTTATTGTTATATTTTGTTACCACTTAGTTAAGACGTGCAATTTCCTTACAACTGGAAAGTACCTTTTAAATATTATTCGAAACTAATATTTAGTTATATTTCAATGTTCAAAAACTTAGTTTAAGAGATAAATAATGTATATTTAAAAAACTTAAACGAACCCAAAATTTGAAGCAATAATTACATTCTCATGAACTACATACACATACTATGCTTTACTTTATTTTTATCTTGATAAAATAAAATATTTATGCATGTGTTATTGTAACCTTGCGTCTTAAATTAAAATACTTTACAGATATTATTTTATTGGCTATAAAATTGCTTACATAAGGTTGTTTTATGAGTATCACTATTTTATCTTTTTACAAAATCTGTTACATATTTTATTTTGAAGGTTGTATTAATATTAAGACAAAGTAATAAGTTAATTTTTTAATCAATATTTAATATTGCATTTGTCGACATTTTTATTTTTGTAATTTAATAACAAGAATAATAATAAATAAGTTTTTTTATTGCACAAATCCACGTGAAACACCTTGGCATGAATCTAATATATTATTTAATTAATATCCAAAGTAAAAAGAAGAAAGTCAAAAGAGGAGAATTTTGAAAAGGGTTGAAAATAAAAGAACAGTGTTTGTATAAAATTTGTATTTTATGAACAATGTAGATGAACAAACTTCACCCATAGTATAAGGACATCGAAGTGTGTACGGTCAGCAAATACATTCCATGAGAAGTAAAGCATATATTGACAATAATCACCTGTAAATAACATTTCCAGTGATTATTTTTGATTGTAGATATGCCACGCCACCCACCCAAAGAATATTTTGTATTTTTGACCATACAAGTTATATCAATAAGGTAAGTAACAAACTTACTGTGGGTCCCTATATTGTAGGTAATTATTTAGAAGGCTTATGGAATCGAACTTACTAATCTGCCCCCTAGCACAATATTTATGAACAAAATATTATAACGTTAGGCGTGTGAAGAGCTTTGTCGACGGCGCGCTATAGACATATTTCCCGGTGCGTTTATGGCAAAACGGTATTTTTTTTATTACATAAATGAATAATTGCTCTGAATAAGACAGTTTACAAAAGGAATAGTATACTTAAAATCAAAATTTTCAAAGATATTGCGGATTGTTTGAAGCACTTTTGTGAGTCTCGTGAAAACGCCCCATGTTAAAGTCGTACAAGTAGGTGATGTCACACGCTACTAATGATGCTACGAAATGTAAGGCCATATGCACAAAATTTCTGATATCTCGTAATTTTACGCGTTCATGTTGATACATAGCATAGTTAATTATTTTTGTATTTGTAAGTAAACTAATTATGTAGGTTTTATACACTAATATTGTATAAAATATTTCAATTTTTTTGTGACTTAGAAATGCATATAATTACAAAACTACACATAAAATCCTAATTCTTTTTACTCTTATCAAGTTTTAATACCTAATTATTTCTTAATTTATTTTAAAAAATGACATGTAGGAAAATACCCAATTGTGCTAGGGCGGCTGAATATGTATAAATATACCGCATGCCGTAACTATGGTTTGTTAAAACATTTGTATTAGTCGACCCGTTAAGCTTAATCGTTAATGGAATGTTAACCATGTGTTATGGGTTTCGTTTTATATTTCAAAATTTAATATTTGTTCCTTGACGATTTTACTATGCAACATAGCTTCAAGTAATAAAAAATTATATGAGTGAGGAAGTAATATAATTTTTTGTAGCTCTTGATGCTCTTGAAAAAAAAAAATTATTAATATGTTCTCAATTAAACCTACTATTATTTAGGCAACCTATTTCTTGTGCTCCATTGAGCAAAACCACGTGTTTCGTAACTAGCTTTTACACACTTGGTGCCAATTTCACCACCGCCTGTTAAAGTTATTCGTATCGTTGATTATATATCATGTTCTCTCTTGTTCTTCGTATTAATGAAAGAGAAGGCATAATATTAAGACAAACTAGTAACAGGCGTTAGTGAAATTGGGACTAAGTTTCTGCCAGTTTTGCACCAAAGTTAACAAACTTTGTCTAGTAAATAGAAACAGCAATGTGTTGTCAATACAACTCTAACACTAGCGACGCCACTACACTATACAAGTCCAATTCGAAAGAGCTTTAATAATATGTACACACTATGAAACATCACTTCCTATATAAACGTTATTGCATCATACTATTTACTCGCATCATTTGTTTTAATGCTCAGTAAAAATAGTTTCAGTACTGCTACAAAATAAATACCACAGTTAGTGTAGGTACAGCTTGGCGAACAAATTAGATCAAAACAATTCTGAATGTTTATTTTAAAAACTTTAATTGACTACGTCCCAATTTCACCAATGCCTGGTAGTGTTAATCGTATCATGCCTTCTCTTTCATTAATACGAAGAACGTGAGAGATGACATGATATTTAATCGACGATTATCTTAAACGGGCGTTGGTGGAATTAGCACTTGGTCCATATAATAATGTCTACTCATCAATTGCCAGTCTGTTTATTAATATTGAATATTTGTTAAATTAATAACTTAAATTAGAACAGTATATGCGGAGAACTGTGTATATTGTACTAGCTAATTATTTACCATAGTCATCAAGGTACCGGTTTAATAATGTGATTGGCCTCCTATTTCTACACAATTAACAAATTGGTAGAAACTTATAGAAATATACTACCCCTTACTAATAAAAATATTTATACAATGGATAAGCTATACAATGTTTTGTCTTTGTCTGTCAAATGACTTTTCGAACATCAGACAAGGACAAAACAATGTATAGCTTAACCACACACATTTTTATTAGTAAGGGAGAACTATACAGTACAGTTGTTATATTATGATAAACAGTTTACTTTTAGCCTCACGTAAATTTAATAAAATAGAATACCGCTTTTTTTTTTACTTCTAAATCTTTTAATACAAAAAAACTCAGTTTTCTAAACACTTTGCAGGGCTTTAATAGTTACAGACTGATAAAAAATCAAATCATACAGAAAATTAAAAAAAAAAATTAATTTACTTGGCGGGATTAAAAATTTACATAAACTCGATAAAATAATATTTTCAGACAGCTTCACACAACAGAAATAAATAAAAATTATTACAAACAAAAATTACAGTAGAAATAAATAATAATTGCTTAACATAAACATTATTAGTATCTACCTACCCACGGGAAAGGTTGTTCTCTAATTAGTGTTTTTTAGTTTTATAATAATTGCCATTATGGTAGATGGCTGGCGGAAGGTGTTAACTTGTTATTGTTATTTAATTCGTAAATTTTCATTTACGTTAGCTTTAGTTCACATTTCACCAACGCCCGGTAGTGTTAATCGTTTGTGTAAATATCATGCCCTCTCTTTCTTTAATACTAAGAGCGAGAGAGATAACATGATATTTAAATAATGATTAACTTTAACAGGCGTTGGTGAAATTGGCACCTAATCTTCATATACTTAATTGTAATTGTTACTGCTGCTAAGTTAGTAGTTATAGGCTTCCAGGCACTCATCTATACAAATATTATAAAGGGAAAAGATTTGTTTGTTTGTTTGCTTTGAATAGGCTCCGAAACTACTGAACCGATTTTGATGAAATTTGGCACAGACATAGAGTAGACCACGGAGAAGGACATAGGCATTTTATCGCGTCACAATATATGGGTCCCGCGGGATTTCCTATTGGTCGCGGGCGACATCCAGTATCTAAATAAAATGCTAAGGTCTTCTTTGGTGCTTACATGTGGGGATTGTTTATATGAATTAAGTCAACCCACTACTGTATTATGTACTTTGTGATTCTGCGCCTCTAGAGTTATTGTGCCCTTAAATCTCTTAACTTCTAAAATTTGGGCCACGCAGACTACTTAGCGTCGTCGCTCAAAATTAAATTCAACCGTAAAGACTTCAAGCTAATATTTATAACATTAGCTGTCTCATACGGTTGAATATAATTACACATTTTCTAGACGACATAACGAGTAGCCTCATTAGAGCCATTATGTTAACCTGTTCTAGCTAAAGCCTGACCACTAATATAAACCCCTGCACTGATGGCGATTTTTTTTGTAGCAACACTACAAAAAATCCTCTAAAACTGATAATGTGATTGGTCAAATCTTCATTTCAGTTTGTTGAATTTTCCGCAACACTGCGAGGTTTTCTATACTCCTGCACGCGTGATATGACTACCGTAGAAATGGTTTCTTTCTACGGACGTATAGACAAAACGCATTTCTATGGTGGTCGTGCTGAGCGTGCTCATCGTGCTGGTCAGGCTAATTGTGCCCATTTAGCCACATACCGTACAGTAGAGCGGTAGCTATATAAACACTTGTTCCGCGGCTAGCGCGTCCGAAAACGGCTTGACCACCCACCGGGTCGCGAAGTAGAATATCAGTCCGAACGTGATGGAGATGGGCAGCGCGGGTAAAGCCTTCTTGAATATCGTCAGCAGCAGGAGGGTAAGACACAGGCCCTGTAACAAGGGGTATTTTGTTATAACACACAATATGCACATCTGCTGCTGCCTTTGCAGGATTCCGAGGAGTTGCAAGTGCTTTACCGTCCTATACAATTATAACTTGTTTAAAAAAAGCGGGACTGGGATAAATGACGACTACATATTATAGTCAGCTCACGTATCGCATGCAGTCGTCATAATGTTTCATTCCGTCTTTATTTACAGGATTTGTAAGGATAATATCGCAGCACTTACGATGAGTATGGCGACGAAGCAGGCGAGCGTGGTGTTCCAGTCGCCGTAGGAGCTGGCCTTGCCCACCAGCACGCTGTAGAAGATGAAGTCGCCCAGACCCAGCTTCACGCCCTCTATGAACATAAATACGTAGTAATAAATAATTACGTTTATTAAAGTGATTTCCACGCGGACAAAAATTATAGATGGTTCCTTTATACAGATGAATAGACAAAAAAGAAATCTGTCATTTTGTCTACACAATGTCAGTATCTCGTGTAGACAAAACGCATTTCTACAGCGGTCATGCTACGTGTTCAGGGACAACTATACGAAAAAAAAAACCTACACACTCAACCCGCAGTAATCTGACAAACTTTTGACAAGGCGGTATTGGACTACATTATTTGTCAGATTATAAGATACATTGAGACCAGTAAACGGGTGGTAGGGATTTTGCTATGACCTTCCATAAATATCTTTAAAAATGAATATGGAATAAATAATTACTTTTATTACCTTTACAGACATCTGGAGCACATTGTAATCCGACAAGTTATATAATTTTTTGCCAACGGGCGTATGACGTGTAGGATTACAAGGGACTCCACACGAGTGGGACAACAACATTCACTCACTCTCCTCGTCGTCCTGCGCGGCGGGGGCGGGGCGCTCGACGCGCGTGCTGTAGGCGGCGCCGGGCGCGCTGTCCACCACGAGCCGCCGCGCCCCACCGGCGCTGCCCGCGTTATACGCCGCAAAGCCGCCGTCGTCCTCCGGCGTCTCTCGCGCCGCGCCCGATCTGGACCCCGATTCTGCAATTCGCGTTGAACGAAAGAGGCGTGTGATTTTAATATAGCCTAAACTTCCTCAATTACGTAATGTATGTTTTTATGTTAATTGTATAGGTGTGTGTGTCAAAAATTGTGTAAATAAGCCACAGCTTATTTACACAATATGGTCGAAAATCCATAAAAAAACCCAGAGTAGGTATCGTTTTTTTTTTCATACATCGTCTCACGTAAGTAATTTCCATAGAAAAACTGATCGATTTTGGATTTTATCTCGCTTATAACTTCTATACCCGACGTATTTCGGGTGGTGGCATCAAATATAATTTAAGTATTAGCAACCATTTCTACTCTGGGGGTCTCTAGGTATATGACCAACACCTTTTAGTTAAATAAATTCCGCAGATTGGTTCTTTAAATTGAACATAATAATTATTGTCTATGTTGGTTTGATAACATATTACAGACTCGCCCCCTTACTAATTAAAATAATTCTAATATTCAATGTTGCCGTCTTTTTCTGTCAAGTAACTTTTTCAATGTGTCGGACAGTAACATTATATACAGTTCTGCAAATATTTTTATTAGTAGGGGGTTTATTAGTAATCAATACAGATGTTATGTTTGAATGGTTATCACATCTTAACCATTCACATGATAATATATTTTTAAAGTAAGTATTGTAACTACGTCAATTTTGAAGGCAAGTTTAAACAGCGCTTCAAGCTGGAAATCGAATTGTTACATGCAAATACTTGGGATGAAATTGAATTTGGATGAATATTGAAGGAACGGTAGGTAAAGTGATGACGATGGGACAGATGTGTGTTGGTATGTGACGGACCGCGCGGGTTGAGGGGGCGGAGCTCCCGGGGCGGCGCCTCACCTTCACCCTGCAGCGGTGCCGCTAGCACGTACATCACGGTCGCTGCAACACAACACAATGGTTAGTACATTGACAATCGTTCAGGGCTTGTACACAAAACTATTACGCATCGTAAGGATGACGTCGCAACTCGCAACCATTCAGTTATCACATGTAATGGGTTTTTTATTGAGAGCACTCGATTTTTCAAATAAAATTTTAATAATATTGTAAAGGATATTCTATGACAATAGGTATGGAAAATAATTTCAGCCAATTAGTCGCCGCGACTGCGCTGGAGAACAATTTTTGACGACAAATTCGCATAAAATAGGGCTTTAAATTCCTGTAAAATCGAGTTATGTTTGCTTTAAGGCAGCAACAAATGAATGTGGTTTCATAATAATATCACACAACTTTTTTATACACTTTTTCACTTTATTTATATAAATAGTGTCATATTATTATAAACATGAATTTCCACCAAGAACCAACAGTACACTCAATCAGTTATGACTGTGGATGTGGACACGCAGACAGCGTGGACAAGAAGTTTCACGTAGGCCCTCAGAAAGTAATCGAGCGGTGTTAAATTCCACGCTTTCCGTGGTCAGTTGATGTCGCCACCGCTACGACGAAGCTCTCGAACATATCAATCAATAAATTAAAATTTTCGCGTTGCATGCTGTAACGTAGTTACATTCCCTTTCAATAAAATCGATTATTTCGGCGTTACTCGCGTCATCTATGATTTGTATAATTAATTATTTAGTCATTTTTCGAGGCTTAAAGCGCCATCTATCGGCGAACGTCCTTACTAACGGCGTCAGCCTTGCTTTAATACTTAGTTCGTAGATCGATTTTACTTTCGTCTTAAATCTTTGAAAAATAATAATTTAGTTTTTAATAATGAAAATACAGTAAATTTTTAATATTATATTACATAATATATTGATTATTGATATAATATCTTCTTATTTTGATTTCTGGATTTCTTATCTTTACGCTTTAGTTTATAGTTGTCAAGTTTAAAAAAGAGGAAGGAAAGGTATATATATGGCACTTCCTCGAATGACATTTCCTTTTCGAATTAAATTTTCGCTAAGACTCAAGATGTAGTCGTTATAAATAATTATATTTTAATCCCGTGTTCCACGGTGAGTAATTTAGTGTATCTGTGTTGTGAATATTTGGGAAAATCATGCTTGTATTAAAACGCAGTATTCTTTCATGTAAACTATCATCTTGGTAAATTAGTTGTCAATTATTTGATTGGCCATACCACGTGCTCAATTGTAGTTTCGTCTTTCCAATCTAGCACTATTAAAATGTTACGATGTTTGTATCATATTGGGTCCTAAATATCATCTTATCTTTTTTATTTTGCCTACCTTTGTAATGGTCACACAGCCCGTGATTTTTGATCGTTTGGGGTTGAAATCGCGCTGGCTGTAGGACCGGACTCCTACCGACACATTACCGTGATTATTCCAGGAACTTTTTTGGTTTGGTTAACAGGTTTGGGGCACGAAACACCGCCAACTACAGCATTCGAGGCACCAATTAAAAGGACTTATATCTAGCTGGAGTTCAGAGTGCTGATAGTCATTGGACGGGGATTTATTTATTTTTTGTTGAGACGATCTATCTACGACGGACGGACGCAGCGGTGACGGAGAAGCTTCCAGGAGTTGGAGCCCTATCTCGCATCCGCCACGTGCTAGACACCTGGATCCTCAGCTAAGTTCCCACGTGGATTAAAGCCCCTTACCACTACCTTGACACCAAGAGGCTAGTCCAGACCATACGGCCTTCTGCCCACGACCCCTATTTTTTCCTTTTTTTTAAATATATATATTGTCACGGAGAATCTTATTTTATTTTTAATATCACCCGTAACAATGCAAGTAGCGGCGTCCTGTTGGAACCACATGTTGTGAGATCCGTACCGTCTATCCTATGCCACATTTTTTTTAAAACGTCATGAATTGGGCGCAAGCAAGGTGCAACTCACGGAACGTTAGGCGAATAGAGAGCTGATTTTGATAACACATTTTAACAATTTCTACGCATAAGCGTGTTGCTTTCCATGGTAAATTGGCATGATTAAATAAGTATTCAAAACATATTTTACAGCCCTAGATTATCAAGATAGCCACAGTATGCGCAGTCCAAGTTGGAGAGTCTCTATTGAAAAACCCTTTATTATATTATATGGTTGTGTGACATTACCCTTGCGATGCGACGAGGCATTACAGTTTTGTGTGCAAGCCCTAAGAGTGTGAATATGTACCTTGGGGTAGAAAAGACGTAAAAGCCAAAACCCTACTTTACAGGAGAATCAAAAAACAAAATTGAAAAAAATAAATCGACTAAAAAACTTATTTTCTTGTATGTATATTATCTCACATATGTTATTTTTTTATGTTCTTTGCAATAGAAAACCTTATTTTATTATCAGTCTCTTAGTTTAGAAGTTGGCGTGGATTAATGACCAAATTTTTTTTGTATAAATGGTTTATACACTTCATATTTCTTTCAGGTGTCATTTGAATGAGTCGTAACTAGAAGTAGGTCGTTGTCATTGAGCTAATAGGGACCGTGCAAGTTATGACGGGGATAATTGAACGACCGCAGCACCTGCCGCCGCAGAAATGTGCAACAATAGGGGCTAAGTCGAACTTGTCAATGACTTACTTTGAAAATTTTATATTAAATACGAGACAAACTTGTTTAATTTAATCGTTTTCTCGAAAACGGTAACATTATTTTGTTCTATAATCAATAATTTACGCAGCGTATGCGCTGAAAGATATGGTAAAAATTTTACACCACATTATTGAAGATTTGCAGGTATCCCTATTTTTTTCTAGTAATAAATATAGCCTATATGTAATAGTAATAATGTAGCATTCTAATGATGTAAAGCTATTGCATAGCTTCTATCGCGGGCCTTGAGCGCGGGGACCGAATCCAGAAATTCCGTAACGAAAAAACCTCACGCTCCCCACTTCGACGGGCACGGAGGTGTGGCTTGAAGGCCGTGCATCGTCTAACGTCGTTTCAGTTCGGCAGTCTTCGACACGGCGTTGTGTGCGTGCGATAATGCTATGCAATAGCTTTACCGCGGCAGTCCCCGAGTGCCACACGTCTTTTTTTTTACGATCGGTCCAGTAGTTTTTGCGTGAATTGGAAACAAAAATACACAAATATCGAATAATATAGAAATCTTTCATCTTTATAATATACTAATATAAAAGTATTGATTATTATAGATAGTATATAGATATTTACAAATGTCTATAAAAGTACAATTTTTTTGTCTTTCTTTAAGTCTTTTATTTACTATAACTTAAATAAAATGAAAAGCACTTTTCATTCGCTATTTGACATAAACCCCTAAAGTTGCATTTGCGGGATGTCGGTAATGTCGTGCACGGTTCCTATAGACCACGATAAAAAATATAGAAAATCGTAAAATCACTTGGCCTGTACCTTTGGAATGTGTAGAGTCGTAACTACAATAAGTTTATAGTAATAATACATACCTCACTATAAACTTGGGTAACAAAAACCACCATACTTTAGTATGGTGGTTTTTGTTACCCCGCTTTACCTACTTGTATTTATCAAATTTAGTCAAATTTATGAAGTGATTAATTTTCTAAGAACATAGTATGTACGTCATAAGACGGGGTATGATACACGCGCACGTCCAATAAATTTAATATGTAATTAGTGTATCCAACATTGAAACAATGTATTACTTATGACAGTGAATAAACTTTAATATAATTATTGGGCCTTACTTGCTTATGTTATTACTGGGCCCATCATCTTAGGACATACTCCACAGTATCAAATAAAATATTTTTTATTAAATCAAGTTGTTTTCACACTAGGTACTGCACGACTGCGCGAAAAAGGAGTGGTAATGTGTTTATCAGCCTATGTATGTGTGTTTGCACCTGGGGCACTAGTAAGACCAAACGCGTGAGCCGATTTTAATAAATAAACAAGAAATTAAATGTGTAAAATAAAATAATTACAAAAGAAAACCGACTGCGTAAATGAAATAAAACTGAAAAACAAACTATAACGACTTAAAGTTGGTTAAAAACGATTACTTATTGGCTTTTAGTACAGAACTGATATTGATACGGTTCTGCTGACTGCAGATGGTCTTGAGGTATAAGAAAAACAAGACAAGGGGTCATGTGAGTGAATAAGCGGTGGTACCGAAGTTACAGTAATAAATTACAATATGATTCAAAATATAAGATCGAAAAAGAAAAATGAGTCAAGTATCCACCTTATCAACTACTTTAAGGAATCACCTTGCCTCATTCCTAAAAACATAACTTTGGCGACGTTAAATAACAAGATAAAACTATAAACTATCAATAACGTTATTCTCTATTTGGTTTCATGCAGCAATATACCTACTAGCTCATTTTATTTCGTAATTGCAAAATGAAATGAGCTAGTAGGTGTGTTGCATTAAACCAATATGAATTCCTCAGTAGTTCACAAATTTTTGACGTCAGTAATCAATCTTCTCTTCTTCTTCAAAATCTTCACACATTGTGTCCTTGATATATACTAAACGAAATTGTACTAAATATAGTAATTTGGCGGTAAGTCAAAATCGTACTGAACTTTGGTTTCTACGAGCAAGTGCATTTTTTACGTTGGTCTTTTACAACCTAATCTTATAACAAATATGACATTACTCCAAATAGTTATAGCAATATATATTTTTTGGTTCTTACAACATAAATCCCAACAAAAACTCTACTTATACGTTAAAGCCTTCTGGGCCGTAAAAACCATTTGTTTTGATAATTTTAAAGTGTTACCATAATTTTTAAGTGTTGTAGTAAATAGACCAATCGATAGCGGGGTAAATAACACTGCGAACATAACTAATTTTGGGTAAAATGGTTTATACGACCTTTCTCCCCCAAGGTATCGACGTGATAGATTATTAGCAAGTTATTTTTTCAATTACAGAAAATGTGTTGAGGCTTGCTACTCATTGAAAATGTGTATAGACTCACCCCCTTACTAATAAAAATATGTATACAGTTTATAAGCTATACAATGTTTTGTCCTTGTCTGTAAAGCTACTTTTCCGACGTATCAGACAAGGACAAAACATTGTATAGCTTATAAACTATATAAATATTTTTATTAGTATGGGGGTTTAGCGACCACTAAGGGGCAGAGTAACAAAGTTTTGTGAATATGATTTACTTACAGGAGTAAATAAGTGCTGGAAATATTGGTTCATTTCTTTCTTGAGCAGTCTCAACTAATATCCTAAGTGGCCCTTTGGGAGTTAGTACAGCTATCAAATCTGAAATTTAAAAAATTCAGTAATATTTTAGTAATATTTCACAATTTATACAAAATTGAGTAAACAGGATTTACATTTAATGGTATTATGGTATTATAATACGGTATGTATTAAGTCTGGTATGGTATTACGTACGGGACTTCGTACACGCAATAAGAAATATCGCAGGAACCGTACATTTTGCCGCGATAAAAGTAGGCTTTGTGTTAATCCAGAGCCTAAACTACTACCATGCAACATTTCATAAAAATCACTAACATCCATCCGTACATTCTCACACTTCCAGAAATATAATTTTAGTAGGAAGTGTTTTCTTAACTCTCAAATATTAAGGTGTACATATATCATAATTTTTTTAGTTTTTTAGGTAAAGTGCGGTCGCAGAGCAATTTTGTAAATTTTCTTATTGCTACTTGTCTCTTTCACTGGCGTACGTATATATTGCTATCGCGCGCCTATCGCGTACCTGTGTAAGCGCGATAGTAATATATTCGCGAGTGAAAGAGACAAGTAGCGATAAGTCAATGTACAAAATTCTATGTGCTCCGCGACTGCACTTTAGATGAACATTTTTAGTAAGCTTATAATGAGTACTCCCGAACAAACATAAATGACCACTCCCTTATTAATAAAATATTTATACAACAGAAAAGCTACTCAAAGATGCTGTCTTTGTCTGATACATTGGAAAGTCCCTTGGCAAACAAAGACAGCAACATTGAATTACTTATTCATTGTGTAAATATTTTTGTCACTAAGGAGGCAAGCGTTTTTTGCATATTTACCCCAAATGGATATCACAGCTAGCACAGCCCATGTGGTCCATTCTGGCAGGTACTTAATGAAGACCAGAGCCATGAGTGCTGCAATAAATATCAAGTATGCTTGTTGCAGCCTCAGGGGACCCTTCCAGTGAATCACAATCATGCCCATCACACCGAAGTTCCACAGCACAAACAGAAGAGTTACGTAGTCCATCGGAATATTGAAAGCTCGTAATGCTTCCCTGAAACAAATCATATGCCTTTTAACTTCACTTGCATTATTTTCAATAATAAACAAAAACCACTAAATTTAACAGTTTCTTTTATGATGCCACACCAAAACACTCATGAAAATTAGATGCTGATCAATTTCAATTTAATTTGACACTGGAAACCAAAGTTGTACCTTCTCAATGGTGTGCATGGGATATTATTCTTCTACACAAAAAAGGCAACCCAAAAGTCATTAACAACTATAGACCAATTAGCCTACTATCAAGTTTGTACAAAGTGTTCTCAACAATGGTTCTGAATCGTATTTCACAAGATATTGAGAACGCACAACCCATAGAACAAGCAGGCTTTCGCTCTGGCTACAGTACAATGGATCATATTCAAGCCTTAGAACAAGTTATCGAAAAATACGAGGAGTTTAATAAACCTGTGTACCTCTGGTTTGTTGATTATAGCAAAGCATTAATTCATCAAACCCAAGCAAATAGTAGGTATGTATACCTATAATGTATAGTGAATAGTGAAATTATGTATGTCTGGAGAATATTTTACATTAATTTTCTACAGACAACTTACTCTCTCTATTTACAATATTCAACCATACTTACTCTATATACAAGTATGAAAACAAGAAGAGTAGCATCAAGGAGGACATGATGAGCCAGCCGTGTATGGCTTTGTAACATCTCTTCTTGTACAGCACTATGAGCAAGACAGTCATCAGTGCAATGACACTCAGCAGAATCATTGAATTGGCTAGAGCGTTCCATACTTTTGTCACTGCATATGGACTTTCTTCATGAAATGGTGTGTATGCTCTGTAAATTATTTATTTCATAAATTAAATTTTTAAATTCTTGATTAAGGATACAATACTAAGGGCGGATTTGACCAAAGTGGAGTAAAATTTTACTCGAGTGTAAATGTTTCCTAATCTAAGAGTAAGCTGGTTTTGCGTTTTTCCAACTTCTAATCCAAGAATAAGGTAATTACACGGGAGTAAATATTTACGGGCGATTTTGACGGAGTAAAGTATTAAACTGAGAATAGTGGATAGTCGCACAGCTGGCTGGCAATTGTCACGATCAATGTCATTGTGAAGTGTTATAATTTGATATTGACATTTTACTGTATTACTCTACGAAATTAAATTATTATGGCGTACAAGTCATTCTAATACAAACAATAGTACATGATTTTTTTGTCGGTTTATACATTTGTTCATTATTCATTGAATAATAATACCGAGCATAGTATACTCTTCGAGTAACTTGGTAAAACGCAAACGAAGATATCCTAGAGTAAAATGAAGGAGTAAAATTATTCTCATTATAGTTACACTCGTGTAACTTCAAGTTTGGTCGAATCGAGCCTAAATGAAATAGGTATTTATATTGACACATTTAAATATTATAAGCAAATAAAGAATATTGCCCATCTTTTTCTCGCAAAACGATTTGTTATGCCACAAGTTGCAACCGCCATTCATTTTGTTATGACAAATTATGGAGGGTGCAACTTGTGACATCACAGGCCGATATATCACTCTCTTTCATATTGTAAATTTAAATTGTTTGTATCTTCGTTATTTTTTAAGATATACGAAAATGGGTTCTAGATTGGTTATTAACATGTTGTCTAACATCAAATAGACAAAAAAAAAATTTTAGGTAACATGATACAGTGTACTAATGTAAAGAAGATACTTACAAATAAACATCTTTAACTGAATAGAAGCTGACTGAAGATATTGTAGCCACAACAACTATCATACAGAGTGTGACAGGCACAAAAAGTTTAATGACATGTTTTGCACCATATTTGAGCTCGAGCTCCTCCATCTGTTCAACAGGAACTGCAGAAGGGTTCTGACCGGAGCCACCTGCACTACTTCCACTGCCAGTGTCTGGTGGTTGCACAGCCTGGAAAATGGCAAATTTTTGACATCAAGGTATTTATTAGATAAAACAATACATATACTGTACCCAATTTATACAATTTTATTTGGAATAATTAATTATTAAGAGCACTAGTCCAGACTTAAGCAAAGAAACTTCAAGAACTGCAGTGAACAATCTCCTAGTAATCAAATACATATTATGTTGTATAAGTAATAGCATTATAGTCAATAATCAGATTAATTATTATTATCTACGTGGAAGTCTCATACCATCTACATTGTTAAACAAAAATGTAGGCTAATGACTCATACTAGTGCACATATACTTTTAGAGTTTAGATTATGCTTCTTGAAATGATATGCTGTTATATGTAGAAATTAGTAATATGACAAGTTTTGTATGACGAAAACCATACAATTATTAAATTAAAACAGTATTATAAACGCGATAACCCAAGATGATTGTATGAGTTAACACGATACTGTGAACTGTGATAGGTTATTGCTTGTAAAAGCACTTACACCATAGTTACGCTGGGATTCAGTCTTTGTCTTTCGCTTCCTCGCAATCCGCTCAGCGATCTCCCTGTCGGGTCGGGCTTCGGCGATGTGGCCATCCATGAGTGCAGTTTGCTCGGTCGCTTCCGCGCCGCTTTCCGAATCACTCATATACAAATTGTCTTTTGCATTATGCTAAAAATCCGTACTTGACATGAACAATCAAAATAATCTCCGAGAATTAGGTATACAGAAGTAATGAAATTAATATAGCTATCGGTTTACAAATCGAAGCTCAAATAAAAATGACAGCAAAAGTGAAGGTCGTTTGTCAAAATGTCATTGATGTTTACTCTTTTTAATACCGGATGTACTAAATAGAAAGGTACTAATCGATCTTTCACTGAACATTGCTGCATCACTCTGACGCTGGCAACTCCTATTACAAGGAAGACTATGCCATAAGAAGAAGAAGAAGAAATCGAAAGGTATAATGCCTAGTGAGTTGTGACATTAGCCATTTTGAAAAATTTCATGGCGTCTGTAAGGTCTGTTTCAGTAGTAGTACTTATCATCTATGGTCTGTTCACACCGAAAGAGAAACGCGGCGCTGCATTTTGAGATACAGATTTAAAATTGAACTTTATTCACTATACAAGAAGATACACGTTTAAGTATGGAGGGTAGACGTTCCTCAACCCTCCATAAAATGTAAGAGTTCGAATGTCAAACTAGATCGCTCTGCATAGCGTGGCGCTGCCCGGCCCTTGCAATTAAACGTGTAGGTATCTTGTGTACGTACATAGTATATACTACTATTTTAAAAATGCAGCGTCGCGTCACGTATCGTCTCGTTTCGGTGTGTACTGACCCTTAAATTTTAAAAATCGTATAAAGCCAAGAACTTTACCCATATTATAGTCATGGTGCGGGAGTTAGAAACCCTAAAGCCGCATTGACATGATGAAAGTAAGATCAGAGTACACTTTGTCCAAGTCCCCTCGTAGAAGCTAACTTAGATGAATAAGACACCGTCCTAGTCCCAGTGCCCCTTGTCCCACACAGTACATATCCAAGTGATCTTTGTCCAAGCGTACTTTGATGAAAGATGTGCCAATAAACAGGCAAAAGTTTAGTCAACTATGTGATCCAGCTCACAGAACAATCTAGCTTTCTTCGCAATTTTTTTGTGATATTAAACCGTTAAATTTGCGCCTGAACGCAGGTTCATAAGATCCTGGTTTAAATTTTAAATGTGTGTATGCTATAGTTAACTATTTCTGACGTATTACATACATAATATGTATGTCATATTAGTATTTTGAGTAAGCTAAAAGAATAAAACACCATAATATTGTTAATTTTGATATTACATTAAATATAATATTTAAAATACATTAGTGACATTTCTAAAAATGAAGTAGAAAATGCACATATTTTATTATGAAGTCTTTAAAGGTAAAGCCCTTCGGGAGTGCCTTCTTTCTTGCGATACAAAACACTCTCCTTAGACTTCTTGAAGTCTTCGTTAGTGACTTTCATACGCCGTTCTCTCAGCGCCATCAGACCAGCTTCAGTACATATTGCCTGCAAAATATATATATTACATAAATAATTCACTATTTAGTTAAGTTTCAAATAATTAATTTACTAAATTTGATGCAACAAGGTTTTTATTGGCCACAAATTAATGATTATTTTCCATACAAAAATAATAAAATATTCAAAAAGTGTAATGTTAAATTAGGCCAATAAAAAATTCTTCATTTAAATACCTTGATGTCGGCACCAGAGAGGTCGTCCTTGGACATAATCAGTTCTGAAAGGTTGACATCATCTGCCAACGTCATCCTAGATGTGTGAATAGTGAAAATCCTCCTCTTGGTCTTTTCATCGGGCAACGGGAACTCAATTTTCCTATCAATACGACCAGGACGAATTAAAGCAGGATCCAAAGTTTCTATTCGGTTAGTTGCCATAATTACCTACGAATAAAATTATAGTTAAATTTCTTTAAATACACCCAAGTATTATTATTTAGTTTTTTATTTATAATATTAGAAAAACATAACATTATTTAGTTATTTTGTTACCTTAACATCACCTCGTGAATCAAAACCATCCAACTGATTCAGTAACTCCAACATAGTTCTTTGAATTTCTCTCTCGCCCCCTGAGTTTGAATCATATCTGAAAAAGTTTTTACATTATTTATTAACAAATTGTACAAAACTTACAAAAACAAAAACAAACTTCTGATTATATTCTGAATAATATACTTATTAAGATAATTCAGAGGTTTATTTCGAGCAATAAAAAATATGTAAGTTAAAAAATATTTAACTATAACCCGACTACCTAAAAAAGGGGTGCTAAAAAGGCTGGAACAAGAAAATAATTCAGATAGAAATCCAGAAATGCATAGGTACAAAAATGGTCAAGCTAGAGCCATGGTCGCACCTACTAATGTCACCTAAGCGTCAGTTCACACTGAGATGCGTCGTGTTTAAGAGGGAGCTGACCCTAAGGCGTATAGAAGTTTCTGGAAAATGTGTATATTCGTCATACACATGCATACCCCAAGATAGATGGCGGCTGCGATTTGACATCGACTGTTCCGAACCTTATAAAGTAGGTGCGACCACGGCTCTTGCTTGACCATTTTTGTACCTATGCATTTCTGGATTTCTATCTGAATTATTTTCTTGTTCCAGCCTTTTTAGACACCTTCTTTTACGTAGTCCGGGTTATAGTTTTTTAACTTACATATTTTTTATTTATTTTAATTAAAAACGGATGAACCGATTAACCGATTTTAATCTAGTTTTTTTGTTTGAAATCTGACATGATCGAGAGTGTTCTTAGCTATAATTCATCATCATCAGCTCTTTCACTTGATAATTCAGGGGTTAATTAATTTTTTTATTTTCTTATATTATATTATCTGTAATAAATTATAGTTATAAAATATTTTTTTTGAAGGTACAACAATATACACAATATATAAATTATATACTTATAGTCCTATATAGGGAATGCAATCTCGTTCTCGCGAGATCTTGGCATTTTAGCGAGAATCGAGATTGATCTCGGACGAAAAAAGGGCGAGATCTCGCGAGTTTAACGAGATTGCACTCGAGCATAAAAACGTCCTATTTGAAAGCACGGCAGCGCGCGGACCGGCGGACGGAGCTGCGATTTGTCGGTTTCGGTGCGCGGGAGGCGGCGGCCTGAGGTAGCGGTCGCGGGACGAGGTCTCTCAGATTCGTGCGTGCAATTGGTTGAAAAATAATTCGTAATAATGGCTTGTGATTTGAACGGAACAAATCGTTCATTTGATATATATCGTATATTTTGTTAATTAACCTGTAATTTCTAATAGTCTGACTAATTGGTATATTTTGTTATATATCTGTAATATCTAATTGATCTACTGAGTAGATATAGTTTTATTTAATTGATAATAATATTTCTGTTTAATAGTGAACTCAACTTAGAATTATCTAATCTTAAAATCTACGAAAATTAAAAATGAATGATATTAGAAGAGAAGACTGGTTGTTTATTTCATTTGATCTATCAAATATAGAAACGCACGTCAAAGTTTACTACTTCTTCTTCTTCTGGCATAGCCTTCCTTGTAATAGGAGTTGCCAGCATCAGAGTGATGCAGCAGATGTTCAGTGAAAAGCTGATGGCGTACAGTGCAGGGAATGGCTCATGCAATGACTTCATGGGTACCTCATGCAGATACAAGTTATAATTACTAGTATAAAAACAGAATAATATGCAAAGCCAATGTTTCTTAGCCTTTTTTTATTTTTTAATAAAAACTAATAAACAGAACATATATAAATAAAATAAAAATTAATGAAAATAAGTTATATATATATATTAAAGTAAGGCCAACGAGACGAGATAAAAAACGTAAATAAACGGACCGCTACTGAGTTGCATTATGAAAGTGAGTTAATATTATATCTGTCCTTATCACTCGTATGCAATAATGACGTCAGTTGGTCGACGACAGCTGTCGTAGCGTGTTTCGTGGTACAGGAAAGCGGCCAGTGCCGCAGTTGTCAACATTTGGTCCGCCAAACAATTGTGAACAAGTTCATTCCTGTTTGGATTGCGTTTGAAGTGATACATATTTTTTCGTCTCCGTATTTACTTGGTTTTTTGTTGTTATTATTCCGTTTCGGTTAGTTTTATTTTTGATTTTTACTTTTATTGTGAGTGCTTAGTTGTTGATTTTAATTATGGAATCACAGCCTGGCGGCTTTAGAGAACCTTTGAAAGAAATCAATTCACCACGCAAAAAGCGTCAAAAGGAAAGTTAATTTTATTCCGTTTCGGTTAGTTTTATTTTGGATTTTTTCCTGTTATTGTGAGTGCTTAGTTGTTGATTTTAATTATGGAATCACAGCCTGGCGGCTCTAGACAACCTTTGAAAGAAATCAATTCACCACGCAAAAAGCGTCAAAAGGTAAGTTAATTTATTAATTCATTTGCACTTGAACCATTACCATAATTTTGATTTTTATGGTTCCATACCAAAAAAGATTCTTTTTATATAATAATAGGAAAATAGTCTAAAATTTACCATTCCTCACATTTTTTTTATTTACAGCGGACGTATTTTACATCTAATGAAAAAGGAATGGTCGTTAATGTGCACAAATACGTGAAGCAAACTTGGCCTACTGATGAATATCCGTACAAAACAAGTATAATAGAGAAAACAGCGAGCATTTTGGGCATCGGTGTCGCTTCCGTATATAGAATTATAAAAGAATATGCAACAACTGGGAATGTAAAGCCCATCAACAACCAAAAAAAGGGTCACATTCTCGGAAAAAGTGGACGAGCTTGATAAACAGGCCATACGAAAGAAAGTTCATAGCTTTTATCTGAAAAGCGAATTACCTACATTAAAAAAAGTACTCCAAGCTGTCAATGATGATGAAGAATTACCTAACTTTAAGAGATCGTCATTTCAGAAAATACTTAAACATTTAAAATTTAAGTATATAAAACGACAAATAAACAATGCTTTAATAGACAGAGATGACATTATACTATGGCGAATGAATTACTTAAGAAAGATTAAAAAATACCGAACGGAGAATTTCTATATGGATGAAACATGGGTGAATGCAGGTTTGTCAAATAATTGTGCCTTTATTATGTTAATAAATACTAGCTTTTGCCCTTACTTTACTTACTGCCTCCGTTGCCGAGTGGGCTGAGCGTGGGCTCTTAATCTGGAGGTCGCGGGTTCAGTTCCCGCAGGGGATACACATACTAAAAAGTCACTTTATTTGTTGTTCTCTCGTTGGGTTTCTGGGATCGATAAGCCTTGCAGCCCACAAAATAAGAAGATGACTTACTAAAATAATTAGAATTTTCGCCAGTGCATATCACTGGTAATGTAAAACTTATTTCGTTTTCAGGGCACACTGTTTCAAAAACTTACGTGGATACTACAATAACTTCAAAACGGCAAGCTTTTATGGAGGGACTGAGTACGGGTGCAAAGAACCCTACTTCAAAAGGCAGACGACTGATTGTGGTGCATATGGGAAATGAAAATGGTTTCACAAAGGGGGCTGATGATGTATTTGAGTTAAAAAACACAGGTGATTACCACGAGTCAATGGACGCGAACCGCTTTGAGCAGTGGTTTGAGAATATTTTACCAAAACTTGGTGAAAATGCTGTAGTGGTACTGGACAATGCTCCTTACCACTTAAGACGCCAAGAAAAAACACCCACCAGAGCATGGAGAAAAGCAAGTATTCAAGAATGGCTGCGTAATAAAGAACTAAGCTATGATGAAAAAGACGTAAAGGCAGAACTTTTAAAGAAAGTGAATGACGTAAAGGCGAACTACCAAAGATACGCTGTGGATGAGCTCGCCAAAAAATTTAAGGTGGAAGTCCTAAAACTGCCACCTTATCATTGCGAGCTCAATCCCATTGAACTCGTATGGGCTGACATAAAGGGACACGTAGCTCGCAAAAATACTACATTTAAATTTGAAGATGTGAAAAAACTACTACAAGAGGGGATCCAACGTGTATCTGCTGATAAATGGCGAAATTGTGTGGATCATGTAATAAAAGTCGAGGACAATTTTTATAGCAATATTGACAACATGATTGATAATACAATAGATAGTTTTATCATAAACACAGCTGACTCGGACTCTTCCGACGAATCATCTTTGTCTAGTACAGACGACAGCGATTAAAATTCGAACTTTATAATAATTTATTCAAATAAAATGTTTTGAACCCCTGAAAATTTGTTTACATTCTTTATCTCGTCTGGTTGGCCTTACTTTAGTAATACATAATCAAAGTTTTATGTGATTTGAAGCTATAAATGAACATAGAGTGTCCACAAATGGAGTAAAGACGTAGGATAAAATAGTCTTAAGATTAATGGGTCGAGGAATGTGTGTAGGAAGGAAGTCATATAAAGAAAGATTTATAGGACAGTTAAAGAAGATATGATCAGGAGAACCCTCATCTAAGCCACACTCGCACAATGAGCTATCCTTGACTCTTATTTTGGCCAAAAATACATTATTACACAAATGTCCAAGGCGAAGTCGACAAATAGTAGAACAAACAGATTTGCTAGCTTTAGAGTACTTAAAAAACCAGGGCCTACTAGGTATAGATCCTTGTATTACGGCATAAAATCGTCCCTTAGTTCTACATGAATCAGTCCAAATATTATTCCACTCGGAGATCATATGTGTCTTAGCCAGAGATAAGTTTACTAAGTTTTACTTCTTTCTTCTCTTTTTCTCTTCTTTTACTTCTAAGTTTACTACTTAGAAGTTTAATAAAAAATTATAGACATATACGTCAAACAATGTTTGATGCATAAAAGAAAATTATCATTTTTATTATTTTTTTCGTAATTTATTCAAATATTGTGATTATTTGCAAAAAAAAAACCCACAAAACTGCCAATCTCGCGAGATCTCGCAGTGTTGTTATTCATAAACTAGCGGGATCTCGCTTGAGCCCCAATTTGAGATTGAACTCTATTTATTTTGAGATTTGGATTCCCTAGTCTTACGTAACATTCGAAAATTGGACAACTCTGTTAGTACGAATTGTACCTCATTTGAAATGTATATTTTGACTTAAACAAAATTATATTATGTTATATATATACATACTTGTGGTGTGCTTTCCAAGATCTTTCTCTTGATACCAAACACGTGATGATTATCTCGGTTAATTTTTTTTAAATGTTATAATCTGGGGTTCAATTTTCGAAACACGAAATTTTGAAAAAAATTATGTTACCCGCGGCATCATTGCGAATCTATTGACACATAATTTATTAAAATCGGACCAGTGGTTTAGACGCTACGAGGGAACAAACATACATACATAGACTGCCAAAATCATTACCCTACCGTTTGGCTTTTAGCAAAGACAAAACATCGAGCGACAGAGGCAAATAAGCTATCTGACACTTACAAGTAGATTCTGAAACAGGCCCGTACACTTTAAATGTATAGCTATCTATACCTTTTAGTTCCCACTGCATCAATTTCATCAATGAAGACAATTGATGGTGCATGTTCCTCTGCAACTCTGAACAGCTCACGAACTAATTTTGGTCCATCACCCTATAGGAAAATAAATTAAAAGTAAATAATATGATTGCTATATGTATTATTTAAGGCGAGCTGTCATGGTATGTTGTTTTTTATGTATGTAGTGCGTACATAAAAACACATGCAGCACATACATAAAAAATTGGCCTCAGTTTTGTTTGATAATGCTTCACTTTTTTATTTCTGAGTTGTGCCTTAGAAACCCTACTAAGGAAAGCATCATAATAATCACCAAGTATTTCTGAATCAACTCGGAGCCAACAACTCTTAAAAATGTTGCAGAAGTCTGGTTGGCCACAGCTTTGGCAAGTAAAGTCTTGCCAGTGCCTGGTTGTCCATACAGAATGACACCTTTTGGTGGTTTAATACCCATCTCTTCATAGTACTCTGGGTGAGTTAGGGGCAACTCTACAGATTCCTGAAACAAACTACATTTGAGATATCAGAAAAATAAGACCAAGACGCGACAGGACGCGGCATTTTCAAAATAGTGATTAAAAAATACTCGAAATTTGAACTCTTAAAATGAAATGTGTATCTTCTTGTGTAATAAATTGAGTTCAATATCTTAATTGATAACATACAAATGCCGCGCCGCCACGTCGCGTCTCGGTGTGAACAGACACTAATGAACACAAGGGTCATCCATATATTGTCACACATTAAAAAATTGTCACTTGGACGGGGTAGGAGGGGTTAAGTCCTGAAATCGTGTGATGCAAAAATTTCATTCCACACTTACCACTGCTTTATTGACCTCACTTTTTTTACTAAATAAAAATGTTAATTTCTTTCGTTTTTTCATTAATCATACCTTGATTTCTTGTATTTGAGTATCAAGTCCACCAATGTCAGCATAAGTCTCTTGTGGTGCCTTCTCCAGCTTCATCACTGACACCATTGGATCGGTGTCGTCTCCTAGTACTCCAACAACTGCATGTACCTGTTTATGACCATTGCATAGATCAAAAGTTAAAATAATTTAAACAAATTGAAATATTAAAATGTAAACAGATTATTTAGTGAAAAAAAAAACCAGCCAAAAATATTACCTTATGATTAAGCAGCACTGAACACCCAGGCTCCAACTGATCTTTGTCAACAAAAGATAAAATGCTGACATAATGTTCACTGCCCACTGATGTTGAGACAATAGCGTGATTGTCATCAATGATCTCCTCCAAGTTTCCCACAGACATTGGTGTACCTCGAAGGTCATCAACCTGTAAATAATAGTGGAGGTTTGTTAACATTAAAAGAAAATAATACTAGATAATAAACTAGGAATCTCAAATAAGTCAGGATTGTTTATTGAAACATTTAGAATACCTTTGATCTCTCTTCTTCGATTTTTTCCTCCTGAGGCTTTAGCCTTTCTTGGTTGCGAATAAACTCCTCCTCCATTAACAAGTAATCCTTAATTCTTTCAAGTTTCAGCAACTTTAGCCTACAGCGAGTGTGAGGGGTTACTTGAGGAAGTTTCAGAGCAGCATCAGGCCCCTTTGCCTTGCGCTTCTTTTTGCCGACTCTAGTTGGAATTGGGGGTTCATATTTCTTCTTCTTATCTTTGTCATCTTTTTTGTCCCCACCGCTTCCACTTCCCGATTGATTTTGACCCTAAATGTTAAACAAAAGATTACATTATTATGAGCAATACATATATTACACTGATATATACCGCAAAAACATAAAACCTTACCATTTTGGGACTTTTACACTTATCAGTGAATAATTTCTTTCTTTTTTATTAATTTTGTTAATAATCTCTAAACTTAAAAATCATGAATTCATACAAACTTGACATTCCCAAAGCCAACAACAGATAAAAAAATTGAGCGATGACAAAGCGAAATATTTTTTTTTTATCGGCAAGAGATGGGTACCAGGTAATTTTTTAAAGGGCCCATTTAGCATCACGATTCAGGATGTAAAATGCATCTGTACAATATAATATATATATGTATATATTGTACAGATGCATTTTATATAAAATGTAAATCGATTGTTTTTTTAATTACCTAAAATTACTCCACAAAAGGAAAATGGTTTGATGGGAGTTTTGCCGAGGAGTTCAATGAGTGATGTTGTGGAATTTGTAAAATTTCATAAATTTGTGTTATTTCGGTTCTTAATGTAATATTGGTAGAATAATAACCATTAAATATTCGTTATCGTGGACAAGTGTGGGCAAGTGGTACAACTTCTAAAAACGTGCTATTTTGTGTTTCCCGCCAAAACTCCCTTGGAACTTTCAGTAAAGCGTCTACCACTTAACTGAATCGACTGACATGACTCATTGTTAGAGAAGGAGACTCTTCTCTCGACGCCGGGCCCCTGAAAAGGGCCTTACGGCGGTTACCAATATCAGGGGTAAATCTCCCTCTAATTGGGATGACGCGCCCAGTACGAGTACTGGGCGCAAAGAGTCAGTTTTAGGGAGGACCCCCGCGGCAGAACGCGGGGTACCCGTGGGGGGGCAACACGAAAACAAGGGAATGACGATGTGCCAATCCAGGCCCAACCGAGACCGGCGGTCGGCTCCAAACGGCGCGTGGGGGTCCCGACCCGGAGGCCGAGAAACGTGTTTGGGTCCACTCCCTCACGCGCCGTGTTTACCGGACCGTGGAACGAACGAACCTGGGGAAAGGGGGAGGAAATATAAAACTTCCGGGCCCCGACTTATGGTGTCGGGGGGGAAGGTGCACCTAGGGGGCGACGGGGTGGCAAGAGGGCTGCCACTCCGACAGGCCCCGGGTGTAATTAAAGTGGTTGTACCGGTAGGTTTTGTTTCCTACCGGTGCAGGGAGAGGCGCGGGGGGGGGGCAGCGATCCAGCGGTGAATGGAGCGCTGCAACATGCGCCTCGGTGCGGCGCACATCAGTGCACCAGGACTCCTCCTCTTCGGGGGCGTGGCAGCGCGTCTTTGCGCCTGGGCTCCTCCTCTTCGAGGGCGGGGTGGCGCATCATTGCTCCAGGGCTCCTCCTCTTCGGGGGTGGCGGGGCTCCGCAGGGTCTGCCGGAGGGACAGCGTCCCTCGGCAGAATGTGGCGGTCAGGCGGGCGGGCGTGCCAGGGCGCCAGGTCGGTCAGCTCGACCAGGCGCGAGGCATCCGCTCGCGCGAACAGGTTAGTGGCGAGCCGGGCCACAAAGGCCTCCACGCTCTCCATCCTGAGATCCCTCTCGATGGTGGAGTTGCGGACGTACCAGGGGGCACCCACAATGTAGCGCAGCACCCGGTTCTGGGCTCTCTGCAGCAACCTTTTCTGGGGTGCAGAGAGCAGGTGGTGCCTAGGTAAGGCGGGACCTAATGTAGGTTTGGTACAAGGCCGTCCGCATGTTGAGGGGGATCTGAGGAGATGAGAAGGCGGGGCGCAGTTGCGCGGTAGCCGCTTTGGCCTTTGCCACGGCTGTCTGGCGCTGGGCGACCATGGAGAGACGGTGGTCTATGACGACTCCTAGATACTTCGCCGTTCTCCCCCATGGTATTTCAGCGTCTTCAATTTTCAGAGGAGCTGGAAACCCCCTTCTCGTGGTGACGGCGAGCGCCTGGGACTTACCTGCGTTTACAGACAGTCGCCAGTTGCTCAGCCAGTCAGGGAGAAGGTCCAGCGTCCTCTGAAGCTTCAGGGCGGCGTGATCTGGAGTCAGCGAGCAGGTTATGAACGCCGTGTCGTCGGCGTATAACGCTGCGGTGGTGCCAGAGTCTTTGGGAACGTCACTGGCATAAGAGTTATATAGCCCCGGGGAGAGCACGCTGCCCTGAGGGACACCGGCGGTGATGGGGCGCTCTCCAGAGAAGACGCCGTTGTAAGGTACGAGTGTACCTTAAAGGTGCGGCCGGAGAGAAAGGATGCCCCACAAGCCTTACCAGAGGGGGTGGGACGTTGGCTCGGATGAGCTTGAAGAGCAGACCTTCATGCCAAACACAGTCGAACGCCTTTTCCATGTCGAGGAATACTGCGACCGAAGATTCCTTCTTGTTCGCCGCAACGGACAGATGGTGGATGACTCTTACCAGCTGGAGGGTGGTGCTGAGCTCCGACTTAAAACCGAATTGGTCCTCACGAGGAGGGAGGTGGGGAGCAATGTGCTTAAGGAGAAGGATTTCAAAGGTTTTGGAAAGGGTTGAGAGGAGGGTTATGGGGCGGTAGCCCTCTGCCCTTCTCAAATTTTTGTGGGGTTTGGGGATAGTGGTGATTATCCCCAACTTCCAGGTGGTGGGAAAGTGGCCGGTCCTGACGATCCCGTTGAACAGGCGGGTCAGGGCGGCTACCGTCCTGAAAGGTAGGTGTCGAAGGGCAGAGTTGGGAATACCGTCTGCTCCGGGGGCCTTCTTTGGTTTGAGGCGTGCGATGGTCTTCTGTACTTCCGTCGTAGAGAAGGAGAAGGAAAGGGGGGGGGGGAAAGTAGGAACACCTTTACCTCCTCGGATACCGTGCGGATGTGGTCCGTTGCGGTCGTTGGCAGTGGTGAAAACTGGCGCTCGAGGTGTTCGGCATGAATTTCTGCTCTGTCCTCTGCACGGTACCTTAGGTTCCCGTCGGGGTGGAGCAGGGGGTAAACAGGGGCAGTGGCTCTGGTAAGACTGCGGCAAAAGCGGTGTAAAGAGGGCCAGTCCTCTCCCTCCTCCTGGATGCGTCGGGTCCAGTTTTCCGCATGGAGGATATCTAGGTGGGATCTTACCTCTGCGGTGAGGCGGTTGAGCTGCGTCTTTATCGTTGGGCATCGGGTGAGCTGCCATCGTCGTCGCAGGCGCTTCTTCTCGGCAATCAGGTCCGGTAGGTGGCGAGGTAGGGGGGGCCGCTTATGTTGGCGGCGGGTGGGCGGTTGGGTGGCCGCATCCATTGCAGCTGCAATCGCCCCGGTGAGCTGCTCCGTCATAGATTCGACGGTTTCTGCAGAGTTCACCGGGAAATTTGGCGTGTTTTCGTGCAGCTGCAAGGAGAAAGCGTCCCAGTCGCGGACTGGGTAAGTAGGAGGAGGGGGAACACTTACCGGGGATGCTCGAACAGTGGCCAGGACCGGGAGATGGTCTGAGCCATGGGCCATGTCCAGTACCTCCTGGTGGAGGTCGCCTGCGACGCGATGGGTAATGGCGACGTCTAAGACGTCTGGCGAGTGCGAGGATTGCTCCGGGTAATGGGTTGGGGTGTAAGTACCCACCACCGTATACCCAACCTGCACAGAGTCGGCGAGCAGACGTCTACCGTCCGCATTTGTCGTGCGAGAGCCCCACTCGGGGTGCTTACAATTTAGATCTCCGGCAATCACAGTCGGCTCATCTGATATGAGCCTGTGGATGTCGGAGATATCTAAATGTGACCCCGGGGGCTTGTAGCACGCAAATATGCGAGTGCGGTGGGTGCCGAGTGCCACTTCGATGCCCAACGCATAAAGGGATGACACCGCGGGGGTAGGGAGGAGTTGGTGGAGGAGCCTCCTGCCGACCAAGACAGCGAGGCCTCTACACACTCGGTCTCCTCCAAGGTAGTCTTGTCTGTAGATTACATACCCAGGAACAGCAAATCGGTCCGGGGGGGAGAGAAGGGTTTCGCTCAGGAGGGCGATGTCTATCTCGTACTCCCGAAGGAGGAGACGGATCGAGGCCACTTTTCCGCGGACCCCTCAGACGTTCCAGTGAACGATTTTCAATGCGTTTGGGGCGTGGGAAACCATTTGGAAATGAGCTTTGTGGCGAGGGAGGCCCCTTCAGGGAGGGCCGACAAAAGAGTTTTGAAAATGTCTTCCCCGGCCTGAATTTTGGAAAAGATATCCATGGCCAGGGAGAAGAGAGCGTAGATTAACTCAGCGGTGGATTCAGGGGCCTCGGGGGCCTCTCTCCTATAGCTACGCTGAGAAGGCGGTGGGGCAATTGCTGGCAGGGTGGCGGCAGCTGTTGCTGGATTTGCAGGCTCGATGGCAACCTCCGCCACTTCGGATGTTGTAGTGGCCGCTGGGACCTTGCGCGAAGCACGAGTGCGCGGGGGGCGCGGGGTGCGCTGGGGTAAGGGGGGGTCCGATAGGACGACATCGACCTTAGGGAGTGGGAGTGCAAGGGGCTCGTATTCGGAGTCCGTTGCTGCCGCAGAGGTGGCTCCGGACTTGGGGCCCTTCTTCTTCGTCCTCTTTCTGGTCTTCTGTTTGCGCACAGAGGGGGCGGGGACTGTGGATGACGAGGGACGGGGGGTGGGATCATTAGCCTCGGCCATAAGAGATGTGGCCGTAGGCGGTGGTGGGGGGACCTCTTTTTCTGTTATAGGAGGGTCGTGACTTACCCGGTGGGATGCGCGCTTGGTGCGGGCAATGGGGCCCGCACGGTGGTTCCGGGCCTCCCGTTTGAAAACCGGGCAGTTCTTACTATTGGCCGGGTGGGCCCCCTTGCAGTTGACGCAGGTGGGCTGTTCGGCGGTCGGGCGGGGGCAGTCGGTTGCGAAGTGCTCTTCGCCACACCTGACACACGCCGGTTTACGGTGGCAGTTCCGGCTGGAGTGTCGGAACTGCTGGCAGCGGTGACATTGGGCGGGGCCGTCCTTACCACGCCAGGCTTCCACTTTGATGCCTGGCATATTCAGTAGCTCCGTCACTTGGTATATGCCGGGGACCAGGTCCGGGGTGCGCTTGAGCAGCACGAAATACGAGCACCCGGGGCGATCCTTCCTGGCCAGGATCCGGGACACCTGCTCCACTTCGTAGCCCTTCCTGTTAAGGGCGGCGGCTATGGTATCGGTGAGAGTGTTGACCGGCAGGCCGTGGATACCTACCTTGAGTCCACGGTCCTGCGGGAGCGCGTATGAGAACCAACTTACGTGCTCGGTTTGGCTCAACTCGTCCAGGTATTTTTGGATACAGCGGTACTCGGTCTCTCCTTTCGCGGTAAATTTGACCCCTAGACCCAGCGGCTTCGCGTTGGGAGGGTGGCCAAGGAGCTCCGCGAGGTTGCTAAAGTGCCTTACCTAATCCTCTAGCTTTTCCACAATGAGTGGCGGGCAGCGGGGGGCGGGAGGGGGCGGTGGCGGCGACACGTTCGGTGCATTTGTCGCGGTAGTCGCCGTGGTCCATCGGCGATGTGGCCCTCGAGGTCGGGGCCGATGGAGGTCCGGTCGGGGCGGCAGTAGCCGCTGCGGCGTATGTGGCTGGACGGTCAGCGCGTTTGGCAGGCGGCGAGACGTCTGATGACACCACCTGGCGCTGCCGCTTGGTGACCTGCACAGGAGGGGGCAGGGGGCGGGGGCATGCTGCTCGGCGGGGGGGCCGGTGCGGGGGCCCTCGGGGCAGGAACACTTACCACACGACGTTTTTCTTGCGGTGGTGAGGCCGGCGATGCGGTGAAGGTGAGCTTGCTGCTCACTGAGGCCGCTGTTGGAGGGTGGCGAGGGGTATACACCTCCGTCGCAGGGCGCGCAGAGCGCGGCGGTGAGGCCGAACCCTTGTCGGCTGAGCGGGGCGGTGGCCCAGACTCGCGGCGGGTCGCCGTCGGAAGGCATTGGGGCGGGGGGGTGTCAGTACACCCCCGCGAGAATGCCGAGGATGGCCCGGTGCGAGCGGTGTCCGTGCCGCTCAAGCTGAGCTCGGTGGCGGTGTGGTATGCGCGCTCAGATGTGCGTGAGCTCGACCTCGACGAGATGGCGCTGCGCGACGCACCAGAGCTGGCGCGGGACTGGCTGGGACGGTCGCGGCTATGCGGCCGCGAACCACGGTCGGCCATGGTAACGGGGCACTATTTAGTGTCCACCGTGTAAAATGGGGGACATGTTTATAATATCATAAGACACTGCGTAACTTGTATGTACACGAACGATAACAGTAATAAAGGTACTCACACAACACAGGTAAACACTAAACACGGAACACGTATTAAGTGTCAAAGTAGTCACAAAAGTGTACGTACTTGCACGGTATTAAAACTTAAAGGAGGCTGGCTCCCCGTGACCCAACGCTGGAACAAGTTCCAACGGGAGGCCAAGAGCAGGGCAACTCCTCAGCAAGGCGACAATCCACTCGTTATTCTTACGAATAAGGAGTGAATTGTCGATCGCTATGTGGAGTTTATCGGCACTGCACTGGGGCGGGTCGACACGAGCGTGGAGTGAGCGCGACACTCGACACGTTAAGAGCGGGACGGCACTACCGCGGAGTGAGCGAATCACTACGACACGGATAGAGCGAGACGGCACGAAACGCGGAGTGAGCGGGAACGCACTAACCCGCACGGGAGACAGGACGATCCCATGACATGACTCATTGACTGTACTGACTATTTATTTGGACTTTGACTAGACTTTAGACTTGACGTTAAAGGAATACAGTGTTGAAAATTGAAACGAAAGTTCTATTTCCCGCCTTTTTTACTTGACACTGGCAAATAATTTTATGATAAGCCGACGCCATATATATAAAAAAAAAATGGTTTGACGTGTCGTTGCATTGTCATTCAAACGTCAAATTTGGTCCAATTCCAAATAGCTAGTAGTGAAAATATTGTAAAAGAATATAAATCAATCATTAACTGAATATCATATTTACTCAATAAAATGTACTGCATGTTTGCTTTAAGTAAAACAATTCATGTGCTTAATTCTTAATTTGTTTATTAGTCTTCCGTGGTAGATCTAAGGTGTAAGAATATTCTCCTGTGTAGCAATACTTGATCAACATGGTCCTAGCAGATTTAGGTCGAAAAATAACTACTGCTTTGCAGTCACTAAGCAGAGCCACCATTATAAATGAAGAGGTAATATAAACATTCTAATAGTATAATAATGATTTGTCGCAATGGCACACGTTTAATATTTTTCTTTGTAGGTTCTTAATTCTATGCTAAAGCAGATTTGCGCTGCGCTATTAGAGGCAGATGTGAATATTCGCTTGGTCAAAAACCTCCGTGAAAATGTTCGCGCCGTCATTGACTTTGATGAGATGGCTGGGGGACTCAATAAGAGAAGGATGATACAGTCTGCAGTATTCAAGGAACTCGTTAAGGTATTTACTTTTTGCATACACAATTATTTTAACAATTAACCTCTACAGAGACAAAATTTTAATTTGTTTTTTGCAGTTGGTGGATCCAGGAGTCAAGCCATACCAGCCAGTGAAAGGCAAACCAAATATCATCATGTTTGTAGGCTTACAAGGTTCCGGTAAGACAACAACCTGTACCAAATTGGCCTATCACTATCTGAGGAAGAATTGGAAGTCATGTCTGGTCTGTGCCGATACCTTCAGAGCTGGTGCTTATGACCAAGTCAAACAGAACTGTACCAAAGCCAGAATACCTTTTTATGGAAGGTAAGGATTTATAATGTTGTTTGTAATAGAAAAAAGTACTATTAAGATAAAAGTTTGCTATTGAAAAATCTATAGTTAGGTACCTAACTACAGATTTTTTAAAAGCAAACTTGAAGTGAACTTTTAAGTGAAACACAGATACATCTTTTTTTTCCTTCATGATGTTTTGCGATAGTAAACAACTGTAATTAAATGAATATTTTTGTCTTTCAGTTATACAGAAGTGGATCCAGTGGTGATAGCTTCAACGGGTGTGGAAATGTTCAAAAAGGAAGGTTTTGAAATGATAATTGTAGACACTAGTGGTCGTCACAAGCAAGAGGAATCATTGTTTGAAGAGATGTTGGCAGTTGCTAATGCTATTGTAAGTACATAAATGAAACAGAAAGAAACTGCATTATTTGCACCTTTTAATTTCTAAAATAAGTAGGCATTATATTACAAATTTATTTATTTGTATGATTTATGAAGTATTTTTTTTTTATTTGTTAGTCTTGCAATCAGTTCATAAAGTATGGGCAGATTTGTTGAATGTATGTTATGTGTATTATTTGCTATATAAATTATTACTTTTTTTTTGTAGAAACCCGATAATATAATATTCGTGATGGATGCCACAATAGGACAGGCCTGCGAGGCTCAAGCTAGAGCCTTTAAAGATAAAGTCGACATTGGTTCTGTTATTATTACAAAATTAGATGGACATGCCAAAGGAGGTGGTGCTTTGTCTGCGTAAGTAAACAATTAAATATTATCGCTTATTTCAAAACCAAGTCAATATGTGCTATACGGTTAGTTTTTTTTTTATTGATAAACTTATGATGGTTCGTTTTCTTGTCACCAGTGTTGCAGCTACTCAAAGTCCAATTATATTCATTGGAACGGGTGAACACATAGACGATTTGGAACCATTCAAAACTAAGCCTTTCATCAACAAACTTTTGGGTATGGGAGACATTGAAGGGCTGTTGGATAAAGTTAATGAACTAAAATTAGATGAAAATGATGAGTTACTTGAAAAATTGAAGCATGGACAGTTCACACTGAGAGCTATGTACGAGCAGTTGCAAAATATTCTGAAGATGGGTCCTTTTTCACAGATTATGGTAATCTATACTTATATTATAAAGAGGAAAGATTTGTTTGTGTTTGCATTGAACAGGCTCCGAAACTACTGGACCAATTGTGATGATATTTGGCACAGATATAGAATTAGTCAAGGGGAATGACATAGGCTTCTATTTATCATGGGAAAATGCACGGTTCCTGTGTGATTTCGCTTTGCCCGTACAAAGACACGGGAAACATCTAGTGGTTTTATAAATCACACATTTAACATATTATTTACATTGTGAACAGATGAACACTGAATTTTTTCTTGCAGGGAATGATTCCTGGTTTTTCACAAGATTTAATGTCAAAAGGCAGTGAACAGGAGTCAATGGCAAAATTGAAATGTCTTATGACCATAATGGACTCTATGAATGAGGGTGAGCTTGACCACCGAGATGGAGCAAAGCTGTTTTCAAAACAGCCGACACGCATCACCAGAGTAGCACAAGGTGCAGGAGTCACTGAAAGAGATGTGAAGGATTTGATTGCTCAGTACACTAAATTTGCAGCTGTTGTTAAGAAAATGGGTGGGATCAAGGGACTTTTTAAAAGCGGTGACATGGCTAAGAATGTCAATCAAACACAAATGGCTAAACTCAACCAACAAATGGCAAAGATGATGGATCCTCGTATCCTCCAACAGATGGGTGGTATGTCTGGTCTACACAACATGATGCGCCAATTGCAACAAGGATCGAGTGGCATGAACAGTCTAATGGGTGGCAAATGACAATAACATAAACCACAGTAACCACCAATGTAATATCTTACTCAATAAATAATGTTTATACACAATTATTCTTTTATTTTTCATTGTTAGGAAGTCATTTATCAAAGCCTGCTTTAGGATTGCAAGTTGAGACAATCTGCACTGTTTTGTGGTCCTTGATTGAGTCTTTGGGAAATTAATGAGAGAAAAGCAGGTCTCTGCAACATTTTTTGTTGCCCTTGATGACGCGTATCGAAGATGACAGTTCTACTCGTAGATGATAAGTAATACTACTGAAGCATAAAGGTATTTCTGGAAATGAAATTGCAGACAAAACTGCATATAATGGGGTCAACGCCCTAAATGGTTATACTACACACTATATACAGTATTGGCTCTCTTAAGGTGGCGGGGGGAAATCGATTTTTTAACAATTTTTTTTGATAATTGATTTGAAATTGAAATTGACTTTAGGCTTGACGATATATGAATAGTGTTGAAAATTAAAACGAAAGTTCTATTTCCCGCTTTTTTTACTTGACACTGGCAAATGGTTTTAAGATAAGCCGACGCCATATATATAAAGAAAACAACCCAGAAGTTTGACATTGACAATCAAATAACCGTAAATAGCAAATACTGTCGGCTCTCTTATGATGGCGGGGCAAATAGATTTCTTATCAAATTTTTTGACTACTTCAATAATTATTGTTCTTCAATGTTTGATCAAAATTTTTTTTTGTTCGTTTTGTTTTTTTTTTAAATTTTCAAAAATTGACTTGTTAGCACCACGGAATATAAAACACAAACACATAACTTGTGTTTTATATTCCGTGGTTAGTACCAAATATCGATTTTTTCACTTTTTTTTTAAATAGTTTATAATTATTTATTCATTGTTCGATTAAAAAAATCATTTGTTCGTCCTTCGTTATCCTGTACATTTTTTTTTCAATAAGTTTAGTGATACACAGTGTTGTTTTTTTTAAACACTTTTAATAAATTAATAATAGTAAGTCTTTTGTGAATATTAAACGTACAAAATAAAATTATTTATGTGATATATGTATGTGATTATGTATATGATATAAAAAACAATGACATTAATAAAAAACAGAAAACTTTCCGTTAGAATCATCACATTAGACTACTAATGAGTAAGCTAAAAAAAATTAAATGTGTAGGTAACCTTACAAATCATACATGTATGATATTATGTCTGTTATAAATATTGTTAAAAAATTTGTATTTATTGCAGACTCTAAAATATAAAACGCCATGAGGCAAAACTTCACAACTGGAAACTGGAAACAGAATTTGGCTTCTCGGTCGTATCATCGTAACTTATCCATGCCCCAGATAGTCTTCAAGAGTAAGCGATATAATTATTATTCGTATATCCAGATACTTCAGATAGACAATCTAAAATGCAATAAACAGTTAACATAAACCGGTAACGAAAATGATGAACTTTATCATCTTCATCAATTACTGGCAATGTTATTGTCAAAAAATAAAAAAAGTACAAGCAATTACACATAAAATATTTTAATATTAAAAGAAAACTAGATTTAATAGTTTTTCAAATTTAAATCCTTACGATTGGGAGATTGGCAGTTATCTATCTCACACATGTTACATTGCGCATGCGCGGTGAAAATAAATAAGCTTAGAATTAAAAAAAGTTTATCATTGAATTACAGGATAACAAGATAACGAAGGACGAACAAATGTTTTTTTTAAATCGAACAATGAATAAAAAATTATAAACTACCTATTAAAAAAAAGTGAAAAAATCAAAATTTGGTGCTAACTTGTCAATTTAAAAAAAAAGAACTAAAAACGAACAAAATAAATTTGAAAAAATCAAACATTGAAGAACAGTTGAAAAACAATTGAAATAGTCAAATTTGATAAGAAATCTATTTGCCCCGCCATCATAAGAGAGCCGACAGTATTTGCTATTTACGGTTATTTGATTGTCAATGTCAAACTTCTGGGTTGTTTTCTTTATATATATGGCGTCGGCTTATCTTAAAACCATTTGCCAGTGTCAAGTAAAAAAAGCGGAAAATAGAACTTTCGTTTTAATTTTCAACACTATTCATATATCGTCAAGCCTAAAGTCTAGTCAGTCAAAATAAATAGTCAGTACAGTCAATGAGTCATGTCAGTCGATTCAATAAAGTGGTAGACGCTTTGCTGAAAGTTCCTAGGGAGTTTTTGCGGGAATCACAAAATAGCATGTTTTTAGAAGTTGTACCACTTGCCCACACTTGTGCACGTTAACGAATATTTAATGGTTAATATTCTACCAATATTACACATTAAGAACCGAGATAACACAAATTATAAATTTTACAAATTCCACAACGTCACCCATTGAACTCCCCGGCAAAACTCAACTTCTGGGTTTATAATATTATTACCAATGATCTAAGAATACAATGGACTTTCCTTATCTATGACAAAAACGTGTCCAATTTATCAGCTGATTGTGAACATAAAATGGCTGCCGTACTAGAGTTGGATTATGTGTATAGTATAATATATAATATTATTATATAAATATATTGTTTTAACCAAAATTATTTGACAAATGATAATAATTAATACTTTTATTTTATAGGTTTCCGAAAAGTGATACAATAAGAAAATATGGCATAGACAGTTTTTGAACAAACTAATTTCATTTTGAAATGAGTAAGCTTATTCATTTGAATGAAGATAAGCGGGCAATTGGGCACTTACCCACCACTGCAACTCCTGTGTAGCCAGGATCGACAGTGGTAACCAACCGCAAAAACCCTTTGATATGATCTCAGGGGTGCCCGGGGGACATACTAAATCTGTCTTGGAACCCGCAACGAAATTAATCAGAAGATTGTAGGAGGAGTAGGAAGTATTCCAGTTTCCCTCCCCAAGCAAAACGGGAGACAGCAAAAATTGTGATGACAAAAAGTCAGAATTAAAGGGGAAGCACCACGGGAATAACATGTTTTTTTTTCTTTTTTTTTATGACTACAAGACAGAATGTAATTAAATGTTTTAATTAATAATATGAAAATTAATTACAATGCATTTATAATGACAAAAAAGTGTTGCATTGTTTCCAATAGTACTTATGACAAAAACGTTTGAAAGCTCGGAAGTTCTTCGCGCAGCCCACGAGATCTTCATAGTACACAACCCTAGAAACACAATGGACGCTGTTCAACATTTCTATTCTTTCGTCATACCAGAGATCACACTCCCAGAGTATGTGATGAGCAGTTTGTTCATAACGGCTACCTTCGGTCGAACACTCGCATAGCGGAGACGAGACTAATGTAAATCCAAAAAGTTTCGCAATAAAGTTTCCGTGTCCTGTCAAAAATTTTGCGATGTAGTGATTTATTTCTATCCATTGCTTCGAGAGTCGAGTGCGTACCGAAGGGAAGAAATTATATAGGTGACGCCCTTTGATAGTGTAGAAATTCCTTTTAGCTTTCTCACCGGTCTGTATTATATGTTCCAGGAATGTAAATTTATTTTCTAAAATAAGTCCTAGGTAACAAAGTGACTGTTTACGTTTCACATTGATGTTGTTCAGTTTAATGCAAGGAGTTGATATTAATGAACCTTTTAAAAGTACTTGAAAGGTTTTATGTGCTGCAAATTCTAATCTATTTCTGTTCTTTTTTGTTTTCTGTTTGAATAAAGATAAGTGGACACTGGTCATATTCCTTTGTATTTATTTCTATTCCACCTTAAACTATTTATTTTATTCCACCTTAAATAGTTCAAAAAGTTTTTAGCTCTATCTGTCAACGCCACCAGTACCAGTACTTATTTGCCAAGCTGTAAAAATATAACACCTATAACATAACCATATTTTCACCAAATATAGCATCTTGTCATTAGGCATAAGATTAGGTTACGATGGGACTAACTTACGCTGTGCGTCAAAGACTTTTGACCTAAATAAATTTATAATACATCATTTCATTTCATAAACCAATTTATACAGGTGGGTCAGCTCGTATACAAATAAAGTACCTGGGTAACCGAGTTTTGCTCGGAGTAAAAAATAAAAAAAGACCGAGATTCGAACACCCCACATTCCGAATTTCCGAACAAAAACACATACAAAACTGATAATCGGACTGACATAATAGTGTCGAAATTTTTGATATATTGTTGCACGACGAAAGAAAAAATATATGTTACTTATGTGCTGTTTCCCAGGGACAAGACCTAGCTAGATTGATTTTTCTCCCCTAAAACACCATACTAAATTTCATGGTAATACTTCTAGCCCTTTTCGAGTTACTGATTATATAAACACACCGGCATATTTAGCGGAACACAAAAAAAAGGTCCATAATTAAAAAAATATGGTTTTATTTTAAAATCTACTTACTACACTTCTTTTGTTATTTAAAGTTTCATTTGTTTTACTTAAAATGAGATCACATTAAGAACAGATTTTGCGAGTAAGGGCTATTTGTGAAAAATGGTACATTTTTGAAAGTGAAAATTAATATAAAAATAACAATTAATTAAATTACAAAAATGGTGATTAATATCGCGTATTTCCTCCACGTGCTCTTATTAAAGTTTCTACCCGTCTAGGCATACTGAGAATGATGTTATCGATGGTCTCCTGGGATAGTCTCCGCCATTCCTCAACTACGGCGATTCGCAGTTCACCCACGTTGGCAGGAGCTGGAATTCTTGATTTAACTTTTCTTTTCAGCAAGTCCCAAACGTGCTCTATTGAGTTCATATCCGGTGATCTCGCCGGCCACTCCATAACAGTGATATTCATATCATTAAGATAAGCTTGAGTTACCCGAGCGGTATGCGGCCGAGCATTATCCTGCATAAAAACAAAATCGTCACCGATATATGGCGCAAACGGTACGACATTTTCTTCTAAAACTTCTCTGATATAGCGGTCTGCAGTCAGACTCCCTATGTCAATCACTACGAAGTCTGTGCGAGCTCCCAAACAAATGCCCGTCCAAACCATTATTGATCCACCACCGTATGCAACTGTAGTTTCAAAATTTGTCTGAATGTATCGTTCTCCTTTGCGTCTGTATATTCTTTGCCCGCCGTCAATTTTATTTAAGAGAATTCTGCACTCATCACTAAACAATACCTTACTCCGTTGGTCCGCGTTCCAAAGTCGATGTTCCTGAGCAAAAGTTAACCTGTTTCTACGATGATTTACCTCGAGCCTTGGAGCCTTGGCGGGCACAAATGAACCCAAACCAGCTTCTTTGAACTTTCTTCGTACCGTACGCTCACTTAGGGCTACACCCCGCATTGCTTCTAACTCGGGCTCAGGCATGTCGGGCTTGGATGGCCGTCAAACGGGAGTTCCTACGTACACGAAGCCGAATTAAACGATCATCCCTACTCGAAGTGCGTCTTTTTCTGCCTTGTCCTGCTCTTCTCACATAAGTACCGGTCTCCCTGAACCGTTGGATACTGCGATGGATCGTTGAAACTGGTCGACGAAGATCTTTGGATATCACTCTGTAGGTTTGACCATTTCTTCGCATTTCGAGTGCCCTGGTAATCTCCGTTGGGGCTAAGTCAGGCATTATTCAGTCCTCAACTCCAAAATTATACGCGATTAAAAAAAAACTAACAAAAAACAGTATTTCAATGAAATTTTAAATCAAACTCAGAAGGAAGAAATACTCGAAGTTCGATATCAAACCTTTATTTTATGTTCCGCTAAATATGCCGGTGTGTGTATATACAAGATTGTCTCGTTTAAAGTAAAATCTATATAACCAATATACACTAACTCCCTTACTAATAAAAATATTTACACAACGGATAACTTACAACGTTGCTGTCTTTGTCTGATGCGTTGGAAAAGTCACTTAATATACAGAGACAGCAACGTTGTTTAAGTTATGCATTGCATAAATCTTTTTATTAGTAAGGGGGTAAAATTATATTATAACCTCTGGGTCCAATAACTAATAAAAAGTTATGCGTGTTGAGTTCAATAAAGAAAGAACTTTCTCTCCCATGATTAATAAAGTACTAAAATTTTTTTAAAGTGGTCCAGCTGCTTTGGAATTTTGGAATTGAAATAATCGATGAATAAACAGAATAAAACTATCCTCAGCATCTAAAACTTTTTTGGATGTCGGTTAAAAGATACCTGCGATTGACAAAAGTAGTTAAATGTACAATCTCATTAGTAAAATAAGTTTTTTATTTACGTATACATGTAAGTTCTTGTAAAACTTACAAAAATTAAAAATATCAATACTGTTCTATACACTTATAGACCTACCAACTTATCTGTGAACTGAAGGAGGACGACACCGTCGATTCAGTGTTGCTAATTAATTTAAGATCCTCAAAATTCAGTTAATATTTACAAAGAGGTAATTTGACATTAGACATTGGCCTTTATAATGAAATACAGTTTTTGTAAAAACATTAAAAACATAAAAATATATATAAATAGTAAAATAAATGAATATAATTCAATAATTTGTAGTTACGTAGGTACGCTAACTATTTTTGAAATTAGTCCTTGACTCACACCTGAAATATAGGATATAAAATAAATGTTAGTAAACATTTGAAGTCTGGCAGGTTAGTTGGCTCACTCACTTAGCAGGTTAAGGTTGCAGCAAGAATATAAACGAATATTCTGTAGACTTAAAAAATTGGTTAAGTATCGGGTAATTTATAAAAAGAAGGTTGACAACACTAGCCTGTCGCAGCCGCAATTCGTCTGTAAAGTTTTGTAAATGGAATAATCGGAGACCCCGCTCAAGATTCTTCTTCAAAAAAGGTGTTAACCTTTAGAATAATATTTCGAGCAATCTCTTTTAATGGCTTTCGGCATATTTAACTTTGTAAATACAGAATTTCACAACAAAACAACTAGAGCACCCGAATGTAGTAGACACTGACAATCGAATGACATTCAATGGCGGCCCAATGGCGGCCGTAGTTCCAATTTTTGCCATTTCACAGATAAGTTGGTAGGTCTGTAATCCCAACTCTAATACGGCAGTCATTTTATGTTCACATTCAGCTGATAAATTGGACACGTTTTTGTCATAGCCAGGGCAAGTCCATTGTAATCTTTGGCGGGTTTTGCCGGGAAATTCAATGGGTGACGTTTGGATGTTGCATTTCTTTCATAAATTTGTTTTATTTCGGATCTTAATGTGTAATATTGGTAGAATATTAATCATTAAATTATCGTTAACGTGTACAAGTGTGGGCAAGTGGTACAACTTCAAAAACATGCTATTTTGTGATACCTCCAAAACTCCCTAGGAACTTTCAGTAAAGCTTCTACCACTTGACTGAATCGACTGACATGACTCATTGACATTTGACTGCACTTGTGTGAGAAGCAGAGAAGAATGGCACTTCATGTGGGAGAGCCATGCTTCGGCACGAATGGGCCGGCTCGACCGGAGAAATACCACGGGCTCACAGAAAACCGGCGTGAAACAGCGCTTGCGCTGTGTTTCGCCCAGTGAGTGAGTTTATCGGAGGCCCAATAATCCCCTACCCCCCTAGAAATGCCGCAGTTGAAAAGCAATCCAGGAGGGTACCAACTGCGTTGGAGAATCCCTCTCTGGACGTCCATGCTCAGGAACCCCTGGAACTGAACGTGGACGTCCGGGCTGCCCCTCGTATTCTGGGGAGGGCAAAACTGCGCTCCAATCTGCTCGGGGCAAGAGCAAACGCACAAAGGCACCCCCCTCGATATTAAACATGGACTTTTGTAATATCAGGGGATTACACTCCAACCTTAATGCCGTCCATTACCACCTTGAGACGGCAAAGCCGGCTTTGCTCTTTTTAACCGAGACGCAGATATCATCTCCGAGTGACACATCATACCTTTCCCACCCAGGTTATTCTCTCGAGCACTCCTTTCTGCCCAAAGCTGGAGTGTGTGTGTATGTCAGAGATGATATCAGCTCTCGCCGCCTCAGCAATCTTGAGGACAGGGACCTGTCAACGTTATGGCTCCGCATAGACTGCGACGACCACCCTCGCGTCTATGCGTGCCTATATAGGTCCCATAGTGGTGATCCCGAGACGGACCGACTCTTGGAACACCTGCAAGCTGCTTCAGATTTTGTGCAGCGGCAGATCCCATCCGCAGAGATCATAATACTTGGCGACTTTAATGCCCACCACGCCGACTGGCTCAATTCCAGTAAAACTGATTATGCGGGGAGATCTGTCTGCAATTTTGCCCTTGCGAACGACTTGACACAACTGGTCACTACGCCTACGCGAATCCCAGATGTGGATGGTCAGAATCCTTCCTTGTTGGACCTTCTGCTGACTTCAAATCCTGACGGCTACCAAATATCCGTAATCGCACCACTTGGTACATCGGATCACTGCCTTGTTAGGAGTTCTGTGCCACTTACGACGGTGTTACGACAGCGTGCTGTTAAATACCGTCGTGTGTGGCACTACAAGTCGGCAGACTGGGATAGGATGCGGTCGTTTTTTGCATCCTATCCTTGGGTGAACGTGTGCTTCTCGCCGGATGATCCCGACAACACTGCCAACTCTGTTGCCGATGTGGTGATGCAAGGGATGGAACTTTTCATTCCGTCCTCTGTAGTGCCAACTGGCGGCAGATTTCGTCCCTGGTTTAGTTCATCCCCCAAAAAAGCTTCTCGCCGGAAGCAGGAGGCTTACCAATCCTGGGCCAATGCAGTGTCTGCTCGGGTACACATATAAAAAGGAGTACAACCTTGCCTCTAGGTCCCTCAAGAAAGAGATCACTCGGGCAAAGAAACAGCACGTCAATAGAATTGGTAAGAGACTTGAGCGCCTCCCCTCGGGGACCCGTGCATTCTGGTCTCTGGCCAAAGCTATTGAAGGAAATTTCTGCAAGCCAACCCTACCATCCCTACACGTAGGAAATGGATCGTTGGCCCAGGACGCAAAGGACAAAGCCGATCTTCTAGGCAAGCTCTTTGCGTCAAACTCGACCCTGGATGACGGGGGGCAGAAACCGCCGACCATACCGCGATGCACGAGCATCATGTCGGATATTCGGTTTCATCAGCGCTCAGTGCGAAAAGCCCTCCGTTCCCTTGATATCCAAAAGTAGAGTGGGCCTGACGGAATCCCTCCTATTGTGTTGAACAAGTGTGCTCCAGAGTTGGCTTCGATCTTGACGCGTCTATTTCGGTTCTCCTACTCTTCTGGCATCGTCCCGGCTTCTTGGAAGACAGCCTTGGTGCACCCGATCCCCAAAAAAGGTGATCGCTCAAATCCTTCCAACTACAGACCAATCGCTATAACCTCTCTCTTCTCGAAGATAATGGAATCCATTATCAATAGCCAGCTTCTTCGATACTTGGACGGCCAGGGATTACTAAGCGACAAACAATACGGGTTCCGTAAGGGTCGCTCGGCTGGTGATCTCTTGGCGTACCTAACTCATCGTTGGGCTCAGGCAATTGAGTCGAAGGGAGAGGCATTGGCTGTTAGTTTGGACATTGCGAAGGCCTTTGATCGGGTTTGGCATAAAGCGCTGCTATCAAAGCTTCCATCATACGGGCTGCCCGAGAAATTATGTAAGTGGGTCACTAGTTTCTTAGCAGATAGAAGCATAAAGGTCGTAGTTGACGGCGAATGCTCGGAAACTCAGTCTGTTGATGCTGGTGTCCCTCAGGGCTGTGTGCTATCGCCTACCCTATTCATACTGCATATCAATGACATGTTACAGACCAACGGCATTCATTGCTATGCGGATGATAGTACAGGTGATGCTGTATATACCGGCTCCCCCAATATTTCTAATAATAATAATAATAATAATAATCGTTTATTTGCATAGAATGTAGGTTACAAATGTTCGTATATTTAAATATAGTGTCACAACATTCTACTTTAAGAAGCGTGCAAATGTCCTCTTAACAATAATTTGACAGAAATACAAACTGAAACAAGTAATCCATTATTCTACTGATAACATACAATTTTAAACCATTTCATCGCATAGGTATTTAAATTCATCATATACAATTTTGTCAGTCACTTATCCATTATTTAATATGTCAAACTTAATTTCACAATTTTCACTACATTGAGGTACAAAAAAAAAAAAATTAAAAAAAATAAATAAATAAATAATCTTCAGATTTCATCAAACCATCATAATATTATGCACCTCATTAACATTTAAATTCTTAGGACTTTACGCTACATTACCCTTAATTGATTCTTATTTATACTAACCTATCTGGAATAAAATTAATTAAATTGAATAAATAGAAAGAATAATATTCATAGTACAATTAATAAAATAAAATTGAATTAAAAAGTCACATTAAATTGTGTATGTAAAATTAACTTTCAATATCTATTATCAGTACATAATACCTACCTAATTACTAATGTAAGAATACTTAAATTTTGTTGACATTTAGTCAAAAATCAAAGAAATTTTCTTGTCATTAATGAATTCATCTATGCTATAATAGCATTTGTCAATTAAAAAATTAAATATTCGATTTTTAAATGAGTTAAAGTTCTGTTGTCTTAGATTTTCGGGTAATTTATTATATATAGTTATAGCCATACAATATGCACTTTTAGCAAAAATATTCAATCTTTTGATTGGAATTTGTAGCTTGTCTCCTCTATGTGGTCTTTGGCTTACTTCTTCTTTTTTTTTAATGAAAAATTCTGTGTGTTTTTTTACAAACTTTAGTATCTCAAAGATATATAGACATGGAAGTGACAATATTTTATATTTTTTTAATATTGGCTTACAGCTCTCAAATTGTCGGGCACCACATAGTGCTCGCAAGCAGGCTTTTTGTTTTATAAAAACATTCTGGCTATGGTAAGAGTTACCCCATAACACAATACCGTATCTTAAGTTGGATGATACATAGCCATGATAGGCTATCAGAGCTGCCTTTTCACTAACATTTTGAGACAAAGTACGCAGTACATATATAAATCTATCAATTTTTGTGCACAATCTCTCAGTATGTTGTTTCCAAGAGAAGTGTTGGTCCAATATAATACCTAAATATGTCGTTTCGTTAGTAAGCGCGATATTAGAACCTTGATAATTTATATTTATATTTATGTTTGCACTATTAAATGGTTTGAAGTGTATCATGTTTGTTTTATCAGCATTTATTTTTAGATTGTTTAATTGTAGCCAGCTAGAAACTATTCTTAAACTATTTTTTATTTCATCAGATAAAAGTGCTTTATTCTTGTTCACATAAACAATCGTAATGTCATCTACGTACATAGTGCATTTTTGTTTTATAAATGCCGGGAAATCATTTATATAGAGCAAGAATAGCAAAGGCCCTAATACACTACCCTGTGGTACGCCATAAGGATTATTTTTCCTATATGTCGAAACAATGCTATTTACACGATGACCTTCTGTTTTAATTATTTCTACTCCTTGTTTCCTATCTTTTAGATAACTGTTAATCCAGTCAAGTCCTTTACCTCTGATTCCATATTTTTCTATTTTATTCAATAACCTTTTGTGACATACTAGATCAAAAGCTTTTGACATGTCTAGAAATAAAGCCACCACTGAATAACCCCTGTTAATATTTTCGGTTATGTCTTTGTTTAGGCAAAAACTTGCCAAACTAGTGCTACTATCTTTTCTATATCCAAATTGAGACGAGTTAAAAATATTTTTAGACGTTAGAAAACTATAAATTTTATTGTACATTATTTTTTCAAAAATTTTTGATATGTTGGATATTAATGTTACAGGACGGTAATTATTCATTTCATCCTTAGCGTTCTTCTTAAATAAAGGTTTAACTATTGAGTATTTCAAAATATCTGGAAATTTGCCTTCAAGAAATGACAAATTTATTATATGGCTTAACGGTTCACCAATTTCATTACTTATTTTCTTTATTATTTTCGTTGCTACATGGTCATAACCTGTCGAATATGTGTTCCTCAAACCTTTAATTACTTTAATGACCTCATCTTTAGTGATTGGAGATAGAAATAATGTTGTGTCGTTAAATGTTAATAAATTATTATTTAATAAATTAAAGTTATTATTATTATTTGGGTAATTTAACCGACTTATAGAAATAAAATATTTATTAAATTCATCTGCTATTTTTTCAGGATTACGATATGTCAATTCATTAACTTTGACACATTCAATTTCATTCAAAATCTTAGCTTTATTGTCAACGTTTGAGTGTATCACTTCCCAGGCTGCCTTATTTTTATTTTTAGCTTTGTTAATATATTTCATGTTACCTATGGCCTGTGATTTAGAGATACATTTTTTTAGTAATTTGGAATAGTTTGCGTATTTAATTTTGTTATAATATTTGTTGTCTTTCGAATATAAATATTGTAAATATAACTTTCTTTTAACTATACATGACCTTTTTAGACCTTTGGTTATCCATTTATTTTTAAGTTTTTTACTTACTACTTTTAATGTTATCATAGGGAAGCACAACTCATAAAATAAAATAAGTTCATTGTGAAAGATATTATATGCAATATTAGTTTCACTTTGTTCTAAAACTTCCTTAAAAGATAACGCTGATATGCAATCCTTAAATTTATTTATGTTACTTTCAGAATAATCCCTAATTTTTTTAAAATAGTAATCTAATGTATTGCTATTTTTAGAGTTTACTTGTGGAATTGTAAATGAAAGTGTTTGGGCTGTCTCATGATCTGATAAGCCTAGGTACCACGTTTTTGATGAAGTGTCCCTAATATTGCTTACTATTAAATCTATACATGTTTCCTTTCTTGTTGGTTTTAATATGTGATTTGTAAGGTTGTGATTAGATAATATTGAAATCAGTTCTTGAGAAAATTTAGTTTTTTTCATTAAATTTATATTCCAATCCCCACAAATAACTATTTTCATTTTGGAAGTTATTCTTAATTTAAGTAATAGTAAATCTAACTTTGTAAAAAATATGTTTATGTCAGCTGTTGGAGTTCTATATATACAAATAATAAATAAATGTATCTAGGCTAAATGTCATTGAGAGTCGAAACGAACTTGTGTCTAAAATAGAGAATTCATTGGAGAAAGTCTCTGAATGGGGTAGACGTAACTTAGTCCAATTCAACCCCGCCAAGACACAAGTCTGCGCGTTCACCACTAAAAAGTCACCAATGGTCGTATATCCTCGTTTCGAGGGCACATCTTTAACCATCTCCCCTAGCATTGAGATACTTGGCGTCAACATATCGAGCGAAGTCCAGTTCCGATATCATCTAGAGGGTAAGGCCAAATTAGCCTCGAAGAAGCTTGGTGTTCTTAACAGAGCGAGACAGTACTTCAGTCCGGACCAACGCCTACAACTCTACAAGGCGCACTTTCAGCCTCATATGGAATATTGTTCTCATCTCTGGGCAGGGGCGCCAAAATACCAACTGCTCCCTCTGGATCGTATCCAACGAAGGGCCGCTCGAGTTGTTGAGTGCCATAGTGTTTCAAACAGCTTGGACCCCTTGGAATTACGCCGAGATGTAGCTTCACTCTGCATCCTCTATCGGTTGTATCACGGGGAAGGCTCTGAGGAATTGTTCGGAATCATACCACCTGCAACTTTTCGCCATCGTCCCACGCGAAAAACATACCATCCTCATCACCTTGATGAGTGGCAGTCTTCCACCGTGCGCTTTTCGCGTAACTTTCTGCCGCGCACTGTAAAACTCTGGAACGAACTGTCACCAGCAGTATTTCCGGACCTATACGACCTGCAAACCTTCAAGAAGAGAGCGTATTCCCTCTTAAAAGGCCGGCAACGCACCTGCAGCTCTTCTGATGTTGCGAGTGTCCATGGGCGACGGTAGTTGCTTACCATCAGGTGACCCGTTTGCTCGTTTGCCCCCTTGTTTAATAAAAAAAAAAAACTGACTATTTATTTGAACTTTGACTTTTTTAGACTTAACGATTTAGGAATACGGTGTTGAAAATTGAAACGAAAGTTCTATTTCCCGCCTTTTTAACTTGACACTGGCCGATGCTATATATTAAAAAAAAACTAGTAGTTGTTTAGATATAAAATGTATCTTCCTATCGAAATGACTGGAATTTATCTACTTATACTACGTAATAACCATAGATGAGTATTAATTTCTACTGAGAAATAACACAACTTTTCTACTTTCTTTTTCTACTTTTTCTTTTTAAAGGAAAATAAAACTAATATTGTACAAACTTTTAAAATTATGGCTTGTAATACGTGTGCCAAGCCTTTCTCTATTCTACGGCGAGAGGTAATTTAATGATAATCATTACAAAGGAGTACATAGTAAAAACGAATGTTTAGTCATTTATGTTTTTTATTTTAGAAAGGATGTCCAGGTTGTGGATTCAGCTATTGTTCCAAGTGTTTAAGTTACAAGATTTTCCTTAAAAAAATAAATTCAGAAGCAAAGGTAAGATAATAAAAATTGCTAGCTAGCTTTAAATTTTAAATCTAAACTAGCTTATCAATTTTAGGTGTGTGTCAAATGTAAAAGGAAGACTGAGGAAGGCGAGACAAGGACTATAAATCCAGATCCATACTCGTAAGTAAAAAAATATTTTACATATCAATTCACACATTCATTATTTTTTTGGTTTCCATATAAAGTTACTTGACATTTTCAGAAGAGTAGGTGCCTTAGGTACAGACAGTAACATTCAAAATAAAAGCTTAGACCCTCAAGATCAACAAATACTAGAGAGGCTCCAAAAATTAAAAGAAAAGCCTTTACCAATTCCAACCTCAACCATTGGTGATATTGAAAGTAGGTTACAAAAACTGAAGGATGATGTACCTGCAGTCTCAGATAGAGAGTTACAAGAAAGACTTGCAAGCATAAAGGGACTTCCTGTGTCTGCGCTTCAGTGTAAGGTAAAATACAAGAGCTTTTACATAAAAATTAAGGCTTTATTCATTAAACTTCATATAAAATTAAAAAAAAAAACAGTTCAATAGTTAAATTTTTAGTAGTTCGCTTTGTTTTAGCCTGTTGTATTAATAAAAGACACACGTACAGAGCAAGAACAAATCACTGACCTCCTCAACCAATACTCAGATCAAGCAAATATAGACACAAAATATACAAAAGAATTTGATGGGGTCATATGTGACATAGAAACACGGTTGCAAAAACTTAAGGGCGCTTCAACATCAGGCACACAACGGGAACAAACTACACTAGCTAAAGAAGAGACCAATTTGGAAGATGATGAGGCTTATGCTAAGAAAATAATTGAAAAGGTACTAATTTTTAAAGGCTTTCTAGTTTCGATTATTAATTAATCAATCTTTGTAAAGTCTACAATTTTTATTTGTAGCTCAAGTTAGAAGCACTAACTGAAAGGGAAGATGAAGATTTGACCATCAAGGAATTACCATTTTGTGAAATTTGCAATGAGGATGCTAAAATGCGGTGTCGGGGCTGCAAATACTTGTTCTGTAAAGTCTGCTTCATGGAGCACAGAGATGATGATGATGGTTGTGTCAGTTATGATTTATACATTCCTTCTTAATTGCACATGCACTACTAAATGTTTTAAGATATTGCTGTGGTAAGCTTATTAATGTGATAGCATATTGTGTTATATTTATTCCTGCAAAAAAAGTAGCCAAATATTTTCAATAATATACTATATTTTATGAGTAAAGATAATATACCTATTCTAGTTTTGAATAAAATTCAAATTATTATTATTTCTTTTTATTCTCCTCTATAATAGCCGGTATAAATTTAACTAAGTCATCAGCAGACTGTTTGTACTGGTTCTCAATCCATATATTCTTGAGTTTATTTATTATAGGACCATACATTGTGCCCGGGGGAACTCCGTTTTCTTTGAGAATTTTACCACTGATAGGAAATTTAGGTATATCCCACTTTTTAAACTCCTCTAGCAGAATTTCTTCTCCTTTGTATTTCAATAATTCACAGACATAATCTATCATGTCCTTCTGCTTTATTTTTGATGTCAAGACAAATTTTTCATAGGGTCTGTAAAAAGAGGTTACCAAAAATATAAGTTAACCAAATAATATTTAATACTACTGTGCCAATATAATTGAATTTTAAACATTGCAATAGAAACATTAAAAAAAACATGACACATACAGAGTACATGTGGCAGAAGTGAAACTTAATTCATCATTTAAAATCCAAAATACTCTCATCTAATACATCATGATTCATATATAAACAACATCAATTCAAATAGAATTGAATAACTAAAATTTGTAGACCTAGCTCCATCTATGCATTGAGAGCTGTACTTTAGAAAGTAAAGTTGATAAGTAAGAAGTATTAGTAGCTTCTGACAGGTGGTATTATATCCAAAATTATGTAGTGACATGATGCAACCTTCAAATTTAACCATCAACACTGCTACAGAAGAATTAATTTTATAAATTAAACTTACTCTAATTGTCTGGATCCAGTTTTTGTACTTCTATGCTCAACAAGAAAGTATGTCATATCCCTCTCATAGGCAGAAAATTTAAGCCTACCATGTAGTATTGTGACATCATCAATATCATACATGAGAGATGCCAAGTATGTCATGGGGTGTAAATTCAAGTGGCTACTTCTTTTCATTAATTGGCAAAGCTCCTCAATATTTGAATTTGGTACACCTGTTATGTAAAAAATTTAAGCTATTGTAGAAGATATGAACTCAGAATTAATTTACAACTCATATTATTTATTGTGATGTATTCCCAATTTTTTTTTAATACAGATCAGTCTAACCTATAGTAATAGTAGTTAGAATTATTGAAAAAACTTACCTATAAATTTACCAATTCCAAGATCCATAATAAGTTTAAGAAGTTCTCCAGCAAAGTTTCCTTGCAATGTTTTCTTTAGTTCCACCCAAATTCTTTCACCAGAAACATTTTGGAGGCCCTCAAAATTATTTTTTATACATTGTAAAGTGCTTTCATCATGATTGTCTGCTTTTTCAGAAATTCTACCATAAAATCTAAAGTATCTCATTATTCTCAGATAATCCTCCTTTATTCTCACATCAGGGTCTCCAACAAATGCAATTCTCTTTTTTAACAAGTCATCATATCCATAAAAGTAATCATAAACAGATCCATCAAAACCTGTGTTATAAATGTTATATTATTTCTTGTATGTGAAAGAAAAATGTGTAATTCACAAGAATGTCAATGCAATAAATATTCTTAAAATGATAAGATTTAAGAGTTAATACTAATTAATTAATACAAATAAATACTAATTGTTTTTTTTAATGTAATTGATATGACCAACTGACCCAAAAACATAGAATTAATAGTAAGATCCCTTCTGTTTGCATCAAGCTTCCAGTCTTTGGTGAACTCCACTTCAGCATGTCTCCCGTCGGTGACTACGTCCACCCTCAGAGTGGTAACCTCAAAGTTTTCCCTGTCATTCAACCTGGCTGTAATAGTGCCATGTTTTTCGCCGCTCATGTTTATCATTCGAATGTTTTCAGCTGTAAACATGTCCTTCATTTGTTGCGGTGTAGCTGTGGTGGCAAAATCCAAATCTTTTGCCTGTTTTCCTAGTAACAGATCCCTGTAAATTCAATTCCATAATTAATAATTTTATTAATCTTATACTGTATACAAGGCCTTTGCCAAGAGGCACACAGTTACAAAGACTGTGCTACCATAGTTTTATTAAAATAATAAAATTAAGAAATTTAAATGTTAAACTTTATATATTACTTTGTACTGAATAAAGGCTGTAAAGTGTAAATAAATACTATAAACAAGACGATCTTCGATATCTCGGAAACGGCTACAAGTATTACCAGCACATTTTTTAAGCAATATAATATGTTTTTTTTATTTTGTCATGCAACAATATAATATCAATAATTTGACTCTCTTACGTCAGTATGATTTTTGCATTGTTTGAAAATTTGTTATGTGGTGGGTTCGAATCCTGGTAATATAAATATTTTTGTGATTCTTATTATTTATTTTTCTTTAATATATATTTTTTATTTTTAATTGTTTTATTGTTGTACGTTTTATGTGTTGTAAAACTCCGAGCAAAGCTCGGTCTCCCAGGTACTGTTATTTTATGCTGTAAAGACAATTTAAACTTATTTGAATATTTACAGAATTTTACCTGTAAACATAAGGAAAAATTATAGAACATTTACCTCACTGCTCCTCCAGCAATTCTTATTTCATATTTGTATGTATCAAAAAGCTTTTTAAGGTCTTTGACCTCCTGGCTGAATATGCTATGAAATTCTGGACTATCCAGCTTCATTACTACTGGGTTCTCCCTGCATTTTAACTCCATATCTTTTTTGGTTCTGTGTCTAATGTTGAAGTTGAAGACTTTACATAAACTTAGTTCCCTAAAATGCTATAAATTTATTTTTATTGTCATGACAACTAAACAAAAAACTGATCAAAAAGTTTTTTATAAACTTACTGTGTTCAGAAGTTTCCTTGTATATCTAAAATACAAGCTATAAGCTTTCATTATGTATTTGTAAATAACCTACATCTCATTAATCACAGGGCGTTATAAGAAATAAAAAATTTACTAATAAATTATTTACCAATCTAATAGAAGAGAGATCTTTATTAATTAGTTAATGAGAGAAAGTATTAAAAATTCAACAATTTATAGACTTATCTTTTTGCTAAAGAAATAAGTACGTGAGAAATACTTCTTAGCTGAAAATCGTTAGATACGTCTTCATCTTCAGTAGTGATACTTATCAGTTATCATCTATGGTCTTCATCACAGAGTACAATAAATTTAAGGGTAATATTTTTTTTTATTATTATTTATATATGGCATCGGCTTATAATCATTTACCAGTGTCAAGTTAAAAAAGCGGGATATATAACTTTCGTTTCAATTTTCAACACCGTATTCTAGTGTTGATATAATTAGCATTCGCAATAATAATTAATTGCTAAATGCCCATTAGCAATCATTAAATTAATCTTAGTTGCTAAAAAAACGATTGCTAAAATTATCGTGCGTACCAATCGTCTGCGTTCATGAAAAAAATATGTGACCGCGCTGCTCCCCACCGCGGCGCTCGCGCTAACTGGCAATCGTACTATAAACTATTGCTATTTGCTAATGCTAAAATCCTTCGATGCGAAATAATTTTGACTCGACGAGCGACGCGACGCGAGAGTTCACGATGCCGCGATGTTCCACGAATTAATACGAGCGAGTGAAAAGAGAAAATTGTACATTAACGGCACGGCCGTCTACTTTTTTCAAAATAAATTTAATTGCATGCGTTTAGGGTCCATTATTCAAAAGTTGTTTTTTTTTATTAATGTTTTCGTATTTTGTCGTTTAGGTCGTAGGTCAGTTTTTTTAGTCAGGTGAAATTATTGCGTTGATTAACATCGATCGTGTGATCAATTCAACCTACTTATATAAAGATATAAAATTTGATTTTAACGTGTTAAGAAATAATATAATATGCATTACATTAATTTACTTTAGCGCAGACCGGAAATCGCTATTCTTAAAAAAAATATTGTATGTTAATACTTAATAGGCGACGCGACGTAATGAAAAAACATTAGCCAACATCCATATTTTATGATCATTAAAAATCTATTTTAGCAAATAGCATAGCAATAGCACGTAGCATGCTAAGACATGAAAATTAGATGCTAATGAAATTAATGAACCGTATTCCTCTATCGTCAAGTCTAAAGTCTAGTCAAAGTCCAAATTTATAGTCAGTACAATCCATGAGTCATGCCAGTCGATTCAGTATAGTGGTAGAAGCTTTACTGAAAGTTCCTAGGGAGTTTTGGCGGGAAACTCAAAATAGCAAGTTTTTAGAAGTTGTACTACTTGCCCACACTTGTGCACGTTAACGAATATTTAAAGCCACGTTTTCACTAGGGGACATGTCGCGGAGGCAAGTCGTCCGACATTCACGTAGTTTGTCCCTGCAACTTTGTCCCTCGACATATATGACTTGTTCACACTAGTCAGTGGTGAACAGTATGTCGCCCGAGGAGGTAGTGTTCAGTGTGTTGTAGTTCAGTGCAGCTTACATAATTATTCGGAAGACTATGGCAAAACGTAAAAAAAAGGTGGTGGGTTCGAGAATATTTGCTTCAAAGAGAATAGTCGAGTTTGTTAAGCAGTCTTCGAATGCGCGACGGATCTTTCGTAAATTTTACTAGAATGTCTAGAACCGATTTCGAAATACTGTTAAATATAGTTAGGCCGGCCATAGTCAAGCAAGATACAAAGTTTCGGAAAGCTATCGACCCCCACATCAGACTCGCTATAACATTGAGATACTTGGCAACCGGAGATAGTTATGGTTCTTTGTCCTATACTTTTAGAGTATCAAAACAAACTATACCAGAGGTTTGCATAGAATTGATAAAGGCATTAATTTCTTTTGTAAAAGTGAGTAGTTATATAATATTATCTATTATTCGTTATTTACTTATGGCAAACATTTTCGGTATTGTTAAGTTTTATTGATTTTCAATAATATATGTTAATTTATTTATAATTCACATTAACTATAATTTTCAGATTCCAACCAATGTAAACGGATGGAAATGATGAAATGAAAAAGATGGAAAGCTCGTAATTATGAAAAATTATAGAATTTTCCTCATTGCATCGAAGCGATTGATGGAAAACACGTCTTACTAGAAGCGCCACCAAATTCTGGCAGTGATTATTATAATTATAAAGAAAATTTTAGCTTAGTTCTCTTAGCAGTTGTGGATGCCGAATATAACTTTGTATATGTAAACTGTGGTGCAAAAGGTAAATCGTCTGACAGTGGAGTCTTCCAGGAGACTTCATTTTATAAAGCACTAAATGAACAGCAACTGAATTTACCAGATCCTGAGCCACTGACCCAAGGCGGTCCAAATGTACCATACGTTCTGGTGGGAGACAGTGCATTTGCACTATCTGAAAATATGATGAGGCCCTATCCCGTATTCATGAAAAGGGAAGTTTAAAGCGGATTTTTAACTACAGGCTCTCAAGAGCAAGAAGAATTGTTGAAAATGTTTTTGGAATTTTGTCTGTAGTGTTTCGCGTTTTTCGTAAACCTATCCCATTACGTCCTGTAAACGCTGAATTAGTTGTAATGGCTTTTGTGTATATCTACATAATTTCTTGAGACGTACTAAATCTTCAAGCGCGCGTTATACACTAAATACCACATTCGATTCTGAAGACGGTGCTCATAATATTGTAGAAGGTTCATGGCGAAGGGAATTGACAAGTAATAATATGAGAAACTTAAGTGTTCAAGGAAGACCTCCTCCTCAACTTGCTGCGGTAAGAAGAAACCACTTTGCTTAATATTTCTCTAGTGCTCAAGGCAGTGTCTCATGGCAAACAAACCAATCATAGTGTAACAAAAATTTGAAAGACAGTATTTATTACTAAAAACACTAATGGTATTATGATGTAATTCTAAATAAAAGTTTTAATATTTTTTAGTTGAGTTCTATTTTTTATTCCTTTTCATACATCTACATATTCGTAAAAGTAAGAGTAAAAAGATATTATTATAATTATTCTTTGTTCTGGGTTTCTGATTCCAAATGGGTAACTAGTTCCTGAATATTCTCAAATTGTCGTAATTCTGTAAAAATTCGTTCAGATGCTCCATTCTCATTATTATCATTAGAACTTTCGTTATCGTTATTAACAGAATTTGTCGAATATGATGTCTGTTGAGAAGCAGAACGGTATACATAACTTTGAGGTTGGCTCGAATTAGATCCCGTTTCGTATCCTGCATAGTTGTATTTTCCCATCCTAGCCTCTAATAAGATATTATTAATGAAATACTTCGCCTGCAGCATAGCATGTTCATTCTTTATATTTCTTAGCTCAGTAGCTACATACTCGGCATAAACTTGAAATTCATCTTTTGGTTGATTCATATTTGTTTTTGCGATCTTCATTATTGCATATATCTCACTCAGGTCGTCCTTTTTTCTTTTATTTTGTGTAAGCGGTATCGGTATTGGTTGCGTTGGTAATGTCGGTGACTTTGGTGCCTCTGGTATCTGCGTCAATTCTTCCGATGCCGCAGCTGGTATTTCTTCGTGTGCCGACTTTTCAAATGTCTGTATAAAAAATGGTTTTGAAAAATCCTTAAGAAGAAACACATTAGAGCAAACAAATACTGCATATATAAGAAAAAACTGTAAACCCTAAATACTGATTTGTAACAGCCCTAGCCTAGTAGGTACAATACATCGTAAAAACACACACAAAAATTGTCACCTGTTTGAGTATACGCCGCGGCCGGAATTTGCCCTTAATTTTTGTAAAACCAAATTCATCAAATTATTAAACTAAAAATCATGTGCAAACTAGTACAAAATAAAAAAAAATACAAAAAATATTATGAGCAGCTTACCTGTGCATTCATAGTGTCCATGCTACCTGAACTTGTCGCCCTTTTTAATAGATTATAGTTTAAAAAATCTAAAAAAACACGCTTTTATAAAAAGGGAACTAAAAAATAAAAAATCAAATTTAATAAATTTGGATTAAGAATAGTGTAAATGAAAAATAAATGTTTATTATTGTAAAAAAGCGTGGGGTGCAGTGTCTTCACCTGTACGTTTGTTTGTATGTAACAGACTCTTGTGGATTTGATTTTGATCCACTTCGAACGGTCAGATTTCGTTTAAAGTGATTTTTAACATATTATTAAAGTGAAGATCCTTCTCATATCTGCCAATAAAATGTTTATAACTATTGACACAATGCATCCCACGCTTTTATACAATAATAAACATTTATTTTCATTTACACTATTCTTAATCCAAAATTAAATTTTATTTTTTATTTTTTAGTAAGATTTTCTTTAAAGGCGTGTTTTTTTATTTTTTTTAAAATATAATTTATTTTTTCTTTTTAGTACGATTTGCTATCTATTAACCGGGGGACCAAAGAGTAAGCCTGGAACTGCACGCATGCATAGTTCGCGCACTAGTTCTATCTCTCTTACTCTCATGCAAAGGATGCGGAAAGAAATTGATGAATCCTGGCGAATTTAATCAGGATAATCGGATATTTTAATCGAATTATTGCATTGTCATCGGTCTTTGACAGGTGTGCAAAGTTTGAATTAAATCTGATCGTTCAAAGTAGGACAAAATCGAGCCCAAAGGAGTCGGTTACAAACAAGCAAGCAAGAAAACATAAAAGCGTTATAAAAAAGGAGCGAATCATACGCAAACCAGTTACTAATGTAAACATCCCCTCTTCCACTTCCAGTAGATTTTGTGTTCGCATTTTTTTTCTTTCTCTTAGAAACAGAGACCTTATGTTGTGTATTTTCACTTCGACGTCTTTTCTAGGTATATTCAATGTAGTTGCCATAGATTCCCATGCATCACTTTTTTTAATTTTGTTTTTATAATCACGATGTGAAGTGTCCCACAATAATTGCGAATTTTGATAAAACTCGATAAGGGTCAATGTTTTCTCGTTTGTCCACACTACTGCCATTTTCAGAACACAAAGCGACACGCGTCCTCACTACTCAAAGCCTGTCGGGCGACTGTCGTAGGGTGGTCGTAGGCTTGGGCAAAAAATATCGATATATCAAAATATCGATATTTTTTCAGAAAAATATTGATATAAATTAGCGATATTTTTTCCCGTGATATATCAATTTTCTATATTTATTTTCAGATATCAAAATCGATATATTTTTAAAGCTCTTCTGTCTGCTCATGTGTCACATCATGTTTTTGACCAATCCGATTTCTTAAATTTAGAAAATATGCAGTAGACTGTATGGGTTTAGTTTCTTTGCTTCAAACACAAACAAAAATTACACTCTATGACTTGCTTGTCTGTGACAATGATATTGCTTGTTGGTTTGGTTGGTATCACTGCACTAGACTGACTGCATTTTAGAGTGTTGGTACGAACGTTGTTTTGTTGTGTTGTCACGAGTAAACTAAGCGTAGCTCATTGTTATTTTTTTGTGTGAATTGTATTTATGTTAAACGTCATGTCTGCTGTATGGAAGTTCTTTAAAAAAAGTGGGAACAAAGAACCTGTTTCTTGCAACTTGTGCGGTAAAACGTATAAAACTTGTGGAAACACTACAATTTTGGCAACACATTTAAAAACGAAGCACCATTTTGCTTATTTACAAATGGTAGACATACAAAATTCATCGAAAGAAACTGAAAAGTCTAGCAATGCGACTAAAGATCATTTGCTTTTAAATTCCGATAATTTGTGCAATTTTTATAAATAATTGCAAATTGGGCAAAAAATATCGATATACCGAAATATCGATATTTCTTGGGTGATATATATATCGATACGATAAATATCGATATTTTTTTTCCATTTGCCCATACCTAGACTGTCGAGGGACACGAAGTGCGCGTGTCGACGCTCGCAGAGCATTAAACTAGCGACAAGTCCCCCAACCCGTAAATGTCGCTGCGACGTCAGGCGACATGTCGCGGGACACGTACATTTCGTGTCGGGCGAAATGTCCCCTAGTGAAAACGTGGCTTAATGGTTCATATTTTACCAATATTACACATTAAGAACCGAGATAACACAAATTTATGAAAAAATACAAATTCCACAACATCGCCTTTTCTTCTTCTTTTGGCATAGCCTCCCCTGTAATAGGGGTCGCTCCCATTGAACTCCCCGGCAAAACTCACCTTCTTGTTATGTCAACCGTCATTATTGACATGTATTTTTTTTAATAAATGGCATCGGCTTATAATCATTTGCCAGTGTCATGTTAAAAAGGCGGAAAATAGAACTTTCGTTTCAATTTTCAACACCGTATTCCTAAATCGTCAAGTCAATGAGTCATGTCAGTCGATTTAGTAAAGTAGTAGAAGCTTTACTGAAAGTTCCTAGGGAGTTTTGGCGGGAAACTCAAAATAGCACGTTTTTAGAAGTTGTACCACTTGCCCACACTTGTGCACGTTAACGAATATTTAAAGCCACGTTTTCACTAGGGGACATGTCGCGGAGGCAAGTCGTCCGACATTCACGTAGTTTGTCCCTGCAACTTTGTCCCTCGACATATATGACTTGTTCACACTAGTCAGTGGTGAACAGTATGTCGCCCGACACGTTAAGAAGAAGAATTATTTTATTTTCCAAGAAATTGGTAATACAAGGATGTTGTTATACAATATAGGTCACAATTTCTGCCTCTAGGGCGTGGAAATATTTACAATATAAATAAAGATCACGCAAATTAAAAACTTTTAAACAATAATTGTAATAATTATATCATATCACCAAAACCTTTCATAAGTCAAAAGTTAAAATCTGTCTTAATCATCATAAAATCTAAATAATATTTATAATATGTCAAAATCATCATATTTAATAACTTATATTAATTAAGTAATAATTATTATAGCAATGTCAAATCAATCATTATTATTTATGTCATTTTATTTGTAATATGTAGATATAGAAAATAAAATAAAAAGAATTTAAAACAGAATAAAATAAATATTTATAACATATTTTTGAATTTTTTGGTAACTATAACATCATTAAAGAACTCTTGTGTTGTGTAGTAGCTTTTATCTAGTAACCAGGTGAATAGTTCGTTTTTAAATTTATTGCATGTAGTATTATTATTTTTAATTCTATTGGGTATATTATTGTATATTTTAATAGTCATGCAATATGCGTTCTTGCTATGAATTGCTAACCGCTGTGTTGGAATAGTAATATTTTTACTACTGGTTCTTTTACATCTGGCATTTTGTTTATAATTCTGATCTTCAACTAACGCAGTATATTTTTTTATAAATAGGCACGATTCTAATATATATAGACTAGCAAGAGGAAGTATTTTAAACTTTCTAAAAAGAGGTCTACAATGTGCTAGTCTATCAGCTCCTGCCATAGCTCTGATACATTTTTTTTGTATTAAGAATGCTTTGTTTAAATCTACTGAATTTCCCCACAATACTAAACCATATCTTAATGTTGAAGAAACGTATCCATGATAGGCTGTTACAGCGGCATCTAGTGAAACAATATTTTTTATCCTCCTCAGAGCAAATACAAACCTATTAAGTTTATTACAAACATTATCTATGTGATCTTTCCAATTTAAGTTACTATCTAAAATAAATCCTAGAAATTTAGTAGAAGGTACGCATTTAATAGGGCTTACTTTTATTTCTAAATGTTTGTCATTATTATTAGTCGATTTATAAAATTTTATTATTTTAGTTTTTTCTAGATTGACCTGTAAATTATTACAATACAACCATTTCGTCACATTTTTAATTTCATTTTCAATCTCGTCGTTTAAATATTGTTTGCAGGATTTTATTAGCAATGTTGTATCGTCAGCGAACATGATGCCCTCATGTTTTAAAATTTTTGGCAAATCATTTATATATATTATAAATAAGTTTGGACCCAAAATACTCCCTTGTGGTACACCGCAACTATTGATTCTGTATTCAGATCTATAAGAAATTTCTCTATTGTTTATAATATTTGTTATTTCAGTACATTGCTTTCTGTCTTTTAGATACGATTCAAACCATTTATGTGCATTCCCCCTTATACCATATCTATTTAATTTATCTAATAGGCGTTCATGATTAACAAAATCGAAAGCTTTACTCATATCAAGGAATACTACTGCTACAGATAACCTTTTGTCAATTGCCTCTGTTACTTGTTTTATTAGTGAAAAACAGGCCAGTGTTGTGGAGCTACCTTTTGTAAAGCCAAATTGTTGTTTGCTAAATAGATTTCTTGAATTTAAATATTGCACTATCTTAGATTGCATAGCCTTTTCGAAAATTTTTGAAATAACTGGTATTAATGTAGCTGGTCTAAAATTACACATATTATTTTTCTCGCCTTTTTTAAAGATAGGTCTAACTACAGATACTTTTAACGCAGTTGGAAAATGACCTTGTTCAAAGGATAGATTAACTAGATGACAGAGGGGGTAACAGATATACTTTGCAGACAACTTTATAATCTTGGTGTTAATATGGTCATATCCAGTCGATTGAGTATTATTCAGAGAATTAATAATTTTGTAGATGTCATTGGGAATTAAGGGAGATAGGTATATTGAATTTGATTCAGTGTTAACTAAAATGTCATTTCTATTCTTAACAAGCACGTCAATCGGATTCTTATTATGATTATTATTTGTTATGTCAATGTAGTATTTATTAAACAATTCTGCAATGTCAATTATTTCTGTGTATATTTTATCACCTACTTGTATATTGTCAATATTATTACGTGTGCTTCTGCCATCAATATCATTTTTTATTAATGCCCATGTGGCTTTGCACTTGTTTTTTGACATTTTTAAAAACTTACTATTGTTTTTTGTTTTAGATGTATTAATACAGTGTTTTAAGATGCTAGAATATTTATTGTATTTTTTTAATAATTCGTTTTTATTCACAGCATCATGTCTATATTTAAAATATAAAATACGTTTTACGGCACAAGATTTTTTTATGCCTTTCGTAAGCCAACCCATTTTTATCGGCTTATTATTGACTTTTACATTTATCCACGGAAAGCAAAGATCATATAAAAGTACAAAAATATCAAAAAAAATATTAAAACTTTCTTCACAATCTGTTATATTAAATACATCATTAAATGTTAACGAGGCCATGTAATTCAAAAATTTTGTAATGTTGTCTGTATTAAAATCGCGCCGTTTGGTAAAGTAATAGCTAGCCTTTGATTTTTTATTTTTATTATGTACCGGAAATGTAATTGTCTGCCCAGTTAAAGAAAGTTTAAAGAAAATTTAATAGTTAATATTCTACCAATTTTACACATTAAGAACCGAAATAACACAAATTTATGAGGAAATACAAACTACACATATACACAACTTCACCCATTGAACTCCCCAGCAAAACCCTCTGTATATTTTTAATTCCCTGCTTTAGGGCATTGGGCCATTTTGTTACAAATGAAAAATACTATACATTAATATGTACATTTATATATTATTATTCAATATTTTCAACACCATTTAAAGTTATAATAAATTCTGTTACATTATTAGGTAAGTCTGGAGCATTAATTATTTGAAATTGTCTTACAAAGATTTCATGTTTCACATTATCTGTTTTATGAATAACTTCTGTCTTTTTTATTAGAAATCTATATGAAACCATGTTCGACCAAGCCAAGCCCAACGAGGGTATGTTATTACCACTATCTAATGAACCTGTGACTTGGTTTATACAAATCACAGCCAAGTTAAATTGTTGGGCACATTTCAAAAGAAGCATTGCCACTTCTTTCAGATCTTCAGCTCTTTGAACATAGCAACTGTTTTCACATCTAAATGGTGCTGCGATAGAATCTAGAACTATCAGAGATATTTTTTTTGTTTGAAGTAGATGTGGCAATCTGACTCTCAAACAAGTAAGTAACTCATGTGGCTCAGTTAGATGTTCAACAAATATTTTATCACTTCTGTCGGAATTAGTGCCATTAATATATTTATTTATTTGATGAAATCTCTTTATAGGGAACAAGTCTTCTGTGCATATGTATACACATCCACTCTCTGAACATTGCACTCCTGTTTCTATTACTATTTGAGTTTTACCAGAACCACTTTCTCCAAATATTTCGGATATTGTTCTCCTTCTAAATCCCCCTTTTAGTAATTTATCTATATTTGTACAGCCTGTAGATATTTTGTTACATTCTTCAAATGATGGTGTATTGCTAGTCACAGGACATAGACTCTTAGCCACTATACCTTTTGCGAATGTAATATCTTCATCTTGCAATTTAGTAAGTTTCTTAATATCCCATAGTGATAGAAGAATAATTTCTTTTGAAGTGCAAATGCCAGCCCGTTCGAATGTTTCAAATAAAGTAGGGGGTAGTATTCTTTTTAACATTTTCTTAGATGAAAACAGTTTCGTAGTGTTTTATTACGGAATCTTTATGATAGTCAAATTACGATAAATTTTTTTGTAACGTTTTTATGTTTTAACAGAAACAAATATTTGGTAAATCCCGTATAAATTCAAATGTTTTGTAAACAAAAATTGTCAATGTCAATTTGTCTTTTGTCTATATATATTTTTTTTTTTAGTATATGGCGTCGATTTATCTTAAAACAATTTGCCAGCGTCAAGTAAAACAGGCGGGAAATAGAACTTTCGTTTCAATTTTCAGCACTGTATTCATATATCGTCAACTCTAAAGTTTAGTCAAAGTCCAAATAAATAGTCAGTACAGTCAATAAGTCATGTCAGTCGATTCAGTAAAGTGGTAGACGCTTTACTGAAAGTTCCTAGGGAGTTTTGGCGGGAAACACACAGATAGCACGTTTTTAGAAGTTGTACCACTTGCCCACACTTGTGCACGTTAATGAATATTTAATGGTTAATTTTCTATTAATATTACACATTAAGAACCAAGATAATACAAATTTATGAAATATTACAAATTCACAACGTCACCCATTGAACTTCCCGGCAAAACTCCATTTTGTCTATAATAAGTGTATTACGTGTCTCTTTGATCGTAACTACTGTCATTATATTAAATTTAAAAATTTAATAGGGAATTTAATAATTAAGAATAATGAATAAATATATTAATAAATATATTAATATATTAATTAATATTTAATTTAAGAATTTAATTTAATTTAATATGCAACAGCATAATGTGGAATATCACATTTTTATATGTTAAATTTCAAAATTGTTGATAAAAGATACATAAATTTAAAATAAATAGGTATTTAGATTGACGCGATTAAAAATTAGAAGCAAATAAAAAGTATTGCCCATCTCTTTCTCGCAAAACGATTGTTGATGTTGAAGTTGCAACCGCCATACATTTTGTAATGACAAATGTATGTCGGGTGCAACTCGTGACGTCACAGGCCTATATATCGCTTTCTTTCCTATTGTAAATTTAAATTGTTTGTATCTTCGTTATTTTTTAAAATATACGAAAATTGGTTCTAGATTGTTTTTTTAACATATTGTCTAACATAGAATAGACGAAAAAAAATTTTTAGGCAACATGCGTATTTATAATAATGTGTAATTCCACACTAGGCAACATCTCTATTATGAATTCCAAATATATACTTTTATTATGTGATAATTATAGAAATATTATATAGTAATGACAAGCTTTCATGTGCCTAGACTCCAACCCATCGCGTCTGTGTTGTTCCGTCAATCAAATTTGAAGGCAATGAACTAGTATCCAGCTTTACACAAAAAAAAGTATTAATTGTCAAATTACTACTCAAGGCCACAGACTGCAAATTCAAAACTTGGAAAATGTTTTTCCGAGAATAAATATTTACCAATTCGGTTTAGTATTTTCAATAAATTCGAAATTTGCGAATTATTTAACAATTTGGAATACATACAAATAATGTTCCGATGGCGTACTCTAGGTAGTTTGGGTTGTTTGCTAACGAAACACTCTCTCACCAAAGTAACTTTCAAGCCGTCTTCGATCGATGCCGTAACCGCCAGTCGTCTTGAGGGAGTCGTCGGATCAGCAGGTGCTCGTTTATTCTCCAGCAAAAAAGGAAAAATGGTGCGTAATTTAAAATGTTGATAGCTCGTGTAATTAGCCAAGTTGTCGGTGTGTGATCGTCCATATCGCACGAGCGTGACTAGTACCTACCTGTTGCGTGCTTGTGGATTAGAAGTTCGAGTTCGAACGAGTAAGAAGTTTCGATGAATCGAGTTTAAATAAAGTAAAAATTATATTCTCCTTTAGGCGGATAAGTTAAGCGACGACGACCGCAAGAATCTTCTTCAACCCTTATTACAATCTGGATGGAAAGTTCAGGACAACAGAGATGCAATCGAAAAGGAATTCAAATTTGAAGACTTCAATGAAGCTTTCAGTTTTATGTCTAGAGTAGCTCTATTGGCCGAAAAAATGGATCACCACCCCGAATGGTTTAATGTTTACAACAGAGTCCAGGTATTAAAAATGTTTTTTTTCTGTAACAATTTTACTAATGAAGTAGTAGGAAAATGTGAAATGAATCATTCTGACACAGGGATTTCCAGTGAACAGAAACAAAACAATGTGACCTCTAAAATGTGTCTGACCCTGCATGATGAAATATCAAGTTATCTTTTAATCATTTGTGTAACACCATTATTAATTATCAAAAATTATATCTTGAAAATATTAATTTATTAATCCTTTGCATAATTTTATGCCATTTTATATACCACCTTTTAACACCTACTATTGTCGAAATTTATTTGTTTTTAGATCCAGCACACAATTCAACAAATTCCTAAATAGTAATCCATGTGTGGACTTATTCTTACTAAAGCCCAAGAAAGTTAGAAAACTTCTTTAAATCTAATTTATAAGCTCCCTATTTAATATTTTATGTCCTAATTATTTATTAAAAACCATTTGCTTTTTTGTATGAGTATGTGTGACATGTCCTTTGATTTTATTATGATATTTATTAATCGGCTAGCCTTTTCTTGTGGTTGGAGTATTTGAGTATTGTTTGTGCTGATCATTATTATTATTATCTATTTTAGTTTTACTTATATGCAGTGGATCTATGTTATGTAATGTCTTATATTAACTTTAATTTGTTTTACACTAGTGATAACTTGTTATTGGCATTTCGCTTTTTAATATGTATTTTTATTGTTATATTTTATATGCTGTAAGTTTTCCAAATAAAATAAAATAAATAAATAAATAATTAAATATAATGCTCTTAACAAAAATTGCCTTAAAGTTCAAATTTGTACTGGACTGTCAACATTTATTTGCTTATTGTTTTAGGTAACGCTAGCATCACATGACGTCAATGGCCTGAGCAAGAGGGACGTGAGAATGGCTTCCTTCATGGACAAAATTTATTCATAAGCAACACTATGAGCAACAGATACAAATATAAAGGCTTTAATTGTAAGATTTGATGTGTATATAAACTTATAAATATTGTATGTTAAAAAAAATAATGAACTAATAATTATCTAAAAATAAATACTTTTGTTTAAATACATAGGTATAAAAAGCCAGCAATGCACTCGCAACTTGTCTGTTGTTGCGGATGGGCGAAGGTCGATCACTTTCCATCAGGTGATTTATTTGCTTGTTTGCCCCCGAGTTTTATATTAAAAAAAAATATAACATTGCATGCAAAAGCTTTGAATTTTGGATTATAAAACTTCAAACATATGTTAAAAAAAGAGGCATTTGATGTGGCAATGTGTGTGGCAAGTGTGTGTGGTTTGAAGTTTTTTATTGAATTTGGATATGAAGAGTAGGTAAGTAATAATAGGTAAGTAGGTGAAGAACTGAAATAGAAATCAATTTATATTTATATTTTACTCTATAAAAGTAGCTTGTGGTTCGTGCAAAATAGAATCAGTTTACCTATTTAAGTTTCTTCAAAGGCTTTTCAAAAACAGTGATAGGTGATTAATCTTTAAGGATCAGGCTGAAATGTTGCTGCTTTTAGATCTCGATGGTTTGTTGGAATAACAGGGACAGGTTCTAGTCACATCATATGGTTCGGCCTCAAATAGTGCTGTGTTTGGATAGGCCTTCTCGATGATTCTCTTTAGTTCGATTGCATGGACGAGTCCAGTTGTTTCACAAATAACTTTTACCTTGAAAAGAAAAAGTTAAGTTTAATGGATCAATCATAAGAAAATTTTTAATAGCTTTATTGAGTGGCCTCTTATAGGCTACATAAATTTTTCGCGATTTTGTCTCTTTTGGATGATATGACCTACCCATACCATCCTAGACATAATATTGAAACTGCCTACACAATTATAGTTTTACAATTGTAAAACTATAACTATAATTATTTATAGTCTGTCCACCTTTCATTCGCGAACTGTTAATTAATTATTATTGCGACATACAATGCTCCCGTTAGTCTCGCCCGGAAGTCAACGACTATTTGTTAACGTTTTTATTATCGATAATGAAAATAATCCCGCACTTTTCAAGATTCGGTAACAACGTTAAAGTCATAGACTTATATGAGACTACGGTTTAGTAATTTACTGAATCGGCAACAATAACATCAAAGTAAATAGCATACTGCTTCAAAATATTGTTCCTTTACCTCGACACTATACATCTCGTCCCCGACCCACGTGCGGTCTGGGAACAGTCGGTACATGTTGAAATTGCTCTCCGCTAACAGACGCAGCAGCTTCTCGTAGCCCGCCGACGAGTCCGGTATGCCCACCTGAAACAGCACTTGTGAAGGTCACACAGTGCGCGAAGAACTTCCGAGCTTTCAAACGTTTTTGTCATAAATAGTATTGGAGACAATGCAACACTTTTTTGTCATTATAAATGCATTGTAATCAATTGTCATATTATAAATTAAAACATTTAATTACATTCTGTCTTGTAGTCATAAAAAAAAAAACGTTATTCCCGTGGTGCTTCCCCTTTAATTCTGACTTTTTGTCATCACAATTTTTGCTGTCTCCCGCTTTGCTTGGGGAGGGAAACTGGAATACTTCCTACTCCTCCTACAATCTTCTGATTAATTTCGTTGCGGGTTCCAAGACAGATTTAGCATGTCCCCCGGGCACCCCTGAGATCATATCAAAGGGTTTTTGCGGTTGGTTACCACTGTCGATCCTGGCTACACAGGAGTTGCAGTGGTGGGTAAGTGTGGTGGGCCAATTGTGAAGGTCACACCCATACTTACCAGTTATATTATGTTACTAGCTTTAGCGCGCGTCTTCATCCTCGTGGACCCTCTTGCACCCCCATAACATGGGGATGAATTTTAAAAAATCCTTTTTAGTGGATGTCTTCTACGTCAAAATAACTTTCTACTTCAAAATACTCTATTATTTATTTACATATTATTTAAAAGATTAAGGCGAGACTATATGCTCCGGATCTGGAACGCCGGTGAAAATTCAGAGCACTGAAAATAGAAATCTGCGTTAATACAATAGAGTTGAAAATCGAAGTGTCAAGTGTCGAGCTGCCTGACTGCATATATGACATTGGCAGTTGACTCGACACTTTTGTGTTCAATTTTCAGCTCTCATTTTTAATGCTCAGAATTTTCTACGACTTTCCGGATTTCGGAGCATATAGTCCCAGCCTTATGATATTGCATCCTGGTTTTCTTCCTTATTTGGGGAATACAAACCACCAGTTACCACGCTATCATCCCGTCGCGCGTCGAACAAAATTTCCCATTGAGCATAGGTCTTAGGAAAACGGTACTAGCGAAGTTACTACTACCTTCGAACTACGTCTTTGGCATAGGTTAGGTACATTTATCGAAGCGGAACGTACAATTCCCGTTTACGCGAACGTATTGTACTTGCCGGCTAAAGCTATGACGTGATATATATGCTATATAGCTATGATGGCCTGACGGCCTAGGGACTGACGAATCAAAACAAAATCAAACATAACCTATTATTTAAAATAAACATAAAAACCAGCAGGTGATCAAAATAACAAGGCAAGCAAGCTCAAATTTAGAATAAGTAATGAGATCAATTATTAATTAACTATCTTTAAATTACTTACCTAGGGACTGAGAGTTTGACTGGCACAGCACGTACTTCCGTAACAGGCATTGGGCGTGCTTACAACTAACTTCACATCAATGCTTTCGCTTGAACAAGTTACGAAAAACGCCATAAGCTTAAATGCCGCGTATTTTCGAATTTCGCAAATAGCTAGGGACTGATATTTTTAAAGCTTACATTTTTTAACTTGAAAATAATAAGTAATTAATTAAATTTAATTTAATATGATAAAAGTTATTATTATTAAAAATTAAATCGCAATTACTAGGTTAGTACTGTAATTAATAAAAGTGTTTAAGTCGAGTTAAAACAAAGTATTATTTAGAGAATTAGAATAACAATTAAATGTTTGCTAAATTTGGGAGATCTTACATGGCTAGGGACTGATATTTTGAGTAGGAAGTAGCCATTTTGGAAACAAAAAATATTGTGACATAAATCAAAGTGAGTGATCAAATTACATGAACTTTATACTATCGCTTAATAGTTGCAAATATCGGATAAAATAGATACAAATATGTGAAAATTGCTGCTAACACCAAGTTAACCAAGTTTTGAAGAACCACCATATACACTATACAGTATACAGCAAACATTATGTGAAATAACTCGCATTATGCGATACCGCTTTCACTCACTTTGAACTTAACCAGTCGGCCTTCGGCGGCGCGTCCGCGGTCCAGGCAACGGCTCAGCAGCACCGCGTCTATGTTGCCTCCGCTCGCAATGCATACCACGCTGATATAATACAGAATTAATTATGATAAAAGTCAATAAAATTCTTTTTATTGCGTTGGTAATCGTCAAGATTAATAAAATAGGTTTTTCCGTAATCACAAACAACTACGGCCGCGGAGCGTATACTTTAGGAAGGATATCCCAAATAATTTAAAAGTGATGTCTAGTAATCAGCAAACTGGAGCTACTTCATCGACGGAATAAATTTGCGTGGTTAATGAGTGTTTTCGATATTTTTCTGCCGTTATAAGGCGGACCCGACTCACATAAAGTGCAATCTGGTGGCGGAAGCGACCTCGAGAACTGTCTATAAGAATTCGACACTTTCTGCCACCAGGCGGCGCTTGGTAAAAGTCGGGTCCAAGTCGTGTCACAATGGCTGTCAGATAACACGAAAATAAAAAAATAAAAAACAATAAACCGTGACACAAATAAGGTTCCGTTCGGCTCAATACCAAGCAAGTCAAGGCAATACCCACGCGCTAAATAACTACGGCCAATCATTAAATTTTGAAATACATTTGGTTTAACATTACATACCTATAGCTTTATACTATTATGTATTCCGTCCCTATAGCGACAGCACGCGGCAGCAGTGAGACGTTGCAAAAATGCAAGGTGCTATGAATATTGAATACAAAGGGTCAAATAACAATGCATTTGGCAATTAATCGTCGATCTTCGTGATACTACATACAAATAACAAGCATTATGGCCCGGTGGGCTGCTATCCGTGTGGCAGGAATAGGGTCCAAAACTAACTTTTTGTGTTTCAACTCGGGCACTAGTTTGGCCATGACGGCCGCCAGGGGGCAGGCGCCGGCGCCCTCCACCACGAAGCGCTCCTTCTCCACAAAGTGCAGAACCGCACGCGCGATCCAGTCCTCGCTCACCAGTAGCTGGAATGTGTTTTTTATGGAATCACAAACGTTTAGAATTCAGATAAAAGTACATAATATTGGCATAGCGATGTTATTAATTAGTTTTTAATTTCAACTTTTAAACAAGTAAGCCAAAGTTGCGGAAATATTGTAAATTTAAAATATTGTAAAAATTGCGCCTTTAATACAAAATATACTTTTGATTTATAGGCTAAATAGCTTTCTTCCCTGTTTCTTTGGAATATAAACAATAACACACTGTCCATAAAAAATCTGCAGAAATTGTATTATACGGACCATTTTGTCCAGTAGCGGCTTCGCCGTGTGAAAGGCATTGACTCCGATATTGGACATGGCGATACCGTCGGCGACCGAGTTGCACCACGGTAGTGCCACTGGTTTGCCCGCCTCCAGCGACCTAAAGAATGTCGGCAGGATTTCCGGCTCCACACCCTAGAATAAGTAAAAAAAAAAAAATGGTTATGACAAAGAAAATGTGGTAGTATCTAGATACTAGATAGTCTTTTTGTAAGACTTCCTCTTGAAGAGAATAAGTTTTCAAATCCTCACGTGTTCATAATGGTAATGGTAGGTTGTAGTGGTTATGTGAGGGACGAGGGTAGAAATATGCTCTTGACATTTTAAACGGGCTATTGCACACACACATTCCAACTGAAACTACTGTGTACTTGGGGCTATTATAGGTATTAATGGGAAAAGCTACTACTTAGTATTAAACTGACATAAACTTGACACTGTGGTTTGACTTTCTTAATGACGGTGGTGATCGCCGCAGCCAGACCTCCGCTGCCCACAGGCACCAGTATGGCATCAACATCGGGCACCTGGTCCAGAATCTCCAGCGCTATGGATCCGTAGCCCGCGATAATATCGGGGTGATCGCGCCTGTCGAATGGCCAGTATGTGAGGAGAGTTAAAAGAGGACCATCAAGATTGATGAAAGGACTTCTTTTAATCTTTATTCAGTGAATGAAAGCTTTGAATACATCTAGATATTTAGAAAAAGATTTGTCTCTGATTAGTTATCATATTATGAGTTGTAATCGGCAGTCGTAAACTAAATTAAGTAGAATTAGCAGATGGTAATTTAACTTAATTCTATTCTTTGCATCGGAAATATAACATTAACATATTTTTTTATGTTCATTACTTAATCTCGTTCGATAGTGTTTCTATGTAGAGTTTTTATCATTTGACCTTTGTTTTTTTGTGTTCAAGCGCATACTACGTGTTTCGTTAGCGATACAAGAACAGTTTTAAGGCTCCTAAGCTCATACTATTTAAGTGACCTACTCGACTTCTACTCGTACCATTAGGTTGACGTAGCCTAAGCTAAGGGCAAAGTTTGAGAAGGCTAATAAATTACGCGAATGTAAAGATACAAACGCATTAATCATGGTCACGCCCATTTCTCTTGCCATGTATTTCGCATGTTTCTGGGCATCGTAGTAGTTGTCTCCATGTACGATGACCTTGGCGCTGTAGTTCTGGCACTTTTGCAACTTCGTTATGGGCACCACGTTGGACATCACCACGGTCACTGGGATCTTCATCTTCTGCGCGTAGTAACAGATTCCGAGGGCCTGGTTGCCTGCAGAAGCCAGCACGACTCCCTTTCTTTGTTCGTCTCTCGGCATCATTTCTAAAGCATTCAGCGCACCCCGTCCTTTGAAACTGAAGTTTTGATTGTAAATGACTAATTACTATTTGTCTTTGCATTATTTTCAAGACTTATGATCTTTTACCTTCCAGTTGGTTGAAAAGTCTCCAGTTTGTAGTACAGGTTCATGCCGAGTAGATTTTGAAAGTGCGATGGCTGAAAATGATAAATATTATAATGTATCATCATGATTTGGAGAATTTAATGAATGGAATTTGGAATGTTAGGAACCTATCGAGACTCACTATACATGGTGTAGGCTCTATGTGTTTTCTTACACGTTCCGTTGCGCTCAGAACATCTTCATACTTAATAGTCCTCGGGTTTAGCGGATCGCAAAATTCATCGAAATCTTTCTAGAAAATACGTAAAGTACTACATTTTTGAATGAGGCTATAATACTGTATTAAATAATCTTACTAAATACAAGGAGAACGAAACAAAATAATAAAATACAATCTTACATTCATTCGAGCCATGCTAACACTTATTGCGATTTTTATCGTATTAAAATTAGTATTTTAAATGTCATTCCAGTTACTTATTTTCTAATGGCAGACTATTTTATATTTTTGATCATGCTAATTACCGATTACGTTTGGTCAAGAGAATTTGGTTAAATTTGTTCCCAAAAAGTCTAAACATACAAAAGACATTTGCTGACATCAACTGTAATTTTTTTTATCTGGTTATGTACATCTCAGTAGAACGGTCAACGTCCTTCAGGGGTCTGTTATGATAATAATATTATCTTTATTTAGATTTGATTTTTTTTATCATAACAATTAATAACTTAAGTAGGTACACCAATGAATACGATTTCTGTAAAACGTGTCTGTAGGTAACCTCGCGCTCGTAGCAACCTACAAAGCAGTCATTGATTATTGATTAACAAGCTATATTTTCACCATCATCGAAAGTAGATTCAATGTTAACTGTAAAAGCTCCAAATTTAAATTATAGCTAGAATTTCTTATTAGAGATAGAGATTAGAGAGTTAGTACACTTATAAGAATCATCCATAATAATATTATTGATGACTCAAGTCTTGATTTCGCTGGGAAACAAGCTCTTATCATGCTGTAAGCTGTTTTTATACCGTGCAAAATAATAAAACAAGAAACATTGAATAAGTCTGTTTATTTAAAAGATCAAAAATATAATAATTGTAAATTTGTTGAATATTAGGAAAAAAGGTATAAAGATCTTTCTGAAAATAATTCGTTACTTTTCCATGCAGCGAGGGTGACTGGCAATACACGAGCCCTTAGCGTGTTTTCTGTTGCGTTCGCCAAACTCTGGAAAGTCATAGTCCGTGTAGTGTCTCTTGATGTGTTCTATCATTTGATTCGTGTGGTCCCAGCCTTTGGTTTCAGCTATCACTTTCAACTAAAAAAAAACATCGTTGAAATGTTTGTTAATAATCACTAGTAGCAAAAAGCCACACTCAATTTGCTTTACCTCACAACTGAAGATGTCTCCCTTAACCCAGGCGCGTTCTGGAATACAATCTTTCATGGTGACACCGATTCGGCCTAACATTCTGCAGAACTCCGCCATCCCGCCGGGCCGGTCTGTTACGGTGACCTTGAACTTCACAAGTCGGCCCTCGACTGCCATACCCCGCTCCAGGCAGCGAGCCAGCGTCGTCGTGTCTATGTTGCCACCACTGAGCACACACACCACTCTGGAATAAACAAAATCATCGCAGAAATCTGCACTTAACACAATCCACCTATTGTTATTTAAAACTGTTTAGTATTTTTTCTCTCCGTGGAAGTAGCGACAAACTTTTTTCCTTCGAGATTTGGAAAAAGTCCAGCCATAAGCGCTGCGATGCCGGTGGCCGCTGCTCCCTCCACTATAAATCGTTCCTTCTCCAACACGTGCATGACCGCTCGTGCGACCCAATCTTCTTTAACAACAACCTTTAAATATAAAATTTTATAATGAATAAGTCGTATATATAACATAAAAAATCCGACAAATCCATGAAAAAGTGATTTACCAATTTATCGACTTTATCTTTGACATTGTGAAAAGAATTTACGCCAACCATATTAACTGAAAGTCCATCAGCAATAGACGTTTCCAAGTTTACATACACTCGTTCATTTTTCTTCAGAGCCTCCGTCATACTAGCTGTCTTGTTTGATTCTATTCCCTATTAATAACCAAAAACAAAAGCATTTAAATAGAACACAGATGATGACTCACGGTTATTCCGATCTGTTATACCATAGAATTATCACTGAGGTGAATTTTGGGAAACTTGCATCTGAGAATGATCTCCACTCTCCAATCCCTATGTAATTCCCGGAAATACTTTACCTATAATTCATTATAGGATTATTTTGGATAAAAGATCAGAATAACCGATTGTTTTAATCTCGGAATTATTTTACATAGATTCGAGTGTCCGGCTTTTTATGTTTGACGGCAACGCATATTCCCGCCAGCAGACTGCCGCCGCCACACGGCACTAGGATGACGTCCACGTCTGGCACCTGCTCCAGTATCTCCAGACCAACCGTCCCTTGTCCTTCTATAACGTTGGGATGGTCGTATCTGAAAATAAAATAAAAACATGATTGGAGATATTGCTTCCTTCCTTCAAAAAAGTATGTAAAGCTGCTAAGGCTCTTTATATAAAGAATAAAATTAAATATTCTAAAAATTAAATTAAAACTACATGGAAGGTAATAGCTGGTGAGACTGGAAACGTAACCTGTCGTAGCTCTGACTTTGAACTTTGATTTACTTTGTTTTGAAAATAAAAAAATCGGTTGTCTGTAAAGTCGGTTTACTGACGATAGTTGAACGTGACAACGTCACAAGAAATGGAACAGAGCGAGGTAACGCCGGTAACACCGTATGAGTCATGTTTTTTCGTGCGTGCAGCCGGCTCCATCGAATTATAAGACGTTGTCACGTCAAAAGATTTGTACTGATTTACAAGTTGCGACGGTCTTCGAAAAATTTTTTGCTGATGTGGCGGTATTGCGTGGCACTTGCAGAGTCTTAAGAGTTATAAGTGAAACACAAGATACTCGGAATAGGAATGTAATTTTGCTAGATTTCGTATGGAAATAAGTTCAGATATTGATGGTTTAAGCGAAGGTAGACAAACGGAAAGCTACATCGGTGAGAGAGGCAGATAGCGCGGTGTTGCATCTCTGTCTTGCGGTGAGAGGGAGACGGTACGATGTTGCATCCTTGTCCTGCGTGGCGCGGTGTGTGTGAGCGGGACGCATAGCCCTGCATCGTGCGTCTCTGTCTAGCCTGTAGCCTGTGTAGCGCGAGCGTGGTGTTATCCATTACATCTTACAGCTACTAGGGAGTCCCCCTTCAATTGAAACGTACCGGTGGCCTGATGGCTCGTACGAAACGCGTTAGCTTCACGTCTTTTTGGTGTCCCGATTTTTCCTCTTCCTTAATGATGTAGGCAGGTTTCAGGCGGTCAATTGATATGACAGCTTCGTGTCCGGATCGGAGTATCGTATAGAACTTGCTATTTCTTTTCAGGATACGATATGGACCTTCATACGGCGGCTGAAGTGGTTTGCGCACGGCGTCAATTCGTATAAAGACATGTTCGCATTTTTGTAAATCTGGATGTACGAACGTGACGCGGCTGTTGCTATGGTGCTGTACTGGCTGTGGCTTCAGATTGTTGATAGTGTGGCGCAGGTTGGAGACGAAGTTATAGTCCATAGTTGTTTTGACCGGTGGTTCGATGAAGAAATCGCCTGGTAATCGCAGATTTTGGCCAAATGTTAATTCGGCGGCACTGACTTGTGTGTCGTCACGAAGTGCGGCTCGCAAACCTAACATAATGGTAGGTAGCTCGTCGACCCAGTGCTTGTTAGGTGTGAGTCGAGTTTTAAGTGCTGACTTTATAGAGCGATGCCAGCATTCTACCAGTCCGTTGCTCTGAGGATGGTAGGCTGTTGTTCTTGTTTTTTCTGCGCCTAAGATTTGTGTGAGAGCAACGAATAGGCGACTCTCGAACTGCCTGCCTTGGTCTGAAGCTATTTCCGTAGGGCACCCAAAACGGGAAATCCAGGTTTCGTACAGTGTCTTCGCTGTAGTCTCTGCTGAGATTTCTTCCACTGGTGTCGCTTCGGGCCATCTAGTCGTGCGGTCTACCATAGTGATGAGGTAGCGCTTTCCTTGAGGTGAAGTAGGTAGAGGACCGACGATATCAATATGTATGTGAGAGAAACGATCTGTTGATTGCGGGAACATAGATACAGCACTTGATGTGTGGCGCTGTATTTTCGCTTTTTGGCAAGCTACGCAGTTTTTCACCCATTTTCCGACATCAATGTTCATTGAGGGCCAAAAGTAGCGTTCTTGAATCAGTTTGCGTGTGGTTTGTATACCAGGATGACTGAGTTCGTGGACGGCGTTGAATGCCTTTCGACGAAGTGCTTCTGGTATGTATGGACGAATGCGTGAAGTAGAGCATTCGCAGTATATTTTCTTCTTTGATGATGGCAAAGTAACTTTCTTTATGCGAAGATGTTGCTGTCGCATTATGTCTTGTATAGCGCTGTCCTTTTCTTGCGCGTCGGCGAGTTGTTCGTAGTCGAATGATGTAGGAAATGATATCGCGTCGACTCGCGATAGTGCGTCGGCTACGACATTGTCACACCCACTGATGTGTCGTATATCAGTTGTAAATTCGACGATGAATAGTATATATCGCCCTGACTGCTGTAGTGCGCGCGCGTATCAAGTGCTCCGTATCGACTACGTCGTAGCCCTGCTCCGTAGCATACGTCGTAGCCGTGCTACGTGCCGTGCCGTCGTGCCGACCCCGCCTACTAGTGCAGTTCCAGTGAACTCTTATAGCGATCGTCAATTTACACCCTACTTCGTTAGAATAGGGTGTACATTGGCGCCTTGCTGGGAGTTGAACTGCTCTTGACCTCCCGTTGAGATTTACTCATCGCTGGGGTCACGAGGAGTCAGCCCTCACAGTGTTGTGTTTACCGTGCAAGTACGTACACTTTCGTGACTACTTTGACACTTAATACGTGTTCCGTGTTTAGTGTATACCTGTGTTTTGTGAGTACTTTTATTTATTAACTTTCCTTGTACATGTACTTTATATTTCTGTGCGTGTACGTAATTATGTGACTGTTTTGTGCGTCATGTCCGCGTACTTAGAGTACAAATAAACTATAACGATACCATGGCCGACCGTGATTCGCGGCCGCATAGCCGCGATCGCCCCAGCCATTCCCGCGCCAGCTCTGTTGCGTCGCGCAGCGGACCCTCATCACGGTCCAGCTCGCGCACGTCAGAGCGCGCGTACCTTTCCGCCACCGAGCCCAGCTTGAGCGGTACGGACACCGCTCGCCCCGGGCCGCCTTCGGCATTATCGCGGGGGTGTACTGACACCCCCCCGCCCCAATGCCTTCCGACGGCGCCCCGCCGCGAGTCTGGGCCCCCATCCCGCCCAGCCAAAAAGGGCCCGGCCTCACCGCCGCGCCCCGCGCGCCCTTCGACGGAGGTGTGCACCCCCCGCCACACCCCAACAGCCGCCGCAGTGAGTACAAAGCTCACATTTACCGCCTCGCCGGCATCACCGCCTCAAGAGGACCGTCGAGCGGTAAGTGCCCCTGCTCCGAGGGCCCCCGCCCCGGCCCACTCGTCGAGCAGCATGCCCCCGCCTCCTGCCCCCCCTGCGCAGGTTACAAAACGGCAGCGACAGGAGGTATCATCAAATATCTCGCCGCCTGCCAAACGCGCCGACCGTCCGGCGACTTACGCCGCAGCAACCACTGCTGCCCCAACCGGCTCTCCTTCGGCCCCGACCTCGAGGGCCGCGTCGCCGATGGACATTTCCACGGCGACTACCGCGACCAATGCACCGAACGTGTCGCCGCCACCGCCGCCTCCCGCCCCTCGCTGCCCGCCACTCATCGTGGAAAAGCTTGAGGATTGGGTAAGGCACTTCAGCAACCTCGCGGAGCTCCTTGGCCACCCTCCCAACGCGAAGCCGCTGGGCCAAGGGGTCAAATTTACCCCGAAAGGAGAGACCGAGTACCGCTGCATCCAAAAATACCTGGACGAGCTGAGCCAAACCGAGCACGTAAGTTGGTACTCTTACGCGCTCCCGCAGGACCGTGGTCTTAAGGTAGGTATCCACGGCCTACCGGTCAACACCCCAACCGATGCCATAGCCGCCGCCCTAAATAGGAAGGGCTACGAAGTGGAGCAGGTGTCCCGGATCCTGGCCAGGAAGGATCGCCCCGGGTGCTCATATTTCGTGCTGCTGAAGCGCACCCCGGACCTGGTCCCCGGCATATACCAAGTGACGGAGCTTCTGAACATGCCAGGCATCAAAGTGGAAGCCTGGCGTGGTAAGGACGGCCCCGCACAATGTCACCGCTGCCAGCAGTTCCGACACTCCAGCCGGAACTGCCACCGTAAACTGGCGTGTGTCAGGTGCGGCGAAGAGCACTTCGCAACCGACTGCCCCCGGCCGACCTCCGAACAGCCCACCTGCGTCAACTGCAAGGGGGCCCACCCGGCCAATAGCAAGAACTGCCCGGTTCTCAAACGGGAGGCCCGGAATCGCCGTGCGGGCCCCACCGCCCGCACCAAGCGCACATACCACCGGGTAAGCCACGATCCTCCCATAACAGATAAAGAGGTTCCCCCACCACCGCCTACGGCCACATCTCTCATGGCCGAGGCCAACGATCCCACCCCCCGTCCCTTGTCATCTACAGTCCCCGCCCCCTCTGCACGAAAACAGAGGGCCAGAAAGAGGACAAAGAAGAAAGGCCCCAAGTCCGTTACCACCTCTGCGGCAGCAACGGACTCCGAATGTGAGCCCCTCGCACTTCCGCTCCCTAAGGTAGATACAGTTCTGTTAGCCCCCCCCTTACCCCAGCGCACCCCGCGCCCCCCGCGCACTTCCCGTGCGTCGCACAAGGTTCCGGCGGCCACTACAACTATCGAAGTGGCTGAGGTTACTACCGAACCCGCCAACCCAGCAGTTGCTGCCGCCACCCTGCCAGCAATCGCCCCACCACTTTCCCAGCGTCGTTCCAGGAGAGAGGCCCCCGAGGCCCCTGAATCCACCGCTGAGGTAATTTACGCTCTCTTCTCCCTGGCCATGGATATCTTCTCCAAAATTCAGGCCGGGGAGGACATTTTTAAAACTCTCCTGTCGGCCCTCCCTGAAGGGGCCTCCCTCGCCGCAAAGCTCATTTCCAAATGGCTCCCCACGCCCCAAAAGTACTGAAAATCGTTCACTGGAACGTACGAGGGGTTCGCGGGAAAGTGGCCTCGATCCGTTTCCTCCTTCGGGAGTTTGAAATAGACATCGCCCTCCTAAGCGAAACCCTTCTCTCCCCCCCGGACCGATTTGCTGTTCCTGGGTATGTCACATATAGACAGGACTACCTTGGAGGAGACCGAGTGTGCAGAGGCCTCGCTGTCTTGGTCGGCAGGAGGCTCCTCCACCAACTCCTCCCTACCCCCGCGGTGTCATCCCTTTATGCGTTGGGCATCGAAGTAGCACTCGGCACCCACCGCACTCGCATATTTGCGTGCTACAAGCCCCCGGGGTCACATTTAGATATCTCCGACATCCACAGGCTCATATCAGATGAGCCGACTGTGATTGCCGGAGATCTAAATTGTAAGCACCCCGAGTGGGGCTCTCGCACGACAAATGCGGACGGCAGACGTCTGCTCGCCGACTCTGTGCAGACCGGGTATACGGTGGTGGGCACTTACACCCCAACCCACTACCCGGAGCAATCCTCGCACTCGCCAGACGTCTTAGACGTCGCTATTATCCATCGCATCGCAGGCGACCTCCACCAGGAGGTACTGGACATGGCCCATGGCTCAGACCATCTCCCGGTCCTGGCCATTGTTCGAGCATCCCCGGTAAGTGTTCCCCCTCCTCCTACTTACCCAGTCCGCGACTGGGATGCTTTCTCCTTGCAGCTGCACGAAAACACACCAAATTTCCCGGTGAACTCTGCAGAAACCGTCGAATCTATGGCGGTGCAGCTCACCGGGGCAATTGCAGCTGCAATGGATGCGGCCACCCAACCGCCCACCCGCCGCCAACATAAGCGGCCCCCCCTACCTCGCCACTTAACGAACCTGATTGCCGAGAAGAAGCGCCTGCGACGACGATGGCAGCTCACCCGATGCCCAACGCTAAAGACGCAGCTCAACCACCTCACCGCAGAGGTAAGATCCCAGCTAGATATCCTCTATGCGGAAAACTGGACCCGACGCATCCAGGAGGCGGGTGAGGACTGGCCCTCTTTACACCGCTTTTGCCGCAGTCTTACCAGTGCCACTGCCCCTGTTCACCCCCTGCTCCACCCCGACGGGAACTTAAGGTTCCGTGCAGAGGACAGAGCAGAGATTCATGCCGAACACCTCGAGCGCCAGTTTTCACCACTGCCAACGACCGCAACGGACCACGCCCGCATGGTCTCCGAGGAGGTAAAGGTGTTCCTACTTTCCCCCTCCCCCCCTCCCTCCTTCTCCTTCTCTCCGAGGGAAGTACAGAAGACCCTAGCACGCCTTAAACCAAAGAAGGCCCCCGGAGCAGATGGTATTCCCAACTCTGCCCTTCGTCATTTACCTTTCAGGACGGTGGCCGCCCTGACCCGCCTGTTCAACGGAATCGTCAGGACCGGCCACTTTCCCTCCACCTGGAAGTTGGGGATAATCATCACTATCCCCAAACCCCACAAAAATTTGAGAAGGGCAGAGGGCTACCGCCCCATAACCCTCCTCTCAACCCTCTCCAAAACATTTGAAACCCTTCTCCTTAAGCACCTGGCTCCCCACCTCCCTCCTCGTGAGGACCAATTTGGATTCAGGTCGGAGCTAAGCACCACCCTCCAGCTGGTAAGGGTCATCCACCACCTGTCCGTTGCGGCGAACAAGAAGGAATCTTCGGTCGCAGTATTCCTTAATATGGAAAAGGCGTTCGACTGTGTTTGGCATGAAGGTCTGCTCTTCAAGCTCATCCGAGCCAACGCCCCTCCCCCCCTGGTAAGGCTTGTGGCATCATTTCTCTCCGGCCGCACCTTTAAGGTAAGAGTCGACGGCGTCCTCTCCGGAGAGCGTCCCATCACCGCCGGCGTCCCTCAGGGCAGTGTGCTCTCCCCGGGACTGTATAACTTCTATGCCAGTGACGTTCCCAAAGACCCTGGCACCACCGCAGCGTTATACGCCGACGACACGGCGTTTATAACCAGCTCTCTGACACCAGACCACGCCGCCCTGAAGCTTCAGAGGACGCTGGACCTTCTCCCTGACTGGCTGAGCAACTGGCGACTGTCTGTAAATGCAGGTAAGTCCCAGGCGCTCGCCGTCACCACGAGAAGGGGGCTCCCAGCTCCTCTGAGGATCGGAGACGCCGAAATACCATGGGAGAGGACGGCGAAATATTTAGGTGTCGTCATAGATCGCCGTCTCTCCATGGTCGCCCAGTGCCAGACAGCCGTGGCAAAGGCCAAAGCGGCTACCGCGCAACTGCGCCCCGCCTTCTCATCTCCTCAGATCCCCCTCAACATGCGGACGGCCTTGTACCAAACATACATTAGGTCCCGCCTCACCTACGCAGCACCTGCGTGGCACCACCTGCTCTCTGCACCCCAGAAGAGGTCGCTGCAGAGAGCCCAGAACCGGGTGCTGCGCCACATCGCGGGCGCCCCCTGGTACGTCCGCAACTCCACCATTGAGAGGGATCTCAGGATGGAGAGCGTTGAGGCCTTTGTGGCCCGGCTCGCCACCAACCTGTTCGCGCGAGCGGATGCCTCGCGCCTGGTCGAGCTGACCGACCTGGCGCCCTGGCACGCCCGCCCGCCCGACCGCCACATTCTGCCGAGGGATGCTGTCCCTCCGGCAGACCCAGAGGAGCCCCGCCACCCCCGAAGAGGAGGAGCCCCGGCGCAATGATGCGCCGACCCGCCCTCGAAGAGGAGGAGCCCAGGCGCGTGATGCGCCTCCATGCCCCCGAAGAGGAGGAGTCCCGGTGCACTGATGTGCGCCCCATCGAGGCACCTGTGGCAGCGCTTCAATCACCGCTGGATCGCTGCCCCCCGCCCCTCCCTGCACCGGTAGGAAACACAAACCTACCGGTACAACCCTTTTTTTCTTTAATCACACCCGGGGCCTGTCGGAGTGGCAGCCCTCTTGCCACCCCGTCGCCCCCCTGGTGCACCTTCCCCCCCGACATACAAAGTCGGGGCCCGGAAGTTTTTCCTTTCTCTCCTTTCCCCCTTTCCCCCAGGTCGCTTGCGTCCACGGTCCGGCAAAGCGCGGCGTGTGAGGGAGTGGTCCCATACACGTTTTCTCGGCCCCCGGGTCGAGACCCCCACGCGCCGCTTGGAGCCGACCGCCGGTCTTGGTCGGGCCTGGATTGGTCAATCGCCACTCCCTCGTACTGTCGGTTGCCCACCCCCACGGGCTTACCCCGCGTTCTGCCGCGGGGTGTCTTCCCCTAAGACTAACAGACTCATGCGCCCAGTACTCGTACTGGGAGCGTCTTCCCCAATTAGAGGGGCTTCACCCCTGACATTGGTTTAGTCCGCCGTAAGGCCCTTTTCAGGGGCCCGGCGTCGAGCAGAGGAGAGTCTCCTTCTCTAAAAATGAATAGTATCTGACGTGCTCTTCTCGCTACTTCGTTGTTGCTGTTGATCTTCGTGAAAACGTAGGTGAGCGGTTTGTGGTCCGTATATATTATAAGATGTCTTCCTTCGAATATTTTTCGGAAATGTTTGATAGCCATGTAGATTGCAGTTAGCTCACGATCGAATGTGCTATACTTCATCTGTGCGTCGGAGAATTTTTTCGAAAAATATCCAAGCGGTTGCCATCGGTCGCTCGTTGGTTGCTGTAAGACGGCTCCCGCGCATGTATTAGAAGCGTCGCACATGAGTGCGAGCGGGGCAGAATGATGTGGATGAGCGAGTATGGCGGCTTCTTGAATGCTTTGTATGCACTTCATGAAAGCTTGGTTTGCCTCTTCGGTCCACTGGATTACTGTTTTGTCTTTCTTCTTGCAGTTGTGTAGGAATGCGTTAAGTGGACCTTGAATGGCTGCGGCGCTTGGTATGTTTGCTCGATAATAATTGAGCATACCGAGAAGACGTCGTAGTTCTTCGATAGTGGATGGTTTTGGATAGTCTGTGATTGCCTGAATCTTGTCTTTTGGTGGTTTGATACCTTCTTGAGAAGGTAGACCAAAAACACATTTAGACGGGTTTATGGTGATGCCATATTCTGCGAATCTTTGTATCGATGAACGGGAATGCGTAGTCGAGTCCTCGGAGTACTTCGTGAATAAACCTTTGGAAGGTTTGTCCGGCGTTACGTAGCCCCGGACACATTCGGGGAAATTCGAATAGTCCGAATGGCGTTGTAATAGCGGTTTTCTCGATGTCGTTTTCAGTGATGGGGATTTGTTGATACGCGCGGTTTAGGTCATTGGTTGAGAAAATGACCTTTGTAGACAGCTGGTTGGTGAAGTCGCGCAGTCGTGGAATGGGGTAGCAGTCGGGTGTAGTGACTGAGTTTAATCGTCGATAGTCACCACAAATGCGCAGGTCACCATTCTTCTTCGGTACGACGTGCAGTGGGCTTGCCCAAGGACTTTTGCTTGGTCAGCATAATCCTTGTTGCATCATATTGGTAAATTCATTCTTCACCTCGTTGTATCTGTGAGGCGGTAATGGTAAATGGTAAGATCAAGAGATCTTGAGTAGATAGGCAGTCCAGTGGTGTCTATGACGTGTTCTACGTTGTGCTTGCTGTTGAGTTTCATAGCGGAGTGATGAGTTGTACCGGGGTAGTCGGCCAGGATGTCGTGGTAAGACTGATGCTGGTCGATGCTTCTGATAGTGGGAATCTGCGTTTGGTTGCTGGGGCTGCTACGGTGAGGTTGGTGATGCTGTCTATTAGTCGACGATTTTTTAAATCGACTATTAGGTTGTGGAACTTGAGAAAATCGGCTCCCAGGATTGGTTTTGTGACATCTGCTACAACGAACTTCCACTTGTACGGTCTTCTTAAATACAGGTCGAGTTCGAGCGTCTTCTCGGCGTATGTTGCTATGGTAGTGTTGTTGGCGGCATATAACTTAAATGGAAGAGATTGAACTGTAGATCCTCTTGTTCTTGGTATGACGCTAATGTTGGCGCCTGTATCAACCAAAAATTGAAGCCTTGTTCTCTTATCTGTGATAAATAGGCGGTAGGATCTTTTAGATTTTAGCAATGCCTTCAATTCCATTAACTTCGATATCCTAGTCGGTATGCTCCAGTCTCTCAATATGTCCCCTTCTGTCCTGTCCTGGTTTAACTCCTACCTTCGGGGTCGCTCGCAGCGAGTGCAAGTCAATGATAATTTCTCAGATTGGTGTTATCTTGATGCGGGTGTTCCCCAAGGTGGGGTGCTTTCTCCTCTTCTCTTCTCACTCTTCATTAACTCTATTACTAAGGTAATAGAGGCTAAATATCATCTTTATGCTGATGATCTTCAGATATACCGTCATTTCACTATTCCTCATGCAGCATCCGCTATAGCTCTTATTAATGATGATCTTAGACGAATAAGTGAATGGGCACAATCCTTTGGTCTATTTGTAAACCCTACTAAAACAAAGGCATTATTAATAGGTAGCAAACGGATGTTAGCACTACTAAATAAATCAACACTTCCTCCCATTAGTCTAAACGGTTCATTGATTCCCTTTTCCGACTCTGCCAAAAACCTGGGAGTAATCTTTGACTCTCACCTGTCCTGGAATGCCAATACCAACAATGTTAGCCGTAAAGTTTACCACACCCTCCATTCTCTCAAGTTACTCCAAAACTTCCTTCCAGTTCCTACTAAAATTCTTTTGGCACAAACCCTTATTCGACCTATAATCGATTATGCTAACGTCTGTTACCTGGATGCAAATGAAGAGATCCTAAACAAGTTAGAACGTTTGCAGAATCTCTCCATACGTTTTATTTTTGGATTAAAGAAACGAGACCACGTATCCCAATACAGAAAGCAGCTCCAGTGGCTTCCTATTCGCCTACGCAGAAATTATCGCATAGTATGTTTTCTTTTCAATACTTTATTTAGTCCCTCATCTCCTTCTTACTTAAAAGAGCGCTTCTCCTTTCCTAATTTTCACAACTTATCTTGTAGACCCTTTAGACGCACCCTTCTAGATATCCCTCCCCATTGTACTGACTTTTTTGCCTACTCCTTCACGGTCCACGCTACTAAGCTCTGGAACTCCTTACCAACTCAGATACGTGAGTGTAAGACACTTGGGCTATTTAAGAAAAGGCTGCGTGAGCACTATCTCAGCTTAGCCTTTAATAATAAAAGTGTTATATAGTATGATTGATTATTATTTATAAGTATGTAATTTTTATCCAATATTTTATTGCAATTGTAATGATTAGGATATATATTAGTTTATTATAATATATCTATGTAAGTATTCGTATATATATGCATTGGTTTATTTTTATTGTTATATGTAAATTGTAGTAGTACGCACCATATATTGTTACTTTTATAACTTAACTCTCCTGTATCAGGTCTGCTGGAAGAAATTCCAATTTGGAATAAGCAGCGCCTTTGTACAAAACTGTTTTCTGTTTTTAAGTTGTCAATGTCAATGTTTTACTATGTGTACATAAATTATTAAATAAATAAATAAATAAATAGGATTGGTTTGATACGTTAGATTCCGCCGCAGCTAACGTTCTCTCTAGTTTTTCGACTTGTAATCTTCCTCGAATGTGCAGGGAGTGGTACATCTTCTTGGGTTGTTTCCGAAACGACGATGATAAAAACAATACGGCGATGGGGTGCTGTACCATTCGCGTGAGCGAGAGGGCATGCGCTGTTGCTTGTTGTCCCTATCGCGTAAATGGTAGCGATAAGGACGGCTTGATCTGTAAGGTGAGCGCCCTCTGTAATAGTTACGCGGCGTTTTGAGTTCGGCGATTTCGTTGGTTAATTGCTTTATCACCTCTAGAAGTTCTTGATTTTGACTTATTGGAGCTGTTGATGATGACGAAGTTGAAGCGACGGCGGAGACTTCTTGGTGTTGTTCAAGCATTTTATCGGCTAAAAGTGCTAGCTCGTCGAAAGCGGCGGTCTTGCTAATGGTGTTACTCACTATGAGAACGGAGCGGACGTGTGCGGGAGATGGTTCATCCACAAAAGCCATAGCGATGAATCAGGTACTTTATCTCTTGCCAAATTGCGCATACGGCGGAGTAACTGAGTAGGCCTTTGATCGCCAAGTTCCATTTCTTGAAGTAATTTCTGGAACTGACGCCCTTCGCTTTCTTTATATACGGAAATAAGACGTTCTTTTAAAATTTTGTACTGGTTGTCGGTCGGCAGGCTGTACAGTAGGTCGGCTATCTGTTCGACGTCTTGCTTGTCCAGTTGCGCAATTACCATCTGGGAGAGTTGGGCTTGGCTCTTCTTCAGGTCGTGGGTTGCGGCTTCAAAACTGACAAACCAAAATCTGGGCCGATCGCGCCAGAAAGGTGGTACACGCAGGCTCCTCCTAGTTCGTGTGTGGTCTTTTCTCGAGGTTGCATGTTGGCGGTTTCACTATTTTCGGACATTATCTTGATTCCTATGTTTCTTGTTCGGGGTCACCAATGTGGCGGTATTGCGTGCCACTTGCAGAGTCTTAAGAGTTATAAGTGAAACACAAGATACTCGGAATAGGAATGTAATTTTGCCCATGCAGAGAAGGAGACTCTTCTCTCGCGCCGCGCGCGGGCATAGCCCCTATACTTGGGGTGGGATGACGCGCCCAGTACGAGTACTGAGCGCATAGAGTCATTAAGTTTTGAGGGAAGACCCCCCGCGGCAGAACGCGGGGTAAACCCATGGGGGGGCAACCACGAAGCAACCTCGATGTCGATCGCCAAAACCAGGCACGACCAGGACCGGCGGTCGGCTCCAAACTACGCGTGGGGGTCCCGACCCGGGGGCCGAGAAACGTGTTTGGGTCCACTCCCTCACGCGCCGTGCCGGGCCACTCGTCAGGCCCCGGACGAGGTTAAGATGGGATTACACCGGCATCTGATTTTCTGGTGTAAGGGAAGGTAGGGGGGGGGGGGGGTGATACGATCTCGCGATGGGTGGGGGCGCATCAGTGCGCTGAATCTCCTCCTCTTCGGGGGTGGCGAGGCGGGCTGCGTGGCTCCGCTGGGTCCTCTGGTGGGACGGCATCTCTCGGCAGGCGGTGGCGGTCGGGCGGGCGGGCATGCCACGGCGCCAGGTCGGTCAGCTCGACCAGGCGCGAGGCATCCGCACGCGCGAATAGTTGCGCGGAGAGCTGGGCCGCAAAGGCCTCCACGCTCTCCACCCTGAGGTCCCTCGCTATGGTGGAGTTGCGGACGTACCACGGTGCGTCCGCAATGCGGCGCATCACCTGGTTTTGGGCCCTCTGCAGCAACCCTTTCTGGGGTGCAGAGATCAAGTGGTGCCACGCGGGTGCCGCGTACGTAAGGCGGGACCGTACGTACGTCTTGTAGAGGGCGATGCGCATCCTCAGGGGGATCTGCGGGGACGCGTAGGCCGGACGCAGCTGGGCTACCGCCAAGTTCGCATTCGCCACCGCCGATGAGCACTGGGCAGCCATGGATAAGCGGCGGTCAATAATGACCCCGATCTTCAGAGGAGCCGGAAAACCTGTTCTCGTAGAGACGGCGAGCGCCTGGTTTACAGATAGTCGCCATTTGCTCAGCCAGTCCGGGAGAAGGTCTCTGAAGTTTTATGACGGCGTGGTCCCTGTTTAAAGAGCTGGCGATATAGGCTGTATCGTCAGCGTACAGCGCCGCGATGGTGCCAGGATATGTCGGCACGTCGCTGGTGTATAGGTTGTACAGCCCTGGGGAGAGCACGCTACCTTGGGGTACGCCAGCGGTGATGGGGCGCTCGGCGGAGAGGACTCCGTCCACGCGCACCTTGAAGGACCTGCCGGAGAGAAAAGAGGCCACAAGCCTTACCATGGGGGGAGGTACGTTGGCTTGAATGAGCTTGCAGAGCAGGCCCTCATGTCAGACACTATTGAACGCCTTTTCCATATCCAGGAAAACGGCGACCGAAGCTTCCATCTTGTTTGCCGCAACGGAAAGGTGGTGGATCACGCGTACCAGCTGGAGGGTGGTACTCAGCTGGGACCTAAAACCAAATTGTTCCTCACGAGGAGGGAGGTGGGGAGCAAGGTTTTTGAGGAAAAGGACTTCAAAGACCTTGGATAGGGTTGATAGGAGGGTTATTGGCCGGTAGCCCTCGGCCAACCTCAAGTTTTTTGAGGCTTGGGGACGGTAATAATAAGTCCCATCTTCTAGGTGGAGGGAAAGTGGCCGGTCCTGATAATGCCGTTATAAAGCCGAGTGAGGGCGGCCACCGTCCTGAAAGGCAGGTGTCGGAGGGCGGAATTGGGGATGCCATTTGCACCGGGGGCCTTCTTGGGTTTCACGCGGGAGAGGGTCCTTTGGACCGCCCTCGGTGAGAAGGAGAAATTGGGGGGGGGGGGGGGGAAGTAGGAAAGCCTTTACCTCCTCGGATACCAATTGGGCGTGTTCCGTTGCGGTCGTGGGCAGCGGCGAGAATTGGCGTTCTAAGTGTTCGGCATGAATGTCTGCTCTGTCCTCTGCACGGTACCTGAGGGTGCCGTCCGGGTGGAGCAGGGGGCGGACGGGGGCAGTAGCTCTGGTGAGGGTGCGGCAGAAGCGGTGAAGGGAGGGCCAGTCCTCTCCGGCCTCCTGTATGCGACGAGTCCATTCCGTGACGTGTAGGTCCGCGAGCGCGGCTTTTACCTGTGTAGTAAGGTGGTTGAGCTGCGCCTTCTGCGTGGGGCAGCGCGTGAGTTGCCATCTCCGGCGCAGGCGCTGCTTCTTCGCCAAGAGGTCGGTGATGTGGCGAGGGAGCGGTGGCCGCTTGAATTAGCGGCAGGTGGGCGGCTGGGTTGCCGCGTTCATTGCAGCTGTTATCGCCTCGGTGATCTGCAGCGTCATAGACTCGACGGTCTCTGCAGAATCAACCGGAAAGTTGGGCGTGGACTCGTGCAGCTGCAATGAGAACGCGTCCCAGTCGCGGGCTGGGTAGGGAGGAAGGGGGGAACGCTTGCGGGTGCGGCGCGTATGATGGCTAGGACCGGAAGGTGGTCGGAGCCGTGGGCCACATCGAGGACCTCTTGGTGGAGGTCATCCGGGAGTTGGTGGGTGATTGCCAAGTCGAGAACATCCGGAGTGTATCGGGGTTCTCGGGGTAGTGGGTGGGGGAATATGTTCCCACCACCGAGTACCCGACTCGTTCTGAGTCGGCGAGCAGTCGGTTACCGTCCGAGTTGGGGGCACGAGATCCCCATCCGGGGTGCTTGCAGTTCAGATCTCCGGCAATCACAGTCGGCTCTTCTGATAGGAGCCTGTGGATGTCGGAGATATCTAAACGCGACCCCGGAGGTTTGTAGCACGCATAGATGTGTGTGCGGTGCGAGCCGAGGAGTACCTCCACTCCAAGGGCGTGCAGCGATGAAACTGAGGGGGGGAGGAGTTGGTGCAGAATCTTCCTGCCGACCAGAACGGCGAGGCCTCTGCTCGCCCGCTCGCCCCCTAGAAAGTCCTGGCGGTAGATGTGGTAGCCGGGGGCACTGAAACGGTCCTGAGGGGACAGGAGGGTTTCGCTCAGCAAGGTGACGTCCACCTCGTACTCCCGAAGGAGGTGGCGAATCGGGGCCACCTTGCCGCGGACTCCCCGGACGTTTCAGTGAACCACCTTTAAACATACTGGGGCGTGGGAAGTCAGTGGGAAATTAATTTCGCAAAGAGGGTGGCCCCCTTGGGGAGGACCTTTAAGAGGGTCTGTAGGATTTCTTCCCCGGTTAGGATTCTGTTGAAGACATCCAAGGCCAGGGAGAGCAGGGCTTGTATAAGCTGAGCCGTGATTCTGGGGGGCTCACGGCGATGGGAAGAATGGGGGGCACGTGAGGGCAGGGTGGCGGTAGTGATCGCCGGGTTTGCGGGCTCAGTGGAAACCTCGGTCACCTCAGGTTTGGTGACCGGCTGGACGGTGCGTTTAGTGCGCGACGGGCGCGGGGGCGCGGGGTGCGCTGCGGTAGGGGGGGATAGGATGGCCTCATCAGCTGGTGGGGCTGCTACAACAGGGGGGAGGGGGAGGGCGAGGGGCTCGAACTCCGAGTCCGTGGTGGCATTGGTAGCATATTTAAAATTTCTGTCACCTGGTAAATGCCTGGTACCAGGTTCGGGGTGCGCTTCAGTAACACGAAGTAGGCGCACCCGGGGCGGTCCTTTCTGGCAAGGATTCGGGACACGTGTTCCACCTCGAAACCCTTGGCGGTGAGATCTGCAGCTACCTTTTCTGTAGGCGTGTTGACCGGTAGGCCGTGGATGCCTACCTTTAAACCGTGGACCTGGGGTAGCGCGTACGAGTACCAGCTGACCTGGGCGGACTCGCTCAGGTCACCCAGGTACGTCTGCACGCACCGGTACTCCTTTTCACCCTTTGGGGTGAATTTTACCCCCTGGCCGTACGTCTTCGCGTTCGGGGGGTGCCCCAGGAGGTCCCTGAGGCGGCTGAAGTGGTCTATCCAGTTTTCCAGCTTCTCCACGATGAGTAGAGGGCACCGGGGGGCTGGTATCGGCGGCAGTGAGGTCGCGTTCGCTGCGGGGGTGACGGAGGTTACCGTGGTCACTTCCATCGGTGAGGAGGCCCTCGAGGTAGAGGCCACGGGGGAGCCAGTCGGGGCAGCAGTAGCCGCTGCGGCGTACGTAGTCGGACGGTCGGCGCGTTTGGCAGGCGGCGAGACGTCGGAAGACCGTCGAAGACCTCCTGTCGCTGCCGTTTGGTGACCTGCACGGGAGGGGCAGGGGGCGGAGGTATGTTGCTCGACGGGGGGCCGGTGCAGGGGCCCTCGGAGCAGGAGCACTTACCGCGCTGCGATCCTCTTGGGGCGGTGATGCCGGCGAGGCGGTGAAAGTGAGCTTGGCGCTCACTGAGGCGGCTGTTGGAGGGTGGCGGTGGGTGCACACCTCCGTTAAAGGGCGCTCGAGGCCCCTGAAAAGGGCCTTACGGCGGAAACCAAACCCAGGGGCATAGCCCCTCTACTTGGGGTGAGATGACGCGCCCAGTACGAATACTGAGCGCATGAGTCGTTTGTTTTAGGGGAAGACCCCCCGCGGCAGAACGCGGGGGAAACCCATGGGGGGGCAGCCAACAACAACAAGGGAGTGTCGATTTGCCAATCCAGGCCCAACCGAGGCCGGCGGTCGGCTCCAAACGGCGCGTGGGGGTCCCGACCCGGAGGCCGAGAAACGTGTTTGGGTCCACTCCCTCACGCGCCGCGTTTACCGGACCGTGGAACGAACGACCTGGGGAAAGGGTAGGAAATTATAAAAACTTCCGGGCCCCGACTTTTTGTGTCGGGGGGGAAGGTACGCCTCGAGGACGACGGGGTGGCAATAGCGCTGCCACTCGTCAGGCCCCAGACGCGGTTTAGACGAGTTTCGCCGGCATCTGGTTTGCCGGCGAAAGGGGAAAGGTAGGGGGGGGGGGGGATACAATCCCGCGATGGTGGTGGCGCAGTTGCGCTAAGGCGCGTCAGTGCGCTAGGTGTGGCGCATCAGTGCGCCTGGGCTCCTCCTCTTCGGGGGCGGTGGGCGGGCTGCTTGGCTCCGCTGGGTCCTCCGGAGGGACGGCATCTCTCGGCAGGCGGTGGCGGTCGGGCGGGCGGGCATGCCACGGCGCCAGGTCGGTCAGTTCGACCAAGCGCGAGGCATCCGCTCGCGCGAACAGCTTCGCGGAGAGCTGGGCCACAAAGGCCTCCACGCTCTCCACCCTGAGGTCTCTAGCGATTGTGGTGTTGCGGACGTACCACGGTGCGCCCGCAATTCGGCGCAGCACCTGGTTTTGGGCTCTCTGCAACAACCCTTTCTGGGGTGCAGAGACCAAGTGGTGCCACGCGGGTGCCGCGTACGTCAGGCGGGACCGTACGTATGTCCGGTAGAGTGCGATGCGCATCCTCAGGGGGATCTGCGGGGACGCGTAGGCCGGGCGCAGCAGCGCTACCGCCGCGTTCGCCTTCGCCACCGCCGATGAGGAACTCCTCAGCAAGGCGGCAATCTACTCTTTATTCTTACGAATAAGGAGTGAATTGACGATCGCTATACGGAGTGTATCGGCACTGCACTGGGGCGGGTCGGCACGAGCGTGGAGTAAACGAGACACTCGACACGTTTGGAGCGAGTCGGCAGTAACGCGGAGTGAGCGAGTCACTACAACACTATCAGAGCGAGACGTGGTGGTCTGTAATTTTGCGAGATTTCGTATGGAAATAAGTACAGATATTGATGGTTTAAATGAAGGTGGACAAACGGAAAGCTACATCAGGTGAAAGAGGCAGATAGCGCGGTGTTGCATCTCTGTCTTGCGGTGAGAGGGAGACGGCACGATGTTGCATTCTTGTCCTGCGTGGCGCGGTGTGTGTGAGTGGGACGCATAGCTCTGCATCGTGCGTCTCTGTCTAGCCTGTAGCCTGTGTAGCGCGAGCGTGGTGTTATCCATTACACCTTACAGCTACACTGATATTCCGGTCTCAACTACAAATAATTTAAATTCCTCGCCTGCAGCTGCTGTAAAACTACTCAGAGACAATGTAATGGAATTTGATGTCAATTTAAAGTTTATAGAAATAAGAGTCCAGTGATATTATTAACACATTTAAGTTGCTGAATATTAAAAATACTGCTGATCTCAGGGGCATGTCTACAAAAGTTATTATTCAATAATTAACATTGCAGCTCCTTATTTAGCGATAATATTCAATGAATGTATAAAAAGTGGTGTTTTCCCTGATTTAATGAAGCATAGCAAGGTAATAACCCTTATTCAAAGTTGGAAATAAATCTGATCCGACAAATTAACAAGCCTATATCGCTTCTTTAGTAAACCGACCTTTAGTAAAATATTTGAAAAAAATATTTTAGCACAGTTATTAGTACTTACCTTGTTAAAAATAATGATAATGAGATAGATGTTTTTGCCGTTGACACTTCACAAATTTTTAATGTGAAGCGACAACAGTCGGATTATAACGAGGTAAATAGTGCTCTCTCGAAACTAACATTGGTTTAAAGTTAACAACTTACATTTAAATTCAAATAAAACAAAATGTTTAAAGTTTACTTTGCCCAATGTTAGGCAAGTACAAACCAATATACTATTAAATCATGACAAAATGAACTTAGTGGACACCACTGTGTTTCTACGTATAATACTAGATAGTTAATTACAGCCTCATATTGCTAATATTGCAGATAGGCTCAGTTCTGCAGCATATGCAGTCAGAAAAATTAAAGAAATTTTTGACGAAGACACGGCGCGACTAGTTAGTTACTAGTTTGTGTGCTAAAGCTTATTATAGGGCCAATGATTTTACTGACGATCGCACACTATGGGAATAGGATAGCCACCTGCACGGCTGCTTCTATGTACTATATGTATCTGACTTTTGTTATTATTATATAGACTAAGTATTGTAATTTTTTTAAAATCTTTCTCAAATCATCTTTTTGCTTAGAGATGGTCCCGTGCGAGTTTCTTACGCCGGTTCTTCTCGCCGGGTTAGTTTCCGCACTGGTGGTAGGCATCACGTAGGGACTATTCCATAAGCGTTGCCTTATTGTAACCTATATGGAAACAAAACTTTTTTGCTTGCTCCATCGCTGTTGGTTGTAATTTCCTTTTGCTTTGGAGTATTAACGTTTATATATGGATAAACTTCAAAGACACTACCAGTTTTCAAGTAAAGCTGTTTATTCTTAGTATTTTATCTTAAGAATTTAATTTCATATGATAGAGCAGGTTTTCGTGACACTAAAGAATCAAAGGTCAGATACAATTTTAAACATCATAGTCAAAAACCAACCCGTTAAGATACATCATCTTGTTGTCTTGTCTCAATATACACGCGTGGCGTTTCGATTCACCAATGTTGTTTCCGTTTAGTATAGTTTTCGCTCCGAATTTTTGACATCGAGTCAATTTAGTAAGTGGTGCGGTAATCGGCATCACCACAATGCTGGGGACTCCCAGCTGCGTTGAGTGGTAACTCACGGCCTGCGCGTGATTCCCCGTCGAAGCAGCAATGACGCCAATCTTCTTCTGATCATCCGACATAGAGAGTAGAGTGTTTACAACGCCACGTTCCTTGAAACTATAAATTATTTCTTAAAGAGTTTATAAATATAAAAAGAACATCAACAAATTATACAAATGTATAGGTTTCTGTTACCTTCCAGTATGCTGTGTACATTCTTGTTTGAGGTATAGATCCATTTTTAGTTCTTTAGACATGTTGGCTTTCTGCAAAATAATAATAATAAAGGTATTATTGTTGTTGTTCGCCTATGTGGTATGGTATTGGGTGTGTAGAGCTCATAACCCGCGATGCGTCGTGCCGCGGCGAGGATTTCGTCACAGAACACCGTGCGGAAGTGGTATAGTACCGTGCGGGGTGTGTAGCGCTCATAGCCCGCGATGCGTCGAACCGCAGCGAGGATGTCGTTACAGAACACCGTGCGGAAGTGCTATAGTACCGTGCAGGGTGTGTAGCGCACGGAGCCCGCGATGCGTCGAGCCGTAGCGAGGATGTCGTTACAGAACACCGTGCGGAAGTGGTATAGTACCGTGCAGGGTGTGTAGCGCACGTAGCCCGCGATGCGTCGAGCCGCAGCGAGGATGTCGTTACAGAACACCGTGCGGAAGTGGTATAGTACCGTGCAGGGTGTGTAGCGCACGTAGCCCAGGATGCGTCGTGCCGCAGCGAGGATGTCGTCACAGAACACCGTGCGGAAGTGGTATAGTACCGTGCAGGGTGTGTAGCGCACGTAGCCCGCGATGCGTCGTGCCGCAGCGAGGATGTCGTTACAGAACACCGTGCGGAAGTGGTATAGTACCGTGCAGGGTGTGTAGCGCACGTAGCCCGCGATGCGTCGAGCCGCAGCGAGGATGTCGTTACAGAACACCGTGCGGAAGTGGTATAGTACCGTGCAGGGTGTGTAGCGCACGTAGCCCGCGATGCGTCGAGCCTCAGCGAGGATGTCGTTACAGAACACCGTGCGGAAGTGGTATAGTACCGTGCAGGGTGTGTAGCGCACGTAGCCCGCGATGCGTCGAGCCTCAGCGAGGATGTCGTTACAGAACACCGTGCGGAAGTGGTATAGTACCGTGCAGGGTGTGTAGCGCACGTAGCCCGCGATGCGTCGTGCCGCAGCGAGGATGTCGTCACAGAACACCGTGCGGAAGTGGTATAGTACCGTGCAGGGTGTGTAGCGCACGTAGCCCGCGATGCGTCGAGCCGCAGCGAGGATGTCGTTACAGAACACCGTGCGGAAGTGGTATAGTACCGTGCAGGGTGTGTAGCGCACGTAGCCCGCGATGCGTCGCGCCGCAGCGAGGATGTCGTCACAGAACACCGTGCGGGGACGCGCCGGGTCGCAGAACTCGTCGTACTCCACATCCTAAACAACGCAGTAAACACTAAACTGACTGACAATCTCTGTGGCTCAGTGGTTGAGCGCGTTGGTGCTCAAGCCGAGAGTCGCGTGTTCGAATCCCGCCAAAATTACAAAACGTTTTTCTGTGTTCCTGGGCCATGGATGTGTATTAAAATATATGTGTATAATCATTGTATAATATACTAAAAATCTTAAATATATGCTTAATATAATATAAAAAGTATTAAATATAGTTCCCATTGTTTGGGCTATATACATGTATATATATTTTGGCTATATATATTTGGGCTGTATACTTACATAGTGAATCATTACTTACTTGCTGCATGTTTTATGCCTGAATTGTAGAATAAATAGAATTTACATTAATTTGGTTACATACTAAAGAAAATTTTGTAAACAGATAATCGGCAGTAGGCAGCTTGACAGACAATTGTAATATGATTTCGACATACAAGAACAGGGTGACATTTGGTGACGTGAGTAGTAGATAGAATAAGTTCTCTGTGGTTTGTGAGTGTAACCAGCCAATAGTGGTCAACGTAGCAGATTTGTTGTGAAGAATCTGAGGCCAAAGCGTCCTAAAAATTTATTAACCCGCGCCTGACTAAATGGTTTACTTACCAAAAGGTGTCGTTAACATGAGACGATGATTAGGTTCAGACCAGGATGTCTGTCTGCCTCGCAGTGATTTTTTTCGTAGATTATGGCTGTTAATATACCTGAACTTATCATAATAAAGTCCTTTATAATTTAAATATTAGGTCATTACATATGAAATTGGCGTTTTGTAAAGGAGGAACATAAAGTCGTTTTTTTTAACATAATATCTTTATTTAATCAAAGTATATACCATTGCTATCTATGCACTTTTGTCATCTCATAGGTAGTTCATTGATTCCTTTACTAAAAAAAACCATTCGGACAGGAATCAATAAAATCTTTGAAGGCGCTATGGATTGCCCCATCGGAGTTGAATTTTTTCCCTTGTGAAGTTATCAGAATTTCGAAAAAAAAATGGTAATCTGTTGGAGCAAGGTCTGGGGAGTACGGTGGATGTCTTAGTCAATTGAAGCTCCTCTAATTTGGTAGCCGTCTGTTGTGCAGTGTGTGGACTAGCGTTGTCCTGAAGCAGCAGTGGCCTAGAGCGAATGACCAACCTCGGTTGTTTATCAGCTAGCTTTTCCATCATGATTTGCAGTTACTGGCAAAAGACATCTGCCGTAATCGTCTGACCAGATTTAAGAAAGCTGTAGTGAACGACACCGGCACTAGTCCACCAAACGCTCACAAGTAACTTTTTTTGAGTCAATTTTCGTTTGGGGCAGGCTTTGGCTGGTTCGCCAGGGTTCAGCAATTGCGATGAGCGTTTCCGATTATCGTACGGGATCCACTTTTCATTACAGGTAATGATTCGATTTAAAAACCCTTCATTATTGTGCCGGTTGAGTAATGTAACGCAGCAGTCGACGCGCATTTGTCGGTTTGCTACACTCAATTCATGAGTACACACCTTTCAAGCTTTTTCACCTTCCCAATTTGCTTCAAGTGAATTAAAACAGTTTCATCACTAACACCGCGGCCTGCAGCTAACTCGGACGTGGTTTGCGATGAATTCGCTTCCATAATAGCCTTCAATTCTTCATTATCAACTTTGATCTCCGGCCAGAACGAAAACGTTAGAACCAAAAACGCACTGTGTTTTCTTTTGCGACACCGCCGCTACACACATTAATCCTTCGAGCCTGCAGTGGCACTGGCACCAGTGCTGCATTTCTGCAGCACTGGTGCCACGGTGGAACTCGTACTCGAAAATAATACGATATTTCAAGTTTTCCATTTTGTAAACATAGTGACGCAAAGAAAAAACCAAAAGAAGAAAAAACAAAGGAATTACGGTTTTCGAAACACAAATGCATGAGTAAATAGCGGTATAAATTTGAAATTGGAATTCCTAACCAAAGAAAGATATATTTGAGATCAAAGTGGCCAGTACGACAAAACGCCAATTTCATATGTAAGGATAATACTATATACTACTACACTATAATACCTAATAGTAAATGAAACGCTGAGTCAAAACAATAATTTATTTTCATGAAGTTGAAAATCAATCAATCAATGAAAAATTATTTTGCAATGTCGAAACACGTGAAGATTATAAACATCTCTACATACGTCTACGCATGCAAGAAGGATTAGGGGCAAGACACGGGCCCCTGTGCATTGATCTTCGGCATGGAACTTTCAGCTGATCTGCGAAGTCAGGGAAGAAACAGTTTTTGTAGTTCTTCTTTATTTGCGCTACCAATTCCTTCGTGTGTGCCCAGCCCTTTGTTTCAGCAATAACTTTCATCTAAAAAAAAACAAATATTACGCGCATCCAACGGTAAGCCATGAAAGAAGCTGTTGAATATGCGTTTAAAATGGAGAAGTATTAATGGAACAATACCTCAACGCTAAAGACATCCCCATGCACCCAGGCACGCTCGGGTACACAGTCTCGTAGGGTGACTCCAACACGCGACAGCAAGCTGCACAGGTCAGCCATGCCTCCGGGACGGTCGGAGACTGTGACTTTGAACTTTACTAGGCGACCCTCGGCTGCCATGCCTCGCTCCAGGCAGCGAGCCAGCGTCGTCGTGTCCATGTTGCCACCGGTGAGAATACATACCACTCTGATATATTAGCAACATCTATTATTATGTTATTAGATATTTCATAGGCTCCGGCATAATATACCATGTTTCTATTGCAATTGCCATAGATTTTTGAAAACCAATATATATAATTTTGTTATTGCGAACTAAAAAACTAACTTTTTTCCTTTAAGATTTGGGAAAAGTCCGGCCATAATTGCAGCAATAGGAACTGCTCCAGCTCCTTCGACGACAAATCTCTCTTCCTCCACTATATGCATTATAGCGCGTGCTACCCAGTCTTCTTTGACAGCGACCTATTGTAATATTGAGAACTTATATAGATAGATAAGATTCAATAATTTGATGAAAAGAAGAAGCAATCCTTTACCATTTTATCAACTTTGTCTTTGATGTTATGAAAAGTATTCACGCCGACAAAATTCACCGCAAGTCCATCGGCAAGGGAATAGTCGATATCGATTCGCGTTCGTTCGCCTCTTCTGAGGGACTCGGTCATGCTGCAGGTTTTGTCCGTTTCTATTCCCTAAATAATAATCCACAGTTATGTTTAAAAAAATATTTAACGTTACGTGAGCTTTCAGGTGACTACTAAGAAAGGCTTACATAAACTTCGGTGTTCGGTTTAAGGTGTTTTACGGCGACACAAACTCCCGCCACTAGACTGCCGCCGCCGACAGGTACAAGAATGGCGTCCACGTCTGGCACTTGCTCCAGTATCTCTAATCCTACTGTTCCTTGCCCTTCAATGACATTGGGATGATCGTAGCTTAAAAATAAATAAACGTATGTTATTTTAAATGCAAGACAAAAAGGGTCAAATACAGCCAAGAACAGCATGTGTCCAAACTAGGACGGTGTTGCGATGTGCGCAGTGCGCTACAACAATGTCTTGATTCTTCAGAGACAATGACCTACTTATGGATCATAATATCTGAAAAGGAGGCCGCATACTGAACAGATTAAAAATTATTGCAATCCACAAAGAAACTAACCCATTCATAAACATCATTCCATTCTCACTTCGTATCACCATTGCGTGATGTTTTGCGTCAGGCATGCCATTTCCGTGGAGTATAGTTTTTGCGCCGTAACCCTGGCATTTCGTTACTTTGGTGAGCGGTGCGTAGATCGGCATGACGACGATGCTAGGTAAACCGAATTGTGTCGCGTGGTAGCTCACGGCCTGCCCTTGGTTGCCCATAGACGCAGTGATCACACCCAACTTCTTTTGTTCATCCGGAAGCAGCAGTATAGTGTTAACCACACCACGTTCTTTAAAACTGAAAACACGCATTTTATTTTCTAAATCATGTTTTAGAGCACATATACTCTTTAATATTGACTATTATGTAATCAAGCCGCCAACCGGATATGACATTTAGAAATCAAAAGAAAAAAACATATATAACTTAAAAATGCGTAGTTTCCCAGGGAAAAGACATAAGGCTAGATCGATTTTCCCCGAAAGTTCCATTCCAGTTTCGGAAATTCCAATTATAACAAGGTTTGCTCGTTTAAGTATAGGATTATTCTGAATGATTACTAAGCCTACTTTTTTTTAAATTTTAAATACTATATAGTAACCTTCCAGTTATTTGCGTACACTCTTGCTTAAGGTATATCTCCATTCCTAAGTTTTCGGACATGTTCGCTCTCTGCAAGAAATAGATATCGTTGATGTAGTAATCTGGATCATTAGGTCCATAGATATATTAAATTAAAAAGATATAATCTAAGATTAACTCACGCACTGCTTGACAATTCGGGGGTTAAGTACTAAAATTTTTTAATTTTGATTATTAACTGCCAGAGGACTACGTTTTTCGTTTTAGCTAAGCCTAGGTAATGATTTCTTACACAAATAATAAAATTACAAACTGTGCAAGGGGTGCGTAGGATAAAACCCTCCATGCGTTTGGACGCCGCCAGTATACTTTCATACTTGATTGTGCGCGGGTTGTCCGGGTCACAGTATGGGTCGAAATCCACATCCTTCTGAAATATATTGCTTAAGTTCGGATAGTGACAACAGTTACCTACTATTTTGTAGAGACTGCTAAAATTCGCAATCATATACGAAAGGTATGGAACTGTTATTAGTGGTAACTTGCGATTAATTGTCTCCACAAATAGAAATTTTAATGTATTACTCACGTTCTGCATGTTTAGAGTATAGGTATATTTGAAACCACTTGGAATTTTTTACATTTACATTTCTTCTAGTAATCTTTCGACTGCCAATTCTTCTTTGACAATATTATGTCTTGACTGGTCAACTAGACTGTCAGATTAAGACCTCCGAGGCAAATTAAAAAAATTAACATACCTACCGAGAAAACACTATTTCCTAGGTATCCTTTTCTATCCCATAGGTCTTTGGGCTCACCAGTATTTGTAAATTTTTCATGTTAAGTTTAGTTACAATATAATTCTTAGTTACATAATAGTCCCTAAGGCAATGACTTCAATACTACCCTCAGCCCCCAGGTAAATAAAAATACACATTGTCGTACATTTTTAATGTAAAATATCAGTAAAATATATGCATGTACATTACATTCTTCCATATATTATATCACAGTTCACAAAAGCTATATTAGGTATTACACTAATTTTCAAAGTATTTACCCAAACACACATATATCTTGCATTTCTTCGCCGTTCTCTCTCAATGTTTTATTAATATTATTAATTTACCTATGCCTTTTGCTTAGGCACAGTCCCGTATACCTCTGCCCTGAACTCTGGTAAACAAAAGGGTAGTAAGTTGAATGTGTTATGTGGCCAAACTAGGACTTCCTGCCCTCTTGATTATTACAGGGGCTGGCCTGCGGTATACCATTTTTAACCTTATTTCCCAATAACGCTTAAACACTAATATTAGCATATAAAGCCTATTCTCCTTTCGTCGGAATATTAGTTAAGACGTGTGTCGTTACTCGTTAGTGAGACACGTCGTCGAGCGAGCCGATGCTGGCCGGTCGGGAGTTGTCCCACGCGCCGCTAAAGTACCACTCCTTGTACGTGCTCTTGATGAGGCTCCGCAGCTCTTCCACGTGTTCGGGACCGCTGGTCTCGGCTACCACTTTCACCTGAAAAGGCAAAAGTATAGGCTTAGATAATGTGCTTCTAAGACAAACTATGCATTTTGTGGCAATTTTAATGTATAATTGTATTGTTAAACTCTTTAGTTAGAGACCTCATCAGGGTATTTATATATTTATTTTATAGCGTGCAATAAAATGGCTGGCAACACTATTAGCCGAAGCGGTAGAGTCCGGAGGCCGACCGCTCACTTTCGTTCGTTTTGCCTGCGCCATTTTGTACCACGATTGTTATTACTGGACTACTTGTAAAAGTTTGAATATAAGTAGTTATGTGACAAAACATTTGTTTGAATTACCGAATCCTATAGCTAATACCAACAGCTATAATTTGGTAATTTATATGAAACAGTTACGGTTCGTTTCATATTTTGCGCAAGTAAGTACTGCAAGACGTTAAATAAAAATGTTATAGGTATTATTAAAAAAAAAATTAAGTACGCAATCGTCGTTGTGGACGCAGGTCCTGGTTCTTGAATACTATCAGTCTAAGAAGGAAGGATAGCATTTTGGATAGAATGTCAATTTCGAAAGTCAGAAGGTGGGGAAAAAATAATTACCCGAACACTGAAGATATCCCCGTAGACCCAGGCGCGCTCCTGTATGATGTCCTTGATAGAGACGCCTATAGATGCAATGAGCTTGCACAGCTCCGCGATGCCGCCGGGCCGGTCACTCACCGTGACCTTGAACTTCACCAGCCGCTCCTCCGCCGCCAGCCCGCGCTCCAGGCACCGGCCCAGGATCGTCGTATCGATGTTCCCGCCGGATAGGATGCACACCACCCTACGGAAAAGTGCCGAGGAATAGCTAATAGTACTTAAAGCAGTATTGTCCACGCGACCTTCTTCAAATCGGCGTCTTAGGAAGTGAGAAGTAGACAGTTTGTATTTTCTCTTAATCGGTAATGAGTCACAGAGAGTTCTAGGAGGAATAACGACAATCACTCAAAGAACGAATTTACGAGAACCAGAGAAAAGAGAAAGATAAATTAAAAAAAAGAGTTTACATTTTAAAAATATTGTCTAAAATAGAACGTCTTTTTATCCCAGAAACATATTTTCGTGTAATATTAAGCGTGTCATAGGAATCTAATGATACCTCTCAAGCTCAAATGTGACAAGCCATGCATACAAACATACACTCGAAAAACATAATCCTCCTTGTGGCGCAGTGGGGTATTGAAAATATTTATCATTATTATATGACAATGAGTCGTAAATCAGAATTAATTAGCAAGTAATTGACGACGACAAATGGCTTAGGTCAGCTGTGATAAAGTGCGTTGGAACTTTAACCCGTCAGCGCTCCTCTATCCCACGGACCGCGGCGTGATAGAGAATTGAGGTCACGGGATGCCGGATGTGAAATAACTTCGTTGCTTTGGAGATCCTAGGTCCGATCTTTAGTGTTTTTAGAGTTTCGTACTCAAAGGGTAAAAACAGGACGCCATTACTGACACTTCGCTCTCTGTCCGTGATCCGCCCGTTCGTTCGTCCTGTATCTCATGCACCGTAATAGGTCATAGTTAGAGGTAAAACTTTCACAGATGTATTTCGGTTGGCGCTATAACAACAAATACTAAAAACAGAATAAAACTACTGTATTAGTACTGAACCCTTCGTGCGTGAGCCCGACTCGTACCTACTTGGCCGGTTTTATTTCAGAGTTTGTTACCAAAGATTGTTATTGTGGAATCCACAGGTGGAATCCGTCATTTGAAGTATTTGACTCGCACAAAAAAGTAACCGTGGTGCACTGGTGCACCTGGTAAGTGAGCCGCATGTAAACAAATCCAAGTTTCAACCGTTATGTTACATGCTCGCCTGCTCTTACCCGTATTTATTTGTTCTTACTTTTTTCGCTCGAGCTCCGGCACCATGGCCGCCATGATGGCCGCCACGGCGACGGCGCCGCCGCCCTCCACCACATACTTCTCCTGCTCTACCAGCAGGAGGATGGCCCGCGCGATCCAGTCCTCATTCACGGCGATCTGTTCATTAAGAACACTGTATGAGGCAATTTTTAAACATACAACAAAACGGTTCTATAACGGTGAAATACTTGAGTCAGGCTTTTTATATTAGCCGTTTATGTGCCACTGGTCACTGATGCGGTGGGCAAATATACTTATTGACCCAAATAGTTAGGCTTTAATGTATTTTAAATGGATCGCATCCTTGTTGTGGCTAATACTCTATAATACTATATATAAATACATTCACTATTACACCACTGTATGACGTAGGTATTATAATAACACATTATTATTGTATTGAATCAGACGTCAGACGTATGGGAGTACCTATATAGACGAATATATGGCCTATCTGATAGTGGTAAATTGTTTTGATTGATCAAAAACAAAAATGTAGTCGTCCCAGCTATTTCATTTTACATGCAAAAATTAGAATATCTTCGCATGCTTAAACTAAAAATGCTTACAAACATTACATAGATAGTCTGGTTTAATTAAAATGGCACAGTAGGTATACATGCAAGCTTGGTATTAAGCTAACCATCTTATCGACGATCTTGGCAACCGTGGCGAAGGCGTTGTAGCCGACAGTCGGCACGGCTAGGCCGTCGGCAAGGGTGGAGCGGATTTCCACACTGGTCGGCTCCAGGTTGCTCATGGCTGTCGTCATGCTCGGACACTTCTCGGTTTCAATACCCTGGAGGAAATTAATTTGTTAGTTGATAGTGCAGGTTGTTAATAGTTGGTTGTTATGTCTGTTGTAAATCCTAACGACTCGACTCCACCTAATTCAGAACGACTAACGGCTAAAATTAATAACGTATCTAAAATCTTAGATTGACTTCAATCTTAGATTCTCAAACAATATTTGTCGTAAATTGACGTGACGTCAATCCTAGGATCGTTAAAATGTATTGAAATCTTGATCTCAGATAGCGAAAATGAGATTAAGATTGATTATTAATTTCGGGCGTTAGTGCACTTTTGCTTACAGCCTCGTTCATCAAAATTATGTAGTGAGAGTCAGAACTGTAAGTACTTATTTTCAGCTTAAGACGGAATTTAGACAAATTGAGAGCTTTAATACCGCGTAACACTTAAATCAACTTGCATAGATGAGGACGTGTGGCTTGAGGTGTTTGACGGCGGTGGCGACGCCCGCCAGCAGGCCGCCGCCGCCCACCGGCACCAGTATGGCGTCCACGTCGGGGACCTGCTCCAGTATCTCCAGCCCCACAGTCCCTTGACCCGCCATTATGTGCGGGTGGTCGTAGCTGGACAAACATTGATGTTATGGAACCAACCCTTGTAAATTGCCATTATTTGGCCAATAGTTCTCAGTTCGTCATCATCCTCGACTACTAAATGAAAATCAAAAATTTAATTGCCAAATAAAACGAAATATCAACAGAAATAACCGCCTCCTTCCGCCGAGAAGAAATGGCGAAATAAGTAAGAAATTATAGATATAGCGCCGACTTCTTTCACTTTGTCCAGCAGAGCGCAAGCTGATGATGATAAGATACAGCTAAGAACCATCTTGATCACATCGGCAGCTTCCAACTTCAACAAATCAAATCGCATCAAAATATATTTTTTTGGTAAATAAATAATATATAATATACTTACTTAGTTACTTATTATTTGTTCTGTGGTTTCGGAGCTACTATGCGACAAACATGCACACAAATATTTAAAACCAAAATAACTATACAAACCCGTTAATATAAGTAAAATTTTTCTCTTTCGCCAGCTTCATTGCGTGATATTTAGCTTCCTTCATGTCCGATCCATGGATGACCACTTTAGCGCCGAAGGACCGACACTTTTGAATCTTCATCATCGGAGCTACGTTTGGCATCACCACTGTTGTGGGGATATTCAGCCCTCGCGCGTGGTAGCTAAGTCCCTGCGAATGGTTTCCCAGAGAGGCGGATATCACTCCTTGGGCTTTATTCTCTGGTGACAGCAATAGGAGAGCATTCCTTGCGCCTCTTTCTTTAAAGCTGAAAATATTAGGTAAACCAAAATCACAGCATTCAATCATATTTAAACTATCATACTTAATAGGAAAACCGGAAGATTAATACTCACCTGCCTGTGTGTTGCAAAAAATCATTTTTCAAATATATCTCCATGCCAAATGTGATCGACATGTGCGATTTCTGAAAAATGTTATGTTTCTAATAAGTTATCAGCACCTTTGCACAATACACTTTCAACGCAGCATGCGTTGCGACAAAAAATATTTTGTTTAAAGTCCAAAACAACATACCACGCATGGCGTTTTCACAATCCCACTCTGTATTCTGAACGCTGCGGCGGAGACATCTTCAAAAGTAATCCTTTGAGGATTCTCCTTGTCGCACATGGGGTCGAACTCTATTGCCTGAAACACCATGGTGTTATGTTTACAAATTCTCTACCACATTACGGCCTCCTGGTCCGACAGTCCGCTTTTAATGGATCTTATTTATATTAAAGCCTAGCGAGAACTGTTATGACTGGTTAAAGCCGATAATACTATCACACTAATAGGGCTAAAGGTTACAGACGAATAGTCTTGATGTGTCAATCGTAGTTCAAATTAAGTGATATGCCGTAGGTTCATTTTAGCTTATTTTATCATAATCATAATAATATGACTGGTAAGATGTACGGTACCCGGTAGGTGACATACTTACTTAGTCTGAAGTTCGTTTCAATCATTTCTGATTACTATATTCACTGCCTATTAATAAAGAATAGTTACTATTTAAATGTTATATTGCCTAGATATTAATAGTAAGTAAATAAAATTAGTTATGTACTTATGTAGATGTTTTGTATGTAAGTAATTTAAATTTAATTATTTTTAAAACAATAATCTACTTACTGGAGATATTTTCTCGTAACGCTCCATATCAACTGTGCTTATAGATAACCAGCTTTAAACTGAGTTTCAACATTTTAGACATTCACTCGATAATCGCACTGTTCTGGTAATTACTTATTACTGGGTCACCTCACCAGGATTTAAACAAATTTGGTTGAGGTAGCACACGTCTCAGATACGCACAGAGGCGTTGCATTGTAATAAACGTAAAATTACTTTCTACTGGTTATAACATTACCAAATAATACATCCAAAGTATTATCCATAAAGCTGGAAATGATGTTTTAAAATCACAATAATTTTTGTGCGATTTAAAAACGCCATTTTCGCGCGCTTGATTTGTGTGTGATGACGTCACAAAGTCATCGCACCTAAAATTGACAGGGGGTTTTGCCGGTGAATTCAATTGGAGACATTGTGGTTTTTGTATATCACATAAATTTGTGTTATTTCGGTTCTTAATGTGTAATATTGGTAGAATATTAACCATTAAATATTCGTTAACGTGCACAAGTGTGGGCAAGTGGTACAACTTCATAAAACGTGAAATTTTGTGTACGCTCCAAAACTCCGTAGGAACTTTCAGTAAAGCTTCTACCACTTTACTGAATCGACTGACTTGACTCATTGACTGCACTGACTATTTATTTAGACTTTGACTAGCTTTAGACAACGATTTCGGAATACCGTGTTGAAAATTGATACGAAAATTCTATTTCCCGCCTTTTTAACTTGACACTGGCAAATGGTTGTAAGCCGACGCCATTTAAATAAATAAAAATAAATAGGCAGTTGACAGTTAAAATCTTCAGTAGTATTACTTATCATCTATGGTTAAAATTTTGGAGGTAGGTACTCCACTTTGGAGGTACTTGTCGAGGCAGTCCAGCCACAACTGCCACTGTAAGGCAGCCTGTGCCCGGTGTGCCGGGGAACACTCTGCGAGGGATTGCCCCCGCCCCCCTGAGACGCCCACCTGCGCAAACTGCAGTGGGGCCCACCCAGGTAACAGCAGGGACTGGACTGGACAGCAGACAAGGCCCACTCCCCCCCCCCACGCAAACTCCGACCCGCCTCCCCCCGTGCAGGAGGCCTCACCTCCTCCGCCAACTTCAACATCTTTGATGGCGGAGACCAACGACTGCATTCCCAGACGCCTCGCCCCCCCGGCCCCCGACTCCTCCGCGCGGAGGATAAAGAAGCCGAGAACCAGGAGGAAAGATGCCGCATCTCCTGTGGCCACCCCCTGTGTTGCCGCCTATCCCACAGCCAGCACCCAGCGGTGTTTCCCTCGCTGCCCCAAGAGTCGGTGCAAAGCGAGGCCCCCGCATCGACTGCAGAGCTTCTGCAATCTCTCCTCTCCCTGGCCGTGAACTGCGTCCAGAAGGTTCTGGCCGGGGAGGAAGTCTTCCCTGCCATCATGCAGGCCCTCTTACAAGGCACCCCCATCGTAGCCGCTATTACACAGATCTGGCTCCCCAGGCCCTAGCTCGGACCAGCGCCCAGATATCTCCGGCATCCAGAAGCTCCTACAGAGGAGCCCACTGTGACTGCCGGGGATCAGCGTCGCGCGTCCCGGTCTCGGGACACTCGCGTGCTATGCACCGACCCCCCCTCCCCCCCCCCTCCTTTCCCTGGTCGGTTGTCCCTGGTGGTCGGGGTCCGACCACGGACACAACCGACCAGGGAAAGGAGGGGGGGGGGGGGGTGTTCCCGAGCCCCAGACGTGATGTCGGGGGGGAGAGAGGCTGCCACGGGGCAGACGTGTTGGGCAATAGGGCTGCCCCACGTCATACTCCGGGCGCACTAGAAGTGATTGCGATTGCGCCGGTTTTTATAACCGACGCGGGGTAAAGGTAGGGGGGCAACGATCCAACGGTTCCAGTCAGGGGGCGCACCGCGCTTGGGGGCGTCTCGGCAGTGTGGCTCCGGGATGCTCCCTGCGTCTGGTGTCAGCTGGGCGGGTGCCGTTTGGCGGGCGGGCATGCCACGGCAGCGGGTTGGCATATTGACCGGGCACGTGGCTTCCGCTTGCTCGGAGAAACAGCTGATCTGTAACTCAAATAAAATTATTCACATTCAAAATGCGGGGGGGGTCGGTGCATAGCACGCGAGCGTCCCGAGACCGGGACGCGCGGCGCTGATCCCTTCTGGAGGAGGAGCTTCTGGATGCCGGAGATATCTGGGCGCTGGTCCGAGCTAGGGCCTGGGGAGCCAGATCTGTGTAATAGCGGCTACGATGGGGGTGCCTTGTAAGAGGGCCTGCATGATGGCAGGGACACAACCGACACGCTTCCTGGTCCCCGGACCAGGACCCCACGCGTCGTCGGAGTCGACCGCAGGTCTTGGCCGCCCACGGCCCTCGCTACCTTCTTTTCCAGTCGCCACCTCGAGTTTCCCCTGCGTTCTGCCGCGGGGGGTGCTCCCTTAAAACAGACTAAATGCGCCCAGTACTCGTACTGGGCGCGTCATCCCACCCCAATTAGAGGGGCTCTAGCCCCTGGTATTGGTTCCCTGCCCAAGGTCCTTTTCAGGGGCCCGGCACGCGAGAAGAGTCTCCTTCTCTAACCGCGTCGGTCATATGGGCTCGAGCCTTCGCTGGAATACGACGTCTCGCTGTCCTTCGGCGCACCGACTGTTGGCATGTGAAGAATGAAGAATGTTTGTGATGTGTAGTGCTACAAAGTGAAATCTTATTAGAAAAAGTCCTTTTCGGGCTGCACCGTTGTCAAGATGAATGAAGATGCTTCCAGTCATGGATTATTATTCGGATACTCGTTTCATTCGTTCGAACGTCGCTTTTATCGAAGCGTTCTTTGTTTCACTCGACAAACGACGTAAAAACGCTCTTATCAGAGCGATGTTCTTGTTTCAACGTACTTCGAGCGTATTGGAGCGTATGCTACAAAATCATTGTTTGACTTAGACAGATGGAACATCATTGGAACGGACGGACACCTTTATTACTAAGATTATTAAATTATTGTTTGACTTTGACATATAGTCATACACAAGTACGATGTAAACAAACAACGAAGTGATTAGTTCACAAAGTTATAAAATTATGCGATAAAATCAACTTATTACCATGGAAAGCACAGCAACCCATGTTATAAATATAGTGTCGTCCCTATGTGCGAAAATAACACAAAAACTGCACCTGACAAAGTATATTTTCGTATGCCGAAAGGTGCAAGTATGCACAGACTACTAAGGGGATATACGTATCAAGTATGTAAGAATAAATCTACTAATTAAATATTCATATTTTGAAAACAACAAACAATAGAAAACATGAATTAATTTCTTTTATTTATGTCAATGGCGGTTGCAAATGTTTTGCACCATTCTGCCAGTGTCGAAAATTATTTTTCGATTTTATTTATTTACATTATCATTATACGAATTATAAAAAAAAACATAAATTTCTAGGATCGAGATTTCTCTACTCTTAGATTTATTACGCTGGGACTATATCACCCGGAATCCGCTTAGACCTGGAAAATTCAGTGCACTGAAAATAGAACTCTGCGCTAATACAATAGAGTTTAAAATGGAAGTTACGAGTGTCGAGTTGTCATATATGACATTGCCATTTGTCTCAACACTCATGTGTTCGATTTTCAACTCTATTGTATTAGCGCAGAGTTCTATTTCCAATGCTCAGAATTTTCTTCGGCCTTCCGGATTCCGGATCATATTAATAAAGTCCTAGCCTTATACGAAAATTATTTTTCACTTAACACAATGAAAATTGACATTGCCAATGGTTTAATACCTTCAGCCTTAAATATAAAAAAAAAGAGATTTGAAAGTTGATACACGTTCGTCTGTACGATAACGTCACGTTTCGTTCCGCCAGTATATATCCTTTTTTGAAAATTTCAAAAAAGGATTTATACTGGCGGATTTTAAAAAAAACTGATGATTAAATTTCACTATTAATTTATGTTAAATGTTTAAAAACATTTGTACAGGTATATTTTTTTAGCGATAACGATTACAAATAAAAATATTTTATCCATTTTGGTGTCGCATACATATTCCCTATTATCGTACTTTTACGGCAATGACAGACGATGAATTTAAAACGACGGTACCCGAAAGCCATTAAAACTTGGTTGAACTGTACCTACTCGATGCATTAGCCAATGATTCAATGGGTGGGATGGGTCAATGGGAGATGATTAAAAAATGTTATCACTCAATAAGTAATGTTAAAAATCAATCCTGACGATCGAGTTTACTAATTGTTTTTTTAAATATTAAAATTAAATATTAAAATATTTAAATTTAATAATTATTATATGATTCTGATAAAGAATATAAAAGTTTGTTATTTGGAATCGAATCCGATTCGGACATCTGTGAGATGACGACATTTGTAAAACTGATATATAATATGGAACAAATATATTAACAACAATCAAGAATGTTTTTAATATAATATTTTATTGCTTACTGCAAACGCTTCGGATTAAAGTAACCATGCTATAGACCTACAAAGAAAGTAAAAAAAAACATTTGTCCAACGACAGTTGTCATTTCACATTTGTCAACTGTCTGATTGTGAAGTTTGCGAATCACAACGGAGCCAAATATAAAAAGAATAAGAATTAGTTAGCATTCGTTTAGGGTTACGCTAAATAATATTATGTAAATTGCTTTTATTTACTGAGTTTTAGGAGATTGTAATATTAATTTAATGAAAAACAAATAACGAATCAATCTAGAAGATGCCGTACGCCAATCAACCATCTGTTCACATCACTGAACTGACCGACGACAACGTAAAGTTTGTTGTTGAAGACACCGAGCTGAGCGTCGCAAACAGCATGCGACGTGTTTTCATAGCAGAAACACCGACAATGGCTATCGATTGGGTGCAATTAGAAGCCAACTCCACGGTCCTCAGCGATGAATTTCTAGCGCATCGCATAGGACTTATACCTCTCATATCAGACGACGTCGTTGACAAAATCCGCTATTCCAGAGATTGTATGTGCGCTGATTTCTGTTCTGAATGCAGCGTGGAGTTTACTCTAGATGTAAAGTGCACTGGCGACCAAACCAGACACGTCACAACAGCAGATTTGAAGTCCAGTGACCCCCGAGTCGTTCCCGTAACGTCGCGGCACAGAGACGAGGACCAAGCTGACTACGGAGAGTTGGATGAAATATTAATTATTAAACTGCGAAAGGGCCAGGAACTTAAGTTGCGCGCCTACGCTAAAAAGGGTTTTGGTAAGGAACATGCAAAATGGAATCCGACTGCTGGTGTCTCATTTGAATATGATCCTGACAATATTATGAGACACACGCTGTACCCAAAACCTGATGAATGGCCTAAAAGTGAGCACACTGAGCTTGATGAGGATCAGTATGAGGCCGAGTTCAACTGGGAAGCCAAGCCTAACAAGTTCTTTTACAATGTTGAGTCGTCCGGCGCTTTGAAGCCTGAGAATATTGTCCTGATGGGTATAGTTGTGTTGAAGAATAAATTACTGAACTTACAGATGCAGTTAGCGCAGGAAGTGCAGAATGATGCATTAGCTATTAATTAAATCTAAGTACAATAAATAAGATTTCATACATTTTCATAGTGTTTATCTTATACCTCTTTTAGAAGACTTAGACTTAATATGTCAAAAAATAAATTTTGAATGTGCAACATCCCTGACATCTTAATAACAAATTATCAAAATTTTAATGAATTTTTAAACTAAAACAATTAGTAACTCAAATTTTTTGTAAAATGTCAGTGATAGAGGTTTGTTTGATTTTCTGTTTTGTTACTTTTATTATTGCTAGTTTTTATAGTTAAAAATAATATTTGATATGTATCATATTCATAGTTCAAGCTTATATTTTTCTGATATAGATATAATTTAACATATTAATCTGTGTTTAACCCCTTAGATTTTCTACTCTCGTCCCATGTAACGTCGCGACAGGGACGGGGGTATAAAATCAAGGATTGAACACGGAATAAACCATTTTACTCTAGAATTGTATTCTGTGAAATGAACAGTTGTTGTTTAACAACAATTCAATATTTTAGGATGATTCTGTATATGAATGTAAACCACACATAGTATCTTTTAAAGAGATCAAACAAGCAGTTGAAAGAAATCTAGATGCAGTTATACATACACCACTCTGTGTAAGTATTTTGAGCATTATGTTAATTTATAAATATAAACATTGATGAGAAAATAATAATTTATGCAGAGATTATAAAATTCCAGGAAGCTAAACTAAGCAAATACATGGATTATGATATTTACTTGAAATGTGAAAATTTACAATACACTGGCAGGTATAATAATTTTTCTCATGAATTTAAAATTCTTAAAAAATGTAATAAATCTAAAAACATTTAATTTGTAAGCTGTGCTGAACGTGGCATACGCAATGCTTTTATGGCAAACAAAGAAGACAATATGATGAATAGAGGAGTGATTGTTCCTTCAAATGGAAATACAGCCCTAGCTGCTGCATACCATGGAAATTCCTTGAGTATACATGTATTACATTACTTATTAAGACTTTTGTAATAATACTAGCTTAATTTTTAAAAGTTCAAATAGGTATTTGTTGTTGCATTTTTTTGAAAATCGGGTAGAAAACACCCAATATCTGTAGACGTCAATAAATAATAATAACTTAATCAGCTCGTCTTTAGGCATTGACATGCACTTAGAAATGTAAAATTCTAAAATGCAACATCAATCCAATGGATGTACAGAATTTTAGGACTTGATTTTACGCAATACCAGGCTAACATGGAGTATCAAGAGACGAATTTAGAAGAAAACCTCCCTTTACAACTACTTGACAATAGATGGCGCTTATTTGTTTGAGTATTATGACTTATATTTCAAAAGTGATAAGGTTGACATTTGCTTCCCGTACAAAAATTCTACTACCCGACAAAACCACGATCGCTACTGACAAAAAACACAGATGTTGTCATTCAAAGGTCAACCTTAATTCATCTGCTTTCAGTGTCAAAATTAATTATTCCGATAAAACAGCGCCATCTATCATAAGTAGAGAGGTTATTCTTTCAATCGACCTATAGATATCTCATGTTAATGCCTGGTAGGTCGGTCTTCTATATTATGAGCTTTTGAACCTTTTATTGAAATTGTAATAAAGTCGTAATGATCAACAACCGTATATAGGTGACAGTAGTGATGCCAGAGCGGACTCCCACAGCGAGCTCCCAACGCTGCGCCGAGCTCGGGGCTGATGTTATTCTGTACGGTGAAACTTCTGACGATGCGATTCAGTATGCAAAGAAAATTAACTCGGAATTTAATCAATTTTTAATAAGGTTATAATATATTGACAATATAATGAATATATGAATCTATATGAGATCTAATCTAATCTATCAAGACAATCATTACACTGTAATGATTGTCTTGCTAAACAATTTATATTTTACTACAACTTAGGGTCTATTTCACAATATACTGATACGTGTCAGATGTCGCTCGATATAAAGTAAGTAGAAATAAAAATTCCGAATAAGCTATCCAATTATTAGAAGATTTCGAAACAGGGCCCTACTGACATGATGTACTTAAGTATTATAGGAAATTAGGAATCATTGCTTGTCTACAGCCGTACCTATATTTTGCTAATGTTTGTTTATTTAAATGGACTGTAGACTGTATAATTGTAAGTATAACGGAAACATTTAAATAATACCTACTAGCTGAGTAGTCCAGCTGGAGGCTGCATAGTTTATCTTCATTTTCTCATGAGAATACCTTTGACCTTGCCAAAGCTTTTACAACCTTTATTCTACTAGCTCAGACGACCCTGAAGTAATAGCTGGTCTGGGCACGGTCGGCATAGAGATTGTCACGCAGCTGCCGGAGGTAGATGCGGTGATTGTGCCTGTAGGAAGCGGCTCGCTGTTGGCCGGCTCGATTATAGCCTGCAAGAAGCTCAAGTGCTCGTGTCTCGTATATGTAAGGAATATCTTCTTATCAGTTATCTTTAAAGTTCTCGTTCCACAGTGTTTGTTACGGAACTCCTCCGTGACGGCTTGACCAATTTTATGAAATTGTGCGTCCACGGTAGGTATGAGAAAAGGTAAGCTATTTTTCATACCTCTGGGGTCCAAGTGATAAGGTTGACCCATCCCAAAAATGTTTATTTAATGATTTGGCATTAAAATACAGATTATAATTTGTAATCCTCAATTTTCACCCTTCTAACAAAAACCCCCATTCTTTATTAGCGATGAAGGTTGTAGGATTTGTAAACTGTAGGTGTATGTAGGTAGTTATTTATATCAGTTCATAGTTAATACAGACCCTGCTGAAAGTTCCAGATAAAAAACGATAATTGATGGGAAGTTATTGTAAACTCTATCAGGAACCTGATAGAACTATCTGGATCGAAAAATGCCCAGATAAAACCAGATCAAAATGATCATAATTTCTATAAAGTATTTGAAATCCCTGTTTCAAACACACAATAGTTTACAATAACTTCCCATCAATCATCGTTTTTTATCTGGAACTTTCAGCAGGGGAACATATTTTAGGACTTGGGTCAACTAGTATTCATTATTAAAGCTCAGCTAGTTTTTTATGATACACATGAACAGTTTGATGGGTGGTTACCAATGCAGAGGAGTTGCAAATGCGTTGCCGTCTTTGAAGTAGTTTCGTAATAAACATTTTAGTTTCGCCTTTTTTGGCTCTGGTCGAGTAAATAATCGCTCCTAAAGAATTATATGTTTTAATAGAGCCATAAAATTTAGATGAAATCATGACATATCACATCATGATGACAGCATTTTATTGTCCGATGGTTTTAATTTGATAAGGGTGCCGAGTGTGCTAAAGTACCAACCATGATGAAATCTTTGCAAGCGGGGAAGCCAGTCAAAGTTACCCCAGTCACAAACTTGGCTCAAGGACTCAATGCTTCTGTCGTCGGAAACAATGCTTTCGCTACGATCAAGGGGAGACTCGATAGAATGGTATACCTACTAACACTTACGTTTTTATTACTCTTAGTTTGTAAAATACAGTAGGTACATAAATTCCCCATAGGCCATAGATTGCACATCGACGTTACAAAAGATATTTAAGATATTCGACTAGTGTTGGCATTGTAAAGATGTTTGTAGAGAAATCCTACAAAACAATGTCACATAAGTAGAAACTGAATATCTCTTTTCAAAGGTCGGTGCGCATACATTTTAGCCTAGTACAGTAGTTAAATTGCAGATAAGTTAAGCCACAAATTACACAATATTTTAGCTACTTGTCGATGAATCTTACATAGCCAAAGCTATAATAAGCATGTTGGAACGCGAGAGACTGGTAGTGGACGGCGCGGGCGTTTGCGCGCTCGCTGCTGTGATGCAGGGACTGGTGCCAGAGCTGCGTGGTAAACGGTTAGTAACAGTATGATACGAGAAGCACCATGTATTCCGTATTTGCTACAATTTAATATTTATTCAATAAAAAATAAAATATATTATAGTAAGTAAATTATACTTAGGTCTTAAGACAAAGATACATATAGAAGAAGAAAGAAGATATTCTGGGCGTCTGATAACAACAGTTTACTTATCTTTTATAATAGCTTTAGATATGAACATAATTGTAAAGAAACTATTAATTTTTAGAACCGTATGCATTCTAAGCGGTGGAAACATAGATTCTGGCTTACTTGCTCGGACCATACAACGTGGACTCGGTGCTAGTGGGAGATTGTTGCGATTTGCAGTACCCATACCAGACCAACGCAGCGGGTTGGAACAGGTTGCGAATGTTCTATCTGACAAAAACGCTATACTGAAGAGTTTAGTTACAGAACAAATGTGGGTACACAGCGATGTCAGCTCTACTTGGGTAAGGCCTACCATATAATATACCATAATTCGACTCGAAAGAAAAATGTTACAAGTATACACTTGGATCTTTTTTTTTCGAAAAACCATAATATAGAATATATTGATAAATCACTAAAGCTAACATTTTGGTTGGTGTTTTTTCATTTGAATTATGTATAAATTGTATTTCAGGGAAATTTTGTAGTTGAAGTTGCAAATGCAGAACATTCTTTACACCTAAAGGACCGGATTCAGGAGTTATATCCCTCTGCAAGATTCGCAATTACCGATGTGGATAAACATAAGAAGGACCTGTGATCGATTAATCTTGGTTATCCTCTGTCATACATAATATATTTTAGTGAATTATGTACTGATAACTAGTTTATTATAATTGTTTATTAAATTTGAAATAAAAAATGTTTTTTTTTTGTTTTTTTTTTATTTTAACTTATGAATTAAGCCACAGGATCATCACCCTTGGTCGCCCTCGTGTAGATCACCTGACCATGGTGCTGAACTACCTGCTTTATTAAACCTGGAAAGATGACACAATCTTCAAATAGGTATCTATTGACAATTAAAAATCATTTTAGAAATTGAGTAGAGAATATCAGACTCAATATATCAGTATTTTACTGTCATGGTATTCCAGCTATAATGATCATCATAATAAATAATAATTCTATATTTATTAGAATAATTTCAATCTTATAAAACTAGCTTCAGTAAATATTCAGTACCCGGAATGAAATAAAGATAATTTTCAATTTAGTACTCCTACCACACCCAAGCTTAATATTGTTACAATTTTTTTGCAATGATGCAATGTTTATTTTAAAATCAAATTTTTGTGTTTATTACAAATGTTCTACTAGAATAGATTTAATGTAAAAGTCCTTACCCTTTTCTCTAAGCTCGATCAGTGCCCGCCTCGCCAAAGAGCCTCGGACCTTCAGTCTTTCGGAGACTACAGCGGGGGTGATCAGCTTGTACTGTGGTACTTCTTTGTACAGTTTCTCATATGTGGGCTTGTCAAACAGCACCTGGTTGTTTAGCTTGTCACGTACTTTTCCTTTGGACCACTTCTGCAAATGACAAAATATTATTTGTAGGCTTTGTTTCTGAAATTGCAAATTGGCAATCAACTGGTTCTGCCATCAGTCTCAATATATCAGATTTTTACTCTCATTGTCATTCAAGTGCAAATAAATTATAATCACGTGGCTATTATGTTACAAACAAATCAATGCGTTGACTATTCGCTAGTTCGCTACATCCACATAACCTCAAAAATGTATTGACAATTCACGTACCTTCTTCTTGGCTTTACCGCCGCCGGATCCCTCTTTTTTCTTCTGGGTTTTCTGGGGCTGTTTAGCTGAAGATTTCGCGTCCTTCTTGGGCGGCTAAAATTATAATGCATGCTATTAGATGGACGATGGCCACGAGGTCGAAATAATGTATTGTAAAAATAGATGTTTGTCGATTAACGTTACATAAGATGCATGAAATTACTATTTTAGTGTTAACGAATATTGTATAATGTATAATTTTCACTTGTAATTTAAGTATTTTTCTTGAAAAACAGCAAATGTAAAACACGCACTCACCATCTTGAAAGCAAAAAGAACTAGGGATGTCCGTCTACTGTCACCGTAACGTGTTGTCAATTGTCACTTGTCGAATGTTTGTAGACCCTAGTCCTTAATCGATTTAAGAAAATTATATAAAATCGATATCCAAGTATGTTTCTAATTATTTAAATTTTTTAACGCTATTTCATTTGCACCCTCTAGACATTACAGGGCATGATATTGTAATAACAAATACATAACTGAACATAAAATCGACTATTATAATATAAAATAAATTTCAATGTTTTGTAAAAACTATTTTATCATGATTTATGATGAAATAGAAATCATTATGTTTCAAGTTGGTCAAGAGTCAAGACTCAAAAGTCATGAAATGACCTTTGAGCTACATCTTGAAAGACAAACGAGGATTTTGACTACCAAAATTAAATCGATTAAATTTTCTATTCATTGAGCCCAATGTTAAACTCTATTGGTCTATGCCGAAATCTATGCTCTATCGTCTATGGACTAAACGTTCCGATTTGCCGTTTGAACGTCTTCATCTAAAACATGTCACATTTCGTTATTTTTATTTCTTTCGTGAACACATAAACGCCAACGTGTTTCTAATCTATATCTATGCTATATTAAAATAAACAGGAAATATTTCTTTCTCTGTTTGTATTGAATAGGCTCCGAAGCTACTTGACCTACTCTATATCTGTGCCAAATTTCATCAAAATCTGATGAAATTTGGCACAGATATAGAGTAGACCACGGGGAAGGACATAGGCTATTTTTTAAGTGGCAAAATGTATGGTTGCCGCGAGATTTCCTTTTGCACGCACGAAGTCGGGGGCAACATCTATTTTAAATAACATGATAATAAACAAGTGGTCTGCTAAATCGCCACACCTCAACCCTGCATTTACATTATGTAATATGTACTTAAAAGCGTATTCCAAACAATGTGAAAACCAAAGGTGAAAATGCTCTTATGCCGACTTAAAGGCGTTTTACGGTCTGATATCAATTATCGTATAGAAATAGAAATATTTATGTATAAAATTTAATAAGTTAAGGTCATCTCATGACATCTAATCGTGGGTAGATTATAACTAAAAGGAAATAAATGAAATAATTACTTACAAACCATAATAATATCTTTATTTTACAAAACAGGAATGAAAACCTCTACATTTGTGACTGTAGAGATTCATAGTAACTCATTTCCTCTTCAGTGATGGACGGCCTAAAGGACTCCACGCCTTGCCAGAACTCCTCCATGCCGATGTGAACCGAGTCCGCGGTCAACTCGCTCTCTTTCACGAGACCTTTGAACAAAGAAAAAGTAAGGTATGACAGATAGAATAATTTACTCACCGTCCAGCCTGCAAATCCAGCACCAGTGCTGAGGTGGGCTGGTAGAGATTACTTATTAGCATGTTGAAATTAGATTAATTTTATATTTTATGGTGTGCAATAAAGTGTTATTGTATTGTAATGGCCGTCATTAGTGTCAATAGCGTCAAACATTTATAATTATTGCCTACAAGTCCGCGGCCTTGGATTTGCAGGCTGGATGGTGAGTATGGCGCATTTGTGCTAAGGCTCATTGGTTCACTGTTGACAAATCATGGACAACATAGTATAAACAATAGGAATAGATTATGGAAATAGTAAGACAACTTCATGTTGACAAAATTTTACATAGGTCCTAAAAAACGTTGGTTTGTTCTCTGTCCGTGGTCTACTGTCTACGCTGTGGTATCTAGTCTATGATTACCTTGCTGCAGCCTGTGCACGAGCGCGCGCACTGCGGCGGCGCGCGCGGCGGCCGTCACCTGCAGCAGGTCGGCGCCCGTCACACGCTCCGGCAGCGCCGCCGCCACCGCGGTCAGATCCACACCCGGCAGCAAATTGTAGCTGACGATATATGAATGCTATAGTTTACTGTAGACGTTTTCACATTTCGCACGTTCGTGATAAAATTTATACATAGGATGTCAGAAATATTCTTTCGTGAAACAAAGGTTGGGTATCCCTGCTATACTTTCATATAAAAGTGCTCGTACAAAAGTTTCGATTTGTTTGCAGCTTGAGACTCACCTTCTACACAGAGCCTTGAGCACGGAGAATTTCTCGGGCACGCCGGCATAGGGCGGCACGTACACCAGGCGGTCGAGCCGGCCCGGCCGCAGTAGCGACTGCTCCAGCAGGTCCGGCCGGTTCGTCGCGCCCATTACGAACACTAGCCCGCTCTCGGTCTCTGTCACACGAGAATACAAGTAGAGCGAGTGTGACAGAGAACGCCACAGTGCGACAGAGCTTCGTTGTCTGAATTTCCATTAATTTTTATGTCTCTTCTTGTTGCATATTGTCTTTTTAGCTCTGGTTAAAGTTGGAACTATATGATCCGGAATCCGGCGGTCCCGGGAAAATTCAGAGTACTGAAAATAGAACTCTGCACTAATACTAATAAAGAGTTAAAAATCGAAGTGTCGAGAGTCGAGATGTCATAATTATATTATGACATTAACATTTGACTCTCCAGTAATTGTGTGGTGGATCGAGTTTCAGCTCTATTGTATTAGCAGAGAGTTCTATTTTCAATGCTTTGAACCGTATTCCGGATAATATAATCTCAGTCTTCAACTGTCGACGACGTAACATTGTCCAGGCAAAACAATATGACGCGTTTAGGCTGTAAGGAAATCAAAGATTTACCGTCAGCGGGCTTGACGCCGTCGAGCTCGGCCAGCAGCTGGCTGACGACGCGGTCGCTGGCACCGCCCGCGTCCCCCGCCGCACCCCGCGCCGGCGCCAGGGCGTCCAGCTCGTCTAGGAACACCACACACGGCGACGACGCGCGCGCCGCCGCGAACACTACAGATGATAGTAACACTTTTATTCTTACCCATAAAGCATATCATACAAATTAAATACACGAACAAAGATCACGACGGACGAATTTGATCGATACATGCCCAACAAAATTAGGCGCGTTAACCATAAAAGGGATGTTGCCTAGTGTAGAATATCACATTTTTATGAATTAATTTTTAAAATTCTTAATTAAAGATACATAAATCTAAAAGAAATAGGTATTTAGATATACGCGATTAAAAATTATAAGCAAATGAAAAATATTGGCAATCTCTTTCTCGCAAAAAGAATTGTTACGTCACAAGTAGCTACGGCCCGTGCCATACATATTGTAAAGACAAATGTATGGCGGCTGCACCTCGTGACGTCACAGGCCGATATATCGCTTTCTTTCATAATGTAAATTTAAATTGTTTGTATCTTCGTTATTTTTTAACATATACGAAAATGGGTTGGATAGGACCCTATTGTTTATTAACATGTTGTCTAACATCGAATAAACGATAAAAATTTTTTTCGGCAACATGCGTATTACGTGCAAGTGCAACATAATTGCAACACACGAGGCGACATAATTCTCTCGCGCGACATATCTTGCTGTAAAAGATTTATAGGTACTTAATAAAACGCTAGTAATACAAAAACAAATATACTAGTGTATAGAGTATAGACTGACCATTTCTGACATTTTCCTCAGACTGTCCTATGTACATGTTGAGCAGTTCCGGACCTTTGACACTCATGAAGCTCACATTCAGCTCTGTGCTGACAGCCTTAGCCACAAGCGTCTTGCCACAGCCGGGCGGCCCATATAATAGTATGCCTGAAACAAAATGCACCTGTTATTAAGTGCTAGTAATAAATATATTATATTTTGACAAAATATTGTACTAACCTGACCTTTTAAGCGTGGAGTTTTTAAATAAATGCGGGAATTTGATAGGGAATTCAATTGTTTTGAGTAACTCTTTTTTCAATTTGTCCAAGCCTCCAATATCTTCCCAGTATACTTTAGGTATCTTTGGTGCGTCCAAGTGTTGGCTTTGTATCCCTCTAATTGTTTCTAAAAAGTATACAAATCAAATTAAACTAACAAAAATTCAAGTAGGGATTAAGCAGGGAATCAAGTAGGTAATAAACAAACTAAGAAACTACCCTCACATACCCAAAGCATTATTGAAATCTTCCTCATGTATAACACTCATATCAGGATCCTTTGATATATGAATATATCTGGACTGATTCAAGTAGGACTCTCTCATAGCAAAATGCATTAATGTATCCAGATCACCGTACATAAACGTTTCAGTTTTAGATGCAATCCTCTGAAGTACATTTGTAGATATTGTACTATCGTCAACTTTAACCTTTTCACCTAAGTTTGATATACTATTGATATTCAGCCCCAGTACAGATTCAAACCATTGCAGCACTTGTAATCTCTCCTCTGCATTCAATTTAGGAATGTGAATTTTTTCCAAAAATATTCTTATTATATTTGGCTTGAGATGGGCCTTATCTGCCACTGCCATAAAAATAATGGGATGTTTTGTATAATTCTCATACAAATCTGTAATAGAATTTACAAAGTATTCCAACACTCTTTGGTCTTCATTATTTTCTGGATCAATTCCAAACACCTAAAACATTTTTTCATATAAGTTTGGTGTCAACTCCATAATTAGTGATAAGAGAATATCTTATATTATGTTAGTTATTTATTCACACATGGTGCCCAATTTTTTTTTGTTATATGCTTTAACATAATACATAATAAGACAGTGATTTATTAAAACTTGAGATCAGTCTGTGGTCGAAATTGTACCATAATAATTCATATAAATATTAGGTTTTTTTCCCACACCTAACACCTTGCATGTTCAGGATATTTTGTGCTCCATTGTGATGGCAGAATGTTGGATTAGCTATTATAAATTTTATATATAGCTATTATTAATTAAAGGATTGATTGATTCTTTAGCCATTTTTTTATGTTTTCTATTTAAAAAAGTAGAAAAAAAATGTAATGTTGTGAAAGACTGAATAACGTCAAAATTGTATTTGTCAAACACGTAGTAGTGTGTGTTAATAATCTGAGGTAGTATAGGTTGTTGTTATTTTTATAATTAATAAAAATAATGATGTATTTCTAAGCATTACTTAAAAAATATTAGCTTTCTGCACACCTTCCTCCACACAAATTTTAACTGTGTGGTTTAACTAACTAATATCCGTTCCTCTGTTTGCACAATTTTCGTAAATTGTAATGATAATTTTTGTTTTACATGTTAATATAATAATGATTGCAAACCTACTCACATCAAAACTATCTAATGTGACAATAGCAGGTGCTGCAGTTTTTGCCTTTTGAAACATTAAATTGATTTTACTTTCTGTCTGTTTTGCCGTTGAACTTTGCAGAGCATTACAATCAATGTGCAGGCAATTAAGACCTACAAACACAGAGGAATAATAATAAAGAGCTATTATTAACTTTTGATTATGAAAAGTAGCCAAGTTATATTACCAATTTTATTGCCTCTTTTACAAAGGATTTTTTTTACATACTTAGTTTCAAAAATAAATATTACCATTGTACTTTGCTACAACTTTAATTAGCATATGCCTGCCACTTCCTGTGCTCCCGGTCAGAAGAATTATTGGAACTATTGGATTCTGTAGAGAAGATGATAATTTATCTGAAAAATAAAAGCAAAAATATAAACACAAGCTTTTCATATTGTAAATATAAATATGAAAAGTTCAAATTATATAAATATATGTTAAATGTTTTGTTATTCAACTACTATTCTCACCTATAAATTGGGTGATATTTTCCATTTTGAGAGAAACAGGAAATGTTTCTCTCAAAATGGAATATAATAGAATAATGGAATAAATATAGATTTACAAAAGCATTTGTGCCAAAATATTGGAAAAATATTTTAATAATTATTTCTGTAACACTAAACTAAATATATAAATTAGTAATGCAATGATGTAAAACAAATTTACTTAGTTAGAAAAAGTAAACTAAGTATGCCAAGGTACTCTATTTCATGTACCCAATATTCCCTGTTTTTATTGAAACGGAATAAAAAAATCACACAGTATAGTTGTATCAAAAAATATTATATTCACCTATTTCACCAGATAGAAATGGGCTTATAATTTCTTGAATTTCATTAAACTTATTCATTAATCCAGTGGGACATATGTGTGTTCCTTTCGAGCACTTGCTATTAGTTTTGAATATGGGATGAAATTGATTCTTTGGTTTAATAGCGTGGCATATTTCACCTAGAGTCAACTGAGTTACACCTTTGACAATGTAATATGCAGGAATTACATTCTTTTGATTATTTGGTACATTGCTATCATATGAAAGTTTGTTACACTTAAAATACAGTTTTCTAGTAAATTCTACTAAATCTAAGTATCTGTAGTGATGTTTTGCAACAATGGAAGGTGTCAGGTCTATACATATCACATCATTTATGGTCACTAGCTTGGGGGTTTCAAAGTAATTGTTTAAAACTTCCTTTACAAAGTCATTAGATAAGTCATATTCATTGACAATAAGGTTTACTTCTGCAGTCTCTGCTATCTTTGGTGAGAAGTCGATGTTTGGTATTGGGTTAAGAGTAACTTCTATATTATTAATGTTGAATAATCCAAAGCATGACATGACATTTATAAACTCTGTCTCATTTGTGTAGATAGTGTTTTCTGGTACTCGCTCAGCACCAATCACTGGCACAATCCTTTCATTCATTGCATTATCTATGTTGCTCTCTGGCCATAGCTTCTTATGAATTTCTGAAGTTACTGAAGAGAAGTTGTATTTGTTATTGCTTTGTACATTATCAATTTGAATATTCCAGTTCTTTTTCATTTCTGGTGATAACTTAACTGACACCCACAAAATTCCATTGTCCTTGTAGAAGAAGTTTTCAACACAGAGTTGGGAAAATACATTGTTAGGTACAATTAAACATTTTTGAGACAGAATTGATAGTATTTTGTGTTCGGCATTTTTCCTAATTAATTGAGTTATTTCACAGTCTGAAAGAGTTTCGATGTTGTATGTGGCCATAACTTGTTTGCCTATAATCTTCTTATTATAGAAATATCTGAATTTAATAGCCAGATATGCAATAAATGCATAAGTATTGAATTTTGGATACACAAGTTTTAAACAAAATTTTAACACCCATAGCTGTACAGTATTCGCTTTATTCATGTTATAACAAGCAGCTTTTTAGTTATTTAGACTTTCTTTTATTGTTTGCTAAATTAAGTCAATTAGAATATAATTTTTACTAAAAAACAAAATAGGTATGTATCTGCACTTTTTTTGATCTTTATTCTCAGGATTAGGATTCTCAGCCTTGTATCATGTCATTTGTCAAGTTGACATTTGACATAGACAATAATTATCCTTTTTTAACCGACTTCCAAAAAAAGAGGCTATATATATATATATTTATATATATGATTGTGAACATAAAATGGCTGGCGTACTAGAGTTGGATTATGTGTAAAGAACAGTATCTATATATTTAATTTTTGTAAGTTTTACAAAAACTTACACGTATACGTAAATAAAAAACATATTTTACAAATGACATTGTACATTTAACTACTTTAGTCAATCGCAAGTATCTTTTAACCGACATCTAAAAAGTTTTCGAAGCTGTGGATAGTTTTATTCTGTTTGTTCATCGATCATTCCAAAATAGCTGGACCACTTTAAAAAAAAAAATGCAGTACCTTTATTAACCATAGGAGATGTGCGATTTCTTTAATGATTTCAACACGCATTAGTTTTATTAGTTAAAGGACCCAGAGGTTATAATATTAGGTCATTACATACGAAATTGGCGTTTTGTAAAGGAGGAACACAAACTAGATTTTTTTAAACATTATTATTTATTTAATCAAAGTATATACCATTGCTTTTTTCTTGGGGCAGGCTTTGGCTGGTTCGCCAGCGTACCGAATCCACTTTTCATTACAGGTAATGATTCGATTTAAAATCCCTTCATTGTGCCGGTTGAGTAATGTAACGCAGCAGTCGACGCGCGTTTGTCGGTTTGTTGCACTAAATTCTTGAGGTACCCACCTTTCAAGCTTTTTCACCTTCCCAATTTGCTTCAATTGGATTAAAACAGTTTTATCACTAACACCCCGGCCTGCATCTAACTCGGACGTGGTTTGCGATGGATCCAGCGGATCCATATCCACAATAGCCTTCAATACTTCATTATCAACTTTGGTCTCCGGCCGTCCACGGGGCTTGTTCTGCAGGTCGAAATTTCCAGAACGAAAACGTTGGAACCAAGAACTCGAATGATTAATGATGTGTATGGCGGCGGTGTCGCAAAAGAAAACACAGTGCTTCTTTTCGATTTTCGAAAAACAAGTGCATGAGTAAATAGCGGTATAAATTTGAAATTAGAATTCCTAACCAAAGAAAGATATATTTGAGATCAAAGTGGCCAGTACGACAAAACGCCATTTTCATATGTAAGTAATAATAATTTTAGTATATTGGTTAAATATTTATTTGATTACATACGAGCTGACCCAACTGTATAAATTGGTTTATGAAATGAAATGATGTTTTTTTATTCTTAATTTATTTTGGGACTTTTGACGCACATTGTAAGTCAGTCCCATCGTAACCTAATTTTATACCTAATGCGCGATGTTATGCTCGGTCAGGCCGAAGCCCACTTGTATGCATTTTTTTTTTTTTTTTTTCGAACGGGTCTATGCTAAGGGTCGGGTTAAGACCGCTGTAGCTAAGTCGGACTATAATTAGCCTGGTGGCTAGTTTATTATTCAGATGTTATATATATAGCGCCGAACTGTGAAAACTTCGATAGCGCGATTCAGGATTGTGGCACTAATTGGTCCGCCACATCACTCCGCCCCGAAGACGAAATCTTCGATGCGTTTTACGCTTGTGTCGCCAGGTGCCAGTGGAGAGTCCCAGTGAGTCAGAACTGTGCTCCCGTGCTAGGCCGATGCTACTTGCTGACCAGGAGAGGAGCTTCGTGCTCTGCTTGCTGACTGGTCCGTGTAGTGAGTGCCCGTTGAAGCCGATGAGGGTTCGACCAGACCGCGGTGCGTTGAGACTAGTGGTCGAGGTACCCGATGAGGCTGAATGCTAGCTGGCGTGGTGAGGAGGGGTGGGGGTGATGATGTTGATATCCAGGAGGTGGCGTCTTCCCTATTTAATGATTATAATTATTTGTATCTTTATCGATAACTATTACAAACGGTACAACACTTTTCAATAAATCTAATGATATAAAATGCAATATAAAGAACTGTTAAAATGAAATATACGTGGATATGAATATAATAAATGAAAATATCTGATTGCGTTGCAATTATTTCATGAAATGTTTATCTTATTGTACAAAAACGGCTACTAACTTGTGTAAAGACAATAGGCTACTTGACCTTGATTTTATTTATATCCTAAACGCTTCATAATTGTTTCATCACACACAAAATAATATAAAAAAATATAACATTATTTTGAAACCTAAAAAACCTACAAAATAAATATTTTTAAATATTGGTTGATAGATTATCTGTGAATTGAAAGTGAAGTTGAAGTGAAATGAAGGTGTTACATTCCGTTTGACGTTTTGAGATAAATAACTTTATAAGATGTCATAAACTATTTATTTACAGAAACGTTCAGTTTCACTACTACATAATATGTGTTTAGTGTGTTTGTGTCGTCACATCCTTGCCGGAAGTTACTTCGAGGTGTTTTCATCCGTAGTGAAGTTAAAAAACAAAAATACATAATAATATAATACATATTAAATAAACTTTATTTATCAATCTTAAGTTTTTAATTTATGATATCGCTAGAATACGTTTTCCTAAGCCAAGTACTAAAGGAAATACTCCTTCAATGTATGGAATTAAATATGAGTCAAGTAGCCTATTGACCTTGATTTTTACTCTTTAAATTACATGAATATATATCTTGATGTCAACAAAAAATAATTGAATTTTTTCCCAATAATTCTTAGTTTCAAAACTTAATAAAAACCATATTTATGTTTTTATGTACTTAAGTTTGTGTTAATTACATACTGTGGATATATTATACATATTATTTAATAACAAAACAGGTCAAAGTAAACAATAAAAAAATTTGATCCCCCCAAGCGTCGCGCGGCACTATACGCCATATTTTTAGTGTTGGTTTTTGAAGCTAAATTAAGGCGAAAATCTATATGACACGCATACTAAAGTTATTATTTAATTAGTGAACAGAATCACCAAAAATATCTACTAAATAAAACAAGAGTATCATCAGTAGATTTGTTTTCTAATTCAACATTACATTTTCTTTTTTCGAATGAATCTACGCTAATGGCTTGTGGCCGTCTTAGCTTAGTCCATGGCTTAGTCGGTCTGGTGACTGCCGTTTGGATAGTCGTTTCGGTTTAACCCATAGATGATGACTACTACTACTGAACTGGTTCAACCTTACAAACTACACCCTGCCTTATATACTGACTTACTCTCAGTGCTTTAATAGCGTGATGTAGAAAATATTTACTGACATCTATTATAATAAAAAAGAACTAAAAATTGAAATACCAGAATATGACTTGTGAGCTTAAAATGGCGGACTGTGCCACATTTTGTTCGTGACAGTTTCAAAGTCAAATGTTTCTAAAATGAGGAACAACAAAAATATCCGACCGAATAACCGACATTTTAAAAATAAAAATTACGAAGATTGAGTAGAGCAGGGGTCTCCAAACTACCCTCTATTCCCACCTGTTTTGTTGAGTAGTTCTGTCGGCAGAACTAATGGGATTTTTTTTACCATTAGTACTGTGATTTATAAGACTATTACACCTTGCTTCAATCTCAAATATTCCCAACTGATCTGTTACGTAGTTCGGTCGATAGATAAGACCAGTGAACGTAAACAATTTACTTTCACAAATATGTAATAATGCAGTTTCTCTTATAACAAACATATCATAAAGGATTAAAAAAATATTAACGTAGTTTCTCTAAAAAAAAAGGTATCCCATGTCACCGTTAAGTAATTGCATTAGGTACACTCTGATCATCACGTCGTTTTCGACCTGCAGATTTGTCCTTCGTTTGGCTTTTTTCTTGAAATTTGCCATTTGGATGGCTTTAACAGAAAAAAAACGATGCATATTCTGTTTTTGTGTTTGTTTTGTATATGTTTTTCAGGAACTGATAAACAGTCGCTGGCCTGGTTTTGAACGTGCCGTTAATGGCACGATGCCAGCCCTCAACAACATTAGTTGTGCGATGGCGCCGAATAAAGGCAGTCCATGACTTGATGCGCCTAGGTTTCATCTAGAAACTCATATATTTCATAAACTTATCCAAGACGCACCTGTCACTAAAATCCAGAACATGGGATTTTACATATTCCCATCCTTCCATAACACGTTCTTCGGGCAATAGTGGAAGAACGCTGCACAAACTTACGATTCTTCTCTTGCGTTTGTCTTTAATGCCCAATTGCTTTGATTTTATCCACAGTTTATTTGAGAAATGATAGTAACATCCCTGATGATCGGCATTTGGGAAAACATCAGCAATGGCTTGAATGGCGGCTTCCTCGAAATCAGTAATGAAAGTGGAAGGTTTCCAATCTGGAATCTGTGTTTTTATTAGACTGAAAAGTGTGGTATAGGCTTTTTTGGTTTTGTGACTAAGAAGTGCATATATTAGAGGCATCACATTGATAGTATCTTCAGAGCTTTCGAGATCTGCATGAATAGTATAAACCTCTTTGAAAGGTACCGGGCAAATTTTGCTATGAAAAATTTTTTTTCGCGTAAGAGAGTCCTTGCTTCCTTAGTGCCAAAAATTATATGTGTCAGGAATGCAGGTAGTGTCATGGTCGACATGTTTAACTATTTTCTTTTCATCCTAGAATACAAAATAAAAATACAGTAAATATAAAACAAAACCTTGTGTGTGAACTTAGGCCCATACCACAACTTATTTAAAAAGTAATTACTTCGGAAGTGGTAACTGTTCCACTGCATTCGGTTTTCTTATACATGGCACATCTCCATAATGTATGTAAATTTTGATATTTAGAGAGCCGGTAATGTTCGAAGCCAATTTCGAGCATCACGCGCCCGCGGCCGCGTCTTATTATGTTAAACTCCATCATTGAACAAACAACACCAACCAGTTGCAATATAAGATTAATATTATTGAAACCCTTGAAACATGAACAGACGTTGTCATCAGGAAACAAATAAAGAATAGTGGCCAGTACTTGATAATTGATAGCAAACTGCATGGAGACGTGAACAGAACTACTGGGAATTCAATTCCCATTTGTTCTGTGAACAGAACTACTGGGAATTCAATTCCCATTTGTTCTGTGAACAGAACTAATGGTAAAAAAAATCCCATTAGTTCTGCCGACAGAACTACTCAACAGAACAGGTGGGAATAGAGGCAAACTACGGCCCGAGGGCCACATCCGGCCCGCGGACAGATTTTGTCCGGCCCGCGGAGAGCTAGCATACTTGAAAACTCCTTTTAGAGAACATATTTTTTATAGCAAATTAAATTTAGTTTACTGAAGTATTCTAATTTTATGTTGAATAATTATTAATATGACATCTACATTGATATGGTCATGGGCTAACTACTCATAACATTGTTGTATGCTTATTGTTATTGTTTTTGTGATAAGTTGGATAAAGAAACACAGAATTGTAATGAGTAAAGACATGTATAATATGCAGAAAATTTAACTTCAGTATATTATAATAACTAACAAATTATTTAAATGAATCCAACTAACATTTTATACATTTTAAATAAAAACATAACTTATAACAAGCATAATGACATATGAAATACTATGATTTTTTTTTTTTTATTAAATAAGGGGGCAAACGAGCAAACGGGTCACCTGATGGTAAGCAACTACCGTCGCCCATGGACACTCGCAACATCAGAAGAGCTGCAGGTGCGTTGCCGGCCTTTAAACGAGATAAAGATTTATGTAATTGAGATTTTCCACTGACAATAGTTTGTAGTTGTGGACTAATTTTACTTGTACCTACACAAATAAGTAGTACAGAAAACAGCCCACGAGCAAATTTATGCAAATTATCAAATTGTGTCAGTGGAAGACCCTTATAAAATTCCAACAAAGATGAGTTTTGATATTTGTTCTTAATTATATCACTGCACTGTAGATCAATCATTTCCATTTGAAGTTCCGGGGTTAGGGTTTCAATGTCAGTATCAATAGGATTCTGAAAAATCTTAATTTGATTCGCAATGGCATCAAAGTCCGAGATACGAGTATCAAAATTTGTTTTCAAAGCACTCAAAGTTTCGATTGCAAAATCGATAGGAAACTCAGTCTCAGTGGTGTGGCTGAATATTTCACATGTTTTAAAATGTGAAAAACATTAACTTCGTAGTTGTGATTGAAATAGTATCAATTTCTTCCGGAATGATTTGATATTAGTGTATAAATCAGGAAGATGCTGGTTTTCTCCTTGCAATCTCAAATTCAGTTTGTTCACATGTTTTGTCAAATCAACATAGAATGACTTCCACAGCCATGCGTTGTTTTGTAATTCAGTAAGAGGGCTATGCTTTTCATTCAAAAAAATTTCGATCACTGCTCGAAGTTCAAAAAAGCGCTGAAGGACTTTCCCACAACTAAGCCAACGTACGGCAGTATGATAAGGTAAGTCATTTTATCCAATCTCTTCAATAAATAGTCGGAATTGTCGGTGATTCAGCCCAAAAGATCTGATAAAATTAACAGTTGATATGACTGGTTTCAGAACTTCAGACATATCTAAACATTTTCCGCACAAAGACTGTTGATGAATGATACAATGTAAGACTAATGGTTTTGAACCACCATTTTCTACCGCCTTTGACACAAGAGCGACCACTCCTTTATCTTTCCCACTCATGTTTTTGCCTCCATCAGTTGTAATACATTTCAAGTTTTTCCATTGAAGGTTCTTTTGATTAATGGCCATTTCAACTCCTTTAAAAATATCTGTACCATTAGTTGTGCCATGAATACTATACATATCAAGAAGTTCTTCATGCACTTCATAGCTTTTATCTACTTCTCGAATATAAATCAACACCTGAGCAGTATCTGACACATCCGTTGACTCATCCAAGGCCAAAGAAAACTACTCAACATGTCCATTTTTGTCGAACAGTTGAGAGGATATATTTTCAGCGATGTTTTCTACCCTTCGAGCCACAGTGTTTGCTGACATACTGACAGTTTTTAGTAAATTTACCTTTTCAGGGCACATTTCTTCGGCTACTGCAATTATGCATTCTTTAATCATTTCTCCATCGGTGAATGGTTTTCCACGTTTTGCAATTTCAAGAGCCACACGAAAGTTGGCACGAGTTGCAGCCTCTTGTTCAGTTTTGAGTTTTGTAAATGAAGATTGCTGCGATTTCAATCCGCGCTTCATAGCTTCGAATTTTTCTGTCCGCAAACTTCCTGTATATTTTGAGTAATTTTAAAAATGTTTTGTTTCATAATGACGTTTAATGTTATATTCTTTGAGAACGGCTATGCTTTCATTGCAAATCAAACATAGCGCCTTGTTACTGGACTTCATTACGAAATACTGAATGTTCCACTGATCTTTGAATTTTCTGCATTCACTATCAATTTTTCGCTTCTTTTCCATACTACTAAATCACACACAAAAGTAACAATTCAAATCAAAATACTGTTACAAAGATGTCTTAAACTTAAACACGCACCACGTTTTAAGGAGGTACGCACTATTTTATTTCACAACAGTGTCATAGGAACTGACTTGTGGTTGCGCCACTATCCTTCTTATATATTCCAATTACTGCCATCTAGAAGTGAGTGGAAGACACCAGAACTTTCTCGAACCAACGAGATTATTCTGTACGTGCTATTAGCGCCATCTGTTAGCGATAGAAGGTACTACCTATTTCCGCTTGTGTCCACCAGTTGTCGTGTCACGTTACTCCTCATGGCTCCTACTCTACGACTAATCTAGAAATTACAGATAAAGGCGTTACGGCTTAAAACCATTTGCCAGTGTCAAGTTAAAAAAGCGGTAAATAAAATTCTCCTATATGTTTGCAAAACCGCATTTCTAAATCGTCAAGTCTAAAGTCCAGTGAAAGTTTATATAAATAGTCAGTGAAGTCAATGAGTCAAGTCAGTAGATTCAGTAAAGTGGTAGAAGCTTTACTGAAAGTTCCTAGGGAGTTTTGAAGGGAACTCAAAATAGCAAGCTTTTTGAAGTTGTACCACTTGCCCACTCACGTGAAAGTTAACGAATATTCAATGGCTAATATTCTACCAATACACAATTACACAATAACCGAAATAACACAAATATAAGGATAATAACACAAAATCAACAACGTCACTTTTCCACATCCTCACCAAAACTCCCATAAATATTCTTAAAAGTTAAAATAGGGTAAAGATCAGCTGGTTCGGCTCTCATACCTACGTAATAACTATAGCATAGACACGGCTATTAGTAGGAGAAAATACAAATACCGTTCCTTATTATAATTGCCATTAAGTCGTAATTCCTACGTTAACACTGTACTTTTTCGGGAAAAAACTGCCTGCTAAGAACTCACAGAGCGGTTATCACCCGCGCCCGCGGCGGTTGCGGGCCCGCAGCTTCTGTAGAATGCAGATAAGTATGTAAAAAATTAAAGCACAACTCACGACGCGTTTTACGCCCGCGGTGTGCGCGTGTGTCCGCGGGTCCCTCTGCGCCGGCTGGCAACTTGGTGAATCGCGCGGGCCGCGGTCACCCGCAGCCTCTCCGGGTTGCGCTCGCTTGCTCTGCGTTCGGTTGACGGGCGAAATTCAGAAATTTTATTGTAAATAATTATCTTAAATTTTCTCCTTGCAATCTCAAATTCAGTTTGTTCACATGTTTTGTCAAATCAACATAGAATGACTTCCACAGCCATGCGTTGTTTTGTAATTCAGTAAGAGGGCTATGCTTTTCATTCAAAAAAATTTCGATCACTGCTCGAAGTTCAAAAAAGCGCTGAAGGACTTTCCCACAACTAAGCCAACGTACGGCAGTATGATAAGGTAAGTCATTTTATCCAATCTCTTCAATAAATAGTCGGAATTGTCGGTGATTCAGCCCAAAAGATCTGATAAAATTAACAGTTGATATGACTGGTTTCAGAACTTCAGACATATCTAAACATTTTCCGCACAAAGACTGTTGATGAATGATACAATGTAAGACTAATGGTTTTGAACCACCATTTTCTACCGCCTTTGACACAAGAGCGACCACTCCTTTATCTTTCCCACTCATGTTTTTGCCTCCATCAGTTGTAATACATTTCAAGTTTTTCCATTGAAGGTTCTTTTGATTAATGGCCATTTCAACTCCTTTAAAAATATCTGTACCATTAGTTGTGCCATGAATACTATACATATCAAGAAGTTCTTCATGCACTTCATAGCTTTTATCTACTTCTCGAATATAAATCAACACCTGAGCAGTATCTGACACATCCGTTGACTCATCCAAGGCCAAAGAAAACTACTCAACATGTCTATTTTTGTCGAACAGTTGAGAGGATATATTTTCAGCGATGTTTTCTACCCTTCGAGCCACAGTGTTTGCTGACATACTGACAGTTTTTAGTAAATTTACCTTTTCAGGGCACATTTCTTCGGCTACTGCAATTATGCATTCTTTAATCATTTCTCCATCGGTGAATGGTTTTCCACGTTTTGCAATTTCAAGAGCCACACGAAAGTTGGCACGAGTTGCAGCCTCTTGTTCAGTTTTGTGTTTTGTAAATGAAGATTGCTGCGATTTCAATCCGCGCTTCATAGCTTCGAATTTTTCTGTCCGCAAACTTCCTGTATATTTTGAGTAATTTTAAAAATGTTTTGTTTCATAATGACGTTTAATGTTATATTCTTTGAGAACGGCTATGCTTTCATTGCAAATCAAACATAGCGCCTTGTTACTGGACTTCATTACGAAATACTGAATGTTCCACTGATCTTTGAATTTTCTGCATTCACTATCAATTTTTCGCTTCTTTTCCATACTACTAAATCACACACAAAAGTAACAATTCAAATCAAAATACTGTTACAAAGATGTCTTAAACTTAAACACGCACCACGTTTTAAGGAGGTACGCACTATTTTATTTCACAACAGTGTCATAGGAACTGACTTGTGGTTGCGCCACTATCCTTCTTATATATTCCAATTACTGCCATCTAGAAGTGAGTGGAAGACACCAGAACTTTCTCGAACCAACGAGATTATTCTGTACGTGCTATTAGCGCCATCTGTTAGCGATAGAAGGTACTACCTATTTCCGCTTGTGTCCACCAGTTGTCGTGTCACGTTACTCCTCATGGCTCCTACTCTACGACTAATCTAGAAATTACAGATAAAGGCGTTACGGCTTAAAACCATTTGCCAGTGTCAAGTTAAAAAAGCGGTAAATAAAATTCTCCTATATGTTTGCAAAACCGCATTTCTAAATCGTCAAGTCTAAAGTCCAGTGAAAGTTTATATAAATAGTCAGTGAAGTCAATGAGTCAAGTCAGTAGATTCAGTAAAGTGGTAGAAGCTTTACTGAAAGTTCCTAGGGAGTTTTGAAGGGAACTCAAAATAGCAAGCTTTTTGAAGTTGTACCACTTGCCCACTCACGTGAAAGTTAACGAATATTCAATGGCTAATATTCTACCAATACACAATTACACAATAACCGAAATAACACAAATATAAGGATAATAACACAAAATCAACAACGTCACTTTTCCACATCCTCACCAAAACTCCCATAAATATTCTTAAAAGTTAAAATAGGGTAAAGATCAGCTGGTTCGGCTCTCGTACCTACGTAATAACTATAGCATAGACACGGCTATTAGTAGGAGAAAATACAAATACCGTTCCTTATTATAATTGCCATTAAGTCGTAATTCCTACGTTAACACTGTACTTTTTCGGGAAAAAACTGCCTGCTAAGAACTCACAGAGCGGTTATCACCCGCGCCCGCCGCGGTTGCGGGCCCGCAGCTTCTGTAGAATGCAGATAAGTATGTAAAAAATTAAAGCACAACTCACGACGCGTTTTACGCCCGCGGTGTGCGCGTGTGTCCGCGGGTCCCTCTGCGCCGGCTGGCAACTTGGTGAATCGCGCGGGCCGCGGTCACCCGCAGCCTCTCCGGGTTGCGCTCGCTTGCTCTGCGTTCGGTTGACGGGCGAAATTCAGAAATTTTATTGTAAATAATTATTTGCCTTTTTGCAACCGCGCGTCCTGTTATCTTCGCCCGCCACGTTTGCCGGGCGATAATCACAACCGCGGCGGCTGCGTGACCGCGAAAAACCGCGGTCCTGTGAGTAGAAATAAATCGGCAGTTCGATGACCGCGGCGGGCACGAGAAAAAACCGCTCCGTGAGTTAGCCTAATCTGATAATTACTAGTTAGTTTTTGCGTGAAAGAATCACAAACATTTATCTATTTATACATCCTGAAAAACTTTCACATTTATAATAGTAGTAGGAAATGAAACCACATGATTCACAATTCCAGTCACCTACGGACACTAGCAAGTAGCAACTCCGGTATTCATAATAATAAATCATCTAAGACACTCGCACTGTAATGGTACCAGGAGCCACCCATAGCTGTAAACGCAACAATGACACTACTAAAGGGTGTCCCAATAAGAGTGCTCGATGCAATTTTAAGAAAAAATACACATTTTTTGAGCGAGAGGTGATATTTTTATTGCGTTATAAAGTACACATGTTCCGTTAAGTATGGAAAAGAATATCCTGCATATGGCCCCCACGGCTCTGGCGGCAGACCTTGCTCTTTTAATGAAATTTTCGATGACTTTTTCACAGAGTGGTGGCTCTAACTTACCGATGACGCGTTGGATCTCGGCCTTTAGCTCGGGAATTGTTCGTGGTTTATTCGCATAGACCTGAGATTTAACAAAACCCCAAAGGAAAAAGTAGCAAGGCGTTAAATCGCAAGATCTCGGTGGTCAGTTGACATCGGAATTTCGGGAGATTATTCGGTCCGGAAATTTTTCCTCCAATAAATGAATTGTTTCATGGGCGGTGTGGCAGGTCGCGCCATCCTGTTGGAACCACATGCCGTCCAGGTTCAGTCCTTCCAATTGGGGCCACAAGAACTCTGTTATCATGGTGGGGTAACGCAAACCGTTGACAGTTGCAGCATTTCCAGCCTCATTTTCGAAGAAGTACGGCCCAATCACGCACCAAACAGTGGCTCGCTGGGGATACATTTGTTTCTCCTGGATCACGTGCGGATTATGTAAGCCCCAAATTCGACAATTTTGTTTGTTAACGAACCCGTTCAAATGAAAGTGCGCCTCATCGGTGAAGATGATTTTTTTTCGAAAAATCGACATCCAGTTCATTTTGCTCCCACATCCATTCAACGAATTGTCGGCGCTGTGCATAGTCTGCTGGTTTAATCTCCAGGAGATTAAACCAGCAGACCATCAGCTGAATCTTGTAAGGATGAAGGTGAAGGTCCTTCGTTAGAATTCGCTGCGTGGTGTTTCTCGAAAGTTGGAGTTGTTGTGAACGATGCCGAATTGATGTTCCCGGTTTTTTGCGACACTCTCGTTTACAGCAGCGATGTTTTCGAGAGACCGACCGGTACACCGACGCACAGGAGACTTGCCTTCCATAATCGACCCAGTTTCCTCAAATTTATTGATCACTCTTCGAATTGTGGACACATTTGGTGCACTTTTTACACGACCGAAAATTACGCGAAGTTTGCGAGCGGTTTCAGCGTAGCTTTCCCCATTTTTGTAATGGGTTTTCACAATGATAACGCGTTGTTCTTTTGTGTAACGCTCCATATTTAATAATCGGAACAATCATAGATGACAGCTGTCAAGTTTCAGAGCTGCCACTTGCTCAGAAAAAAAAATGGCGCCAAATTTAAATCGGGCACTCTTATTGGGACACCCGTTACCTATTATTAGTCTCCCATTACTAGAATCTTGCTTATAAGCTGTTTCCCGCGGCTCCGCCCGCGTAAATTTAGTATCGGGTATTCCACGGGAATACTGTACTTTTTCGGGATAAAATGTTTTAATCCAGAGCCTAAACTGCTACCATACCAAATTTCATCGAAATACGTTCAAAAGTTTTTGCGTGAAAGAGTAGCAAACATCCACCCATCCCCACAAATTTTCACATTTATAATAGTAGTAAGATACAATAGAGACCTAATGAATTAAAATAAACCGTACCAAAATTTTATTAAAGCACCCAGTTACATGTACCTAATTAAGATAACATATATAATACAATGTGAATTTAAATACGTTATACCATAATCAACATCATAAGAATTTAGCCTCCATATTTTTCATACATAATATGTCGAATTTATACCTACAAGACGTTTTAATAAGTAGTTTATTTAATAAGTCAGTTATTCCCCAAAACACTCAGCATATTTTGCTATCAACATCAATCGTAACATTAGGAACACAACAAATTTAAAACATATTTAAGCCCAGTTTCTGAGGTTTCTTGTCGGTAGTTTATCTATTCAATAGCGCTATGATTGGTTAAAGCGTTTGCGTTATCCAACCAAAATCGCTATAGCATAGATAAACTAGCGACATAAAGTCTCAGAAACTGGGCATTAATAGTCTGTACGCAACATAAGAAATAAATTTAAACAATAACCATTACTGCCACTGCCGCCATTTGAATACTGTTTAAGCATGTTACTCTAATCAGGTCATTGATAATAATCAAAATACAAGTTGCTCATTAGATTCGAAAACTCCCTGCAGGGAGGGAAACAAACAAACACAGGGCCGTCTTTAACCTGGGCCCTAGGCACATTTAAATAATGGACGTTAGACGCAATAATTACTAAAAAATCTTATAAACCGTATAGACAATTTAATTGCCATTTCATTAAAAATAAAAATAAATAATAATGTTTCAAGACATTGTTCATGCCATCAATAAAACTGACAATTGGCAACACTGGATCTTACAGACGTCAAGCAACAGCTGTCTTTGTACTCGCTTAATTATGAATTGTAGTCATGTTTCCTCCCTAGACCTACAATAGAGCAGAGTTTAAACATATTAACCACTCTGACATTGGCAACTCACTGAGGCCGCCATACATAAAATAAGAAGAAGAATTTTAGTCAATGTAATTTCAAAATGACTGTGTTGGCATTTCAATTGTGCTAAAATAGTATAGTACAATACCGAATTTCGGTCAAATTATGATAACAGGATGATTAATTTATAATGAATTGATAGTAAGTTGAAAGTCCAAGTTATATACAAGAATTGCCTATTGGGCCTCTGATTGTCTCTATTGACAGTCGACACTAATGACGGCCAGTTGTATGGGTGCTGTATTTGCTAGATTGGACCGTGTGGATGGCCTTATGTATGTCATATACATGATGGCCTCTAAAGATTACACATTGATCACAAAATAAAATTTATTCACAGATGATTTTCTTTAAAACAACATTAATATGCAATTTTTCTTTATTAAAATTATAATACATTGTCAATCGGTAAGCCTGATTTTCAAGCGAGCGTAGAGTAGCAATGAGTTGGGGCTAGGGGGCCCCCACGGATAAGATAAATGAGGTTGGATTGGCAATGTGTAGTTCGAATTATGAAATTCTAAGTAGAAACGACAATTAAGCCAAGAATCACAGAAAATATACATTGCTGGTGAAGTACGCAAATATTTTGCGAGAAGACACATCCGACGCGCAATGGGTTGCGAAGCGAGCCAAATTACCGCGCCTTTCGACTCGTTCGCGTCACGTCCGCTTCGGTCGCCTGCATAGTGCAGTCAGTGATCGATGATTTATCGACAAATTATTTTTCTTCAGAATGAGTTGACTACTGTTCTCGGTAGTAAAATTTTGCTAGTCTTTTTTTGGCTACATAATATTTATCGACCATCGACTTCTTATTTTGCTTTGATTTTCTAATTATTTTTGATTACAAATAAAGGTAATACATGTTGATATATTTTTTTATTTTCTATCCTAATACCAATTAAATTCGCCTTTGACACAATGTTTTAGTTAGTATAAAATTACTAGTGCTCCTGTTATTAAAAATTTTCATTCAATTACCAATAGCTACAGGACGGTATACGATTTACGATGAGCCCTCGGCAAAAATAGTGGGGATGCACATATTGTACACGCGCAACCATACTTGCCCCGCTACTACCCCCGCCGCATTCAAAAGTTAGGGCTCATAAATCGTAAATCTAACTGAAACTAAAATGATTTCAAGATTCAAGTTTGACCATTTTCATTATCGAAAATTCCTATCGACCATAGCAAGCCCTAGCGTGCGTGTGAATTTTGAGCATGTGGTTGTGTTGTAACGTTACCGACTCAACGTAGTGTGAGTACCAAATCGCAGCCCTCTATTATAGGTGTGATTTGTTAATTAGTGTGCGTAATTCGTGTATGTATTATTATTTCTTATGTAGTGGAGTGCATTGGTGGGAGACAGGCGGCGACGCTGGTTTTCAAGTAAAAGTATCACGGTTGCCAATCCAACCTCATTTATCTTATCCGTGGGGGCCCCAACCATCGCGTGGCCCTGGGCACGTGCCCATTGTGCCCAGTGGTAAAGATGGCCCTGCTTGGACAGCATACTTAAACCAGCCACACAACCAGTAACAGTTCAGGCAACCCATATAATACTCATACTTAGCTTCTATAAAAATAAATATTTATGTACTTACACTATGTGTTATGGTATGTGAAGTATTCCACTGGTATAATTATATAAAAAATTATTACATAAACTTAACATTAGAATATACGTAATTTGAATAGCTTGTATTATGTATTAACCACACTGCAGTAAGGTTAACATGGGGGCTTAATCATCCTCACATTGAGGATGTTCCCCAGCTGTAGTGGGGATAGTGATGATGATGATTATCAGTGTGGATATCGATTAGAGCTACTTCTCGGAGATGAACTTCTGTATCTTGTCAGTCTCCTTGACCTCGTCCAGCTGGTGCAGGTTGTCCCACCAGAGCTTGAGTCGGTGGCGCCGCACCATGTTGAACCACGGCGTGAGCGGCCCCTCCAGTGTTGGGATAAACCTAGTAACAGAAAGCTTGTGAAATCCTCTGGCAGTTGTACAATAGGCTATTCTACATTTTTTCAAATATATTTTGTAATGTTCGTATCGATTCGATAGTCAACTAGTATTTTACTTCCTGGAAATAATATAATAATAATAATAATAATAATAATATCTATGGACGCTTGACACCACGACAATCTGGCCCCGTGCTAAGTATCCGAAGAACTTGTGTTACAGGTGCCAGAAAACGGGAAGTATATTTAATACTATTATACTATACATATATATAAGATTTTTATTATACGAGGGCGGGTCAATAAGTCCGTGACTTTTGGAATAAAACACAGATTTTTTGATAAATAAATCATTTTATTTTTCAACGTAGTCCCCCTTGAGCTCTATACACTTTGTCCAACGCTTCTCCAATTTTTTTATCCCTTCCAAAAAATATGATTTGTCGAGGTCCTCAAAATAGCTTTGTTTGCGAGATGACTTCATCATTGGAGTCAAATCTTTTTCCACCGAGCCATTTTTTCAGGTTTGGGAACAAGAAGTAGTCACTCGGAGCCAAATCTTGAGAATAGGGTGGATGTGGGAGCAATTCATAGCCCAATTCATGGATTTTTGCCATGGCAACTGCACATGTGTGCACCCTTGCATTATCTTGGTGAAAAAGAACTTTTTTCTTGGCCAAATGAGGTCGGTTTTTTTCAAATCCTCATTGAAGCGGTCCAATAAGTTGGCATAATATTCCCCATTAATTGTTTTTCCCTTTTGAAGATAGTCAATGTGGATTATCCCACGTGCATCCCAAAAAACAGTCGCCATAACTTTATTGGCTGACAACTTTTGCCTTTGACCACCTTGGCCTTCTTTGGCGCCGATTCACCCTTAGAAACACTGTTTTGACTGTTGTTTGGTCTCTGGTGTGTTGTGATGGATCCATGTTTCGTCCACGGTTAAAAAACTCCTCCATATTGTGATTAAACAACGCCAAACCTTACTGTGAAGTTGTTACACGATTGCGTTTGTGGTCGACTGTGAGCAAACGCGGCACCCATCTTGCGGAAAGCTTTCTCATGCCCAAGTGATCATTCAAAATTGAAACCACTGAGCCATGCGAGATGCCTATGGCTTCCACAATCTCTTGCACTTTCAATCTTCGGTCGGCCAACACCATATCGTGAATTTTTTCGATTGTTTCGGGTGTAGAGACCTCAACTGGGCGTCCAGGACGTTCGGCATCTTCAGTGCTTGTAAGGCCACAACGAAATTTAGTAAACCACTTTTTTACCATTGAAATCGATGGTGCAGAGTCCCCATAGTATTTATCAAGCTTAGCCTTGGTCTCGGTAATGGTTTTTTTTCGCAAATAAATAAAATAATAAATAATGCTTAATAAGCACACGAAATTCACTTTTTTCCATTGTTTCCTTAAGTTACTGGATAGTCTGATAAAGATAGCTGTAAAACACAAACTAACTGACGCAGCAAGTTCAAATTTTGATAGGAGTCAACTGACAGATGCCTGTTGACAGGAGTAGTGTTGCTTTTTCAGTAAGGAGGTTAGAAATTCAAAAAGTCACGGACTTATTGACCCGCCTTAGTATTATACACATATTTAATACACATCCATGACCCAGGAATACAGAAAAACTTTTAGTTCCTTCGGCGGGATTCGAACCCGCGACCCCCAGCTTTAGCACCAACGTGCTGAACCACTGAGCCACAGAGGTCGTCAAATATATATAAATATATATCGTCTAATATCTCTTTATGAAAAAATTAAAATATAAACGACAAATGTTTGCGCCAAAACGACAGCCACCATTATCGTGACGTCATAAGAACATAAACGAATAAATGTCATATATGCGTGTGTAGTGCGTGAAATATACATATAACTTTCGCTGATGTTTATTCGATTTGAATATGTTCTTATGACGTCACTTTCAAGAAAAATATGGCGGCTGGCGTTTTCGGTCCCATGACATACAGATAATAAAACTACAGTTTTATTTTCGAAATTATAAATAAATCGTATATATATATTATATTTTATATATAACTAAATGTGTGTAATTAACAAATTTATATCATTTGATTTTGATAGATGAAACTAGCCAATTAAGCAAAGTGCTCGGATCTAGTTGTAAATTTATAAAAAAACCTTTTGTCATGGACATATTTAAGAAATGTACAGTTGCCAACAGGTCCGGTGTATCACTTTTGGACCTTATTGCCAAGTAAGGCTACGTTCCCAAGAGCTTTTTTTGCGGTCGCTACAGAAAAAACTGCACTGTAAATAGATCTTTGTGCTAATACAATAGAGCTAAAAACGTGTAGTTGTCAAATCTGACATTTGACACTTGATACTTCGATTTTTAATTCTATTGTATTAACGCAGAGTTCTATTTGCAGTGCAGGTTTGTGTCGAGACCACAAACTCTCGTGGGTGCGAGGGATAAAAAGGTCGAAAAGTGGTTCCGGATCTGTCGGCCACCGTACGCACGTGGCCTGGGTTACTTATTTAAGGGTTTTCACGGGAACTTGAGTGACAGTATAACCTAACTTCATTTAAAACTCACGCATTAAACTCGTTCTTTGGCACGTAGCAGTACTCGGATATCTCGGCCGGATTGGGCTTGACGGGAAAGTCGCCCTGCAGGAACAGGATGTGGTCGACCTCGTGTTCGCCCCACACGCCGTCGCCAGGGTCGTGGTAGTGCACGCGCGTCAGGTACGTGAAGTGCGACGCGTCCAGCTGTGCACAGTTGGTAAAACTCCCATAGATGTACAACTTCACAGAGATCATCTCAGAACAGTTTACCGATACTAACAATTTGAAAATTTACGCCAGGCGTATGTATTAGGCTGGGACTATAGTATGCTCCGGAATCTGGAAGGCCGTAGAAAATTCTGAGCATTTCGAGTTGACACATTTGACTAGACTGAATAGAGTTGAAAATCGAACAGTGTGGACTCATGTGTTCGATTTTCAACTCTATTGTATTAGCGCAGTTCTATTTTCAGTGCTCTGAATTTTTACCGGCGTTCCGGATTCCGGAGCATGTAGTCTCAGCCTAACGCTAAGAACTCACAGAGCGGTTATCACCCGCGCCCGCCGCGGTTGCGGGCCCGCAGCTTCTGTAGAATGCAGATATGTATATAAAAAATGAAAGCACAACTCACGACGCGTTTTACGCCCGCGGTGTGCGCGTGTGTCCGGGGCAACTTGTAGAATCGCGCGCGTCGCTCGCCGCCGCTGCTCGCGGTGAGCCTCGACGGGTTGCGCTCGCGTGCGTTTGGTTTGCGGGCGAAATTCAGAATTTCTATTGTAAATATTTGCCTTTTTGCGTTCTTGTATTATTATGTATTATCGATCTTTATCCCGCAAACGTGGCGGGGGCCAATGCTGCTGTGTGACCGCGCAAAACCGCGGTCTCGTGAGTTTAGAAATAAAACCGCAGTTCCACGATCGCGGCGGACACGGGAAAATACAGCTCCGTGAGTTTTTCAAATGCTGCGAATATAATTTATAAGGGAATATTGGTCGTTGCGATGAATAATTATTATTGACAGTTGTTTATGACTTTTGTAAGTATCATAATTTTATATTTCGTTAGTTTTAATAAAATGATCAGGCAGTGTTACTGCCATCTAGTGGGTTTAATAGTAGCTATAACGGCACAACGCCATCTACAAACGATTACCCAAGGCGCATCTATACTAATATATAATTAATTTAAACTAGTATAGATGCCACGTAAGTATATTAGTTAACTGTATAATCTGACTTGGTCGCATCACACGCGGCAGCTATATAACTAGTTGTTACTCGCGACTTCGTACGCGCAAAACAAATCTCTCGCGCAAGCCACGAGAACCGTACATTTTGCTGCGATAAAAATTAGCCCATTTGTTAATCCGGAGTCTGAACTACTACCATACCAAATTTCGTCAAAATTCGTTCAGTAGTTATTTATAGTTTTAGTGAAAGAGTAGCAAAGATCTACATATACACACTATCGCGTGTATAATATTAGTAATAATATAACTAACTATGCACTACGTTACCTAAATCACTAGGAACTTTTTATCGCAGCCAAAATGTCCGGTTTCCGCTGGACTTCCCTATGCGCGTACGGAGTCGCGGGTAACATTTAGTTACACGGACGGTATGGAACAGAGAATGATAATAATAATAATTAAATTCATGCTACGTCATAGTAGGTATCTATAATTTGCATAAATTAATTACGCTTTTTGCATGTTATTAATTTAATTACATCCCATAATACTCGTCCGGCGTACCAATTACTGACTTAAAACAGTAAATTACGTATGTATATTGTATAATTATATACTATTATTTACTAGCACTAGAATTTCAAAAGAGATAAAAATACAATTACTATTTTTAAAATATTTCAAGTTTCTTTTTATTTATTTGCATGCATGAACCTAATAATTACTTCACTTTGAAAGAATGCATGTAATGTGTTATCTATACTAATATTATAGACAGGAAAAGTTTGTTTGTTTGCATTGAATAGGCTCCCGAAACTACTGGACCGATTTTGATGTAACTTGGCAGGGATAGAGAGAGAGAGAGATAAAGAGCGGTAGAGCGGGATAGAGTAGACCATGGAGAAGGACATTGACTACTTTTTATCGCGGAAAATGTACGGTTTCCGTAATATTAATTTCTGCGCGCACGAAGTCCCGGGAAACATCTAGAACAGTGATATAGTTATAGCCTGGACGTTCAAAACCTCCAACAGTTTACCTGATCCGAAGGTATTCCCAACTCGTAGTTGAGTCTCCGCTGGGCCGCCGTTATGACGTCTTCTTGTTCCCCGTCTATGTACAGCGGGTGGCTGCAGCACGCGTTTGTGTAGTAGTCGGGATATGTTACCTGAGGGAACATATTGATATACGTGAAGCTAAAACTTTAAGTACAGTTTTATGAGAATTGTGCGAATGAATTTGCGGAAGAGTTATATAATAGAGAGACAGGAGAGATAAATTTGACACAGTTAAAGTTTATGTGGTCCTCTACAGAAATCTAACAAACACATAAAATTAATAAAATAAAGTTACACACTACATCACTCACACTACCATTCATTTGTATCATAACAGTAAGTGTTGGTTTGACACAATAGATTACTTGACTCATATTTAATTTCATACATTCAAGGAGTATTTCCTTTAGTACTTGGCTTAGGAAAACGTATTCTAGCGATATCATTAATTAAAAACTTAAGATTGATAAATAAAGTTGATTTCAAATATACATTTTTGTTTAATTTCTACTGATGAAAAAAGTAGTCGAAGTAACTTCCGGCAAGGATTTGACGACACAAACACACTAAAGACATGTAGTAGTGAAACGGAACGTTTCTGTAAATAAATAGTTCATGACATCTAAAACTACTATATAACTCTATATAAGTCAAAACGTCCAACAGAACGTAACACCGCCATTTTACTACTACGGACTATAGCACAGATTACACAAATAGTACTAGTATGAGTACAGCACAGATAATCTATCAACCAACATGGCGAATAGTGTTTTCGGAGGTTTTTAATATACTCTATATTTAAAATATTTTTTTGTAGGTTTTTAAGTTTCAAAATAATTTTATAACTACTTATTATTTTTTTGTATGTAATGAAACAATTATGAAGCGTTTCGGACATAAATAAAAACAAGGTGTGTAACACCTTAACAAACAAGTTGCCTATTGTTCTTTTTGTTTTTTTTATTATTTATATATGGCATCGGCTTATAACCATTTGTTATAAGCCAATCCGATACAAGCGGCAAGTTCCATATTTAAAATTTAAAAAGTCAACACAAATTGGCGGGATACTAAAATCTGTTATGTATGTATCTGTGATGGACTTTTGTGCTAAGATTTGAATTGAATATTAAAAATGAGTTCAAGCGAAATATTGACACCAGATTCCATTACAGACGAGGCAAATTAGGGAGGCCATTATAAAGAAGAAGAAGAAGAGGCAAATTGTGTCATAGAAATATATTATTATCAATAAATAGTTTAGATAAACAACTAGTCTTATTTTCCTCATATTCTAAATGAAAAGTAGAGTGTTTGCTACGGGTAAAATAATCAATTCCTAACAAATAACTACCTCGGGAATTGATTCTTTTCAACCCTAGGCTAACAATCTACTATATTAGGTATACAATTCCTAAATGATGCGTTCCGGACACATCATCTAAGATGTGGTAGACATCTTCAATAGTCCCACACATGGCGCAATTTGATGAAGTAGCCTTCCCCATTAACAACAAACTTTTACATTTCACTTCTATTGCGTATCTAAGAAGTAAAAGAACCCATAAAAAGTTAAAACTTAAAAATTAAAATAACATGGATTATGGTCGCATTTCGATCACTAGCCGACTTACAAGTATAACAGAAAAATAATGTTTGTGGTGTGGGAGCCCCCTCAAATGTGCCGTAACAATGGGAATATCTGTGAAAATTTCACCTGTCTTGTTATCATGGTTCACGAGATATAGCCTGGTGATCTATTACTGAGAATTCGCTGTCTGTCAGACAGCGAATTCTCAGTAATAGGGTCCCATTTTTACCCTTTGGGTATGGAACTCTTAAAATAATATTATGTAAACAAAAAATGATAAAAGGTTTATCCTTTATCTTGATCTCTTCTTTGAAAGCTACGGCATTCACTGCTGAAATAAGTACCAGCTGTATCAAATACTAAATATACCTTCTGACTAGATCTCTTCTGTAACAGCATGTCACCTCTTTTGTTGAACAGGAACACACTGAATGCTCTATGGAGAGGGACACTCCCGTCCAGCCCCACCGTGTGGCAAACCCGCTTGGTGGCGGTGCCGATGAAGTTGTCCTTGTCATCCACCAGGAGACAGATGTCCTTATCTAAAGCTGCCGCCTGGCAAACAAATTTTTTCAATGATATAGTATAAATGATATAATATAAATTTAAAAGAAGAAGGAAAGAAATTAAAAATACTTTTTTTCATTTAAATTATACCATAAAATATTGTAATTATTAAATAACTCATAAAAAAATTTAATATTTATTATAATATATATTAATATTATAATAAATATAAAAAATTATAAATATATATTTTTATTTTTAAAAAGTATTTTGTTTAACATGAAAATCTTATTTTTAACATTAGCAACCTTTTAAAATTTAAATGCAAGAATTAAGTACTGGATATTTTTAGCCAGATAGATACCATCAAAATAATTTAGTAACATTAATTATTTTTGTTTTATTAATTCGTAATATTATAATAAGAAGATACAGTGTGCATTTTCAAATTAAAGCAAAAGATTTTTAAATATTATACAATTATACATATTCCCTCCTACTAATAAAAATATTTACAAAATGAATCTGATTAGTATTCAGTGTTGCTGTCTTTGTCTGTCAAGTAACTTTTACAATGTATAAAATAAAGACAGCAACATTGAATCACTAATCAGTTTCAGTTTGATGCTGTCTTTGTTTTATCACAGATTTTTAGTTTTATTTATTACAGAATCAGTAGTGTAAATATTTTTATAAGTAGGGGAAATTGTATTTGCTGGTTACCTGTTGAGCTTCTATATCTTCCATACTATTTGGTTCAGTCGGCTTCGTGGATAAAAACCTTTTTTCCACATTGGCCGTATTCCAAAGCGAACGCGTAAAACGTCTTACGAGCATCCTGAAAGAGTAGGTAAACCAAAATGACTTTCTGAAGAGAGAAGCATTATTCCATAACAAAACATTTTCTACGATACGAAATGTAAGTTGCCACAAAGATATGTATCTGTATTTCAATAACAAATTTTCAATATCAATAGAGTTCTATTTATAAGTTTGAATACCAATCAACATGGAAAATAACCAGCATAATACTTAGAATTTCCATACCTTGTTACAAGACTGGAACTAAAAATTTGAAGGGTACGGATATTTCTTGGTTTTTATATAGACATATATTTTAATGATTATATTTAGGATTATTATCCATGTATAATTTTACGATAGTGTGGAAGTGAATGTATCCAATAAATTTTCATTGCACAATAACTGGTAATGCACACCTATATACGATTCTACTAATACATATGTTTTCAACAAATTACAAAATGTTTTACTTATTGAAATTGATAAAATAAATAAATTTTTTTTTCAATCATAAAATTATTCTGCAGAATCAACCAGTAATAGTGCTTAACATCTATGGAGTCAACTAGTCTGTGAATCAACTGTCACCTAACTCACAACTGTCATCTGTCAATGCTCCACCTGTCACGCAGGGTAGGATTTTTTAAAATTAAATATATGGCGTCGGCTTAAAACTATTTGCCAGTGTCAAGTTAAAAAGGTGGAGAAAATATTTTTCGTATCAATTTTCAACACCGTATTTCTAAATCGTCAAGTCTAGTCAAAGTCCAAATAAATAGTCAATGCAGTCAATGAGTCAAATCAGTCGATTCAGTAAAGTGGTAGAAGCTTTACTGAAAATTGCTAGAGAGTTTTGGAGGAAACACTAAATAGTATGTTTTTTGAAATTGTCCACACTTGTCCATGTTAACGAATATTAAATGGTTAATATTCTACCAATGTTACACATTAAGAACCGAAATAACACAAATTTATGAAAAATATACAAAACCACAACGTCACCCATTGAATTCCCCGGCAAAAATCCCAGAGTACGTTCTGATCTCCGTAGTTCACACCGCTTCGCATCACTGTATAAAACCTAATATAATGTTAAAGAATACTTAATACTCAGCTATTTTAATGTAATTATTGTAAAAACATTTTTGTATGAAGTAAAAATTATATGTATGAACAGGCAATTATAATAATTAATATAATTGTACTAGGTAACTTCAGCTTGCGATGTTTTCATATCCGGAACCCCACAAACAGCTGGCCAAATATTGCTGCATAAATATTAAGTAAAAATCCCCCAAAATCGCAACAACTAGGTACTTGAAAATCCGCCAAATTTTTTGACGTGATAACATCTTATAATTTGATGGAGCCGGCTGTACACACGAAAAAACATGACTCATGCGTTACCTGTTACCAGCGTTACCTCGCAAAATATGACGCATTGCCGTTACCTCAGCTAGCCGCGCCTTAGGTATGTGAGCGGTGGGACGGAGAGGCGGGACGCTCGATGTTATTACTCAGTTCGGCGCCGGACTTCGCGGCGGCAACACGCCTACCTATGGCACGGCCAATTAGTTCCGCGCGCACTATAAACATAACGTTATCACGTTCAACTATCGTCAGTAAACCGACTTTACAGACAACCGATTTTTTTTAATTTATGATTAAGAATACTATAAGTACTACAAAAATAAATTAATAATGATAAACAAGTACTAAATGTTCTTATTATTTTATCCTTTATAGATTAATATATAGGTAAGTACTTCCTCAGATTAAATAAATAATAGCCAGATTGAGCGCACCGAACATTGGGTGTAATAACAAAACCTACTATGAATCCAAAAGCTACTACGATTTCACCGCAGTGCTTAACAGAGCGTCGTACGGCGTACCGCATAAGGTTTAAAGAATTTATTCTCATAAAAAGGTACAATATCCACTTACATGAGAACAAGACGCTAACAATACTTATTTATGATAGATATACAGTTCGAACTTAAAAACTAAGTACAAAAGTTTTTGCAATAGATAAAAGATAGCAGCACAAAATACTTATTTTAACATTCTTAGAATAGATTTAATAGTGTTCAATGACATGCTTAGATAACTGGTGCTTAAAACAATTAAATGAATTTATATTTTTAAAGTGGTCGGGTAAACTATTAATTTATTTATTATAACTGTGCTCCCTCAAAAGCGATGCTTTTTTTGGCATAGTTAGTACGTATTTTGGGTAGAACTAATAAATTAGGGCGTCTTAGACTTCGGCTAGTCGTTTGGGATTTTACAGAAAAAGATAATTCACTTTGAATTTTACCTTCGATTATTTTTCTAATTAGTATACAGGTGTTATAAGTATATAGTTGTTTTATATTCATAATTTTAGTTTCACTGTAAATTTTGGTTGTTGGTGTAAAATATGGGTATCGAAATATTATTTTTACAATTTTATTTTGGAGTCTCTGTAATTTATTTATTTTAGTTTTATTTGCACTACCCCAAACTTCAGTAAGATAAAGTAGGTGTGATTTAACGAGGGAGTTATAAATATTAAAGCGCAGTTTTGTTGGAATGCATTGGTTTATAATAATAAGTGAGCCTATCAAAGATGATAATTTATTAATTATGGTATCTATTTGATTATTCCAGGTAAGATGCCTATCCATTCTCAAGCCTAAGTATTTTTCGCTGTGTTTTTCTTTAATCGGAGTATTGTCTATAACTAGTGGATCATGAGCTGGAATGATTTTGTTTCATTTTGTGATTGGCGACATTAATTGTTAAAAGGTTGTACTTAAACCATTCAGAAAGAATATTTAAATCATTTTGAACTTGTTTTATTATATCATGAATATTAGCTCCAAAGTAGAAAAGACAAGTATCGTCCGCAAATAAAGTTAAATAACCGCGTAGACCTATTCTATCAATATTGTATACATAGATAAGGAAGAGAAGAGGTCCTAAAATCGAACCACAGTTAATAGGGTGGGGTTTACTGCAGAAATTATCAATTTTTACTATTTGTAGTCTGTTCTTTAAATATGATTCAAAAATTTTTAATGCATTGCCTTTTATGCCAATAGCTTTTAGTTTCTGTATTAGTAATTTATGACTAACAGTATCGAAGGCCTTTTTTAAATCGATAAAAACTCCTAACACTATGTTTTTCTTATTATCTTTTATTTTAGTTACTAAATCGATTAGGTATAGCTGCCGTAGTACTACTTTTTGCTCTAAAACCATATTGTCTTTGCGAAATAAATTTAAGTGAGTCAAGATAATTGGATAGTCGCGAGTGTAAAATTTTTTCAAGATTTTTTGATAGTACCGGCAGCACTGAAATTGGGCGACAATTTCCGGGGTCTGTTTTGGGTCCAGATTTGTATATAGGCGTTACCTTGGCAATTTTTAAACTGTCTGGAAATTCACCGTCTAATAATAATTTATTGAAACATCTAGCATATGGTCTTGCAGGCATTTTATACTTTTAGTATTTATTTTATCAATACCGCAACTCGTATTAGAATCAAGGTTTTTAATAATAGTAAGAATTTCCTGTTTAGTACACAAAGATAGTTCACAAAGTTCATGGTTGGTTAATACATTACAATTAAAAGAGCCAAGCCCAGTGTGATACTTTTTTGGTATTTGTTCTGCAAGTTGTGATCCTATAGTAGAGAAGTAGTGATTAAAAATTTCGCAAATCTCATCTAAATTGGTAGTTGTTTTAGAATTCATTATAATCTTTGAGGGAACATAGCTTTTTACAATTTTATTATTTGTTAAGTTATTAACAAGTGACCACATTTTCTTTGGATTACTAGAACAATTTGTGAATAATTTATTGTAGTACGAATTCTTCTTTTCTTGTATTAGCTTCGCTACTGAGTTTCTTACTTCTTTAAATTTCGCTTCAATTTGTTTTTCGTTTCGTTTCAATGTATACTGCTTCCAGAGATAGTTTCGTTCCTTTATCATGTTTATAATATCTATATCAATCCAGTCATCACGTAAGTTATTAAGTAACTTCCTTTTATTCTTTTTATTTTTCTGTATGTGACATTTTAGTATTTCTTCAAAATCATTGTAGTTATCAGTAACATTGAAAACTATCTGTTCCTGTTGATTCTTTTAGGCTTTTGTAGTCTATGCACTCATAGTTATCTTAAAAATCTTCGGCTTAAATATTTTTAGTTGTAAGAAAATTTGCTTGTGATCAGACATCGAACTATTAATCAGAGTCATATGAAAGCTATCTTTGATTAAATTAGTACTTATATGGTCAATTATCGACTTCTTAGTAGGTGCCTCTCTGGTACAATATTTGCTGCATATTTTGTTTAGGAAAATATGGCCTGATTGATTAATAATTTGCTTGTACCTCTTTAAGGTATTACTTTTTGACATTAAATCAATATTGAAATTTCCAAAAACAATAGTTCTTTTATGTTCTTGTAGTTGATTATCATATGAATCCAGAAATTTTGTAATATTCGTGTATCCAGGGTTGTATACAACTCCAATATTTAAGTCGTATTTACATAATTATATCCAAAGGTAGTTGTTTCCATCCTCATACAGGGTTTTAGTTAAGCTATGCGTCAGATTGTCATGCACATAGGCCGACACTCCTCCACCTCCTGAATCAGTCCTATAATTGTAGTAGTGAGTGTAGTTTGTGATATGCAATTGTTGAGCTTGGTCTTCATTATGTATCCAGGTTTCTGTTACTAAGATAAGGTGTACGGTGGCCGGTATAGATTCTAAAATACATATTTTGAGCTCATCCAGTTTTCCCCTTTTACGAAGGCTTCGTGCATTTAAATAAAGAAACGAAAGAATTGATTTGTTTAATTTGATCTGTTGATAGTCGTTGAGAATTTGGTGAGTTGCGGTACTATGCAAATTATAATTATTTGGAGTTATTGATTCGGGTTTTTTGGAGCACTCTTAACAATAGTGGGAATGTTACTAATATAATATTTGATAGTGATGTCCTTCTCGCCGTTTTTTATTCTTTGTGCAAGTTCAGATTTTATATTTAAGAAGTATTTTTGTTGAGCAGGAGTTTGGTCCGAAAATATTTTAATATTAGATAGATAGATAGATAAACTCTTTATTGCTCACATTAAATAATACAATCAGTAGACTAAAACTAAACTTATAATCTAAATGTGGGCAAGGGCGGCCTTATCGCTATAAGCGATCTCTTCCAGGCAACCCTGCAGTACAGGAGAGGTAAAATAGCTAAATAAGCAGGGTAATACGAAAGGTCAAGAATAACTTACAAAATAATATACAATTGTTCAAATAATAAATAGGTACTAAGAGTTAGATTAGCGAGTGACTTTGTTCAGAAGATAGTTATGCAGTTTAGATTTGAAGATAGCATGTGACTTTGACTCTCGAATGTCACGTGGTAGGTCATTCCACATGAGCGCAGCCTTCACAATGAAAGAACCACTAAAGTAACCAGACTTTGTAAATGGCACATGAAGTTTCCTACTATATCCAGAGCGTAGTGCACGGATTTGGTCAGTGCTCCGATAGTGAAAACACTCCTTCAGATAGGGGGGAGAGCGAGGGTCAAATAGGACATTAAATAAAAATATAAGAACATGCTCATCCCGACGGAGCCTGATGGGCAGCCAACCAAGTCGCTGGCGAAACTCAGAGATATGGTCGAACTTGCGTAGTCCATACACGAACCTAATGCAAACGTTTTGTAACCTTTCTAATTTATTAAGATATTCCTCATTAAGGTCGATCATACAAACATCCGCATAGTCCAGTATTGGTAGAAGTAAAGACTGCGCAAGCTCGACTTTAGTCTTTATGGGTTGTTCCAACGCCCAAGCGCCCCCGCCGCAGCAAAGAACTTACGACTGACTTCAGAGATGTGGTGAGACCATTTAAGGGTCGAATCAAAATACACACCCAGATTTTTGACTACATCGCTACAAGGTAATGTAACATTGTCAAAATATGTAATGCTAGTGATAGTATCATAGTTAGGTCGATTGATCTGTTTTGATCCACCGATGACTATAATTTGCGACTTGTTGGGATTGACCATTAAGCCATGACATTGACTCCAATGGAGGTGTTAAGGACAGCGGCCTCGTAATGTGAAACTTAAAGTGAATTTAAATCCGAACAATAAACAAGTGATTTAAATTGTGAATAAAATCATAACAGTGAATATCGAGTGACTATATGTATGGATTAATATGGCATCAGTGTGTAAAATCGTGTAAAAACGTTGTTTTATCGAATGCGTGTTATTTCGCTCGTATATATTAAACGATAGCTAATTTAACGTAGCTTCTTTTTTCTTAGGTAAATAAAAATAGTATATAACGTATAATGTAAAGTCTAGGTTCGTGTAACAAATGGTAAATAAATGATTAAGCAAATAGTGGTAAAAATGGTACAACATTTCATGTAACGGACACTTAAACTGTAAATAACTTTTTTAGGAAATAAGATATGTAGTATATAAGGATTGATAAATATGGTCTGAATAATAAAGAATTTCACATAATGCGTTTTGCTTCACCTGGCTCATGAAAAATGGGGAAAAACATGGAAAATAGCCGTATAGAGAGGCAAAAGTGAAAAGGAAAATCGGCCCGAAAGAGGCGTACGATCGGGGCTCTCTATACGGCATTGCCATGAGCCAGGTAAGCAAAACGAAAAAGTGAAAAAATGTTCTCCTCAATTCAGTGTTTTATTATCGCCCCGGCTCTGCTCGAATCGGTGTAACCTTGCTATCTTCGAGTCTAATCTGAGCCGGCGGTTGAATCCCTGTGGAATAATACAGTCCCCTACAGTAGTGCGTGGTCCTTTGGCGAGCCGAATATCAAGATCGAAGAAATATTCGAAGTCCATATCAAGTTGAAAATAACGAAGACGGCACTTAGAGAAAATTGGAACAGCTGTTTTGAACATAGAAAAATTTCCGAAGACTCAAGATTGAAATTTTTACTGAAGACCGGACTTAGAAAATTTTTGTCAGCTGTTCTGAACATAGAAAATTTTTTTAAGATTCAAGATAGAAAATTTCACTGAACATTGAACATAGAAAAATTTTTGAAGATTCAAGATAGAAAATTTTACTGAACATTGGACATAGAAGAAATTATCAGACTAGAACATTGGAAATTTATCAACGGGATCAACGCCAGGGATTAGATCGGACTCAGAAGATCGGACTCGGGGATACAAGGATACACCGCTGCGAACAGAAGCAAGGATTCGCAGATTTTTACCGAAAAACCTCCCGAAGATTCTTGAAATTGGAAAATTAATTTGGAAGATTAACATTGGAAGATTAACTTAACATTTGAAGATTAACATTGGAAGATTGAACTTAACATTTGAAGATGGTTATGACCAGAAGTCAGAGTGGGGCCGAGGAGAACCAACCACGTAGATTTCCGGATCCGCCACGATCACCGTCCGCTGCCGCTACGAGCCAGCCGCCGCCGACCGAGGGAAGAGCGGATCTGCTTCAAACTATTTTGAAACCGAGACCAGGTACCAGCAAGGCGCCTGCACCCTCGGAAGTACAAACCCTAGCCAGAAAGAAGGCTATTTCAATTAGATCGCGTCGATCGACAGCAAGTGTCGTCGCGGGTATGCATTACGAGGCGGAGGAGAAACTCGCCGCTCTTCGTAAGAAGGAACTGCAGATCGAAGCAGAACTTATAAAGAAGAAGCTCGCCGCTGACGTCGCCGCTGCAGAAGATGGTAGCAGCCCCGACGACGACGAGCCATCAGAACAGGTGGAGCAACGTGTCCGAGCCTGGCTAAGCGAACAGGGTCCCGAACCCGAAGAGGCTAGACAAGAGCCGACATCCATGGAAGAAAGAGAGACGCCGAAGCCAGAAGACATCCCACCGAAGGGAACCCAGAAGACGAGGTTCGAATGGCCGCAGCAACGCCGCCCACGCTCACCCACACCGCCCACGTCTAGGGCTAATGGGGTGGAACATCTTGCCGAAACACTGGACAAACTGCTGAACCAACGCCAGTCGTGTCACACTACGGAGTTGCCTATATTCTCGGGCGCTCCCACCGAATGGTTGCCATTCAAAGCGGCCATGGAAGACACCACTGCGTTCTACAAGCTCAAGCCGACCGAGATCTTAGCTCGTCTGAGAAGCTGCCTACGGGGAGAAGCAAGAGAAGCCGTGGCACCCCTGCTGAGCGTCGCGACGCCGCCCGAACAAATTATGAAGACCTTGGAACAATGCTTCGGTCGACCCGAGGTTATGGTCGCATGATGGAAGACCTGAAGAAGATACCGAGGCTCGGAGGTTCGGCGGCAGAACTCAACCAATTCGCAGTGAAGATTCAGAACGTGGTAGCCATCCTGAGGAAGCTGAGGCACGGGTACCTCTTTAACCCGTTACTCACGAGAGACATCCTAGAGAAGCTCAGCCCATACGAGAGGAGCAAGTGGTACGACTACGCAGAAGAGACGTCGCGCTTCAGGAACGAGCCCGATGTCGTCCTTCTCTCTGAATTCTTAATGAGAGAAGCGGACAGGGCGCTGCGCTACGGGTTCAGCACGGCACCGAAGAAGGAAACACCGCGTCCACCTCCTAACAAGAACGAAGCCCGAACAAGAAGACCAGTCTTCACGATAACAGACGAGGGCATGGAGTCGCCGAGTCGCAGCCAGCCAAACAGAACGCGCGAAGAGTCAACGAAGTGCCCGTTATGTGCCGACCATCACGCTCTGTTCCGCTGCGCTGCTTTCAAGAAACTAAGCACGCAGAAGAGATGGGACGCAGTCAAAAAGGAAGGGCTGTGTTTCCGGTGCATACGGAGCAGCCACAGAAGATACAACTGCAGAGCGAGGCCGTGCGGCGTGAAGGGCTGCAACTTGCCTCATCACGCGCTGCTGCACGAAGACAGGTCCGGCGGCGCCCCACAGACAGAGGACGCCGTGATTACCGCATCGGTCACCTCCGACCGCGCGGTAAAACTTAAGATGAGAAGAATTCAAGTTGTCGGTCCACGGGGCGAAGCGGATATCTTCGCGCTGTTCGACGAGGGCTCGACAGTGACACTACTGGATGAAGACGTCGCGAAGGCTATCGGCGCAGACGGCCCACCGAAGGTGCTGAGGATGCATGGGATCAATGCCGAGAGAAGGGAAGAAAAAAGCCGACTCGTACAACTTGGCGTACGGGGTCACGACGGTACCAGATATGACGTCACTGCGAGAACCGTGGACGGGTTGAACCTACTCACTCAGTCCGTCCCGGACTCACTGTTCCGACTTGCTCACCTGCGTGATCTCAAGAACGAAGAGATATGCTATGAAGACAAGAAACCCCAACTTCTCATCGGCACAGACAACTGGCAGCTCATAGTATCCAGGGAGCTGAGGATCGGGAAGAGAAACCAGCCTGCAGCCTCGAAGATGAAGCTCGGCTGGGTAATCCATGGAAGCATTCCCAGACGCCTCATAAAGCAGGAAGAACACGAGAACATCCTGCACGTGTCCACGATCGAGACCCGAGGCGAACGACTGGAGGAAATGGTGAAGAAACACTTCGAAATAGACGCGCTGGGAATAGCGTCCAAGGCTAAGCTGAGCAACGAGTAGCAGCGAGCCATCGACCTCTTTGGCAGAACGGCCAAATGAACGGAAGACGGTCGATTCGAAGTGGGACTTCTGTGGCGCACGAACGGCGTCAAGCTACCTCTTAGCTACAACAATGCGCTAAAGAGGCTCAAGAACTTAGAACACAAGCTTAAGAAGAACCCCCTGGACGAGGCGCAGTATCATTGGCAGATGAAGAACCTCATAAGCAAGGGATATGCGGAAAAATGCGACGGGACAGAGGCCGGCCTCACTTCCGGAAGTGACATCACATGGTACCTGCCGCACTTCCCGGTTAAAAACCCAAATAAGCGAGGCGACAAACTAAAATTTAACACGTCGCTATCCCGAGTCCACAAGGAGGTTCGCGAGCTTCAGCGCGCACCCACGAAGAGAGAGGCCCTTAGCACGGTGATGAGCATCTACGACCCGCTGGGACTGCTGAGCTGCTACACGATCACCGCCAAAGTCATCCTACAAGGCTTGTGGCGTCAGAAGCTGGACTGGGACGAGTCGTTGCCCGCTGAGTCAGCCCAGGACTTCGCCCGTTGGCTGACCGACATGGAGTACATCAGTCAGCTCGAGCTACCCCGGAGTTACAACGGGGGGAGCCCGACGAGAAGCCGGCAGCTGCACGTATTCTGTGACGCGATTAAGGACGCATACGCCGCAGCCGTCTATTGGAGGTTGGAACAAGAAAATGGGGAAGTACGAGTCGTGTTGGCCGCCGTCAAGGCTAAGGTGGCGCCACTGAAGGCACAAACAATACCAAGGATGGAGCTACAGGCTGCCCTGATCGGGGCGAGGCTGGGAAATGCCGTCGCCGCAGAACACAGATGGAAAACGGACACGGTTTTCTACTGGATCGACGCACAAGTAGTTCTGTGTTGGATACGGAACGGCAGCCGCAAATACACACCGCACGTCGCACATCGGCTAGGGGAGATCGCCGAGCTGACGTGTGTCCACCAGTGGAGATGGGTGAGCACGAAGAGCAACGTCGCCGACTTAGCCACCAGAACGGGCTACGTTCCGAAGGGCGACGAGGACCCTTGGTTCCAGGGGCCGGACTTCCTGCGCAGGCCTGTGATCGAGTGGCCCGCGAAGAGTCCCGCTACAAGTGAAAATCAGGAAGAATACGTCGCCTTCCACACCACGGAGGCGAGCGAGCTGAGCTGTCTACCAGATGTGACGCGCTTCTCGAACTACGAGCGCCTCATAAGGTGTACGGCGATGGTCTTGCTGTTCGTCGAGAAGTGCCGAGATCGTCAGACCCACCTCGAAGTACGACACCTGGAGAGAGCCGAGAGGTTGTGGTATCAAAAATCACAACGAGACAGCTTCGCACAAGAGATCGAGAAAATGGCGAGTGGCAAGACGGTGTCTAGATGGAGCTCCTTGTACCGGCTCAACCCGGTGTACAGGGACGGGCTGCTCGTACTAGATGGAAGGATCAAAGCAGTTCAGGTGCCGGCCGAAATGAAAAACCCTTCCATCCTGGATGGAAGACATCACTTCACAAGGTTACTGGTGGCAAGGGAGCACGCCAGAGCGGGACATGGGAGCCGCGAGAGAGTCGTGAACGACCTCAGGCAGAAGTTCTGGATATTGAAGCTGCGGCCGACGGTGCGTACTATCATGAACAGATGTGCGTTTTGTCGGTTGCGACGGGCGCACCCGAGAACCCCGCCAACTGAAGACCTGCCAGCCGAGCGCCTGGGGGCGTTCCAGAGACCCTTTTCATACTGTGGTCTCGACTGTTTCGGCCCGATGACGGTCACCATCGGCCGACGTCACGAGAAGAGGTGGGGAGCTCTCTTCACATGTCTGACGACGCGGGCGGTCCACCTGGAGCTGGTGGCCTCGCTGTCGACGGACTCTGCACTGATGGCTATGAGAATATTGGCTGCGCGGCGAGGATGGCCGTCAGTCATGTATAGCGACAATGGAACTAATTTCAGAGGCGCGGACGTCGAGCTGAGGCAGGCGTACGCCGAGTGGGCGCCGGCTATGGCTCAGCTGGGCCTCAATCATCGGATGCAGTGGAAGTTTACACCGCCCGGGGCGCCGAGTCAAGGGGGCGTCTGGGAAAGGATGGTGAGGTCGGTGAAAACCGCCCTGTTAGCCACGCTGAACGAGAAGTCGCCCAAGGAAGAGGTACTCCAGACCCTGATGGCCGAGGCGGAGTACTCCGTGAACGCTCGACCGCTCGTTCACGTGTCGGTGGACCCCGACGATCCCGAGGCGATTACACCGAATCATTTCCTCTTCGGGTCGTCCACTGGACTGCCGTACGTCGGACCGTGTGTGCCGGCGGACAGAAGAACCTGGAAAGTCGCGCAAGCCCTTGCTGACGAGTTCTGGAGGCGCTGGGTGAAAGAGTACCTCCCTACGCTCACACCACGCTATGGGGCCCCGCTGAGCAGCCGAGCCCTTGAACCGGGGGACCTGGTTGTCGTGGTCGACTCGACGCTGCCGCGTAATACGTGGCCGCGGGGGGTCGTGCACCGGGTCTACCCCGGCCCGGACGGACAAGTGCGCTGTGCGGACGTGCGCACGCGCAGTGGCGTGTTCCGGAGGCCGACATCAACGCTGGCGGTGCTGGAGGAGGCGCCGCAGTCGCAGTTGCGACCGCTGGCGGAGCAGACGGAGCCGGGAGCTGAGCAGACGACGCCGAGGACGGCGCCGGACGCGGTACGAGCGTCGGAGCGGCCTACAGCGAGCACAGACAGCTCGCAGTCGCCGGAGCAGCCTGCGGCGGGCGCAAACGGCCCGCAGTCGCCTCCGCACCAGCCTACAGCGAGCACGGACAGCTCGCAGCCACCGGAGCAGTCCACGGCGGGACCGGCGAGCCCGCAGTCACCTGAGGAGGCTGCGTAGATCCGGGCTACTGCGCCGGGGGGAGGATGTTAAGGACAGCGGCCTCGTAATGTGAAACTTAAAGTGAATTTAAATCTGAACAATAAACCAGTGATTTAAATTGTGAATAAAATCATAACAGTGAATATCGAGTGACTATATGTATGGATTAATATGGCATCAGTGTGTAAAATCGTGTAAAAACGGTGTTTTATCGAGTGCGTGTTATTTCGCTCGTATATATTAAACGATGGCTAATTTAACGTAGCTTCTTTTTTCTTAGGTAAATAAAAATAGTATATAACGTATAATGTAAAGTCTAGGTTCGTGTAACAAATGGTAAATAAATTATTAAGCAAATAGTGGTAAAAATGGTACAACATGTAACGGACACTTAAACTGTAAATAACTTTTTTATGAAATAAGATATGTAGTATATAAGGATTGATAAATATGGTCTGAATAATAAAGAATTTCACATAGTGCGTTTTGCTTCACCTGGCTCATGAAAAATGGGGAAAAACATGGAAAATAGCCTTATAGAGAGGCAAAAGTGAAAGGGAAAATCGGCCCGAAAGAGGCGTACGATCGGGGCTCTCTATACGGCATTGCCATGAGCCAGGTAAGCAAAACGAAAAAGTGAAAAAATGTTCTCCTCAATTCAGTGTTTTATTATCGCCCCGGCTCTACCCGAATCGGTGTAATCTTGCTATCTTCGAGTCTAATCTGAGCCGGCGGTTGAATCCCTGTGGAATAATACAGTCCCCTACAGGAGGATTGTCGCAAGGTCCTTATTGATTGCCAAAATAGCGGAATTAAGGTCATCAGCAGAAGCGTGGGTATAAATTTGGAGATCATCCGCATAGAGGTGAAAGAAACAAGAGAGGTGTGGGGTAAGGAAATTTATGAAAATGGAAAAAAGGATAGGGGACAAAATACTACCCTGTGGTACGCCAGCAGATATATCACAGAAGCCAGATACGCGATCATTAGCCCGTATGCATTGCTGTCTTCCAAAAAGATAATTCCGAAACCACTCCTGCACAGGATGTGAGAAGTAAAGCGCGCCTAACATTGCAATAAGGATGTCGTAGTCTACGGTGTTGAACGCATTACTAAAATCAAGTAGGGCTATGACAGTAAGTTGTTGGTAAGACATGGCTAGGCGCACATCGTCAGAGACCTTGGTTAGCGCAGTAACGGTACTATGCCTAGGGCGAAAACCGGATTGAAGAGGACTAAGCAAACCATTGTAATTAATGAACGTACTAACTTGGTGATAGACAAGGCGCTCAAGGACTTTTGATAGGAATGGGAGAATGGAAATAGGTCGGAAGTGAGAGGGTAATGTAGGATATTTCACTTTAGGTATAAGGATAACTGCAGCTTTACGCCAACAGCTAGGGAAGGTACTAGAGCTAAGCGAAAAATTGAAAATATGGCAGATGATAGGGAGAACCGCAGGTATGCTAAGAGTAATCATCCTACGACTAATTCCATCAACACCCTCGGCGTTGGATTTGATAGCCGCAATAGTTTTCTCAACTTCTTGCACAGAAACTGGTTTGAAAATGAAAGGAGAAAAGGACTGACTCCTCGTTTTCTCCTTTCATTTTCAAACCAGTTGTAATGTAGCAGGAGGTACAAGGTCCTTTATGGTCTGTTTTTTAATGGAGGCTGGGATGGGACAGGTTGTAGTGAGGTGTAGGTTGAGGGCGTCAAGGTCAAAATTAGAAGAAAGAGAGGACTTAGATTTGCCAATGCCTAAGCTGTTAAGAAACGATCACACCTTAGCCGGATCACCATTGCTAACAGATGAGTGAATGTGGCGACGCTGCGCATCTCTGCACAATCTGCTGCATCTGTTTCGGAGCTCTTTATACTTATCGTGGTTATGATCAGTAGGATTTTTTCTATACTTAACTTTCGCTGCATTTCTTTTGGCCATAATATGCTTTATATCATCCGTGAGCCACGGGGCAGGCAGGTGTTTTAATCTTATAGGTCGAAGAGGAGCGTGAAGGTCAAATACTTGCATTAAGAGTGTGTTAAAAACGTCCATTTTCTCGTCTACAGTGGAAGCATGATAGACTGCATCCCAATCAATAGCACAGAGATCGTCCATAAACTTAGATGTATCTATTGAGTTAAAATTGCGCTGCATTACAATACGGGGTTTCGGTTTGGGGCAACGAATTTTGTAGGAGAGGAAGACTAGGTCATGATAGGAAAAGGCTTCGGCATGAAATTGCCCGTGTGCGCTTACATGATCAGATGAGGAAACAATTATAAGAACTAGTAAAGAGGGTGCGCAGTTAGGAAAGAAATGGGTTGGATTAAGGGGAAGGATATTAAGATTGACGGAGTTTATTAAGGAGCGCAGTTTGGAGGCACGTATTGAGTGTAATTTGTCATTGTTTACTAAGCAGGTATTAAAATCGCCCATAATGATTGTGTGATCTACGGTGGTGACATATTTTTCTAATAATACTTCAAAGTTATGGAAGTAGTCAATGTTTAGTGAAGTACAGTAAGACACACCAAGTATCAACTTTAAATTTTCAAATAACACTTCAACCAGTAGGTGTTCTGAGGATTCAGAGTAATCAGAGGGAGATTTATCGTTTATGGTGTAAGGAAGGTGATTCTAAGGTAAATTGCCACACCACCACCACCCTTTCCAGTTCTGTCATTTCGGATGAGGACAAAGCCGGGTAAGGAGTAGGAAGTTGATGGGAGACAGGGTTTTAGGAAGGATTCAGAAATTAGTATGGCATGGACATTCCGGTTGTTTGTAAAAGTGGCTAGGAGGTCAGAATAGTGTGCTGGGATGCTTTGGGCATTGATGTGTACAGCATTGAAGTTACGAGGAAACGATGTAAAAGCTGTCTCCACAGAAACACAGTACATTTGTGTAAGTGTAAGTTGTACATTAAGACTGTGAGAGATAAAAACAAACTAAATCTAATCACAACAACAACCATTAGATTAATCAAAATATTATTCTGTTTAAACTTCAAAGCAACACATTAATAAATTTGTAAATAATAAAAGCTTATTATATTAAACTATACCTATAGCTAACAGTCAAAATACAAACAGTGCAATTTCTGAACGCATAACTACGCCAATATCAAGTGTCAAGTGACGGTGACATCGGTCAAGTGTTAAATTGTCAGATGGCAGTGACATTTGATGGAGGTATCATGCGAAGTTTAGTGAAATTTATTGAATTTAGAATTTAAAAGACCCACATTATGATACAGTAACAGAAAAAGAGAAAAGATAATTATAATATTATATGTGGGTACTAGTTGATTGATATACCAACTATACCATCGATTTGGGATGCTTTATCTGCAACTTCTGAAGTTCGGCCAATGTCTCAACCTGGTGCCTAGAGCCATCAGGACTTTTGATATAGATACAGCCGCCACGGGTCCAGCATGATGAAACGCCAAAATGCTCTCTGGCCGCCATGAATGTGTTGTGTCGCTTAGTAAGGAACTCTGAGAGTGTGACTTTTGTTCCTTTGAATGCCTTCTTAGCGTTCCATACCCGTTCACGGAGTGATACATCATTAAACTTTATAAGAACGGGCCTCGGCTTAAGTCTAGCATCATCGTTTTTAGGCTTCCCCATACGATGGCAAGTACGGATTTTGTTAGGTGTTAAATCTGAAAGTTTGCACTTGGTGGACAAAGATGCCGCAATAACACCTGTGGTGTCCTCGTCCTTGGCCTCAGGAACACCATGTATGAGTAATATTTTGCGGCGAGAGTGTGTTTCCAGACGGTCAAGGCCTCTTGCCAGTGCATCTACCTCGGCTCGTAGGATGTTAAGTGCACCACAAACAAGGGATTTAAAAGCTTGGAATTCGGTGTTAAGTGCTGCTATAGTGTTTGGTGGCTTACGTGAGGTGGCCTGTTGTAGATCAGCTTGGAACTCTGACATCTTAGAGTGAAACATTTTTATCATGTCCTCCATATTAGCTTGCACTTGTGTGTAGTCCATGTTGAATGTTGTTTTTACTGAATAGGTCTTAGTGACACAAGTAAACACTGCAGGCAAGTAGCTCTATTTACGCATATAAAGATAACATGTAAATTACATAAAATGATATGCTGTAAGTATTTTTAATTTAATTAAATTCGAGAGCTAGTTAAAATGACTGTTAACTTTCCAACTACCCGCGATAAAATTTTTAGTAGGCAAGTTTTCTTTATTCCGCAAAAGTTGATAAACTGGATCCGGTGTATCGAAGCATACTTTTCTTCTTAATTAAGTAGGGCTATATTTGCCAATTCGAAATATTTTACGAGGCTTCGGTAAGGAATTGCTAACAGTTGATATGATCTTTAGAACCTCGCATTCATCTGTTTTGGACTTGTCTTTGAAACTGGATGACAATGGCTCCGGTACGCCAGATATGATAATATTATTTTGCCTTCTTTTACGCATACACATCACGAAACTTAAAAATGCGTTGTAGTGTATTTTTATTTAAATAAATGGCCTCGGTTTATAACCATTTGCCAGTGTCATAAAAAGGCGAGAAGTAAAATTTTCGATTAAATTTTCAACACCGTATCTCTAAATCGTCAAGTCCAAAGCATTAGGCCATTTGTCCACCGCCACCGTCAACGGGACGTCAACGAGAAAGACATGACGGCGCGGCGCCGAAGTTGTGATACATGCATTTACTATAGCCGTCTGTCCACCGCACGCCCGTCCCGTCAATCTAATCTCGACCAGAAATAATGTCGTTCTCGTTGACGTTGACCTGACAATCGGCCTTAAACCAAACCGAAGACGCCATTGTCAGGCGTTTCTCCGCTGCCAAAGGAACGAGACCGCCGGTCATACCGGTTATATAAAACTAGTTGCCGCGCGTTATTGACGTATTCGGCAAATAACAGTGTTGACGCACTTATTCGGCGAAATGGGCAAATCACAATGAGGGGGGACGAACCGGAGCTAAAAATGCCGAATTGAACAAGAACGAATATGAAACTTCTATTTCATATTCGTTCTGGTTATGTTCCGTCCTTTAGAATCCAGGGTATACCTTGGCACAGCCTTTCACTTTTTGGTAGCTGTGAATGTTCAAAGAAATCGATATCGATGTAAAAGACTATGAGAAATACCTATATCAAAATAATATCATGATGTATGGTGTGATGATGGCGGTGGTGATGATGATTATTTAATAGTGACATGCTAGCAGTTTTATAAAGAATGCTTAAATTTCCATACGTGTATCTTCAAAGATTGAGGAGTGCCGTTCAGTGCTTTTGGATCCAGGATATACCTTGCCATACTCAATTTTTGGTTAACATAATTATGCTCAGTCTCAGATGAGTCACTTCAAAAAATGTCAAAATCTCTATAGATATCCCTATACATTTTGAGGACTACCATTTGGTGATAATGGAACCAATTTGGGAATCAACACTTTAAAATAAAAAAAGCATTTCAAAAATCGGTCCACAAACGGCGGAGTAATAGCGTAACATACATGCACAAAAAAGCCTCCTCCTGAGTTTTGGAAGTCGGTTGAAAAATCATTTAAAATAAATATATTTATGTTTATTTCTGTATAATTTTTTATGTTCATCACATTTTGTATTATTTTGTTCACCATGGAAAGTACCCTATTATAATTCGCCGAACTCATCGATATTTAAATATAAATGGTATCAAGCACTAGCGTTGCTTGAATAAAATTAAAACCGACTTACGTCGTAAAAATGCACAAAAAAGTATGGAATAAAACTTATTTTCTAAATAATTCCCCTTTAAATTCATCTAAAAAAATAAAAATTAACTATTTCTCTACTAAATCTTCATAATGTTGAAGTCGGTACCAGCCTTAGAGCATTAAGCCCATTGGTTGGATGTTCTAAGGTACCAGCCAACTTGAACGGGAGTGCTATAAAATATTGTTTTATCAGGATGTTGTTCGGGCTGGTACCGGCTTAAGAAGATTGCCTTGATTGATTGATTGATATGCCGTCGCGAACTTTTTTGTAGACCTTTCGAAGAGAAACAATCTCACCATATTTTGTTTTGTTATAAATTATCTCCAACGGGTTAGGTAATAATAGGCTAGGCAGCATTTTCGATAAAAGCTCCCAGACGGCTTGGTTTTTTCCGACACCTTCAAACAATTATCGTCATAGAAATAGTTTGATACTATTTCCACAAAATATTAACAACCACCTAAACCTTCCTACCACTCTGTCGGTAAATGTAAACTGCATGAATCTCCTCAGTAGTTTTTGAGATTATCGCGAACATACAGACAGACAGACTCGGCGAGGGACTTAAATATATTATAATAAATTTTAGAGAAAAGTGGAAAGTGTGCGTATTGACGCGCTCACGCTAGCTAACACGATCTTAGTCTGGGATTATATTGTCCGGTATCCGGTAGGCTGGAGTAAATTCAGAGCAATGAAAGTCAGGTCTCCACTTTCGTGACTAAGGGACAAATTACGAATTATAGCCTTTACACATAGACTAATCATTGGTCTCGCTGGAGTCGCCGGGCGCTCTACCAGACACAGGTGACGTGCTTGACAAATACTGCAATGAATACTCAGCTGAGGTCGGCTTACCAGAGCCAGTGAAATTGAAAGCTTTATGTCAGCCTTACATCCCGTATATTTAATTAAATTTTTGTAATAATCAGAAAAAAATGCAAAGTTGCCTAGTGAAACTATGTAAAAATAATACGACAAGAAATAAGAAAGACACTGGGATCACATATCAGTAAGTATCGTATAATTACGAAATTTCAACATAAAATTACAAAAACTCAAAACGCCATTCTGTGTTGCCACGTATGCAAGAATCAAGTTCCCCGTAGTTGATATTTTTATGATGTGAATTTATTGTCATTGTATCTGATATATAAAATATTATTTTGTGTCATAGTGTTCTGGGACATAGTCCTCAGAAAAGGCTTGACCAATTCTTATGATTTTTTGACGTGACAACGTCTTATAATTCGATGGAGCCGGCTGCACGCACGAAAAAACATGCGTGCAGCGTTCGACATCTGTCTCTCTCCTACTTGAGTGAGCGATCCATCAGTATTTTCTTATGACGTTGTGTTTCACGTGTAAGATTCTGCACCATGGTATACCCTGGGTCCAAAAGCACTCAACAGAACTACTCACTCTTTAAAGATACGCGTTTGGAAATTTCGACATTTTTAAAGCATATGCCATTATGTAACTAACAGTAATCATCATCATTATCTTATATACAAAACTTATGGAAGCTTGGCTCGTATTCAACTATACATTCGATCGTTTATTTTAAGCGTTCATAAAATGTGTTAATAATAATTTAACAAATATCACTAAAAAGGGAAAAATTATAATTATTTTTAAACAAAAAATTAAACCAACTTCCAAAGTAAAATGCACAAAGCAGTATGAAATAAAACTTATTTTCTAAATAATTCCCCTTTTAAATTTGGCTGACGTTTTAACTGTTTCTCAACTCAATCTTCATAATTTTAGCTATCTATATGACTAGACTATAATTATTATGTAACTATGAGCTGAATTTCCAATATTTCTCACCGTTTTATAGATTTCCTGCTGATCTTATTATATGTCAACTCAGTCGAGAAGAAAGTTGTTGAAAATCAGGAAAACACAGTGTTAAATTATCAATACAAAAAACGCATTTAAATTATATATCTAGAAGTTTTTTAGTACTGTCAAGCAAAAAAACCGTCTATGTAATCAACAACATCATTTTTAAAATCTGACATAATATTCATTCTGTGATCTCGTCAAATTCATCTTTAACCGCTTCTATTGTGCGTGTAATTCAACATTAATGAATGCTCGTTTTCAATACGTTTACACAATATAGTTGTATTTTAAATACTTTTAAGAGCAATTTAAAACAACAATATATACTATAGTGAGAAACAATTTAAAGTTTAGCCAAATTTTAGGCGGGCACAACTGATATTCTTTATGATTATTTTAATAATAATTTGTAAACAAATAGAATAAAAATAGCCTTTATTCTACCACAATATAATACATTATAACAGCATTTTGTTTTTAATTTTAATTTAAAATTGTAACTTAACATTTTACATTCTATTAATATGTTTTCAATTATTTAGGGCAAAAGTTAGTTCTCCATAATTTAATCCATCGCTTGATTTATCTACTACTTTGATGAAAATTGTTTGAGTTAGGATAGCTTTTTTACAAATTACACTTTTTATGGTAGTTTAGTTGAAGTTTTGTTTAACTTGTGCAGTAAAATCACGATGAGAATCAATATTCCTACTTACTTCTTGGTTCAAATTGAATGGTGTTCAATTTTCTATACTTACTTGTAACATTATTTTGGTGTGTAAATTGTTTCGCTATCATTTTGCATTTCCCCAAGCTAACTGAAATGCTGTGATGTCTGTATCGCACGCGATTTTTGAATTATACTTATTGTATTGTGTTTGTTAGAGGGAGTTGCCACCGCGTGTTTTACGGTTCCGTAGCTTAGTACTTACTTACTACAAAGAACCTCTTTAGTTTACCTTTTTCCGTTCGTCTGTCTGTTCATATGACGTCTGTCCGTTACATTGTAGTGTGTTCGGAGCTCTTGAAGGGATCTCTAATTGCCTCTATATACGGTTCTTCAAAATCAATTACAGATATTTTGGGCATATGTTCTACTGCTTACGTAAAGACGTTTAGGTAGAAAAATAATTAATTACGCCACTAGAGCTTTTGCAATTTTATGCCCGTATTAATAAACCGTTCTCAAACTCGTTCTCAGGACCTTTCTTGGCTGAGATGGTCTCAAGTAACGATTAGCTTCTCAAGATGGTCGTTAATTAATAGTATGATCTCAAGATCGTACCAGTTGATAGCGTGATTGAGATCACGTACTCAACTTTTAAGCGTCACCTACACGACAAAGAACGAATGAAATAACGTTTCGTTTAAAAGTTAAAAAAAGTTTTTAAAAGTTAAAAAGAGCGGCTTCATAGATATAAATTAAGTCCTTACAAATGAAATTGGCGTTTTGTCGTACTGACTACTTTGATCTCAAATATATCTTCTTTGGATAGGAATTCCAATTTCAAATTTATACCGCTATTCACTCATGCATTTGTGTTTCAAAAACCGTAATTCATTTGTTTTTTCCTCTTTTGGTTTTTTCTTTGCGTCACTCTGTTTATAAAATGGACAACTTGAAATATCGTATTAATTTTCGAGTACGAGTTCCACCGTGGCACCAGTGCTGCAGAAACGGCTCGAACGATTAATTATGTGTATGGCGGCGGTGTCGCAAAAGAAAACAGTGCATTTTTGGTTCCAACGTTTTCGTTCTGGAAATTTCGAACGAAATTTGGAAGCGGATCCATCGCAAGCCGCGTCTGAGTTAGCTGCAGGCTGTGGTGTTAGTGATAAGACTGTTTTAATCCACTTGAAGCAAATTGGGAAGGTGAAAAAGCTTGAATGGTGGGTACCTCGTGAATTGAGTGCAGCAAACCGACAAACGCGAGTCGTCTGCTGCGTTACATTACTCAACCGGCACAATAATGAAGGGATTTTAAATTGAATCATTACCTGTGATGAAAAGTGGATGCTGTACGAATATCGGAAACGCTCATCGCAATGGCTGAATCCTGGCGAACCAGCCAAAGCCTACTTCAAGCGAAAATTGACTCAAAAAAAGTTACTTGTGAGCGTTTGGTGGACTAGTGCCGGTGTCGTTCATTACAGCTTTCTTAAATCTAGCCAGCAACTTTGAACATTACGGCAGATTTCTATTGCCAGCAACTGCAAATCATGATGGAAAAACTAGCTGCTAAACAACCCAGGTTGGTCATTCGCTCTAGACCACTGCTGCTTCAGGACAACGCTAGACCAAACACTGCACAACAGACGGCTACCAAACTAAGGAGCTTCAATTGGAATGCCTAAGAAATACACCATACTCCCGGGACCTTGCTCCAACATATTACTATTTTTATCGTTTGGATAACTTCTTGCAAGGGAAAAAATTCACTTCCGATGGGGCAGTCCAAAGCGCCTTCGCTTTGGACTGTCCCATCGGAACCCCCATCGAAATGCCCCAAAAGGAATCAATGAACTACCTATGAGATGGCAAAAGTGGTATCTATAGCAATTGTTATATACTTTGAATAAATAAATATATTATGTATAAAAAAATCGACTTTATGTTCCTCCTTTACAAAACGCCAATTTCATATGTAATTACCTAATATATAATAATACAAATTAAAGAAATTTATATGTAGTGATTCGCCAATGTCAGAGTGTGTTCACGAAAACTTTGCCTTATGACAGGGTTTTATGAATAAACAAGGGCACGGTGTACTGGAGGAAGTCTGTTGAATAAAATATAAACTAAAACCTAGAACAAACAAACATTTAGGGTTAGTACCACAGTTTTCTTTTGTTAGTATGAATATATGTACATAAAGTTTCAATAAAAGGAATATTTACAAAACACAGAACAGATTTAAGGTTGATAGGGCGAGGAACTGTTTATTTGTACAACGAAAAAAGTTCTGCTGTCAAGTGTCAAATCAAGTCACTTTTGTTTTGACTTTTATCTTTGGTATTGAGTGCTATCATTATATATCAAATAGGTAATTTGGTATAGGTAATTTTAATGTAAATAAATAATTAAAATTGAAAATATTTCCATAAATACTCGACACTGGCAGAATGGTTCAAAATCTTTGCAACCGCGATTGCCAAAAAAAGAAGAAGAAGTACCTATTCTTCATCTTTTTTTGGCAATCGCGGCTTTTTATTCATAACATTATTTTGGAGTTTTGCCGGGGAGTTCAATGGGTGATGTTGTGAAATTTGTATTTTTTCATAAATTTGTGTTATCTCGGTTCTTAATGTATAATATTGGCAGAATATTAACCATTAAATATTCGTTAACGTGCGCAAGTGTGGGCAAGTGGTACAACTTCTAAAAACATGCTATTTTGTGTTTCCCGCCAAAACTCCCTAGGAACTTTCAGTAAAGCTTCTACCACTTTACTGAATCGACTGACATGTCTCATGGATTGTGCTGAGTTACTCACTATATATTTGGAATTTGACTAGACTTTTAGACTGGACGATATAGGAATACGGTGATGAAAATTGAAACGAAAGTTCTATTTCCCGCCTTTTTAACTTGACACTGGCAAATGGTAATAAGCAATAAATAAATATACAAATAATAATAAAAAAAAACTTTATTTTGACTGTTTTGTGGGAGTAGGCGTCTTCCATTTACAATTCCTCCTGAAACATATGTGTTTACGGGAGAGTGTTATGGCCTTTTTAAAGCTGTTGAGTATATACTACTCAGTAGGCTTGAGAAGGCATTAATATTTGATAATTCTTTATGTGCTCTACAATATCATAGTAAATTTCTGTTCAAATAAAAAAATTGTTTTCCGGTTACTATTCAGGTCGGACTTCTGTTTATATGTAAATTAAAGGGCTGTTCAGTAACATTTGTATGGATACCAACTCATTGTTGGCAATGAGTTGGCCGATAAATTGGCGAAGGATGCAGTCGTCAGTGGCGATGTGTTCCCCTACAATAATTACGTGCATGATTTGGATCCTCTTGCCCGGAGCTCACTTCTGAAATCATGGAATGAGTCATGGAGCTTGAGCAGTCAAACTAAGACTGGGTCATATGTGCATTCCAATGCATCTTAAGAGAATTGGTATTCGAAATGACGTTTTATGCGACTGTGGAGAAATTGGCGATATAGATCACATTATTTTGTCTTGTCCCCTCCATGATCATTCCCATTTATATCATAACTTATCATTAATTCCTATTCCATTTCCTACTTCTGTAAATTTATTACTTAGTTCAAATAATAAATTTGTACTTATATAATTGTTTATCGAATAACATAACTCTAAATAATATTAATATTTAATTTTTCATACATTTATATTTTAAGTTGTATATAATTCATTTTATTTTATGTAGAATTTTTTGTCTTAAACTATTCTAATTAACTTTTTCCCAAATTCCGTACATACCTACCTTTTATTCCTTCCGCCGTTTCCTAACCTTTTTATTTGTCTGTGGCACAACATACGCATCCTTTGTGCCTAGTTGCCAAAACTGAAGAGAAAAAAAAAACTTTATTTTGTGTTGAGTATTTAGTGTAAATTCTGAGTTTATCTAATCGTAAGTATTTAAATTTACAATCAAAACACAACAAATAATATTGTACTGTATCCCAAGCCGCATTCAAGTAAAGGTTTGACTGCACTCACGAAACCGCGTCTCAAGTAACAGTTTCACAGCAATGACGATGAATGTACTTGATTAGCGAGTCTCGTTTATTATTACGTTCGCACTCTTGATACGCCGTGCCTATGTACTTAAGTACGATTAATTATTAAAACAACATCTTAAGTACTTTCTTGAGTATTGTCTTAGCAATAAGAACGGTTTATTAATACGGGCCATGTACGTTTCATGCAATTGGAAAAGTGAAAATAAGAAAGCTGAGGGCTTCTAATCGTGAATAATAGGTATTTCTTAAGTATAATATTATAACTACTAACCTCAGACCAAATAAAAAAGCTATTTTATTTGGTCTGATCTTTTATTTGCTTGCTTGCTAGCTTGCTTGTTTGTTTGTAACCGACTCCTTTGGGCTCGATTTTGTCCTACTTTGAACGATCTGATTTAATTCAAACTTTGCGCACTTGTCAAAGACTGATGACAATGCAATAATTCGATTAAAATATCCGATTATCCTGATTAAATTCGCCAGGATTCATCAATTTCTTTCCGCATCCTTTGCATGAGAGTAAGAGAGATAGAACTAGTGCGCGAACTACGCATGTATGCAGTTCCAGGCTTACTCTTTGGTCCCCCTGTTAATAGATAGCAAATCGTACTAAAAAGCAAAAAATAAATTATAGTTTAAAAAAATTAAAAAAACACGCTTTTATAGAAAATTAAACAAAAAAATAAAATTTAATAAATTTGGATTAGGAATAGTGTAAATGAAAAATAAATGTTTATTATTGTAAAAAAACGTGGGGTGCAGTGTCTTCACCTGTACGTTTGTTTGTATGTAACCGACTCCAGTGAATTTGATTTTGATCCATCGGTCAACCAAACGGTCAGGTTTCGTTTAAAGTGATTTTTAAGATATTATCAAAGTGAAGATCCTTCTCATATCTGCCATTAAAATGTTTATAACTATTGACACTATGCACCCTACGCTTTAATTTATTACATTTTATTTTTTATTTTTTAGTTAGATTTTCTATAAAAGCGTGTTTTTTTAGTTTTTTTAAACTTTAATTTTTAATCTGAACGATTTTGAAACATCCAAAAAAGAGGTGGTTATACGTTCGGCTGTATACATATTATATTTTTTTTAGCTTTTAAGTAGGTAAGTAATTCATTTTTGTACCCATTAGGTACAAAGTTTACAGAAAATTGCGTTATAGATTTTTCTTATATCTATAAATAGGCAAGTGCAATATAGGAGCCAATAAAGGCTACCTATAGCACCCTATAGGTATTAACACAGCTGCGAGCCGCACGCGGGCAGATATCGGCCGAGATAAACGTAATGGCGCTCGCGTGTCGCGCCTCGCGAGACGCGACGACCTTCGGGGCAAATGTAACATTTCAGGAAATAGTTCTAAAACACCTTGTAAGGTGTTGAAACTATATAATAATTTCTGAAATTACTTTAATTGTTGGTAATAATTTATTATTGCGTTGTCCATTATTATAATAGTACCTAAATAAAACCGGCCAAGTCGGACTCAGTGTTGGTCTCAGTCGGAGTTGGACTCACGCACGAAGGGTTCCGTACCATTATACCAATATTTGACATGTTTATTTACACGAAGACGGATGGAATGATGGACGGATGGACGGACGGACGGACATGACGGGTTCCGAGACGTGAACTACGGAACCCTAAAAAGGCCTATTTACAGGCTACAATTTTCCGTAATTGTAGGAAATAAGTGTTCATTTTGTTGTAATTGTAATAAACAACTACTAATATTATAAATGTGAAAGTTTGTGAGGATGGATGGATGGATGGATGGATGTTTGTTACTCTTTCACGCAAAAACTACTGAACCGATGTCGATGAAATTTTGTATGGTAATATTTAGGCTCTGGATTAAAACATAGGCTACTTTTTATCCCGAACAAGTACAGTGTTCCCGCGGGATATATCCTACAATATTAATTTATAGAACTCACGTTCAAATTTGCTGGTACCAACTTCAAAATTAAAAAGATTGAGTAGAGAAATAGTTAAAATTTATGGCAAATTTAAAAGGGGAATTATTTAGAAAATAAGATTTATATCATACTTTTTTGTGTATTTTTACTTTGGAAGTCGAAAGGAAGGAAAGTTTAATTTTTTTGTTTAAAAATAATATTTTTTCCCTTTTTATTTGTTAAATTATTATTAATACATTTTAAGAACGTTTAAAGTATACGATCGAATGTATAATTGAATGAAATAATTGAAAAAATTAGATGATGATGATGAGGCATATGCTTGCAGTTCACTAAGCAATGCCGAAATTTCCGAACGCGTATCTTTAAAGACTGAGGGTATACCTTGGTGCAAAATCTTATTTTTTAGTAGCATATGCTTTTGTTACTTCAGAAAAAGTCAAAATCACTACGAGGGCGGGTCAATAAGTCCGTGACTTTTGGAATAAAACACAGATTTTTTGATAAATAAATCATTTTATTTTTCAACGTAGTCCCCCTTGAGCTCTATACACTTTGTCCAACGCTTCTCCAATTTTTTTATCCCTTCCAAAAAATATGTATTGTCGAGGTCCTCAAAATAGGCCTTTGTTTGCGAGATGACTTCATCATTGGAGTCAAATCTTTTTCCACCGAGCCATTTTTTCAGGTTTGGGAACAAGAAGTAGTCACTCGGAGCCAAATCTTGAGAATAGGGTGGATGTGAGAGCAATTCATAGCCCAATTCATGGATTTTTGCCATGGCAACTGCACATGTGTGCACCCTTGCATTGTCTTGGTGAAAAAGAACTTTTTTCTTGGCCAAATGAGGTCGGTTTTGTTTTCAAATCCTCATTGAAGCGGTCCAATAAGTTGGCATAATATTCCCCTTTAATTGTTCTTCCCTTTTGAAGATAGTCAATGTGGATTATCCCACGTGCATCCCAAAAAACAGTCGCCATAACTTTATTGGCTGACAAACCCACCTTGGCCTTCTTTGGCGCCGATTCACTCTTAGAAACACACTGTTTTGACTGTTGTTTGGTCTCTGGTGTATTGTGATGGATCCATGTTTCGTCCATGATTAAAAAACTCCTCCATATTGTGATTAAACAACGCCAAACCTTCCTGTGAAGTTGTTACACGATTGCGTTTGTGGTCGACTGTGAGCAAACGCGGCACCCATCTTGCGGAAAGCTTTCTCATGCCCAAGTGATCATTCAAAATTGAAACCACTGAGCCATGCGAGATGCCTATGGCTTCCACAATCTCTTGCACTTTTAATCTTCGGTCGGTCAACACCAAATCGTGAATTTTTTCGATTGTTTCGGGTGTAGAGACCTCAACTGGGCGTCCAGGACGTTCGGCATCTTCAGTGCTTGTACGGCCACAACGAAATTCAGTAACCACTTTTTTACCATTGAAATCGATGGTGCAGAGTCCCCATAGTATTTACCAAGCTTAGCCTTGGTCTCGGTAATGGTTTTTTTTCGCAAAAAATAATGCTTAATAAGCACATGAAATTCACTTTTTTCCATTGTTTCCTTAAGTTACTGGATAGTCTGATAAAGATAGCTGTAAAACACAAACTAACTGACGCAGCAAGTTCAAATTTTGATAGGAGGCAACTGACAGATGCCTGTTGACAGGAGTAGTGTTGCTTTTTCAGTAAGGAGGTTAGAAATTCAAAAAGTCACGGACTTATTGACCCGCCTTAGTATATGTGTCCAAATAAATTTCGAGGATTCCCTCGATTCCTCATGGATCCCATCATCAGGTTTTCACTTTAGTGGCTAAAGGACCAATTTCGAATTATACTCTTTACAACAACAAAATAATTTTGAAAATACGTCCATAAACGACAAAGTAATGTTCAAAGTTATCCGTATCGGTGTAAAATACTATTAGAAGTAGATATAATATCATCATAATGTGATGAGGATTATTAGAATTGACATAGTTGCATAGGTTTGCAGTTCTTTAAGCAACGCCGAAAGCCCCAAACATGTATCTATAAGGAAATATATATATCTATAAGGAGTCAACAGATCTGTAGAAAACTTTTGGATCCATGGTATACTACTTTCTTAATAAGAATAAGACTACTTCAGAAAAAGTCGAAATCAACATATGTGTCCATATAAATTTTGAAGAGTTTCCTCGATTCCTCATGGATCCCATCATAGGGTCACCTTGATGTCAAAAGGAACAATTAGAGATTATACCCTATACATTAAAAAAATAATTTTGAAAATCGGTCCACAGACGGCGGTATAATCGTTGAACATACAAAAAAATATAATGTACTAATGTATATATATATATACAGCCGAACGTATAACCTCCTCCTTTTTTTGGAAGTCGTTTAATAAACTACCAATACTAATTTCTTAGATGAGGAGGAGTACACCAAGAACAGCGGGAGTCAACAACTTTAGTTAGTCGGTACAGGCTGCAGCTGACCTGTGTGAGTCACATCACTTCATTATATAAAACAAAGTAGCTTTTTCGGTTTGTCCCTATGTATGCTTAGATCTTTAAAACTACGCAACGGATTTTGATACGGGTTTTTTCAATAGATAGAGTGATTCAAGAGGAAGACTTATGGGGCATTTCACGTCAAGCAGACAACCAAAAAAAAATGAGGTTGTGAATTTTGTTTATACTCTGGTCAGTTATACTTCTAGTAGTCATGGATTTGTACACACCTTGTTTTTTTCGTATCAAGTTTTATTGCTGAGTTATGAGCTTTCAAAAAATATTAGGTCATTAATCATTACATATGAAATTGGCGTTTTGTAAAGGAGGAACGTAAAGTCGATTTTTTTAAAACTTAATATATTTATTTAATCAAAGTATATTACCAATATAATATACCAATGCTATCTATGCACTTTTGCCATCTCATAGGTAGTTCATTGGCACTGGTGCCACGGTGGAACTCGTATTCGAAAATAATACGATATTTCAAGTTTTCCATTTTGTAAACAGAGTGACGCAAAGAAAAAAAAGAGGAAAAAACAAATGAATTACGGTTTCCGAAACAAAAATGCGTTAGTAAATCCTTACTAATATTATAAATGTAAAAGCGTGGATGTTTGTTACTCTTTCACGCAAAAAATACTGAACGGATTTCGATGAAATTCGGTATGGTAGTAGTTAAGACTCTGGATTAAAATATAGGCTACTTTTTATCCCGAAAAAGTAGTGTTCCCGAGGGATACTGTATTTACGCGGGCAGAGCCGCGGGAAACAGCTAGTAGAGGTATAAATTTTAAATTGGAATTCCTAACCAAAGAAAATATATTTGAGATCAAAGTGGCCAGTACGACAAAACGCCAATTTCATATTATCAAGTAAGGACCTAATATTAGAGTGAAGTCCTTTATTTTTGGATGCTTAATATTTTCATCAATTAATTTGTAACAAAAATCAAAAAGTATTGTTTCTTATAGTTAAAAAGTTAAATTTTTTAATTTATTGTTGAATTCTAAATTTAATTTTTTTTGCGTATAGTAAACCAAAAGTGATAATTTCAAAACGATATTTGAGTAACTTTAACCTTTTTATTTTTAAATATTTTAACCTTGAATTAAATCTTTAAATGTACTAATTCTTCCCAAAAAAATTTAAAAAGTGATCGCTTATAGTTTAAGACTTAGATAAATAGTAACACGTGTAGTTGATGAGCGGTCAATGATTCAACTACAAATAATGGACTCCTATTTAATATCACAATATAAATAATGTAATACCGAGACAGATGGATAATAGCTGTCTCTTTCTAGCAAGTAACGACGAGTAGTATTGTATTTCTTAGTGACACTTTTTAGGGTTCTGTAGTTCACGTCTCGGAACTCTAAAAACCATAAATTTCGTGTTTGTCTACTACCGTCCAACCGGTGAGAGCTAGAAAGATAAACTTTGCATGTTTATTTACCACGTTTTTTTTGCTAGAAAGAGACAGCTATTATCTATCTGTCTCGGTTACGGTTACATTATTTATATTATGATATTAAGTAGGAGTCCTTTATGGGATCGTCCTGTCTCCAGTGTGTGCTAGTGCGTTCCCGCTCACTCCGCGTTTCGTGCCGTCTCGTTCTATCCGCGTCGTAGTGACTCGCTCACTCCGCGGTAGTGCCGTCCCGCTCTTAACGTGTCGAGTGTCGCGCGCACTCCACGCTCGTGCCGACCCCGCCCTCTAGTGCAGTTTTAGTGGAACTCTAATAGCGATCGTCAATTTACACCCTACTTCGTTAGAATAGGTTGTAAATTGACGCCTTGCTGGGAGTTGAACTGCTCTTGACCTCCCGTTGAGACTTACTCATCGCTGGGGTCACGAGGAGTCAGCCCTCACAGTGTTGTGTTTTAACCGTGCAAGTACGTACACTTTTGTGACTGCTTAGACACTAAATACGTGTTTTGTGTTTAGTTTACCTGTGTTGTGTGAGTACTTTTTTATTAACTTTTTCTTGTACATGTACATTGTTTGTTTTGTGCGTGTATAAATATGTAACTGTTTGTGTGTCATGTTCGCGTATTCATAGTACAGTAGGTTTACTGTACTCCCACCATGGCCGACCGTGGTTCGCGGCCACTTAGTCGCGACCGCCCCAGCCATTCCCGCACTAGCTCAGTTGCGTCGCGCAGTGGACCCTCATCGAGGTCCAGCTCGCGCACGTCTGAGCGTGCATACCACTCCGCCACCGAGCCCAGCTTGAGCGGAACGGATACCGCTCGCCCCGGGCCGCCTTCGGCATTCTCGCTGGGGTGTACTGACACCCCCCCGCCCCAATGCCCTCCGACGGCGCCCCGCCGCGAGTCTGGGCCCCCGCCCCGCCCAACCAAAAAGGACTCGGCCTCACCGCCGCGCCCCGCGCGCCCTACGACGGAGGTGTGCACCCCCCGCCACCCTCCAACAGCCGCCGCAGTGAGCACCAAGCTCACCTTTACCGCCTCGCCAGCATCGCCACCTCAAGAGGACCACCGTGCGGTAAGTGCTCCTGCTCCGAGGGCCCCTCCTGCCCCCTCGTCGAGCAGCATGCCCCCGCCCCCTGCCCCTCCTGTGCAGGTCACCAAACGGCAGCGACAAGAGGCACCCTCTGACATCTCGCCGCCTGCTAAGCGTGCCGACCGTCCGGCGACCTACGCAGCAGCAACCAATGCTGCCCCAACCGGATCTCCATCGGCCCCGACCTCGAGGGCCACATCGCCGATGGATACCACCACGGCCACTACCGCGACACACACACGAAATGTGCCTTCGCCACCACCTCCCCCCGCCCCCCGCTGCTCGCCACTCATCGTGGAAAAGCTGGAGGACTGGGTAAGGCACTTCAGTAATCTTGTAGAGCTCCTCGGCCACCCTCCCAATGCGAAGCCACTGGGACAAGGGGTCAAATTCATCCCAAAAGGTGAAAAAGAATATCGTGTCGTCCAAAAATACCTGGGCGACCTAAGCAAGACTGAGCGCGTAAGCTGGTTCTCTTACGCGCTCCCGCAGGACCGTGGACTTAAGGTAGGTGTTCACGGCCTTCCGGTCAACACCCCCACCGACGCCATAGCCACCGCACTCACCAAGAAGGGCTACGAGGTAGAGCATGTTTCCCGGATCCTAGCTAGGAAGGACCGTCCAGGGTGCTCGTACTTCGTGCTGCTAAAACGTAGCCCAGACCTGGTCCCCGGGATCTACTAGCTGACGGAGCTTCTGAATATGCCAGGTATTAGGGTGGAAGCCTGGCGTGGCAAGGACGGCCCCGCCCAATGCCATCGCTGCCAGCAGTTCCGGCACTCTAGCCAGAACTGCCACCGTAGACCGGCGTGCGTCAGGTGTGGCGAAGAACATTTCGCAACTGACTGCCCCCGCCCGCTCTCCGAACAGCCCACCTGCGTCAACTGCAAGGGGGCCCACCCGGCCAACAGCAAAAACTACCCGGTTTTTAAACGCGAGGCCCGAAACCGCCGTGCGGGCCCCATTGCCCGCACCAGGCGCGCACCCCACCGGGTAAGTCAAGACCCTCCCTCCCATAACGGAGAAAGAGGTACCACCTCCACCGCCTACGGCCACATTCCTTATGGCCGAGGCCAACGACCCCACCCCCCGTCCCTCGTCCTCCACTCTCCCCGCCCTCTCAGTGCGGAAACAGAGGAAAAGAAAGAGGACGAAGAAAAAGGGCCCCAAATCCGGAGCCACCTCTGCGGCAGCAACGGACTCTGAATACGAGCCCCTTGCACTTCCGCTCCCAAACGTCGAGGCCGTTCTGTCGGCCCCCCCCCTTACCCCAGCGCACCCCGCACTTCTCGTGCATCGCGCACGGTCCTGTCGACCACTACCACTGCTGAAGTGGCTGAGGTTGCCACCGAACCGGCGAACCCAGCAGCAGCTGCCGCCACCCTGCCAGCAATTGCCGCACCGCCCTCTCAGCTACGTCCCAGGAGGGAGGCCCCCTTGGCCCCTGAATCCACCGCTGAGTTAATCTACGCTCTCTTCTCCCTGGCTATGGATATCTTCTCTAAAATCCAGGCCGGGGAAGACATACTTAAAACTCTTCTGTCGGCCCTGCCCGAAGGGGCCTCCCTCATCTCAAAACTATTGTCCAAATGGCTTCCCACGCCCCAACCTCATTAAAGATAGTCCACTGGAATGTCCGAGGGGTTCGCAGAAAAGTGGCCCCGATCCGTCATCTCCTTAAGGAATATGAGATTGATATTGCTCTCATCAGCGAAACCCATCTCTCCCCCTCGGACCGCTTCCATGTCCCAGGATATATTACATATCGACAGGACTACCTCGGAGGAGAAGTAGCGTGCAGAGGCCTCGCTGTCTTGGTAGGCAGGAGGCTCCTCCACCAACTCCTCCCAACCCCCTCGGTGTCTTCCCTTTATGCGCTGGGCATCGAAGTGGCACTAGGCACCCACCGCACCCGCGTATTCGCGTGCTACAAGCCCCCAGGGTCACATTTAGATATCTCCGACATCCACAGGCTCATATCAGATGAGCCGACTGTGATTGCCGGAGATCTAAATTGTAAGCACCCCGAGTGGGGCTCCCGCGCATCAAATACGGACGGCAGACGACTGCTTGCCGACTCCAAGCGAGTTGGGTATACGGTGGTGGGTACATACACTCCCACCCATTACCCTGAAAGCCCCTCGTACGCACCAGACGTCTTGGACGTTGCCATTGTTCACCGCATCGCAGGCGACCTTCATCAGGAGGTACTCGACGTGGCCCATGGTTCAGACCGTCTCCCGGTCTTGGCCACCATCCGAGCCTCCCCGGTTAGTGTCCCCCCCCTCCCCTCCTACCCAGTCTGCGACTGGGACGTCTTTTCCTTGCAGCTGCACGAAAACACGCCCAATTTCCCGGTGAACTCTGCTGAAACCGTCGAAGCCATGACGGAGTAGCTCACCGGGGCGATTGCAGCTGCAATGGACGCGGCTACCCAACCGCCCACCCACCGCCAATATAAGCGGCCCCCCCTACCCCGCCACCTAACGGACCTGATCACCGAGAAGAAGCGCCTGCGACGACGATGGCAGCTCACCCGATGCCCAGCGATAAAGACGCAACTCAACCGCCTCACCGCAGAGGTAAGATCTCATTTAGAGCTCCTCAGTGCGGAAAAATGGACCCAGCGCATCCAGGAGGCGGGAGAGGACTGGCCCTCTCTACACAGATTTTGCCGCAACCTTACCAGAGCCACTGTCCCCGTTTACCCCCTGCTCCACCCAGATGGTAACTTAAGGTGCCGTGCAGAGGACAGAGCAGAAATTCATGCTGAACACCTCGAACGCCAGTTTTCACCACTGCCAACAGCCGCAACGGACCACGTCCGAACGGTCTCCGAGGAGGGAAAGGTGTTTCTACTCTCCCCCTCCTCCCCCCCTTCCTTCTCCTTCTCTCCGAGGGAAGTAAAGAAGATCATCGCACGCCTCAAACTTAAGAAGGCCCCCGGAGCAGATGGCATTCCCAACTCTGCCCTTCGACACCTCCCTTTTAGGACGGTGGCCGCCCTTACCCGCCTATATAACGGAATTGTTAGGACCGGCCACTTTCCCACTCCCTGGAAGCTGGGGTTAATTGTAAACATCCCCAAACCCCATAAAAACTTGAGAAGGGCAGAGGGCTACCGCCCTCCTCTCAACCCTTTCCAAAACCTTTGAAATCCTCTTCCTTAAGCACCTTGCTCCCCACCTCCCTCCTCGTGAGGACCAATTCGGTTTTAGGTCAGAGCTCAGCACCACCCTCCAGCTGGTAAGAGTCATCCACCATCTGTCCGTTGCGGCGAACAAGAAGGAATCTTCGGTCGCAGTGTTCCTCGACATGGAAAAGGCGTTCGACTGTGTTTGGCATGAAGGTCTGCTCTTCATGCTCATCCGAGCCAACGTCCCACCCCCTCTGGTAAGGCTTGTGGCATCCTTTCTCACCGGCCGCACCTTTAAGGTACGAGTCGACGGCGTCTTCTCCGGAGAGCGCCCCATCACCGCCGGCGTCCCTCAGGGCAGCGTGCTCTCCCCGGGGCTATATAACTTCTATGCCAGTGACGTCCCCAAAGACCCTGGCACCACCGCAGCGTTATACGCCGACGACACGGCGTTTATAACCAGCTCTCTGACACCAGACCACGCCGCCCTGAAGCTTCAGAGGACGCTGGACCTTCTCCCTGACTGGCTGAGCAACTAGCGACTGTCTGTAAACGCAGGTAAGTCCCAGGCACTCGCCGTCACCACGAGAAGGGGGTTCCCAGCTCCTCTGAAGATCGGAGACGCTGAAATACCATGGGGGAGGACGGCGAAATATCTAGGTGTCGTCATAGATCGCCGTCTCTCCATGGTCGCCCAGCGCCAGACAGCCGTGGCAAAGGCCAAAGCGGCTACCGCGCAACTGCACCTCGCCTTCTCATCTCCTCAGATCCCCCTCAACATGCGGACGGCCTTGTACCAAACCTACATTAGGTCCCGCCTCACCTACGCAGCACCTGCGTGGCACCATCTGCTCTCTGCACCCCAGAAGAGGTCGCTGCAGAGAGCCCAGAACCGGGTGCTGCGCTACATTGTGGGCGCCCCCTGGTACGTCCGCAACTCCACCATCGAGAGGGATCTCAGGATGGAGAGCGTGGAGGCCTATGTGGCCCGGCTCGCCACTAACTTATTCGCGCGAGCGGATGCCTCGCGCCTGGTCGAGCTGACCGACCTGGCGCCCTGGCACGCCCGCCCGCCCGACCGCCACATTCTGCCGAGGGATGCTGTCCCTCCGGCAGACCCAGCGGAGCCCCGCCACCCCCGAAGAGGAGGAGCCCCGGCGCAATGATGCGCCACCCCGCCCTCGAAGAGGAGGAGCCCAGGCGCAATGACGCGCCACCATGCCCCCGAAGAGGAGGAGTCCCGGTGCACTGATGTGCGCCCCACCGAGGCGCATGTGGCAGCGCTCCATTCACCGCTGGATCGCTGCCCCCCCGCCTCCCCGGTACCCCCGCACCGGTAGGAAACAAAACCTACCGGTACAACCATTTTAATCACACCCGGGGCCTGTCGGAGTGGCAGCCCTCTTGCCACCCCGTCGCCCCCTAGGTGCACCTTCCCCCCCGACACCATAAGTCGGGGCCCGGAAGTTTTATATTTCCTCCCCCTTTCCCCCAGGTTCGTTCCACGGTCCGGTAAACACGGCGCGTGAGGGAGTGGACCCAAACACGCTTCTCGGCCTCCGGGTCGGGACCCCCACGCGCCGTTTGGAGCCGACCGCCGGTCTCGGTTGGGCCTGGATTGGCACATCGTCATTCTCTTGTTTTCGTGTTGCCCCCCCACGGGTACCCCGCGTTCTGCCGCGGGGGTCTTCCCTAAAACTGACTCTTTGCGCCCAGTACTCGTACTGGGAGCGTCATCCCAATTAGAGGGGCTTACCCCTGATGTTGTAAGTCCTTTATTTGTAGTTGAATCATTGACCGCTCATCAACTACACGTGTTACTATTTCTCTAAGTCTTAAACTATAAGCGATCACTTTTTAATTTTTTTTATAAATTTATATTATATTAAATATTTTTATAAAAATAAAAAGGTCGAAGTTACTCAAATATCGATTTGAAATTTTCACGTCCGGTTTACTATGTGCAAAAAAATTCAAATTTGGAATTCGATAAAAAATTAATAATGTCAACTTTTTAACTATAAGAAACAATACTTTTTTGTTTTTGTTACTAATATTAAATTGATTGATGGAAATATTAAGAATCCAAAAATAACGGACTTCACTCATAGTAATTTTTTGAGAGCTCATAACTCCGCAATAAATCATGATACAAAAAAAACATTGTGCGTCATCCACACAACACACGTCTACTAGTAGTGTAACTGACCACAACGGCGCGGCGGCTTACACAGTTGATCTTTATCAAATTAAATACGTTACTCACTTTAAACATTTTATACACATTAAACCATATCTTAAACCTTTATACCGTACAGTAGACCTATAAACCATACAGTTTTAATTAATATCTTATATTTAGAAGATATTGTAAAATTTATATTCAAGCGCGAAAAATATATATCAATCGGTCTCGCACGTCGCGTCGAGGTGATAGTGTCCCGTTTTTACCCATTGGGTACGAAACCTTTTTTTTTGGGTAAAAATAATTGGGTAAAAACATTTTCAATATTGTATACAGAAGTATATTATTAGCTGAGAAAGTTTTTCTCCAAGAACACTATTCCACGCGGCCGAATCCGTGGGTTAAAGCTAGTTTACCTATAATAAATACTTCCCTTGTGCACAATATTTATTTACTACCATTCATGGCCCGCGGCTTTGCCCGCGTGAAATTTGGTTTTAAACTTTCATCCCCTATTTTACCCACCTAGGGGCTGAATTTAAGAAAACGCTAAATTACGTAGGTAATTCAATATGTTTTCCGTACTAAATTCATACCAACTAGTTAATAATAATAAAGTTTCATACAAACTTATCATCTATTTTAAATATTTATGTTATTTTACATTTAGTGGATGCTGACGTCATATGAGAAATACGTGTGCAAAATTTTAAATTTCTAGCCTCAAGGGTTTGGCTTGTGTGTTGATACATCAGTCAATCAGCTTTGCCTTTTATATATAGATAGATTATTATTTACTATTATGTTAGTTACATCTCCGTTGAACAACATAATAATTATCTACATATTTATATTAATTTGTAGTCACTTAAGACTAACGCAGTAGATCACATCTGCGTCATGAGCAACAGACCTCAAAAGTTTTATCTGAGTATTTCACAAAAGCAAAAACGTATGGTGTCCCACTAAAATGGCAAATATGCCAAAGTTTTGAGGGACAGATAGAAAGAGAAATCCAATATGTTTGTACGGTCGCAGACAGAGCCGGTGTATCACTTTTCGACATTAATACTTGGCCATAGGGTTCAAAAGTGCTACACCGGAACCGTCGATGATTGCAAAAGCTTTCTACTAATTCCAATTTATTTACAACATATCCAAGTCTCAATCTTCGATGACGATGCTACGACATCGCAATCTAATTTAGTCGAAACGTAAACAAACAGATTAAATTCTAGCAAGTTAACGTTTAGATTAAATCAGGTCTAAACGGAGTCGGCAGGAGTTTTCAGATCATTGCCCGGAACCCTAATCACATGAATCGTGTCTGTAGTTTGTAAGGCTTTACACCTCTGTCATATAGATCACAGTTCAGAAGTTTCCGTGCCCGCCACGCGCCGCCCGCCACGCGCCGTCCGCCCGCCCATCACGTCAATGAAAATATTTTGTGTTTGTTGAAAATTTTAGAATCAAAACACGTTTGTAAATTTTTATTTAGTGAATTGTCCTATATTTATTAAATAATAGTACTTCTCGCCATTCAATTTTTTCATTAGTTAGAGACACAATAATTTATTGTGGAAAGTAGAAAATATTAATTATGTAGTTTAAGTAGTTTTACTATGAAAAAGGGGATATAAAACTTCTTTGATCATAATTATTTATTATAATATGAATTATTCATTTTAAATATAAATAATATTATAAAGGGAAAAGTTTGTTTGCTTTTTTGTTTGTATGTTTGTTTGCATTGAATAGCCTCGGAAACTACTGGACCAATTTTGATAAACTTTGGCACAGATATAAAGTAGACCACGGGGTAGGACATAGGCTACATTTTATCGCGGAAAATGTACGGTTTCCCGAAAACTTTCGCGCACACGAAGTTGCGGGCAACCTCTAGTTTTAAATATGGTAAATTAATCTTTTAATATTATACTTTCCTTTTTAGGCGAGGAAAAAATTTAAGACAAGTTGGTATTTATAATTAGCATGATATACTGACATAGAAATGGACACCAAGCCCGCAGCTTTTGACCCTGAATCAGAGACGATTTTGACCTCTACAAACTTGGACACAAATGAAGGAAAAGTAATTTTAAGTAATAAGATTAATAAAGAAATAGACAAAATATTCGGACCTGCGATTCAGAGGAACAGAAGTGGCAGTGATATAGACATTATTGGACCTTTTAGACGCAGGCACTACTGGTCCCAAGAACGACTTTTTGCTGATAAACCATTGCACAGTCAAGTAGGAGATATTTCAAATCATGAACTCAATTCTTTTCAGATTGACGAATTGAAAAGTCTCGATGAATCTAAGAATTCGCAAATACCGGTTTTACACGAAAATCAGCGAGCTGAAATAGTTGCATCAGTTACTGAAAGATTATATTCAAAATTAAAAAAGAATGAAAAAGTTAGCCCAAAAATAGATTCAGTTTTAGATAAAAAAGGTATTCAGCCTCTAAGCGAATTAAAAATATGTTCAAATGCGCGTCAAAGACTAATGGAATTGAGTCAGAAAGCATTGAGAAATAAACGTAGGATTGGAATACCAGCTTATACTCAAACGAAAAGTCAAGTTACTCGAGTGAAAAATCAAGGTATCGAGATTCAAACTGATCTACAATCGTTTGTAGACTTGAGTCAACATTATTCTTACAGTCTTCGAAAAGATGCAAGCATTCAGACCGAATTGATCACACCTAGATTTAAAGAAAAGGCTGTTGGATCAAATTATGATACCGTTATTTTTAGCAACAAAGATTCAACAACACAAACCAATGTTGCTGCCTATAAAAACAATGAAACAATGACTCATATAGAAAACAAAAATAACCATTCTACGCAAACAATTAGTTTTCAGCAACCCAAAATAAAAAGTAGCGATTTGCCTTCAAAAAAGTGTTCTAGTAAAATCGATTCATTACAATCCGCATACAAAGATGATTTATCTCCTTTCATCAAGATACACATTTCACCAATTTATTCCCACGGGTTGGGAGATAGCTCAGACAGTGAAGGTTTTACAGAAGACGAATCTGAGTCATTAGAAGAGAATATTTTAATATCAAATAAGAAAGAAAATTTAGAGAATACAATGGAATACAAAGTATCTAGAATTTATGAAAACGAAGTACAAAATGAATTTTCCGACGATGAATGTTCAGTCCTACCACGTGCATTAGTTGATCCTATACGTAATATTGACATCGATGATTATGAAGAACTAATACTAGGTAGAAACAAAGACACTTATCCTTATAATATTAAATTATCTCCTTGTAGAAATATTGATGAAAGTAAAAGAATGATAAAATTCGAAGACAGTGATTTAGCAACAGACGTGACAGGATGTACCGAATCACGCCTTCAAATACCAAAACCAGAGTATTCAAATGAACAAGTAACGAATGAAATAGAGAGTATACAGCAGAGCACAGTAAAAAAGAATCCAACTAATTTAGAAAATGATAACGACAAACAAATTAAATGTAATAATATAAAAAAATACGAATACAGTACAATTGAGAATTGTAGTCCCGTAAGATTGCAAAATAAATTTGATGCAAACGTGTTAGAATCAGATACATCTTTATACTATAGTTTAAATTCATTTTTTATACTGCCGCACAAAAAGCGAACTCCTACTGAATATTTACATTACCTAATACAAAAAAGGCGCGCAGCTATTTCTATGGATAATTCCAGATTTTATCAAAGGAACATTGACTTACATTTTAAAACGCATTAAGCAAGGAACGCATAAAGCCTTTGGTTTGTAAATTGCAATTTACTATGTATAATGTATTAGGTCATTACATATGAAATTGGCGTTTTGTAAAGGAACAAAGTCGATTTTTTTTAAACATAATATATTTATTTAATCAAAGTATATACCATTGCTATCTATGCACTTTTGCCATCTCATAGGTTGTTCATTGATTCCTTTACTAAAAAAAGCATTCAGACATCAATAAAATCTTTGATGGCGCTTTGGACTGCCCCATCGGAATTGAATTTTTTCCCTTGCATGAAGTTATCCAAATTTCCAAAAAAAACATAATCTGTTGGAGCAAGGTCCGGGGAGTACGGTGAATGTCTTAGGCATTCCAATTGAATCTCGTCTAATTTGGTAGCTGTCCTGAAGCAGCAGTGGCCTAGAGCGAATGACCAACCTCGGTTGTTTAGCAGCTAGCTTTTCCATCATGATTTGCAGTTGTTGGCAATAGACATCTGCCGTAATCGTCTGTCCAGACTTAAGAAAGCTGTAATGAACGACACTGGCACTAGTCCACCAAATGCTCACAAGTAACTTTTTTTGAGACAATTTTCGTTTGGGGCAGGCTTTGGCTGGTTCGCCAGGATTCAGCCATTGCGATGAGCGTTTCCGATATTCGTACAGGATCCACTTTTCATCACAAGTAATGATTCGATTTAATATCCGTTCATTATTGTCCCGGTTGAGTAATGTAACGCAGCAGTCGACGCGCGTTTGTAGGTTTGCTGCACTCAATTCATGAGGTATCCACCTTTCAAGCTTTTTCACTTTTGGTTTGCGATGGGTCTGCTTCCACAATAGCCTTCAATTCTTCATTATCAACTTGGGTCTCCGGCCGTCCACGGGGCTTGTTCTGCAGGTCGAAATTTCCAGAACGAAAACGTTGGAACCAAAAACGCACTGTGTTTTCTTTTGCGACACCGCCGCCATACACATAATTAATCCTTCGAGCCGTTTCTGCAGCACTGGTGCCTCTCGTACTCGAAAATAATACGATATATCAATTATCAGGTTTTCCATTTTGTAAACAGAGGAACAGAAGATTTTGACGCAAAGAAAAAACCAAAAGAGGAAAAAACAAATGAATTAAGGTTTTGGAAATACAAATGCATGAGTAAATAGCGGTATAAATTTTGAAATTGGAATTCCTAACCAAAGAAGATACATATGTATCTTCTTTTCTTCTTATTTGATTCTTCTTATTTGAGATCATAGTGGCCACTACAAAAAAACGTCAATTTCATATGTAAGGACCTAATATATATAACCTAAAGATATTACAGTTTATTTGCTTTAGTTTTATTAGGTAATTAAATGAAATAAAAGATGAGATAGGTTGCCCTTGGCACGATTTTTCCACATTTGCATGCTACAAAGTATATACTTTATAGTCATTAAAAAAATCTTACAACGCATGCCTTTATTAATGTATGTGTATTCCTGTATTTACTACATTGTTTCACATCACTTTTATTGAATATTAGCTGTGCTACCGTCTGGCAAAAACTATTTAAGTGCTTAGCTGACTCTCGAGAGTAAGAAGTACAAACAGATTTGCACCGTTTCACCGAGAAATGTAAAAAAATCCCCCGAAACTTAAGCACTTTAAGCAGTGCTGTATGACGTTCTATATTTACCTTTTAGTGGCATTAAAAAAAAATTTAACGTAATCATAAGTAACTATTATAAGTGACAATAATAAAAAAAAAACGCGGAAAATTAATTTAATATCTTGAGGACGAAAGTTATTGCTCAGTATTTTCCGTCGCGCGAACAAAATGTTTGTGTTTTTTGAAAATGAATTTTTCTTCATCATTTACTTGATCCTGATTATATTTTCTGCGATAATTATTTATTTTCGATTGAAATACTCCTACTGGGCTAGTAGGAACGTGCCCGGACCCGTCCCGGTAGTACCTTACGGAAATTTAAAGGACGTGATAAAGCGGAGGGTTCAGTTTTTCCAACCCTATACCGATGCGTATTTCAAGTATAGGCATCTGCCCTATGTGGGCATGTACGCCTTCTCTGAGCCCGTCCTCAACGTCCACGACCCGGACCTGGTGAAACACATCCTGATCACGGATTTCGATCACTTCCAAGCTCACGGGATATACTTTCCGGGTGACCGGGACTCGCTGTCGGATCACATTTTCAACGCCCACGGGAGGCGGTGGAGGAAATTGAGGAACAAATTGACGCCAGCCTTCTCGTCTGTGAAGCTGAAGAGTGCGATGCCTTTGATCAACGACATCACCGATACTGCTGTAAAATATATCGATGGTCTACATTCAAAGGGTGAACCCATAAATGTTTCTCAGTTCTACGAGAAGTTCACAATGGAAATAATTGGGAATGTGGGATTTGGTGTAGTGTGTGATGGATTCAAAAATCACAAGTCGGAATTCGTTATGTACGGTCACGAATATTTTGAACCGACCTTTTGCAGGTGAGTGCCCTTATAATTTTTAGTTTCATTTAGAAATTAAGAGGGCTTTTTTAATATATTGCATGTGTTAAAAAAGCCCTCTTAATTTGTTATTATTTATAACTTTCAATAAGTATTAGGGTATAAAATTATAATTTAATGTATATTGTGACAATAAAATGTACCTAGGTATTTAGATCACAAATCACAATTCCCAAATTAAATTACTATCGTATCGTAATTACTAATAGATCAATTAAAGACCAGGCTTAATTTTTTTATGAAACAAATATATTTAATTTAATATTATCCTTTTTAGAATTATTTAAAATTCTAACGATCACGAACACGAACGAGGGTTTTTTGTCACATCCTTTAGCGGTAAATTTCTAATATTTTTGGTCACAATACACTTCGATGTTAAACTTTATTGCAGATCAATAATACGTTTGATAGGATTCTTCGCTCCAATAGTGTTGAAGGTTCTAGGCTTAAAGCGGGTTCGTAAGGAAACAGAGCATTTCTTCACGAACTTGCTGAACGAAATGGTCGAATACCGACAGAGACACAACTACCAACGAGACGATTACCTTCAAACACTTATCGATTTAAAAAGTAAAAAAGGTGTGTATTTTTTGCCATTACATAAACATAATATGTTTGTATTTGAAATAATTAATATAAATAGAAACTCAGGTTATATGAAGAGTAATGAGTAATTCAATGATAAATAGTTTTACTTTGGAATTAGGATTAAACCAATGAAAATGAAAAAAAAACTTTTATTGCTGAATAGATTTGAAACAGATTCTTTCAGAATTGTGCTCCTTGTTGACCTACTACTGGTTCGGGAACTAACCTGAGAAGAACCGGCGGCGTAAGAAACTCGCTCGCTCGTCATATTTTAACATTTATTGTATGTTACAGGCCAAGACGAAGAAGGAAATGATATGGACATTGAATTCACACAGAAGGACTTATCCGCAAACATGATGATGTACATGTTTGCTGGTTACGAAACCTCAGCAACCACAGGACAGTTTGCTGTTTTAGAGCTCGCACGCAATCCACATATACAGGATAAGGCAAGGGTAGAAATCCGACAGGTTCTTGAAAAGCACAACGGAGAGTTAACTTACGAGGCACTCAAGGAGATGACATATTTGAACATGATTATAGATGGTCAGTCGATATACTTTTAATTTTGAAAGAAGTCAAAATTAATAGATTAATATATAGAAATATTTAAAATGAAATCTTTATTTCAGAGACAATGCGAAAGTATCCACCAATGCGGGCGTTTTTCAGAAGATGTACTAAGGACTATCGGATGCCGGGAACAGATGTTAAGATAGATAAGGGTACACTTATATTCATACCAACTCAGGCGATACAAATGGATCCAGAGTATTTTCCTGATCCGCAAGAGTTTCAGCCGGAAAGGTTTTCTCCGGGGAATAAGAAAAAACTACACCCGTGTGTCTGGATGCCATTCGGTGAAGGACCACGAAAATGTCTAGGTTTGTATCATATTCCCATGACATAATATATTGCAAATCTCAAATTGACGTAAGTTGACGGTTTTACGCCCGAAATTAATAGCGTATCTAAAATCTTAAATTGACTTCAATCTGAGATTCTCAAACGAAAATTGGCGTAAATTGACGGGAAGTTCATTATAGGATCGTTGAAGTGTATTGAAATCTTGATCTCAGATAGATAAAATGAGATTAAGATTGATTATTAATTTAAGATTGATCTGGGCGGAGGTTTCTTCTCACTACACTACACAGCTGTTGAGCGGATTATCGATAGATTTATCGCGGTTCACCGGCGAATTTGGTATTATATTAATGAGCATTTTATAATAATTCGGGATGAGCTGAAAAATAATCCGACACGGAAGGGGTTCCAATTGCAAGTCCTTACGTCACTCTCTTCCAGCGTCATCTAGCGTTCGGCCATACTCGGGGCGTTTCGTCAACCGCTCGTGACCGGCCGATCTGAATGTTCTATATGACCATTCTGTGCGTCGCGTTTTGGCGCGAACAGACTTGACGGCAGAAAATAAGGGATTAATTTCAATAAAATGAAACAGATACAGACAGTAATAGGTGAGCTTGTTGCTTGTCGAAAATTGAGTCATATTGCCTCAGTGTCGAGCTTTGAGCGCTAAAGATCGATCCGCATTACACACGAAGCAAAATTTAATAGTTTGCGAGTCGCGCGGCTCCACGGACACCATGGCGATAGTGGCCAACGAGTTGCTGGCGTTCTTCCAGCATGCCATCGATACCATGGACGAGATCAGCATTATGCAGATTTGCAAATCTTCTTTCACCAGCGAGAAGATTTGCACGGGCAAGAAGTAACAGAGTTTTGGCCGACGGGTGTGATCTACCGGAGGTTCCGGGCTTCCGGACTCCGGAACGAAGCGCGTATCACGTCGCCGACAACACGTGATAAAGTGTAGTTTAGGTATATAATAATAATATGTATGTTAGTCTGTAAGGTATTTATAATATGAGCCTATGCCGCCCAAAATAAACGTTATTTCATTTAATTAATATATTTAGAAATAATTTTGGTCAATTTAAAACCACTCTCACATAAGAATTTTGTAGCAAAAGGTAAAAGGAAACAATACTTTGTGTGAGATTTCGAGATATTCTTCCTGTCAAGCTGCCCCAAAATCTATTAAGCATATCTGCCAGTCATCAAGCCGCTATTACGTAAATTTTGTTCGCGTTCCACACTTTGAAAAACCCTGTATTAGTTCAAATTAACATTTTAACAGAATAACTACGAACTACTTACTGTCATTTTATTCCACAGGAGTGCGCCAGGGATACCTACAGTCGAAAATGTCTCTGATAAAGCTACTGGTCAAATATGAGTTCATTCTGGATAAACGCACAGAAGTCCCCATCAAGAACAAAGTCAGCGCATTGGCCAACGCCTCCAATACAGGCATATGGATTCGCCTGAAGGAACACAATTCGTATCTTAACTAACAGAGGACACTATTAAGAATGCCTATAAATTCTTGTATGATTATTTTAATGATAAATAATTATTGGCAATGGGCTTTAAGTTATGGAATTATAGTATACTTTGGTTAAAGGCTTTAACCAAATCATTTAGTATTTTTAAATGAAACGAAGAATCTATTGGATCTTTGGATCGTTTAATAATATTTGGAGTTCAGAAGTTTAAAGTAAAAACAGTAGGTTACAACATTAATCAAAATTAAGATTAACAATTTCACAAAACATTTTTATACGTCTTATTATTTAAATATGTATAAATATTTTGAAAAGGCAAATTTTTATATTTGCAAATTAGTCGTATGAAGTAGTTAATTATGTATATTTGTTAATTAATAATGTTCTGTTCTTTAATTAATAAAGATAATTTAAACACTATTACGTACGTATGACGTAAAGTTTGAATAATTATCCATGTATTTTTATGGGCTCCACTTCCATCGTTAAGATGGAACATTCATTCATTCCATCGTAACGATCGATGTGATGTCCTTTAAGAGAATATGCAAGAGAACAAGAGAATACTTAAAGTACTTAAAACTTATATTATAAGCAACAATTTTATAAGTGTTACTTACTATACTTTAATTTAATGCTATAACTGATGTAACCTAGAATTTATTTAATAGTAAGAAATGCCCGGTTAATCATTTTATTGTTTGGCTTTTTTTTCTATGTCTGAAATCTGAGACTTTGTGGACAAAACACTCGCTTTGGAAACTGACTCCACACTTTCATTGCCTTCATTTTTTATCGGCATGTATACACTCGTCTCTATTTCATCATCGTGATATGTTTTTATTGCTCGTAAAATCGCTTTGTCCTCTTCGGTGGCTTCAATATTTGGTACTTCATCGAAGTATGTTTCCGTAAATTCCTCAGTTCGACTAAGTTCGATTTTATTTTTGCTCATAAACTCTGCTAATGTGACGACATTGTTGACAAGATTGAACACGGTTTTGACGATGAACCGCTCTTCCCTGGGCACTGATCGCATGTACGAGGATACGTGCTCGTTCGGGTCTATTGATCTTAGAGTGAAGTTGTCGGAAGCCCAGCGATGACGTTGGCGGTCAGTTACGTAGCCCACAGTACCCACTTGATGCTCGTGTTCCTCCTGTAAAAATAGTCAAATTGTCAGATAGGTACATGTTCGTAATTCGTATACCTAAAGATAGATAAAAGTTTGCAACTACAAAGTTAGTCAAAGACGATGGTGCACCGTGAAATATTGTTACGCTTGAGATGAGCAGGTTTTTTACCCGATTACGGCGAAGGAAGGGTAATGATTTTGGTAGTCTATGTTGTATGTTTGTTTGTTTGTTTCACCGTAGCGCCTAAAACACTAATCCGATTTTAACAAATGAGGTGTCAGATTAATAACGATGGCCCGTCGGGTAATTTTTTTAGGATTGCACAAATAAATCGTACAATATTTGTTCGCGCCAAACGTGATTCATATTATAATTGAACCTTCTAATTTCAATTTTATTTTTACTACATCAGGTAGGTACATAAAAATCCCGCGTTCGGCAAGTGCTCTTGGCCGCAACAATAGATATACCTCAACTGCGACACTTGAAAACTCGAATATTTTTCAGTGTTTGATACCTATTACTAAATATCTTAAGATATAAATAGCGTTGTGAACGCATTCAAAATAATAAATACTAGCTGACCCGTGCCTACATAGTTGGGCGGTAAACATTTTTACTTGTGATGAAATTATGATTGTGGTTCGTTTAATACTGAGTCTATGGTTTATTTCCTGACCGCCAAAAGGAGGGTTATATTGTGAAACTTTTTTTACATCGTCTCAAACTTTTTCGTCTGTGTGTTGCATGTCGCGTGACGGTCGGCCGCGGAGTAGGGATAAAGTGAAAGGCGCTCGTCAGAGCAGCCGAGGCCAATATGGCGGCGCCTATAGTTCGCATCAGCTGACCGTGGAGTTTATACACTCTTTTACATATATTATTTTAGCGCACAAATAACCATCTTAGTGACAATTTGAGAGTACACATTTAATTTAAGAATAAAAATGATAGAAAAGGCACATATATTTTCCCTGATGTGGGTAATTCAAAAAACTTAATAAGCAGAAAAACGAGCGCACATAAAAAAAACGTAAAGGAGCGTACAAAATTCCCAGCTTCGAATGGGGGTGCTGGATACGAAAATTCCATTCATTTTGTTATTCCAAGATGGCGGACAAATTTCATTTTATAAAAATTTTTATGGGTGTCCTTTGTAGGTTTCTAGGGGTGCTGGTTACAAAAGTCATCCATATTGAATTTCCAAGATAGTTGACATTAAAAAAATCAATGTAGATGTCCTTTTCTAGGTTTCTGGAGTCACTGGTTACATAAATTCATTCATTTTGAAATTTCAAAATGGCGAATATTTATTTTTTTGTAAAATTGGTACGGGCGTCGTCTTCGAGGTTATGATTATGCGGATATATTTTAATTTCTGTCAAATTCTTCTATCTCAGAAATGGTGCGTCCTACTGCAAATTTCCTCTCCGTCATCCGCCCTACTCACCAGACCTTGCGCCTACAAACTACTAATTTTTCCAGAATTTGGATAACTTCTTGGCGGGAAAAAAATTCAATACCCGAGAGGCAGTACAAAATGCCTTTGAAGAATTTGTTGCCTCCCGTCCAGCTAATTTCTTTATCAATCATCAATAAACTGCTACTGCGTTGGCAAAGATGCATTGATTGCATGGGTGATTATTTCGATTAATACAAATAAAAAATACATAAAAAAAATTGTTTAAATTTTTTCATACAAAACGGCAATTTCATAGGTAAAGACCTAATACATCGCTCGTATCTCAATGTACAGCATTTAATTTTTTTTATAAAATTGCTTTTTACTCGGAAACGGATGCACCGTTTCCGAGTAAAAAGCAATTTTATAAATGCCTATTGCAAAATAATGAAAATTTCCTCCCCCATAACAACCCCTCAACTACATATTTTCTTCATGATGGTAGAAAAAGAAATTTGAAAAATCCTGAATTTTCAAATATTTCTATAGCTTTATACATCGTTCGTGTCGCTTCTATCTCGAGAACAGGTAATCCTACTAAAAATCATGAAAATTTCCTCCTCCCCAAGTAACCCCCCGTAACCACGTATTTTCTTTATGATGAGTTTTTTTTTTTTAATCTTGAAATTCTGAAAATGTCTATAACTTACATAGCTGTTTATGTGTATTATTAACACAGTACATGTTATGTAGTACACATAACATACTGTGTTAATAATAATCAATCCTAATCAGCATACGCAAAAACTTTTAAACTAGTAATCATGTTATTTTTACGATGAATGAAAATTTTCCATTTTGGAAATTGAAATTGAAAGACAATTTTAAAATCAGCACCCGCAGAAACCTGGAAAAGGACATACAGGACACACATAGTAATTTTAATGAAAAAAATGTACGCCATTTTGGAATTTCCAAATAGATTTAATTTTCATTTAATTACACCCATACCAAAGGAAAACAAACTCCAACAGTTTCCATAAATGCGATTATCCGTAGCCTGCAAATTGAATTTTTAGTAACCATTAATTTATTAACCCAATCTGGTTTTATAGCTGCCTACATCGTATAATGGTCACCAACTCGGAAATTAAGTCGCCAACTTATAAATTTCGGTGCCAATTTGGATTAAATTTCGCCTCTTATTATTTTTTTTTCACTTTTTTTGTATTTTTTTTTCACTTGAGTGCTTTCGCCAGTTTAGTAATTTAGTTGCCAACATATTAATTCGCTGCCAAATTCAGTAATACAGTATGCTCATGTGCAGTCGCCAACTTATTTTTTGTACGCAAGATTAATTATATATCCCTCTCTTTAATTATTAAATTCGTGCAAATTATATGCAATAAAAGGAAAAAGTATTTTGTTTTAAATACTTTAAACTATAAATACACTTATTTTAAAAAGAATTCACAATTATATATAATATTGACCAATAAACATGACTACCCTAACGATTTAAATTATTTTTTTAATATAAAAAACAACTTTTTAGACTTATATATAAAGGTTAGACATAATTATGCTGTCGCTGACTTTTTTGTAGGCATTATCAAGCTCTACAACTTTTCTCTAGGACTTAATCATAATATATCTTCCATCGGTAACAGCGTTACGGCAGCGTTCGTAAGAAACGTTTTCATTCGAACGTTTTTTCTCCGACTTACTTTGCAAATCCGGCTACCATGAAAAAGTCTTTCATTTTTTGGGTTAATAGCCTATGACAGTCACAAATAATCAGAGTCTTCTATTGGTAAAAGAATTATCAAAATCGGTTCAGTAGATCCAGAGATTACGCCCTACAACTTCACAAACTTTACCTCTTTATAATACGAGGGCGGGTCAATAAGTCCGTGACTTTTGGAATAAAACACAGATTTTTTGATAAATAAATCATTGTATTTTTCAACGTAGTCCCCCTTGAGCTCTATACACTTTGTCCAACGCTTCTCCAATTTTTTTATCCCTTCCAAAAAATATGATTTGTCGAGGTCCTCAAAATAGGCCTTTGTTTGCGAGATGACTTCATCATTGGAGTCAAATCTTTTTCCACCGAGCCATTTTTTCAGGTTTGGGAACAAGAAGTAGTCACTCGGAGCCAAATCTTGAGAATAGGGTGGATGTGGGAGCAATTCATAGCCCAATTCATGGATTTTTGCCATGGCAACTGCACATGTGTGCACCCTTGCATTGTCTTAGTGAAAAAGAACTTTTTTCTTGGCCAAATGAGGTCGGTTTTTTTTCAAATCCTCATTGAAGCGGTCCAATAAGTTGGCATAATATTCCCCATTAATTGTTCTTCCCTTTTGAAGATAGTCAATGTGGATTATCCCACGTGCATCCCAAAAAAAAGTCGCCATAACTTTATTGGCTGACAAACCCACCTTGGCCTTCTTTGGCGCCGATTCACCCTTAGAAACCCACTGTTTTGACTGTTGTTTGGTCTCTGGTGTATTGTGATGGATCCATGTTTCGTCCACGGTTAAAAAACTCCTCCATATTGTGATTAAACAACGCCAAACCTTCCTGTGAAGTTGTTACACGATTGCGTTTGTGGTCGACTGTGAGCAAACGCGGCACCCATCTTGCGGAAAGCTTTCTCATGCCCAAGTGATCATTCAAAATTGAAACCACTGAGCCATGCGAGATGCCTATGGCTTCCACAATCTCTTGCACTTTCAATCTTCGGTCGGCCAACACCATATCGTGAATTTTTTCGATTGTTTCGGGTGTAGAGGCCTCAACTGGGCGTCCAGGACGTTCGGCATCTTCAGTGCTTGTACGGCCACAACGAAATTCAGTAAACCACTTTTTTACCATTGAAATCGATGGTGCAGAGTCCCCATAGTATTTATTAAGCTTAGCCTTGGTCTCGGTAAAGGTTTTTTTTTCGCAAAAAATAATGCTTAATAAGCACACGAAATTCACTTTTTTCCATTGTTTCCTTAAGTTATTGGATAGTCTGATAAAGATAGCTGTAAAACACAAACTAACTGACGCAGCAAGTTCAAATTTTGATAGGAGTCAACTGACAGATGCCTGTTGACAGGAGTAGTGTTGCTTTTTCAGTAAGGAGGTTAGAAATTCAAAAAGTCACGGACTTATTGACCCGCCTTAGTATTAGTAGATATAGATTTAATATATTTTATTGTTTATATTTATACCATAAAATAGGATATAAATATAAACTAATAAATGGATGTTGTGTAGTAGGATTTTAATTTCAGTGAATTTTAAATTAAAAAGTAGCAGAACTTACAAAACACCCATTGCCCCTTAAATCACATCAGCGCCCCCCTTTTTTTCTGGGCCCCTTACCGACCCCCTCTAGGCCTCCAGTGCCCACAAGGCGACGTTATCGGATTATGGATTTTCTCTAAATATACGATTTTATACTGAGGCACGGAGTCTTACCAGTATTAGCTCAATGTTGCCCCGAGATCCACGGCCAGCAGCACGCGCACCGCCGTCAGCCACCGCGGACAGCAGCCAGAACGGCGTGTGCAGCCACTCCGTTAGTACTGCCTGCTACTGCGGCATATGTCTCTATGTGAGGGGACTCACAAGTATCAGGTCGATGTTGCCCCTCAAGTGGGCGCTGATGCGCACCAGCTGGAAGTCGACGGCCAGCAGCGCGCGCGCCGCCGTCAGCAGCGCCGATAGCAGCCAGCACAGCGTGTGCAGCCACGCCGTCAGCACAGTCAGCTGGACCGCTTGGTACACACCGCAGATGCGTCGCCCGTAGGACAACGTCGCCACGTTGACGGCGAACGAGCAGCTGCGAATGTTCATCATCATCACAATCACCTACCACTAACCATCCTACTGCTGAGGCTCGGGTCTCTCCTTTACAACAATAATATATGGGTCTATGTAAAATAAGTATTTCTTACATAAAGCAGTGCGCGTACGGGGACATAATCGTCTCCATCGCCCCCGCGCCATACACAAATACGTATTAAGATATTTTACAACTTTAATAAATAAAAAGGCATGTATTTAAACTTGCGACAAAACAATCAAATATTGGATGTGAAAAAACCGAATATAGAATACTGAATTACTAAGTTGGTGAAAGAATGGAAGGCACAAAAATTCCAAATCCGGCGACTAAATAGTGCCAGTTCTGTTAAGTAAATATTCCTAAATATTATTTTGGCGAACAAATAACCATCTTGGCAACAATTTGAGAGCACACATTTAATTTAAGAATAGGTACATATATTTTACCTGATGTAGGTAATCAAAAACACATAAAAAGCACCAAAATGAGCGTACATAATTATTTTTTCTCGGTTTCTGGTAGATATTTGTATTTATTTTGTTTTTCTGTAAAATTGATATGGGTTTCTTCGAGGTTTTTAGGGGTGCTGAATATAAAAATGATATATATATATATATATATATATATATATATATATATATATATATATATATATATATATATATATATATATATATATTGAATTTCAAAGATAGCAGACATTATATTTTTAATCAAATTAATCTAGGTGTTCTTTTCGAGTTTTAAATGTTAGTTACAAAAGAAACCATTTACCTATTTTAAACTTTCAAAATGGAAGATGTATTTTAATTACCTACTGTAAAATTCTTCTATCTCGAAAACGCATCCTACTGAAAAAATAATGAAAATTTGCTCCTCCTTTTTATCCCTGCAAGAACATATTTTCTCCATGATGGAAGAAAAAGAATTCTGAAAATCCTGAATTTTCCAACACATCTGTAGCTTAATAGATCGCTCGTGTCTCAAAGTAGAGCATTGCCATATTATTTTTTCTATAATCGCTTCTATGTCGTAAACGCCAACATATTAATTCGCTGCCAAAATCAGTAATACAGTATGGTCATATTTATCGCCAAATTAGTCGCCAATTTATTTTTAGTTCGCTAGATTAATTATATTCCAATAAAAAATGTTAATTTAACACGATTTTAAAAATTATTTTAATAAAGACTAATAATTATTCACATTAAAGTATGTTTTTCTCCTTAACCTTTAATTATTCCACCTAAAAATAAATTAACCCGGCGAGGTCTGAGCCGGCGATCAATAACAATGAGCCCGATTGTATTTTAGCTTCTTCTAACTCAAATTATTAATACAGTGTCAATTTTGTTTATGCCCAGTGATTGGGCATTTATCGGGCATATAAATATAAATGCCCAAAACGCCGGGCTTATTTCCAATCTGCCCGCCGGGCATAAACACTTTGCCCATATCTGGCTACGATACATGCTGGAAAAATTGAAATATAATTTTACTTTCGAGTACGAGTTCCACCGTGGCACCAGTGCTGCAGAAACGGCTCGGAGGGTTAATTTCATTAATTAACTTTTACATTAGTATACATAACATTAGTTTTTGATTCCAAAGTTTTCGTTTTGGAAATTTCGACCTGCAGAACAAGCTTCGTGGACGGCCGGAGGCCAAAGTTGATAATGAAGAATTGAAGGCTATTGTGGAAGCGAATCCATCGCAAACCACGTCCGAGTTAGCTGCAGGCTGCAATGTTAATGATAAAACTGTTTTAATCCAGTTGAAGCAAATTGGGAAGGTGAAAAAGCTTGAAAGGTGGGTACCTCATGAATTGAGTGCAGCAAACCGACAAACGCGCGTCGACTGCTGCGTTACATAACTTAACCAATAATAAAGGGATTTTAAATCGAATCATTACCTGTAATAAAATGTCGATCCTGTACGATAATCGGAAATGCTCATCGCAATGGCTGAACCCTGGCGAACCAGCCAAAGCCTGACACAAAAAAAGTTACTGAGCGTTTGGTGGACTAGTGCCGGTGTCTTTCACTACTGCTTTCTTAAATCTGGCCAGACGATTATGGCAGATGTCTATTGCCAGTAACTGCAAATCATGATGGAAAACTTAGCTGCTAAACAACCGAGGTTGGTCATTCGCTCTAGACCACTGCTGCTTCAGGACAACGCTAGACCACACAGTACAACAGATGGCTACCAAATTAGAGGAGCTTCAATTGGAATGTCTAAGACATACACCGTACTCCCCGGACCTTGCTCTAACAGATTACCATTTTTTAGAAATTTGGATAACTTCTTGCAAGGGACAAAGCGCCTTCAAAGATTTCATTGATTCCTGTCCGAATGGTTTTTTTAGTAAAGGAATAAATGAACTACCTATGAGATGGCAAAAGTGCATAGATAGCAATGGTATATCTTTGATTAAATAAATTTATTATGTTTTAAAAAAATCGACTTTATGTTCCTCCTTTACAAAACGCCAATTTCATATGTAATGACTTGCTTTGCGGACTCATAGACCACTGGTAAAGGGTTAAATAATATTTAGATTGTTTAATTAAAGAAAGGAGACAGGGACAAATGATGACCACATAAAATAATAATCAGTTGACAAATCGGATGTAGTCATCGTTTGTCTCAGTCCTTCTCTTTATAAGGTTATACAATTACATAGGGTTGCCGGTGATCTCGCCGAGCTCGCTGCACAGCTCCTGAAGGCCGCGGGTGGTGACAATGGACGTGTACACGCACATGATGCCCATCACCAGGGAGAACACGAACACCGGCGGCAGGATACGCCAAGACTGCTCTAATCTGTGTCGAATGAGATATGGTCAAAGGTCTATAACGCACACATTTCCTATGCTTCTATCCTTTTCTATTCCTTAGCACGGTCATGTACTAGAGTGAGAAAGAGAGCTTGTTGCTTTGCGGCTTGTCGCTGAATTCTGCATTCACTCTTACTACTAATTTATACCCGACTACGGCGAAGTCAAAAGGAATGGTAATGATGTGGACGGAACGGAGCGGCCAGCAGTATAGCTATCATATAATTTTAAACTTTATCTTCATTGCATTAAAATAAAGTTTCGCTTGAGACAACCGCCGGCGGCTGTGAGTTGCTAGCGGCCATCGCGGCATATGACAGCTATGCTGCTGGCCGCCCGCTGCCGTTTTCGTGTGATTTGGCCCTAAGTATGTATGTTTGTTTCACCGTAGCGCCTAAAGTACTGATCCGATTTTAATAAATAAGGTGTCAATAGATTCGTAATAACAACCCAACCCAAATTTAAGTAGTCGGGTTATAGTTTTGACGTGATAACGTCTTATAATTTGATGGAGCCGGCTGCACGCACAAGAAAACATGACTGATACCGTTACCACCGTATTTGCCGTTACCTCAGCTGGCCGCGTCTTAAGTATGTCAGCGGTGGGACGGAGAGGCGGGGGCGCTTGATGTTATTAATCAATTCGGCGCCGGACGTCGCGGCGGCAACACGCCTGCCTAAGGCGCGGCCAATTAGTTCCGCGCGCACTATAAACATGACGTTGTCACGGTCAAATATCGTCAGTAAACCGACTTTACAGAAAACCGATTTTCTTTTTAATAAAAATTGTAGTTATTTACCAATTAACGGTACTCCAAGTTCTTATCAACGTCTCTATCGTTCTACCCTAGGGCTGAGCTATTTTGTAATAGACAGAAACGGCAATACCCAGTGAAGACTCGGCTGCCGGTGGAGCACATGAGGAAGAGCGTGGTCCACACGAGCCCGCAGATGCCCGACACCAGCGGCACGTACGTGGGAAGGTAGCACACGCTCTGCTCCACCCACTGCGTGCTCACAAAGTCCACGGGAAGACCTGGGAACGTTCAAGTTAGGCTGGTATTACACTTATCAAATATCTTGGTCCAATGTACATTTGATCAAATAAATTTGACGACTTTATCAAAATTTACAGGAACTAATTGAGATTTGATTAAATATTAACGACATTTAAAAGCAAGTCTTTCTTCTATACGAGTATAACCATAATATCTATGAACGCTTCCACACCACGTCAATCTTTCTAAAATGTGAATAAAGTTTTTTATTAGCATTTACTATTTACTCGTCTACTTATTTGTAAAGTCGTAGTACGACTAGCCGCTAGCGTGCTGGATATCCAGTTGCCACTTTCTTTAGGGGGCATTGTGTAGAGCGCTGAACTGCTGACTCACTGCTGAGTGGCGGCATGAAGGTCAATGTACAGTTTATATAACGGTCGTAAGAATTGCATGGCTGTAAGTAGCTCCTATTGGTTTTTTTACGCATAACTGCCAAAAAAAACATGGTATTAGGTATCTTATCTAATCATTAAACAGTACCTATCATTGACCATAACGCCCTAAAGAAAATAGATAAACTTGTTATTTTTAAGAAAAAAAAGCGGATGTAAATACTTAAGGCCTGGTCCACATTTGTAGCATTTCGGTGTATCGTATATCCATTGCGTCGTTATCGGCGAGTAAGTATCATGATCGCTACTTTCGAAGCAAGATGATAGATGGCGTGTATCATTACAGGGTTATTGATATACGCGTATAGAGCCCTTAGTCAAAATGCCTTCGCTAATTACGATGACGAAGTTCTAAAACAAAAATCTAAGCGATTAACATAACGCGCACTATCGAGTATCGGCTTTTACCCGACTATGGCGAAGCCAAAAGGCAGGGTAATGATTTTGGCAGTATGTATGTATGTTTGTTCGACCGTAGCCCCTAAACTATATGATTTACGTAGTCGGATTATAGTTTTTTTTTAATAATATAATTAATACAATATAAGGTTAATTGAAATACGTCGGTCAGAATGCGTGTCCTTTTGATACAAATACTCAAATACCAGATATACGATTAGATAGTAATACGTCAAGATGCGACAAGTGTGGACCCACCCTAATGACCCTCACTATCTAACTCTCCGCTATCGTACGGCAGGATCTCCTTGATAACGCTCTGCTTTACCGTCGACAGGCTCAAGATCTTCGGGTACAGAACACACTTTTCTTCAAAGAAATACATCAGCATGTGGAAACAGAAGGTGCAGGACGACCCAAATACGAAAGCCAAGAAGAACAACAGCAGATGAGCTCCTACAAGCAAATACCGTACACAACATAATATATTAAAATTAATGTAGAATGATAACATGTTTTACTATGTGATTGGCAAACGAGCAAATACATAACCTGACGGTGAGCGATTATTGCCACCCATGGTCAACAGTAACAATAGAGGAGTTGCTTTGACCGTTTTTTGCGCAAACACAGCGCAAGCGTTATTTCTCGCTGGTATTTGGTGAGGCCGTAGTATTTGCTATGTGCGTAGTTGTTGACTACATGCTGTTGCGGACTATCTTTTGTAAATATTAGTATATTCTTTAATGTTGAAGAACATTATTTTGTTCTATCAATAGTTTACGTAGCGTATGCGCTGAAAGATATTTTATGGCAAATGTTTTATACCTTGGGTCACATTATTGAAGTTTTAGCAGGTATCCCTATTTTTTAACTGACATCCAAAAAAGGAGGCGGTTACGTTGGCTGTATGTATTTTTTTTTGTATGTTCAACGATAATTCACCCGTCTGTTGACTGATTTTCAAAATTCTTTTTTTGATATAAAGGGTTATACTTCGAAGTTGATACATGTTTGGGTATTTCGGCGTTGCTTAAATAACATTATATATATAGTATAGTAGTATGTATATATAGTAATCATCATCATCACCACCATCATCACACCATAAATCATGACATAATTATGATATAATACGTATTTCTCATAGTATTTTACACCCACACTTTTCATCTACATCTTTACATCTTTGAACATTACTCTGCCGTTTTTGGACCGATTTTAAAAATTCTTTTTTTGATGTAGGTATTGGGTATATCCGAAATTGGTCTCGTGTCACTAAAGCGGTGACCTAATGATGTCATCCATGAGGAATCGAGGGAACTCCTCGAAATTTATATGGACACATAATTATAGTTATTTTAACTTTTCGGAATTATCCTAAGCATATGCTACCAAAAAGTAAGATTCTGCACCAAGGTATACCCTGGACCCAAAAGTACGGAAAACCCTCTTGTCTTTAAAGCTACGCGTTTGGAAATTTCAACATCGTTTAAAGAACTGCAAGCCATTATGTAACTTACAGTCATCATTATCATCATCTTATATACAATACCTAATGGAAGCTTGGCGCGTATTCGTATACATTCGATCGTTTATTTGCAATTTTCTTAAAATGTATTAACAATAATTTAACAAATATCCTAAAAAGGGAAAAATTATTATTAGTTGTTTAAAATAATAATTTCTGGTAATAAATATAGCATATAGTTATGTAATGGGAATAATATAGCATTCTAATATAGCATATAGTTATGTAATGGGAATAATATAGCATTCTAATATAGCATATAGTTATGTAATGGGAATAATATAGCATTCTAATAGTGATTTTTTTAAAATCGTAATCTACTACCAACAACTATCCCTAGACCTAATTCCTACGCCTACGCCTACTACCTACACCTACACCTACTACCTACAACCTATTCCTACACCTACAACATACATCTACTACCTGTACCTACTCCTACAACCTACAACATACAGTCTACACTTACAACCTATACCTACTCCTAAAACCTACACCTACAGTCTAGACCTACTACGTACAACCTATACCTACTCTTATAACCTACACTTACAGTTTACACCTACTTCTACAACCCATACCTACAGTCTACACCAACTACCTATAATCTATTCCTACTCCTACAACCTATACCTACTCCTAAAACCTACACCTACAGTCTACACTTACTACCTACAACCTATACCTACAACCTACACTTACAATCTACACCTACTGCCTATAACCTAGTTACTTACCTCTTCAACCATGATATGTGAAAAAGTTATCCTATATCACACAAATATCAGTTACACCAATTCTGAGTGTTGAAGATTATTACAGTACAAATATCGCTATTAAACAATGGGGCGTTTGGGAACTGGTGTTAGAAGGGTGAACATTTATGGTTGTACGTATTTTTAATGTCAAATCATAAAATACAAAAATAAATAAAATGTAAAAGAAACCCCACTATCACCTAAGGTGTATGAAAAATAGTTTACAACTATTCTCATATCTACCGAATACACCTGAAAAATTTCGTTATACTATAAAATATAAGACAAAGATAACTATAGATATCTGATATATAATGTACGAATATACGACATACGTTTTAACTTATACCATATGAAAATAACATTTAATTTCAAACCTTTCCAAGCTCCGTTGATTTGAGTTTCGTCCAGTTCTATCAGTTTATACGTTTCATACAGTAACGTCTCCATATTTTCTCAGCAATTTTGGTAGGGATATTAAAAAACCAAAATTATCGTTTGTAAAAATTGAAGTATTTCTTTTAAATATGTTTTACATCTAAAATGAAATACTATACAATTAATATTATATCAATATCTCGCGAAAAAAATGCTACAACCTGCAAGTGCACGCATATGCATGCATAAAGCATTCTTTAAAGCAGCTTCATCTCACACTGCTTATGCGTGGACTCAAAAACAAAGTTTGTTCGCAGGTCCACTTCCAGGAGGATGCTCCCGTCGGTCGGGTCGAAACGCGAAACGCACGTCGAGTTTTGCAACCTGTATGGTGGTGCCTTGCACGATCTTGCTGACATTGTTGCGTGTGGTGGTGGTGTTTGCACGATCTTGTTTGTGAGTGCACGCTTAAGCATGCTTAAAGCACCTCCCTCCTCCCACACTGCTTATTCGTGCACTCATACATTTGCTTGCAGGTTGTAAGTATTTTTTCGCGGGTTTATTGCTAGATATAATATTAATTTAATTGTATTAATATTAATTTGACGACCTCTGTGGCTCTGTGGTTCTGCGCGTTGGCGCTCAAGCCGGGGGTTCGAATCCCGCCGAAGGATCAAAAAGTTTTTCTGTGTTCCTGGGTCATGGATGTGTAGTATGTAGTAGTGTAGTGTAGTGTGATATGTATGTTTTCTGGTACCTGTAACACAAGTTCTGCAGATACTTAGCACGGGGCCAGATTGACGTGGTGTGAAGCGTCCATAGATATTATTATTATTTAACTGTACGTAACACCGGATTGTATTAAAATGAAATACTATTTTAGCAATCCTTTTCATGAAACTCTACTGACATACCGTAAACACTCTATGGTAGAGTAGTAATCTTGTCCAGAAATAGGGACCATACGATCATCCAGCATGAAAATCCAGCAGTCTGTCTATGCTCTATAGTGGCAAATTTAACTAGTTGGCAAAAGTTAAAAAGAGTATCCTACTAGTGGGCCGTGAGTATGGCCCATAATTATGCGCCATACTGACCGTCCAGCCCGCAAATCCAGCACCGGTACTAATAACCATCATTGTATCAACCATTTGTAATTTTTGCCTACATGTCCGCTTCAATTTGCAGGCTTGAGCGTGAGTATGGCCCTTTAAAGCGTCATACTCACGGCCCATCCTGCAAATCCAGCACCGGTACTAGTAGCCATCATTATTGTCAATCATTTATAATTTATAAAAAATTCACATTTTTTCAATTAATAAATTTAAATAAGTAGTCAAAGAACGTTTGTGTGCTATAGCTTATTTTAAACTTAATGATTTCATGAATAATAGCACACCTTGGAAATGAAGTGACCCCTGCAAGGCTACTTCTATATACTATTGTACTCTTGTTATGTAGTTTAAGTCATAACATTGTTATATACCTTTTCTATTCTAAAAGAACAATTTTCCATCTTTTTTATAAAAGATGGCCTCGCGCGAGTTTCTTACGTCGGTTATTCTCGCCGGGCTAGTTTCTGAACCGGTGGCAGGCATCATGTATATCGACGTTCAGGAAGTGTATAAAAATACCAACTTTAAGTAAAAATTGTTGACTTTGACTTTATAATTTTCGCCCACGAGTCCGCTTCAAGGCCGCGATATTGGATTTGCAGGCTGGACTGTGAGTATGGCGCTTAAGATGAACGTGTCAAGTGCTGTAATGTACCGTGTATAATCTGCTTATCGCCCCCTCACAGTTATCAAATTCATCTGCTCATTGAGAGCCCGTTATCTGTAATGTGGGCTATAATGATGGGAGAGTGGTCGAAGAAAATACTATGTAGATATTTATTGTAATTGTTTAATTATTGTGAATAAAATTATTCTATCACGGTCTAAGGGGTTTAAAATCTTACGTCTTCGGGGTATTTCTACTTTTATGTAGGTGATGTCATTATTTTAATTACAAACCGCCTGACGAGTTTGTAGTGGACTAAAATGAGATTGTCAATTGTCAAGCGGAGATTCGATAACATTGCCTCTTCGCGGTGTGTTTAATGACATAATAGATAGATAGATAAATGATGGCTCTCGGCTGACCGCCGAGCAGTGGCGTGGGGTTCCTATTCATTTCTTCAACGGTCGATCGTAGATATGCCATTGCAACGACAATATTTCCTGGGTTAAAAAAAAACAATGCCTGTTCTCCATTTTAACCGATTTTAACGAATGCGATGATAAAATCCTAAACGTGTTTACAAATCTCATTACTTTATCAATACTCTGACGCACATGCCTACGCCTAGTGTCCAGTGTCACTGAGACAATTTATGGTTGTCTCGCAGTGTCTTGTCGGCATTTCACCATGATATTTCCGGCTAAAATAATTACTATAATAAGTGTACTATGTGTTACAATTAGTTTAATATCGTGTTTTAGATTAAATCTCGATTCATTTAGTAGCAATGCTGTTTGGACCTTACACAACGAAAATAAATGTAAGTACCTACACCCGCCAGCATCCTATCCTGTCCTATTTATTCTACTTGATAGAAAATGTTTTGGCTTAGTGTTGTAATTCGATATTGTACAAAACAAGGAATCAAATAACCCCCTCCTTGTTAGATGTCGGTTAAAATAAGGAGCAAATCTTTCTAACCGCCAAAACTAGAAATGTATATTAGTCCACTAATAGAGTCATATATCGACTATAGCTCTGCGTAAATCTGTGGTAAGATATGTTTGCTATCAGATATTTCATTACACATGTTTCCCGCGACTTCGTACGCACAAAAAGAAATCTCGCGGGTGTTGTACATTATGGCGACATAAAAAGTAGCATATGACTTAATCTAAAGCCAAAACTACAACCCTACTAAATTTCATCAAAATATGTTCAGTAGTTTCTGAGATTAGCGCGAACAAACGTACAAATAGACAAAAATGAAAAAAAAATATGTTTTGTATTATATTTCGTTCGTAAAGCTCATAAACAAACTTATTAACGATCTAATACATAAAATTCTCGTGTCATAGTGTTTGGGGACACACTCTTCCCAAACGGCTTGACCGATTCTTATGATTTTTTTTGCATATTCAGTACCTAATAAAAATAAAGAGAAACGGTCGTAATCTATTTTTTATACACATATATGGCAAAACAATTTATACATGTCTTCCATGTACAGACAGCGAATATGTTTAAATATGTTTGAATTGAAACATTGATTGAATAAGACGGGCAAATGATCATACGAATCGTCTAATAGCTAATTAGCTAGTGAGTGTCAAGCGACTATCGTCGTAATAAAATTCGTTCGTTCAAGTATTACGTAATGCAATTTGGAGGAAGGGGGGCGTCTTGTATATCGTTACGATGTGGTATATAGGGGGTAGGGGGATCCGAACAATGCGTTACGTAACATTATCTTTTTCTACTTAAATAAATCTCTCCAGATCTCTGGATTAATATCCAGAGATCAATGTGTGAAGTGTTTCCTTGGGATACTGTGTTTACGCGGGCGAAGCCGCGGGCAAAAGCTAGTCCACAATAATAAATCTATGGAAGCTTTTACACCACGTCAATCTGGTTCCGTTATAAGTTCTCGAAGAACTTGTGTTCCGGGTACCAGACAACGGAAATATATTTAATAATTTTATGCTATACAGTGATACACATATTTAAGATTTTTATTATATTATACACTTGCTTAATAAACATTAATGACTTGAAATGAAAACTTTTTTGTTCCTTTGGCGGGATTGGAACCCGCGACCTCCGGCTTGAGCAACTGCTCTCTACCACTGAGCCACAGAGGTCGACAGAACACCATAGCAATCTATCTTAACCCTCATAGCCATCTCGACGTCTGCTGCGGTTCCTGGAGGAGTGTACTCGGACCTGCATGGCGCGGGCATCATCGGTGACATCTTGTGGCGGGACAACGATGTGCTCACACGATGGGTCGCCTACGACACTTGGACTTACACCGCTACATTCAAGGGTATGTTAAGTATTTCTTATTTTATGGGAAGGAGGGTAAGGGTCAGTTCATACAGCGAATATACACGTGCGACGCGGCGCTGCATTTTTAAGACAGCTATTTAAAATTGAACTTAAATCTCTACACAAAAAGATAATACATACGTTTCTTATGACACAACAAACATACATTGCACAGTGACAAGTAAAATACAATAGGTACCTAATCTAAAAAAATGTGAAAAATGGCGGTCTTACTGCTTAAAGCGGTTTCATCCAGACAGGGGTATCTTCTTCTGTAATTAATAAAGTTCAAGTTTTAATAGCTATCTTAAAAATGCAGTTTCGTTTCGGTGTGAATTGACCCTATGGGTCCTTTTCCTGTCATACGAATTGTCGCCGCGAATCGTGGATTGTGACCGGTAGGCCCGCACGTGGTCAAGGGCAACAATCCGCGTGATTCCATCCAATCCTTTATAACGAGCTTCCCTAATAATACAAACTGTGGGAACAGTGGTAATGAAGTCTACATTATAATCAGGGGCCTTAGACAAAGTGCAACATCAGCGTGATAACGATGACCGAAGTTCTTAAAGAATAACAATATGCATGCGAGTAACCACGTGATTTGCCGACCAAATATGTTTATGCAATACATTTTTGATTTTCGAACTTCGTCATTGTAAATAAGGAAGGCATTTTGACTAAATGCCCAGTACCTCTTCTTATGTAAACGAGTTAGAATATTCTCGTATTAAAGAATATTCTTCAGGGTAACGATATCCTAAACTTTACCCCTTTGTCCAAATGATGACCCAACGATGGTAGATTTAACAGTTTTAGTTCCATATTCTTCAACTTTTACCACAATTACAGTGAGCGCGGACAACTTGAAGCATGGCAGCCCAAGCCTGGTACTGCAGGGGGTGGACACGTTCGCGTATGTCGAGCTGAACGATGTGCCGGTGGGCTCCACGCGGAACATGTTCACGAGATACGTGTTTGACGTGAAACAGCAGTTGCAGGTGAGGCTGACAGCTGCTATATTGAGCTGTATATTGACTTCGCTATTGTAATTTTATATATTACTCTATGGTGGATGTTATAGAGATTTGACTGCACGTTTGAGCTCTTCAAATACACATGCTTACGAATTTTTCTCAATAGATGTAGGCGGACATTGGCCTCAGAACAATTTATATGTAGCTCACTCTTCGCCCTCAAGGGAGCTCTTACGCGACGGGTGGAGAAACACGTCGCCGTTAATAATGGACCTAATGATTAAATATTTTTTCGAATGGTCAATGGATAAGCATTTAATAAAGTCTACCTACTACATACTAATCATTTACCCCCTTAGTAACAAAAATATTTACACAACGGATAACTTAAACAACGTTGCTGTCTTTGTCTGATGCGTTGGAAAAGTCACTTGACAGACAAAGACAGCACCGTTGTTTAAGTTATCCATCGTTTAAATCTTTTTATTAGTAAGGGGGTTATTGTTTTAGGCGGGCACGTTTCTATGACTGAAGCTTGTTTCAGTGGCGTAGCGAGCCTTAGGGGCCCCATATCAAAAAAAATTGGGGCCCCTCAGCCCAAGGGTTAAAATTCACAAAAGGCAAAAAAATTTCACTTTTAATTTAAATGAAAGTCATTATTTTTCAAAAATACTTTTAGTATAGATTTTAAACAATGGCGAGCGAGCCGAAATTTTTTCTGGAAGGCTCGAACATTTGAAATGATAGCATCTAAAATTTAGTTAAAGTAATTAATTTTAGATGCTATCCGTGTATGTGAGTTGAAAATCATTAGCTGAATTTAATCTTTGTGTTAAAATAATTAGCTGAGTGGAGCGGGTCATATTGTTTAAAATATGATACCAGTTCCAACTTACTTACATTTCATTATTATTAAATAATCTGCAAAACATACAGTAAAATATAGGTACTACATATAATCAATAGCGAGTGAGCGAAGCGAGAGAGCCGAAGTTTTTGCGTATAAGTATATTAGTTCTGGAAACCTCGAAAAAAATGACGGTCATAAAATCAACAGCGGAGTAACGCGAGAGTGGTAATATAATAACATAGGTAATAGGAGTGTCGCCAGCTTCATAATTTTTAACATAGACACAGATGATAATCCATAAGTTTTCTACGTTTTTCTCAAGTTTCTGTGTTCATGGGCTTTATTAAAATTTTTAAATCGGGAAGTACGGGCTAAGAATGAGACTGTAGATAATATTTTACGATTTTTTTAACACATGTCCCTGTAGCCCGGGGGCCCCATATAAATGATACGACTGATACAGCGGTAAGTACGCCACTGGCTTTTTATTTGATGTTTCAGGCGGGTCACAACGAATTGAAAGTAACCTTCGACTCCGCTGTGTTGGTGGCGCGGAACCTCTCGGAGCAGCACTTCACGGCACCGGCGTGCGTGCCCGACGTGTACCACGGAGAGTGTCATGCCAACCAGGTATCCTTTTAATAATATTTTTTTATAATAATATCAATATGAACGCTTCACACCACTTCAATCTGGCCCCAACGTACTATCGGCAAATCGGCAAAGTTCCTGCTCCACCAGTTTCTGAAAATTTTCCTTTTGCACGGGGACGCCTCAAAAATTCTTAAGCACATAGGAAATAACAGCGTGGTCGGTTATCGCACATATCGTCGTGTGCTCGACCGTAAAAATGATTGGTTGTAAGGTCGAGTTCGTCGGCGTTCTTTTTGGCGCATGCGCCGTGGCTTCAACGAAACTTAGTACTGGTTATTTTTTTATTTATTTATATTTAGTACACAAACAGGTTACAATCATTGCATGATAAGTTAAACTTAAGCTTATAAATGGCTAAACTAGACAGCAACCCAAAAAAGTATAGCTAACTTAATTAGTTTTTGGTTGTTGATACAAATAAAAATAAAGTAATAAAAAGATAGCTATTTACATTAATACTAAGGCGGGTCAATAAGTCCGTGACTTTTTGAATTTCTAACCTCCTTACTGAAAAAGCAACACTACTCCTGTCAACAGGAATCTGTCAGTTGACTCCTATCAAAATTTGAACTTGCTGCGTCAGTTAGTTTGTGTTTTACAGCTATCTTTATCAGACTATCCAGTAACTTAAGGAAACAATGGAAAAAAGTGAATTTCGTGTGCTTATTAAGCATTATTTTTTGCGAAAAAAAACCATTACCGAGACCAAGGCTAAGCTTGATAAATACTATGGGGATTCTGCACCATCGATTTCAATGGTAAAAAAGTGGTTTACTAAATTTCGTTGTGGCCGTACAAGCACAGAAGATGCCGAACGTCCTGGACGCCCAGTTGAGGTCTCTACACCCGAAACAATCGAAAAAATTCACGATATGGTGTTGGCCGACCGAAGATTGAAAGTGCAAGAGATTGTGGAAGCCATAGGCATCTCGCATGGCTCAGTGGTTTCAATTTTGAATGATCACTTGGGCATGAGAAAGCTTTCCGCAAGTCGACCACAAACGCAATCGTGTAACAACTTCACAGGAAGGTTTGGCGTTGTTTAATCACAATATGGAGGGGTTTTTGCGCAGTTTTGTAACCGTGGACGAAACATGGATCCATCACAACACACCAGAGACCAAACAACAGTCAAAACAGTGGGTTTCTAAGGGTGAATCGGCGCCAAAGAAGGCCAAGGTGGGTTTGTCAGCCAATAAATTTATGGCGACTGTTTTTTGGAATGCACGTGGTATAATCCACCTTGACTATCTTCAAAAGGGAAGAACAATTAATGGGGAATATTATGCCAACTTATTGGACCGCTTCAATGAGGATTTGAAAAAAAACCGACCTCATTTGGCCAAGAAAAAAGTTCTTTTTCACCAAGACAATGCAAGGGTGCATACATGTGCAGTTGCCATGGCAAAAATCCATGAATTGGGCTATGAATTGCTCCCACATCCACCCTATTCTCCAGATTTGGCTCCGAGTGACTACTTCTTGTTCCCAAACCTGAAAAAATGGCTCGGTGGAAAAAGATTTGACTCCAATGATGAAGTCATCTCGCAAACAAAGGCCTATTTTGAGGACCTCGACAAATCATATTTTTTGGAAGGGATAAAAAAATTGGAGAAGCGTTGGACAAAGTGTATAGATCTCAAGGGGGACTACGTTGAAAAATACAATGATTTATTTATCAAAAAATCTGTGTTTTATTCCAAAAGTCACGGACTTATTGACCCGCCGTCGTAGTAAAAGTAAATCTACGGCTTTTTGCTACAATCTAGTAAAAAAAGAAATGATATAATAAATAAATTAAAATTAACTTGTAATCTAAATCGGGAGACAAGTAGGTATCTAGAATTTATTTTATAATTTTTTTTTAAATTATCGGACACGGGATGGGGTGAATACTTTGCTTTCATTATTTCCGTGATTGTTTTCTTGTACTGAGAAAATTTACAGAAAATGTCTATGTCCGAATTTGAAATTGCTAACTCGTTATAGGTACGACACATTCTAACCAGTGGATTGTAATAGGACGTATTGTTTTTGAATACACGAATATAGAACATTTTTGGATTACGCGTTCTGTACAAAGTGTTATTGATACTTGAGATAGAAGATTTGGAACATCAATAGACGAGTGCAAAACTTTATGCAGGTAAAGCAGATCGTATCTCTCACGACGAACACTTAATGATACCTACACTATATTATATACACTAAATTTAGACAGTTGGGTGGCGTAGTCCTTTACCATACGACCGAGATTACATTTTCGTGTGAGGTATCGCAAACACAGTTTTTGAACCTTTTCAATATTATCGATATGGATTTTGTAAAAAGGGGAACAAATGGGACAGCAATACCTAACTAAACTGGAAAATAGTGCTAGTATAGCATGTGGTTTCCTAAAGTGCTTTGTGGAACTTATGACAAAACATAAGAGTTTGTTACTTTTTTTTAGAATGTGCTCATAGTGTGGACGAAAAGATAGTTGTTCATCAAATATAACTCCGAGGTCTTTAACGATCTGATTTCTAGACAAGTGTTTTCCCTGAACATAATAAGAAACGGCAGTGCATGTTCTTATTTCGTGTGAAAGATATCACACAACACTTGTCAACGCTGAGCCTCATGTTGTTAGACGCGCAACAGTCCGAGATGACATTTAGATCATTTTGCAACGCAGTAAACTGATTCTCATTAGTTACCTCCGAGAAGATTTTTAGATCGTCGGCGTACAAAAGCACGGGACAAGACAGACGATCAATTAAGTCATTGATAAATATGACGAAAAGCAGAGGGCCAAGGTGAGACCCCTGGGGGACCCCGGAAGGAACTGAGAGGGGGTAGGAAGAGAAACCCTTCACGGTAACCAGTTGGCTGCAATTGCAAATATATGAAGTTATCCACCTTAATAAGTTACCATGAATGCCATAATATGACATTTTGTTGACAAGCAGTGAGTGGTCAACCTTATCGAAGGCTTTACTAAAATCAAGGTAGATTGAATCGGCCTGCCCACTCGAGGCAAATACTTGACAAAGGTAATTTTTGTATTCCATCAGGTAAGTAAGAGTGGATCTATTTTTTACAAAGCCATGCTGTCTGGTTGAAATGTATTTATAAAAGTGATTATAAAGATGTACATAGACCACTGATTCAAAGAGTTTTGCCATGCTGGACAATATACTAATTGGGCGATAGTTGGAACACTCAGACTTATTGCCTGACTTATAAATAGGGATAATGTGCGCTTTCTTCCAAACAGAGGGAAAAGTACCACTAAAAATAGATTTACTAAACAAAATTGCAAGGGGCTCCGATAACACTTCAGCACATTATTTTAAAAATTTTGATGGTATATCATCAGGACCAGCACCCTTCCGTACGTCTAGTAACTTTAACTTACATAATATATCTTCCTTACTTATACTAATATTGTTAAGGGTACATGGCATAATCATTTGATATGTATGTGACCACGAAGTATTGTCATAGACTGAGCCAAAATATTCCGAAAAGAGTTCGCAAATTCCTTGACCGTCAGAAGAAGTTTTGTCACCAAATGACATTGTGTGAGGGATCGAAACCTGTTACCTGGCAAGTTATAAAAAAAAATTGAAATTTGTTTATAAATTGACAGATAATCAAAAATATACGTTTTTAATTGGTATTTAATAGCGCATACTCCAACAAATATGCCAGCGAACACGGCCAAAGCTCAGGGTAGTGCCTAGCAGGAACATTTGACAGCGGCGTAAACGTAACGTTATGGAATTAAATTTGTGTCATGATTTTGACAGATTTTCATACAATTCTCATTCGATAACGTTACGTTTACGTATTTGTGTCATGATTTTGACAGATTTTCACACAATTCTCATTCGATAACATTACGTTTACGCTGCTGTCAAATGTGCATGCGAGGCCTACATATCTGCCGATTGATGATGCGCGTATTTTTTTCTCCATAGATGTATAATATAGTTATCAATGTTTTCTCGCTTTCTTTGTGCGCTTTTTATAGCGGACTTGCTGAAATTATCTGTGCTGCATTTGTAATGGACTTCTGATTGCTTTACTGCTTGTGCGTGTGTACTGGACTCTTATCATTCATCTTGAATAGAAACCTCACAAGGGAGAAACGCGTCCAGATTCTCGTCATGCACCAACAAGGGCACAACATTGCAAACATATCACGGGAATTGAATGCCACGGTTAGTCATACTATTTTAAAATAAAAAAATACGGTAATACTATACATGATGTTTAGTGACTAGGTAATTTATTATATTAATTATTATAATATAATATTAATAATGTTTTCAAAATATGAATGAATGAGTAATTAAAAATACAAAAGAAAATTACAAAAGCCATTTTTAATACGTGAGATTATTAATGACACGACTCATCACGCACACATAGAGCGTGATGAGTCGTGTCATTCATGGCAGCCAAGCGATTTTATCCCTAAGCCTGGTCGAGCGGCAACTTTGTCGATAGTACGTATCCGAAGAACTCGTGTTACGGGGATCGGACGACGGGAAGTCTCTATTAATTTATTAGAATTAGTCTTTAATACTTTTATATATAAAACTTTTGTTTGTGAACATTGAAAACTTTTTGTTTCCTCGGCGGAATCCGAACCCATGGCTCAAGCGCCGACGTGATAACTACTAAGCCACAGAGGCCGTTTAATACAACAACTGAACGGCCTCTGTGGCTCAGTGGGTAGCATTTAAATAATATTGCTGCTTTATTAATAATAATTATTTTTTTACCAGGTTAGAAAGATGCAGGCCTCCTTTAGCTGGGATTGGGGTCCCGCTTTCCCATCGGTTGGGATTTGGTAAGTCTCTTACGCAGACGCACTAATGTCAATGTTGGTTGATGGTCATCCACCACTCAGTCTAAATGTCATGTATGTTTTCTCAAACCTTCTAAATAGTAAAGAGCGTAACAGGGTTAATAGTCTTTTCCATGTTCCAGTCATAAAGATGAACGAGGCTTTTTAAATAAATTTCAGGAAACCAATATTTTTGGAATTCCGCGACCCTCCTGTGATACGATCAGTAACTACCCACATAGAGAAGCAGGGCTCCACGTGGCACGTCCGAATTACCGCCCACTTTGAAGGCCACGGCAAATCCCATCATTTGACAGGGTTCTTGAGCGCAATTCTGACAGTCGAAGGACACCAGAGTGTGAAAATCGGAAGAAACTTGGATATGAAGACGAGGAACGATGGAACTGCTGAAGTGGATATGAATATGAAAATAAGTGAGGTAATATGACATCTTTTGATATGCTAATTCCGATATTGGGTTACACGTAGTATATCTGTTTAAGGTTTTTAAACAATAGCCTTTTAAACAACAAGTACCTGGAAGACCTGGCTTTGCTCGGAGTTCTAGTACATAGTACGGATGAATATGGATTGCAATAGATACCTATTATTATATCAGGGTAATTTTATAATTTTGTATGGCATCGCATTTTTCAGAACATGGTAAGACTTTGGTGGCCCAACGGATACGGAGAGCAACCTCTTTATGACCTGAACGTCGTGATTGCCGATATTGAGAAAGGATCCACCTTTCACAAACACGTGAAAATTGGATTTCGTACCATCGAGCTGGTAGAGGAAGACGCATCACGGATCTTAGGTTTTTCAATATAGCTTTTTTAACACCAAAATACTTACCGATTTCACTTTAAACCTCGTTTAAATAGAGATACTGAGATAAACGACGACTACTTATAATATACTAGCTTATGCCCGCGGCTCAACCCGCCTAAAAACAGTATCCCACGGGAACACTGTACTATTTCGGGATAAATGTAGCCCATGTTTTAATCCAGAGCCTAAACTAGTACCATACCAAATTCGATCAAAATCCGTTCAGAAGTTTTTGCGTGAAAAGCGAAAGAGTAACCAACATCCATCCATCCTCACAAACTTTCACATTTATAGTAATAGTAGAATTATTATCAGTTGATGTTTCATTTGTAGTCAGTATATGTCATAGTCCCGATCTTCATTTAAACGAGTTGTTCTTCTTCTAGTAGGTACACATATTGGTATTTTTGCAGGCAACAACACCGCTGGCGAAGGGCTCACGTTCTACTTCAAAGTCAACAGCTATCCGATATTTATGAAGGGCTCCAACTGGATACCTTCGCACATCCTGCCCGAACACAGCTACAACAAGACGACAAGTAGGAACAGAAATAATACTGCTTTTACCAAATTGTATGAATATTTTGCATGTTAGATGACAGACTTACAAACATACATACACACTGACTTACATCCTCCTAACAAACTTTAGAATTTTACATAGTAGATAAATAGTCGGTAGTTTTACATCAAGGAATCAAGATGATACCTTACCCGGAAGATGGTGTTAAAATGTGACACTAACACATTCCAAGGATTGCGCCGCGCTTTGATACCTTCCCGTATTTATCTTATAGCATCTATAACGCGAGATTATGGGGATTTTCGAGTCTATCTGGGTAAACTTAACAAAGTCAAAGTCAAAGTAAAAAAATGTTTATTCAAAATTGGTATCTTTATACACTTTCGGAATGTCGGTCTACATGATGCCTCCCACCGGTTCGGGAACTAGTCGAAACCAACTAACGTTATCGAATGTCAATTGTATGGGCGCTGTCATAATTTTCATACAAATGTCTTGTTATTGTTGTGTAACGTTATGTTTACGCAGCTGTCAATTGTTCCTGCTAGGCCCCCAGATCTGACAACTGTTTGGACCTGTCATACCGAAAGCGACACCCGGCGTCACAAAAAGTGTGTAAAACCATCCTTGAGAGTTTTGGATAGGTACACCCTCCGCCATCAGACGGTGTCTCGCATGCCCATCAGGTGACTGGAAATTATTTACAGTCGACCACCTCCTGGACAGCGCGGTGGTCACCCACTCGAATATGATCCGCGTGTGGGGCGGTGGGCTGTGGGAGGATGAGTACTTCTACCGGCGCTGCGACCAGCTCGGCCTGCTGGTGTGGCAGGACCTGCTGTTCGCCTGCGCCATGTACCCCGCGCACCCTGAGTTCCTAGAGTGAGTCATGTTATGAGGCAGATGAAGCAGCTGATCTGGCAGGACCTGCTGTTCATCTGCTCCATGTGCCCCGTGCATCCTAAATTCCTAGAGTGAATCATGTTATGGGAATTGCTAGTCTGGCAGGCCCAGCTGTTCGCCTGTTCCATGTACCTACCCCGTGCACCCTAAGTAGGTAAGTATTTTTTGTTATTGAATGGAAAAACGATAGAGAAGTCACAAGGAAGAAGTATTATGTGAAAAATTGGGTTCTTCATTTCTCAACACAACTGGTGTTGATAAATGACTACTTATTTACATCAAAGGGGGTAGCTACTGTCTACAGGCATTAGAAAGGACGACAATTTTATTTAAAAAAATATCGTTGAAGATACTATACATATGTATCGGAAGCAAATAATATTAAAAAAAACGGAATGTGTGCTGGGACACATAGTAGAACTAAACCTTATGCAACAACATTTAACACATAGAATACTTTTTATTCCGAAAAAGTAGTGTTCCCGTGGGATATATGTGGGGACTATACGTATTTAAGCGCGCGAAACCACGTACAAAAGCTAGTTTTTATTATAAGGTAATTTTAGGCTAGACAGCAAAAGTCGTAATCTCCGTCTATATAGAAGTTTCACTTCAAAAATTATAATTATTAAAAATGGGTATTTTTCGTATTATAATAATTATAATATAATAGATATTGCCCGCGACTTCGTGCGCGCAAAAGGAAATCTCGAGGGATACTTCATACTCGTATATTTGCCACAGTAAAAAGTAGCCTATGTCCTTCCACGTGGTCTATTCTATATCTGTGCCGAATTTCATCAAAATCGGCCCAGTAGTCTCGTAGCCTATTCAATGCAAACAAACAAACAAACCTTTCCTCTTTATTATATTAGTATAAAAGAAGTTCCTTTATACATTACAGTCAAATAAGTAATGCTAAAATTCATTTTTATTCTTCCCTACAAACTTAACTTGACTACTTAACCTACAATTTCGGAAACGTTAATTATATATTTCTATCAAAAGAACAATTTTCCATCATTTTGCTAAACGATGGCCCCGTGCGAGTTTCTTACGCCGGTTCTTTTCGGCGGGTTAAGGTTGAACCGGTGGTAGCATTTTCTGTTGACTTTCCGAAAAAAGCTTGTTAAATTTCATTTGGATTTTTTTTTCATTTCATTTTCGTTTTCAGCAATGTGAAGTCTGAGGTCGAACAGAACGTGATACGGCTGCAACACCATCCGTCGGTAGCCGTCTGGGGCGGGAACAATGAGAACGAAGTCGCCCTTCGCGGCAACTGGTACGACACGGAGAAGCAGTTCGACAAGTACAAGCGAGAGTATATCACACTATACGTCGACACCATCAAACCCATCGTCGAGGCCTTAGACCCTACGCGCCGGTACCTAGTCTCCAGCCCGTCGAACGGGGTGAAATCCGAGCAGGACGGCTACATAGCTGAAAACCCGTACGACCCGCACTACGGCGACACGCACTACTACAACTACGTAGCCGACAATTGGGACATCAACATCTATCCCAGTACGAGATTCGCGTCCGAGTATGGCTTCCAATCGCTGCCGTCCAAGTGGACATTGCAAACAGCGAGCAACCTGCCTTCGGACTACAGCGTTGACAGCGAGTTTGTAGCTCACAGGCAGCATAGCCCAAACGGGTACTCGTTTATAGAGGCACAGATCGGCAGGCATTTGGCCCTCGATAAAAATGATGCCAACTATTTTGACAAGTTCATCTTCTACAGCCAGGTATTAAGAAACCAGTATCCGCTTATTTGTTTCAAAAATAATATTTACATATTAAGGCCGGGTCTATAATATGACTCGGAATTCGGAACGCCCGGGAAAATTAGGAGCACTGAAAATAGAAAAAATAGTTCAAATAAAGTTGAAAATCGAAGTGTCGAGTGTCAAGCTGTCGTATATGAGATTGACATTTGACTCGACACTATAGTGTTAATCGATTTTCAGCTCGATTGTATTTGCGCAGAGTTCTATTTTCAGTGCTCTGGATTTTCCTCGACCTTACGAATTCCGGACAATATAGTACCTGGCAAGGCATGCCATAAATCATTGTGCATTTATTTTAGAATCTTTCCTTTTACACCAAATTTCGCATAAGTAACGAGCAACTTGCTTGTAGATAATTCAAGCGATGGCAATGAAGGTGGAGACAGAGTTCTACCGACAGAGCCAGAGAGACTGGTACACGATGGGCGCGCTCTACTGGCAGCTGAACGACGTGTGGCAGGCCCCCTCGTGGTCAGGAATAGGTGAGAACTACTCAGTAGCCCAAGCACGAACATTCATCATCGAATAAAATATGTAAATCATAAAAGCACCTAGTAGGTATAAGTAGGTATACAATTTTCATTCAATAACGATACGAATATTATTTCGCAAATTATTCAAGCTTGGGCTACAGGAGGCAAGCGAGCAAACGATGCAAGCAAAAGAGATGGTCAGATGGTAACAAATTCCTGCAAAGGATATCACAAAAGCGCGTTGTCAAATTTTATTAGGACTGTGATTTATTTAACTTGTCAAAGTACCGTCACCGCTTTAAAGCACTTTACATTGTTACAGAATACGGCGGCAGATGGAAGATGTTGCACTACTACGCCAAGTCGTTCTTCGCACCTGTACTGGTGTCACCTAGGAAGAAAGTCACGGGCGACATTGATGTGTATCTGATCAACGACAGATTCTTGCCGATCACCGAAGCCAAGATATTCATCGACACATTCAGATGGGATAGCCTCGTGCCTATCAAATCCGAGAACTACACTGGAAACGTGGGACCTTTGCAGAGCGAAAAGCAAGTGTCCCTAGAACTGTGGGACGAGAAAGACAAGGTTGAGATTTTCATGCGATTCTCTGTGAAGGCTGATGGAGTTGATTATTCTCCGTACAATTACGTCTTTCCGGTACCACTCAAGGACGTTAAGGGCTTAACTGAGCCTACGATTAAGGTAAGCTCGACTTTGTCCTATAGACTTACTCTTAGCACTTTCGCGACTTCCGACGAGTCATGTTATGCGGAAAAGTTAACTCTATTTCACGTGCAATGAAGTTCAAAATCGGAATGCAAATGGGCGACAGAGACAATTTTATTGCCAATGCGCGCAAGCACTTAACGTCTAAGCCCCGATTTCACCAAACTTCTTAAAACGTGCTTAATACTGATTCTTTCTACCTCTCTCATTCAATGAGAATGAATTATAGAACGGGACAGAAATATCTTAAACTGTAGGGCATCCCTTAACCTCGGTTTAACGCTCTTAATTCTAACTAAATTAAAACTCGGCTTAATTCTTACCATCGGCATCGCATGATAAAAAATTCCATACCTATCGAACCATTTTTTTGTTACCAACATCACGTTTTATTTCAGATAACAGTACATAAAGCGGAAAAAACATCGGATGGTCAAAACAAGTTCGTAATCAACATAAACGTCGACAGAGTAGTCGCTTTCCTATGGCTGGAGAGCTGTCACATAGACGGACGCTATACTGACAACGGGCTAATACTGACCGAAGCTCACACGGTGGTGGTGTTCCACACATACGATGACGTCACTGCCGCTGAGCTACAGACTTGTATCACTGAGAACATACAATACTATGCGAATAAATAATGATTAATATTAGCATTTACTTTTTACCGACTTCCAAAAAAAGGAGGCGGTTATACGTTCAGCTGTTTTTTTTGTATGTTCAACGATTACTCCGCCATCTGTGGACCAATTTTAAAAATTCTTTATTTGATGGATAGGGTATAATCCCAAATAGGTCCTTTTGACATCAAAGTGGTGACTTGATGATGTGATCCATGATAATTTGAGGGAACTCCTCGAAATTTATATGGACAAATATAGTGATTTTGACATTGTCTTTAGTAGTCCTCCAAGCATATGATTCCAAAAAGTAATATTTTGCACCAATGTATGCCCTGGATCCAGAAGTACTGAACAGAACTCCTGAGTCCTTATAGATACATGTTTGGGGATTTCGGCGTTGTTTAAAGAACTGCAAGCATATGCCATCATATCACTTATACTTTATAGTTTTTTTTTATTTATAATCATCATCATCATCATCACCATCGTCACACGAAACACCAACATTACATTATGATTACATTACTACCTACTTATCAGAGTTTATGCACCGATATCAATGTCTTTGAAATTTTGCTATTGCCAAAATTATATTCGTGATCAACATCATCACTATAGTATATTTAATGCTTACTGCTACATTTTTGCCGCCGACTATAACAATAGATAATAATAATTATTTAATAATATATAGTATCTAATCATGGGCATGTAAAAAGTCGGACCTGCGCCTAATCTCTCGCCAGTCGTGTCGGTTATCCGTCCCACTGGGTTACGAGAGTAAAAGGAGGAGAGAGTGCTCTTGTGTACTGCGCACACACTTGGGCACTATAACATAACTCCTACGTAGCTGGCCTGGTTTCAATGAAACAGGCCACCGTCACCGAAACCGGTGTGGGGAGCTATTATTACGCTATTATCTAATCATTATCATCACTGGTGATTGTTTAGTAGGTCCACAGATCGGTAATGCTAATTTGGGGAAATACCACGGTCTCTCAGAAAACTGGCATGAAATAACGCTTGAGTTTGTTTTATCGAGAAGTGAGAATAGCGGAGGATTTTTTGTATTTATAACTATCTTAAAATGTGTTCATAATAATATAGATAAGTAATTTTAACCATTTAATTTAATTTTTTATTTTATTTTAAATTTATTTATTTTATCGCAATCCAGCGATGAAACTCTTTGAGCCTTCTAGGTACTCTGCCTGGTGAGGACGACCTGGGAGATTTCTTTTTTTTGTAGCTCTTTAAGTTTTGTAGTAATTTTTTTTAGTACTTATCTACTTTTATAGTTTGTAAATATTTTAAATACATTTTAGGTACTATTGTGAATTGCAAAATAAATAAAATATAATTTAACTAAAAAGAGAAAAAATATTATTTTTTAACAAAAAATTAAAACCGGCTTCCCATGTAAAAATGCACAAAAAAGTATGAAATTAAACTTATAGGTATTCTAAATAATTCCCCTTTTCAATTCGGATAAAATTTTAACTATTTCTGAACTCGATCTTCATAATTTTGAAGTCGGTGCCAGCAAATTTGAACGCGAGTTCTATAAAATATTGTAGGATATTGTTTGGACTGGTACCGACTTTAAAATTAATAAGATTGAGTACAGAAACAGTTAAAATTTTAACAAAATTTAAAAGGGGTATTATTTAGAAAATAAGTTTTATTTCATATTTTTTGTGCATTTTTACATTGGAAGTCGGTTTTAATTTTTGTTTATTCTATAAGTAATTGATAGATTTTACTTACCTACAAATTCTACAATCAGTTGATTGATGTAGGTACGTGTCGCCGCGCCAGTATAGAACAAATTTTTGGTATAAAACGTTTTAAATCTTTTGTTGCCATGTAACTGTATTATTATATTATTATTTTATGGATTATTTTACGCTTACTACGTCACCATGATGGCGCCACCATAGACTTTTCACTAATCAGTGAATCAATCAAATCAAGAAGTTACAATAAGTAAGTCACGGTAGCGCCACAAGTCTTCTCGCTAACTAAATCACCACGGTGGCGCCACCAAAGATTTCTCACTCACTGTTACCATGGTGGCTCCACTGATCTTCTAGAGCGCTAAGGCACGCCAAGGGCCCTATGGATGGATAGGAAAGATAATAAAAAAACAAATAGAAATAGCAAATAGGTAATTTATTTTCAACAAATACCCACAATGTGCAAATGGAAGCTTTGCGTTAATATATTTTGGACGAGTTTTTGCAAACTGCTAAGGGCTCTTTTTGCATAATCATAAAATGTTTAAGATGACGCGATTCACTTAAAGTTACCATACAATTCTCCAACGTTGAAAAAAGATGGATAACCCTTAGTTGGCACTACGTACCTACTATGTGTAGTCACCCTAAATCTCGTAGTATTTCATGCGATACTATAACAAGAATGAGCATAAAGCTAATTTCTTAGTTAATAAGCGTAAGAAATCCTAAACATATTTTGACAAAGGAAAACCAAATAACGAAGCATTGAAAATAAGAATATAATACTTACATGCAGTTTCGTAATAATTATAAAATTATGCATAGCGGGTTTAACCACAAGGTTAAAACTAATTAATGCATTTTATTCTCACAATAAAACTTTAATTTTTTCTTAGGATGAATTTAAATGCGGACACCATTCGCACTTATTTTTCAGATATTATAGGCGACGCACTACGATTAGGTTTCATCTAGGCACAAGTTATTAATATTAATTATTAGAATTCAGTTATTAATATGCCCTTTTGTTAGTATTATATACTTGTGTGTTTATGTTACAAAAACAATAAAGTCTTACCGCTGGGACGTTCAAATTTGTAATGCTTTGCGCGCCACCCCGGGAACGAGTCTCACCACCGCACGCGCAAGTCCCACACGTTTGAACGCTCCAGCGGCACAACTATACAAAACCGTAGTTTCATTCAGTCTTCGGCATAGATGTATTCGGGAGTCTTGTCCACGTTTACATCATAACGTGTCTCGAGCGCAATAGTTCGTATTTGACAACAGAGAAGCCTCAAACACATAATAATACGAACATGATACCTAATAATATAGTCCCGTAGCACTCAATGAACCCTTATAGTTTCGCTCTGTCCAACCGTCTGTCTATCTGTCTGTCCGTATCACAATGAGTGTTTTGTAGTATCAATTAGAAATGTAAGCAAGTTACTACTCTTCTTTTATTTGGTGTTGAATTTAATTTGGATTCAAATAAGTTTTTTTTTTTATGTTATAATTAAAAATATATTTTGATGATAATTTTTATATTCGGTATATTCAAAGATGTACTTACTAAATAATTTTTTTCATTTTGGTAGGGCATGCGGCGTCATATGGAAGTCTGTTATAATAATGCATGTATCAGGTTTAATGAGACAGTAATAAACGTAACTTCAATCCTCCCACCCTCTAGCTTCTGTAATTATTATGAATATAAATGATTAAAATTTGGTACAGTTACTAGGGCGGGTCAATAAGTCCGTGACTTTTTGAATTTCTAACCTCCTTACTGAAAAAGCAACACTACTCCTGTCAACAGGCATCTGTCAGTTGACTCCTATCAAAATTTGAATTTGCTGCGTCAGTTAGTTTGTGTTTTACAGCTATCTTTATCAGACTATCCAGTAACTTAAGTTTCCTTAAGTTACTGAAATTCCAATGAAAAAAAGTGAATTTCGTGTGCTTATTAAGCATTATTTTTTGCGAAAAAAAACCATTACCAAGACCAAGGCTAAGCTTGATAAATACTATGGGGATTTTGCACCATCGATTTCAATGGTAAAAAAGTGGTTTACTAAATTTCGTTGTGGCCGTACAAGCACTGAAGATGCCGAACGTCCTGGACGCCCAGTTGAGGTCTCTACACCCGAAACAATCGAAAAAATTCACGATATGGTGTTGGCCGACCGAAGATTGAAAGTGCAAGAGATTGTGGAAGCCATAGGCATCTCGCATGGCTCAGTGGTTTCAATTTTGAATGATCACTTGGGCATGAGAAAGCTTTCCGCAAGTCGACCACAAACGCAATCGTGTAACAACTTCACAGGAAGGTTTGGCGTTGTTTAATCACAATATGGAGGAGTTTTTGCGCCGTTTTGTAACCGTGGACGAAACATGGATCCATCACAACACACCAGAGACCAAACAACAGTCAAAACAGTGGGTTTCTAAGGGTGAATCGGCGCCAAAGAAGGTCAAGGTGGGTTTGTCAGCCAATAAAGTTATGGCGACTGTTTTTTGGGATGCACGTGGGATAATCCACATTGACTATCTTCAAAAGGGAAGAACAATTAATGGGGAATATTATGCCAACTTATTGGACCGCTTCAATGAGGATTTGAAAAAAAACCGACCTCATTTGGCCAAGAAAAAAGTTCTTTTTCACCAACACAATGCAAGGGTGCACACATGTGCAGTTGCCATGGCAAAAATCCATGAATTGGGCTATGAATTGCTCCCACATCCACCCTATTCTCCAGATTTGGCTCCGAGTGACTACTTATTGTTCCCAAACCTGAAAAAATGGCTCGGTGGAAAAAGATTTGACTCCAATGATGAAGTCATCTCGCAAACAAAGGCCTATTTTGAGGACCTCGACAAATCATATTTTTTGGAAGGGATAAAAAAATTGGAGAAGCGTTGGACAAAGTGTATAGAGCTCAAGGGGGACTACGTTGAAAAATAAAATGATTTATTTATCAAAAAATCTGTGTTTTATTCCAAAAGTCACGGACTTATTGACCCGCCCTCGTATATATTGTGTATAGGTTTCGGTTTTGTCCTCAAAGAATATTATTGGCGGTATAAAATAATAATATTTTTATACTTTAGAGGTGGCTGGCTTGCTATGCATATGAAGTGGGAATGAAAAATATTTTTTCATTCTACCCCATCATATGGGGTATCGTTGAATATGACTTTTTAAATGAAGGCAAGGTTTCATACCTGACTTTTTTTGCACAGTCAATCATTTTCGAGTAATTGCCGTCCAATCCTGGCATTTCTAAACTATAAGAGATCGAAAGTTGCAAGTTTACATGCTAATAAATAGGTCATGCTAGAATCTCTTCAGGAATATTATTTTCAGCGAAATTGGACAACTTTTGAAGTAATTCAAAGAAAACCTACTATACGCGTTGATAGGTACGGAGCCCTCCTTAGACACGCTCTTGGTTTGGTTTGGCTTTTGAACCTTATTGACAAGTAGTCAAAGGTCTTCAACTGGTATACCGGATCTGTCGGCGACCGTACTCGATAACCATAGAATGTACCATATATTTTGGTACTTTATCACACAATATGACTTTGATATTTGACGACCTCTGTGGCTCAGTGGTTAAGCACAATTAATTTTAATAACATCTGATAACAAACAATAATTTCACAGAATACTGGAATCATTCAAACAAACTTGAATAAACTTATATATTAGCATAATTAATTTAATAATTTACATAAACAAAAATAATAAATAATGAGATTAACATAAGATTTTTTGTTTGTTGTTTTTTTAAATTGTATTCGATCGCTTTAGAATGATGCAGTTGGTTGTAAAACAAAAAAGTTTTTTTTGTTTTTTCAATAATTTCAAAAGCGCAAGATTTATAATTAGCTACTATTGTAATGAAAATGGTAATTTCAACATTAAATGACCATAACTTGGTGTTAATGAACGTAATTAATTAAATAATTATAAATTGCTACTTTTATTAATTAAATAGTGACGTATATATGTTTTTTTTTAATTATTACCAAGATTTAAGATGTTACTGTATGACGCAGAAAAAGCGTCACACATTTTTTCCCTAATTTAATTACAATTCCACAAAATATATTATAATATTATTTTCTTTGGTACATAACGGCAGTCTGGTAAGTTTTTTACGATTTATTAGTCAAAAACAATATAACAGATAGTGTATAAAACAAAAGAGTACAGACAGAAGACACAATTTAGGTATGTAAAGAAAATATCCAGTGAAAACTTTAGCCGATACTCACTATGTCATACATTCAATCTCAATAAATAATCTCACTCCGCTGTATGCAACAGTCGGAGTATACAATAAGTAGCAAGATGTAGACATACCTATGTAACATAACATGACGGCGTAAGCTACAAAACACTTGTAGATAAGGTACACATACCTATGTAACATAACATGACGGCGTAAGCTACAAAACACTTGTAGATAAGGTACACATACCTATGTAACATAACATGACGGCGTAAGCTACAAAACACTTGTAGATAAGGTACACATACCTATGTAACATAACATGACGGAGTAAGCTACAAAACACTTGTAGATAAGGTACACATACCTATGTAACATAACATGACGGCGTAAGCTACAAAACACTTGTAGATAAGGTACACATACCTATGTAACATAACATGACGGCGTAAGCTACAAAACACTTGTAGATAAGGTACACATACCTATGTAACATAACATGACGGCGTAAGCTACAAAACACTTGTAGATAAGGTACACATACCTATGTAACATAACATGACGGCGTAAGCTACAAAACACTTGTAGATAAGGTACACATACCTATGTAACATAACATGACGGCGTAAGCTACAAAACACTTGTAGATAAGGTACACATACCTATGTAACATAACATGACGGCGTAAGCTACAAAACACTTGTAGATAAGGTACACATACCTATGTAACATAACATGACGGCGTAAGCTACAAAACACTTGTAGATAAGGTACACATACCTATGTAACATAACATGACGGCGTAAGCTACAAAACACTTGTAGATAAGGTACACATACCTATGTAACATAACGTGACGGCGTAAGCTACAAAACACTTGTAGATAAGGTACACATACCTATGTAACATAACATGACGGCGTAAGCTACAAAACACTTGTAGATAAGGTACACACATAAGGTACAATCTCGATGTTAAAGTCTCATTCAATATCTTAATACAAAACATATAAAAATATATTCATTTCACTTTCATAAGAATATCTTCATAATGTATGATGCATATAAATTATGCCATTCTAAGCATTCGAGATAGGTCGATTCTTTCTCGAAAGATCGTTGAAATTCCATTCCTATATCGTTTAGTCCAATCATGCATTTCACAGGTAAGCCCCGAGCCTGGAAACAAATATTATACCTACTTTATATTATATATTAAGTAATATTATATATTAAACTGTATTATATATTAAGCATCAGTATGCTGCATAATTAAAGGTTAGCCTTTCGAGCTATGCGACCGCGACGCGAGACCGCGACCGCTGTGCTGAGTGCGAAACAACGCCCCTAGCGGCAAAAAAATGGTAACTAATTCAACGCCATACAAATTGTTGTAGTTAACTTCTTCACGGCGAGTAGTGAAAAAAACTCGCACACAGCACACTGGCCACGCCCACCGGTCGCGCGTCGCTGGTCGCGGGGATTGTCCATGCTCCATATAAATTCATACTGAGCAGCGGCTCCGCGAAGCTGTATTGGTCTCGGGGCGCGGTCTGGCGTTGCGCTCGCGCTGCATCAGAAGGCTAACTTCAAATATGTTTACAACTTCCAATTCCCACACACCAGTTACATAACGGTCTATGTAACAGTGCAGTTTCTCAACGAGTTTGATAGCCAGCAAATGTTATTTTGCACTAGTAGTGTATGTTACAGGCACCAGAGGTCGCCCTGCGGTCGAAATTCGCCCATGATAATTCATAAAACGTTTAAGTTTGAACTTTACAGGGTCCTATTGCCTCATAGAAAAAAAAAGAACAAAATGCTGTGACAGATTAACAAACGTCAATGTGTAGGTAACAAAATTGTATCTATCGAACGAACGGTAGTGTGCGTTAATATTATCTTAGGTAGTGTGTGTTGATATTTTTAACCATTATTAAATAATAGCTTTCTGCACACCTTCCTCCACAAAAACTTTAACTGTACCAAATATCATGCTTCTCAGTCCGCAAAATTATCTTAAAACTGTACTGTTTTACTTCCCGTTTTAATATAATTACATTAATATTATGATAACTGCTGTGCGGGATTTGTGTGATAGTTAAGAAGAATAAGAAGATATGGAAACTCATGCAGTAATTCTAGCATGCCTTGGGGATGCATAGTCGAATAATGGGTACTGACATATTACTCATGCACTTGTATGCAGATTACACGTGTGATGTATGCAACTGAACAATTTTTGGTAAGTGAGTAATGAGTATGCAATAACATTACCAGAAATAGCAGACGACTCTTATAAATATTAATTCTACAACTATTATAAATGTTAAAGTTTTTGATGATGGATAGATGAAAGGATGGATGGTTGTTTGTTCCTCTTTCACGCAAAAACTGCTGACCGGTTTTTCATTTGAAATTTGATAAGGTAATAGTTTAAGTTCCGGATTAACACATAGGGGGGACTTTTATCCCGAAAAAGTACAGTGTTCCCGTGGGATGCTGTATTTACGCGGGCGGGCGGGCAAAAACTAGTTTCATAATATGTATGAAAAGTAAATTCATGCAAGTAAAAATAATAATGTTTTAAGCCCTATGATTTCAAATTAAGATAACGCACCGATAGCACAGATCAATAAATCCGAAGGCTATAGCAGAGATGCTGATGTTAAATTGCTAAGTATTTTAAACCCAACTATCCTAAGTAGGTACTACTATTATAAATATAAAAGTTTGTGAGGATCGATGGATGTTTGTTACTCTTTCACGTAAAAACTACTCAACGGATTTTGGTTAAATTTGGCATGGTATTATAAGCTCTGGATTAACACATAGGTTACTTTTTATCCTGAAAAAAGACGGTGTTCCCGTGGGAACATATGTCGTCGTAAATCGTGCCTATTTACGCGGGCGGACCCGCGGGCAAAAGCTGGTGGAGTTTATTGTCAAGCTACCATTGCCGTACAAGGAAGCATGCTTTGCACTTAGTATTCACGTCAGAGAGCTTGTCCTCCATGATTCTCAGGCGATCGGTACCTACGGTACGGCGAGAAGTCTCGCAAGAAGTTGTCTGTTCGAAATTGGGAGATATATATTATATTGTCACTTAGGGTCAGCTCACAGCGGTTTTAAAAAAGCGATTCAAAATAGAAATTTATTCACTACACAAAAAGAACGTTTCATTGTAAGAGCGGCGCCGCGCCGCTTTCGAATTTCGAAATTCGAACACTTAAAATGAAACGTGTATCTTCTTGTGTAGTGAATAAAGTCCAGTTCTGAATCGCTATGTTCAAAACGTCGCATTGCATCGCATCTCGGTGGGAACTGGCGAACTGGTGGGAAGTTCGTGACATCTGACAGCTGTTTGACACGACTAGGACCCGACTTTTACGAACTGCCGCCTGGTGGCAGAAAAGTGTCGAACATTCTTATTAATTCTTATTGGCAGTTTTCGAAAACACTTCCGCCATCAGATGGCACCTTGTGTGAGTCGGGTCTGCCTCCTAGCGGCAGAAAAAATATCGAAAATCCTCATTGATTTATAACACGAACTAAGCTATAAGTGATCGAAAGCTTTTCTGGTGAAAACAGGCACAGTGATCTAAAGCAAGAGTTAATACACACCTTAATTTAAACATTCCATTATCGACCTATGTAAATAAAAATGTTTATAGAAAACTACATTATCAAATGTTTTATTTTGTACATGTAGACATAGAAATCAACAGACAAGTAAATAGAACATTTTCATTTATGGGCACTTCGCTCAGAAACTGCACGGGAGCTGAAAACTAAAATTTAACTGTCGATTTCTACGTTTAGGTACATCGAGTAAAACATTATTGTAACCAATTGTACACAGGAGGTAGGAATTTTAAATGGCTACCTCATAGAATATATTATGAACTAGAATAAGTAATAAGAAGAACACACCAAACAGTTAAGTACTAGCTTGCAAAAAAATTTTCAGCCTGAGCTTCAATATCAATTAAAACTTCTAAAAATAAAATTATAGGTATTGTCAAAAAGTCATGCAATAATATCACAAAATCATGATAATCTATCGTGTCTAAAATTAAAAAAATCAAAACTTATAATATCGTAAATAATATGCATATTTTTGTGGTACCTGAAAGTTAAAATTTTCAAAGAAACAAACTTGTTGTTGATAATATTTTCAGCAACAATCTTAAGAATGCGTAAGCATAACAATTCTTTAGACATTAAGTACTTACTTTATAAAAGTAAAAAATAATTCAAGTATAAAAAACGCAAAACTTGCAAAAAGACATTCATAGTTTTAAAGAGAAAAAGATTATGATTAGTTTAAAAGTTTTAGACACACCTAAGACCTAACATTTAAAAAATCAAACGAACAACCATGGAGACAACGTTTTATAGAGTACGATTGCCATTGCAAAAATATGGCTCGCAACCGCCATCTTATGAGTTCACGTATAATGGCGGCTAGAGGCCATTTTGTGCTCGTGTAACGGCGGCCGATGACCATTTTGTTTACCTGACGCGCGAGTGCAGCGCCGCGCGCTCCTCGGCGGGCGTGTCGCGCAGGAAGGTGGAGGACATGTTGAGCACTACCATGAGGCAGCAAAGCAGCAACGGGCCTAGGATCGCGCCCTCGGGACCTAGGTAGAAGATACCGCCGGCAATCGCCAGGCCCGTCACGTACGGGTGACCACCGCTGGAGGAAAATAATGACGTAGGTATTATATACGTTAACACATGATAAGCTTTGTAGCCTACAGAAATTAAGTATATTCTGTATTTATACCGCTATCGCCTAAGCTCCATAGAATCATAAACACAGCAAGCTGCAATCATCTTGACTTACATCCCCACTGCTGGGGCTCGGGTCTCTCAGGATCAAGCTGTACCTAGTGCAACACGCTAACGTGCCTGCACTAAGCTAACTAAGCATTAGCTAACTACTTTAACAACAAAATACTATCTCTTGTCTAAATTCGAACTCAAACGACACTCACTCTTTGATCTCAGCGTACACAGCCGCATCTAGGAAGGCGATCGGCGCAGCCTGTGCGACCAGAAGCGCGCAGGCGGCGGCGGGGCGACCCTGCAGCCACACGTCCAGCCCCGCCGGCAACCCCGCTAGGTACGGGCCCAGGAACGGCGCCGCGCCCAGAACTGCTGCTAGAACTGAGGGGACATTGTGTTATGTGACGGCGCGGGCGCTCAGTCTACGGGACAGTACTGCCACACAATTGAAAACTTTAGTGATGTAAGGGCGCTTACTGCTCAATATCTAGCTAGAATTAAAATGAGCACTTATATGGTATGTGAGAGTCTGCAGTAGCAAGATGGCGCTCAAATAGTTACACCTAACATTTTTAATTTTTTATTTAATTAAAAATGTTAGGCGTGTAAATCATGTTCAGTATGTTTTCGCCGATAGGGTAAATTAACTACATGTTTTTGTAATAATTATTCATTACGAAGTAGCCAGAAAACACATAATTAAAACAAGTATGAACTGATAGGTATGAGGAACAATTTTTTATTATCCAAAAATAACAACCTAATCGTAGAACATAAAATAATAAATATAGACGGTTAGCTCATACAATCTAGTGTCACGACCCAGCGATTACCACGAACTAAATAGTAGATTAAATGTATGTCAATATTATTTGGAGAAAGAAGTATATGAAATACAAATTGCTTGGTGTATATGATATGAGAAAATGTCCTCAGTGTTTAGTCTGTATGTCGACTCTTGGTGTACGCAACTGAGCATACACGTATTTATAAAACTCCAACGCTTTCTGCTTGTCGTACTGCACGGTATTTTTGCATTGGCCGCCGACGCAGCGGTTTATATACTCCTCTTTTGATGGAGATTTGTTAGTTCTGGTCCCACTCGTACTTCGGAGAGTTTCGACGAAATCGCGGGACGAGTCGAAAACGACCTTTACGGTTGTTCTATTAGTGACGTTTACACGGTTATCTCGTAGCAGATCGTCCTTATTGATGGCGGTCATCGCGGCGCCACCGTGCAGCGTGTTCGCCTGCCTTATCAGATAGAACGTGGGCGCCTCCGTCACCTCCCCCTCCGTGGTCACATCATTATTCGAGTGCTTATCGTTATAAAGTAAGCACATCACTTGAGGATCGAGGTTCAGATGACACATGTCGTTCTCGAGTAGCAGCTTAACTATCTCCACGGGCAACACGCACGCGTCCATGTCACATGTGTTATTGTTGGATGTATTCAAAATTATATCATTGAGATCGTTGTTCGAGTTCAGGAACGATATGCTCCGGCATTTGCAGTCGATTTTGTTATCCCTGTACTCGACCACTGTGTTTATTTTGCAGCTGCCGTAGTCGAAATATAGCGATAGCGGCTCGACTTTTACTATTTTATTTCTCGTAAATTTTATTTCTTTGTTGAAAGGACTTTTAGCGCACTTTATTCCAGACAGGGCGTTGGTTTTAAGTGTGTTTATGTTGTTATCGGAGATGTCAGTTTTAATTGCAGATGTCATTATGCAGTTCGCGTTAATTTCTTTGAATTTATTTCCTTGTAGCAGTAAAGTTTCCGCTGTTATGTTTATAGCATTCGCTCTTATATCACCAAAATCATTACTTACTAGTTTCACTGTATGTGCATTTTGTATTGTTACGCTTTTGAAGTCCAGATTCAATATTTTACTGTTAGTAACAGTAAAGGCAGTTTTGTTTGAATTTGTTACAATTTCAATTCCTTGGCTGTCTATATCGCTGATAGTAACATTTTCAAATTCCACACTATCTACTTGCGTCACATTAGAAATCGCTTTTGTATTTATTATGTTAATCTTGCTGTTGACCACGCGCAGTTTTTTAAAGTGTGGTGTACCCATACATTTCAGTTCCGTATTTGTTGGGGCAGATTTGAAAATATTCCTCGGAAGGGATACTACCTCTCTGACATTTTCTATGGTAAACTCAGGCGGAGTCTGTGCTATGGTACTGGATAGAGTTATAAACTCTAGCCTATCGCAGTCATTAATTTTAAAGTGTTGTACTCGGGATGGCCTCTGCAGTGTCGGGCAGTCAAGCACGACTCTTACATCCCTACAGTTTTGTATCACAACACTAACGGCATTTTCAGTGTAGAAATCCTTTAGGTACACTATGAAATCCTAAAAAAAAGACAAAAATATATTCTAAATGGAACTATGTTTTCAAAAGTGTAACCTCAAAATACTTATGAAACTTCTTGGAACTCCTTTGAAAATTATAACCTCAAAATATTTACTTACGTTGCTGGCGACCAGTGAGCCGGTGTACACAATTTCGGTGGCATCACAAGTCCAGGGCTGCTGGCAGCCGGTAAAGTTGATTCTCACACCCAGGGTAGTACAACACAGTCCACAGAACATCAGTATTCGACCTAACATTGCCACCATGGGTGCATGTTTCATATGTTTGTTTTATCAGGCAGTACAAAAATACACGCGTATACACTGTATAGACTCAGAGATAAATGCTGGCTTATTATTTTTTATCATCACCAAGTGTGACTAAATTACTAGGTATATGACCTGCGCGATAAAAATTACTAAATATTTTATAAATAGCCCTGACTAGCAAAAAACGATATATACGTCTAATTCTAAATATTTACTTAATCTTATACTTTAAACGAGACAATCTTGTGTATCAATCGTATAACAATCGTAATCTCGGTAACCGCTGCAAGTATTTCCATGAAATTTAGTATGCAGGGAGTTATGAGGGAGAAAAATTGACCTAGCTAGGGTCTTATCCCTGGGAATCTGCGCATTTTTATGTACTTAATATATGTTTTTTATTTCGTCGTGCAACAATATATCAATAAATTCAACTGTAATATTATGTCAGTCCGATTGGCTGTTTGGTAGTAGGTTGTAAGGAAATTCGGAATGTGGTGGGTTCGAGCCCCGGTAAAATATTTTTGTCATTCTTTTTATTTGTTTTTTATCTACCAGATGTCCGAGCAGAGCTCGGTTACCCAGGTAGTTTACACTTATGACACACTTGGATTCAACATGTTAATAACAATAATCCACTTTAACCACATATTTTATAAGTTTACCAGTTTATTATTTCTATAACTTCTAGAACGAGCGACAAATACACATCAAGTTCCTATGCCAGTTGGTCGCCGTTGTAAGGGTATTCAATGTGTCGGAACATACCTGAAGGCAAATAGACGACCTTGGCTCCAAAGAAATTGTGCACCAGCCACGTCCACAGCCCGTAAAACAACGCCATTTTGAACGACGCGCGGAACACCTGGAAAAAAAATGTATAATAAAATAGTGTTGTTAGTTGTTACACTTTTTTATTATTTTAGAAACGAAACTCTCCCTAGTAGAAGTGTTCTTCTACTAGGGAGAGTTTCAAATTAAAAACAAGACTTCCAAATATATAAGTAGAATAGTCAATAAGGGCTATTCAGATACTAGTTGCGGGTCGTGCGGACGAGTTCACAAAGTAGTTACGTTGTGTTTTATGCAAATAGGCTAGATGACTATTTTTTTATTGCATAAATGAATAATACTCATAAATATGAGTAACTTCTCAGAAGAAACAGTAAATCAAGAGTCAATATTTTTAAAGGTACAGCGATTTGTACCTATACAAAATTTCCCAAGTCTCGTGAAAACGCTTCATACTAAAGTCGTATCTAGCTGTGACGTCACGCCTAGGTTAAAGTGCATGAAGTATAAGGCCGCAGGAACATATTTGTACATATTTGCGATATTTGAGTGTTTACGTTCATACTTACGATAATAAATATTTTTTTATTTGATGTAAATAAACTAATGATGTAGGTTTTGTTTACTAATTTAGCAAACAAAAATTTAAAGTTTTTTGTACTTTTCAGATGTCTCTAATTACTAAACTACACATAAAATATTACAATTTTTTACATTTACCAAGTAGTAATGCCTCAATATATCCGAGTATATTAATTAAACTAAATAGTTTAGATGTAGTCATCATCCCTATTAAACTCTTATGATAGAGTAAAAGTTCGCATTGATTTGTCAAAGAGGAGGAACAATTTCCTCGTGTCTTAAGTCAAAACTGTAAAATACACGTACCCCCCCAAAATATTTACACCACGGATACGCTAATGTTGCAGTCTTGAAGTGTCCCTATCAAGTGGCTTTTTCAATCTATTGAAGACAGCAACATGGTTTAACGTATCCGTAGTTTCAATGTTTTTAGGATTCCGTAGTTCACGTCTCGGAACCCTTATTGTTTCATCATGTCCGTCCGTCTTTCGGCTTACCGTCCAAACGTTAAGGGGTTAGAACGATTAAATTTTGCATGGATATGCATTATGTTTGTTAACCACGTCGACAAAGTGCTAAAATAAAATCACGAAAAATAGTAGGTACCTCGCCAGTGCACGTAAAGTGGGGATGAATTTTTTTCTCGCGTCTACCCCGTAGTGTCGGGTATCATTAGATTGGTCTTTTAAAAACATTGAGAGGTTGCTAAGACGAGTTTTGATTTAGGTAACTGTTTGAGAGTTATTCAACTTTAAAGCGCATTTTTTTGTTGAAATAGGGCGTCCCATTATGGTAGTCGACTTAACTTTGAAAAAAAAAAAACTTAAAACCGGCCATGTAATGTATTGAAAGGCCAGACTCGTTGACAACTGTCTTTTATTTATATTTTTCTGTTATATGAAAACTACTTACTACGACAGGCCAAGTGCGAGTCGGACTCGCGCACGAAGGATTTATAAAAAACGAATGCAAAACAATGTCTCTGTTTTTGTTTGGTAGAATTTTTAGGTGGAAGGAGATAAGGTTCAGGTGTTACGCGTTATCATTTAAAAGGGCATTACATGTAGCAGGCGAATAACTGAGAAACGGTGCAATATCGGCCACAGGTGTGGTTGTTCAAATGATTTGACTTCACCCCCTGAATCTCCATTTCACGGATTGACTATCTTCTACCATTTGACTTCACTCCCCCGGATCTCCATTTCACGGATTGACTATCTTCTACCATTTGACTTCACCTCCCAGATCTCCACGGATTGACTCATTTACCAAATACCTTCTTTAGCCTAAGGGTTTTAAACTTTATTTAAGATAAACAAAAATAAAAAATAAATAGGCGATCGGAGGGTCTAAAAAGGCCACTCTAGGTGTTTAATATTATGTTTAATTATTTTTTTTTAACTCGTATTATGTGCGCCATTTTACACAATTCAATTGAAAACTGTAAAAATTGCTGTTTTATAATACGATGAAATCAGAGCCCCTATTCTCGTATTTAACTTAGACTTTCAACTTACCATCAATTCATTATAAATTAATCATCCTGTTATCATAAATTGACCGTAAGTCGGTATTCTACTACACATTTTAGTACATTTAAAATCCCAACACAGACATTTTGAAATTACATTGACTACAAAATATAATATACAAAGCGAGTACAAAGACAGCTGTTGCTTGACGTTGTTGTCCAGTATTGCCAATTATTGTCAGTTAAGGCGCGTCTCCTGCTCGTATTTTTTTTAAACATCATCAAAACACAAAATCATCAAAATTAGGGTACGCAACGCATACACAATGTGAATATTTTAGGTTTCTTAAATTGTTCATGATAATTATATTTATAGTGTTATAAATTATATAATTATTAAAGTATAATATTGTATATATTTATATTATGTATATTAAGCCCTAGTATGTATGTATTTACGTATATATGCATTAAATATTATGTTTATTGTATTATAATATATATTTCATGTTTATAATGTGTATACTGTGAGCACAATTATGCCCTTCTCCAGCAATTTAATCCGTTCTTTCAAAGGTGGTCTGGAAGAAATTGCTATTTAGTAATAAGGCCGCCTTTGTTTACTATCGCTTATATATTGTTAATATGTATAATATGTTTGTGTAGCAGCTGATTGTGCACAATAAAGTATATTTTCAATTCATTTCAATAATTGCATCGCTGCTGAAATTCATCGTTTGACGTTTGTTTGAAGTTAAGTATAATTTCTATATGTGAGGACCTGTAATTGGCTTTCTAATGATTAGAATAGTTTTATATTGTTATTACTGATAGCTGTTGGTCTTCCTAACAAAATAACATAAAATAAAATACCATTTTGCTGTTTGATAGGATATACGTACGGACTGTATCAAACAAGTATCGAAGCTACATTATTGGTGGATTAAAATAGCAGAATCGACCTTCAGATGAAACATGTAGCCATTTTACCATTTCACGATTTTTGTATGGAAAAAAATATATGAAACATAATATGAAACACCTAAAGTGGCCTTTTTAGACCCCTGTTTGCTTTACCTGGTTAATGGCGACCGAGAGCGCGATGCCGAGCCGCGAGCCAAAGTTGGGCTGCACGCGCGTTATGACCTCCACCGGCTTGTAGAACGCGCTGCTGGACGCCAACAGGTAGAACAGCGTCGTGAAGAACACCACCTGGGAATACATACATATATATATAAAAAGAACAACCGACATTGTCAAGCATCAAGCGAGCTGATGATGATGAATTATAGATAAGAATTTTGTCACCCTTCGAACTCTAAACTAGATTAAAATCGGTTATATTTGTTAAGGAGCTAAGATTCCACAGATACACAGACACATCAAACTTGTGACACCCCTCTATTTGCATCGGGGGTTAATAAAATATGTTTTATTCAACAACTTTGATTCAGACATATGAACCTGTTCTAGGTGTATATGGCAGGTTGGGTCATTAGGACATTGTCTATCCGTCTATGGTCAACATGTACCATGTTGATGAACATGTTGATGAACATGTTGATGATGGCGCCGCTGCCTCTGAGCAGCAGTGACGTCACGGCACCGAGCGAGCCCGCCAGCAGCGAGACGTTGCTGGCCAGCGGAACCCACACGCCTGTCGCCAGCGCACTCGCGTGACCAACACAGTAAATCCACGTACCAGGTTGATGAACATGCTGATGATGGCGCCGATGCCGCTGAGCAGCAGTGATGTCATGGCACCGAGCGAGCCCGCCAGCAGCGAGATGTTGCTGGCCAGCGGCACCCACACGCCTGTCGCCAGCGCACTCGCGTGACCAACACAGTAAATCGACGTACCAGGTTGATGAACATGTTGATGATGGCACCGCTGCCACTGAGCAGCAGTGACGTCACGGCACCGAGCGAGCCCGCCAGCAGCGACATGTTGCTGGCCAGCGGCGCCCACACGCCTGTCGCCAGCGCGCTCAGCGTGCCCACGTTGGCGCGCACCCACATCACTAAGCCACTGTAGTCGAACATGTCTGCCAGAATAATGTAAAAATATATTTTTGAAGCGAATTAAGTATTTACAATTGCTAGAAAATAGAGAATATTCTGGGACTGTGTGGTATTCTTATCTATGGAGCTGCCATTCAAAATTTAATTACACCTTTCGTGAGCTAAATGATTACGCTTAGTGAGCACTCTGATGAATGGCGCGTGTCCAGGGCGAGTCACCGCCATTTTCAGCTGCCATAACCAATTTCATTTATTCATTAAATAAAGACGTTAGAATTCAGCAAATAAAATTAGTTGTATATTAAAAACTACTTGAAACAAAATAAACACACTCAAACTAGAAATAGTATCGAAACAGGATGCTAAAATGTTTAAGGTTATACACAACCTAAGGGCATACACCGCTAAAAGAGGGAATGAAACTGTCAGAAAGCTTAAATTTGTGCCACAATTTTTTTAATTGGGAAGAATGATGTATGAAAAAAAAAAAATGATTGCCATGACATGTTTTATACAGTGATCAGATTACAAAACAATGACTGTTGCGTCTTGAAAACCATCTTCTAAGGATGCAACAAGAAAACCGCCAAAACTTGAAAGTCTGCTAACTTACTCGAAGAGAAAATACTTTCATACACTTGTTTTAACATTGTGGACCAAAGTGTCGGTGAGTCTGTAGAGTAAATAAATAACATAAATACATCCACAACTTGCCAAAAATATTATGTACAATTGATTCTTCAATATACAAAATACAGATTCAAAAGAAAGTTTTGTAACTTCTTGAGTTACAATAATAACACAGTTACGACAATAGGTTTTAAAACGCTTTTGAAAACGAACCCTTATTGTACTGTCCATAAAGTCTCTCACTTTAAAATACAAGTTTCCAATAGATGGCGCTTTAAGGGAAGCGGCATCTATTAGCCAAGATTAACATGTTATCCCAAACAGCACTCCGGAATTTCAAAACGTCACTTACCGGGCATAGCCGTGACGTCATTGACAAAATTGTCCCATGAATCCTGTACGGCTGTCCCATCGACTTGCGGGCCAGTGGTCGCGGCAAAGTGTCCCGACACCCAGCTTTGGTACACTCTGTCCCATATCTCTAGTACTTGTTGTTCCACCTTTGCAATCTTCTCAGGATCGCCTTCTCTGAGTATACTTTTCACCTTTAGAAAAAGAATTACACCAATTTAAAATAAGATTTTGTTATGATTTTATTAAAAACAATGATACTAAAATATTAGAATGTAACAAATAAAGTGTTACTATTTACATAGTAACATTATATTTCATTACAATTTTACTATCATGGTTATCTAATTAATGGTTAAGTTTTTTTACAGTTTAAAAAGCAAGTAACGGCGTTTACGGAAACACCCGAATATCAATCCTAATGCTGTAAAGTGGTCAATTATATATTATCAAATATATATATAATAAGAAGATGGAAATGTAGTGCTTCGTGAATCATTGGTTCGTTCGACTACCTTTCTTAGTTATTCGACTGCCCTGCCCCAGGGCAGTTTTAAAGGACGAAAACGCTATATGTTACTTCTATTTAACCGTACCAAGTAATACCATAGAATGAAGAAAAGTTTTTCCTTTAAAAGAATGAACTACTAGCCTGATCCACCTATATACACAATAATACTGATTACACAAAAATAATAATTAGATAAAGACACATGACATAAAAAAGCTTTACGACATCACATCATACACTTACATATCTCATAATCTGGATATTTATACGGCAGCATGAAGAAAATAAAATATATTTATTATAATATATATATATATATATATAATATAATAAAGAATAATAGATAAGAAGGCAAAATAGAAATTGAACTGGATTACTATGCTAAAGCAATACAACTATTACCATTATACTTTGTCATATTAAGCCTTTGTATACAAACAATGCAAGCTATGATTAAAATAAGTAATACTAAATTAAACAAAACAATAAAAAACACAGACTACTTACACCAGTTGAGATTCCTTCTCTGCCATACGTGTAAGCATTGTCTATAAGCGAGTCGAGCTTCTCTTCCCAACCCTCGGGCAAATACGCGTGAAGTTCACTGTTTTGTACGAATGTACTGTTCAGTAGGCTGCCACTGAGTTGGACCACTACTATAGCCTCAGAGTATATCTGTAAAATAATAAGTTATAATCATTTTACAAGCTTCAGATTACAGTCAGTTCATACCGCGACGAGATGGGACGCGGTGTTGCAATATTTCTACACAAGAAGATACACGTTTTATCACAAGAATTTTAATTGTCAAGTCAATCAAAGTCAATGGCGTAGGCGCCGCTCCTGCAATGAAACATGTATCTTTTTATGTAGTGAATAAAATTCAATTTTGAATTGCCTTCTTAAAATTGCACATGCACGTACACATGCACTTATCGTCGCGGTGTGGATTGACCTTAATAAATTTTGGTCTGATCTATGGACTTCACTGAAAAGCTCACTACAGTATATATATACTGCAACTACTAACTCCGGCAAAAGTGTAGTGTAGCCAGGATTTACTGTCGTAACTACCAAGAAAGTTATAATACAATCTCAAGGGTGCTTGAGCAAAGTAGAGAGAAACTCAGACATACCTGTATACAAATAAACACAATGGCAACAGTCAGGAACAGTATAAGGCCGACTATGACGATGCAAGTGGACACTGTGTCCACTGACTCGTACGCCATGTCCTTTATACTCTTGTTGCAAATCGACATTATACGACCGACACCGCGGATCTGTGCCGGCAATAATGCCGATTGTCTGTAAATAAAAAACCACGTTTATTGTGTGGAAGCCCCAGTAAATATTTTATTTACTTTTTTTTTTGTTTTTGTTGTTATAGGGGTAACAGAAATATATCATCTGTGAAAATTTCAACTGTCTAGCTATTGCGGTTCATAAGATACAGCCTGGATACAGTCAGACAGACAGACGGACAATTAAGTCTTGGTAATAAACAAATTAGCAATTAAGTCGTAGTCCCTTTTTTTCCTTTGGGTACAGATCCATAAATATAATCATTTAAAAATATTTGATTAAACAATACAATTACAAATTTCAGATAATGTTTCTTTTAAGCTTTTCATATATTTAAATAAATTAAATTTGTAACATTACTTTTACAATTTTAAGATAGTAAGTAAATATTAATTACCTTTGATCCCACCACTTTTTCACCTTAGACTTAAGATTATTTAAATGATTTTCAAAGAATAGCCAAACCCCAAAGAAGTTTAATAAATTCTTAAATATGTGGATGGCTAAAAAGAATAGCATCACAGGTAAGAGCCAAATATGTTTCCAAACCAACATACAGAAGCATGCAGAAAACAGTAATTTAAAATAGAGTGCTGTTTCATCATCAGTAAAGTTGTTACGTATGTAATTATCATCTAGTGATTGTTGTCTGTATGATAAAAGTCGGCTATCATTCTTCGTTTTCATCTTTCCTAATGGTAGTGCTGACATAGTTCTTGTTTTAAACAGCATTTTGGCCTGACTGACATTACGTATTGGATTCTCATCATTCCCTGCCGCCCAGCTGCCTCGTTTAGCCAAAACATCGCCCTCAGGAGTTGTCGGAGAGTCTATGTCCGGTGTTGATTCTTTCTCACTGTCTACTTCTGGTATAGTATCTTCTGGTTTTTCATCAATCTTCCGATCTTCCAGTTTTTTGATGTTGCTGTTAGTGCATGTCAGAACATCATGCAATGCAGTTGTGATTGATGTCTCAGGGTCTGTAATAAAGGCAATAAGGAACTATCATATTGTCACTAAGGTAACAATAGCTTTAAATATGTTTAAAGTAATAATTATGTTACTATCTTAGTTGTTTACTACTTTTGATTAACCTATGAAATCTTTTATTTCAGGTTTTTTTAATCCTTTCTAATGGATGTATGAATCTTTGTTACACTTTCACACAGTAAGTACTAAATAGATTTTGATAAAATTTAGTATTGCTAGTAGCTTAATTTCTGGATAGATTATTACCTTGTAATTGAAATTGTTTGTGAACATGTAACACTTCCAGTACAAAACCTGTCACCGCAATTGTCTGCAGCAGCACAAACATGTACACTCGGTATGATCCCGCTATATTGGACAGGAAACTAGCAATGACAAGCCAGAGCACATGAGAAGTTAGCCGGAAGAATCCTGAGTTTTTAGGAGACCACAGGGTGTAAACACTAATTATGTATGCCAATGCTATGGTTAACGTCTGAAAATTATAAAAATAAATGACTATAAATAAGAAGGTAAGAAATTCGAAGATTGAAATTTAAAATACAATACAAGTATGCTGCTATAAAAATTTAAAAGACTTACAATGTAAGAACTGCAAACATTTATTAAAAGTGATGTTGAAAATGCAATGAAACTGCTCAGTTGCCAGAAAATACAGCACAAACTCCTTGGTATTGCATTGTATAGCCAGGGCAGGATGAATATTGCCGACATTATTGCTATGACAGTCTGAAAAATAAAATCCATATACCTATATAAAAATTAAAAAGCAAAGCTGATTGACTGATGTACCAACGCACAGGCCAAACCCTTAAGACTAGAAATTTGAAATTTTGCACACATATTTCTCATAGTCTCATATGCATCCACTAAGGAAGGATTTTTCAAAATTAAACCCCTAACATATGCCCGGATAAAAGTTTTTTTTTAAACTATTTATTCTTTGGATATATTTGCATGGTATTTCGTAAAAAATAATGAGTTTAGTATTCCAGCATTTTCTTTATTTAACCCCTCAAAGGTGAAAATAGGGGATAAGAGTTTTAAATTATTATAAAGATATCATTTAAAAACCAATTTCACGCGAGTGAAGCCATGGGAAAATGCTAGTAAAATATAAATTATGAATCTTGTAAATAATATTATTTATAGATTTTGATTCTCATTTTAGAGAACTCACTTTGTAGTGTTTCCTGAACTGGTTGCCAACAGTGTCCGACGCATAGTTTATAACACTGAGGGGTGTGATCAACAATGCAAAGACCATGGAGCTATCGCTTTTGTCCAAATTCTCAAACCATGTTTTGATTTTCCTTGATAGTTTATATTTAAATGGGTGGAGCAGCGATCCAACGAGTAAGGCCCAAAAAAGTGGTTTGAAGAAAGGTTCCAGTATTAAAAACAACACATATACTGCAGCACAGCAAACAGCAAGAACGAATAAAGCGAACGCATTATAAAATCCATGTTTCATTGGCTTTTCATTGCCTTCGGCTATTCCACCGATTATGTTAAAGATATTTTCAAACGGAGATTGCTGCATCTTGACGACACTATTCTACCACTTATCCTTAAACTATATGATAAATAGAATATTATTCGGGTGGGGTAACTACATTAGAATAAATTGTAAATCGTGAGATCATCGTCAAAAATTTTCGGTATATTTTGAGTTAGTATTGTACGTGTCAACTGTCAGTTAAACATGACAGTCGAAACCAGATGGCAATTTTTTATAACCATTTGCCAGTGTCAAGTTAAAAAGGCGGGCAATAGAAATGTCGTTTCAATTTTCAACACCGTATAACTAAATTTGGACTTAACGACTTGTCTGAATAAATAGTCAGCGCAGTCAATGAGTCAAGTCAGTCGATTCAGTAAAGTAGTAGAAGCTTTACTGAAAGTTCCTAGGGGTTTGGGGGAACACAAAATAGCACGTTTTTTGAAGTTGTGCCAATAATTGCTCACACTTGTGCACGTTAACGAATATTTAATGGTTAATATTCTACCAATATTACACATAAAGAACCTAAATAACACAAATTTAAGGAACATGTACAAAAAATCACAATGTCACCCATTGAATTCCCCGGAAAAACGCAATAATAAATAATAATAAATAAGTAAAAACATTTATTTCAGACCAAGTCCATATTATATTTAGCCAGTAAAAAAGTTATAAAATTACAAAAGAAAGAATATATAATATTAAAAAAAATTGAAATTACACACGGTGGCCCGCACTACTTCAGCGCATGGAGTTTAATCCATCGATGCAGCAGTGGCGAGTCCCAGCGGTCCGCTAGAGCGCGCACCAGGGTCTTGCAACTGCCGCACGTGCGCCGCATAATGGAGGCACAGCGTGCGCGCATTATGGTGGCGGTGGGGAACCCCGCCGTGCTTGACTCCGCGAACGTGGCAAAGGCGCAGTGTCGCGGCAGTCGCATCACCGTCCTATATTATTTTATTATTATTAGGTATTTATTTATTTATTTATTACTTCATACCAATAATCAAAAAATATTAAATAAAGACCTACAAAACTAGCAGCAGCAGTGGCGAGTCCCAGCGGTCCGCTAGAGCGCGCACCAGGGTCTTGCAACTGCCGCACGTGCGCCGCATAATGGAGGCACAGCGTGCGCGCATTATGGTGGCGGTGGCGAACCCCGCCGTGCTCGACTCCGCGAACGTGGCAAAGGCGCAGTGTCGCGGCAGTCGCATCACCGTCCTATATTATTTTATTATTATTATTTATTTATTTATTTATTACTTCATACCAATAAACAAAAAAATATTAAATAAAGACCTACAAAACTGTTCTTCAGTTTGTCTGTAGGATCAATGTTACAAAACTTAATATTATAGACAGAGTATAAAAATAAAATTAACAAGATACATCATTAATAATACTAATAATACAAAATTAGATATTGTAATAAGAAAAAACAAGCAAAATAAAATTAGAATAATGATTAAAATAATGTTTTAGGTGGTGAAGGATGTACAATAAGGTAATAAAGTAAAAAGGTGTTTGTACATGTTTTTTTGGAAGGCTTTTGTTTTGGTCTCGTGTCGAATATCGTTGGGCAAGCTATTTAATACATATGGTATCCTTTTATTTAAAGTTCGGTCCCCAAAGTAGTTAAGAACTCTGGGTACCTTATATTTGCCTTCCGATACCGACCGAGTACCATAGTTGTGCTGCAGTAATTCTAGGTTATGGATATTATTATGGTTGTGGTTGTTAATTGCCAAAAGGTATTTGTGTTTTAAAGTAACTGGGAGAATTTTACAAATTTTAAATAATTTAGAATAGTCGCCTTTACAAATAGATTTGGTTTTTTTACTGACTATGAGTTTTAAAAATCTTATTTGTAGAGATTCAAGTTTATTTAGATAACTTCTAAATGTCAGACCATAACTATCAAGGGCATAACCTAGAATTGAGTCAACTAATGCAAAGTACAAACACCTTAATATGCTTCTCGGTACTTTTAGACTTAGATGATAAAATTTTCCTAGGAGAGTTCTTAATTTGTTTGTGATGTAGTCTATATGACATGACCAAGAAAAATGTTTGTCTACTTTGACACCAAGGTAAGTTATACAATCAACTTGTTCAATAGGCTTACATTGACAATTAGTATGATTATTATTAAGGCACGCAAAACAATGGCTATACATTGGGGGCGAATTTGAAGTGCATAAGTAAGGAGAATGTATGACAAGTAATTTTGTTTTTTCTGAATTTAGAAGTAAGCCGTTGTCGTGAGACCATCTGACCACAGTATCAATGTCTTGTTGTACTAAGCGACATGTTTCTGCCAGATCGGTACCAGCGCGTAGAGTACATAAAACGTCCGCGTACATGTATGATGAGCAGTTGAGTATTCCACATAAACTGTTGACGTGTAGTAGGTAACACACTGGCCCACACCCGGAGCCCTGTGGAACCCCATATTTGACCGCAATATTGTCGCTGAGCGTGTTGCCTACTTTTACACGGTATGAGCGCGAAGTTAGGTAGTCCCGAAACCATTGGTTCAGCGGTTGCCCCACTCCACATTCGTCCATTGTATTCAAGAGGGTTTCTGTTTCAAGGTTGTCGAATGCTTTTTTGAAATCATAAAATATTGCCACAACAAATTTTTTATCCCCTAAATGTGAGTTAATTTCATCGGTAAATTTTGCTAATAATTTGTTAGTGCTTTTACCTTTCTGAAAACCGTATTGACATTCGGTCAGAACTCTATTTTTATGAAGGAAATTTCAAAGTTGATTTACTACACATTTTTCAATAACTTTGTCGATACTAGACAGTATAGCTAACTAAGGGTCTATAATTAGTGATGATTTTATGGTCTCCTCTTTTGTGAACTGGACGGATGATTGCTTCTTTCAATTTCGTGCTGAGTAATAGATAAATTAATTAAGCTGGCTATGATAGGGCTAACTTTGTCGGCGACAATTTTTAAGTCTGACATGCGTACCAGATCACTATCAGGTGATTTGTTTACATCCATTTTATCAATGACTCTTTTGACGTCCTTAAAATTTACTGGTTGCCATCTCATGCATACATCTGATCTAATGATATAGTCATTTCTTGTTAACCATTTATCAGCGCATTTATGTTTTAATTCGTCTATCTCTCTCGAAAAGCTTCTTGCAAAATTGTCACATATTTCTTTTATATTATTACTGTTATCCATATATTTTAGTATAATATCGTCTAAAGATTGTTTGTTATTCCCTAGTAGACTATTTATTTTTTCCCATATTTTCCTAATATTTTTGTTACAATCTAATATACTCTTTTTATCGTAAGCGACTTTACATTTATTAATAGCTTTTGTACATTTATTCCTATAGTTTGTGTAAGACAACCTTTATATTAATCATATTTTTACGATACTCCAGACATGAAATAACCTATCTCTTTCTTTTATCATGAGTTTCAAATTAGCATTTATCCAATATTTTTTATTTCTTTTGTTTTGCTTTAATATGGTTGGTTGAATTTTGTAACTTTCGCTATATATATTAGTAAAAATGTTAGCAAAGGATTTGTATAATTCAGTTGGGCAAGTTATACTTAATAAATCATCGAAGTTGGTTGATTGTAACTTTTCTCTGACAAGGCGATTGTCTAAAATACGTTTTGTGTTGGAAGATAACGTTGTGTCGAGTGTTCGTCGGAGTGAATCGCAGGATCCGTGTCAGATGCATGTCTCCATTCAATTGCTGCGGATACATAATAGTGGTCAGATATCTTATGCTTTATGACTGGTGAGTCTATTAAGGCAATTGGAGCTCTGATGTATATATGGTCTAAACATGATTCTACTATCTTATCTAAAAGTATTTCTCTTCGTGTTACATCATTTACACATTTCGTGAATCTATATTCTGCTAAAATATTTTCATAAGATATGACACGATTGTCGCTTTTATTTAAAAGATTTATATGTATGTCGCCACACAAGATAATTTTAGAATGTTTCGGGAAACTATCAAGTAAGTTACGCAACTCATAAAAAACTCTTGTATCCTATCACGTTTAAAAAATTTGGGCGGCCGGTAAAGTGATATTAAGTAGATTTTTTCTCCATTACTGTTAAATTTTACTGACACGCACTCTGCTGAGCGCATCGTGCTAGCAGTTTTGATCGCAGGTGTCTCAATCATAGATGCTAGTAGCTCCGCTCGTGAATAAACTAATACTCCTCCTCCTTTCCGTTCTTTTCGCGTATATGAATGAACCACAAATCCTGGGATTGTATAAAATAATAATAAAGTAAAATTTATATTTGGCTCTGTGATGATGATAATGTCTAGTTTATTAAAATTATTATTTGCTTTATATGCTTTATTATATTGCACGCGCAGATCACTGTATACCCACTGCGTAAAGTTGACGCATAGACTGCACGTGTAGAATGACTGGCAGTAAGTGAGAGAGGGAGACTCCTCTCGCTCGACGCCGGGCCCCTGAAAAGGGCCTTACGGCGGATACCAATACCAGGGGCAAAAGCCCCTCTACTTGGGGTGACGCGCCCAGTACGAATACTGGACGCACGAGTCATTAGTTTTTGGGGAAGACCCCCCGCGGCAGAACGCGGGGTAAACCCATGGGAGGGCAACAGCGAGAACAAGGGAGTGACGCAGTGCCAATCCAGGCCCGACCAAGACCAGCGGTCGGCTCCAAACGGCGCGTGAGGGTCCCGACCCGGGGGCCGAGAAAACGTGTGTGGGACCACTCCCTCATACGCCGTGTTTTGCCGGACCGCGGAAACAAGCGACCTGGGGGAAAAAAGGAAAAGGGTATAAACTTCCGGGCCCCGACTTTTAATGTCGGGGGGGGAAGGTACGCCCCGGGGACGACGGGGTGGCAATAGGGCTGCCACTCGTCAGGCCCCGGGCTCGGTAAATGAAAGTGCACCGGCATATGGGTTTGCCGGTGAAGGGGAAGGTGTGGGGGGATGCAATCCCGAAGGTGGTGGTGGCGTGGTTGCGCCGGGGCGCATCAGTGCGCCTGGGCTCCTCCTCTTCGGGGGTGGCGGGGCGGGCTGCTTGGCTCCGCTTGGTCCTCTGGGGGGACGGCGTCTCTTGGCAGGCGGTGGCGGTCGGGCGGGCGGGCGTGCCACGGCGCCAGGTCGGACAGCTCGACCAGGCGCGAGGCATCCGCGCGCGCGAACAGTTGCGCGGAGAGCTGGGCCGCAAAGGTCTCCACGCTCTCCACCCTGAGGTCCACCCTCGCTATGGTGGTATTACGGACGTACCACGGTGCGTCCGCGATGCGGCGCAGCACCCGGTTCTGGGCCCTCTGCAACAACCCTTTCTGGGGTGCAGAGAGCAAGTGGTGCCACGCGGGAGCCGCGTACGTGAGGCGGGACCGTACGTACGTCTTGTAGAGGGCTATGCGCATCCTCAGGGGGATCTGCGGGGACGCGTAGGCCGGACGCAGCTGGGCTACTGCCGAGTTCGCCTTCTTCACCGCCGCTGAGCACTGAGGGGCCATGGACAATCGGCGGTCGATGATGACCCCGAGGTATTTCGCCGTCTTACCCCATGGGATTGCGGCGTCACCGATCTTCAGAGGAGCCGGAAAACCTGTTCTCGTAGAGATGGCGAGCGCCTGGGACTTGCCTGCGTTTACAGATAGTCGCCATTTGCTCAGCCAATCCGGGAGAAGGTCCAGCGTCCTCTGAAGTTTGACGGCGGCGTGTTCTTTGGTGAGGGAGCTGGCGATGTACGCCGTATCATCGGCGTAGAGCGCCGCGATGGTGCCGGGGTGTGTGGGCACGTCGCTAGCGTACAGGTTGTACAGCGCCGGGGAAAGCACGCTGCCTTGGGGCACGCCAGCGGTGATGGGGCGCTCGGCGGAGAAAACTCCGTCCACGCGCACCTGGAACGACCTGCCGGAAAGAAATGAGGCAACAAGCCTTACCATCGGGGGAGGTACATTGGCTCGGATGAGCTTGCAAAGCAGGCCCTCATGCCAAACACTATCGAACGCCTTTTCCATGTCCAGGAAAACGGCGACCGAAGCTTCCTTCTTGTTTGCCGCAACGGAGAGATGGTGGATCACGCGTACCAGCTGGAGGGTGGTACTCAGCTGGGACCTAAAACCAAATTGTTCCTCCCGAGGAGGGAGGTGGGGGGAAAGGTGTTTGAGGAACAGGATCTCAAAGACCTTGGATAGGGTGGATAGGAGGGTGATAGGCCGGTAGCCCGCGGCCAGCCTCAGGTTTTTGTGGGGCTTGGGGATTGTTATAATAAGTCCCCTCTTCCAAGTGGAGGGGAAGTGGCCGGTCCTAACAATGCCGTTGTATAGGCGAGTGAGGGCGGCTACCGTCCTGAAGGGTAGGTGTCGGAGGGCGGAGTTTGGGATTCCGTCAGCACCGGGGGCCTTTCTGGGTTTCAGCCGAGAGAGGGTCCTTTGGACCTCCCTCGGTGAAAAGGAGAAATTTGGGGGGGAGGGGGGGGAAAGTAGGAAAGCCTTTACCTCCTCGGTTACCAATTGGGCGTGTTCCGTTGCGGTCGTGGGCAGCGGCGAGAATTGGCGTTCTAAGTGTTCGGCATGAAGGTCTGCTCTGTCCTCTGCGCGGTACCTGTGGTTGCCGTCCGGGTGGAGCAGGGGGTGGACGGGGGCGGTGGCACGGGTGAGGGTGCGGCAAAAGCGGTGAAGAGAAGGCCAGTCCTCTCCGGCCTCCAGTATCCGGCGGGTCCATTGCATGGCGTGCTGGTCCTCGAGCGCGGCTTTTACCTGCGCAGTAAGGCGATTGAGCTGTGCCTTCTGCGTGGGGCAGCGGGAGCGTTGCCATCTCCGGCGCAGGCGCTGCTTCTCCAGCAGGAGGTCGGCGGTGTGGCGAGGGAGTGGGGGCCGCTTGAATTGGCGGAGGGTGGGCGGCTGGGTTGCCGCGTTCATTGCAGCTGTTATCGCCTCGGTGATCTGCAGCGTCAAAGACTCGACGGTCTCTGCAGAATCAACCGGAAAGTTAGGCGTGGACTCGTGCAGCTGCAATGAAAAAGCGTCCCAGTCGCGGACTGGGTAGGGGGGAAGGGGGGGAACGCTAGCGGGAGTAGCGCGTATAATGGCTAAGACCGGGAGATGGTCGGAGCCATGGGCCACATCGAGGACCTCCTGGTGGAGATCACCCGGGAGTTGGTGGGTGATTGCGATGTCCAGGACATCGGGTGTATACCGGGGGTTTTCAGGATAGTGGGTAGGGGAGTATGTACCCACCACCGAGTACCCGACTCGCTCTGAGTCGGCGAGCAGCCGGTTTCCGTCCGGGTTCGGAGCACGAGATCCCCATCCGGGGTGCTTGCAGTTCAGATCTCCGGCAATCACAGTCGGCTCTTCTGATAGGAGCCTGTGGATGTCGGAGATATCTAAACGCGACCCCGGAGGTTTATAGCAGGCATAAATATGCGTGCGGCGCGACCCGAGGAGTACCTCCACTCCGAGGGCATACAGTGATGAGACTGAGGGGGGGGGTAGGAGTTGGTGCAGAAGTTTCCTGCCGACCAGAACGGCTAGGCCTCTGCTGGCTCGCTCACCCCCCAGGAAGTCCTGGCGGTATACAAAATAGCCGGGGGCACTGAAGCGGTCCTGAGGGGACAGGAGGGTCTCACTCAGCAAGGCGACATCCACCTCGTACTCCCGAAGGAGGAGGCGAATCGGGGCCACCTTGCCGCGGACCCCCCGGACGTTCCAGTGGACGACCTTTAATGAAACTGGGGCGTGGGGAAGCATTTGGATATTAGGTTGGCAAAGAGGGTGGCCCCCTCAGGGAGGGCCTTAAGGAGGGTCTGTAGAATATCATCCCCGGCCAGGATTTTGTTGAACACCTCTAGGGCCAGGGAGAGCAAGGCTTGTAAAAGCTGGGCCGTGGTCCTGGGGGGCTCACGGCGACGAGAAGAAGGGGGGACACGAGGGGGCAAAATGGCGGTAGTAATCGCCGGGTTTGCAGGCTCAGTGGCGAGCTCGGTCACCTCAGGTTTGGTGACCGGCTGGACAGCACGTTTGGTGCGCGAAGGGCGCGGAGGGCGCGGGGTACGCTGCGGTAGAGGGGGGGCCGATAGGTTGGCCTCGACCACCGGTGGTGCTGCTACAACAGGGGGGAGGGGGAGGGCGAGGGGCTCGTACTCCGAGTCCGTGGCGGCAGTTGAGGTCGCACCGGATTTGGCCCTCTTCTTGGCCCTAGTCCTGGTCCGTTTCCGCTGCTTCCGGGCCGAGGGGGGGGCGGCGGATGCGGCGGGACGGGGGGTGGGGTCATTTGCCTCGGCCATTAGAGAAGTGGCGGAGGGTGGCGGGGGGGGAACCTCTCTCTCAGAGATGGCGGGGGCGTCACTTACCCTATTTGCTCGTACCCGGTTTGTGGTCCGGGTAGTGCGGGCGATAGGGCCCGCGTAGCGGTTCCTGGCCTCCCTACGGAAGACCGGGCAGTTACGACTGTTTGCGGGGTGGGGCCCCTTGCAGTTAATGCAAGTGGGCTGGTCGGTCTTTGGTCGGGGGCAGTCGGAGGCGGCGTGCTCCTCGCCGCATCTGACGCACGCCAGCTTGCGGTGGCAGTTCGTGCTCGAATGCCGAAACTGCTGGCATCGGTGGCATTGGGCGGGGCCACTCTTTCCACGCCAGGCCTCCACCTTGATGTCCGGCATGTTTAGGATCTCCGTTACCTGATATATTCCCGGAACCAGGTTCGGGGTGCGTCGCAGCAGGACGAAGTAGGAGCACCCGGGGTGATCCTTTCTGGCTAGGATCCGGGACACGTGCTCAACTACGAAGCCCTTGGTGGTGAGATCCGCCGCGATCTCCTCGGTGGGTGTATTAAAAGGGAGGCCGTGTATGCCTACCTTTAATCCTCGGTCCTGGGGTAGCGCGTAAGAGTACCAACTGACCTGAGTGGACTTGCTCAGGTCAGACAGGTACCGCTGCACGCACCTGTATTCGGTCTCGCTACGTGGGGAGAACTTTACCCCCTGTCCTAGCGGCTTCGCGTTGGGGGGGTGCCCCAGGAGGTCCCTGAGGCGGCGGAAGTGGCCGATCCAGTCCTCCAGCTTCTCCACTATGAGTGGGGGGCACCTGGGGGCTGCTTTCGGCGGCTGTGGGGTCGCATCCGTTAAGGGAGCGGTGGTATTTACCTCCATCGGCGAGGCGGCCCTCGATGTGGAGGCCACGGGAGATCCGGAGGGTGCGGGGGCGGTGGTCGCTGCGGCGTAGGTGGCCGGGCGGTCAGCACGCTTGGCAGGCGGCGAGATGTCGGAGGACACCTCCTGCCGCTGCCTTTTGGTTACCTGCGCGGGAGGGGCAGGGGGGGGTGGCATGCTGCTCGACGAGGGAGCCGGTACGGGGGCCCTCGGAACAGGAGCACTTACCCCTCTTCGATCCTCTTCCGGAGGCGAGGCCGGCGAGGACGGGGGAGCGGGCTGTAGGCTCGCTTGCGGTGGTGTGGGCGGTGGGCGCGGGGCGCTCGCCTCCGCAGTGCGGCGCATAGGGCGCGGCGGAGAGGCCGAACCCTTATCGGCTGAGCGGGGCTGGGGCCCAGACTCGCGGCGGGTCGCCGTCGGAAGGCATTGGGGCGGGGGGGTGTCAGTACACCCCCGCGAGAATGCCGAGGACGGCCCGGGGCGAGCGGTGTCCGTACCGCTCAAGCTAGGCTCGGTGGCAGTGAGGTAGGCGCGCTCGGACGTGCGCGAGCTAGACCTCGATGAGGGTCCGCTGCGCGACGCAACCGAGCTGGCGCGTGGTTGGCTGGGGCGGTCGCGGCTAGATGGCCGCGAACCACGGTCGGCCATGGTGGGAGTACAGTACGTACTAATGTACTATACGTACGTGGACATAACACTAACACAATGTCACATAATAATAATACACGCGAAGAAAGAACAACCACATGTATAACGGGAACAAACGTTTAAAAGGTACTCACACAACACAAACACGGTGGGACACTAAACACTAACACGTATCAAGTGTCAAAGCAGTCACGAAAGTGTACGTACTTGCACGGTAATTAAAATTGGGAGGAGGCTGGCTCCCCGTGACCCAACGCTGGAACAACCCAGCGGGAGGCCAAGGGCAGGGCAACTCCTCAGCAGGCGACAATCCACTCGTTATTCTTACGAATAAGGAGTGAATTGACGAACGCTAAGCGGAGTTTGTCGGCACTGCACTAGGATGGGTCGGCACGGGCGTGGAGTGAATGCGGCTACTCGACACGTTTGGGGCGGGGCGACACTGCCGCGGAGTGAGCGAGACACTACGACGCGGGCAGAGCGAGACGGCACGAAACGCGGAGTAAGCAGGAAAGCACTAACACGCACGGGAGACAGGACGATCCTGACTGACCTGAGACTGGCAGTAAGCTTTAAATAATCTAACTTTAACCTGCTAAGTACATCGTGGGAGCCTACGGGCCAACATGTTGCAGCGGATAGACAGTGCTCTGCGCTCTCTGTCTATGTCAACACTGTCGCTTCTAAATATTCTCCGTCACGTAGTGGCTCAGATACTTGAATTTGCTTGACTTTGACTTTTGCTGAATTTGACTTTTTTAAGATTTTCATTATTTAGTAGGAATTCGGGTAAGGTGGTGTAACGTTTGTGAGAAGAAAAAGCGAATTCATGGTGCCTAGGCTTATCAGGCTCAAACATCATGAATTTGCTCCTCTTCGCATTATATTTGAGTCCATGCGCGACCGCGTGGGATTCACAGGTCTTCAACAAGCCTCGAAGTGCGCCACTCGAGGGGCTCAGCAGCACCATATCGTCTGCATAGCTGATATTATTTACGCACACTCCGTTCATATGGCAGCCGATACGTGAGCCGCTTAGCTCCTCGAAACCCCCTTGCCTCACTCCGCACTCCAGCCTGTACTGTTCCGAGAAAGAGTCTCCCCATCTCATACAATTTATATGCCTACTATACCTACTAAACAGAGATATGATCTCACTAGGTAAGCTTGTTTCGCATCTAAATTTCTTCCATAGTATCTCATATTATGACATTAAGTCGAAAGATGTGGTCTCGACAGAAAAAAAACTGCACTGTAAAAATAGAACTCTGCACTAATGCAATAGAGCTGAAATGGTCCGTGACCACAAAAAATCGCTAGTGGGAACGTAGGCTAAGGGTCTTATGGTGTCCCACAAATAGGTAGTGGAAGTTTAATTACAGTTGTAGATCATCCTTGGAGCTACTCAAATCTTCCCCATTTACGATTTATACGATACGATTATTATTATCTATCGTTTCCGAGCAAAGGACTAAATTATTAAAATTAATACCAAAAAATGTGTAGGAGTTTACCTGGCCCGGTAGGTAATTATTGAAGTGGCACTCGAGGGTACAGGCTAGAGTCCGGATCATAGTGGTGTGTAGGTACATTTTATCCTAAAGGGATGTCTTATCTAAAGAAAAAAATACGAATGCGCACGCACAAACCACAATAGACTAGCGTCGTGTCTCATGTGGAACCTTCATGTTGTTTACAGAGTGAGCCCTTACATATCGCACGCTGAGAACGAAAGTGACTCAACTCGAAATTGGCAATTTTTGGGAAAAGACGAAAATGTGTCTGTGGGACTAAGCATTTTCTGTTCATTTTACGATTACACTAAATCATGATTACGAAAGTTATAAATTTCTTTTGCATTATATTGTTTGACTTAATAGCTTTAGATATACAAAATATTTTTTGCCAAATAATATTATTTTCCTATATAAAATAGCGCTTGAAAAAAAACTCGGAAAAATAGGTCACTTTAGTATTAGAAGTTTCTTTATGTCTACTGACCTTTTTAGGTAAAGGTCTGTTCATTTATAATATTGCTTAAGAAAAAAAGGTTATTTCTAAAAATCAGTCAGTTTCCCTCTTATGATTTTGTATATTTTCTCAAAAGAGCCGAATAAGACAGTGAAGTAGAGTTAAATGGCATTTATTAAATCACTTCTTAGACAAAATAGGAACCTGTAATCATCACACTAAACAAAATAATATCAAAATCGTATCAAAAATTGGTAGGAAACAAGACTAAACAAATGACAACATTAACCAAACCATGCTTTCACTGGTTTCGATAGTAATTCCTAAATATAACATAGGTAACATCTATCACGATAATATTTCTGTAACAACAATAAAGTATTTATCGAATTCAACAATATGCCGTTATTAGCACTAACTTATCAGTCTAACATAGTACTTAGTACAGTTTTGTAATTACAATTCGGTTGTATTACCAAATCAAATAATTTTAATTAAACTCTGCTTAATACACTAACTCAGATAAACAAAACAATGAGTACCTACCTACTGTTTTCACTGGTTTAGATAAGTAATTCTTAAATTAATTGTATTATTAGCACTAACTTATCAGTTTAAACAGTCTTGTAGTCATAGTCATCAAATCATTTTAATTAAACTCTGCTTAATACACTAATTCAGACTTTGCTTTTTGAGTGTGACATAGTAACACCACTTTAAATTTTATATTTTAATATTACTCCTAATAATAAGCACTTAATACTCGTATGTATCCATGTTATTTATTATTATTTTTAAGTTTAGTTACTCACAAAGTATTATAAAAACTGGCGTAAATAGTAGGTATTAAATTTTTTCTGACTAAATCTTTGAGATCTTTTCTTTTATTTTCTTTTAACTCAAGTGCATGCTCATATAGCTGTTCAAGTACAATTTCTTTGAAACCCATCATTTTTTTACGTTTATTCCTCATGTCAATTTGAGAAAAAATCTCATCGGAGTATGATGTTTTGTAATAAAAGTGAAACATCTCCGCCTTATCAAATTTAAGTACTTTAATATCATTCCACAAAACTGTTTCTTTATGGAGGTTTTCCTTAAAGTTGTATCCCCACTGCTCCTGAAGTAGTTTGAGATTTAAGAAGAATTCATAATTAACTTCTTTGACTATGAAAGGTTGTCCAGACTTCCGAGCGCTTTTGATCAAGGTAGCAAATTGAACTGGTATGTATATAGGCCCTGCTTTTTCGTTCTTCTTGATTTCTTTTTCAATCAAACTATGCACATTATCTGCTTCATTTTGGGTGTGCCCTTTTATTAGATACTTATGGGTTATACTTTCGATGTTACCAAAATGAGCGACAGCGTATGAATATAAACTAGCTATAACTTTATTTTTGTTCTGGCCAGTGCAGTTGTCAGAATAAAAAGTTACATGTAACTTTTTATCTGCGTTTTTTGCGCTAAGAGTTCGTAAGTAATCAAAAATACATGAGCCTATTTCATTGGCTCCCCTTTGTCCCTGGGTCTCGTCCCAAAAATAACAGTAAACGTCTCCGTAAGACTTTTTATCCTCTTCCCCATTTTTTAATTCTGTTATTGTGAAATCAAGACAGTTTATTTTTGAAGAATAGTAAAAATAACTTGGACTGGGACATAACATGACGGACTGTAAATCATAAATTGCGCAAATGTGGGTCTCGTCAATGTTTCGTCGGTCTGTCCGTTTTTCTTGGCGACAAAGCTCTTTTTCTTGGAGGTGTTTATCATAGTTCGGCTTGAGCAGTGTTTTGTTACTTTCGGGAGCAAGTTCGTACGCAACACACGTTTCACACCTGTCTTTTTTCGGCTGAAAAAAACTTATATTGAAGTCTTTGTTAAAAGTGTTCAAGTATAACCAATAGTCGCACTGTGGCAGACTTTTTTCTTTTTGATCATTGTTAAAATCAGTCCAGAGGTCCCTTATAGTTTTGCTGTCAGATATGTACTCCCTACTTGAAGTAGCTCTCAAATAGTGAGATTCTACCCTCGGTACGGACTCTATGTGTTTCCTGATGCTTTGGAGCAATTCAGGGTCTACCCTCTTTTTGTTGTCATGCTTTCCTCTACCCTCAGGCTCTACGATACCATGGCTATTGGTTTTACTCTTAACGGTTCTCAACTGTCTGTCCGTTATGTCCAAAGTGTTTATGAAAAACAATTTGCAAACACGGATCTTTTTGCCATTTACTGTAAAATAAAAGGCGTTGTTTGGAAGGCGGGGGTTTTGAGCATTTGAATACCTGTACCTAGGTTGCACTTCTATCATGCAAGATCTAATAAAAGCACGCTGTAGTTCCAAATTTGACAATCCCCAATAGGCTTTAAACAGATTAGACCTCTCATCCTCTTTTATGTTATCAAAACATTTAAGTCTACACTTGCTCGTACATGTTCCTTTCACATGCTTAGCTGGAATGATTTTTTTTGATTTGGACAAAGACCTGTAACTTTTTCCGGAGTTTCGTGATATTTTTGCCTGATTCTGTTTCCAGTTACCAGGGTTCCTTTTACGCTTCCTACTTTTTGAGGGTTGCGGTTGACCCGAAGAATCAGAAGATGAAGAGCTAGTACTGGAAACACGTCTACTTCTTTGATTAGAATTTACAGCACGGTATGTTGGATCAGAGTCACTTAGATCCACATCACTTTCATTTGGGTGTATTGGTGATTGAGCGTATAAACGTGGGTTACCTGTTTGAGGTCTTAAATTGCTGGTACTAGGACCAGGAATAGTTGTATTTTGAAATTCACTTGTAACTGAAGTACTTGAAGATGATGAAGTACTGCTACTACTTGAGGATGAAGAACTGCTCGTACTGGAACTTCTTGAACGGACAGCATCTGTAGTTTCCGAAGTTTTGTCAGTAATGTCTGGTTCTGTATTTATTTCTTGACAAGCTCTTTCAGGCTCCTGAAACATGAATAATTTAACATTTTATCATAAGATAGAAAAGTTGATGTTAATGACCCATGTATTACATTGAAATTAATAACTTACATTTAAAGGATTTGATTTTTTGCTTGGGTTTTGTATTATCTGATGTTCTTGGCCCAGACGTGGAGATGTATTTTCGATGATTGAAGGACTAGATGGCATGTTTTCTTTGTCGATTTCCAAAGCCTCTTTAAGATTCTGCAAGCAAGTATAATATTAAATTCTTTTACTAACAATAAACATAACTACACTGACAAAAAACGAAGCATAAATAAATAGTATCCCAAATTACCTCATTTTGCTGTCTATCCTCCACCATTTGAAGAATTAAAGCGCTTCTTTTCATTTTAAGCTTTTGGGATAGCTGACTCAGTAGAAAACATTAAACACTGAAAAAAGTAATGAATTGCACTATTACTGGATGTGCCTATTGAAAAACAAACTTGAAAATATTAAACAGACTTTCTTTTGAATAGCACAAAATATTTAAGAGTATACTTATAACTAAACAGACCTGTTTCAAAATGGGACCATCACTTAGACTAATTTCTTAATAAATAGGTGACCAAATTTGACATATGCCACTGGAATTGCTAATACACAAAACATAAAAGGGACCTATATCTAATCGGTCAGTTTATGAATATAAATTGTAACGTAACTTACCTCCAACATTGACAAATAAACAGACTCAAGGCGTAATCGGTCACTGCGGTACTAAACTTGTAACGTCCTGCTCCGACAACTCACGGTGCAACACTGATTTCGTCACTTTGATTCGGGCGCGGGGGGCGAGAATGCTTGAGTGACAAAGAGACCGAAATATAGCTCTATCCTTTTCTTACCATAATTAGCCAGTTTTCTATTATAAGTATGATAGATTGTACTTTTTTAAGTCATTCTGTATATTTAACTCATTTAACCAAAATTTTGATATCGGTCACTTTCGTTCTCAGCGTGCGATATTATAGGTAGCTCTCGCAATCAGCGTTTCTAAAAAAAGGCATCACATTCTCACTATAATTATTGCACCGCAGGGATTGAACGCGCGACAATGGGTTTGACGACTAAATAGGCTACTTGACCTTGTTTTTATTTATGTCATAAACGCTTCATAATTGTTTCATTACACACAAAAAATAATTCATTATTTTGAAACCTAAAAACCTATAACAAAAATATTCTAAAAGTACACGTTTTAAAAACTGCCGAAAACACATTCGCCATGTTGGTTGATAGATTATCTGTGCTGTGACGTCATACAAGTACTATTTGTAATCTGTGCTATATAGTCCTACGTTCTAAAATGGCGGTGTTACGTTCCGTTTGACGTTTTGCCTTATATAACTTTTTAACATGTCATGAACTATTTATATAAATAAACGTTCCGTTCACTACAACATATTATGTGTTTAGTGTGTTTGTGTCGTCACATCCTTGACGGAAGTTACTTCGAGGTGTTTTCATCAGTATAAATTAAAAAACAAAAATACTTACATGTTTTTAAATCTTTATGTAATTTTTTTTAATCGCTAGAATACATTTTACTAAGTCAAGTACTAAAGGAAATACTCCTTCGATGTATGAAATGAAATATGAGTCAAGTAGCCTATTGTCCCATGACAAACCAAACTCCCACATGGTATTGCATAAATAAATCAATCAATTTACCTGTTTTGTTAGGGTATTTTAAAAGATAAGTATTAGCAGGCGAGGAAAACACAAATCGATACGCTAAATGTTTACAAATATGTATCTAACATAATTACTTATATTATGAGGAAAACACCACACACGGCATGTAATTATAATTGTAAAATATGTGAAGGTAATCCCTTTATTAAAATAAACGAACTAGATATTATAGGATACCCATCGTCGTCAGCCAGTTGCGATTATGTCACCATGATATCAATTAATATTTTCCATAATCCATAATCTTAATCGTCCCCGACGCCAGTACTGGATCCAATTTTACAACAGCAATAATTCCTGTCCGAGGGATAAACTACTAATATATCTTTCTTGGGATCTTTATACAACCAATAAAATTAGTTACTTATACGTATTAAGTAAATACCTAGTTATATTTAATTAAACAACATTTAGCAACATTTAGTAACAAACGATAAAAGCCACAAAGGTCAAGGTGTCATTAAATAAATTGATTGATTCTGCTGATGGCTTCTTAATAATAAGTTGCGGATAAATCGAATTTACGTCTAATCTATAATTCAGATCTAATCCAAACGTAAACAAAAATATTAAATTTAACCAAATTAATGTTCCATTGTATTTTATTATTGCACTGTATAGATGTATTAAATTAAAAAAGGCATGGTAAATAAGTCACATTTACCGTGACTAAGTATGACTATAAGTCACGTTTACTTTACAATTTATTTGTTTTTATAATGCAATATTAATATGTGCAAAAATTATTATAATGACTAGCATTAATTGCCCGCGGCTTCGCCCGCGTGAAATTGGGTTTTAAACTTTCATCCCCTATTTTACCCACCTAGCAGCTGAATTTTAGAACGTAACTAATTATTTTTTCCGTACTCAATTCATACGAAATTTCATGCAAATATGTCCAAGGAATAAAAAGTTTCAAACAAACTTTTATTCCTTATTTTACTCCTTTGGGGGTTTTGAAATTTGAAAAATCCTTCATTAGTGGATGCCTACGTCATATGAGAAATACGTGTGCGAAATTTCAAATTTCTAGTCTTAAGGTTTGGCCTGTGCGTTGATACATCAGTCAATCGGCTTCGCCATTATATATATAGACATACTATCTTTTGCCCGCAGCTTCGCCCGCGTGAAACAGGGTTTTAATTAAAAAGGTTTATTCTGAGGGAAAGCTTGCTAGGGGGTTGCCTTAACATGAGTTAGCACTACGACCACAAAGCCATCGAGCTTCTCACCAATTCCTCGTAGAATCATACACATTAATGATTAGGTAACACCTAGGTAAAGTTTCAGCCAATTCAAACAAATTAAATGCAGAAATTGCAAAATAACTAAGTAGGTACATATTCAAAAAGGAAGATTTTCGTCAATTTAAAAATCTTTTCAAATTTATTTTTCAACATGATGCCAATATTATGCCAAAATAAAAATAATGGTCCCAACTAAAATAATGGTAAATTGAACAAAATATTGAAAATAAATCGATAAAACCAATTTACGTGACGCCGAAAGTAAATAAATATACATGTTTAAGTATTTGCAGTACAACCAAATATAATTTATAGGGCCCCAAGTGGGCCAAACTGTGAGTAAATATCCCAAGCAATTCTCCCAAACAACTGACAAGACCCCCAACGGAGGAAGAAACAAGGCCTACAACAGAGGCAGGAACGAGGCAACTCCGAGAAGCCGTATGCTAATTTTTTGGCGAAAAGTGAGCCCAGGAACTGTCCCACGCTCAAGCCTACATTCCCCCAGAAAATGAGCTTAATATGTTTCAAGGTTCTTTTTTTATATTAGTTAAGCAGTTTTTTAATTGTTTATAGTTTATTCTATTATATAAGTTATCTTTTGTAGTTTATCTTTACCAAACTATGACAAGCAGCCAGGATGCAGGGACCTCCACTAATATTTCGACCGTTGTTAAGTGTCCTTGGGAAATCTGCTGCAATGCTCCCACTGTTCCCGATATTTTAAAAGCCAGCGGGGTTTGAACATCCACGTAGGCAAATGCCACAAACAGCTTCCAACCCTCATTCCCCCAATAACCAATTCACTTCCGAACCCAATCTATCAAACAAATTTCTGGCAAGAAATATCCAAATTTAAACGTTTTGTACCAGTTCTAAGACGGATCCCTTGGGGTGCCAGAGTGACTGTAGCCCAGAAGCTTGCCGAGACAATACGCCACACAGTGCTGGAGAACTCGAGGCAAGCCTGGGAAAACCTACTCACCTTTCCCTACCGATTTCTACATATCACTAGAGATCCGCTCAACAATGCCTCCCTCACTTCAAGAATCAAAAAGAATTGTGTTTCGGACATTAACCTTAACCCAAATTTTTCTTCACATTCCTCGGTCAAACATAATATCGTGAAAACTGTGGAAAATAAAATAAGTGAGGGAGACATTAAGGGTGCAGCGCGGCTCCTGTTTTCCAATGACACGGTCGCCCCCGACTGCCCAGAAACCCTCATCGCCCTGCAAAACAAACATCCATCACAATCCAATCCTTTCATAGTTTCCGATGACGCATTACCACCACTACAAACGTCGACAGACAAAGTACGCGGAGCCATCATGTCCTTTCTTCCGGGTTCAGCTGGCGGCCTCGACGGTCTCACCCCTCAGCATCTGAAGGACCTCACCAGCGGTTGCTGCGGGGAGACCGGCGAGAAGCTCCTGCATGAACTTACAAATCTGTGTAACCTGATGCTACGTGGAGAGGTCGCATCAGATATCGTGGACATTCTGTATGGAGCTAACCTCTGCGCCTTGAGGAAGAGAGATGGTGGCATTCGTCCGATTGCTGTCGGCTCCACATACCGGCGCCTTACAGCCAAACTAACTTGCAAATCGGTCACTTCCCTCGCGTCATACTTCCAGCCAAAACAGCTCGGTTTTGCCTGCAAAGGGGGTTGTGAGGCCGCCGTTCACTCTTTCAGGACAGCTATTCACAATCAAGGCGATGATGTGTTTCTGAAGGTCGATGTCAAAAACGCTTTCAACTCGGTTGACCGAGGCGCCATGTTGGCCCAAATTAAATCTAAAGTACCTGCCATTTTACCATTTTTGCTCCAGTGTTACAACGACCCCACCAAACTCATTTACAAAGACCACCTCATCTCATCCGAAGTGGGCTGCCAACAGGGCGACCCTCTAGGTCCAGCAATTTTCAGCCTTGCTATACACCCGGTCATCGAGCTTCTAAATTCAAAATTTAATGTTTGGTATTTGGATGATGGGACCCTTGGAAGCGATGCACCCACTGTATTATCAGACTTCCGCACTCTGATCTGCGAGTTCCAAAAAATAGGTCTGCAGCTGAACCTAGGTAAGTGCGAACTTTTTGTGCCAGACAGTTGTGGGGATAGAAACGCGATTATATCCAGCTTTAAAGAAATAGCTCCACAACTGTCTGTCATTAACAAGGATTCGCTCTTCCTTTTGGGTTCACCTATTTTAGACGAATCTCTCCCGGACTTCATAGATAACAAATTACAAAATTTTAGTGAAACTTTAGACCGCCTCCTCCAAATTAACTGTCACATGGCCTTTACTTTAATCCGTTTTTGCATTTTCGTACCTAAATTGACATATGTGTTACGGTGTTGTCAACTGTGGAAGTTCCCTCAACTTCTCAAACAGTTGGATGATACCATAAGACTAACGCTCTCCAATATTTTGAACACAAATTTCGATGACCGCGCATGGACTCAAGCAACGCTTCCAGTTAGGTTCGGTGGCCTGGGTGTTCGAAAGCCCTCTGACATATCGCTTCCGGCCTTCTTGTCCTCAGTCCATGCGAACAATAGTCTTATCTCCAAAATACTACATCACCCATCCTACTCCAATACAGTTCCCTTTCTGGACGAGGCCAAGGACGCCTGGAGCGCAACTAGTGCTTGTAGCGAATTGCCTGACAATACTTTTTCACAAAGGCTCTGGGACGAGCCACTCTGCAGACTGGTACGGAATAATCTTCTTAATACGTCCTCCAGTCCTGTGGAGCAGGCTCGCCTGTTAGCTGCGGAGAAGTGGGAGTCGGGCCTTTGGCTACAAGCATTACCGTCACCCAATACGGGCACATTGCTGGATCGAACAGCTTTCCGGTTAGCCACTTCCCTGCGTCTTGGCACCCCCCACGTCGTCCCCCATCGCTGTGTTTGTGGCGCAAACGTGGACAGCCTCGGACACCACGGACTGTCCTGTCAACGAAGCGCCGGCCGCATCTCCCGACATCACTGCCTGAACGATCTCATCCGTCGGGCTCTTGTCACTGCCGGAGTGCCAGCTGTGCTGGAACCCTCTGGTTTGGCGCGCGACGATGGCAAGAGACCAGACGGTATGACCCTGGTCCCTTGGAGAGTGGGACGGGCTCTTGTATGGGACGCTACTTGCGTCGATACACTTGCTCCGTCCCATGTCCAGGGCACCTCGAGTTCTGCAGGTGCGGCCGCCAATCAGGCGGAAAACCTCAAGCGGCGGAAATATGAAAACCTTAGTGGGGATCTCATATTTGAACCGTTTGGGGTTGAAACCCTAGGTACATGGGGTCTAGGTGCGCACAAACTTTTCAGAGAAATCTCCAAAAAACTCATTGAGGCCACCCGAGACCCCAGAGCCGGCACCTACCTGGCCCAGAGAATAAGTATCGCAATCCAGCGAGGAAACTCTCTGAGCCTTCTAGGTACTCTGCCTGGTGGGGACGACCTGGGGGATTTCTTTGTTTAGTAGCATTTTAAGTTTTGGAGTAGTTATTATTGTTTTTTAGCACTTACCTACTTGTACAGTTTGTAAATATTTTATTTCCTGTATGTATTAATATTGCTCTGTATATATTTTTGTGTGTCTGAATAAACAAATATATAAAGTAAACTAATTAAAAAAATAAATAAATTCGTATGTAAAGTTAAATTGTTATGGACGAACTTATTAGACGAAATGATTAGTGTATGCATACCCGCTAGTTTCTGCGGTGGGCGCCAAAAGTACCAAAAAAATTGAACTTGTATGTAACAAGTGCAGTTGGGCGGGTCGTGGATCTCCGGCTATACTTCATTGTTCGTCTAAACTCTAAATCGATTAACTTGCAACTACGAATCCAAACATGTTTAAATTATAAAGAATAAATCGATTGATCGTTTATGAGCTTTAATTCAAAAGCACTGCTTTTGATTTAAAGCTCATAGCGATTTGCTTTTAAGTTGATATCAATACTCCTTAGTATTGATATCAACTTAAAAGCAAATCGCTCCCAAATAACTTTCTTTCCCTTTAACCCTGTTAGGGTTATAAATTTTAATAAAATACGATACACGTATTCCATAAATTCTGTCAAAGAATGTTTGTGCAAAATTTGAAGTAGATTGGACCAAGGAATCACGTTGCCGCATACAAATATTTTTCCCCTTTTTCACCCTCTTAGGAGTCAAATTTCGGAAAATTCTTTCTTATCGGATGCCTACGATATACATACAAAGAAACATACCCTTCAAATTACAGGTCTCTACTATTAGCGGTTTAGGCTGTGCGTTGAACCGTCAGTTAGTCATTCAGGACAAAGTATTATATATATATATATATATATATATATATATATATATATATATATATATATATATATATATATATATATATATATATATATATATATATATATATATATATATATATATAATATCTATAGCTTACTAGCTACTTAAAAATATTTACAAACTATAAAATATCTAAAACGAAAACAAGTAAGTAGGTACTAAAAAAACCTAAAAAGCTAAAAAAAACTCCCAGGTCGTCCCCACCAGGCATAATACCTAGAAAGCTCGAGATTTAATTTAATCGTAACGTAAATAAACCCTTTATTTACGTTAAGATTAAATTTATATAAGTACTCCATACATTGGATACAGATACCGAAGATATTCTATCGACGGGATTTCCAATAGCTAATAGTTCTTTCCTTTGTACGACCTCGTATCTCAGTTGAATATTTTTCGTAAGTAAGAAAACACGAATATGAAGTCATTCTGCGGAAAAGAGGTGTAATCAGGGCATAAATGATAAACACACGGTGATGTACATATTAATTATGTTGTTACATATTTATAAGGTTCAACAGCTGTTGTTAGCACTAACACCTGTTAGTGCTAACTGCTAATTGCATTACAAACCGCAAGTATTGAGGCGAAGGCGTGCGTCATCTTTGACATCAACTTTTGCCTTCTAATTAGATGTGGATTAAGTTGGGGCTCTATCTTACTAACCTGTAGGGGCGCAGTTAGTGGAGGGGACTTTATCTGGACGTGTCAATTTCTTTACGTTACCAAGCTGACACCAGAGGGTCAATTCTGCTAAATAAAACCTGCAATAATACAATTACAATCAAGTCTCGACACGCTAAAACTGTCAAACCGGTATTCTCGTAAACGTTAAAGCAGCGTCTAACGCCTCCTGATTGGTCCGAACGTCACAAAATCTGTTTAAGATAACAAGTCGCTTCACTTATAATACAATCAAAATAAAATGAAAGTCTACTTTAAATACGAGAATTGAGGTTCTAATGGTACAAAGGTTCATTTAACACGTTAAGTGCGTCACCGGACGAATATGGCATGTAGGTAGTGAACTTTCCCGCGGTGCCAACGCCAAAAACTAGGTTTCCTCTCTCGTGCGGCGTTATTTTAGGTACGATGTTTTGTGATATTAAAAGAGAAAAATATATATTGTTGCTTCTTACGTTACTTCTTACTTCTTCTTCTTTCTTCTAATATTACAATAGAATAAAGGTACATGGCATATTTGCCCTGAACGCCCAGAACGAAAAAACTTTGCATTCAGTGCGATACCAAGCAAACTCGACTTGTTAGATGGAGAGCAACTAGGAAATTTAGAGCAGGTGTTTGAGGCAAGCTGAAACCTTGTCCTATACTTCTCCTATTGTACCTCAACACGAGACTGCAGGTCGGGCTGGTCAGAAGCGGGCCTAAGTCAATAATATACAAATTTTTAAAAAGTGAATTTTTTTATCCCCAAAAAACATGTTTGAGCCAATTTGAAATTTTGATATAGTGCTAGTTTAATGTTTAAGGAGTTGGAGAAAAAAAGCCAGGTCATTTAGTCGGGGCTTTAACCTTGCGTACGGTCAAACCTTGACTTGAGTACGGCTTGGGATACAGTACAATATTATTTGTTATGTTTTGTTGTGTAACAATTATGTAAATTATTTTCTGATTAGACAAACTCGGAATTTACACTACATACTCAACACAAAATAAAGTTATGAATAAAAAGACGCTTGTTGATACTTATTATTCTTCTTTTATTGGTAATCGCGGTATTGGCAGAATGGTGCATAATCTTTGCAGGTTATGCACAATTCCGCCAGTGTCGAGTATTTATAAAAATGTTTTCGATTTCATTTATTTATTTGCATTAAACGAATTAACTATTTGATTTATAATGATAGCACTCAATACCAAAGATAAAAGTCAAAACAAAAGTGACTTGTTACGACACTTGACAGCAGAACTTTTTTCACTGTCCAAAAAACCAATCCTCATTATATGATTCCCTCCTTACTACAATTCCTCGCCCTATCAACCTTAAATCTATTGTGTTTATACTTAGATACTCCTTTTATTGAAACTTTATGTAGGTACATATCTTCTTACTAACAAAATAAAACTAACCCTAAATGTTTGTGTTTGTTCTAGGTTTTAGATTATTCAATAGACTTCCTCCAGCACACCGTACTCTTGATTATTCATAAAACCCACTCATAAGGCAGAGTTTTCCTCAACACACTCTGACATTGGCGAATAACTAAGGAGCCATTTTAAAGAAGAAGAATAATAAGAACTTTTTTTTTCGAATGTCAATGATAGGAGTTTTGCCGGGGAATTCAATGGGTGATGTTGTGGATTTTGCATTTCTTTCATAAATTTATGTTATTTCGGTTCTTAATGTGTAATATTGGTAGAATATTAACCATTAAGTATTCGTTAACGTGCACAAGTGTGGGCCAGTGGTAGAACTTCTAAAAACGTGCTATTTTGAGTTTCCCTCCAAAACTCCCTGGGAACTTTTAGTAAAGCTTCTACCACTTTACTGAATCGACTGACATGACTCATGGACTGCACTGACTATTTATTTGGACTTTGACTAGACTTTAGACTTGACGATTTAGGAATACGGTGTTGAAAATTGAAACGAAAATTCTTTCGAACGAAAAAAAGCATAAGAGAAATTTCCCGCCTTTTTAACTTGATACTGGCAAATGGTTATAAGCCGATGCCATATATAAATAAAAAGATAAAAAAATGTCCACGATCCGCTCAATGATGCATTCCGCTTTACGTAGTTGTTATAAAAATATGGATATTAATATGTTAGAGAATAATATATATTAATATCTACGTGAAAATTAATGAAAATTAGTTTTTTCAATATAAAAATACAGACTAACCTTTTTTTGGTACTTATTTACATTATTAAATATTACGTTTTAAAAATAAATATTGAAAGAATGTATAATCAATACAGCCGCTCTTTTTAAAAGTGTAAATGAAACGTTATTTAATTTTTTCTTTATCGTATAGATAACGATTAAAAGTTGAGTTTATGAGTAGGTCTTAGGAACGAGTTTGAGAACGGTTTATCAATACGGGCCTTAGTGTATGCATTGGTGGCAAACCGAAGCCCACTTGTAAGCATTTCAGATATTGTATAAAAAGCACCGCACTGTGAAAACGTTGATAGCGCGATTCAGGATTGTGGCGCTAATTGGTCCGCCAAAATATATTTACGCAACTTTTCCGACGCATCAGACAAAGACAGCAACATTGATTCGCGTATCCGATGTGTAAATATTTTTATTAATAAGAAGGAAAATGATTTGTATGAAAATTAAGTAATATTTTTTTTAATTACAAGTAAAGGCAACTCAGCGCTTCAAAGTAGATCTTCAGTGACTCAGAAATTAGTAACCAGTGGCAGGAACAAACTAAAGACAAAACATTTGTATAACCTGAATTGGTTAACGGTGTTAAATAAATCCGATTATGACTCAAATTGTGGTTGAGAAATCATCGGAAATATCCTTTGTAGGTAACAGCAGAATTACTAATCTAGGGGAGATTCCCGTTAAGTATGACTCTATGTGGAGCTTGATCGTGATACGTGGTGAGGCCGAATTGGGGTTGGTTATATAAAAGATAACCTAACTAAGAGCATGTTCTGAGATGTCGGATGGTTCGGTAACTATCAACTCGTAATAGGAGTTTTACAAATTACACAAAAAGTACTGTCCGATTTCGTTCAAAATAATTTTCCTAAAGAGTATTTTGTATGATTTATCAGCATAAAAATTGCAAGCTCGAAAAAATAGAAGTCTCATAGTTTAGAAATGGCAAGGGAGGCCAGGGTGGGGGGACCAAACGAAACCATTTTGGGGCTCGATTACTCGAAAATGGTTTATATTATAAAAAAGTCATGTAAAAAACTTTGCCTTTATTTAAAAGGACATATTCGACAATACCTCATATCATGGGACGGAATGAAAAAAAAAATCATCCACACTTACAAAAAATTATTATTATTATATGAGGTGATACTAAAATACAAAATTATAATTATTATATGAGGTCAAATTTATAGTCTATATGCAGTCAGTCACTAGACAAAATTTTGTCTATTTATATTCATAATTACCGAAGTTATTATGGGAGGATAGACGGACGGATGGTCAGATGGACAGAGCGATGGGTTCCTTGTAGTTATTACGGAACCATAAAAACGTAATTTCGAAAAAGACGAAAGAAAAAAATAGGAATGGATATTATTAGGACAGCAGTTATGCATGTCATGTTAATTGTTGTTTTTTTTTAATTTCATCCGTTGACAATTTAAATTACAGAATTCTCCGTGGTAGTACTTGAAAAGTGTTAGGCCCGGATTAATAAACCGGTCTTAAAGTAGTTCTCAAGACCTTCCTTGGCTGAGACGGTCTCAAGTAACGATTAGCTTCTCAAGATGGTCTTTAATTTAGAATATGATCGCAATATAATATCAGTATCAGTTAATAACATTATTGAGATCACTTACTCAACTTTTAAGCGTCCTCTACACGACAAAGAACGAATGAAATAAGGTTTCGTATACACTTATACAAAGAACGGATTTATTGATTATACATTCCTTCAATATTTCTTTTTAAAAAGGTAATATATAATATTATGAATACCATAAAAAGTTTCACGTAGATCTTAATATTTATTATTCTCTAACATATTAATATCCATATTTTTGTAACAACTACGTAAGACGGAATGCGGATCATTGACATTCGAAAAAAAGTTCTTCTTATTCTTTAAAATGGCTCCTTAGTGATTCGCCAATGTCCGCTGTGTATAAATCGATAGATCGATCTATGCTCAACTGATTTTCTGCCTCAGTGTTATCAACTTAGGGACTTTTCCCCTAAATTTAGGAGGGAAAACCTATATAGGGTTTTTTAGGGGAGGATTATATTAAAGAAATCCAGTAAATGAAAAACGTATTTAGAAGTTTAGAAGCAATATATTATTTAATTTGCAATGCTTTGAGGAGCAACACGGTTTAAATTTCGATTTTACTCAATTTTATTATTATATATTTAATATATTTAATTTAATCAAAAGTCAATATAATTCTTTTTTACTTCTAAACCGGTTAGGCCTCGAAGTACTAGTAGATTTAATGAATGGGCAACTGCGGGAATTCATATAAGTAGAAAAAGTTTATATGAATCTAATCTAAAATGAAATCTTACAATAATAGTGAAAATTATGCTCTTCATTTATAATAATAGTCAAAGATGTATATAAAACTGTCAATTGCGGCAAAGGCAATACACATAAGAGATCAAATAAAGAATTCTAAATATAAGATAAAAACAAGTTAATTAATACTGCAACCATAGAAAAAGAGTAGCTCGTAGAGTCGTAATTCAGATTTTAGACTTTGTGTAGACAGTCAAATAATTAACTCTGACGATGAAGTGGCGTCAGTATTTTAGAAATTCTTTGCAGACATTCCAGTTTCAACTACAAAAAAATTAAAGTCTTCTCCCGCAGCTGCTGAATCATTACCTAAAGATAATATTAAAAAATGTGAAGTCAACTTTCATTTTAGACAAATTGAGTCACGTGACATTATTAAGACATTTAACTCATTAAATGTAAAAAATACTGCGGACATGTCGGGTATGTCCGTTAAAATTATTAAGTCGATAGTTGACGTCATTGCACCTCATCTAGCGTTTATCTTTAATAATTGTATAGAGCTTGGTGAGTTTCCTGACTTTATGAAGCATAGCAAAGTATTACCTATCTTTAAAGCTGGCAGTAAATCTGATCCAGCTAATTATATACCTATTTTAATACTACCAACCTTTAGTAAAATATTTGAAAAAAATATTTTGCAACAACTATTGGCTTATTTTAATATTAATAAATTGCTACACAACAAGCAGTTCGGTTTTACTAAAGGTCGATCTACGACTGATACAGGCATTAGCCTTCTTAGTAGTATATATAAAGCCAGGGATCACAAGCTGCACTAGGTATATTTTGCGATCTTTCTAAGGCTTTTGATTGTGTAGAGCATGCAACGTTGATCAGGAAACTAAACCACTATGGCGTAAGGGGCACATCACTTACACTTTTAAAATCTTATTTAAGTAACAGTGCACAAAGGGTTGGAGTGAATGGCAAGATGTCATGTCCTGGAGCCAAAATAGATCTGGGAGTGCCGCAAGGAACAATTTAGGGCCTTTCCTCTCCTGATCTATATAAACGATTTGCCCGTTCTTATTAAGGATATACTAGAGATAGTTTTATTTGCTGACGATACTTCACTTATTTTTAAAGTGAAGCGACAGCAGTCGGACTATGACGGGGTAAATAATACTCTCTCTGAAATAGTAAATTGGTTTAGTACTAATAATCTGCTTCTTAATGCATTTAAAACAAAGTGTTTAAAGTTTAGCTTACCAAATGTGAGGCATGCACAAACCAAAGTACTATTGAATGATGCTAATCTTGACATAGTGGACTCAACTGTATTTCTAGGTATAATATTAGATTCTAAGTTACAGCGGGGTCCACATATTGCTAACCGAGCGAATAGTCTCAGTTACGTAGTACTCAGTTACGCACGGTTAGTTTATTTTAGTTATTTCCATAGCAGAATGGCCTATGGTATCCTTTTATGGGGTAATGCCACCGACATTAATTCTATCTTTGTGCTGCAGAAGCGAGCGATTAGAGCTATTTATAAGAAGAAGAGAAAAGTTTCAAGAAATAGGGATACTGACTGCACACTCTCAATACATTTTTGATAATGTTATATATGTAAAAAAATTGTAATGAATTTGATAAAAATGTGACCAACACAACATAAATACTAGGAATAAGAATAAACTGGCTGTACCAGTGACTAGACTCAGTAAAATAAGCAATTCTTTGGTCTTAGCAATAAAGGTCAGTGTATATGTTTCTATAATAAACTCCCAGAAAATGTCAAAAATTTGTCTATAAATAAATTTAAAAAATAAGTTAAAAGACATTTGTGTGCCGAAGGTATTATAAAGTTAAAGATTTCATTGAGGACAACACACCCTGAGAATAAGATGACCCTATGAGGCAATTTCAGTTTACTAACTAAACAATGTACTTCTGTACTGTAATATATTGTAGGTATTGTCATTTAATATATTTTTGTTTACTTTTTTTTTGTTTTTGTTGTATTGTATGATACATATATTTTTTTAAAATATCAATTTGTGCTATCCTTTTTACTAAAAGGTGACACCGCCGGGTTAGGGTTCCGAACCGGTGGTAATTGGAAGCCCTTTTTTTTCTTTGTTTAACGAAAACAAAACCTTGTTTTTTATTCTGAATATTTTTTTAAGGGTTTTTATTTAATTACGCTATTGAACCTGAACTGCTATATCGATAAAAGATTTAAAAATGACGGAGTAATATTTTTATTGTTTTCTTATTATTATTAATTAATTTTTAAAGTATTTGTAGTATCTGTTTTTCATCATACAAAAAATATAGGATAATTTCCTAGCAATTGTTGTGATTTTTTTTTCACTTAAGTTTAGGGAGACATATTTTTTAAGAGTTGGTAACGCTGTTCTGTATTAATCTATGAACATTAAGGAATTGACGAAACTTATTTGTTCTACTAATATTCTGGTCGCGTATTAATTTCGATCCGATGATCTTCCTCAATCAATTTCCACGATGAGTTACAGTGCTGACCCAGCGCGTGCGCGGCCCGAGCAGAAAAACCTTTAAGTAAGGCCGACTACAAACTTTATACTACAAAATTTATACATGGGACTAAATATTTTTATGTATAGGAAATTTTACTACATACATATAATATTATTTTGATAATACTTTCCTTCTTTTTTGCCCTAGTACCCTATTAAAATTAACATTTTTCTCATCTATTACGGATCATACCCACAGTGAAATAAATATTTTAGATAGGTTATTACGCAATAAGTAATGTTACATGGAAGCTGTTTATGAAATATTAACATAATATAGGTTGTTCAAAATCAATTTTATATTATAGATATTTTGGGCGTATGATCTATAATATATAAAGAAGTTAAGGCAGAGAAATATATAAAAAATCGAAAAAAATATACCGAACAAAATTACAATAAGCTCTTTACAGCGCTGTTAACAGCAAAAAGTAATGACCTTAAGGTCATTGACCACACGCATCTGATTGTATTGATGATATTTCTATGAGGTTAAAGACCTCATCTAATTATTTTCCTGCCTAAACGTTACGTAAGCAGTAGATTATATGTCCAAAATATCCGTAATTCATTTTGAACACCCTTATATATTTAAACATCCATAGTTTGACAATAATCATCAATTTTACTTATAATAGAACTGACGATGATGCTATGCTACTCTTAATATATCATACTGTAGTTTCGTCATATGTCTATTGTTATTGATTTCAATTTATTAATGTAGTCCAATAAACTCCCTACCTAATAGTCACAAGGCTCACAACTCATCGTGAATTAGTCATTAAAGTCGCATGAGTGTACGCAGCTTTATTCGAGTATAAAAGGATGGAACTCGAAGAAATCCTTCATTCATACGAGTTGTGGTAGCACTTTAAGTAGTGTCCTAAAATTATACACAATAAACAAAATGTTTTTCGCCAAATTACTAGTACTTGTCGTAGCAATAGTCATAGTAGAGAGTGCACTTATAAGAGATAATGAAAATGAAGTCAGATATTCTAGTCAGCTGAATAAACGGCAAGTAGATAGAATAGTGTTCCCTAATGAGGAAAGGAAGCCGGTTCTCCCGGAGGAGGTTCCCGGGTTGGGCAACAAGTTCGGGATTGGCAATAGTCGGTGCCCCGACGGCTCCATTCGCAGGGGACCTCTCTGTATTGTGGTGGGATAAAAATCAAGAGAAGTTGGCGGATGAAGTTGGCAGACTGGCTTATGCCACGGAAAGTGACTGCACCAGACGATGGTATTATTTTGGCAAATAAAATGTCTTAGAAATATTATTTTTATAATGGCTACTAGTATGTACACTACATACGTAAAAATATTTTACTATTTGTGTGGTTGTGATACTAGATACTAATATATTCAACACTTTTAAAAACTTGATGCTACGATGATAATTATTGGTACGTTTCACTTGAAAAGCGAATTGCATGTGACATAATATGTGGTAAATGCGTACGCGTAGATATTATTATTATGTATTTAGTATTATTGATTATTGCTTTGCAGACCGAGGGCATGTTTGTTGAATATTAAATTATGGATAAAATCTTGTTACAATATATCATTATTTAATAATACGTTTTTATTTATTATCCTGTCAAGGTCTGTATCTCTTTTCCGTTTTAAATGAATCGATTTTAAATGTTGTTTATAGTTAAATTTCCTCATTTAACCCAGCAACAAACACAATCATAACAAACAGGTTTCGCATTTGTTGATCATAATATGTCAAATAAATTTTAATTACAAGAAACATTTTCGATAGTGAGTACAACTTGCAAAACTTGTTTGTCCTGTTAGTATTAACTGTTAGAGCTTAACTGTTTGTTTTAACAAACAGTTAGGCCATGCTTGCTTGCATACATGCAGGCCAAGTTAAAGCCATCTCAGACTCCAGCCTGGAAGTCCATCAGCCAGTCCATAGTGTCAAATTAAAGCGGCTCTGGACATGCAGGCTAAACCGTGAGTATGGCACGAGCAGTAAAGACAATTTTAGTTAGTTAATTTATTAAATATACTAATTTAAGGATTGTACTTTATAATGTGTTTGTGATTTTAGTCAATTTAATTCAATAATGTATATCTTTGTACTAATATTATACAGGGCAAATATTTGTTTGTTTATATTAAGTAAATAGGCTATGGAACTACTGGACCGATTTTGATGAAATTTAACAGAGATATAGAGTAATCCACGGGAAAGGACATAGGCTACTTTCTATCACTTTTTATAGTATGGGTCTAAACTGCTATAGTTTAGGCCCCGGGTATAACAAATAGGCTATTTTTATCATAGCGAAATATACCGTACGAAGTCGTGGGAAACATCTAGTTAAAGCATGCTAGGGATGCTGACTAAGTAGTAAGCATCATACTATATTATAAATGTGAAAGTTGGTTAGGATGGATGGATGGGTGGATGATTGTTACTCTTACAAAAACTAAAAAACTACTAAACGGATTGCGATGAAATTGGGTAGTAGTAGTTTTGGCTCTGGTTTAAAACGTAGGCCACTTTTTAACCCGAAAACGCATAGTATTCCCGTGGGATACCATATTTACGCGGGCGGAGCCGCTAGAAAAAGCTAGTATTATTTTATGCATGATATTTTTGAAATAAATTCAACAACGATCAGGATAAGAACAGCGCCATCTTTTTCGTTTTGTTGAAACTTGTACCTTGTATCTCATCCATATAGTCAGGGTCGTTCCCCGCCAACTTATCCCTACAAGTGACAAGGATTTATGAAAAGTAAGAAAAACAACCTAGTACTTTCGAATCCCGAAAGATGGCGCTTGTGAACAAAAATTAGATGTTTCAAATTTATAGCGGAGTGCAAATAATAAATGTTAGGCTTTGAAATAAATATAGCAATGTAAAATTGTAATAGCAATATAATACCAGCAAATTGCTAATACTTAGTTTCGGAAACTAATGTGCCATTGCTGAAAATAATTTCAACCAAATATTGTTGAATACTCCTCTACAATAAATCTATACTACTGAAGTGAGTGATTATGTAAAGTTTTATAATAATAACAAAAAGTACCTAGGCTTCTGAAGTTGTTCTAACAGCAATTGTCAATAAGGAATAAATGAAAAAATTGGAAACGGAGAGCTTTCAAAGAAGAGCTTAATTTTGAATATAATCAATAATCTTCGAGGATTCTCCTCAATATGATAATAATGGCCTCACATTGAGGAGTCCCCACCAGGGCCGGACCGTAAGTTTAGGGGACCCTGGACTAATGCTACTTTGGGGCTCACCTACATAATTACTCAAAGTATAGAAAAAAATAAGACATTAAAATAAGTATGATCTGTTTAATTTAATCAAGTTATGGGGCCCTGGGCTGAAGCCCAACAAGCCATATGGTAGATCCGGCCCTCGTTCCCACTCACCTGCATCAGCCTATATTCTACCACACCAGCAGGGTTGCGGACTGAACGTGTCTTAGAAGATTGTTCGTTTTCGCAGACAGGATGTTTTATTTTTACATCCTGTGGTCGAAATTCGCCCACAATAATTCATATTATATTTTTTAAGTTTGATCTTTATAAGGATTATTTTGCCTCTTAGATACAAAAATCATAATTATCAATATTACTAAGCATTATTTAAATAAAATTAGCTTTCTAAGTAATTAGCTAGTAAGGTGTGCAACTTACTCTACAGAAACTTTAACTGTGTCAAATAACAAACTTCTCCGTTCGCACAATTCTCGTTTTGAATGTTTTGTTTTACGTTTTAATAAATATTTTAATGAACATTACAAAGTAAGAAAAAAACCCGGCCAACAACTTATTATGTATTTCGTTATTTTTGTACGAAGAATTAAGAAGTAACCGCATTTTACAAGTTAGACCTCTATACTCCTGAACTTTAAACGTTATAATTATAGTTTTCCTTCAAAGATCATCACATGGTCCACAATCATGTATTTTTTCAGATTTTTCAAGCGACTGTTTACCTGTTAGAGGGCGGCCTATTTTAACAAAAAAATGCGCTTTAAAGATGCATATCTCGAAATCAATAAATCGTCTTAGCAACCTCTGAATGTTTTTAAAAGACCTAATTAATGATACCCCACACCATACATACATATTAATAAATAGTTACTACGTAACAGGTAGGTACATCACTTCCATACAAAAACGAAAATACCTATGCTATAATTGCTACCACAATATCTGATAATATCTGCTTTTCGCAACGAGAAAAAAGTACCATAAGTACGCGCACAATGAGTTACACGTTACACACGTGACCCACGTTACACGTGAGTCACGCATGACTGCTCACGAATGCGCCAGGGTTACCTGTTAGGATTATTGTAGTTTATTTGTCAATCAATTATGTTATAAAATAATTTATAATTTTTTTGACGTGACAACGTCTTATAATTCGATGGAGCCGGCTACAAGCACGAAAAAACATGACTCATGCGGCGTTACCTCGCTCTGAGGCGTTCCATGCGTTCGGCAGCGTTCGACATCTGTCTCTCTCCTACTTGAGTGAGCGATCCATCAGTATTTTCTTATGACGTTGTCTGTTTTGTTCAACTATCGTCAGTAAACCGACTTTACAGACAACCGATTTGTTTACCTTCATTCAATTCTCGATTATTAAATTTTATAGTAGAAAATATCCTAAATCGCGTAAATAACTGGTATAGGTGTATAATAATAAGGAAAACAGCAAAGCCGAAGAAAATCAATAAATTCTTAAATAAGTAGGTATTGCAATTTTAAAATTTGCAATACTTATTTAAGAACGTTCTTTCTAATTTTTTCTGGCTGGAGGCTATTTCCTAAAAAAAAAAAACTACTAAGAATTCAATGTTAAATTGTTAAAATGTTAAATTAAATGTTAAAATGTTAAATTAAGAGGTCAAAAACTACTAAATATAATAAATAGGCAAATAACGCATGATTGAGTGACAAACGCCTGCCCACACTGAGGTGTAGACGAGAGAAAAAAACATCCTCCACACTTTACGTATAGGGAACCTCCCCTATACGTAAAGTGTGGAGGATTTTGAGAGGAGTGACCTACCCCGATAAATATATTTTTCGTGATTTTATTTTTATTTTTGGCGCGTACTTATGGCGCGTTGCGAATTGTATTGGGGCTAGACGCACGACACTTCTTGCCTCTCGAAATCAGAATGTAATAACGACTATTAAGAATGATACAAAAAACGACCTTATCACCTTGACAATAATGTAGAATTTTGCAATTACACATTGTGACTGTTATGACTATTACATATTGTGACTAGCTAGCCGGGCCTTAGGTAGGCGAGCGGTGGGACGGAAGAGCGCTTGATGTTATTACTCAGTACGGAGCCGGACTTCGCGGCAGCAACACTGCGAGCAGTAAGCAACCCGCCCCCTCACCCCTGTCCCTACCTAAGGCGCGGCCAACTAGTTCCGCGCGCACTATAATATATATACTTACTTCAACTATTTCTTTTGTATAATATAATATATTATATCTATACAGATAAACAAAATTGAAGTGTCTGTTTGTAATTTCAAATTAACAGCTTTTATTTTCACTTAATGCATTTAAAAGTATGATCGGTACTTACAATAAAATATAAATTGTTAACATTTTTCTGTCCGTCTGTCAGTCTGTGAGTTTGTTCCGGCTATATATATATATATATATATATATATATATATATATATATATATATATATATATATATATATATGTCCCTTGACACCTCTCAAGTTTTTTTTACTGCTGTTTTGCACTAGCTGTTTGGACGGTAAGCCGAAGACGGACATGACAAAACTATAAGGGTTCCGAGACGTTAATTACGGAACCCTAAAAACGAAGTAACCTAGTTTGAACAGAAGCTGGCAAAGGCAGCAATTGATAGACGGCGCATAGCCGGAGTATTCTCACATTGGGAGCCGTCCAACCTGACCGAAATAACCGGGATAGCCGGCGTTACGACTATTACAACAATTAGCCAAATGACAACAGACTATTTGTGGGGATTTTTACATCGCGCCATCGCGGTATATCTTGCCCACGATGTGAAATAGATAGATGTGTTAACTTATTTCCAAACTTCAGATAAAATATTATATTTTTAATTATCCATCCATTTATTGAAAATTAAATAACAAATATAATGTTAATATCTATGTATAGCTAACTACTTAAAATATTTACAATTAACTATAAAAGTACAAAAATAAAATGAATACTAGAAAAACATAAAAGCTACAAAAAAAAAAAAAAACTCCCAGGTCGTCCCCACCAGGCAGAGTACCTAGAAGGCTCAGAAAGTTTCCTCGCTGGATTGCGATACTCACCCTTTGGGTAGATAGGTGCCAGCTCTGGGGTTTAGGGTGGCTTCAACGAGTTTTTTGGAAATTTCTCTGAAAAGTTTGTGCGCACTCGGACCCCACTCCACCCCAAATATTATACTAATTATGAATTATTTATAGGTTTATTTTATTTGATAGTTTAGATAGGTAGGCAGTTTATCGTCATTTACCAACTCGGAATATAAAAACTTTAAATCTCAAACATCTTCATGTAAGTATTACGAACTTTTTATTCTTTCATAAGAAATAAATTACTTTATTCATAACACAAGAAGCTACACGCTCCATTGTAACAGTTCGAATGTCATGTTGCACAACGCATGTGCAGGGTATGACTGATGTCATATGAAACGTGTATCTTTTTGTATAGTGAATAAAGTTAATTTTGAATAGCTACTTACAAATACATGCGTCGCGTATCGTCGCAGTTTGAAGCGATCCTAAAACATTTATATAAACATTTTAAAAGTAAGTATATAACATAGACTAATCATTGGTCTCGCTGGGCGCTCTACTGATAGCGAGTCCAATCAAATTATCCAACCAATCAAATATCTTTTCAAATTCAAATTCATTTATTTGCCAAGAATATGTTACAGTAGAAGTTTACATATTTTATTGAGTTCGAGATATTCTACTACATAAATAGTGTGCAAATATTTTCAGTTTTTCATAGTTATTGAAATGTTATTTTAGATTATAATATTTAATAGATTAGAAATGGTTGTTATAATTACATTAATGAATAATATTGACAAAATTATAAAAACGTCAAAATAAAAGGTCAGATTTAGTCTAGTCTTTGGTATATACGTTGGCGCTGTGAGGCCTGCGACAACTTTTCCGGGCCGTCAACATGTTAAGTTTTATCTAGACCATCAAATCGCTGCAAGTTAACAGGTAAACTTCTCAATTAGCTCGCAATACCATAAACCACAGCGAGGACTGGTGATGTATGGATATGTATGGCAATGCAGGTGAGGCTGACTAACACACTTCCCGCCTGATTGATTCGCACTGTTCACATTTTTACGACGTCTACACTAATGTACTGAAACTGTATGACGCATATAGGATTAGTCACCTCGCCTTGAGGCGTGAAGATAGAAGTAGCGAACAATTAGCGTCAATTCTCACCGAGTCGCGATGTCACGCGGCGCTGCATTTTTATTCACTGCACAAGAAAATATACGTTTAATTAAACAAGCTGCACCGCATTGCGTAGCGCGGTTCGGCTCTTGTAATTTGTTGCGATAAAAAGTAGCCTATGTCCTTCCCCGTGGTCTACTCGATATTTGTGCGAAACTTCATCAAAATCGATTTAGCAGTTTCGGAGCCTATTCGATGCAAACAAACAAACAAACTTTTCCTCTTTATATTATTGGTATAGATAGTATAGGTGTATAGATTGAGTCTTAACTGCCCCTCATCCGTCTGTCCTAGAAGGGCCATACTGATCTAGCCTGCAAATCCACCGGTACTAACGACCGTCATTAGTGTTAAATGTCAATCCTACTAGTATTATAAATGTGAAAGTTTGTGAGGATGGATGGATGGATGTATTTATGGCTGTTTGTTACTCTTTCACGCAAAAACTACTGAACGGATTTCGATGAAATTTTGTATGGTAGTAGTTTAAGCTCTGGATTAAAACTTAGGATACTTTTTATCTCGAAAAAGAACAGTGTTCCCGTGGGATACTGTATTTATGCGGGCGGAGCCGTAGGCTAGTCAGTCATACGCTGCACATGCGCATGTTCTGTTAGAATGAAACGTGTATCATCTTGTGTGTGTGTCAACACAAAATTATAAACACCGTAACATTGTAATATAACTAGCGAGATCGTAAAATGTTGAAAGATTTACACCCGAACATACTGCTTACAATTTAACGCATTATTTTCGGATTCACAATTTAAAGTCTCGCTAGTTATTATAATCTACAATTATATTAATTATTTACAATTTTACGGTGACATAAACATTCTAAAGATGTTGCTACCAAGTGATGGTTGGTTAATTCCATTATTTATTCCCAAAATACAGATAGCTGGAAATTTGTATTCTAAAACAATATGAAAAAAAAAGAAATATGGAAAAGACAGAGAAATAAGCAGACGGGTCGATAGCAGGTAGGTAATTGGCTATCACCACTCATGGACCTGCAACATCACATGAATTCCAAGATTTCTGTCTTTTCATCAACCAAGACCCTATAGGGCGTTACTTTCTGCCAGTTTTACCATATTACCGCGGGAATAGGTTTTTTCAACCGGAAAAATACCACTGCGCCACAGCAGTGGTATTTTTCCGGTTGAAAAAACCTATTCCCACGGTAATATGGTTATTAATAATGATAAAAAGCATATTGATGTCTAAAGAATGTATATGTTATTGATTGTACTGTAGGTTCTTGGTGGAAATTCATGTTTCACAGTAATAACACACAGGACTTCTTGCACTGTTTCCACAGACAGGGAGAAAGTTTAAAACTAGAATAAAAGAACATATAACAGCTTGGAAGAAGAATACTGAAAGATCTACGTTTGCCGAACATCTTAATAGTTATGGACACAACTTCGACCCTGATAAAAATATAAAATATTTACATATATTACCAAAAAGCAGGAAGATGGACGCATCAGAAGCGCTTGAAATTAACAGACAGAAAAAATGTGGGATCTTACTAAATGACCAGACATGCCTTTCGAGCTCCATACTCGTATTATTGCAAGACATTTAATTAAATTAATATTAATAGGTTATACTATGTTCTTAAGTTATGACTTTTTGACATTGGTATTAATTTTGGATTAATTTTTGACATAATTTATTAATTTTAATTTTGACATGTTTTAATTTCATATATTTTTTTTTTATTAAATAAGGGGGCAAACGAGCAAACGGGTCACCTGATGGTAAGCAACTACCGTCACCCATGGACACTCGCAACATCAGAAGAGCTGCAGGTGCGTTGCCGGCCTTTTAAGAGGAAATACGCTCTCTTCTTGAAGGTTTGCAGGTCGTATAGGTCCGGAAATACTGCTGGTGACAGTTCGTTCCAGAGTTTTACAGTGCGCGGCAGAAAGTTACGCGAAAAGCGCACGGTGGAAGACTGCCACTCATCAAGGTGATGAGGATGGTATGTTTTTCGCGTGGGACGATGGCGAAAAGTTGCAGGTGGTATGATTCCGAACAATTCCTCAGAGAGTGCTCTACCCCGTGATACAACCGATAGAGGATGCAGAGTGAAGCTACATCTCGGCGTAATTCCAAGGGGTCCAAGCTGTTTGAAACACTATGGCACTCAACAACTCGAGCGGCCCTTCGTTGGATACGATCCAGAGGGAGCAGTTGGTATTTTGGCGCCCCTGCCCAGAGATGAGAACAATATTCCATATGAGGCCGAACCTGCGCCTTGTAGAGTTGTAGGCGTTGGTCCGGACTGAAGTACTGTCTCGCTCTGTTAAGAACACCAAGCTTCTTCGAGGCTAATTTGGCCTTATCCTCTAGATGATATCGGAACTGGACTTCGCTCGATATGTTGACGCCAAGTATCTCAATGTTAGGGGAGATGGTTAAAGATGTGCCCTCGAAACGAGGATATACGACCATTGGTGACTTTTTAGTGGTGAACGCGCAGACTTGTGTCTTGGCGGGGTTGAATTGGACTAAGTTACGTCTACCCCATTCAGAGACTTTCTCCAATGAATTCTCTATTTTAGACACAAGTTCGTTTCGACTCTCAATGACATTTAGCCGAGAAATATTGGGGGAGCCGGTATATACAGCATCACCTGTACTATCATCCGCATAGCAATGAATGCCGTTGGTCTGTAACATGTCATTGATATGCAGTATGAATAGGGTAGGCGATAGCACACAGCCCTGAGGGACACCAGCATCAACAGACTGAGTTTCCGAGCATTCGCCGTCAACTACGACCTTTATGCTTCTATCTGCTAAGAAACTAGTGACCCACTTACATAATTTCTCGGGCAGCCCGTATGATGGAAGCTTTGATAGCAGCGCTTTATGCCAAACCCGATCAAAGGCCTTCGCAATGTCCAAACTAACAGCCAATGCCTCTCCCTTCGACTCAATTGCCTGAGCCCAACGATGAGTTAGGTACGCCAAGAGATCACCAGCCGAGCGACCCTTACGGAACCCGTATTGTTTGTCGCTTAGTAATCCCTGGCCGTCCAAGTGCCGTTATTTATATCTTAGATTCTTATGTATTAAGGACATTTTAATTTAATTGAATAATTGGTGATAGTAGTATTTTTAATTTTATATTCTGACATCCATTCTATATATCTATATCATTCTTTGACATTACAAATCAATAAGTTATTATTTGTCGATATATTAATATTAATGTAAAATACTTATTAAAGTGGAAATAGTGCAAGAAGTCGTGTGTGTTATTACTGTAAAGAATGTATACTGCGATACTAGAGCGAAGTACTAGCATTGGCGCATCTAGGTCAGAGAGACGCTCGCAAATCCCTTGTTCAAGGTCATAATAAGCTCTCATAGGCCACAAAACACCTGGCTATAGTAAGAAGTAGAAAAACTAATTATATACTATTATGAAATATCAGTTCTTATATTATGGAGCTTATTGTTAAATAATCTTATTTTACTGTATTTCTGATAGACGTAAACGATAAAAAGTAATGGAAATTAATATATTATGTATAATACGATCGCATTGATTATGCCTTTTTTAAATGAAATGGACCAGGAAGCGAGCAGATGGATCACCTGATGGTAAGCGATTACCGCCGCCCATGGACACTTGCAACACCAGTGTAGTTACACTTGTTATTCCTATGGTGCTGAGCATTAGCGTTCGTGGTCCTTAAAATCCCCAACCCCACTTGGGCCTCCGATAACCTCACTCACTCGACGAAACACAACTAATAAGGCGTTATTTTCCGCTAGTTTTCTGTGAGGCCGTGGTATTTATCTGGTCGAGCCGGCCCATTCGTGTCAAGCATCGGTCTCACACGTCAAAAATTATCTTTCGGCAATCCTCGTTTTTTACATCATCAACAATCATGGATGACAGACGATGGGAGTAAAAAAACGACGGTTCCCGAAAGACATTAGCAACGTGGTTTGGCTTTATAGTATTTTGAATGCCATAAATTGACACAAGTTGCCTGTATTTGTCCAGTTGTTAGTTTTTACTTGCCATTAGATGAACGCGTATGCCCGTTTACATACTTATTTTTGTTACATTGCCCCGTGTTCGGCAAACACGGCGCTATTAGGAAGAATACCTCGTCTTCCTTAGGTAAATACCTACCTCTTGATTGTCCTTTTTCAAGAGGATTATTGCCCTTTCGCTTTGTCAAAATTGCCAGCGACAATTCCGAATGACAAAGGAATGTACTTCCAATAACTTGAAGTGGGCTTATATTATATATTGTACAGAATAAACTCGACAGTGAAATACAGCTATCAATATATCACTAATATAGTGCTTGCTGCTTAGAAACTAAAGATAAAGCTAATTTCATAGTTGTTAAAGATAATTAATTATGGCAAAAAATATTTTATGTGTATATTATTAAATCTCGACAGTACTATTCTTACGATATATTTGTAATTGTCATCCTACGTAATTAATGCGTGAAGCAAAACTTTCGAAAACTGTGCGAACGGAGAAGTATGATATTTGGTACAGTTCAAAATAATGATTTTAAATACAAAAAATAACAGATGGTTTGACACAATTATCAATCTTTCTTTCACATTCCATAAACAACATTTATCTACACATTTTTATTGCGTATCTAAGAGGCAAAATAATCCTAAAAATGTAAATAATTAAAAACGAATTATGGTCGAATTTCGGACCTCTAGTAATATTAAAAAAGCAACTATGATAAAAGTTCATTGAAATCAAAGTGTTAGATATGCTTATTCTGTTTTCGTATACAGCGCCTCTACGAGTCCCTACGAGCCTCTACGAGCCTCTACGACACTGTATTTGAATCCTCTAAAAATAAATGCCGAAGTATACTTATATACTATATAGGTATATATATATACCTATATAGTAATATATTAAGTATTTGACTTTACCACACTTATTAATTTTATATTTATCCATTAACCGCCAAATTAAAGGCAGCTAAGTAAAATGAATAAAATGTACATTTTCGTATTAAATATCCACATAAACACAATAATATAAAAACGCCCACTAAGTGACTCCTTGTGTAAGCATAAAATGTCTCCGAGTGCGGCCATTACTAATAGGGTCCCGTTTTTATCTTTTGGGTACGGAACCCCAAAAATGTTTTTACTCGCTACGTTTTAAAAGTTTCATGGCGTTCGAGTTCAATACTACATTTTTATAATAAAAGCACCATCTAGTGGCAGATAAGGAATGCAAAAGAAGCACTAAACCTATGTTCTTTTATCAAAAAACTACCCACAAATAATAAAAAAAATATCCAATTTGAAATTTTCTTTCAAATATCGTGTGTCATCAAAGTCCGTCCATTTGTCGATTAAATACTAATATAATGATTAATGAAGGGTCTGTTGTCAGAGGCGGTCTCTGCTCCTGTGGCGGCGGGTGCGAGGGGCCACGGGTATCGAACGATGCGTGCGCACTCACGTTGCTTATACCCATCCCACTCTAACACACCAGGATCCATATCTTGCGTCTCATAACCACCGAGCACCACAGCCTACGTTGCGTGCTATTTGATGACGAGTCTGTGTGACCTGTTGTTTATATTGGTCTCAATGCCACTTTAAATTGATTAATTCTTACTGTAACACCTTTGATTGTCATACTTGTCCTGCCGTCGGGCTCGTAAATCGTTACATGATCCTAGTAACAAACAAAAACTACCTTTTCAGTAACTCTGAAAATAATTGTTCTTCCTAAACAAAGAACTTTGTGTTTACCCAAAACATAATGGGCTTTGGGTAACAATTTAAGTTATCGCTAAATAATAATTGATTTTCAAAGTCTTTATAACTCACAGTCAAATTAATAAATAAAGAATCATTGTAATTTGCTTGACATAATATAACAATAACTAATCGTAACTACTATCCATCTTAACATGAAAGTAAAATGAAAACCACTCAAATACATCAATTAATTAGCAAATGAATACAGCGTGATATACGCGCATTTATTTAGACTCGTATTCATTCAAAAGTATTTCACGAAGAGCATAAATCTCGGAGCTTGTGAAAGCGCCCTAAGAGAGTTTTCCACAACTCACTACCACTGATTCAGCGCCCGTAGCCATACAGGTCCACGCACACACGTGCTCGCGCTGAATACTCGCCTGAAAACCACGGCGGAGCGCGCAGGCAGCTAGCCGTCTCGCTCGCATGCACGCGCCCGTCCCATTTCAACAGGTTTCGCCTTTCAGCGGTTACAGCGCGAACGCGTGCCGCTAGTAATACGGCACAAACAGTCCGAGACGCACACGTCAGGCCGCCAAACTAAAAACACAGTTTCAGTGACAGTTCCGCCGCCACCTGACATCGGCCGCGTCTCTATGTCTCACTATTTATAGACCCGCGTAGTCGCGGCTGTCGGGGTGCTCCGCGAGTGGACCCGGAGCCCCGCGGGATGACCGCCGTGCCGTGACGTAATGTGCGGGAGTCGCGGACCGCGGCACCAATGTTTACCTCTTCAGTGTTGTGAAATCGTGCGCGATGTAGCCCACCATGGTTGTGATATTCTGTAAGTCCCCTGGCCATCCGCGACGGGTGTAACGCGGTTGTATCTCGCTAGTGAACTGTGTTTTATTTACAAACTTCTGTTGTAAGGTTAGCTAATTTTGGTAACATTATTTATCTTCGAAGGTTGTGTACGGTAAACTTTTTTCCCGTCTTCTCCGGTTGTGACTACAGTAGATGAACCTGGTTCAAATTTATGGCATGTTTTGATGAGGGTTACGCATCTGGACTTAGAAGTTATGACTGAGCTAATAATATTTGGACTTTGATGACTTGTGGAAGTGGAAACGAGCGATCGTTAGACCCTCTACGCAGGTGAGTTGATATCAAATTTATGTGTGAAATATCTCTTTCATATTTCTATAATATTTAATATCTTACTATGTGAGTATATGGGTGTTTGAAGTGTACCATCGTTTTGTCTATCCTAGATACAATAAATCTGGGGCTAGTAGTTAGTTATCAAGCGTGTATTAAAATTAAGAAATAATATTACTATCGATAAACTGATCTAGTAATAAGACGTACTCAGTATATTAGGGATATTAAAGAAACCCAGTTACTAACTAAAACCTAGTATAAAGTGTGTAACCAGCATTGTGGACGAATTTCGTAAGCACAAAATATATATTATGCAAACATAAATCAAATAGATTCGGCATTGTCATGTCTTTAGCGGAGTGAAAATTAATAGTCATTTGAAATTCATAGAAATGGAGAAGTCTACAAATTCAAACATAATTGAAAAACGATTCTATCCGAGAGGAGTGCGCGAGACCTCACTCCTGGAGTATTCAGCGAGTTTACAAACTGATAACAATAATCTGTTATCCCAAATGCATAAATAACCAATGTTTCTTATTATTTTGTCATCAGTGCGATAATGTATCAAAAATGTCAACAAAGAAGACTATCTATACATACATAAAAATATATATACAAATAAATTAAATTGAAATGTCTGTTTGTAATTTAAAATTAACTGCTTTGAAAAGGTGCATATTATATTATAATTGTATACGGTGCCTATACCAAAGTCAATTTTTAAAAAAATTGTCTGTCTGACCGTCGACTGTCTGTCTATTAGTTCCGTCTAATCTCTGAAACAACTGTACTGATTTTCACGAGACTTTGACTGGCAGATGCAGCTGATGTTATAAGGAGTGACTTAGGCTGCTTAGGGTTCCGTTTAAAAAAATAGGGTCTCGTTACCGTGAGTTCGACGCGAACGGAGTTGCGGGCACCAGTTAGTCGAAAATAAGAATAAATAGCCGATGTTAAAGATTTCTCTTGTTGCACTATGAGCTGGTAGGGTTCAGTCTTTCTTTCTTTGAGAAAGACTTTCAGACTTCTTTTGGTCTAAGATCAGAGTATAAGAAATATATACCCTCATCTGGTATTTATTAGTGATAAGAAATAAATGATAGATAATATTCACATTGACACATTGCCGATTCACAACGAAATGTAAGCGGAGCGGGGAGCAGCATAACTGTCATAATATACTTAATTTTAAACTTTATCTTCATTACTATAAAACACAGTTTCGCTTGAGACAACCGCCGCCGCTCACACCGCTCACGGCCGCCAATGGCCGCTAGCGACCGATTTATCAGTTATTTCTTATCACTAATAAATAACAGACGAGGGTATATATTTCTAATACCGAATCTTGCGCTATTCGTTTATTTCAGATCCTATATTTCTCGACTGCTTATAATAAAACGAAAAATGTACCTATACAAATTATGAGAAAGTATACAGAAGGCTTTTTCCCACCGTCGGATAAAATCTCTAAGAAAAATTGACTTTTTTTATAAGTTGAGCTACGAAGATAGACGAGTGTTTAACATTCAAGGAAGAATAAGATAACTATTTCTGAACAACAAATGAAAACTGACTTCCAAGGTAAACATTTAAGACATACATGGTTTCTCATGTATGCCATCGTCAGAACAGGACCAAATTGAAATGTCGGTTCACCCAGTCAAAAGTCCTGAGGTTACAAACATAAAAAAAAATGAAATGTTTGAAATTAAATTAAACACAACACACATACATACGAATTGAGAACCTCCTCCTTTTTGAAATCGGTTAACAACTATGCGCCTCTTCTTACACTGACTTGTGAACCCAGCCTAGTAATGGAGATATAGTATTTGGCATTATTAGGTCTATTATAGGGTTTGTCCTGAATATTGATATGACACTAAAAATATCTCGAAATATGTGGGTACGGTACGTATTTAAAAACAAAAAAGGATTGTGTCGTTTTATGAAACCACGGTAAACGTGAAACTTAATAACAAAATAGCGTGGAGCACTGGCACAAATGAGTACTAGTCTATACACTACACGGTCAGCTGATGCGAACTATAGGCGCCGCCATATTGGCCTCGGCTGCTCTGACGAGCGCCTTTCACTTTATCCCTACTCCGCGGCCGACCGTCACGCGACATGCAACACACAGACGAAAAAGTTTGAGACGATGTATTAGTAAATATATTTCAGCCAGGAATATTGTTGTCGTTTCCTTTTTACAAGCCAATTAACCCACTTCACCGGCAAACATTATAAAGTCATGAACAAAATGTATCAGATGAACGATCCCACAGATGTGGCTATCATTAAATGAACTACTTGAAACACTTCGGACTACCCACTCTTAATATGCAATTTTTTGGTTTTCCTACACGTCAAACATTATCACAACTACGTAAGTATTTATTATTTACTCTGTGATTAAAACAGAACATTATTGTCTTATTTCAATCACCAGTGGTTAAAGCTATATTTTTGAAGTTAGCTTCTACTTTTATGTACGTAGGTAGGTTATTAAAACCCACATTTTCCACAAGAAAAGCTTGCGGCGAGTTATTTTAATAACAAACGAAACATTTTTTTATTTAAACGCATTTTATTTTGTTTCAAACCCAAAGCCGTAACGAGCGCAAACGAGTTTGTATATTATATTTCGCCCGTCGCCTGTGGGCGGCGAAAAAAAAGAATAGTTTTGTAAAACCTATCTATAGTTAGGACCACGAGAAGAAATACATTTTGTGAACAATCATTCAGGGGCTCGCAACTTCTGGATTAAATTGAAAAAATAGTTTCGTCAATTCGGTCGCTAACTAAAAAGCGGTCAAACTTACCTAAAACTGGCGTAGTACTGTGTGATAAGTGTGAGTTTTTCTTTTCGCATTCGATCGTGAGCGCGTTTGGCGTTTACTACGAAATTGTATGTGATTTGTACTGCGCCACCTAGTTGTAAACGCGACAACTAGGTCAAATCACATACAAATTCGTAGTAAACGCCAAACGCTTTCACGATCGAATGCGAAAAGAAAAACTCACACTTAGCACTATACAAATTTAGGTGTTAGACGCTACATTATACAATTCAACTAAGTGAAATCATTGATCATATTAGTTCTCGTGGTTTTTAGTGTACCGACCTAGTCTTATTAATCCTTGTTGAGCGCGAAATGACAAGTAAATAAAATTCAAATAGTTCTTGGATTTTTGGACTTTTTACGCGTAAAGTGAATTGCTTTAAAACAAATTATTCAGAGTGGAAAACTAAATGGCTGTTGATTAATTTTGTTGGTAGCTCGGTGACTGTTAAGCTGTAGTAAAATTCACCTTCTATTCCTACTGCTTTTCACATTAAAGAGTCAAGTGTTTTTGTTGTGGAATAGTCATTTATCTCATAATAATAATAATAAAATTGTGTATCACGAGTATTAAGGACATATTTTTGAAGGCTGTCGGTTGATCTTACGACTGAAGTAAAACTCGCAAACGAACTACTGACATATATATATATATATATATATATATATATATATATATATATATATATATATATATATATATATATATGTCAGTAGTTCGTTTGCGAGTTTTACTTCAGTCGTGTGGTCTAAAGCACACTCGACACACGTTTTTTTTAATGTTTACTTTTTTGATAATCAGCAATAGTTTTCTGTTAAATATTATTTTTCTAAGATCAACCGACAGCCTTCAAAAATATGTCCTGAATACTCGTTTTGTTGAGCTATATATATATATATATATATAGCTCAACTTAAGCCTCGCCAGATCACACTTATCGTAAACTCTCTCGTCACGCATTCATCAGCTATCTCCCTAAGTCAAGCGTGCGTAAAGAAGTATTGCTTCAAAAAACGAATCTGCAAATAGAAATTCTATTTACAGATCAGTCAATAAAATATATATTAATATTTTGATATGCGCATGAACCTATGTATATCGTTTGATAACATTTATTATGTCGAATATTGAGTCTGTCTATCAACAAAACTCAGAAATACCAGGCCTGCATTGGAGGTATGGAGTGTAGAGGAAAGGAGGATTATCTATCTTATATATTATATTTGTCGAAATAAAATGATATCCGGGACGCCAGCGCCACCTATCGGCGCTCGATGTAGTTAGTGGGGCGCGCGCCAACCGCCAAGGCGCCAACGGTTATTATTCACTCTTGGGTGCGCAGCGCGCGCGGACGGCTATTACCTATCACTAAACCATCGCGCGTTCTAGGATATTAATTAGTAGTGCTAATAGGGATTATTAATTAATTTTATGAACATTTCAATATACTCAGTGATTGAACTAAAGTGTTTTTGGTATCCAACATTACCCACTACCATCCACTGTAATGGAATTCAAAATGAATAATGACGAAAATCAGCTTTCCCTGTTATATTTTATATATTGTGGGCGAAAACTGCTCCGTAAGTTCTTTCTTGGCCTTAGGCTAAGAACTTACTTCACCTGCGCCCGCCGCGGTTGCGGGCCCGCAGCTTCTGTAGAATGCAGATATGTATGTAAAAAAACTAAAGCACAGCTCACGACGCGTTTTACGCCCGCGGTGAGCGCGTATGTCCGCACTCCGCGGGTCCCGCTGCACCGGCTACAAACTAACTAACTCTTAGAGTTTTGCCGGGGAGTTCAATGGGTGACGTTGTGAAGTTTTGTATTTTTTCATAAATTAGTGTTATTTCGGTTCTTAATGTGTAATATTGGTAGAATATTTACCATTAAATGTGCTATTTTGTATTCCCTCCTAAACTCCCTAGGAACATTCAGTAAAGCTTCTATCACTTTACTAAATCGACTGACATGACTGGCCTGCACTGACTATTTATTTGGACTTTGACTAGACTTTAGACTTGACGATTTAGGAATACGGTGTTAAAAATTGAAACGAAAGTTCTATTTCCCGCCTTTTTACTTGACACTGGCAAATGGTTATAAGCCGATTTCATATATAAATAAAAAAACTAGCTCTTTACTAACTTCACTCCATCTCTTATTGCTAACTTCATTTACTTTGAAATGTACCCTGTTGCTACTGTGGCGACACCCTAATTTAACGCATTTCAGCGGACACTTTTTACTTACAGAGATAGTACTCCTTTCCTCTACACTCCATTGGAGGAAATAAAAATCTATGAGGCCTATACTATAAGATCGACCAATCAGGAACAGTCTTCAGACAGTTCACAATTTGACGTGCGACAGATTGTAATAGAACAGTTTCAGGTCGTTAAATTTTAATGTAACGAAAAATAAGTATATGTTTCGATTCATAATCTTTCTACAGTTTACAATCTCGCCATAATAAAATTTAACGGTATTTTCAATTTTACGGTGACATACATAACATGAATGTCCAATGAGAAAAAGATTTCCATTGCAAGTAAACTTGCTTAGTAAAAAAACAATTGCTCTACAGTTATACCCCTTAACGTAGTCAAAACGGAGCATATATTAAAGTTAATAGATACAGTATTTGGAAGGAGGTAGGTAGATAAGGTAAGTGTTATGGTTATTTTTATAGAATGACTCAATTTGATCGCGAGGGCGGCGTGTGGGAGCCAATTGTCTGACTCCGTCTGCCATATGGGATTAGCGCGCTACCTAGTAACTTCCTCTAATGCAGTTATTATAATAATTTACAAAATAGCGAAAGCTGTAGAATAATATTGTGGTCGCGACTAGGATACAGTGTTTACCGTCCTCTATTGTTTGATACACAACGCGGGTAAAATATAATTGTGTTATTTAATTCCTCAAACGGTCAGATAGTAGTTATTCAATGAAATAACTAAATTTATTAATTGTCTTTTATAGATCATCTTTTAAACATTCTTGCTTTTTATTACACGTAGGAAAGTCAAGATTCTCTCATACACTTCTGATTTCTTATTTCTTGAAGATTCTCACTTCTGAATTTCGTCCGTCAACCGAACGCAGAGCACGCGGGCGCAACCCGGAGAGGCTGCGGGTGACCGCGGCCCGCGCGATTCTTCAAGCTGCCCGCCGCCGGTGCAGCGGGACCCGCGGACACACGCGCACACCGCGGGCGTAAAACGCGTCGTGAGTTGTGCTTTAATTTTTTACATACATATCTGCATTCTACAGAAGCTGCGGGCCCGCAACCGCGGCGGGCGCGGGTGTAGTAAGTTACCAGTTAGTAAGCCTAAGGCTAAGAAAGAACTCACGGAGCGGTTTTCACACGTTATGAAGCTTTTCGTTTATTTATTCATAACATTTTTCGAGCGACATTTTCGTCTGTTATACACATCACATGAAATTTAAAGTGACTCATAAGTCACACCTTACATAAATCATAAAAAATACAATCCATCATACCCGTAGATTTTTCATTTATTCATGTTCAGAACGTCGAGACATCCATTAAAATATTACAACAAAAATTACGTCTTGAACAATAGCGTTCGATTGCGTTGTATATCTGCAGTTGTGCGCGAGCCAAGTGTGACTGCCAAGGCGAATTCTGATGCGGTGATACAGGCGACCTCCACCGTCTAACGTTTCCCCACGTAACACGTTTGTAATGTAATTCACCGAATCTACTGAAAATATGCAGTAAAGTTGCAGTTTATATGAGGTTTGCGGAAGAGTGGGCAAGGTGGGACATACTCCATACTGCCTATCGTCCAATCGGCATGGCGCTGCCGATTGCCTCAGTTAGAACTGACCGTTACTCGTATGTGGTGTATAGTAATAGGTAGTCGTTTTTTACCTTTGGGTACGGAAATGTAAAAAGTAAAAAATTAATTAATACCTGTAGTAGGTATAAGTTAATTATATACCTACCTAAAGTAGCAAATAAAAGAGAAAAGGTTAACCAAGAAAAAATAACCAAGCCAGATCTGAGACTCTGTGAGAACAAATGAGTTTAAACATTACCTAAGAAAATACATTACATTCTCAGGTCACTTATTACATAAAGTATAGAACATGAAGATGATAAATGGTCTGAAAATATATTTTGTATGATGTGCTAGCTCTCTCAGTTTTAACGCCCCACAAGTAGGCCTGTCGTCAAGATTTATAAACAAAATATTTCATTCTACTCATCTGCATATATTTTTTTTAAAGATTAAATTAGTGGTAGTTTTATACGAACACGTTAATTAACTTCGATACCGCCGCCATACAGAACTGTGGACGCTGTTTGGTCCGCCAAAGACCCTTCATGTTCTATTAGTAAAATATATTCATTAGCTTCGCATGTTGAATGTATATAACTGTAATCTTCTTCTCTTATCTTATTATATATATTGCAATTTCAATGTCTCGCTAAAACTCGAGAACGGCTGGACCTTATGGCCTGAAATAAATGTGGAAGTTCAGGGAAAGTTTGAACGGTGAGAAATATTGGAGAAATTGCGGAGGAAATACTGTAGATATAGGTGTAGATATTGGAGGAGGTTGTAGGTGTAGTTAGTATTATTATTTATTGGAGTTCATACTTCATAGTTGAGTAGTTCTTTGTTAATAAATATTTTAAAATATAACCTGACTACGTAAATGTAAATAGCCTTTGTTCCGCAGGGCTATTATTACTAATTTATTGACACCACATTCATTAAAATCGGATTCAACATATTATACAAAGACACACGCATACATACTGTTAAAATCATTACCGGAAGGGTAATCGGTACGAGCCAATTTGAACTTGAGTTCTTTAAAATATTATTTGTATGTATAAGGACGTAGTTGTGTTAAAATTACTTAATGATTTTTTTATCAAAGGATTTATACAATTGTTTGGGCTGGTGCCGACTGAAAAAATAAGAAGATTGGACTAATGTAACTCACATCCATCTCATCACCAAGGAAGCGAAGAAAAGATGCGCAAGGTGTGATAGTGATGTTTCTGTTAAGCATCTGTTAATTGATTGTCCAATGTATAATACTGAACGTCTAAAAGTTAATCTCCCTTCATGTTTTAATAAGTGTTTTGAAAGTATCGAAAAAATTGTAACATTTCTAAAGTTAATTAATTATTATGATTTAATTTAAAATTGTAAGCCTTAAGTGGTCGCTAATGACCGTGTTGTTTGAGCGACCTAAAATAAATACATATAAAAAAAAAAGAATTATTTTATACTTTTTAGTGATTTTAAGAATGTTATAGCTTTTTAATTTAGAAGTCGGTTTCCATATTTTTTTTAATGATTTTTATTTCTTTTTTTCTTTTCAGTGATATTATAGTATTATTAACTAGTACCTGGGAGACCGAGCTTTGTTCGGAGTTTTAGTAGGACGAAATATATAGACGAGACGAGAAATACCTATATCAACATAATAATATGATGTATGGTGTGATGATGAATATTTTTAATAGTGACATTTGCTTGCAGTTCTTTAAACAAAATTGAAATTTCCAAACATGTATCTTTAAAGACTGAGGAGTTCTATTCAGTCCTTTTGGATCCAGGGTATACCTTAGTACAACATTTCACTTTTTGATACCTGTGAATGTTCAAAGAAAACGAGATCGGTGTAAAAGACTGTAAGAAATATGGCGTGATGATGGTGGTGGTGATGATTATTTAATAGTGACTTTTTTTATAAGCAATGCTGAAATTTCCAAACGTGTGTCTTCAAAGACTGAGAAATGTCGTTCAGTGCTTTTGGATCCAGGGTACACACTTGGCACATTTTACATTTTGGCACTATATGCTCGAGTTACTTCAAAAGAAGTCAAAATCACTATCTGTGTCCCTATAAATTGTGAGGACTTCTCTCGATGCCTCATGGATCTGATCACCAGGTCTACCATTTGGTGATAATGGGACCAATTCAGAAGTACAATAAAAAACAATTTTGAAAATCGATCCACAAACGGCGGAGTAATCGCGTAAGATACATACAAAAAAAAACATACACACGAATTGATAAACTCCTCCTGTGTTGTGGAAGTCGGTTGATAATAGAAATCCATAAAATTTTACGAGCAGCCCATATTAACAATTAGAAAGAAGTTATGCGGTGATGAGTTTTGCCAAACACAACACTGGCCGGCGGCCGCAGTGTTGACAAAATCCACCGCAAAATGTGTTTTAAAAATTATACTTGTTGAGACCTTTGACGACCTCCGTGGCTCAGTGGGTAACGCGTTGGTGCTCAAGCCGGAGATCGCGGTTTCGAATCCTATCGAGAGAACAAAGGACTTTATTATGTTCCTGGGTCATGGATGTGTAAATATTATGTGTATGATTAAAATTCTTAAATATACACGAATAGTAAAAAAGTATTAAAAATACTTCCCGTTGATTGGTATAGAGTACCTATAATACCAGCTCTTCGGATACTTAACACGGGGCCAGATTGACGTGGTGTGAAACATCCATAGACATTATTATTATACACCTACTTCAATTAATATAAAATGCAATGAACTCAACACAAAAATATCTACTGGCTGAGTTTACTTAGTAATACATAATAGGTACAATATATTAAACGAATAAACAAAATTTAATTTCGTTTCATAATAATGTGGTAGTACACTACACTAGGCACTAAAAATTCCATTTACATCCTACCTGTTATTTCATATTATTTTCGGCCGCGATTTATAAACACTATCACGATCACATACATATTCGTAACACTAACAATAAATCACAACTAATAAAAAAACAGTAAAACTAAAAATACACAACGAAGAAGACAAAACGTGTATTACGTGTCATATTTGAGTGGTCCGCCGCGAGATATTTAAATTGGGTTAATATAAGAATAGAAATAGTTTGAAAACATTCATTTTTGTTGTATCAGATTTAAGAGCTAACTGCTAAGCTATTTCCAACGGAAGATTTACGGAAACACTTAGCTCCGCGAATGTGTGCGTTTGTGAATGTTGGAAAATTGTTTCCACTGGGACATATTTCATTGCTGCAGCTGCTCTATGTAATAACGTCTCGGCCATGTCGATTATTGTAACTCATTATTAAGGGCAACTGAACAGCAACTGTTTAACCAAAACAGAATATTCTTGAAAAACAAAACTTTATTAGGCCTCTGCATAGTGTCTCGAATTTCGCGGCAAATTTATTTAATTTTTTTATTTGGTTACAGTCTGGATTTATTGAACAATAACTTGTAAAGAAATGTTAGTCCGTACTAGGCCGCTGTTAAAAACACATTTTGTAAACACGCTCTTTTTATATAATTGTCCACGACCATCTAAAGCAGGGCTTAGGAAGCATACCGATTTACTACAACGATAGTAAGTTGTAATTTCATGAGACACCTTGCTTGCCCTAAGCGTCTGTCGGTCGGTTGTGTGTGGTGACAAAGAATATATATTACTTGTAGAGAGTGTCACCCCTGTGGTGGTGATATAGTGTTGCAACGTGTTGCCACGCCAATATACCTAAAATAGGCAATTTATTAGTAACTAGATGATTCCCGCGACTTCGTGCTATACGCACAAATGGAGATTTCCTCTTGCGCGTACGAGGCCATACGTTTTCCACGGTAGCCGTACATTTACCCGGGATAAAAAGTAGCCCTTGTCCTTCTCCGTAGCCTATTCTATATTTGTACATAATTTCATCAGAATCGGTTCAGTAGTTTCAGAGCCTATTCAATGCAAACAAACAAATCTTTCCTCTTTATAGTATTAGTATAGAAGTTTAGATAACCACTGGTCCTGGGAGGACTACTGTTTGGAGTCACATGTTTCATCACCACTCATTTCACTAGCACTTTCTAGTTCAAAAACAGCTAAGATTTCGTACGTAAGATTTTTATTAAATGAACGCTTATAATAAGTCTGAAGAATCCATTTCATAAAATATGAGATATCGAGTTTGTTTCGAGTGTTAATAAAAGTCCTCGTATATTCCCTGGAGTGTGGGTTAAGGCCGTTTATTTTCCATCTAATATTCTTCATCTTGTGTTTCTAGTGTAAACAACTTGCAGTATAGGTACAGCTCAATCTGTGTGTTATTTTAACATGTTGAGCACACATTAATTTAAACATAAACTTAAAAAATAACCAAAATGTCGATAAAAAAGAAAAACCCGACTGCGTCATTTGATTTACCCCACGACTAATGGCCGGTTTCAGTAACCTATCTATCAATAACTATTTATATAAAATAAACTATTATTATTATTTGTTAAAAACGTCGTCATTCAATCATTTGCCGTTTTTTTGCGAACCAAATTTGACGTTTCTAAAAATTAGTTATTGGTAGATAGGTTATTGAAACGGGCTGTAAGAAGAATCCAATGATACCTCACTACTCTCATTCTCAAATGCGTCCTTAGGCTTACAACCATACCCTACTCAGACCACCATTAAACATTGTTTTGAGTTGGAAGTACCACCTATTAATTAGATTCGACTCTGGATATTGATTTTCAATAATTATTATTAGCCTGACCGGAGGCCGGAGTTAAACTATCATTGTAATTCCAGTAATTGTCTTCATTTGTACGAGTAATCTGCTGTACAATTTGCATACGAATATTACTTGTACTAGATGTTGCCAGCGAATTCGTGTGCGCAATAGAAAATCCCGCAGTAAACGTACATTTTGCCGCTATAAAAACTAGCCTATGTCCTTAACCGTGTTCCTTTAATTAAAATCGGTCCAGTAGTTTCAGAGCCTATTCAATGCAAACAAACAAAAAAATCTTTCCACTTTACAATAATACAAGTAAAAGTATCGAAGTATGCAGTTACGAATACAGAGCAGGGTGAAAATATCAAGTGCCTAGTGAAAAACCAGAACTAGAAACAAGCTCTGCGGCCGAGTGGGTAGATTACTTGACTTACATTCGAGAGGGTGACTATTCAAAGCCGGCCTTGTGGCGTAAATCAACGAGACTTTTCTGACATTTCTGATTTTTTAAATACCTTACACATACGTTCAAAGGAAGAATGACCTAAACGCCTGCAAAAACTTATAATCATCGAAGGCCCGTGGTCAATAAGTAGTAGGCCAATCCACGTATTGAGGAGAAACGCCAACCCAGCACTGGGGACATAAGTGGTATGTTTTAATAAGTCACGTAATCAATCTAAATAATGCTACTATTTATTACATCAATCAGTCCCAGTGATTAGTACGATTAATAGGATAATTCTCAAGGTAAAAGCAATTAAATATTTGGCTTTAGTTAATAAAAATAGTGCAGCAACGTAAATAAATCATCGCCGCTTCCTCAGTCAAGGTCGCAGCGCTGAAAGAAGTCCGCATTCATCGAAATAGAAAATGTGCCACTAGTTTTTTCGAGTATGCATCACTGCATAGCATTTTTAAAAACTGTCGCATTTAATCAAACTCTAGAGAACTTGGCATGCTGTGTATTTATATTTTATACTTAGCATTTGGAAATATCAGCCAACTTCTACACTGCTGACTGAGTGCTATTCTTTCACTTTAATCTGCCCTTTACCCAAGCAAACTGCATACCCTCTTCATCTTTGGCTATGTAAGTTTCGAGTGCATTAATGCCCGGGATACAGGAGCTTAGTTTTCCAGGCTAGGATAGCAAGCTAGTATCAGTAACCTTCTACGATAGCCTCATGTATCCCGGGCGAAAGCCAATTGACATCATTATAGTAGGGGAGACTAATCTAGGAAACGGCAAATTGATTATGTTTGTATAGTAAATAATTAATAACCTAAGGAATAGCAAGTCAGGACATGTCTCCGGAGGGTTCCGTATCTATTAGCGCGCATTATTAGGAAGAAGCCACCCCGAAAATATAAAATTATTATTTTATGATGCCGAAAACGAAATATATATGTACATAATCTATGGCTATAAAAATTTCATCAGTTTAAATTTATTATTACATAAGCTAGAAGGGCGGACGGACAGACAGACAGATGGACAGATGGATGGACAGAGCGACCTTGTAGTAAAACTAGATAGCCTATCTAGATAGCCTTAAAAAAAACACGCACAGGTTGGCCCCAGCCGTATGTGCTTGGGCAACCATACGACATTTAAAAACCAACTGTCCCAGGCACTACAGTATTTCAAGAGTGGTTACTTCCCTCGGAGAATACTTATAAATCATTCAATAACGGATGAGAAGACCTAAGTTTATACGACACATTTGATATGTCGCGCTTTGACACTTGTCGCAACGAACTGTACCAGACCTACTACTGGCAGGGCCCAGAGTGGCAGAAATAGGTCGAGGTACAAAATATCCTAAAATATCAATTGATCGAATCCCTGTACAAATATGCCGCTGTTATAAGTTATAACACATGCGGCATCTGCGGCTTTGCGTAAACAATAATGCAAATAAAATTCGATGTTTATTTATGAATTGAATCACTAGTTATAATTGAACTACAGTACATAACCCAGTTCATTTGATTTGAAAATAACCTCAATGATTTAAACCGTCCAATTCATATTGATAGTGAAACAATATATCATTTCTTTCCTTTTAAGTGAAATTCCTTTAATAGCGACATTGTGAGTGAAATTTTAAGGACACGTCATGTACGACACTTTTTTTGTTTATACCGCAATCGATATAATACCATCTGTCGGGAGCTACTTATACTTCTTACCATTGGCAAAGGCTGGTTCTTCGTCATAGGAAAGTTCCTAGCCTGTATAATAGGTAGGGATTTGGATGAGGGTCTTCAAAAGGTAAGTGGTAAGTGAAGCCGATAGGAATGGAGTTACAGGAACCCCGGCTCAATACACAAATTATGGTTAAAGTGACGTTCTTTATGCACGATGAGAGTATTTTCGGATTTTAAATGATGAACGTAGTTTCACTTTTGCCACGTGTACCTACAATGTACACGTCATGTTTTTTTTTATTTTAGGCGGCTTACAATATTGTCCGGGCAGTCGGTGTACAATATTGTCCGGTCAGTCGGTATACAATATTGTCCGGGCAGTCGGTGTTACTGCGTATTATACTTCTTCATTTCACCCAATTTTATTTTACTTGAAAACCTGCAAGGAACTAATGCAGAGTACTACCGCTGCATTACTAACTTTTGTCTACTAGAGGAGGCTTGCCAAATTCAACCCGTGGGCAATTTGCAATTATATTTCTCAAAGGAATTCCAACAGCATGTACGCTATAAAGGAGTTGAATAAAACGAATTGCATCGGCATGCCGATACGCGTCAGCTCTCGTATCGCTAGATTTCCCAATCGTAAAACTATTTTATCGTCCACGGTTCAAAGTTATGAGTTACAGTTTTATTTCAGCTCCGTCTAGGCGTTACACGATTGACATAAAACGGCGAATTGGTATGGAATTAACGTGTTGAAACGTTTTTGTGTTTGCTGCGCGTCGTGCTGACAAAATGTCATAAATTGCTTCGGATCGAGTTTTAGGCAGTTACAAATGACGCATTGTTTACTACCCACTGGAGTACTTTAACTACGGTAGAAGTATTGAGATGAAACTGGTCGAGTCGGAATCGCGCACAAAGGGTTCCGTACAATCCGGAACCGTACAGTTCTGAAAAAGAAACACGTTTGTTGTATTGGAGCTCCCCTTAAATATTGATTTTATTCTGTTTTTAGTATTTGTTGCCATAGCGGCAACAGACCTGTCAACTGTCTATCTATCAACGCTAAAGAGATACAGCCGCGTGATAGGTGACAGACGAACGGACAGGCGGACAGACAGCGAAGTCTCAGTAATATAAGTCAGAAAATAATCCAGTTTTACACTTTGGATACGGAACCCTAAATATACTGTAGTAAATACAGTTTCTACCCATAGTAAGTCACATGCCACAGAAATAACAATCCAATTCTGAAACACTCAAATAATGAGTCTATTGGAAATTGGTTAGTCGATAAAAATAAGACTATCTATAATATGACAAAATTACTTAGTAACAACAGTCAGTAACAGTTAGTAACAGTCAGTAACAGTTGGTAACAGTAAGTAACAGTTGGTAACAGTCAATAACAGTTGGTAACAGCCAGTAACAGTTGGTAACAGTCAGTAACAGTTGGTAACAGTCAGTAACAGTTAGTAACAGTCAGTAACAGTTATTATGTATGCCACTAAAGCATTGGTTACTCAAGCTGGCCTCGTAAGGGTTATACCTGACACTCCTGTCAGGTTTGCCTGTACAGGTGGACTGGAGCGTGTGTGCTGCACAACTATTCAGGTTTCCATACAGTATCAGCTCAAGCCTACCTGATTGGGTATAACAGGTAGCGAGGCAAACGTGTATGGCTAGCTTTATAAAATATAACTGCTTGGTAATAGTTTAAAACAGCAAATATAATGAATAATCTTCTTACACTACATATAAGAATGGCAATGTCTCGCTAAAACTAGCGAACGATCTTTTTATCAGATCAATGGGCTGGACCGATTTGGCTAATATGAGTCTTGAAATAATTGTGGAAGTTCAGGAAAGGTTTAAACGATGAGAAATATTCGAAAAAATGATGGCGAAAATACTAAAAACTAGGTACAATTATTGAATTTTCCCATGCAAAATTTTCACAGCGTTCAATTTGTTAGTTGACTGTAAAATATTTATAGGTGCGTTAATCAGTTTTGTAGTTATTTATTTATTCCACTTCATAGTTAAGACAGAACAACGGGACATCTAGTTTTAAATAAAAACGAATTGACGATTTTATAAATAGCTACGTTAAAAAGTCAAGAAAATACAGTTGCAAAACTGTTACAGTATTTGTGAAAAAATTCCCTGTAAATAGAAAAATAAAACAAAGAAATAACCGAATCTATAATTCGGTTCGGCATCATGAAACATTTGTCCCCGTACATCCCATGCACGCCCATATTGTATGAGCGTCCGACGCTACCTACGTCAATGCATCGGAACTGGTCGGGACAATCTTTTCACTAAACTGCATTGATGTACCATATAGGAGTACAATCTACTCTCGGACCTCGCACACTATGCAAAATGTGCAGTAAAATGAGGTATACGGTAAATTATCATTTGATTTTATTTGATTAATCAAATGATTTGATTTTTGCTGGTTTACAGTGTGCATTTAACGCAATATGACGTCTCTAAATAATATGGTATGTCAGTGGAAAACTGATGCAAACAAATTAGAGCTGGCGGCGCGTGATTTGTGTGCAGACGGCCGAGGTTTGACAAGCCGCTGAATTATGAAGCTGTAACGGAGACGAGAATTTCCCTAAAACTGCACATTTCATTGAAGTTTCAGCACAGAGAGAGTGAGAGAGACACAATATATTATATACATTAGGTACATAGAAACAGCTTTCATAAAACGATGTAAATAGATCCAAATTTGAAAATTTTAATGTCCCCTTCAATTTTTCTACACAATCGTGGACACACCGTATGCTTGTAATAATGCAATCAAATCGAAAGCTAACTATGTAGCTGTTTAACTATTCATCTTTATTTAATCTGTAGTTTCCTCTGAGCGTCGGTTTATATGCTCTAAAGTGGTTTCAGTATCGCTTTTCCTCTAAAAATATCTCACAGTTTAGTTAAATATTTCCTTTTTTTTAAATGATCTTATTTGTCTATTGGTTAAAAATCTATCTATGAGGCATAAGTTTATGTAACAAAAAATAGAAATTTAAAGTAGGTACACATCCAACCTATCTTATAGTTTAAGTAAGTTAAGCACGAAATTTTTTAAACGCAAAATTTTCAGGAAGAAATCTGCAGTACTTTACCGTAATAAAAATAACCGTTGAATTATCTTAATATTTATTCTACAGCAAAGTACCTCGGGGTAGATAAAAAAAAGTGTAACAATGGACTGGCGACAGGCGAGGTTTAGGGTCTCCTCGTGCTCCACTGCGACCCGTCTCCCCTAATGACGCGCCGAAACGAAAATATTAAAATGAGCGAGTAGACTGAGATCCCATGCCCGCCAGACTACCCTTTTATTCTTACTGTTATAATGTATATCATAGTGTAGTATTAGCGTGTACAATGAACGTATTCATACCCGCTAGTTTGTACCATGGGTCAATTTTTAGGTACAAGGCGCTAAAGTTGCGCAAAATTGTACTCATTTTAGTAACATTCTGGTAAGGTACCTTGAATCATCTTTATTTTTAGAATAACGTAAGGAGGAGAAAAACGTTTAAAGTCATTTTTTTAAACTTATTATGAGCAGAGATATAAAAGTTAGAAGTTTAATGATTTTTAGATCCATTTTTTGAAAGTGAAGATTACAGCATAAAAATAAGTAATCAGTGTAAATCTCACTTTATAATATTATCGTCACTAAGACTAACGACGATTCTAACGTATGTTATAGTAGAAACAAACATACGTTAGAATCATGTAAGTAAAGAAAAGTTAGCACACAGGCGCCCGTACCTGAGAACTGGCCCACCGCGCAAACTAGCGGGTATGTATACGTTCATTGTACACACTAACACTATATTATGGTATACATTTATTAGTAAGAATATAAGTGTCATCAGGCGGGCCTGGGATCTCAGTCCAGAGTTTTTTCGCCCGGCAAAATAGCTCAAGCTGAGTTCGCGCCTTTCCATGCCACATTTTTTCATCAAATCTTTGTCTTGTTAAATTATTTGCCTAAATTATATTTTGATAGAAATGAAATTCAAAATGGTGGAAACCTGGCGGAACGTAGGCTATTTCGCGTATTGCTTCTGTAGCAGATGAAATAGCAATAATATATTATTGCAATTATTGTTTTAATTAAAATTTAGCCGCAGGAGAAACTTGTTCGCAAACGAAGGAGCGGAAAGTTTCTTTTTGCAACCCGTTCTACAGTATTGTCGCTGAGCTCCATTAAAAAAATTAAATTGATAATACAGACGTGTGTTTTAATAAAAGGTTTTATTTAAAGTACCACAAAGTACCATAAAATACCACAAATGGCTTCGTATTAATGAAACCTGATTTAAAAATGTCATTGTATCGAATATTATGTTGATGGTTTCGCTTTGCAAGACCTTGTAAAAGAAAGTAATGGTGCCAGCTATTATAGTGATGATAAAACTTTCAATAAAATTGTGTAATACTCTTAGGTAGCCACTGTTGAACAAGTTGCACTGTCATGATTTTGACAGATTTTCATGCAATTCTCAATCGATAACGTTACGTTAACGCCGCTCTCAAATGTTCCTGCTAGGCCCACGGATCCAATTTCAGCGTAAATTTAACGTAAACAAAAATGCAATAGCCACATGTGTTATATATGTATGCGAAAAGCGAGAGATTCGATGTGTCAAATTACGACATAGTCCTTTGTGTATATACTGTTCAGATCCAATTAAAAAACAAACAGACAGTAGAACACTATAATGCTACCAATCGGAATGTCCCTTAATTGCCGCTCGATAAAGAAATAAGACGCATAAATTTGGTCGAATTTCACCTTTTCGTTAACGCTTATATTAAATTGAATCTGATTTATGTAACATTAAAACCGCAGCACGTACGCGCACTGGATTTGGTGAAAATAGTCGCCATTATTGATTTATTATCGCCGCAGATTGTTGTTTTTTGCGGCCAGTCGATGCGACAAATGTATTTTATTTTGCCGGACTTTATTTCGGTCACGTCCGCCGGTTTAGATAAGTTCGGCCCGGTCTAAGTGAATCTCGTGTCCCACGGATAGTTCATGAGATATGACGTGTATGTGCAACTGTTCTGAATATATATTATGCTCCTACAGTAATAACATTAGAAGCATACGGATGTGTGGGGAAAATTGAAGCCATAGAATTCCTATTGAAGCTATAATATCATCCTTGTAATTTATAAATGTTATAATGACGTATTGTCCTACGGAACCAGGAAACGAGATGGATCTCCTGATGGTAAGCGATTATCGCCGCCCATGGACATTCGCAACACATACACTTGTAACTCATTTGGTGTTGCGCACTTGTGTTCCTGGTCCTTAAAATCTCCAACCCCAATGGGCGTCCGGCAAACGTGAGCCATGCTTCGGCACTAATGGGTCGGCTCGACCGGATAAATACAGGAGCATATAATAACAACAGTCAGTAACAGTTAGTAACAGTCAGTAACAGTTGGTAACAGTAAGTAACAGTTGGTAACAGTCAATAACAGTTGGTAACAGCCAGTAACAGTTGGTAACAGTCAGTAACAGTTGGTAACAGTCAGTAACAGTTAGTAACAGTCAGTAACAGTTATTATGTATGCCACTAAAGCATTGGTTACTCAAGCTGGCCTCGTAAGGGTTATACCTGACACTCCTGTCAGGTTTGCCTGTACAGGTGGACTGGAGCGTGTGTGCTGCACAACTATTCAGGTTTCCATACAGTATCAGCTCAAGCCTACCTGATTGGGTATAACAGGTAGCGAGGCAAACGTGTATGGCTAGCTTTATAAAATATAACTGCTTGGTAATAGTTTAAAACAGCAAATATAATGAATAATCTTCTTACACTACATATAAGAATGGCAATGTCTCGCTAAAACTAGCGAACGATCTTTTTATCAGATCAATGGGCTGGACCGATTTGGCTAATATGAGTCTTGAAATAATTGTGGAAGTTCAGGAAAGGTTTAAACGATGAGAAATATTCGAAAAAATGATGGCGAAAATACTAAAAACTAGGTACAATTATTGAATTTTCCCATGCAAAATTTTCACAGCGTTCAATTTGTTAGTTGACTGTAAAATATTTATAGGTGCGTTAATCAGTTTTGTAGTTATTTATTTATTCCACTTCATAGTTAAGACAGAACAACGGGACATCTAGTTTTAAATAAAAACGAATTGACGATTTTATAAATAGCTACGTTAAAAAGTCAAGAAAATACAGTTGCAAAACTGTTACAGTATTTGTGAAAAAATTCCCTGTAAATAGAAAAATAAAACAAAGAAATAACCGAATCTATAATTCGGTTCGGCATCATGAAACATTTGTCCCCGTACATCCCATGCACGCCCATATTGTATGAGCGTCCGACGCTACCTACGTCAATGCATCGGAACTGGTCGGGACAATCTTTTCACTAAACTGCATTGATGTACCATATAGGAGTACAATCTACTCTCGGACCTCGCACACTATGCAAAATGTGCAGTAAAATGAGGTATACGGTAAATTATCATTTGATTTTATTTGATTAATCAAATGATTTGATTTTTGCTGGTTTACAGTGTGCATTTAACGCAATATGACGTCTCTAAATAATATGGTATGTCAGTGGAAAACTGATGCAAACAAATTAGAGCTGGCGGCGCGTGATTTGTGTGCAGACGGCCGAGGTTTGACAAGCCGCTGAATTATGAAGCTGTAACGGAGACGAGAATTTCCCTAAAACTGCACATTTCATTGAAGTTTCAGCACAGAGAGAGTGAGAGAGACACAATATATTATATACATTAGGTACATAGAAACAGCTTTCATAAAACGATGTAAATAGATCCAAATTTGAAAATTTTAATGTCCCCTTCAATTTTTCTACACAATCGTGGACACACCGTATGCTTGTAATAATGCAATCAAATCGAAAGCTAACTATGTAGCTGTTTAACTATTCATCTTTATTTAATCTGTAGTTTCCTCTGAGCGTCGGTTTATATGCTCTAAAGTGGTTTCAGTATCGCTTTTCCTCTAAAAATATCTCACAGTTTAGTTAAATATTTCCTTTTTTTTAAATGATCTTATTTGTCTATTGGTTAAAAATCTATCTATGAGGCATAAGTTTATGTAACAAAAAATAGAAATTTAAAGTAGGTACACATCCAACCTATCTTATAGTTTAAGTAAGTTAAGCACGAAATTTTTTAAACGCAAAATTTTCAGGAAGAAATCTGCAGTACTTTACCGTAATAAAAATAACCGTTGAATTATCTTAATATTTATTCTACAGCAAAGTACCTCGGGGTAGATAAAAAAAAGTGTAACAATGGACTGGTGACAGGCGAGGTTTAGGGTCTCCTCGTGCTCCACTGCGACCCGTCTCCCCTAATGACGCGCCGAAACGAAAATATTAAAATGAGCGAGTAGACTGAGATCCCATGCCCGCCAGACTACCCTTTTATTCTTACTGTTATAATGTATATCATAGTGTAGTATTAGCGTGTACAATGAACGTATTCATACCCGCTAGTTTGTACCATGGGTCAATTTTTAGGTACAAGGCGCTAAAGTTGCGCAAAATTGTACTCATTTTAGTAACATTCTGGTAAGGTACCTTGAATCATCTTTATTTTTAGAATAACGTAAGGAGGAGAAAAACGTTTAAAGTCATTTTTTTAAACTTATTATGAGCAGAGATATAAAAGTTAGAAGTTTAATGATTTTTAGATCCATTTTTTGAAAGTGAAGATTACAGCATAAAAATAAGTAATCAGTGTAAATCTCACTTTATAATATTATCGTCACTAAGACTAACGACGATTCTAACGTATGTTATAGTAGAAACAAACATACGTTAGAATCATGTAAGTAAAGAAAAGTTAGCACACAGGCGCCCGTACCTGAGAACTGGCCCACCGCGCAAACTAGCGGGTATGTATACGTTCATTGTACACACTAACACTATATTATGGTATACATTTATTAGTAAGAATATAAGTGTCATCAGGCGGGCCTGGGATCTCAGTCCAGAGTTTTTTCGCCCGGCAAAATAGCTCAAGCTGAGTTCGCGCCTTTCCATGCCACATTTTTTCATCAAATCTTTGTCTTGTTAAATTATTTGCCTAAATTATATTTTGATAGAAATGAAATTCAAAATGGTGGAAACCTGGCGGAACGTAGGCTATTTCGCGTATTGCTTCTGTAGCAGATGAAATAGCAATAATATATTATTGCAATTATTGTTTTAATTAAAATTTAGCCGCAGGAGAAACTTGTTCGCAAACGAAGGAGCGGAAAGTTTCTTTTTGCAACCCGTTCTACAGTATTGTCGCTGAGCTCCATTAAAAAAATTAAATTGATAATACAGACGTGTGTTTTAATAAAAGGTTTTATTTAAAGTACCACAAAGTACCATAAAATACCACAAATGGCTTCGTATTAATGAAACCTGATTTAAAAATGTCATTGTATCGAATATTATGTTGATGGTTTCGCTTTGCAAGACCTTGTAAAAGAAAGTAATGGTGCCAGCTATTATAGTGATGATAAAACTTTCAATAAAATTGTGTAATACTCTTAGGTAGCCACTGTTGAACAAGTTGCACTGTCATGATTTTGACAGATTTTCATGCAATTCTCAATCGATAACGTTACGTTAACGCCGCTCTCAAATGTTCCTGCTAGGCCCACGGATCCAATTTCAGCGTAAATTTAACGTAAACAAAAATGCAATAGCCACATGTGTTATATATGTATGCGAAAAGCGAGAGATTCGATGTGTCAAATTACGACATAGTCCTTTGTGTATATACTGTTCAGATCCAATTAAAAAACAAACAGACAGTAGAACACTATAATGCTACCAATCGGAATGTCCCTTAATTGCCGCTCGATAAAGAAATAAGACGCATAAATTTGGTCGAATTTCACCTTTTCGTTAACGCTTATATTAAATTGAATCTGATTTATGTAACATTAAAACCGCAGCACGTACGCGCACTGGATTTGGTGAAAATAGTCGCCATTATTGATTTATTATCGCCGCAGATTGTTGTTTTTTGCGGCCAGTCGATGCGACAAATGTATTTTATTTTGCCGGACTTTATTTCGGTCACGTCCGCCGGTTTAGATAAGTTCGGCCCGGTCTAAGTGAATCTCGTGTCCCACGGATAGTTCATGAGATATGACGTGTATGTGCAACTGTTCTGAATATATATTATGCTCCTACAGTAATAACATTAGAAGCATACGGATGTGTGGGGAAAATTGAAGCCATAGAATTCCTATTGAAGCTATAATATCATCCTTGTAATTTATAAATGTTATAATGACGTATTGTCCTACGGAACCAGGAAACGAGATGGATCTCCTGATGGTAAGCGATTATCGCCGCCCATGGACATTCGCAACACATACACTTGTAACTCATTTGGTGTTGCGCACTTGTGTTCCTGGTCCTTAAAATCTCCAACCCCAATGGGCGTCCGGCAAACGTGAGCCATGCTTCGGCACTAATGGGTCGGCTCGACCGGATAAATACTGTAGCTAAATAATTATAAAAAAACAGGATTTGTCAACCTGATAAACATTCAATATCCTTTATTCCAACATTCTCAGTTTTCATTGCATAACATAATATTATACTCATTTCTCACGCCGGTTTTCCATTAGTAAATATAGACATACATTCAAGTTACGAGTTACCTTTAACGAAATAAAAAGCAACAGACTACGGGAAATATCTATAATTTCCTAACGATCATCTCCTGGAATCGCATCGAGTCTCCGGCTGTGGGCGTGCCAATTATTGAAACCTTTAGAGATCTCTTCGGTTATTATTGAACGTGAAGCTGTCTCAATATTATTATTCAAATTATAGAACATTAAGTGTATTTTATTACTTACCAAACATTTGCATGAATAAATATTCTCAATCATACCTAACAAGTTTTACATAAAGACAATAATTTAGATTTTAGATAATGAATAATGAATATCCGAATGAAAGTTTGGAATTGAATGGCCATTTTCACACGCCTAATATAAATGAGTATATCCCAAAAGAATTATTGATAATATACGTCATAAGTAATAACACGACCCGAGGTGTTTGACCGACTACGATGAAGCCAATGAGAAGGCGCTGTCAGTCTATGTATGTATGTTCGATTTTAATGAATGAGGTGTCAATAGATTCGTAATAATAGCCCGGGTAACAGAGGTATAATTTACTTAGTCGGGTAATAGTTTAAAATAATAAAAATTGTAGTTACAATGCTTTAAATTGAATTGTTGATGAATACACAAATTATATCATAAAGTGGAGTTGTTACGGTTCACGCGATTCCAAATTATAAGCAATAAAAATAATTGTGCATCTGTGATTCTTGCAAAACGATTTTGGCTATTAAAAATGTACGATCGCAATGACGTCACCCTGACCGTATTTCGCTTTCTTTCGTATTGCAAGTATAACTTTGTTGTGTCTTCGTTATTTTTGAGGATATAAAGAAATGGGGTTTAGATTGTTTATTACCACGATATTTACCTGTAATCAATGAGACGTTTTTTTTTTGGAAAACAGCCTATTGGTTTAAGCTGCTTGAGTTGTAGCACAGGCGATAAAAACCTTTGTTTCGGAGTGCCTGAGGGCGTCACTTTGGGCACCACAAAAGGGAGTGCGGAGCAGGGCCTTTGTTGTTTCGTATTTTCTTCATATTTTGGAATATTGTTGTAAAAACGCGAAAAACTATAGACGTTTAAGAAATTTCTTTCGCTTTTTAACCGACTTCCAAAAAAGGAGGCGGTTACACGTTCGGCTGTATATTTTAATTTTTTTGTATGTTCAACGTTTAATTATAGCACCTACCTCGTATTGCTCAAGTGTGTTTCTTCAGGATATCGTAGTTATTTTTCTTATTAACAAATAGTTGTGAAAACAAAGCATTATACTTTATTTTATAACTTTATATATCTTCATATATTTCAGTCTATTTTCATTTGTTTCGAACGATTTATTCCAAATTGAATGCAAAAACGATAATGTGCCTATGGCTAATTCCAGCAATCACATATTTTATACAAAGGGTCAATTTACACCGAAACGAAATAATACGTGACGTGACGCTGCACTTTTAGAATAGCTATTCAAAATTGAACTTTATTAATTACACAAGAGTATACACGATCAATTGTAAGAGTTCGAATGTCAAGTTGCACCGCGCTGTACAGCGCATGTGCAGTGTATGGGAAATGTCTAAATAAATATGAAATGTATATATTTTTGTGTAGTGAATAAAGTTCAATTATGAATAGCTATCTTAAAATTTCTGTGCCGCGTCGAGTCGCGTATCGTCGTGAACTGACCCTAATTGAACAATCAGCAGCCTCCATTTAAAACGTACAATGTATTTGTTGCCAATCAGACAATAATTAAATATTAAATTGTACAATCAGCTTATTGAACTCAATAATAGAATAACTAATTATTGTGGATTCCGCTAAAACTGAGGTTGGGAATAATTTTTGGAGAGCTTGCTTGAAAATTGAAATAAAAATCACTTTATAGAATTTATCGCGACCAACTTCATTTTTAATTTTCCTGACGATTTGGATTTTACAGTTGTCACCAGTTTTGCTGCGAGAGAGTTAATGCACATCGTGAATGTAATGAAAAAAATAAACATTCAAGAATTATATGTTCTTGAATGAAAAGTTTGTTCATATAAGTAGCCAATAATTATAAATGGGCCAGTTCGTTTTGGGAATACAAATAGTTTATAAGGAACACGCGTGCGTGACACAGTTGGGTCGGAATTGGACGCGGTCGTGCGTGCTCACACGAGGTATGTATGTTGATAACATGTATCCCAGGTCCCAACGCTTACATCCCAAGCTGGGATAGGAGTACTCGTTGTTTGAAACTTGGAAAGTGGATGTTGTACACCGCACTGTCAGAAGCAGTAGGAAAACCTACGTCAAGTGTATCAATCAAAGAGTTTAACGACAATGGCCATGTCTACATTTTTCAGACGAATGCTTTGACGTTTCTTATTATATTAATAGCGCTTCAGAGCTTTATGCAACAACATATAGAACATTTATGTACTTTATGCAATAGCATATAGCGCTAAAGCGCTCTGTCCCCTAAAACTTTAAATAACACGGCAAACGGAATACGGAACCCAGAATGCAAGTTATTACAAATATCACATTGCTACAAGAAAACAGGTTTCCAGAGAGGAATGAAACTACTTTGCATGTATCGCCGTAAGATCTTTCGTATCGTAAATACAGTTCCGATACACGGACATTATATCTTGTGGGTTTACATTTAAATACCTTGCTCTTACTGTATCTATTTGTAAGAAAACTTTTTATCTACACTAATATTCTATAAATAAAAGGAAAGATTTGATAAACAATGAGATTTGTTTACATTGAATACGCTCCGAAAGTACTGGACAGATTTTGATGAAATTTGGCACAGAAATAGAGTAGACCACGGGGAAGTACTTTTTATCGCCGAAAAATGTACGGTCCCGCGACATTTTATTTTGGTCGCACGAAGTCACAGGCAACATCGGGTTTTATATTGTGCTGAAGAGTATGAAGAGTAACTTCTTAAATAATAAAGTGAAAAAGAGTCATTGCGGTACTATCTAGTATTGATTATTACATTTCAAAAAATATAATTCTCCGTTTATTTGGACAGTAATATAACAATATAAGAGTATATAATATATAACAAAACAAAGTCGTGTTAGTTACACTATTTATAACTCAAGAACGGCTGAACCGATTTGGCTAGAAATTGGTGGGGAGGCAGCAGTGGCGAAGGGTGGTTTTACTTCAGAGGGAAGCCTTAGTCGCTATACGTGAGTTGTGTAAGTTTTTTTGAAAGGAAATTTAGCACCATATTAAGTATACTGAACGACCTTCGTTACAAGATTGTCACACAGGAAGTCGCAAAATTGTAAATACTTAGGTAACTATTCTTATAGTTATACCTACGGTTCCTACTCCTATAGTTACATATACGGTATTCTTATACCTACAATTGGGTATATTTCAAAATGCACCTATGAAATTGCCGTTCTGCAGTACTGGCCATTTCGGGTCTGGGCTGTCTCCCATACGAACACAGTATAGTGCTAAAGAAGGATACTATTCCGTGCGTTGATCCCCCTAGAAAGGTACCTTTCGCGTTGGTTGAACCGTTAAAGAAAGAGCTTCAACTCATGGAAAACATGGGAGTCATACGGAAGGTGAACAAACCTACTCTCTGGGTGAGTAGTTAAGTTATAGCCATGAAAAAGAATGGTGGATTGAGAATTTGCTTAGATCCTAGAAATTTAAATAAAAATTTATTGAGATGTCATTATCCAATTAAAAACATAGATGAAATCAGGTCTAAATTGTCCAAAGACTCTTATTTTTCACATTTAGATGCGTTTTCTGGGTTTTATAATATAAAATTAACTAAAGAAAGTAGTGATCTGTGTACATTTCAAACTCCCTTTGGCAGATACAAATTTTTAAGATTACCTTTTGGAATAAACACGGCTACAGATTTTTTTTATAAAACCATGATAGATCTATTCGGAGACATTGAAGGTATAATAATTTGGTGTGATTACATTTTAATATACGGTGAAACAATTGAAATACACAATAAAAGGTTAGACATATTTTTGGAAAGGGCTAGGTAAGTTAATTTAAAATTAAATAAAGCCAAGTGCAAGTTTCTTCTAGAAGAAATAGCATATTTGGGCTATATTTTTAGTAAAGAAGGTGTAAAAATTGATCCAGAGAAAGTTCTTTAACTTCCTCTGGATCAATTTCATCAATCATAAAAGATATGCCCCATACCTAAAAATATTAAAGATTTGCAGAGATTTCTAGGCATGATTAATTTTTTAGCACCGTTTATAGAAAATCTAGCAGAGAAAACATTATACCTTAAGAAATTTGTTGAAAAAAGATATAATAGGTATTTACCTATGAAATTGCCGTTCTGCAGTACTGGCCATTTCAAATCAAAATAATTTTTGTTTGGCTAAGAATTCTAATTGCAAATTAATTTTATTTTAAAAACATGGAATTCTTTTTCCAAAAGTAGTCATTTGTTTATTGATTAGTGTTACATTTTCATCGCATTTCAATATTTTTCGTCACCATGGATACGTTAAAAATTCTAGTAATAATGGAATATGAGTACCGTCGAGGCAGCAACGTGGCACAAGCAGCACGCAACATCAACGACGTTTACGGAGCTAACACTACAAACCAACGCATCACCTGTTATTGGTTTGCTCGCTTCCGTTCTGGAAATTTTGACCTGAAAAATGAACCTTGCGGTCATCCGAAAACTTTGGTCGACAAAGACAAATTAAAGGCGATTGTGGAAGCTGATGATACACAATCTACGGCTGAATTAGCAGCAGCTTTAACAGCACGAACTCAATGATCGCCAGCGCGAATTACGCGTCGAGACGTGCCTTGCACTACTCAACAGACACACAAATGAAGGAATATTGAACCGCATTGTTACCTGCGATGAAAAATGGATTCTGTTTGATGTTGTTGGTTGGATCTGGTTCAGCACCTAAACGAAAACTTACCCCTAGAAAAGCGATGGTCACTGTTTGGTGGTCTAGCGCCGGTGTGATTCATCACAGCTTCTTACCAAACGGGGTGAGCATTACTGCAGATGTGTACTGTAAAGAACTGAACACAATGATGGAGAAGCTGGTACATCTCCAACCAGCATTGGTCAGTCGCTCGTCTCCGCTGCTCCTGCACGACAACGCGCGACCTCATACTGCACAGCAGACGATCTCCAAGTTGCAAGAACTGGGGTTGGAAGCCCTCCGTCATCCGCCCTACTCACCAGACCTTGCGCCTACAGACTACTACTTTTTCCAGAATTTGGATAACTTCTTGGCGGAAAAAAATTCAATACCCGAGAAGCAGTACAAAATGCCTTTGAAGAATTTGTTGCCTCCCGTCCAGCTGATTTCTTTAAGAAGGACATCAATAAACTGCCATTGCGTTGGCAAAGATGCATTGATTGCATGGATGATTACTTCGATTTATACAAATAAAAAATACATGAAAAAAACTTCGTTTTAATTTTTTCATACAAAACGGCAATTTCATAGGCAAAGACCTAATATTAAGAAGTACGTGAAAAAATTTATTATAAAGTATATATTTTTACTCTGTGCTATAAGCTATTACTATATTGCAGGTAACAGCCTCCGTGGTCTAGTGCTTAGAGCTTGGCTCTCGACTCGGAGGTACTGGGTTCGATTACTGCATTGGAACAACAAAAAATGTTGTTTCCAAGTTTGGTTGAGACAATGCAGGCTGATCTCTCGCCAGTCGTGTCGGTTATCCGTCCCAATAGGTTATGAGAGTAAAGGAAGAAAGAGTGCTCTTGTGTACTGCGCACACACTTGGGCACTATAAAATTACTCCTGCGTAACTGGCCTGGTTACAATGAAACCGGACACCGTATGGTATGTTTCCGCAGGTATGTTTTATTACACCGAAATCGGTGTAATAAAACATACCTGCAATAAAATATTATTATTATATTGCAGGTATATTTGCTAAAGAAGTTTTTTGCCGCGAACACTCCCACGCGAGCGAAGCTGCGGGCAAAAGCTAGAATCGTATAAAATTTGTTGCACTTAGCGCAGCTCGCGTATACATGAAGATACAACAATTATTACGACTTTCCAAATTGTAATGAGGATATTGCTCGCGTAAGATCAGCAACGGCATAGATCAGTGGAGCTAGGTAATCCACCCTTCTGGAATTATTGCACACCCACCGAAAATGGGTCAATTGCCCCCAGCCAAACAGAGACGGGGCATCCCGTGCCGCGGGTGCGAGAGGGACGGAGTTTAATTCGTTCAGGTGACGTCACGGGAGTTTTAAAAGACCCATTCGTTTTCTTTTTGCCACCTATTGTTTTTATAGACGGAATTCAGTGCAAAAGTTTCGATAAGCTTTTACAAATCGATTCGCGTTTTAGCTGGGACTCCGAGAGTCTCTCTGATATTGTGTAGCATTTCGATTCTTTTTCAATTTAGATAAGTATTTGACTAGGAAGTGTTTTTCAAATATGTTTTGTATTGCAGCAATATTTGAATACGTTCTCTCTGGTAACTCTGATTATATAAAGGTTAAATATAATACATCAATCAGCATTTAGCAGATTATTGTTTTGGTGTTTTATAATACATTTATAGAGTTCCGCTACTCTTGTGAACCTTATTTGAGTTTAATCCGTAGTTTTGCCTTATACGACTTTGTTTAATCTCAGGATTAACATGAAGTTGAGTATTTATGTGTGCGTACGGCGGATTACGTATGGTACATGTTTCATAGTGTTCTTAAGTGGTAAATGTATACTTAACTATGTTAAGTTATCTATTTAAAGCTTTGTGTTGTCTCTACATTTATACCTAAGTTCGAAAGTAAAACTTGAAATTGAGTTTGAATTTTGTGATTGACATCCATGTAGACGGAGTCATGGGCCAAAGTTAGTGAATTTTTTGTAGATCTAAGTAAACTAGAGATCACCCTGTGGTCGAAATTAATATAATTTTAAAGTTTGAACTATTAAGGGTTCTTTTGCCTCAAAGATAGAAAAAAAAGAAAATTTTGTGAAAAGATTGACAAACGTCAACATAATATTATGTAACCAAATTGTATCTTTCATTGCTTCTTAAAATATAAGCTTTCGCTACGGCTTCCTCCTCATATTTATAAAAAAAATTAATAATAATAATATCTATGGACTCTTTACACCACGTCTATCTGACCCCGTGCTAAGTATTCGAAGAACTTGTGTTACGGGTACCAGACAACGGGAAGTATATTATACACATATTAAATACACATCCTTGACCTAGGAACATTGAAAACATTCCCTCGGCGGGAGTCGAACCCGCGACCGCCGACGCGCTAACAACTGAGCCACAGAGGCCGTCAAAATTTTATCGGTTCCAAATTTCACACTCATCGTTAAAAATTTTACGTATTAATATATAACATGATATTAAATATTTTGAAATGGGAATGGATCTAATTACTAACTGTAAACTGTGTGTATAAGTTTTGTGATGACTTATTTTTCGCGTAGTCGAGGACTTTCCTACATTTCAATACTTTAGAATCTAATTAACCCCCCGACGAAAACGGCCCCTCCGTTTTATAGGTTGGACGGTCTCTCTGTCTGTGTGTGTGTCTGTCCGTGGTCCATTTTGTTTGACAGCTGACATGATGGAGAGAGTTCAAAGCATTCATCACTGCTCGACATCTCGGGGGTTACTTAAATTATTTTTTTTCCAAAATTCGGTTAAGAAATCATCATCGCAGACTTACGTCACGTCTCTACTACTGGATCGCAAGTCCTTCCTCAATGTGAGGTCACTAATAACCTCCGTCGTTTTGGTTATGATAATTAACAGTACCTGGGTAACCGAGCTTTGCTTCGAACTCGAGTAGATCAAAAAAAAAAAAAAAGAATCACAAAAATATTTTACTGAGGTTCGAACCCACCACATACTGAATTTCCGAACAGCACAAAATTAACCAAACTGCCAATCGGACTGAAATTATAGAGTCGAAATTATTGATATATTGTTGCACGACGAAAGAAAAAACTTATATAATTTAAAAATGCGCAGTTTCTCAGGGATAAAAGCTAGCTAGACCGATTTTTCTCCTCCGAAAATTCCCTGCATGTTTAATTTCATGTAGTTGCAGCCGTTGCCGAGATTACGATCATATATATATATATATACAAGATTGTCTCGTTTAAAGTATAGTCTTCCAATCGTGTACATTAATAAGTATTACATTTTCGTTCAATTTACATAATGAGTTCATACATTGTAACATTAATACGACGGTCTTGACGTTCGTCTTCCGTATTTAATCTAATACTATGAAGGAAATTAAACTCACTTTGATGTCGCCCATGTCAGTGCTTCTAAACCGACTGCGTAGGAGTCGAGTGGGGTATTTGACCCAATTTGCAATGTAATTTTTACTTTTTAATTCGTAAAGTAGAAGAAATGTAGAGTACAAGAGGTAAATCTTATAAATTGTGAATTAAATGTCCCCCAGAAAATTAAGAGAAAGGGAAAAAGCCATTTTTATAAGATTTTTAACCCCCGACGAAAACAGACGGAGTAATGGATTTTAATCTAGTTTTTTTTTGTTTGAATGCTGATATGACCGAGAGTGTTCTTAGCTTTAAGTCATCATCATCAGCTCTCTCTGTCATTTCTTGCTTGACATTTCGGGGGTTACTTTAAAATTTTAATCTTGTTTATTCGAAATGCATATTTTATCTCTTGGTCAATAAAGGCAGTTCACTTGTAGCACCTCCTGTGTGGCTAAGTGTAAATTGGCGACAGTAATTGCTTACTATCAGGCAATTTATCTACCCATTTCACCATAAAAAAATGTTGCAAGTAGGTACGTTTTAATGATGACAGGAGTGACGTGTAAGGTCAAGTGGATCGCTTAATGGGCTATGTCACTAATTAAATACAGAAGAAACCCTCCGCCCTTTGAGGGCCAACCGCGCGTGTGATTAAAGGGTTGACGCCTGCCATCAGCTGTTCAACCGCTCGTTTGTCGCAATTTACGTCCTTTGTTAATTGATATGAGAAATAGTATAATACGATGCTGTGAACTAAATTAATGACGAAAATTATAATTAATTCGAGGATCGTAGGATCGTGTAAATGTTTGCTCGTTTGGAAGCCACACTTGCTTTTGTGTTTTAACTTTCGTTGTTTTTTCTTTCTAATAACATTATGCAATGTAAGCTAATATGCCGAGGTGGAATGCTCTCTGTAAACTATATTATTGGCTAGAGAAAACTCCATACTTTACCAGTTTACAGTTTTATCACAGAATTCTGATCGTCTGGTGTTTCTAGAGATCAATACTGTAATAATAATATGATATATCTGCTTCCTGCTTTATATCTGTTCAGATCATACTACAAATTTTATTTATCCTATCTTTGTGAATCAGAATCAATCGGAATCAGAATCAGAAAAGTTTATTTGTGAATTTAAATCATACAAAATTTCAATTCAGTGTCTTCTTTATAATACTTATGAAGTATAAAAACCTTTTTATTGAATCACTCAATCAGTGAAAATCTATAGAGCAAGGACAAGTAAGTTTTTCACGAGTGTTTTAACTCTTTTCCTCTATTAGGGTTCCGTAATACTCAAGGAACTTTCATGGTTTCGCTCTGTCTGGCGTCTGTCTGTCCGCGCCTCTAGCTTCTGCAATTATGAATATAAATAGATGAAATTTGGTATGGTCTAAGACTGTGTATAGATATCAATTTTGGCATCATAAAATAATACTTTTACATTTTAAGTGTGGCTCTCCATACATGTGAAGTGAGGATGAAAAATATTTTTTCATTCTACCCTATCGTGTTGGATATTGTTGAATATGTCTTGTAAAATAAAGGTAAGGTTTCATACATGATTTTTTACAAAGTCAACCATTGCGAGTAATCGGCCTCCAAAGTGATCTATAAGTTGGTCCCCCCCTTGTATTTCTGAACTATTAGACTTGAGAAATTACAACTTTTAGTTCTGATAGATTATGCTAAATACTCTTTAGGAAAATTATTTTGAACGAAATCGGACAGCAACTTTTGAAGTAATTTGAAAAAAAACCTATTACGCGTTAATAGTTACGGAACCCTCCTTAGACATGTCCTGACATGCTCTTCGTTAGGTTATTTTTAACATGCCATCGACTTAAATCGCATTTGAAGTGAAAATCCACAACGATAATGATGATGATGACTGAAATATTGTCATACGCAGATGTTCTCAAAATACCTCTCGAGATGATCAAATATTTGATGCCAGCGCGGGTGTGGGCGGCAGTAGCCCCAGCAGCAGCGGAGCATTGACCTGCGGCTGCGGTGTCGCGGCTGCCTGTGTGTGTAAGGACTAAAGACATTAAATAGAAAATGAGGTCGCCCTGTGGTCGAAATTCACCCATAACAATTTATACACTATTTAACTTTGAACTTTATAAGGTTCCTTTGCCTCTTAGATAGAAACAAAATATAAATGTTGTGACAGATCGACAGACGTCAACGTGTAACGAGATTGTATCTATCACACGTGCGGTAGCGGTGTGTGTTAATAATCTGCGGTGGTGTGTGTTTTGTTATTTTTATTAATTTAATGTATTTGTAAGCGTTATTTAAGAAAATATTAGCTTTATGATCACCTTCCTATACGTAAACTTGAATCTACCGGCCAAATTTTATACTGCTCCGGTTGCACAATTCTCGTAAAACTGTACCTACTACAAGTTTTTGGCTAACCTATTAATATAATACAGAGTGCTGTACTCCAAGGTTAAGCACGAACAATAGACAGCAACGTATTCGTAACGTTGTCGAATGAGAATTTTATGGACATCGTGACAAGGCCTATACAAATTTCACTGGATAATTTTACGAATAGGTTAATGTCAATTGTTCGTGCTTACCCCACAGATCTCGCGAAACGATATGAAAGTATCATCGCAGGAGTTTAAAAATAAAACTCGCCCGAATAAAACTTTTCTCCCCATAAAAGGAAAGTCACAATCTCATTTTAATAAGGAATACTTACTTTATGTAAAATCTAAATTTTTCTCATTCCTTAAGACTTCAATGTTTACGGCTTACTTAAACTGTGTCAAAACAGAACTACCATAAAGGTTGTAATAAAATCTATCTTTACCATACGAATAACGATTCCAAATCCCAAGTTATGTGAGTTTCCAAAACAAAAAGATTATCCTGTTGGGGATACGTTAAAGACTTAGATACTGATATAATTTACAGTTGGCTGTACCTAAATTGTAATCATTCAGAGATCGAAAAGATTGCCAAACGTGCTTAATAAGTGGTCGGTCTTGGCGCCACAACACACGACTCGACCGCTATGATATATTTTGCTGTACTCTAACGGCGCGGAGGCACACACTCGAAACTGTCTCTCCATTATTTACGTTTCAATTAATGGTTTTAAGTATGTAAACAATAGCTCTATAGCGTATTCGCGTTAAGAAGCACAGTGTTGAATAATAAATTTAAATTATTTTATTATAATACCTACTTACGTACAGAGAAACAGCTTTCGTAGAACGATCTAAATCGATCCAAATTTGAAAAATTTGACGTCCCCTCAAAGGCCCACAAATTTTTTCACACAAAATAGTGGGTGGACACATCATATGCTTGTAGTAGTGCAATCAAAACGAAAGCTAACTAAGTAGCTGTTTATCTGTTCCTCTTTCTTTGATCTGTGTTAAGAAAGCAGCGAATGATGCGTGCATATATCAAAATTGACATATGCACGCATCAAATTGACGCTTTAGGTTTGTTAACATTAGAAACAGCATGCGCCGTTCCAACCTTCGCTCTTTAACGAGTAAATGCGCGCGGCTGACAATTCGATCTGGCACGTCAATGCGAGCGCATTTTCCACAGTTTTATCCGCGGATCACGTCACACGTTTGAATGAAAATAAAACATATCAGTTTGGAGTATCGTTTTACGAAGCTCTCCTGTCAGTTATAGACAGGAACTTTAAGATTTATAACGTTCCATGCGACAGTCAAAACTACAGTCTAAATTCTTGAAATCACATTTACACAGCTTGGAACTTGCTTCTAAATATGTCAGATCAGTCCGTAGGCCAAACCGTTGGCATTGTTAATCGTTATTAACACGACAGTTTTAACTTTCCGCGCACGCACAGATCCATCCGCGGTTTGCAACGCAGTCTCAGATGCGCAATCCGAACTGAGTATAAGCAAAACGGCCATTAATGTTCTGATATTGTTAGAAATGTTATTAAAACTTATGCATCTTTAATATAAAAATAATTGAATAAATATTATACAGTGTGATAAATTATAAGTAAATGACAAAGTGTTGTGTAAAAAAATGATTGTATGAATGCATACATATACTATATTTCACGCACTTATGGCTAATTGTAGACTAAGAACTAATATTATTACCGTGTGACATCATTTTGTATACTTACCTACAATTGCAAGAAATAAATGAATTGAATGGAGTTGAAATGAGTAGGTGGTTTTCGTTCATTTTCATTCAATCGGCTGTAGTTTTACAAAACAAATTACACCGTATGCATAGTTTACGAGAAACATCTATGCACTCGATATTTCCAATTCATCAGGCATCCCGTGACGCCTCACTGGTTTCCCATGGTCAACCCATGTCATTCGAGTCGTTCCTTTTCCCACTACATAAAGACGTTAAACAAAGTACTTAACAGATTAACCACAGAATCACGATCCACCAATAATTCAGAAGGTGAACCCTTTGCCGAAGTAATACAATTAAAGTTTGCACACGTGCCACTAAGCGGTCCTCGGTTTTCAGCGACGATTTTATATCAGCTACGACTCCTAGCATCTCTTGGTATTATTAAACCAACTTTTAAGCAATTCATACACTTTGGCCCACTTGCGCAGATCTGGGTTAAAGTTAACTATATATCGTGTTATCTCTCTCGTTCCTCGTATTTATGAAAGGGAAGGTGTGATATTTAAACCCAGGGTTAACTTTAACCCAGATCTGCACAAGTGGGCCTCCGAGTTACTAGCTGGTACCTGCAACTACGTTTGCTTGAAACTATTAATGGAAACGGAACCCTCAGATAAAAGTAGCCTCAGTTACTCCTTATAACATCAGCTATCTACCAATAAAAGTCCAGCCGGTCTGGCCGTTTCAGATATTAGACGGAACAAACAGACAGACGGACTTTGGTATAGGAATGTATCACATTATGCGTTTACTGCAAAGTTGTTAATTTGAAATTACAAACAGACACAATTTTTTTTAATTTGTTTACAGCATAGACTTTTCTCTGCGTGAGATTGCGACTCTGCAAAATTGCTTATTATTTATTAAAATTGTTGTCGGTACAGAAACTTTTATAGAAATCACGCGTCGTTGACTTTTCAGTGCAATTAGGTACTGTCAGATGGAGTGTAATGGTCAATAGTAAAGAGTGTCATTGCCATTAGTAAAATTCCTTTTCAACTAGAAAGAAAAACAAAGTGTGCTCTATTCGCCCTAACCACGTAACTAATTATACCCTTTACATCAAAAAAAGAATTTTGAATTCAAATTTTGAAAATTTGAAAATCGGTCAACAGATGGCGGAGTTTTCGTTGAACATACAAAAAAATACACACAGCCTAACTTATAAGCGCCTCCTTTTTTTGGAAGTCGATTAAAAATAGTTTCAACCTCCACCAAACTAACCTTACGTAAAATCTGCCGCCTCAGGTGTACCCACCACCACGTCTTACACCACCTCTTGGTACTATAAAAGCAACTTAAAGATATTTATGAGACACGTGTGCAAGCTATTATACATCGATTATTCAGCGCCGATTTGCATAAGCAGCGCTTTAAGCGAGCGTCGATATAACCGCTATAAAGTTAGATTCTCGATCAATTATCGCGACGCAGCTGCACTGCTGTTCAGTTTTCTTAAAACATTATAATTTCATCTAGATAAAGTTTTCTATGATAATATTATGCCTCATTAATTATCCCTTAGGATCTACAGTTAAATAGGTACACCGTACAGCATATTATTTCAAATGTTTCAATAAGAATAAATGGGCGGTTTTCAGAAACCGCCTCAGGGTTTCTTATCGGTAGTTTATCTATTCAATAGCGCTTTTGATTGGTTTACGCGTTTGTATCATCCTATCGAATATTGCGAATCTTTAAGAATTTTGCATCCTCAATGTTTTATAACTTTTGAGACGTCTAAGGGTCAATTCACATCGAAACGAAACGATATGCGACGCGGCATTTATAAGATAGCTATTCAAATTTGAAAATTTTCATAATACAAGAACATGTTGCCTCGTACTGCACAGCGCATGACTGATATCATATGAAACGTGTTTATTCTTTTTGTGTAGTGAATAAAGTTACATTTTGAATAGCTATCTTAAAAATGCGCTGCGTCACCGTGTGAACCGACCTGAATTTTAAGTCACGATCATCGACATTAAAACGAGAACCAAAAAATAATATTTCTTCTATTATTATGTAAACAAGCGGCAGAGCAAATGCCCGATAAGTTGTTTCAGAGAAAAAAAATCTGTACGTATTCCTAGAAGAGACTTACTCTCTTCTAGGAATACGGTGCTGTACAGTTTTGTGTACAGCACCGATGTAGCAAAGACAACAAATAGATACCCACAATCCACTCACCTTCCATACATTCACGCGCCTTCCATAAATTCTCACATCCCACTTCTATCCTACAATATATATACATAAATAAAATTGAAGTCTCCGTTTGAAATGCAAATTAACTATACACTACATGCAGAATGCATATGGTACCTACACCGAAAAAATTTTTTTTTCTCTATTTTGTCTGTATGTCTGTCTGTTTGTCTGTCTGTCTGTCTGTTCCAGCTCTGAAACAGTCGAACCGATTTCATTTAAATCTTGTATTCCATACACTCACACGCTTCATCCATTAACATTTACATTCAACCGCCATTCATTGCCAAGTTAATTTAATTTTCCAACTTGCCTAGGTTAGGCTCTAAGTACTGACTTAACTCCTAGGTATCTAGATACCTAAGTACTTCAGAGTTCAGCCCCTGAGGATGACTTCCTATCCAAAGGAAATATAAGGCGTTGCTTTGATAAAGTTTTAATATATTCTTCAAGTTGCCGCGCTGTCGTGTTGCGTTTATGACAAATTTATGTGCTATATACTTTACTTTGGCTTTGCAAAAGCCTTGATAATATTTAGATCAAAAGCAAGTCATATAGACTTGTTCTTTTGGTGTAAATATTATCAAATATTGATATAATAGGCAAGTCGACTGTGTATTTTTATTACATAAATGCGAGAAAGTTTCGCAAGTCTCGTGAAATCGCTCCATACAAAAGTCTGACGTCACGTGTTCCTGCAGTTGTATGAAATATTATATAGGTCGCAAGAACATACTTCCAAAATTATTACGTTTAAGTTTATATTTTCATAGTCCAACATTTTTGTAACTTAAAGTTTTATATTTCGTTACATTTATCAAATAATATTTCAGAATATATAATTGAACTAAATATTTTACATGTAGTCAACTGGGCCTACTGTATTAAAAATTGCTTACGGTTTTGCCTGATGTTGATGTTTTAAAAATATCTGGATATAAGAAAACAATGTAATATAAGATTTTATTTGTACCTACTTTTATGATTAGTATGTTGTTTCTCATAAAAAAATTGGGTAAATACAAAACGAGAGGATGAAAAGTGTATTAAATACGACATAATCTTCGGCGAGGAAGTCGGGGGCAACAGCTGTTAATATAAATTAATTGTCAAACAACGCGATATTGTGCACTTTGTCTCCTGTTTCCCGCGTGAAATGAATTTTGCTGCCAACGCTTCACGACACACGGAGACAAAATTGTGACCAAATGGTGACAAAATAAATTTTATAGCGAAGATTCAGCGCAGAAAGCTCGTTTTCATTTTCAGATATTATATTTACAACATCATTTTAAAGTTCACTATTAGTAATTTTGATACTGATAAAACTGGAAGGATCAATTCTTCAAACATTTTGTTTAAAATAGAAGCCAGTATCGACAGTAAACTTTTGTTTTGAAACAGACCAAAATCGCTGAGGAGTTCAAGGAAGTTGCGAAAAATTGGTTTCAATCAATAACGCCACACGACACACACGCTTTTATTTACTTATGGCTAGTGACGTAGGTATTCGACACCTTTACGCAAATTTATGCTTTTGCCCGCGGCTCTGTCCGCGTAAATACAGTATCCCACGGGTACCGTTTATTTTCCAGCGATAAAAGTAGCTTATGACTTTTTTAGTGGTCTTCTCTATATATGTGCCAAAATTCATGATGATCGTATATGTAGTTATTACGTGAAAGTGTAAATACAGTATCCCACGGGAACCGTACATTTTCCCGCGATAAAAAGTAGCATATATTCTTCCCCGTGGTCTACTCTATATCTCTATGTCGGTTAAGTATTTTTTACGTGAAAGCGTTACAAACAAAGTTACATTCACGTTTAATGTGAGGATTAATGTGTCTACAAGAACAAGCACTTGCTAATCCGTTACTTTATTTTGGTAGTATTCTATCTCGTCTTGTTTTCCCCTATTAGATTTTATGTCATACACTATATCTGTAGAGTTACGTGTCGTCGCGACAAACAATGCTCCTATAGTTCGTTAACTAGGACAATCGGCGCATCCCTCTCTGTCACCCCCCTGGCTAGTCCTATCTGCGTCCCTCTCGCGCGTGACCTGTAATTACGGCCGAATGCTGGCCCGATGATATTTGTGGTCGATTAAAATTAAACGCTCGCCCTCCTTCTATGAAATGTCAAACCGAGTTTAATTAAAGACTTGACATATATTAATAGACTAGTTTTCGTCAAGGTACGGCAGTGAAACGCCTATCTGCAATTACTGTATGTATAAAATAAAATGAAAAAATCTTATATCATTATCTATACTAGTAGTTACATTACAAGTGGCTAGGGTCACCGGTTAAGTATAATAAGCCTGTGATTGGGGACCCCGCTCTTTCCAAGGAAATGTTCAAATGTTTTGTTTGCTCAAGAGCAAACAAAATATACATTTAGTTCTGAAACAAGTAGTTGTGAGTAAGCACACATGCACATATGCACACATGCACACATTTGCATTTACATGCACTCCTACACATACATAATAAACTTATAATATATGTATAAACCTATATACATTGTACAGTAGGTAAAACCAGTTTTCTAATATGTTTTGAGAATCGTCGTTTTTTGTACATCATCTGTTATTTGAGAATGTGTGTAGACAGTGTTTAAAGAATATTGTATGTTCACTATTATCAGATTAATTTTAATATTTTCATAAACAAAAAGATAACAGAGCACTTTAATGCTAGTATGTCACTTGTGCAATAAAGAATCGACCAATACAATGATACCTACATTGTATTGGCCGATTTTAACATTTTCGTTTACAAAAAAGATTAAATCAGATAGCAGAGAGTAGCCTCTCACAATTGTCACGTGTTTCAGAGAAGTACAATGTTTAATAATAACAAATTGTTCAAAATCAAGTGCTGTTCACAAACTGTACTACGAATATAACGAATATTTTATTACATACTTTACAATATCTTACGTTCGGTGGTTCTCGAAAACAACACCATATATCACGGAATAGGGGCAATTGTTCCCAACACCAATAAACGTCACCCTTAAGGAACCTCTATGAACTATCTTTGACCAACTATCTGTTAACCGCATAATGTTTCCTTGAACGCCATTAGTTTTGAAGCTTCGTCGGTATCAGATTTTTTTGCATCAAAAATGAAATCGATTATTTTTACGAAGTCCAAATAGAAGGTGAGCTCGAGTCATTCCTCAATACGAAGAGGATTAGAAGTCTAAATGGAAATAGTACTATAGCTACATAGTCCACCATACTAGCTGCTGTGGGCTCAGCACGGACTATTGACATCAACGTATTCGTAACTTCATCAAATGAGAATTGTATGGAAATCATGACAGCGTCTATACAATTTTTATTCGATAAAGTTACGAATACGATCTTGTCAATTGTTCGTGCTAATACCACTGCATGTTCAATATCTGATTTTTAAATATTCAAACGCCATCAAAAAATAACAACAATTTATAAAACACGAGGATGTAGAAAGTGAAAATCATAAAAATAATAATCAAAATCGGTTTCCATTATGGTATAATTGGCGTCCAGACGTTTTGAGAAACGAAAGATTAGCAATAACATTACTCGTTACTTTGATTGGGACGAAGTGTAGATCCCACGACGTATTTTGATTAAAATAAATGAGATAAGTTCACAAGGGCGGGCGGCGAGGTGCGGGCGGGCGGAGGGCGGAAATTGGAAAATTCCGTAAACATTTACAGGTGGATTTGGAAGTTATGATCCGATATCCGAGAGGAGACACAGACTTATCTGCCGGCTTATTTTGTTTATTCCCGTTTGAAATTAATACCCCAAATAAATGTCCGACGGGTAGAAACAAAACCAATTTTACAATTGACGACGACACTTTGTCTTGTATATTTCCATTTACCTATTTTAATGATCTTTTCAGGAACTAAACACAATTTGTACTAAACAACATTCAACGTCTTTTAACATCTAACGGCCCGTTTCAATAACCTATCTATCTATAAGTATTTGTTAAAAAAGTAGCCATTCAATAGTTTGACGGTACTTAATCGGTTTCTCAAAATCGGCTACATGTATCACCATGAAATTTACTATGCAGGGGAGGGTTATTGAGGGACAAAAATTGATCTAGCTAGATCTTATCCCTGGGAAACTCCACTTTTTTAAGCTATTTATAGTTTTTCAACAACAACAACAACATTATATTTTCGTGCAACAATATATCAATAATTTCAACACTATTATGTCAGTCCGATTGTAATTTGGTTTTGCGCTTTGTTGGGAAATTCGGAATGTGGTTGGTGAGTTCGAATCTAGGTCAGATGAATAATTACATGATTATTTTTATTTTTTTAAATCTACTAGAACTCTAAAACACATTTCTCTCCAAATAAACCTAAAAACAACTATAACATATTTCAATATTCGATCGTACCTTTTGATGAGTCTATGTTTGCGCAATATTTTGTTGCGGGAACTCGAAGGCGGCTAATTAGCCGAATATGAACATTACGAGTTCTGTGGTCGTGACGTCATAATCTTTTTTTGTGTCTTTCTTCTTTCTCTATGTTTTTCTTTAAGTCTGGATTTGCTCTATGTTTTTATTTGGTATTGATTTACATGAACGTTACGGAAAAGCTTGCTACATCGCCTGACGGAAAGCGGTTGGAGTTGCCTATAGGCACTAAACGAGTGCATTGAAATGAAATATTGAACACAATGAAATATTTATTTTTCGAAAGTCGAGTTGGTCCAAAATTGACCCAAAGTTTTTCATACATTATCTCACGAGTAACGTCTGTTATTGCCATATATCATATTGATTGATACATTAGTTGATTTTGCATTTTTTTGCTCATAACTTTTATACCCGGCGTATTTCAGGACTGCCTTTTTGGTGACATCATATTTGATTTGATTTAAAGTGTACCATGGGCATTTAATTGCTGTGTTGTACTCTGGGTTTTTTTGTATAGATTTTGAACATATCCTTTGCGAGTGTCCGATCTTTAGTACCACCAGTTTCACCAATGCCTTTTAAATTTAATCATTTGTTGATTTAATATAATGTTATCTCTCTCGTTCTTCGTATTAATGAAAGAGAAGACATGATATTTAGACAAATTATTAACACTAACAGTCATTGGTGAAATTCAGACTTAAGCATATAAGATATTGAGCTTTCAGTCATAACTTTGACTGTGTTTTTAGCATTACGGTTGTAGGTATCATGTAGACCGACGTTCAGAAAGTGTATAAAAACTGACTGACTGACTTTTGACATTTGAAGTGTTTGACTGCAAACCAGCAGTGCATTAACGGTAATTTATAATTCCTTGCAAATATGACGTCATCAAAGTTTATCAACCTCTAACTCACCTTGCTTGTTTACATTACAATTGTTATTGCACTTCTTAATAACTTACACTGTTAATGGCAATAACTCGCGCATCGCGCGCCATTCGGAGGAGGAGAAGACGGCGCCTTTGGGTGCTATCGGCCTCCGTCGGGTATCGTCGGGTTCCGACTCCCGGCGCTCGCGCCGTGCCTAAACACCTTTATACCAACTTACGACAAGTCGATACGCTGTATTGTCGGGCCTAGAAATCCTATTGTAACTACAAATTTAGTTCTTCTACATACAGTCCATCTACAAATAACGTTTTTTAATCTCCATGCTATCGAAGAGAACGGGGAGCCCGTACATACACTGTAATCAAACTGTACCTGAGAATTGGCCCACCGCGCAAACTAGCGGGTATGCATACGTTCATTGTACACACTTGTACGTACAGAATATACGGGTAGTCTCGAGGGCCGGGGATCTCAGTCTATAAATGACATACATGGTATGATTTTAATTTACATAACATAACATAATATGTAGCTAAATGTGATGCAATGTTTACTTTTTCACTTACTAACGTGACTTAGATTAATAAAAACATTTTAGGAATAAGGAATATCACAATATTTATCATTTCTACACTAGACTATTACAACAGAACGGAATGATAACAGGTTTCGTTCACATCCGACAGCTTGACCGTTCTAGAAATAGCAGTGAGTACACACTGAAAATAAAACGTACGATCACATCGCGGTATCGTAGGCCGTAGCAGAAATAACGACGTGTGTCACGTAATGGCTAATGGGCAACGCGCGGCTTCCTAGTGATCTATACTCAAAAGTACCCGATTTCGGTTAGGGTCAATTCATAATTCAAAGCAAAATTCTGAAAACGTATTAGGGCAATTACGTTCAAAACGCGTGAAAGCGACCAACGACCAATGCTTAATTTTAATCTCAGAACGAATATGTGCATTACGTTGTGGACATAAGTTAATTTGAGAATTTCGCTTCGCTGCGCTTCGATTCGGTGCTAGTATGAATTGACACCACCGGTGAATGTTTGTGGTTGCGGTGCATGATTGTGGTTGCGGTGCATGATTGCCGTTACGGTGAATGATTGCGGTTGCGGTGCATGATTGTGGTTTCGGTGCATGATTGCGGTTGCGGTGCATGATTGCGGTTGCGGTGCATGATTGCGGTTGCGGTGCATGATTGCCGTTACGGTGAATAATTGCGGTTGCGGTGCATGATTGTGGTTCCGGTGCACGATTGCGGTTGCGGTGCATGATTGCGGTTGCGGTGAATGATTGCGGTTGCGGTGCATGATTGCGATTGCGGTGAATGATTGCAGTTGCGGTGCATGATTGCAGTTGCGGTGCGGTTAGAAATCTGACAACGGGTGGTAAAATTTAGTGTAGTGCACAAACGCCCTTAGAGTTGACAGTTTCTATAAAAATCATTATATTTTAATTAATCGGAGTAAATTTAATTAATGTCAAGTGTATTATATTATATTTTTCTTTAAATGATGTCTTTCTCAATAAAGAAAATCTGTAAGATAGAATTTTCTATATACAAATGTATATACTTAGAGAGTGCTTAGTCGCATGCAAAGCTCCTTACAATCACATGAGGTAAAACACCGCACAAAGAGAACTTTATCATTGTAAGGATCAACAGACTTATATTTACGAATAGAGATTACAATAAAACGTATTTAGAGAGGTTTTATTTTGTTCTCGGAGTTCTCACTGCTTTTGTGAAGCGCCCGAGTCTTTAGCGTTACATAGGCTAGAGAGCTAGACATATACGTAAGCCTACTATACCACATCGCCCACCTGCTGGTTTCCCAGACGAACTTCGTGAAGTTCAGTTGCATGACAAATTCTTATTAATACTTACTTACTACTAAATAAATACTTCGAGTTTCTTACGCCGCGCCGGCTCTTATAGGCGGGTGAGGGTTGAACTGGTGGTAGCTTTTTCTGTTGACTTTCCGAAAAAATCTTGTTAAGTTTCATTTGGATTTTATTTTTCATTTTAGTTGTCTGTGATGATGAATGGATGTATGTAATTTTGTTTCTCTTTCACGCAAATGATTGAATAGATTTGAATTCGATTTCCTTTTTTTCGGTTAGTTAATTTTTTACAAGCTGTATAAATGTTTGCACAGAACTAAACTCACATTTGCTGAAGCTGGCCGTACACGAACTGAAATCATCGAAAACAAGTAGATAATGAAACTAGAGAGGAAAAAAATTGTAGCACCGTATTTCGTAAATTAAAATATACGAGTGGATAATATAAAGTATAATTTATAACGCATCTGTGGACATCTACATCCATTTCTTTGTTTGTGTCATGGGGGAACGACATCCTTTAATAAAACATTGGCATAAAACTTTACTACCTACTTTTGATTCTGCTCTTTACTGCCCCAGACACGTTGTCGCCCGTAGGCACTAGACAGTAGAGATGAGATACGAATATCGACAGCTCTTAACCCCCGACGAAATCATAGGGGTGTTATAATTAGTAATAAATAAATAATCATTTATTTCGGATACTGTACATCCAAAAGTGTTAGTAATCTAGTTACTAACACTTTGTCCTTAATCCTTGTTAGTAGTTTTTACAGATATTTAAAAACATTTATAAGTGTTGGTAGTAAGTTTGACGTGTCTACGTGTCTGTGTGTCTGCCCATGGCATCGTGACTAGATCAAAATCGGATGAACCGATTTTGATCTAGTTTTGTTTGAAAGCTACATGATCATAAGCTCGCTGACGGCTTTACAATTCCGGGGTTAATTAAATTTTTAAATTTTGTTTTATCCGAAATACGTTCTTATTGTATTACATATTTCGAAATTAAGATAAGTAATTAACTTACAACACTCATATCAAAGTTTTTACTGTATGTCTTTTTATATAGGTAACATTTCCGAAAAGATAATAAAAATTATTTTAATAAATGAAACTTTCTAGATGTTTAAAATTTTAAAATTATTTTAAATGAATCCTTCCTAAAAAACTCATCTAAATTGGTCAATTTCACTTACCTAATACGTATATACGTGTAAAATACCGCGAAAATAGATAATATCGTAAAACATCGATGTTGTTCTTAACAACCCTAGTAACGTTAGCGGCAAGTAAAAATGTTGTTTGTAAACAGAAAGCCTACTGCAAGCTCGGAATACAAAACAAAAGAAACTGCTAATTATCACATTCCCAATTAAGTTGCCTTTTAGTTTCGGCCGTTACCGCCCGTTAATTGTCGCCTGAAAACGGTAGGGCGATCCTTGTGAGTCAATGCGCTCGTGGTAACAGGTAGAGTGGATAAATTCTATTATTTCATCTTCACACTTTAGGAAAATAGTACGGGATTTGGACGACAATCTGTACCTACTAACCCTAAGGGACACGAGGGATTTTCCACTTGTTTTGTGTTGGAAGCTTGGTTGGTAGTTACATTATCTTCTATGCCAACACCACTTGCACGTATTAGTATGGATAGTAATTTACACAAAGATATAATATAAAAGATATGAAGAAATAAATGCATGAAATTTCAAATTATATTAAAACAATATGAGAAAATAGAAAATAATAAAGCCAGAATTGCGTCGGCAAATGAAAAGTCTAGGTCGTGACTGGTGTACGCGATTTTCAGGCGATTCCAATTCGCCGTACGGAGTGGTTATAGTGAAACTGCCGCTGCTTTGCTCATGACGATTAGCGAGTTATTAAATTAAACTACAACGTTGAGTGATAATAATTATCTTATTCTTAGACTAGTACTCTAGACTAGTAACTCGTACGCCTAATGTTAAGGTGACTTAATTTCCTATTATTTTTAGAAAGAGATGCTAAAAATAAATTAAATGGTAATATTATTTTATTATTAGAGTGTATTAGGCTATCGAAGGACCTCTGTATATACAACATTAACTGTATTGGCGTGCGGAGCAAGGATCACCAGACTGCTAGCCAAACTTACTATGGAACACGCAACATAGAACTGTCCGTGTGAGAAACAGTTCTTTCAATGACTGCCCCAGAGCTTTATTGATGGCGACGCATACTTTCAGAGGAAACTGCAGTCTTTTAAATACAAATGGATACTCTGATGGCATCATTGGAATTTTAGGTATGAATAGTTTCTCCTTGAGCACATCCAGTGAATACAGTAGCCTCGACAATGTTGCGACGGAGAACTTTTATCTGGAGTCTGGTGCCATTGTACGATTTTGGAGGCTTAATATTTCTTAATGACATAACTGGTACTCCAATATTCAAACGAAGAGTATCTGCTGAAAGACCTGTTGGGATTAGACTATTGAGGAGCTCTACGGGATAGTTTACTGCATTATCAGTTTGTACTACTGAATCCACTGAGTTACTTCATCAGCTTGCATTGCATCAGATTGCTTCAGCAGCAATCGCTTGAATAAAAGTTCGGGAAACGTTTTTGGGAGTTAAATGGCACGCTCACAATATAACCTTCCTATGGGCTTTATCATGAGTTTAGCGAGATCAGGTAGGATAGGTGAGTTTTGTGAGTGATGTAACCACTGTTTCCAAAGTGGAATAGTAATTTTACCATCAATTGTAGGGTAATCGCCGTTTCCTATTTTAAGGAACAATTTATGAAACTGTTCAGCAGACTGTTCACCTCTCAATTGGACTCTAATGTTTATTGTAAAGCGAGTTTTGTATGTGTATGTTGTACGACTCCACGTGTATGATGACTTTAAACACGACTTTACCTCATCCGCTCGTGTGCCCATGGGTACTACGGGTATCAAAATAAAGAGCTTTTTACCCCTTTTTACCTTTTTACCTTTACACTTTAGGGTGTGAACTTCGCAAAATACCTTCTAAGTGGACCTATAGGTCACAAAAGGAAGCCACAGTCCAAATATTACGTTTCTAGCTTCAGTAGTTTTGCCTTAGCGTTGATGAATTAGTCAGTCAGCACGTGTTACTTTATATAATAGTATTTTATATAAGAGTACCTTATATAAGAGTACCTGGGTAACAGAGCTTAGCTCGGAGCTCTAGTAGATAAAAAAAAAGAATCACAAAAATATTTTACCGTGGTTTGAACCATTAAATCATCATTCTGAAGTTCCGAACAACGCGAAAGTTTACCAAGCTGCCAATCCGACTGACATCATAGATTTGAAATTATTGATATATTGTTACACGACGAAAGAAAAAACATAATATATAACATAATATGCGCAGTTTCACAGGGATAAAACCTAGTTAGACCAATTTTTCTCTCCCTGCAGAGAATGCACACTAAATTTCACGGTATACTATACTTGTAATACAGGTACAATACTTGTAACCATTGCCGAGACACCGATTATATAATATATAAAAGATCGTCTCGTTAACGTATAAAATATTTCTTTTTTTTTCAAAAAGGTTAGGCTACAGGGTAAACCCTTAACCCGATTTTCATTGTTTTAGGCTCAAATTGTAGCCGACTAGATTGTCCACAGGAATTTTCCTAAAAATTTTTTATATCATTCTTCGTTTCCAAAATATCGGGCACCAAAATTAAAAAGTCGGAAAAAAAAATTTTTTTTTTCACTATTTCAGGCTTCAGCCATAACTTTTTTTATTTTTTACTTTATTGAATAACTCTTTATGCACCTTGCAGCTCGCATGAATACGCGTCTTTTGAGCCTTTTTTTGAACATTATATCTTCAAAACTCTCCGAAAGATAAGGTATCGTAGTTTTTCGTGAAATCGGGGCTTATACTGGAGCGAACGAAAATACATTTCCAATCTCAAAAACAACTTAAATAGTTATAAGTAACGTATGTATTTGTTAAAATTATAAAACGCCTTTAGTTCTATTTACATTGGATATTAAGTTCGCGGTCGCGCCTGTCGCAAACAACGGAAAGTGGTCGCGTGGTCGACCTTTGCGGCAGGCGACCATGGTCGTGTGGTCTCGTATCGGCTCATACAGTTCGGAAGGCTACCTTTATGGGAAATCTCTATTCATGTTTCAAAATCATAACCAGATCAAAAATTGATTGAATCAACTAGAATACCATAATTTCCTTTAAATGTTTAAAGTTAAATTTTCTTATCCAAATTTCTTTTTAACTACCTTCTTTTTATTAATTGATGTATGAAATTTGACGAAAAACTTAGATTAGTAGATTAAGCGAAACGTGAATCTTTTGTAGATAGAAACAAAAGATTTCGCCCATTAAAAAAAGATCAGACCTCGCCGGTAAACACGGTGATTTAAACAATATTTCGCCTCGTAAAACCTCCGAACGAAACGGTGAAACAAAAAGTCGATTCGGAAAGTTGGCAACTTGTAATTTGGAGTCTATCGGAGTGTTGGAATCAAGTCGCGCTTGGCCGAGCGGAAGGCGTGCTTAAATTAATTTGCGAGGCGCCCTCTATTGAAGGCTGCCGTACGTATCAGCGGGTAGGCACAGATTTGACTTGACGCGCTTCATATTATCCTGAATGTTGGTATCACATGGTGTGTTACAATTTGGTTAAAGTTTGTTACTGATTTAGTGTAACTCTGTCACGTGTAAAACTATCGTGGAATTGTCTTGATCAAAACGTGTTAATGGGCTGTATTAAAATTAACATTAATTGTTATATAATTACACCGTTTTGCGAAAAAAGGTTTTGCATGCATTTTGTTTTTTTTTTTAATTGAATGTTTTTTTTTTATTGGAGTTTACTCCTTAAGAATCGATTTTCATATAAGGCCCCCGGTATGAAAAAAATATGAGGTGTAACATCTACTGAACGAATGACCTCGTTACGTTTTCGTGCGCAACCTATTCTGCGCACCTGTCACTTTTTTTCACATGGCGCGAATTTTTAAACTCAAATCGATCGCTAAAGTTTTTGTTCCTTCTGAGGGACGTGTTTTACATTTTAGAGTAAACTCCAGTCGTGCGTCGGAGCTGACACACACTTTTTTATAGTGTAAATACGGAGTCACCGAGTAAGAAAATGCACATTTTTAGAATACGTAAATATGCCAAAAATTTAAAAATTCTTAAAAATTAGAACTAACTTTCAGTTTTCAGTTGTATATGTCACCGTTAAATTGTAAATATGGCAGCGCAGGGCATATGCCGTTCAACTAATCAGCGCGCGAGTTGCGTTCCAATTTACAATTTAACGAATTTCAGTTCGTTAAAATATAATATAACGAAAAAAAGGATTGTGTGGTTTTATGAAACCACGGTAAAAGTGAAACTTAATAACAAAATAGCGTGGAGCACTGGCACAAATGAGTACTAGTCTATACACTACACGGTCAGCTGATGCGAACTATAGGCGCCGCCATATTGGCCTCGGCTGCTCTGACGAGCGCCTTTCACTTTATCCCTACTCCGCGGCCGACCGTCACGCGACATGCAACACACAGACGAAAAAGTTTGACACGATGTAATAAAAGTTTCACTTTCATAATGCGTAAAATGCAAGCAGAAAGTTTATTTGACAGTATACCCACATTTTATAATCTCGCTAGTTACATTACAATCTTACGGTATTTACAATTTTACGATGACATAAATTTAGATTTACCTACAGAAAAACTATGATTCTAGCACACTTTTATGTAAACTTGTGTTCATTTATTTATTTATAAAATAAATACAAACACTTTCTTAATGACAGGATCATTTTCTAATTAACCTAAGCGTGATATTAAACGTAGTAGGTATATCATACATGCCCTTACATTTATCACGGAGAATAAACAAGTTTCAAGCAATTAATATCAGTGTAGACGGAATCAATCAAAATTGCTTGTAATTATGTCATTTCTAGAATTTAATATAGCATTAGTTACGCAAGCAACAGCGCAGGTATTTGAACTACATCTTAGCTGTCACATTGACAGACGAGCACAGATAATGAATCTACATGAGTAACGAGCACAGCTTGTTAGTCCGTAATGCCGTCCAAATACTATATGCATGATAGAAATATATTACAAGATTCAAGACGAGCGAATTCTCTGAGACTCCGAAGGTAAATAGGTGTTAACATAAGCAACCTTTTTGAAAAACCGGCCGAGGGCGAGTCGGGTTCCGTTCAAAGCTTAAAAAAAGTATGTCCCCTTAAATATTTATTTTATTATGTTTTTACTTTTTAGTATTTGCTGTTAAAGCGGCACACGCGGTCACGGTACACGAGATACTGCCTGGTACAGACAGACAGACAGAGAGATGGACAGCGGAGTATTAGTAATAGGGTCCCGTTTTTACCCTTTGGGTTCCACCCTAAGAAAAATAAAAAAATTGACGGGTTGCACTCCGGGAGTGCCGGCAGAAGTGAAAACTTGAATATTAACGTTGTGCATTTTTGATATTTTGGAATGGTTAGAGAATAATTTTGTGCGAATTGCTTTCATTATCAGTATAAAAGTACTATTATTTATGTGGTGGAATACAATATTCATTTATTGCGCTATCGTACACAAACATGACAATTTATATTACATTAAAAATTTAACACTTCAGAACTATTACAATTATTTTATATAATAATAATAAATAATAAAATAAACAAAATAAATTAATAATATTAATCTCATCCATGAATGCGCGTGGCACGCTGTAACATTAACACACACGAACATTCGCGCAAGCGCCCTGCGCCGCCTGTCCTCTCTCCATCCGTCTTACGAATTTTCGATCAGGTCACGTGTCCTGACGCGAGTTTAGAAATTTTCACCCATTCCAAAAAAAGTACACAGCGCCGCTAAAGAAGTTTTCACTTCAAAAATGTTGCATGTTTCATTTAAGGCTCGCGACGCATTGTAATAAGATTCAAAAAAATTTTGTAGTGTGGAAAAATGGGCAGGTAAGTTATATAATATTATAGAGGCGCAAAACTGGCACATGAGGCCTTTTCCGCTAAAGGAATAAAAAAGTAAATGTTAAAAAAAAAGTCAAAATAAGAAAAAAATACAAGATACAAAACATTAGCCTCGCCCAATACGGTAAGACTACTTACCTTAGGCCTTAATTTTTACCTACCGGGTATTTTTACATTTTCATAATGTTTAATAGCCATCAATCTTTGTCGGGACATTTTGTTGGGAAATTTAAGAAAATTTCGCAAACTGATATTTTCCTTAAGTAAATTCTTGATATTTTCAAATTTCATTTCGCTTACTCAATGAGTAGATATTAAATTATCGATATTAATTATGTTTAAAAGGGAATTTTGGGTATAAAAAGCTTTGAGCTCCATTTTTAAAGGTTTGTTGCTGTAAAACGGTAAGGAGAAGATGCCTTATCGTCAGTTTGCACCGAAACGAGACGATAGCACTATCTTAAAAATGCAGCGCCGCGTGGCGTATCGTTTCGTTTCGGTGTGAGCTGACCATTAGAGCGTTTTCACATTATGCGATACGTTAGCCGATATGGGACCGGAAAAGGCTCTTATGTCGCTGGCATAAGAGCGTTCGTCATGTAATGACAGGTGTCAGGTATATGTTTCAATATGAAGCTTATACCCCTCACAATATCGCGCGCAATATCGGATAATATCGTTATCGCGTAATATGAAAATGCTTTTCTAATATTGAAGGCATAATATGTCACCGTCTGAATCTGTAAATCATAGAACTATTAATTTGTCGAACTGGTGACTGCCAATTTTATTCTATACTAGCTTTTACTAGCTTTTGCACTGTAGGAGTGTTCGGAGCAAATAACTTCTTTAGCAATTATACCTACTGCAATATAGTAATAGCACAGAGTAAAAATATATGCTTGTAATTAATTTTCACACGTAATTTTTGATTTTATATGAGATATTAATCTCCTAGATAAGGATTAGGTAATATTATATCCGTCTAAATAGCTTCTGAAAATAACACATTATTTACGATCGTTTTTTTAAACTTAGAATGGGTATAGTAACTTATTCTTAAAAGATAGACATATCTATGCCATCGCGAACTTTTTTGTAGACACCATGGTACCGAGTTCAAAACTATGAAGATTCAGTAGAGAAGTTGTTAGAATTTTAGCTGAATTTAAAAGGAGAATTATTGGAAAATAAATTTTTGTTCATACTTTTTTGTGCATTTTTACTTTGGAAGACGGTTTTCATTTTTTGTTTAAAAATAATAATTTTCCCTTTTAGTTATATTTATTATTATTAACGCATTTTAAGAAAGTTATTAATACAAAAAAAAAAACAGTATTCTCACTCTCTCGGAAAAACAAACTCAAGCGATTTTATGCTGGTTTTCTGGTACCCAAATAAGCATTACCGATCTGTGGATCAAATAAACAATCACCCGTGATGATAATGATTATTTTTTACACTTTATTAAATAATTATTATTATCTATTGTAGTAGTCGGCTGAAAAAAATGTAGCAGTCAGCATTAAATATAATGAAATATAATATAATTTTGGCTATTGCAAAATTTCAAATACATTGATAATCGGTGTACTAAATTATGAGGAGCACCTTTGTCACCAGAATAATATGTTGGTGTATCGTAATATGGTGGTGATGATGATTACTCTAAGTGGAATATGCTTGCAGTTCCCTAAACAAGGCCGAAATTTCTAAACCTGTATCTTCAAACACTGAGGAGTTCTGTTCAGTGCTTTTGGATCTTATTCCATGTTTCTTCTATCCCTATGATCAACAATACTGAACGATTTCAATTCAAGAAATGTTTTTATGACCTTAAATTTTCTTTTCTCGACATCCAACGCCTGTACAATTATTATTATAAAGAAAAAAAAAAAAGTCTAGTTCGTTGTATCGCCCCGGGCGCGGCGCAAACTACATTTCATTTCTTGTCACATTACAAAAATACGAACAATTTTCTCCAACGACTTGTGACTTACGAGACTGTGTTTATTTAAATTAAGCCTTAGTTTTTTCTGTTGTAATAAGTTTTCTCATCGTATGTACCTATATATTTTTTACCAATCAACGCGTAGAAGTCTTGACGTGTATTTAATTTGTTTCAGAAATAAGGACTTCGACGGGTGTTTTGGAACTGTGAGGATGACATCATAAGAGTATGTATTATTTTATCTGATGGCGCCGCCTCTCCATCCCCAAGTCTTATGTCCAGCATTTCGGGGGGGTTTAGTGCCCCCATATTATTATTTTCGTTTGTCATGTTATCTGTGATGAAACAACTCACCTGTGATGATAATGAATACTAAAATCATAGACGTATATATTATAGACAAGACATTATATATCTGATTTGAACGATCTGATCACAGATGAGGCAAAAACTGTCTCCGCTTAAATTGCCCCTCGTTTGGAGTTTTTGGGGCCATTTTGACATTTGAGGTACGGTGAAAACCAAGATCGCGTAACTTTTTCTTGTATGAAGATTTGTTCTGTCAAATGTACGTCGTAGCCTATCTTTAGTTTTGAAAACTTTGATAAAATACAAAAAAATAAGTGAAACTCCAACTACGGAGGTATATTTTCTGTACTACTTCGTTATTCAACGAGCATTATATATTTAGTCGAATTCAATCTTTTTGTTTACGTTTGGATTCAATTTGATCTGAACAGAGTGCACTAGAACCACAATATAAATAATGTTCAGTAGACCATCTTCACACTAGACCGCCCAAATCGGTGCACGCACACATACGCGTCATTAATTAGCGCTAACGAAACCTCAAATACATTACTTTTATTGTGCTAGAACCGGTAATGTTTGGGCGGTGTGCACGAGTGTACCGCAACAGAGTAGAAAATATATATGATTATGTACAGAGACACATCTTTCATAGAACGACACAAATCGATCTAAATTTGAAAATTTCGTTCCCTTCAACGGCCCACAATTTTTCGACACAGTCGTGGACGCTACAAGCGTTCACGACTGTGTGGAAAAATTGTAGTGCAATCAAATCGAAAGCTTACTATGTCGCTGATTATCTGTTCGTCTTTCTTATATGTTGTACCATAGTTTACGTAGTATCTATTTAGCAATCTGTGCCACAGTGCACTGCGGCGCGGGCAGGTGTAAATCGGTGGAGAACCTACATTTCATTGTGCTAGGGATGGCAGAAATATTGTGACTGAATTAATTATTATTAATTTTCGAATAAATCTTTACTAGCGACCTGCCCTAGCTTCACACGGGTGCAACGTATTAAACATATAAATCTTCCTCTTGAATCACACTATCTTATGCCTAAAACTGCATTGAGTAAGTAGTTTAAAAGATTCATGCCCGTTTTCACCAACTGATCCCTAAACAACTCTTATATAAGTAACCCTTTGGATAGGTGGTCTCTTAAAATCGGCACCTACCTCATTTAATTTTCATAAACCTGGGTAACACTTAGCTATGGAACTCCTAGTTAAGTGACAGTATTTTTTTTTTCTTATTTGCGCTCATACTATTGATATTTTATCGATAAATGTAACATTGCAAATTCTAGTACAAATAATTCACAGATAAATAATATTACATAAAAAAGTGTGTGTCAGCTCCGACGCACGACTGGAGGTTACTCTAAAAAGTAAAATTTTGTGTGCAATGCAAAGCGACCGACACATCTTCGGCTAATATCGTGTGACATCGTGAATTAGATTTTACTCCTATAGATCTTTATACCCCAGGCTTATATTTGAAAATAGTTCTTATGGAGTAAACTCCAATTCTCTAGTAGTTAGTAGTCCAAGTTTTTTAAATTAATATGTTGTCTGTTGCTATTTTATCATGATCTTCCATTATATTTATAAATTATAATCATGTTTCTCCATTTGGAAATCCATTTCTATTAAAAAGGGATACTGATAAACTTCAAGCTCAAAACATTAAAACATTTTAACTTTTCAATGGTATAAACTATTTCTAATGTTACTTTTTAAATAATTTATAACTAGAATTGGTACACACTATTGTTGATAAGGCTCATTGACAAAAAAAATGTTTACAACATGACCATTTATTCATGTCAGTCCATTCTTAAGTCCATTCCGCTGTTCTTTTCTCCTTAGACACAATGAGTAAAAATCTGTTACCCTAAAGTCTGTAAAGGTCTGAAGAGTCAAAAAGGTTTTCAGGAACTTTAAGATGCTAATAACATTTAAAACTCTTAATATTTATTAATACATTTAAATCAATACACATTCAGTTAGTTTTTTTTATATTTCACTTAAAAGAAAATAGATGTTCTTGATTATTATTAATTTCACAGGTTTGTTTATGTTAATACAGTAGTTATTATTGTTATTATTTGCTTGTCTTAATTGTGGATTACGAAATATTTCTTTAGGCAGTTGTATGTACAGTCAGTTTATATTTGAGTTAGTGAATGGTGCAGTGCTTTAAAATATTTTTTGTCATTTTAATGAGCAACTTAATTTTATTGTAAGTTTCTCCTAGTTTTATAAAGGTCTTGAATTTCTAGAAAAATGTTAAGTTTTCAACATACTTATTAGTTTTAAGCTTGATTCCAGTTGGTATAATTATAGTTTTTTAACTAAGCCAGTATCTAAGATACTGGTCTGTGCCTTATTTCGTATTTTAAATAAACTTACTATGATAATAAATTAGTTTTTGATTTTGAAGTATGAACTAATTCTAATTATTGCTAGACTATGAAAACAGTACATATTTGTAATCTGCACTCTGCGAGATTAGGTATTTAAAGTGTTCCTGCTTTTTTTTCCTGCTGCCTGCTTTGTTCCTCATTTTGCATTTTGAAGTATTTATCGATTTTATTGAAGTAGGTTAATAAATTCATGCTTTAAAATTATAAAATCTTTATTCCTTATGAAGTAACAATTGTTCTGGTATAAACTTTGCTTAATAATACTATCGTAGATAGGAGGAATTCACAGTTAACTTAAAGCTATTTTCGAAGTATTTTTGGCTTAGAATAAGATTTTTTTCTATATTCGAAATCAAAGATATTTCAAAATTCTAAGGCCGCTACGAACTATACGACTATGTAGGAGATAACATTCTCACTTTATTATTTCATTTGCTTAGAACAGTACTGGATTGAACATCCAGGAGCTCAAAAAAGGGTCATCGCACATTTTATGAAAATCTTTCTTTGCAATTTTGAGATTAATTAAAAACTTAAGCAAAATTTACAAAAAGCGAGGCCGCTATGAACTAGGCCAATAGCTATTCTGCACTATTCAATTCAAGTCAAAATTATTAATGTATCTTTGTTTCTGTGATGAAGAACGCCATAATTGGCCATTTTACACAAAAATCAGTCGAGATATAATATGCCTCTTAACCTCTAAAGACCGGATGTTCCTTTAAAGGAAATTTATTTTATAGTCGTTACAGCCGAGACTTTTACGAAAGCAACTTGGAAGAAACACCGGACGTGCCTCAGAAGGAACAAAAACTTTAGCGATCGATTTGAGTTCAAAAATTCGCGCCATGTGAAAAAAAGTGAAAGGTGCGCAGAATAGGTTGCGCACGAAAACGTAACGAGGTCATTCGTTCAGTAGCTTTTACTCCTCATATTTTTTTCATACCGGAGGCCTTATATGAAAATCGATTCTTAAGGAATAAACTCCAATAAATCCAAGTTAGTGTACTTTTGTATGCTTTGATAAATTATTCAGCAATTTTAATAACTTAATTAGTAAGACGGTGACGTACAGCATGTTTAAAAATGTACTGTGCTGTAAATTAAAAAGTAATAATGTCAGTTTCACTGATGAGTGACAGACGAGTCTTTTGAGGTTGTTTATTTCTGTATATTATGTAGGGCTTAATAATAAATAAAAAAAAGGCTAAGAAACATTGGCTTTGTATATTATTCTGTTTTTATACTAGTGATCATAACTTGTATCTGCATGAGGTACCCATGAAGTCATTGCATGAGTCATTCCCTGCACTGTACGCTATCAGCTTTTCACTGAACATCTGCTCCATCACTCTGACGTTGGCAACTCCTATTACAGGGGAGGCTATGCCAAAAGAAGAAGAAGTACAATTCACAACCACGTTTACTGTCTCACAACCTCCAAATTGTTCGTTTATTCTTTTGTGGTTAATTATTATATCATTTTTGATTAGATTAATTAAAAATATTTTCCATTAACTATGTTTCGCTGCCTGCTACTTGTGACATACCTATTTGTATGAAATTGTATCAGAGACGTCCAAGTAGGTAATGGTACAGATAAATACATATTAAAAGAACAATCACTGCTTTTGATGTCGACATGATATTCAAGTATCATTAGAAAATTATGAATTCCATTGGTAAAGGAGTATTTAGGTAAGTACGAGAAAAGTACCTAAATGTAAAATGTAAATGAATAATACACTTACCTGTCTTTATACTCAAGAAGATGTTCAATTTTTTCTAATAAAAATATTACCCTCTGTTTTGTTAACCTATATCGGATGAAGAAGTCGATATCATATTTATCAAAATGTTCCACTCTTTGGCGATATAAACGGGGTCTTTTTGGTAACAAGTCATTAGAAAATAATTCAAGCACTTCAACAGCGTCTAATGTTACCAATAACTGGCTTAGATCGTCTTCCATGTCAAGGCATTCACGTATTTTCAATCACAATGTAATGTTAGGTGACAGTTAAGGCGTGAAATATCGGGCCCCTAAAGTTAGAGGCCCCCCTAAGGTCTTAGGTGACACCTAAGCGTTGGTGAAAACAATTTTTCTTAAGAGGCGCCCTAAATGGCCGCTACAGGACACTTAAAATTAGGAGATAGCTGGTGAAAACGGGTATTAATCGAGCAGGAAAGGATGCGACTTTATCATAAACTATAATGTAAATATTAATAAAATAAGGCTATATGAAAATTTCTCACGCAGTGTTAATTTCTCACACCTCCTGTCTACCATGCATCCGTCTACGTCTTCCTTTTTGTTTTTTAAGGGAGAAGTAAAACAAAATTAATAATTTACCAACCCTTATCACACTAGTAAAGAAACATTGTAAACTGAAGGATCTATATTGTGCTGTATTTTACGTCGCGACGCCGACGGGACATCGTTAAATAATTTGTCATCGCACTAAATATCATAGTTGTCCGGCGTTATGTGTTCATGGAATAGACCATAACGTGAACTAGAATTAGTGTTTAATTATGTTTAGTCCGCAACATAGTTAGTGAAGATTATGATGTTGATTAAATGCTCACTATTCTACCCAGAAGATCGGTAATGTCCGAGTAATGATGATACAATCGAACGAGTCGCTCGTGCAGGCATAAGGCTGAAATCGTTTGACAGCGTCGATGGATCGTGCGCACGCACACAATAATAATATGGATTTCAACCGCGTCTGCAGTCGATGCGCTTACTTCCTTTGTATTGAAATATTTTCTAGTATCAAGGAAAATCTTTAGAAACTGGTCGAGCAGGAAATTTGCTGATTGTACATACTACCCCTGCAACCCAATTCTCGTAATACCTTACACTATCATTGTACTTTTATTGAATTGTAAATGAATCGTCTTGAGACTTGATATCATAAACTGATTTTTGGAGTACGGACCAATCAAAACGGGTTTGAAGTTTATCAGAATACAATTTTGCAGATTTAACATAATATCGGGACTGGATTTGTAATTGTATTATTGCAGGGTTTTAATTAGCAGAATCGACCTTCTGATGTTGCGTGTTTTAAAGCTCACCATCATGTTTTCTGCTTGTTTGCCATTTAAATATACAAAATACTATTTAAAGTAAGAATTTACGGATAGAGAACAACTAAAATAGCATATCAATATAAAATATTAGACTGTAACAACTAACAAATCTGGGTGTGCGATCTGGAATAACTCGACGCGGCTCGCAAACTTTGCAATATACATATTCCATTTAATTTGACGATTTGTGAACTGGACTACATTTTACTGTCTACTAAGTATCAACGGTTAGTTGGGTGCAAGAGATAGATAGAAGGTTATACTCTTTATTGCTCACATTAAAGTAGAAACAGGAGCACAAGAGGTAAAATAACTTAATAGAAGTAATACATAATAAATATAATTTATCAATACCGGGTGTTTTTTCAGTCAGTATCCAAACTTTCAGGAGTGATTATGCTCTTGAATATAAACTTTTACTATGAGATCAACTTTCCTACTTGAAAAAAAAAACAGCTGTTTTGTATGAAGCCCTTTTGTATGAAACAGCTGACTTTTATTCCATGTAGGAAAGTTGATACCATAGTAAAAGTTGCTTATATTCAACAGTAAATTATTCACTCCTGAAAGTTTGGACACTGACTGAAAAGACGCCATGTATAAATATAGAACATTTTTCTATTTCTTCTGGTCACGTCAAGGTCACTTGAGGACAGTAGGACCAATTTGGCTAATTTTAGTCTTTAAATAATTGTGTACCAGAGTAAATAAATGTAAAAGGAGAGAAATATTGATAAAAGACGAGGAAAATACTAAAAGCGATAATTGAAATGTCCCATACAAATTGACCACTGTATTCAATTTGTCACTTGACTGTCAAATATTTGTAGGTGCGTTCAGTTCATCTGTTTGGTTTATTTCAGGAAAATCGGCCAGCCTGAGTAGGTTGGTAGGTGTAGATGTAGTTGAAGTCGGAGCAGTGGCGAAGTCTGGTTCTCCTTCATAGGGTGCCCCTAGCTTGTATAATAGGTAGGGATTTGGATGAGGGTCTTCTAAAGCCGATCGGAATAGCCGGTAAGTGAAGCCGATAGGAATGGAGCTATGGGAGCCCCACGTCACTGAGTCGTAGTTATAGTTATTTATTCCAATTCGTTGTTAAAACAGAACAACGTGTGTCGGGGCCGTCAGGTAGTATACTATACTAATAAGTATACGACCGATGAAGATTTTCTGTGTTCCAGGATCATGGATGTGTATTAAATATGTGCATCATATAATAAAAATCTTAAATATATGTATAGTATAAAAGTATTAAATATACTTCCCGTTTTCTGGTACCTGTAACACAAGTTCTTCGGATACTTAGCTCGGGGCCAGATTTACGTGGCGTAAAGCGTCCATAGATATTATTATTATTATTATATAAAAAAAAGAATATTATACAATAAGAGGGGTTTATTTTAACAAGAGGAGGCAAGAGGAACATACTATGTACTTTTTGCATGACACTGGCCATCTTTACTCGTCTCACAATAGACTTTACCAAGAATTACTAATTGTATTGAAGAAAGAAAACGAGACATAATATTTTATAGTTAGTTTTATTTGACGTACCAGAAAGCTGAAACTTTGCAGACCATTTAAACGTTTCCCTCAAATAAAGTTAAACCATAAGTAAATTGCATGTTAGCTTTGTACGAAGCTACGGCAAAACAACTGAAATAAACGTAAAAAATATTTACAATCATATTATATTATTGTATGAACAGGAATTCTAAGAATAGAGTCAAACGATAGACAAAAGGGACCATTTATTTGTTTTAAATCAACAAAATTCTTATATTTTCCGAAAGGCAATATAAATATGGACCGAAAAATGCAAAAAGTACAGTAACCAGTTGCTGTACAGTTGCAGCTACGATTGAAAAACGGAAATTATTATTGAAATCCTTATGTTATTTGTGTATTTTTTGTCAAGTTTTTTCGTGCGTGCAGCCGGCTCCATCGATTTATAAAAAGTTATCAAGTCAAAAACTATTAATGTTCCATTTACGTAATTAACATGTTACGTAATTTACTTTTGCTAATAGGTGACTATGAGCAAATATCTATGATGGGGTATGGGGTATTAAAGAAGTAACTATCAACGCACAATAGGTTTTTTGCTTCAGATGTTACTGTCGGTTTCGTAAACTACTTTGGAGGCGAAACGCTTACGAATACTCGAAAACTGTTCTCTTTGTCGTCTGTCTAACTGTACTTACTATATTACGTCAATTTATATATTCATAATAATTATAGTAGTTAGCAAGGGCGGACAGACAGGCGGACGGATAAAGCGAAACTATAAGAGTTCTTTGTCGTACTACGGAACCCTAACGACGAACTATGGTAGATAGTTTAGTATAGTTGTAGAATTCTTGGAATAGAATAGAATGATTTTATTTCCAAGAAATTGGTAATACAGGGATGTCATTAAAAAAATAGGTCACAATTTCTGCCTCAAGGGCGTGGAGATACTAAGGCGGGTCAATAAGTCCGTGACTTTTTGAATTTCTAACCACCTTACTGAAAAAGCAACACTACTCCTGTCAACAGGCATCTGTCAGTTGACTCCTATCAAAATTTGAACTTGCTGCGTCAGTTAGTTTGTGTTTTACAGCTATCTTTATCAGACTATCCAGTAACTTAAGGAAACAATGGAAAAAAGTGAATTTCGTGTGCTTATTAAGCATTATTTTTTGCGAAAAAAAAACCATTACCGAGACCAAGGCTAAGCTTGATAAATACTATGGGACTCTGCACCATCGATTTCAATGGTAAAAAAGTGGTTTACTGAATTTCGTTGTGGCCTTACAAGCACTGAAGATGCCGAACGTCCTGGACGCCCAGTTGAGGTCTCTACACCCGAAACAATCGAAAAAATTCACGACATGGTGTTGGCCGACCGAAGATTGAAAGTGCAGGAGATTGTGGAAGCCATAGGCATCTCGCATGGCTCAGTGGTTTCAATTTTGAATGATCACTTGGGCATGAGAAAGCTTTCCGCAAGATGGGTGCCGCGTTTGCTCACAGTCGACCACAAACGCAATCGTGTAACAACTTCACAGGAAGGTTTGGCGTTGTTTAATCACAATATGGAGGAGTTTTTTAACCGTGGACGAAACATGGATCCATCACAACACACCAGAGACCAAACAACAGTCAAAACAGTGTGTTTCTAAGGGTGAATCGGCGCCAAAGAAGGCCAAGGTGGGTTTGTCAGCCAATAAAGTTATGGCGACTGTTTTTTGGGATGCACGTGGGATAATCCACATTGACTATCTTCAAAAGGGAAGAACAATTAATGGGGAATATTATGCCAACTTATTGGACCGCTTCAATGAGGATTTGAAAAAAAACCGACCTCATTTGGCCAAGAAAAAAGTTCTTTTTCACCAAGACAATGCAAGGGTGCACACATGTGCAGTTGCCATGGCAAAAATCCATGAATTGGGCTATGAATTGCTCCCACATCCACCCTATTCTCAAGATTTGGCTCCGAGTGACTACTTCTTGTTCCCAAACCTAAAAAAATGGCTCGGTGGAAAAAGATTTGACTCCAATGATGAAGTCATCTCGCAAACAAAGGCCTATTTTGAGGACCTCGACAAATCATATTTTTTGGAAGGGATAAAAAAATTGGAGAAGCGTTGGACAAAGTGTATAGAGCTCAAGGGGGACTACGTTGAAAAATAAAATGATTTATTTATCAAAAAATCTGTGTTTTATTCCAAAAGTCACGGACTTATTGACCCGCCCTCGTATTACAATGACAAGGATCATGCAAATTAAAAACTTTAAAGAATAATATCATATCACCAAAAAATTTCATATGTCAATCCATTAATTACAATTCATGTCAAATGTAAAAAAAAACATCAGGTACATAGTAAAATAATAGGTCTTTACCTATGAAATTGCCGTTCTGCAGTACTGGCCATTTCAAATCAAAATAATTTTTGTTTGGCTAAGAATTCTAATTTCAAATTAATTTTAATTTAAAAACATGGAATTCTTTTTCCAAAAGTAGTCATTTGTTTATTGATTAGTGTTACATTTTCATCGCATTTCAATCTTTTTCGTCATCATGGATACGTTAAAAATTCGAGTAATAATGGAATATGAGTACCGTAGTGGGAGCAACGCGGCACAAGCGGCACGCAACATCAATGACGTTTACGGAGCTAACACTACAAACCAACGCACCACCTGTTATTGGTTTGCTCGCTTTCGTTCTGGAAATTTCGACCTGAAAAATGAACATCGCGGTCGTCCGAAGACTTTGGTCAACAATGACGAATTTAAGGCGATTGTGGAAGCTGATGATACACAATCTACGGCTAAATTAGCAGCAGCTTTCGACGTTAGCGTCAAAACAATATTGGTCCATTTACGTCGAATTGGCAAGGTAAAAAAGCTTGACAAATAGGCACCCATTTGTCAAGCTTTTTTCACTCACCCCAAACCCACGAACTCTATGATCGCCAGCGCAAAGTATGCGTCGAGACGTGCCTTGCACTGCTCAACAGACACACAAATGAAGGAATTTTGAGCCGCATTGTTACCTGCTATGAAAAATGGATTCTGTTTGATAATCGCAAGCGCTCAGCAAGTTGGTTGGATCCTGGTTCAGCACCTAAACAATGCCCTAAACGAAAACTTACTCCTAGAAAAGTGATGGTCACTGTTTGGTGGTCTGGCGCCGGTGTGATTCATCATAGCTTCTTACCAAACGGGGTGAGAATTACTGCAGATGTGTACTGTGAAGAACTGAACACAATTATGGAGAAGCTAGCACATCTCCAACCAGCATTGTTCAATCGCTCGTCTCCGCTGCTCCTGCACGACAACGCGCGACCTCATACTGCACAGCAGACGGTCTCCGAGTTGCAAGAACTAGGGTTGGAAGCTGTCCGTCATCCGCCCTACTCACCAGACCTTGCGCCTACAGACTACTACTTTTTCCAGAATTTGGATAACTTCTTGGCGGTCAAAAAATTAAATACCCGAGAGGCAGTACAAAATGCCTTTGAAGAATTTGTTGCCTCCCGTCCAGCTGATTTCTT